>CM019703.1:4244958-5691208 GCA_009760885.1 Achatina immaculata | reverse complement strand
GACGAGTTTTGAATGGCTGCTGTCCTTTGCTTAAAATAGACCTAGCTAAAGGTCAGGTGGCTGCACTTGAGACTCAAAGTCTGCCGCTTTTAAACCACACAATGCGGCTCAGTTACGTTTAATTCCACATTCAGATAATTGACAGAGCGAAGAGGCAGCGCAGAGGATGAGCAACAGCTCTTATATGGGATATGTGAGCCCTTGACTCACGTCTGATTCCTTTCATAGAACCAAACTGAAAACTGGTGTCCGCCATTAGTCTTGGATGAAAACGAGGGCCTGCCATGTTACAGAGGTACATGGGGATATGGTGTGTTTGGTGGCAATACTTTCCGTGACCTTGAAGGCCACACTAGATGGCCTCGTGGTCAGCATCAGGCCAGGCCACTTGTCTCATCTTCCACTCCAGAAGGAGCCTGATACCCATTTCTACACCGGGTTGTCTGGGACACCTGCCAGACTTGAACCGCCGATTCCGCATGATAGGTGACTGCTCTAACCACTGCACCAGTCAGGCGTCTCTGTCTTATGAAACGTAGATACTAAGCTAAAGAGATCTGATTGATTATGAAATGTATGCAGCCATTAACCACGATAAGTACTTTCCTGCGCATTTTAAAGAGAACAAACACAACCAGATAACCAGGAAAAGTGATGAGAACTGTGTAAGTAAACACTTTCTAGGATATAAAAAAATATGGAGGAAAATTTCAAGGAAGTGAAACATTTACTGTTAAAAAATAAAAGAAATTATGACGAAGAATTTACAGGTAAACATAAATCAGCACTTACAGCTCAGTATAAGCATGGGCCTTTTTTTCTACTCATGTCGAATATGAAAGACAGAGGAAACCAAATCAAAACTTTCATGTAAAACGCTGGATCATGGTCAGCATTTGGTTTGCCCAGTAAAGGTTTCCTTTCTCTCTCTCTCTCTCTCTCTGTTTTTGTTACACACACCAAAATATGAAAATCTCCAGATTAAAATATTCAGTGAAAATACATTCTAAAATTTGCTGAAAGGGGAAAGGTGGAAATCTAACAAGGTGCACAAACTGATCAAAATAAAAGTAAATGAATCTGTTTAACTGGAACCTCGTTTTTTTTTAAAGAAGCTATAAGATGAGAGGAGACTGAAATTACCGTTGACAGAACTGCTTTCATAAAGTGCTTGCGAAAATATCACTGTAGGCCCATGGAAATAGAGGCCATCACACAAGCATTAACATAGGTAATGACGCAGAAAACACACAGCATCACCAACATTACCGACTCTCAAAATATATTAAGGAAAGTCGAACAAAAATACACTAGAAGTGAATGGCAAGAAGTAATTAATAAATCCCACATCAAACACAACACATGGATGTACTGTCATGGCCATGCCGGAGTCGAAAGAAACAACAAAGCTGACCAACTGGGAGTAGGGGCCAAACCAGAGGGCCTCATCAAAATGGACAAATCGGACTTGTACAATTTCCATCAAGCAACATTTCTATGAACAAATGCATAGCAGTGTCCTCCAAAGACCTATCACATGCGACTCAATCCATTACATATAACCAAGGACAGTGGTTTAAAATAAATTCCAGCTTAATGCTAGATCACTGGAAAAACACAGTCAACACAGCACTGGAGTCAACTCCCTGAAAACACAGAAGGAAATACTGATGTCACAGGTCGAACACGTTTGGGCATGCCCTGAGTGTAATAAAGCGACTCCATAGGACCAACAACCGAACTAGGCCCCTTCTTTACAGTTGGAGCTACACCGTAGGTTTATATGTGAAGCATATAAAAAAGCTTATACATTGCCTGTGTGTTTGTTTAAAATACAGGTCTAACATAGACGGCATCATTGTCTTACCGGACATGTGAGAAAAGTGTAGATGTTGAGGCGAACTTACCGTCGTCCGTGTCAAAGACGTAGTAAATTTTACTCCACTGGAAAAACTTGATGACGTCAATAACGGGGTTGATGTAGTTGGGGCTGACGCTGATGTCGTAGTTGTATTCGTCTCGAGAGTGATTGGTCGTTCGGGTGTAGACCACGTAAGGCACGTGCAAAGCCTGGCTGTATGATTGGATGATGTTGTAGGAACGTGAGGAGGAGGAGCCAAGCAGGAGAAAAACTCCCGAATCCAAACACCTGCAAACTGGCGGGAAATAATGAATGACATCTGAGTAGAGACGTAAAAATGTGTTTCTGTAGTTCTTGTTTGCATTGCTATAAGACCGGAAGACTTACTTTTCTGTCACATGGTGATGGCGTCGACAGATTACCATGGTAACTGACTGTCGTGGCTTCACTTGTAACCGAGGTATACACATGAAGGTGCGATGATACCCTTCTATCGACTTATAAAATCCCATGTTTAACTCCATCATACTTCACCTCTTTCCCCAGCGTTTCATTATTTGATAGATCTTCATTTTATCGCATGTTTCTGTTTAGTGACATAATTGCTAGTAGTGCTCACTGCAGAATTATGTTATATTTGTTGTTTTGCTGTTCTATCTGATTTTTATTCATCTTTAGGTGGTTGACACTGCATATACAACCAACATGAACTGCACTTCCAAAACAATGTGAACTCACAAATATTTGATGTGGTCTCAGAGACACTGAGGATTCACAAACAAAGATCACATTTAATTCCGTGAATAATGGCTAAAACATCAGAAGGAATCATTTGCGTACATGCTTGTAGTACTGCAAACATGTACATTAGTTCTGGTAACTCGTAACTTGTACTCTGAATCAGCTCTGTCTGTGACGCCTGTTATCTTCTCTTATTTGAAGAATTTTTAACTTTAATTATACAGTAAACGTGAGATTGTAGATTGGAATACATTTTGACATGCGTACTACGATACTATTACATCCAAAGAAAGACCAATCCTTTGAAAAACTGGAACCCTATTAACGTCAAGTAAAGATCAAAAGCAAATATGGGCTGAACACTTCCAAGAAATACATAATCGACCACACCCAAAAGAATTGTTAAACCTTGAAACCTACTTACCAGCCCACAATTAAATGTCAACCTAGATGAAATTACATTGCATGAAATTGAAATAGCAGTTAATTTAATGGCTAAGAAAAAGCTGCAGGTGAAGATGAAATAACACCCAAAATGTTAAAAGCTATAAATAATGACAATATGAGACAACTACAGAGAATGTTTAATAACATTTGGAAAGAAGAAAAGGTCTCTTCTAAATGGAAAAAAAAGGAATCATTGTTAAAATACCAAATAAAAAAGGCAATCTTATTGACTGTAACAGTAGGAGAGAAGTAACCTTAATATCAGTTGTGTCAAAAGTTTTTTCCAAGGTCATTTTGAGTAGACTTAAAGATATACTACAATGAGAGAGGAACAAGCAGGATTTCGAAAAGGGAGAAGCTGTCTCGACCAGATCTTTACTCTAAGAATAATACTTGAAGAACACATTGAAAAGTAGAAACCATTAATCCTGAACTTCACAGACTTTAAAAAGGCATTTGATAGCATACACAGAGATTCATTGTGGAGAATTGTAAGTCTATATGGAATACCATCTAAAATTGTCAACAAAATTAAGGATCTCTACAATGAATATGTTTGTGCAGTCAAGACAGAAGACCCAACTAGAAGATCTTGATTTTGCTGATGACATAACTCTTATCACAACAATGTGAATTCCATACAAGAATAAACAAATATCCTGTCTTCACTGGCTAGCAAAATAGGACTTGAAATTAACAAGGACAAAACAAAAATAATGAAAATTCCCATTAATCAAAATGGAAAAATACACGTAGAAAGGAAAGATGTTGAAGATGTCAGTAATTTTGCATACCTTGGCAGCTACATAGACCAGGATGGTGACACCAGAAAGGAAGTTAAATTAGAACTGTAAAAGCACCATCAATCTTCAAGAATCTTGAGAACATACAGCATTCAAAATTTATAAGCACAAAAACCAAGTTAAGACTATTCAGTTTAAAAATATAATATCCACCCTTATTTATGCATGCGAAAGCTGGAAAACAACTAAAGAAATAGACAAGAAATTAGACTTTTGAAACCAAATGCCTAAGGAAAATACTCGGCATCAAGTGGAACGAATTCAAGAACAATGCAGAGATAAGACAGATGACTGAACAACAACCAATGTCATGGGTGATCATGAAAAGGAGATGGACATATGTTGGTAACGTGATGGATGAAACAGTCAAGATAACCCCAAAACAAGCTATAAAGTGAATCACAACAGCTAAAGAAAAAGAGGCAGACCGCGTGAACTCTGAAGAGGACATTGTTAAGAGAGGCCAAATTAATAGGCATAAAATCCCTTGATGAGGTTGAAAGACTCGCCGAAGACAGGTAAAATTGGCGAAGTACATTGCGAGCCTTATGTGACGTTTAACGGCGGGAAGGATATGAGATCAACATATGTCTATCTCCTTTTCCTGATCACTCATGAGACTGGTTGTTGTTCAGTCATCTATCTTATCTCTACATTTTTCTTGAATTCGTTCCACTTGATGCAGAGTATTTTCCTTAGGCATTTGAAATTAACAAGGACAAAACAAAAATAATGAAACTTCCCATTAATCAGAATGGAAAAATTCACATAGAAGGGACAGATATTGAAGCAGTCAATCAATTTGCATACCTTGGCAGCTACATAAACCAGGATGGTGACACCAGAAAGGAATTTAGAATTAGAATTGCAAAAGCAGCATCGATCTTCAAGAATCTTGAGAACATATGGCATTCACATAGAGATGTGAGTACTGGTTAATCCGAAGCTGGTTCAGACATAAACAGAACGAAACACTGTCCAAACAACATGGTATTTTTTAAATAAAAAAATATAGATGATAACAGCATAGATTAAAATAATAATTTTAGTGTCACAATATACGTCATTAATCTCCCTCTAAAGTGAACCAAGAAAACCATTCTTATCATGGCCAGTCGAGCTCATGCTTACAGCGGATGAATAAATGCGTGCAGTTACTTGCGGAAGGATATTCAATCATACAGTCTGAAAGCGTTCAACCCCTTGAGAGTTGGGGAAACATGATGAGCAATTCCTCTTGACAATTTTGGCAACTGGTGAAGTTATTCAGAGATCAGCTATGTGCTCGACAAGGCCAAAGGGTTATTTAATGCTGGTCCACATTTGTAAAGTTTGTTCCGAAGCTGTCATATATGTTATATGTCAAAGCACATTTAAAAAGTGTACTGTTTGTTGTGCAGGAAACGCCGAGACATTACTTAATGTAGATTTAGTAATATCTTTTTGAGCTATACAAAGATCAGATTGGAAAGTAATAAAACTTTTCAAAATTGATGCCAAAAGCTATTTAAATTGGTGGCACAGATCACCGTCATTTTCAACATTTCTGTAATCATCACCACCATCTTCAATAATTACTAGTTTTAGTATATTTCTGATGTGCTATTATTATTATTATTATTATTATGATATTAGCCAGTGTAATGCCGGATAGCGCTGGCGATACTTACTTATCCATCTTGTGGGGTCCTTAATGTTTCCGATTAATTCAGATACCTGTCTTTCTCCATGCCACTTAGTCAACCCACTGAGATATGCTTTCTCTTGGCCTTCCTCTCTTCCTTTTTTCTCTTGAATTTTTCAGTCATTACTAGGTTTTCCATTCATTCATTCATTAATTTGCATGCCCCTTGCGGTACTTTGCCTCCCAAACAGCACTCCTGTAGGCCTCTCTGTTGTGAGCAAGATGGCCTGCCGCTGCTGCATCCATTTGCAGATCGTCAACGATGTCTTGCAGCCATCTTCGTTTTGGTCTTCCTCTCTTTCTTTTTCCCATTATGTATCCTTCCAATACAGTCTTCTCTAAATTATCATGACATTTAATATGTCCAAAATATTTAAGTTTTCTCTCTTTAATCCTCTTTACTAGCTAGCCTTCTTTAAAAAATTAAGCTCTTGCAGTATAGATATATTTGTTTTTTTTTTGTGTGTCCACGATATTTGGAGAACTCTAGGTTCTCCAACTTCCGTTTAATGTTTTTGATATATTAAAGTTGAAGTGAAAATTTTCTTGCCTTGGTGACACGGATTTCAGCGTCATCTATAATAATTTTACACCCATTTTCAACAGCAGTGGCACTGTTTTTTTTCTGAAAACCTTTTCATTAGAATCTTCATAATCACATCTCTTTAGTTTCCAGTTTCTATTTAACATACGAAGCTATTGGGTCTATATGGTACTGTGATACTCTTTTCCTTATTGTTATGGAATTTATCTTATTTTTTCGTATTTTCTTATGTTAGATATAAGAAACTTAGAATGACATCTTCAAGAAAATGAACCTTTGTTTACAAGACCCAGGGGAGTACTGAGAATATAAAAAACAAGAATGATTAGAGGGACCTTGAGAATTCGAAAGAAAAGCTCAGTACACGAGAAAAATAGAAAAGTTACAAGAGACGAAATGAAGGTGCAGCTTGAATGCTGTTGTTATTGTTGCTAGTTTATCTCTAAAAATCTACGGAAAGGATGTTATTAGCTACGTAGACTGTGAAGATTTAGGAACTCAGTTTTCTTACTGAATTTGGAATGAATTATAGTAGCATTCGTTTGTGGGGTAAACCCTAGCAGAAGCCCTATGTGCCTTGAGCACTTAAAGGTTCAGAGAGAGAGAGAGAGAGAGAGAGAGAGAGAGAGAGAGGAGATAGTAGCATTATTTGAGACTTGGATAAGATTAAAAATAAACAACTTCTCAGAAGGCTCCACTCCCATGTGTCCCAGGGAGAGACTAACATCATAAGCCATCTTTTATTAAGAGCACCAAGAAAGAGTTGGTGCAGGGTCTTGATCAGCTCTGGCTTGCAAGCCTTGACTACAGCGCCGTCACTGTTTAAGTCTAACACGGTCAGTCATTGCGCCCAAATGGCCTGCAAGTTAGAGAATCAGATACACGACGTGGCTGCAGCCAATGGACCTTACTGTAGTTTGTGCCAGATGTTATCTGAGTACACGTTTAATTACTTACTAGATCTTATGAGTTCACAATTGTTGTCCAAACTGGCAATATCCCAGGACGCGTTGATGATGATTTTGTTGCCGACTTCGTTGTTGTTGTTGTACACGTCTATCAAGATCTTCAACATTTCAGCGACATCGTCTTCTGCAGTATCCACGACAATACCTGTATAATAATAATAATAATAATAATAAATCATCTGATATTTCAAATGCGAGTTCTACTAAAGCACTTGACTACCTGTTGTAAACACCAAAGCATTTGATGATGTAAAACATGACGAAATCATGGAAAATGTTAGAGAATATAATTAATGAAGTCAAAGATTTGAGAATAATAAAAACACGTATTGGAATAAAGAAGCAGCCACCAGGGTAGAAACTTGATAGTCAAGAAAATATGACTAGTTGATGATCAACTAATAAAACAAGGAGTTAGGCAAACGTTGTGTCCTATCATCAGATTTGTTTCTACTGTACAGTGACAATACCATGAGGGAAATCAAAATCAATCAGGAAATCAAGTTGTAGGCTACAACGCGAACACTCTACGATATGCAGATGATAGAGTACTAAGCCAAAAATAAAAAGAGCACAAAGAAGAAAAATGATTACATATAGTAGTGAAAGAGAGCGAGAAGAAAGATTCAGGCAAATTGCACGAAAACTGAAACAATGGTCATATCAGGAAAGAAAAACCCACAGGGATCAACCTTGAGACAAGCGCAAACATTTAAGTACCCAGGCACTCGAGCAACATCAGGCAGGAAATGCGCCTCTGAAATCAAGAACGGAATATGACAAGCCAAAGTAGCTTTCCAACAAATGAGAAACATCTTGTGCAGTGCATCTCTATCAATGAGCATAATAAAGAGAGTTACAAAAAATGCTACCTATTTGAGTCTGTCCTACTCTGTGGAAGTGAGTCATGGACAATCAACAATGAACAAGAAATCATCTTTGGATATGTTAAAATCCACAATGGATAGATTTACAATTTCTCAATGTAAATATTATACTGCTTCAAGTTCAAGCTTATATACCACTCCATACCACACTCCACTACCTGAAACCACATTATGTCACCTCATACCACACTATACCACTTCATACTATATTATATCACCTCATACCACACTATACCACTTCATACCATATTGTGTCATCTCATACCACACTATACCACCTCATATCACATTTAATCATCTCATACCACACTATACCATATTATATCTTCTAACACCACACTATACCATATTATAACACCTCATACCACACTATACCATATTATATCTTCTAACACCACACTATACCATATTATAACACCTCATACCACACTATACCATATTATAATACCTCACACCACATTATACCATATTATATCACCTCACACCACAGTATATCATATTACCTCATACCACACTATATCATATTATAACATCTCACACGATACTATACCACATTAAACATCTCATACCACACTGTACCATATTATAAGACCTCTTACCACACTATACCATATTATAACACCTCATACCACACTATACCATGTTATAACACCTCACACCACACTATACATATTATAACGTCTCATATAACCCTATACCATATTATATCACATCACGTCACATCACACTATACCATATTATAACATCTCATACCACACTATACCATATAATAACATATCATACCATACTATACCATATTATAGCATCTCATACCACACCATACCACATTATAACATCTCATACCACACTATACCACCCCAAACCATACTATACCACCGTATAGCACATTATACCTAAGAGGAAGGAGTAGTTCCACTATAGTGAATTGCCGTCCCAACTTGAAGATGTTGCAGTATAATACTATTTTCACAATAAACGACTTTCTTGAAAAAGAAAATGGTACCCAATACAGTTTTGTTAGAGATTTGCTTCACATACAGACCAATTATGTATTCGGGAGCTGAGGAGAAATAACGAGAATCAGTGATTCAGCGATTCACTGAGAACTGTAAGAGACAGAAACTGGGAATGCTGATCCAAACAAATTACTGGGGAATTCATGACGCGATGTTTTAGAAACCTTGATCGGACTAATTATAGAGATAAATTTTAATAATCATTTATCTCATTATTTCAAGAGATAAAGTTTGAGAACCGCTCATCTAGCGACTTGCATCACTAGTTTTATCTACTATTTGAAAGACGAAACAACAGATCAAGCGGCACTGGAAACCGAATATAAAAACGTTGGGCGGTTCTGCCCAACAAGAATTGCATACACTTCATATCAGGTAGCAGAGCACATTAACTTCTACATCAGGCGCTTTAGCTCTGTCTTTGTCTTTCTAATTATGAGACACCAACCAAGCTAGTCTCGGGGGTTCCCCCAAGAGGGTTGAGTGGATCACACTGAGCAAGTAACCTAATCTGGGATGTAGGTCTGGGAGACCCAATGTTAGTTGGAGTCTTTAAACAACCTTACAGAAGTTCTCACTACGTGTGCGCTTGTGTAAATGTTTTGTTTGGGGTAGCATGTTCATTTTCCTGCGTGAATGTTATGTTGGTGGGAATATATGGTTTTTTTTTTTTGCAGTGTGCTTCTGTTTATGGCATAATGTTAATAATAACAACGGAAATTGTCACGACGGCCTCAGTAAGTTCATGTTTGCTTTTTTTGGTATGCTTGCAGTAAAACTTTGATATTTGTTATGGATGTCACGTTCATGGCAATGCGTTTTTATATGAGCAAATATTATTTTTGTGGGAAATATGTTTTAGTCGGTATAAATATACTATTCGTATTAACGTTAGGAAAGTGCCTTCATATTTGCATAAATGTATGTTTGCAGAAATATGTTTATCTGCATAAACAGCATGTTTGTGTAAAAGCAATAGTTCATACAGAAGTACGAGAGAGAGAGAGAGAGAGAGAGAGAAAGAGAGAGAGAGAGAGAGAGAGAGTCAGTTCAAAACTTAACATTTGTCCCCATAATGTATTGAAGCAAAAATGACATAGAACTGCACCATGTTTCTACATAGTCTATCCGTTACGTTCGAACCTTCCAGCGCTTACAGAGTTGCACATTGATTTCTTTATTCAAAGATCTTTTGTTCGAGTGCCAGTCATTCAAGCACTGATGTACTGGCTCACTTTTGTGCATGCCTCTAAAGGAGCGGTCATCTTTAAACTGTTTCTAGGACGTCATGTAGGTGGCTGCCACCTGTAGGACACTCCTAAAGTCCTTAGTAACGACGTTGTCAACCTACGTCATGACAGACCAGTGATTAGAATTTCTGTCGCAGTTTTAAGGCTTTCATTCAGCTCACCCTCGTATGCCAAATGCAGATGTTATGCCCACAACAGCAGCAGCAAATCCAGAACAAAACTGCTGTCATTAGCAGAGATGTAGACTAGAGTCACTTATAAAGAATCGATTTGGACTCGACTTAAAAAATACCGACTTGGGACTCAATTTTCGACTTGACAGTTTTAGTCGATAGACACATTAGCTGCACAGACTTTCTGCAGCGAGGTGCAAGACAGCGCACGTCTTATACAACAACGGATATACCAGCCCTCAGGCTTCTAGGCAAATATCTAGCATGGGCCTCATTCCATTCGACCTTTACACTACATCACGTGATTACCCTCTAGGTTTGATCTCTGCTATTATTGTATGACTTTGTATAATACAGATCAAACACGACTAATATGTCATTGTCAGTCTTTTACTTAATAGACTTATTACTTAACTCTTTCACTGTGATGTAAAAAAAAAGTTTACTCTGTATTTCATTTTGGCTTGACGAAGGGCCCCCCTGTCCTTTCATGCTTCCATGCTCAGATCTGCTAAGCCTTACGAGTAATCCGTCTGTAAACTTAGCTTGCGCTAAATCTACATTTTATGGATAGATTGGGAAGAAATAGATCAACCCAGTTGTTTCAGGCATTCCCTTGGCATATACTACCGTAATGCGTGGCCAAGATCTCGCGACCCCATGACCGCCAGCCCAGATTCTCCCCTCCAAGAATACTGCATGCCAGTTAATTCAGCATTTTACACACATTCATACATCACATCGACATGAAATACATGTCACAAAGTCAGCAAATCAATTTAATCTCTTTATTTATTAATACTCTCTACACGTATCATAGTGACGCCACCACAGACATTACAACACAGAACATCAACATATATCATTATGATAATCAAGACATGACATAAATAAATACAATGTATTATCTATAACTAAGTAACAACTAAATCATTGGACTAGACTGGTCTGGGCTCATTTGGCCCTACTAGGATACATTATCTTAATATTGTGCCGATGCACTGGTAACACATTTCAGCCGCTGCTGCCATGAAATCCCCATCTCCTATCTCACATAAAACTTCCCTGTGCCAATGCACTGAATAACATATCTCCACTTGTGTGAAATGCACTGAATACATATTTCCACCTTTGTGCCAGTGCATTGAATAACATATTCCATTTGTGCCAATGCACTGAATAACATATGATGGACCTAGGTGTGCCCATCCAAATATGACAAGACTCAGCAGAATCAGCGAAATCTTCACGTGCGACGAAAGTGACGATAACTCAACAGCACAGTATGATTACGACACATCATATAATCTACCGTACATTTGAATCAAACATCGTGAGTTCGGCAGGGCTAACCAGACGAAACGAAATTAGCTCCCTGCCATATCCTCTGGTTTTCTGCTCTACCTTCCCGCCACGCATTCCTCGGTATCTATAGGTCCTATACTTCCGGATCACGTGAACGGCGACGTGTTGCCCATTTCGTGCACCAATGGGCTTCGAATGGTAGTTCATACATCACTGCTTCAATAACGTCATTGCCTTGTACTTTTGCACACAGATCTAACTTGAATTAGATCTGCTGAGTTTTAACAATGCATGTGTTACGTCATAAATATGCTTACTGTGGACAAAATAATACCAACAAAAAAAAGGAGCGCAGATCACGTAACGCTGCTGCAAAGGTAAAGTGAAGGATTTCTGTGACTAGCCACTGACATGCCAAAAACATGCTGGTATTACCATACTCATCTAGGAAGTGAAAACGATAGCTAGAACTAAGTAACAACTTTCAAAGTATAGGAAGGATGCCCACATGCCCTGAGAATTACACAGAGGAAGAGATCACAGAAGATCTACATAAACCCAAAAGTAGTGGAAAGACTTAACCCATCACACAACATGGACTAAGTTTTAAAAAATTGTAGAGTGTTGACCTAATACGATTTGTAAGTTTAAAGCGAGAAAGAAGGCGATTCTGCTTCTGCATTACTTTCTTCCTGGCCCACTCAAGCAAATTAGCGTATCATTATCAGTCCTCTGTACTCCGAACAGAGCATAAGTCATCAGGAAAGTTCTCCAGTCAATCCTGTCTTGAGCAAGTCGAGATACATTAAACCATATCTTTCCCGCTTTCTTTAGCTCTTCGTGTGTTGTGCGTCTCCAAGTTCCCAATGGACTGTCTCTCTTTCCCGTGAGATATGAAAGTCAAGACGGTTTAGGGGTCTTTAGTTTTTCTTCTATTCGTAGTATGTGGTCCATCCATTTCCATCTTCGTCTTTTGACCTCTTCAGTAATGTTCTCAAAGGTCGTTAGTTCGGTTATTTCCTCGTCTGTCGCGTGTTCTTCTGAGCGTAAACTTTAAAATTTCCCAAGGCATCTTCCCTCAAATCCCCTCAATCTGGTTTCAGTTCTCCGGTTGGTTCTCCAATTTTCGGCTGCGTATAATAGAATAGAAGCAAAGAGACTAAAATAAAGAAGATTATTCTTTTTGTAGGCTTGAACAAGAAGATTTTACACAATATAACAAGAACAGGAAGATCAAGACAAACAAATTCAGCGGTAGGGCACGGAAGGTCTGAAGTAAAAAAAAAAAAATTAAAGCTAAGAAGAAATAACCAAAATCCTTTCCATCATGTCACGAGAAGATGGAAAAGAGCATGAAAAAAAGAGCAGTATAATCACTGTAAATCTCAAGGAAAAAATAAAATGAGGGAGGCCTGGGAGAAGATGCTTGAAGTAATTAGCACAGAACAAGGAAGGCGAGCAGACTGGCCAGAAATACTCAGAAAAGTAGGAAATTAATCATTGAAAACACCAACCTCCTCCCCCCAACACACATACACACACAAAAAGACCTCTGGGAGTCATGACCCAGAGGGGCCCACCCCTCCTTAGAGTGTCAGGAGTTTAAAGGGCCGAAACACTTGTCTGAGGGGGGGGGGGAGTACTTCCTCTAATGATCTGAAGAAGTTGTGTTGTTGTTCCGCTCTCTACGGTAGAGAGTTTCCTGTATACACAATGAATGGGATGAACCAAAATCTGGTTTTTTTTTCTAAATTAGCCATAAATTAGCAAATGGATGCATCAGTAGCAGGGCATCTTGCTCACAGCCGATAGGCCTACAGGAGTGCTGTTTGGGAGGCAAAGTTCCGCAAGGGACATGCAAATGAATGAATGAGCCATCTCTCCTGTGGACTTCTTTAAAACACATAACCATAGCTAAAAAATTCTATCCTCTTTTCAATTTCCTCTTCACCATAAAGGGACTGAACTGTAATATTATCACCACAAATCCTAGCTAGAACGTCTTCAACAGGGGAAACAACTCGTGATATGATTTCCTTGTTCTCTGATTTTTTTCCCCCCTCTCCTTCTATTTTATTCCTCTTATAGCTCTCTGTGCTCGGCAATGTCAAAGAAATTGTGAGAATTGTTCTGACAACTAGAATACGTGATCTAGTTTACGGAATACATCGTCCACATTTGTTAGACCTCAGAAATGGACGGATGCTATGCTGGATAGTCCGTGGGTATCAAGTCCAGACAACTGGCTACGGCGTTCGAGTATCGCACTGTAATTACATAAATGTCATTGTTTTACGTTAAATATTGATTACTGTAACAAAGATTTATTGTTGTTTGAGACATTACAGCCAGTGAAGAGACAGTCTGTTGCAGCGCTCAGTGACCCACAGCTGATTGCTTGTGTCAGAGTTGGCGAAACATAGCCGGCCAAGACCCTATCCCAACTCCAAATTGGTATCTCCCAGTGAGAGGCCGGCCTTTCGCTTTTTTCAGCTCCAGTCAGAATCCGCGAGAATAACTGCCACATTCCACTCCACATTCCACTCCACATTCCACTCCACGATACTGAGCTTCAACATCTTCACCGCATCGGCTCAAGAGCATCGTGTTCTCTGTTCCAGGGAGACACAACAACAACAACAACAACAACATCTGCCTGTATGTGTTGGCACAGTAATTACTCCACATCAGAGAGATGAGAGATATGACGACTGCAGTGAAACTGCTTCTAGTAATGAAGGAAGATAGAGCTGTACGGTTCAGTTTTATAAAAAAAAAAAAGATAGAAAGAGTGAGCAAAGTGGGCAGAGTCGAGACTGGCAGAAAGTAAGATGAGCACATATACGAGAAGAACATGCAACAATCCAATATTTCGGCAAATTCCTTTTACAAGGATCACTAACATAAAATACGAACACATAAAAACACAAAGTAGACGAAAAAACGAAACACGCTTCGGTTTCCTACTTGTAAGAAAGACTGACACAAAATGCAATTTCTTTAACTGTCATCAGAATTTATTCTCCCAGAGAATATAGTTTTTTCCCTCTCCCTCTCCCTAAGATTGTTTATAGACACTGTCAGTGCTAACAGACTGTCTTTGAACCTATTTCTTTTTTTTTTCGGAATTGCGTGACAATTTTTCTTTGAATTTTATAAGGTAGTACGAAACTATTTCTCTCTAACTCTCTCGTTCTCTCTTTCTCTCACTCTCACTCTCTCACTCTTTCTCATTCTTTCTCTCTTTCTCTCACTCTTTCCCTCACCATTTCTCTCTCACACACATACTGTCTCTCTCACACACATACTGTCTCTCTCACACACATACTGTCTCTCTCACACACATACTGTCTCTCTCACACACTGTCTCTCTCATTTACTCTACTCTTACTCACACTCTCTCTCTTACTCTCCCCCCACCCCTTCTCCTCGGCTACCCTATTGATTAGTCATGCTGGTGTCATCTACTGCTATCTCCCATGCTGGTGTCATCTACTGCTATCTCCCATGCTGGTGTCATCTACTGCTATCTCCCATGCTGGTGTCATCTACTGCTATCTCCCATGCTGGTGTCATCTACTGCTATCTCCCATGCTGGTGTCATCTACTGCTATCTCCCATGCTGGTGTCATCTACTGCTATCTCCCATGCTGGTGTCATCTACTGCTATCTCCCATGCTGGTGTCATCTACTGCTATCTCCCATAAAGTAGGGGAAAGCACCCAGACCTTGAAGAGATGCACAAAGTAGCAAACAAGGCACAAATAAATTTGTGAATTGTATTATCTAGCCTATTATTAACTAATAATTAACTAATATTAACTAATAATGGAGATACAATGAGGGAAATTAAAAGGAGAACATCTATCACTCTTCAGAAAGTAAAACAACTACAGAATCTGTGGAGAGGAACAGACAGAACTACAAAAATAAGATTTTTAAGGGCATGCATCTTTCCCATCACAACATATGCCTGTGAGACCTGGACACAACAAAACAGCTGAGAAACACATAAATGCTTTTGAATGTAAATGCTACAGAGGTATTCTTCAAATATCATGGACACAAAAAAAGAACAAATATATCCATACTACAAGAACTTAATATTGAAGAGAGTTGGCTATTAAAGAAGATTAAAGAGAGAAATCTTAAATATTTTGGACACATTAAACGTCATGATAATCTAGAGAAAACCGTCTTGGAAGGGTACATAATTGGAAAAAGAAAGAAAGGAAGACCAAGGCGAAGATGGCTGCAAGACATCGTTGATGATCTGCAAATGGATGCATCAGCAGCAGGGCATCTTGCTTACAACCGAGAGGCCTACAGGAGTGCTGTTAGTGAGGCATAGTTCCGCAAAGGACATACAAATAAATGAATTAATTATCTAGCCAAGCTATTGTTATTCTACCACATAAAATTAATGTTGTCAACGTCTCCAGCAAAATATATACGTTTTATTTTAGAGATGTTTTAATTTTACATTAACTGTGAGCTACAAAAAATACTGTAGAGGGCCAGATGTTGCCCGCTGGCCAAGAATTGCCTAAATGTGTCATTGAGCATTCTCCATATTGAGATAAATTGCATATAAAAAGTAATTTTTTATTTATAGTTTACCACCTGCTGTGATGTGGAGAAAGTTCTGTATCCGCGGAACTCACATGCAATCTTATTTTCTCTTCATCCGCAGATAACCACGTCTGTCGTGTAATTCTTTGTACCTTGCCATGCAGTCATTAGCTGACCACATTTTCGTCTTTCATCTTCAGCATAAGATGTCAGGTAATACTGTGTTTCTTAAGCCTGGTTTAGCTGGAGACTTTGGAAGTGAACTCTCGACTTTGATCGCCTGTGTCCAATGGTCATTTCTGTTTCCTCCATATACGTATTCTTGCTGCAAATGCATTTCAAGCAGCTTTCAAAGCCCAAGTAGAGAGAAACTGAATTAAAATGAAGAACTAATACAGAATCTAGTAGCCAGACAAGAAGTGGAGTGTCCAACGTCCAGACTGATGTGAATAAACATAAAACTGACATCTCGGTAAAAATAGCAAAGAGAAAGTCGAAACGAAAATGTCAGCAACAGAATGACATGAGTACACAGGTCCAAGCAAACATGAGCAGGACGAAATCTGGAAGGGCATTTTAAGGCGGTAACTGCCGGGTCGTCTTGGAAGGGCACATAATGGGAAAAAGAAAGAGAGGAAGACCAAGGCGAAGATGGCTGCAAGACATTGTTGATAATCTGCAAATGGATGCATCAGTTGCAGGGCATCTTGCTCACAGCCGATAGGCCTACAGGACAGCTGTTAGGGAAGTAGAGTTCTGCAAGGGACATGCAAATGACTGACTGATTGAACTGTCGGGTCTGACAACACACACACACACACACTAAACTGGTTCCTTTTGGTTTATAACTCAAGAAAACAGTTTGCTCTTTCTCTTCCTCCTCCTCCTCATTATCATCATCATCATGTTACGTCTCAACAGGAAAGTCTGGTCTCACTGGATATCCATCTCTCCACTTTTCACACACAGAGTGAGCACTGAAAAGCTGATTCTTCCACCTCTTGTTTCCCCCCCTCCTCTCCTCCTAAAATATATCGATGTCCACCATCTGCTTTTTTTTGTCTTCCACTGTTTCCGTCTAGTATAATTTTCATAATTGTGTTATGTCTTTTTTCCTATGGCCAAATTATTCTCATTGCCTAGTTCAGTGGTTCCCAGCCTTTGTCAGGTCTGGGGCCATTACGTCAATGAAAATTCTCCAAGGCCCTACACTCTCCGTGTACTTGATATTAAATTAAAAGTTCTCGTATTTCTGGGTTTTAGCCTAATCAAGACACCCTAGGCGGACCCAACGACCTTCTGCGTGATCCCCATGTTTTCTGGACTCCCCGAACCCAGCCGTCTCTTCTTGTCCACGAACAAACCCCATGGGTCTTCACATCTGGATATGGCAGGTCCAAGTCTTACATAGAATGTAACTACAGAAAGATGATCAAACACAAAGTACACACATAAAATTTGCGCGTCGCTGGAAAGACACTTCAAGGGCGTAGTAAAACGAATATTAATAAATCACCATGGCCATAAAGGAAGGGCCGATTTTTCTACAGAATATTTCACTTATAAAAACATATGTTAAGGCATTCTATTCCCCACCCCTCCTCCGACATTTTCAACAGTGCTATCTAATTAGCAGCCGTCCAGTTTTGTTTTCATTTCCACTTTGGGTTCCCAAATTTTATTCTGGTTAATTAAATTACAACAGAAAAGGCTAACCAACAGCGATGCGTCCAGTAACACGTGCTCGCCTCATCTTCCTGTAAATACTGCTCAAACAGGAAATAAATGAGGGTAGTGCACAATTTTAATGGCTTGACGTTGGCTCAAGCATATTCGGAACCCGCCTTACAAACAAAAGGAAAACAACGAAGATTCTTTATAAATTTCAGCCAAGTCTGTGAATTCTAGATCCTGATAGCTGTTGCTTGTGTCTAAGAAAGGAAAGAGAACAGAAAATAGAGTATTTAAATCTTTGGCTCCTTGAATTATACATTCAGTGAGTGATTATTGTATTTCTCTTAGGAGCAGAAAACAAAGGATTTGATACACTGACACGTGAGGCGCTGACCTGAATAATTAGTACGTGAATGTTATCAAGTATTAGGTCTCACTGGGGAGCAGAGACATTCAATTTTTTTATGTTAGAATCGAATCGAAGTGACTTGCTATTCATGGTGGCCTTATGGGGAAATAAGAAAGAATTTTGAAATATTTAAATCATTTTTAAAGGATGTTATAATTATTTCAAAACTTCTTCTTCTTCTTCTGTGCTCGAGGTTGTTTGTCACATCAGATCCTGCTCCCTGTCGACAGGGCAAAGCCCGCAGTCCTCCCAAGATCCTGACAGGAGCCCAAAAGCTTTAGCCCCATGCTCATGTCATCAGGCCGTGTCTCACGCCTCAGGTCCGCATGTTTTGGGCACTCTTGGAGGATATGTTCTGGAGTCTGGACTCCACTGCCACATGGACACTTGTCTGTGTGAGACATTTTGAGTCTATGCACGAGGAGTGATTGATAAGTTTTCGGCATAAGGTATAACGGATTATTTGTGGACAATATTTTTGGGTTATTTCTCAACATAGTCCCCTTGCAAGTTTATGCACTTAGTCCAACGATCCTGGAGCATACGGATCTCTTCTTTGTAAAAGTCAGCATCTTGTGCCAGTAGAAAGTGGTTTACAGCATGAATGACGTCATCATCTGAAGCAAATTTGCGACCAATGAGCTCCTTTTTGAGTTTTTGGAAAACAGGTAATAGTCCGAAGGGGCCAAATCTGGGGAATAAGAAGGATGTTCAAGAAGCTGAAAGCCACATTCATGAAAGGCAGCCATTGCCACCGCCGACTTGTGAACTGGAGCTTTGTCTTGATGAGAGATGACTCCTCTCGTCAGTTTCCCTCCACGCTTTTCTTCAATTTGACCCGCAGTTGCTTCACAGGATTAACGTAATAGGACCCGGTGACCACTTTGCCTTTTGAAGATAGTCTATCAATAGCACACCTTCTGAATCCCAAAAAAGATGGAAGTTAACACTTCTCCTGCAGACAGAGCTACCCTTACTTTCTTTGGAGGTGGAGATCCATGATGTTTCCACTGCTTTGATTGTTCTTTGATTTCTGGTTGAAAATGATGAATCCAAGTTTCATCCATAGTCACAAATTGCTGAAGAAACGTTTCATGATCTGCAGAAAAACGGCCAAGATTGTCTTTTGACATGTTGAGAAGCTGTCGTTTGTGATCAGCTAGAGAAGTTTCAGGACTCATCAAGCAGAGACCTTTGTCATTTGAAGATCACTGTGAATAATGGCATGAACACGTTCCTGCGAGATGCCCAACTCAGTAGCAATGTACCGCTCAGTTAGTCATCGATCCTCCATTATCATGTCATGGATTCTGCAGGTGGGTTCATCGGTGGTTACCGTTCTTGGCCTTCCTGGACGAGGATCATCTTCCAGATTCTATCTTCCATGTTTGAATTGAGCTGCCCATTTCTTCTCTGTGCTGTAAAAAGGGGCACTCTCCCATAGAGTCTCTACCATATCCTCATGGAACTCCTTCGATGATAAGTCCTTGATGCAGAGGTAGCGAATGACTGCTCGATGAGAAATTGTATCCATTTCTCAATTTCTGCCACCCCTTACCACTTCAGTAGCCTGTAAACAAATTGATTGCAGTTAATTTCTTGAAACTTGATGTTTAATCTTACATTAACCTGATCTATAAACGCAACTAATATCAACTGTGCGTTTCAAGTATTTGTACCTTATGCCGAAAACTTATCAATCACCCTTCGTAGAAGGCTTAGTAGTCTTTAGTGGCCTGTCCTTATGCTATAAAAAAGGATAGTTTACTGATGTCTCAGAACGTATCCTTCTTGTTTCTTTGTTTCTCCAAATTTACAAAATATACAGAGAGAGATATACGTGTGCTGGAGAGAAGATAGCAGAGCTGGTTAAGACATTGCCCAAACTTCAGGAAGTAAATCACCACGCTGAGGATGACCCTGTCGGACAGAAAGGCGCAGATATCACAGCATAGCTGCCAACATTTGACAAAAAAGGCATCAGCGTCTTTCTTAAAGGCGAAAGGAAGGACAAAGAAACTGTGAGACAACATAATACAAGATACAACAAAGGCGTCTTCCATCTTTGTAGTCTGCTGGGGACAAGCAGACAAGGCGAAGTAATGAGCTTTGAGGTGATGTAGTGTATTACATTTCTATCCTTCATGACAACACCACTAATAGTAGCAGAAGATTAAAATGGCTGAAACATTTATAACAATCATGTGATAAAGCAAATATTAAACAGCAAGATTCCAGACAAAGAGGAGCCATAAGGTAGACGGAAAATTCTAGAAGAAAAACCCATAGGTGGACGGAAAATTCTAGAACCAAAACCCATAAGGTAGACGGAAAATTCTAGAAGAAGAGAAACCCGTAAGATAGGTGGAAAATTCTAGAAGAAGAAAAAAAGCCATAAGGTAAACAGAAAATTCTAGAAGAAGAAAAAAAGCCATAAGGTAAACAGAAAATTCTAGAAGAAGAAAAAAAGCCATAAGGTAAACAGAAAATTCTAGAAGAAGAAAAAAAGCCATAAGGTAAACAGAAAATTCTAGAAGAAGAGAAAGCCATAAGGTAAACAGAAAATTCTAGAAGAAGAAAAAAAGCCATAAGGTAAACAGAAAATTTTAGAAGAAGAAAAAAAAGCAATAAGGTAAACAGAAAATTCTAGAAGAAGAGAAAGCCATAAGGCAGACAGAAAATAAGATACTAGGGCACATGGAAGGATTATCATCGGCAGCGAAATCTGGAAGAAAAGCGTAAAGACTGTCTCATACAGGACTAGTCTCTTTGTATATCCGAGAAAGAAGTCTAAAGATTGTTTCTCGTATATAACTAGCATGTCTGTGTATCTGAAAAAGAGGAATCTAAGATTGTTTCTCGTATAGAACTAGCTTATCTGTACATCTGAAAAAGAGACGAGGTGGACAGAATGATGGGAAGAAATGAAGACAGACCAGGGCATCAGCAAAGACATGAGACTTGAGCATACAATGCTGTTTTGTTCTTGAAGAAAATGCAGATCAAAAATTGGTGGAAAAAGCCATGAGAAAACCTACTTTTACAGATAGACACAGGCAGTATCAGCTAACAGCCGACATCTTCCCAGTTTAAAACAGCTTTCTAAAGTACACAGAAATGGCACATATAAGAAACTGGAGACTTGCAGATACGTTGAAATGTGGTCACCAAAGCGTGGAATAAAGATCCACTTTGAAAACCATATACATTGAAACAAAATACGGAAATCCAAATTTGCACTTCTAGGTGAGACTAATCAGTGGAAAACTAGATGAGAATGATGTCTCATGATGCATACAGTCGGAAGAGAGAGTCAATATTTAATAAACTTTACCATTTTTCAGACGTTATTGATTCCTAGCTTTTAACTTGACAAGTCCAAAAATGTATGAAATGTTCGGGATATGTCAATCAAACGTCATCATTTCAATCGTTGGAGATAAAAGGCGTGGTACCTGAATAAACAAATGTGATCCCAGAAGCCCTGTAATGTTTGCCAATTTTTCAGCCAGTACCCGCTACAGTGATTAGTTTCTTAAGACTAAATCGGGAAAAAACCTCCAGGCAAGCGACCCCAGGGACTGCTTTATATTCAAGTTTGTTTCTTTGCTTTGAAAACTGACAAAAATTGAACTGAATATTTTTATAGAAAAAAAGACGTCGTAAACAATGAAAGCGTGAAATGTTCGATATTTTCATGTCCAATATTTCTTATATATCTAATTTTTTTTTCAATATCAAGGTTTCAATCTATGCATATATCATCATTATCATGTGCCATAATGATAGGAATTTACGACAGTGCTTCTTCCTTGATATTTTCCCCAACAGTTCCGTTCTTTTACGACATCATATCATGCCATTAAAGAAGACCAGTGGCTCTCAAAGTATAATGCTGCTTTCTTAGAAACGATGAACATGTCCTGGTGACTGTGAGTGAAAGCGGAGGAGCAGTCACAACCAAAAACAATTTTTGTTTTGTTTGTTAACACAGTACGCCAGGGCAGTGGCCTCGGAGGCACAGTGTAGCAAGGCTGGGAAAGCTTGCTAGGGGAGTGGTAAAGAAGGCATTTGATTGATCAGGCGGTCTCGTTGATCAGCCCTTAGCCATGATCACAGAAATTGTTAATATAACTCTAGGTGAAGAGAGTAAGTAGTTTACGGTGTGGGGTGAGAAGCTGCGAGCCGAACGGAATGTTGCAGAACAAAATGTCAGAATTTGAACAAGTGTTAGTAAATGCCATCTTCGCCCAGCCATCAAGATAGTATTTTCCGGCGTAGTTCATTTAAACGTGTTATTGTTTTGATTTGAATCAATATATAAAAACTAACATATTGATTTTCTACACTGTACACTGAATTAAATCTTCGAGAGTCCATAGGGCCGATAAATAAATAAGCTTAATTTACAAGCTTAACATAAAAATCTTACCAGCTGTCAATGCTACTTCTGACTTAGTGATAGAGCAAAATAAATACAAGGTGATAAAAATATTCATAACAAAGAGTACATAAAAACAATAAATAAAAAGGAATACTTGAATCCAACATCAAAAAGAGCCTTACACTTCAAATTTATAATTTTATTAACACATCATTCGCAAAACAAATTTACCGTATGACTTTAAAAATCAAACTATGGCTGTTTTGTTGTAATAAATTTTTGAGAAAGAAAAGTCAGTTACTTACACTGATAAGTCCCTAAGGCTGCCCGTTTTGGAATCAGCTACCCACAGCAGACACGCTAGCCTCAGGGTTGGAGAACCATAGCTGGCCAAGACCCTGTCCCACCTCTCCGTTGGTACATCCAATAGCAGGCCTAGCCTGGCTAACAGGGAAGGGATCGCCATACTCCCCATGGTGGTGGAGTCTGTTAAAGAAATATTGCACATCCTCTGCTTTTTAGCTGTATCCAGGGATTGAAAGAAAATATCTGCCATAACCCGCTCCCAACTTGACACAATTGTTCTTCAACATCCTCACAGCGTAGGCTGCAAAGAACACCATTCCGAATTTCCAGAGAGATAAAAGACAAGACAAGACAAGACTAACACTCACACACAAGACACATGCACAAAATGTAAGAAAAATATATTGTTTTGATAAAATGAAGCCAAGAAGTACACATGCACTCCCGCTTTCCTTCATACCATAAACAATATATATGATAATCATATTCACTATCTATAATGTCCTCTTGTGTTTCTTATCTTGCCATTTTCATAAACAGAGATTCATTTATCACTAACAGAAGTTTTAAAACGGAAGAATTTCACTATAGAGCTCACCAGTCTAGGACATTAAGCCCATTAAGCCGGGACATCTTCATCGCATTACCAAATTACGAGGACCCTAGCCAGTGTAAAACGGATAGCACACTCTGTGTAATTACCACGATAACCACTTCAAAAATACATCAGGAAAACTGCTTACACTCATCAAACGAAGGTGGAAACTAGAGCAAATGTGTAGGCGGAAAGTTCTTCTGATGTGAACGAAGAAAAATCAGTTTTTATAGATTCATTATTACCAGGAAGAGAGAGAGAGAGAGAGAGAGAGAGAGAGAGAGAGAGAGAATCTTATTATTGTATCACTGATAGACGATTCATTGATATTTTGCTTAGAAGGAGAAATACATCTGCTAAATGGCATAATCAAAGCAACGAATATTTGAAAAACGAAAACTGCATATAATCGACGACAAATATGATAATGTAAGGGAATGTTCGCAAACTTTCCACACATTTCTGAACATACAGAAGCCGTGAAACAGAAGGGGAAGACAGAAATGACAACCTGGCATAACAGCTGTGTATTCCTCATATTCGGTAATAAACGTGCTGAATTTTCCCACGTAACTGATAGTCTCTCTCTGGAACTTTCCACCTAGACGATACCGTTATTACATTAAGGCTTGGTCACACAACAAGGGCGCTAAATTATTCCAATCAGGTGTCCTCTCCCACTAAGTGGATTAGTTATGACGAGTATGAAGAACGAAGGAGAGGTCTTTGATTCGTTGTCTTTTATGTTGCATGGCTGCGTGTCACAGAGTGACTGTGTGGTTGTGTGGAGAATGCTAGACTGTGTGAATGTGTGGAGAGCGTTAGTCTGTGTGTTTGTGTGGAGAATGTTAGACTATGCGATTGTGTGGAGAGTGTTAATCTGTGTGATTGTGTGGAGAGTATTAGACTGTGTGATTGTGTGGAGAGTGTTAGTCTGTGTGATTGTGTGGAGAGTATTATACTGTGATTGTGTGGAGAGTGTTAGTCTGTGTGATTGTGTGGAGAGTATTAGACTGTGTGATTGTGGAAACAGGGATTGATAGATTGGTAGAGTATATGGAAGACATCTCAGAGATGAGGCGAAGGTCTCTTTTTTTTCTAAGAAGTCTCAATTTGCTGACTACTCACCAAAAAAAAAAAAAAAAATTCAAAGAGACACTGTCTATCACCATCATAATCACCACTACCGTCACCGCCGCAGATACTCGTAGCAAGGAACAGATCTGTTAAAAGAAAACTGGAATTCAACAGGGATTTTATTTTTGTAAAAAATATTCAGAAATCAAGCTCCAAGTTCCCCAATTTTTGTCATTAACCACGTGACGTTGAATTTTCTTGCTTAAGAAGCTCTATTCGAAATATTCTCCCCCCACCCCCAAATAAAAACACATATAGAAGTTCTCATAGAAAGTACACGACATCAGATCGGAAAATATGTTTCAGTGAACGGACAATGATAGAAGACAGGGAAATATGTTTCAGTGAACGGACAATGATAGAAGACAGGGAAATATGTTTCAGTGAACGGACAATGATAGAAAACAGAGGAAAGAGAAGAACGATTGTGGAAAACCTGATGTTATATGGATACGTCAAGACAGGAAGAAGGGGGAAGAACTTGACATTATATGGACACATCAAGACAGAATGCCATTGGAGAACTTGACATTATATGGAAACATCAAGACATAATGATGTTGGAGAACTTTGCAAAATATTGACACACGAAGACAGAATGTACCTGGAGAACTTAACATTATATTGAGACATGATAACAGAATGAAGTCAAAAAGATTTGATATTCTTCTACAACGTCAAGACTGAGTGAAACTGTAGAACTTGACATTCTGTTGAAACGTCAAGACAAGATGACATTGGTGAACTTGTTACTTTATGGAAAGTTCAAGACAGAATGACGTTGCAGAACGTCACCTTCTATGAAAACGTCAAGACATAATTAAGTTAAAGAACTTGACACAATATTGACACACGAAGTCAGAATATAGTTGGGGAACTTAACGTCATTTGGACAGGTAAGGACAGAATGAAGTCAGAGAATTTGATGTTCTGTGGCAACGTCAAGACTGAATGAAATTGGAGAACTTGACATTCTATTTAAAGGTCAAGACAGAATGGCGTTGGAGAACTTGACATTTTACGGAAACGTCAGGAGAGAATGAAGTTTTATCTAAGTCAGCTTGACATGTTCATTTGCTTGGATGTTATATCTTGAGGTGCCACTTCCTACAACATGGCATTCTACCAAGTATTTATAACACTATGAAAACAACCCCAAAAATGAAGAAAAACAAACACGACCAAACATGGCGTACAAAAACAAAAAAAGACAACAGATTTAATAACAGACCGCACTAATCAGATCAGACATAATCATACACGACAGCCTGTCCGGCAGAAAATGACAATAGTAGATCATCGAGCCTTGCCGATGTCTAAAATCCATAATCAGATTATTTTCTCTACAGCGCAAACAAGCTAGAGGGGAGTCCAGGGGCCATTTTGTTACAAATTAGATACCCACGGTTCTCACAGTATGACTCCTTTGACCGCGTTTTATATTATTCATGAAATTATAAAATGACCGTTTTCGCGCTTTGATCTTAGCTGGTTTATTATAAATGGTACATTTCTGTCAGAGTGTCTTCCTTCTGTCTCCGCTATCATAACAAGACGCTGCAGCCAGCCAAAAATTGCCAGGTCACAGAAAACTTGTCAGGTCACAGAAAACGTGTCCGTAAGACAGACAGACAGACAGACAGACACACACACACACACACACACACCCACACACAAAAACAGTTAAAAGCTGTAACCGGAAATGCAAGTATTATGAAAATCTTTTTATCTGTCCTGTCTCTAAAGGCATAGAGTATAAGTAATGAGGGACAAGTGTAGATATGGGGGACAAGTGTAGATATAGGGGACAGGTGTAGATATGGGGACAAGTGTAGATATAGGGGACAAGTGTAGATGTGGGGGACAAGTGTAGATATAGGGGACAAGTGTAGATATAGGGGACAAGTGTAGGATATGGGGAACAAGTGTAGATATGGGGGACAAGTGTAGATATGGGGGACACATGTAAGATATGGGGGACAAGTGTATATAAGGGAGGGGGTGTAGGGGAAGAGATGTGACGCAAAACCAAATTTTCTTAATAATAACTGAGACAATAACAGAAAAAAAACTTTTACGAGATGAGATGGCCGGCATTTGCAAAGGCAGTCCTTTCAGCAGCTTCCAATGTTATTCTGTCTTGTCTTATCTTGTTTTGTTTTATCCTGTCTTATCTTATCTTGTCTTATCTTGTCTTATATTATTTTATCTTGTCTTATCTTATTTTGTTTTATCTTGTCTTATCTTGTCTTATCTTATGTCGTCTTGTCTTATCTTGTCTTATATTATCTTAGTTTGTTTTATCTTGTCTTATCTTAACTTATCTTGTCTTATCTTATCTTGTATTATCTTGTCTTATCTTATCTTGTCTTATCTTATATTGTCTTATTTTATCTTATCTTATCTCGTCTTATCTTATATTATCCTGCCTTATCTTGTAGTATATTATCTTGTCTTATCTTATTTGTTTTATCTTGTCTTATCTTGTATTATGTTATGTTGTCTTATCTTATTTTGTTTTATCTTGTCTTATCTTATCTTATCTTATCTTGTCTTGTCTTGTGCTATGTCGTTGTAACTGCGAGCTGGTCCTCTTTGCAGCGGGCGCTGTGAAGGTGTTGAGTTCCAGCATCACATCGACGTGGGACCGGGTTACGGCAGCAACTACCTTTTTGTTCTTTACCTGACCCCACCACCATGGGGACCACGACGATCCCTACCCCTTTAGCCAGGCTAGGCCTGTTACTGGGGGTACCAATGGAGAGGTGGGACAGGGTCTTGGTCAGCTATGGTTCGCTAACTCTGGCGCTAGAATATCAATTATGGGTCGCTGACTGTCTAATCTGACAACGTATTCGCCCCCCTATTGTATATTTGAATATACATACAATTGTAATTAATGTTTATGTGGTATTGTATCTATAAACTGATAGAGCTGAAAAAAAAAGCCAGCGTTATGTAAATGAATTTTGCAGTATTGCTTCCAGAACATAACATTTCTGTTTTTTTTTCTTGAGTAAATGATCAGTTTTTGTGGCCCGATTTGTGGCCCGACGGAGCAGACGTGCTCATAAACTGTCTCGAAAGTCAGCGAGTGGACTCCATGAAGAAGCGTGGTTTGTGTAGAGATTAGGGACATGATGGGGCAAGTGATAGGGGGATTGTTTTTTGTAAAAGAAGATACTAAACAGCGCGAGAAGTCGAGAGAGAGAGAGAGAGAGTGAGAGAGGAGAAATTTGAGATAATTAGTTTCTAGTTAGATAGAAACAGAGTTCAGAAATGGATATAAACACATAATTTGAGATAAATGGTGAAGAGGTGTATAGAAACAGAGATAATTTGAGATAAATATGGAAAAGTAGAGATGAAAAAGATGACCTGTACCTATGTTTTATAGAATATTACAAGGCGTTTGATAAAGTAAAACACAGGAAAATAACACAAATGTTAAAAGACATATACATATGTAGGCGTAAAGACCTCATAACATTTTAAGATTTATTTAAGATATGTTTATTTATTTAAGATAAATCTGTTTTTGATATACTGGAAACACATAGCCGAGGGTCATTATTGATAACACAGCCCAACAAAAAAAATCTTTCTTGGTGCCTTGGTTTTTAGGGCTCTTCCTGGGGTTATTTGGGGCCCTGGTTCAGAAAATGTCACTGGATAGAACGCATCAGCTCTAGTTTCTTAGATATGGTTGGCGTCAGGTCTAGTTTCTTAGATATGGTTGGCGTCAGGTCTAGTTTCTTAGATATGGTTTGCGTCAGCTCTAGTTTCTTAGATATGATTGGCATAGTTCTAGTTTCTTAGATATGATTGGCGTAGCTCTAGTTTCTTAGATATGGTTGGCGTCAGCTCTAGTTTCTTAGATATGGTTGGCGTCAGCTCTAGTTTCTTAGATATGGTTGGCGTCAGCTCTAGTTTCTTAGATCTGGTTGGCATCAGCTCTAGTTTCTTAGATATGGTTGGCATCAGCTCTAGTTTCTTAGATATGGTTGGCGCCAGCTCTAGTTTCTTAGATCTGGTTGGCATCAGCTCTAGTTTCTTAGATATGGTTGGCGTCAGCTCTAGTTTCTTAGATATGGTTGGCGTCAGCTCTAGTTTCTTAGATCTGGTTGGCATCAGCACTAGTTTCTTAGATATGGTTGGCGTCAGCTCTAGTTTCTTAGATATGGTTGGCGTCAGCACTAGTTTCTTACATATGGTTGGCATCATCTCTAGTTTCTTACATATGGTTGGCGTCAGCTCTAGTTTCTTAAATATGGTTGAATTTATAAAATTTATGTCCGCTCTTTAACAAATCTCTTCTGCTGAACTGGGATGTCGTAACAAGCTGTCTTATTTGAATGGGAAATTTATGTATTTAATTCACCTACATTTTGTGTGTATGTGTACAATGACCTTTG
This sequence comes from Achatina immaculata, assembly GCA_009760885.1. Lineage (NCBI taxonomy): Eukaryota > Metazoa > Mollusca > Gastropoda > Stylommatophora > Achatinidae > Lissachatina > Lissachatina immaculata. The sequence continues at coordinate 5,662,037 of CM019703.1, read as the reverse complement.
TTTCACAACCATTCGTCTTCTTCCTTTCCTATGACGCCCACTGGCAGAAAACTGTATGGCTCAAATAACAAAATCGCTTTTGTTCTGTTTTATTACATAACTATGTGCCAAAAATTCAGGTGGTAAATCACGGTTTTCGCAGACTACATAAATTTGTACTTAAATGTTTCTCAACCTGATCTGTTTAAAACAGTTGCGCTGTATAATAGCTAGGATCGTGTAGGAGGTTTGTGTATATTCCCACTCATATCATTTCATTTTTGCAAATCAAACACCGTAGAGGTTACGGCTACTCCACCCCATTTTGTCATGTTTTATTTTGCTATATTTGTGGGGAGTACACACTGAAAGCAAGTAGGAAACCTATTTCTGAGTTTGGAATAGCACACATAGTTTATTTTAGGTCAAGCTTGGAGATTAAGATAAGCTATGTGCGCCTCATATTGTATGAAAAAGGTGTATGGAGCATTTGCGCCAGTGGACAAATGGAAAGAGAAGCTGCCTGAAATTTTTGGAGCACCAATGGTGTGGAGGGAACCGAAAAACCACTTCGATGATTGCCATGTTTGTATTGTTAATATCACAGGCATCAGTTGAAATAATTATGACAAGTTGTCTTACCCTGATCTACCTTCAGCCAGGAGACCTGTTACATACTCGGATCTTGTACCCGTTCCACCTTTCTTTGAACTACCACAGCTCTCAGAGGATGAGTCTTGCATGTCTGATATCGCACAAGGTAAAGAAAGTGAGGGCAGTGACAGTGAATTCCAAACAACTTCACATGGTGATCGTTTTTTATCAAAATGAATTTGAGTGATCTGATCAGGGGCTTAAATCTTTTTAAAGGAATCTTCTGAATTTCTTTCCTCCAGACTAAAGGAAAAGATGTACTTCAGACTGGAACGAAAATTACATTTTTTTCGAAGGCGAGAAAAGGATTCGCTGCCATTCTTTACCCAAGACAAAAACTTGGTATTCTGCAATGACATCGGAAACCTTGTGAAGAAAATATGTCTTTCAGAACATAGCCCAAGTGAGTGGCGTATCTTCATTGACATTTCAAAATATAGTTTGAAATGTGTTCTTTTAAATAACGGCAACAAATATGGTTCTATTCCAATCGGTCATTCCACCAGGATGAAAGAAGAGTACAAGGTCATCTTTTTAGTCTTGGAAAAGATAAATTACCAAGAACACCAATGGGTGATTTGTGTAGACTTGAAGATGGTTAAATTTCTTCTTGGTCAACAAAGTGGCTACACAAAGTATACATACTTTTTAATCCTTTGGAATAAAAGTCAAACATGAACACTGAGCAAGAAAAGATTGGCATCTGAAGGAATATATGATGATTGGAGAACAAAATGTAATCAATGAACTTTAGGTAGCACGAGATAGAATCATACTGCCACCACTACGTATAAAACTAGGTCTGATGAAACAATTTGTAAATGCTTTGAATAAAGACGGCTTATGCATTGAATACATAGTGCATAAGTTACTTGGACTTACCATGGAAGAACTGAAGGTAGGAATTTTCGATGGTCCACAGATCATATATACTTATAACTGACCCACATTTCATAGCATCAGTGAATGAAATCGAATCATGTACCTGGTCTTCATTTGTTCTTGTTATGAAAAGCTTTCTTGGCAACAAGAAGGCAGACAACTATATACAATTAGTAGAGGATATTCTCTTTCATTTCAAATGGCTTGGCTGTAATATGAGTGTTAAAATCCATTATATGCACAGCCACTTAGATCGCTTTCCAGAGAACCTTGATGACTTAAGCGATGAGCAAGGTGAAAGATTTCACCAAGACATAAAAAACAATGGAAGCCACATACCAAGGAAGATAGGATGCACACATAAAGGCAGACTATTGTTGGAATCTTTTTTGCAGGATTGTCCTGGCAGATCCCATTCTCGGAAGTCTTACAAAAAGAGCTTGTGTGTCGAGTGAGTGGAAAGGTTGTATCATAAACGTGTGCTTTTTGCGTGAAATAAGTAGATTTTCATGTAGTACATGTTTTTTTTGAATTTTGAATGTTTCTTTCAACAAAAGTATTAAAAAATCCTGATTTGTTATGAGCGAGCAGAGTGAAGAGTGGTATATGGCGTTTGTTCTGTATCTCAAAAACTAGAACCGATAGGGGGAAATAGTGCCATTTTTGAATCAGCAGGTCAAATGCACCTAGAAACAGGTCTAACATCTGAGGTGCCAAAATGTGTGTTGACCGGTGTAATCAAATAGGAGAGTATCAGAACATAAACTAGGGGTACGACAGGGTTGCGTTTTGTCTTCTGACCTCTGCATCTCTATAGCTAAAAGATTATGAGGCACATTAAAACAATCCTGGAATATGGGAGGACAGATCCTAAACAATCTAAGCTATGCGGACGACACGGTACTGACAGTCCAAAGCCAAGAAGGATATAGAAAAAAAGCGAGGATAAAAGGCTTAATTGTAATAAAAAGAAGACAGAGGTCATGGTTATAACCAAGAAAGAGACACCAGCAAAATGTTGTATCGAAGGCACAGAATTAAAGCAAGTGGACACATTCAAGTACTCGGGAACAATAATAACATAAGAAGGAAGATGCGAAACCGAAATAAGGAGCAGAATAGCCCAGGCCAAGTCAGCTTTTACGAAAGTGAAAAACATTCTGTGCAATGAAGGAACAATTTTTTATAAATAGGAAACTACGAGGCTTTGGTACGGCAAAGTTAGAGAACACAGTTTTGTAGGATTAGACCTCGAAAAAATCGTAGACAAAGCACTTTAGTGAGAAGTGAGAGAAAGAAAAATCACAAGAGAATTACCTGGGATTCGAACCACGGACTATGGTAGGACCAGCAGCCGTCTAGCCACGAGAGAACAGCGTACTATCGACTTAGCCAACTAGCACCCCCCCCCCCCAAAAAAAAGGTGTTTTGTTGACATTGTCTTTGCTGTCCTCTCGTGGCTAGACGGCTGCTCTTCCTACCGGAGTCCGTGGTTCGAATCCCAGGTACTTCTCTTGTGATTTTTCTTTCTCTCACGTCTCATTAAAGTGCTTTGTCTACGATTTTTTTTCGAGGTCTAATCCTACAAAACTGCGTTCTCTTACTTTATCTGTGCAATAAAGCTCTGTCGATGAACACTGGAAACAGAATTATTCAATGTTAAATTGAACCCGTACTGTTATATGGACGCGAAGCATGGACAGTAAAGAAGGGCACTCAAGCTCTGCTGGAAGCGGCCCAGATGTGGTTTTTAAGATTTAAAACAGGAAAACCACGAACAGCAGAGAAAACAAACGAAGAGGCTCCAGGTGAGGCGTGGCAAGAGGTTACGGCAAAATTCAGAACACGGCAGACCAGATTTGTAGGACGTGTTTTAAGAAGAGGCAAACTGGAACACTTAATGACAACAGGAAAAACTGGAGGAACAAAAGGACAGAGGAGGATAAAGAAACCTGACGGACAAAAAGAGTGGCGCGGAGCACGGTCCAGCACACATCTTATGGAAAGAGCAGAGGACAGGTGGTTGTGGAAATCAATGGCGACCAAGGCGTGACTGGCATGGATTAGAGAGAGAGAGAGAGAGAGAGAGAGAGTGAGAGAGAGTGAGAGAGAGAGAATGGAGATGTAGATGGAAACAGAAAATGTGAAATAAATAGTTTAGAAGTACATAGAAATAGAGAGAATTTGACATAAATGGATGAATAGAGAGACAAAATGACAGATAAACAGATACATTGATAGTCAAAACTGAGAGATAAAATGACAGAAAGAACTGTTAGATGGGCAGTCAAACAGAGAAACAGATGGAAGAACAAAAGATAGAAAGACAAACAAAAAGACAGACAGACAGATAGACAGACAGATAGATAGATAGATAGATAGATAGATAGATAGATAGATAGATAGATAGATAGATAGATAGATAGATAGATAGATAGATAGATAGATAGATAGATGATAGATAGATAGATAGATAGATAGATAGATAGATAGATAGATGGATGGATGGATGGATGGATGTATGGATGGATAGCCGCAACAAATCAGTAAATCTTCCTCTAGACAAGAATGAAGAAAGAAAAGAGAGAAAGAAAAAATCCAGATAGAAGCTATTATAAATAAATAAATAAATAAACCTTGGGCCTGTAGGAACTGTAAAAGCCTGAATGTAGTTTTACCCTGCATGTCCTGTTCAATACTGGGAAAAGACGAGACATCGTCGAGGTTAGAATTACTGGGTATATATAGAGCGAATCTACATAAAAATCATCTGAGAAATGTGATATAAACCTGACACATCAGAAAGATGCAGCCTCAAACATCTCAGATTAATGTGAACTGCAGCTTTTTCTTTTCAGAAGAGCTCAGAAGTCAAAATATGCAATGTTGGAACAATTTTTTATAAATAGGAAACTACGAGGCTTTGGTACGGCAAAGTTAGAGAACACAGTTTTGTAGGATTAGACCTCGAAAAAATCGTAGACAAAGCACTTTAGTGAGAAGTGAGAGAAGAAAAATCACAAGAGAATTACCTGGGATTCGAACCACGGACTATGGTAGGACCAGCAGCCGTCTAGCCAAGAGAGAACAGCGTACTATCGACTTACCCTACTAGCACCCCCCCCCCCCAAAAAAAAGGTGTTTTGTTGACATTGTCTTTGCTGTCCTCTCGTGGCTAGACGGCTGCTCTTCCTACCGGAGTCCGTGGTTCGAATCCCAGGTACTTCTCTTGTGATTTTTCTTTCTCTCACGTCTCATTAAAGTGCTTTGTCTACGATTTTTTTTCGAGGTCTAATCCTACAAAACTGCGTTCTCTTACTTTATCTGTGCAATAAAGCTCTGTCGATGAACACTGGAAACAGAATTATTCAATGTTAAATTGAACCCGTACTGTTATATGGACGCGAAGCATGGACAGTAAAGAAGGGCACTCAAGCTCTGCTGGAAGCGGCCCAGATGTGGTTTTTAAGATTTAAAACAGGAAAAACACGAACAGCAGAGAAAACAAACGAAGAGGCTCCAGGTGAGGCGTGGCAAGAGGTTACGGCAAAATTCAGAACACGACAGACCAGATTTGTAGGACGTGTTTTAAGAAGAGGCAAACTGGAACACTTAATGACAACAGGAAAAACTGGAGGAACAAAAGGACAGAGGAGGATAAAGAAACCTGACGGACAAAAAGAGTGGCGCGGAGCACGGTCCAGCACGCATCTTATGGAAAGAGCAAAGGACAGGTGGTTGTGGAAATCAATGGCGACCAAGGCGTGACTGGCATGGATTAGAGAGAGAGAGAGAGAGAGAGAGAGAGAGTGAGAGAGAGAATGGAGATGTAGATGGAAACAGAAAATGTGAAATAAATAGTTTAGAAGTACATAGAAATAGAGAGAATTTGACATAAATGGATGAATAGAGAGACAAAATGACAGATAAACAGATACATTGATAGTCAAAACTGAGAGATAAAATGACAGAAAGAACTGTTAGATGGGCAGTCAAACAGAGAAACAGATGGAAGAACAAAAGATAGAAAGACAAACAAAAAGACAGACAGACAGATAGACAGACAGATAGATAGATAGATAGATAGATAGATAGATAGATAGATAGATAGATAGATAGATAGATAGATAGATAGATAGATAGATAGATAGATAGATAGATAGATAGATAGATAGATAGATAGATAGATAGATAGATAGATGGATGGATGGATGGATGGATAGCCGCAACAAATCAGTAAATCTTCCTCTAGACAAGAAATGAAGAAAGAAAAGAGAGAAAGAAAAAATCCAGATAGAAGCTATTATAAATAAATAAATAAATAAACCTTGGGCCTGTAGGAACTGTAAAAGCCTGAATGTAGTTTTACCCTGCATGTCCTGTTCAATACTGGGAAAAGACGAGACATCGTCGAGGTTAGAATTACTGGGTATATATAGAGCGAATCTACATAAAAATCATCTGAGAAATGTGATATAAACCTGACACATCAGAAAGATGCAGCCTCAAACATCTCAGATTAATGTGAACTGCAGCTTTTTCTTTTCAGAAGAGCTCAGAAGTCAAAATATGCAATGTTGGAGAATGAGTTTTTTAAAGTAATGATCAGTTTGAAAATATAGCAGGAAGACTTATGCCTGTACAAAACATGGACTTTTATGGGTTATTAGGAATGCCATGGCTGATCAGGATTTACTACAGCACACGTTTAAGCAAGTGATGGAGCGAACGTTGGTCGTCTGGTCGTATAACTGAGTTGTTATTGAACGTTGCCATGAGACGGGTATTTTGGCGGAACTTTTGGAGGAAGACCAGATTTCATAAAACTAGAAACTGCATCTATGGGAGTATGTAGGGTCTTTACCTGTCTGCATGAGTGCTGAAAATAAAATTAAACACAGAGTATACATAATTGAGAACTTGGGGTATATAACTGAGATCTTGGAGTATATAATTGAGATCTCGGAGTATATAACTGAGATCTTGGAGTATATAACTGAGATCTCGGAGTATATAACTGAGATCTCGGAGTATATAACTGAGATCTTGGAGTATATAACTGAGATCTCGGAGTATATAACTGAGATCTCGGAGTATATAACTGAGATCTCGGAGTATATAACTGAGATATTGGAGTATATATATGAGATCTCGGAGTATATAACTGAGATCTCGGAGTATATAACTGAGATATTGGAGTATATATATGAGATCTCGGAGTATATAACTGAGATCTTGGAGTATATAACTGAGATCTTGGAGTATATAACTGAGATCTGGGAGTATATATAACTGAGATCTTGGAATATATATAACTGAGATCTTGAAGTATATAACTGAGATCTCGGAGTATATAATTGAGATCTCGGAGTATATAACTGAGATATTGGAGTATATATAACTGAGATCTTGGAGTATATATAACTGAGATATTGGAGTATATATAACTGAGATCTCGGAGTATATAACTGAGATCTCGGAGTATATAACTGAGATCTCTGAGTATATAACTGAAATCTCGGAGTATATAACTGAGATCTTGGAGTATATAATTGAGATCTCGGAGTATATAACTGAGATCTTGGAGTATATAACTGAGATCTTGGAGTATATAACTGAGATCTTGGAGTATATAACTGAGATCTTGGAGTTGGACTTAAGCTTGGACTTGTTCTTCAGTGTAGAGGTCGTTACTGAGTCGTCGTTAAAGTAAATGAAGTAAATCGTTTGTTTGGTTGCTGTTGTATGTTGACGTGTCACTGCTTGCACAGTTAGCATTCACACTAGATCACGCCGTACATGTATTAGAGGTAGATGTGTACATAATTACATAGCGCCGGATTTATGTCTGGCCAGGCTCTAAACTGTGCTACAGTGCCGGGTTTGGACTTCGTGAGACCCTAAGATAACTCCCCTCACCCACCGTTCCGAAGTAACACCAGAAGGCCCTGCGGATTGTGAGACCCTAAGATAACTCCCCTCACCCACCGTTCCGAAGTAACACCAGAAGGCCCTGCGGATTGTGAGACACTAAGATAACTCCCCTCACCCACCGTTCCGAAGTTACACCAGAAGGCCTTGCGGATTTTGAGACCCTAAGATAACTCCCCTCCCCCACAGTTACAAAGTTACAACAGAAAGCCCTGCGGATTGTGAGACCCTAAGATAACTCCCCTCCCCCACAGTTACAAAGTTACAACAGAAAGCCCTGCGGATTGTGAGACCCTAAGATAACTCCCCCCCCCCCCCCCCACAGTTACAAAGTTACACCAGAAGGCCTTGCGTACTGTGAGACACTAAGATAACTCCCCTCACCCACCGTTACAAAGTTACACCAGAAGGCCCTGCGGATTGTGAGACCCTTATGTAGGAATGGGTTAAAATGGTACATTGTCCATTATTTTTTATATTGGTTGTATTTTACAGGTACAGGTAATTAGACATTTATATTCTTATATGGGTCTAAATCAATTGTATCTGGCCTGTGATCTGTTCTTCGCTGTCTCCTAATCTCATTCATTCATTCCTACGCATCAAAACATTAAAATAAAGAAAGAAAACACAAAAGACCATCAATTTATATTATTAACAACACAATCAACCTCTTATTCATTTCCTTCAACATTTTTCATTCCTTCATAAAAGTACAAACAATGGAATAACTGAAATCAAATTAACACCTTTACTTATGGGGTTAACTTTGTTACATCACAATCGTCCCATACATAATATCCAACTGTCATTCTTAATGATCGAATGTCTGATTGTAATAATATGAGTTAATTGGCAAGAAATGGATAACAAAAATGCATATACATAAATTCAATGTTACAGAAATTTATGTGCACATAATAACCATCACAATGCGTAGTAACAAAATATCAAAATCTGACATTGAAGATACATGTATAAAAATATATAAACTTTTCATTTATCGGTATCCTTCATCTATTAACAACTATACCTGTGTGAGTCGGGTTTGATCGGAGGAATCAACAGCACAGCTTGCGTGCGTCCACATCAAATGATATAAATCATAACTAACCCAACACACACACACTAACATATATCCATCGAAGAATAACATACTCATTCGTGCTTAAAACGAGAACATGATCTCCTCCGACCCGTTGGCACCTTCCTACGTGCTGAATGTACAAAATTCCGATTGATTAAAATTCTCTCGCATCTCCCTTACATACTGGATCAGCTGGTACCGATTTTACTCAGAGTTGAGCACCCCTGAGCTGACCAGTCCCTGATCTTATTTATTCTTTTTTGTATGCTTCTGGTGTTGAAAATAAACTTAGGTTTAATAGCTTGTCCTATTTCGTACCTATACTAAACTAAGCTGAAGTTGCTTTTTTTTTAGTTTGTGCCTAAGTCCGACACTGCATATAATAATACTTTGTAACTGGAAAAAAATTTTCAGCAAAGTAGAATATAATCGCCAGTCACTTGTTGGTCAAAGTAACTGATCAACAGAGGTTACAGAAATGTATATAAAAAAAGTATTTTAAGTGGATTTTGCAGGTAATGCGTGAATGTCAGTGTATCTCCAGGCAAGGTAAGCAAGGAACAAAAGCGCTGACTCTTAGCAGACTCCATAAGTAAAAGCATTCTCCCCGCCAAAGACATGACCAAAGTTTCAACCAGAGAATTGATTTTAGGTCTTGAACGTCGGATAATTTCCATTTAAGACACAGAGGTAACTTTTTCTTTTCTGCACAAAGGATAAAGAAAACCGGATCGCCATTAAATATTTGGGAAAAGAAACAAAAGACCAGCTCCCATGAGTGTAATGAAGGCAGTCCAAGAAAGTATAATACGATTGGATTGGCCAATGATTCGCTTTTTTTATGCTTCCCTTGTGGCTCCAGGGAGCTTCTGTGCGTTCAGTCTTTTTTCAGCGAGATACACTTCTCGAGCAGCTGCTAAAGTGATAGTCCTCTTTGCTGGGTTCTGCATAGGTTGAGACACACAAACCATAGAGAGGAATACAAACGAGAACAAACATAAACTGGTCATTACTGGGTCAGTCAGTCAGTTTGCATGTCCCTTGCGAAACTTTGCCTCACTAATAGGTCTCCTGCAGGCCTCTCTGTTGTAAGCAAGATGCCCTGCTGCTGATGCATCCATTTGCAGATTATCAACGATGTCTTGCAGCCATCTTAGTCTTGGCTTTCCTCTCTTTCTTTCTCCCATTATGTAACCTTCCAAGACGGTCTTCTCTAGATTAATGTGACGTTTAATGTGTCTAAAATATTTAAGTTTTCTCTGTTTAATCCTCTTTACTGGGTAGAGAGTCTAAATCAACGGAAAGAATAAGCTTATTCTGTTTATAGTAAATACTTAGACATGCTAGTCAATCTGATAATAACCTTGAGTTCTTTCAATTTTCTGGGTAGTATACATTGTCGAGATGAAGTCATGAGATGTAAGAGTAGTGTAAAAGGTAAATGAATGTTTTTAATATCAACATAATCATAAGATGCGGTGCAGGTAGGTGTTGGCGACCATGCCTCTTCATAGATATCGTTCCTTGATGTTTTCCATCAGATCAGATGATGATTTTTTTTTTCACTGTGCATCGCGTTAGACAGTCCATGATTTTTTGTGGGCATGGTCTTCCCCTACCTGTCGTCTTCTTTAAAGAAAGGTTGTTATGGATAACAAAATGCATATACATAAATTCAATGTTACAGAAATTTATGTGCACATAATAACCATCACAATGCGTAGTAACAAAATATCAAAATCTGACATTGAAGATATATGTATAAAAATATATAAACTTTTCATTTATCGGTATCCTTCATCTATTAACAACTATACCTGTGTGAGTCGGGTTGGATCGGAGGAATCAATAGCACAGCTTGCGTGCGTCCACATCACATGATATAAATCATAACTAACCCAACACACACAAACTAACATATATCCATCGAAGAATAACATACTCATTCGTGCTTAAAACGAGAACATGATCTCCTCCGACCCGTTGGCACCTTTGCTGATTGTACAAAATTCCGATTGATTAAAATTCTCTCGCATCTCCTTTACATACTGGATCAGCTGGTACCGATTTTACTCAGAGTTGAGCACCCCTGAGCTGACCAGTCCCTGATCTTATTTATTCTTTTTTGTATGCTTCTGGTGTTGAAAATAAACTTAGGTTTAATAGCTTGTCCTATTTCGTACCTATACTAAACTAAGCTGAAGTTGCTTTTTTTTTTTAGTTTGTGCCAAAGTCCAACACTGCATATAATAATACTTTGTAACTGGAAAACAATTTTCAGCAAAGAAGAATATAATCGCCAGTCACTTGTTGGTCAAAGTAACTGATCAACAGAGGTTACAGAAATGTATATAAAAAAGTATTTTAAGTGGATTTTGCAGGTAATGCTTGAATGTCAGTGTATCTCCAGGCAAGGTAAGCAAGGAACGAAAGCGCTGACTCTTAGCAGAATCCATAAGTAAAAGCATTCTCCCCGCCAAAGACATGACCAAAGTTTCAACCAGAGAATTGATTTTAGGTCTTGAACGTCGGATAATTTCCATTTAAGACACAGAGGTAACTTTTTCTTTTCTGCACAAAGGATAAAGAAAACCGGATCGCCATTAAATATTTGGGAAAAGAAACAAAAGACCAGCTCCCATGAGTGTAATGAAGGCAGTCCAAGAAAGTATAATACGATTGGATTGGCCAATGATTCGCTTTTTTTATGCTTCCCTTGTGGCTCCAGGGAGCTTCTGTGCGTTCAGTCTTCTTTCAGCGAGATACACTTCTCGAGCAGCTGCTAAAGTGATAGTCCTCTTTGCTGGGTTCTGCATAGGTTGAGACACACAAACCATAGAGAGGAATACAAACGAAAACAAACATAAACTGGTCATTACTTGGTCAGTCAGTCAGTTTGCATGTCCCTTGCGAAACTTTGCCTCACTAATAGCTCTCCTGCAGGCCTCTCTGTTGTAAGCAAGATGCCCTGCTGCTGATGCATCCATTTGCAGATTATCAACGATGTCTTGCAGCCATCTTAGTCTTGGCTTTCCTCTCTTTCTTTCTCCCATTATGTACCTTTCCAAGACGGTCTTCTCTAGATTAATGTGACGTTTAAAGTGTCTAAAATATTTAAGTTTTCTCTGTTTAATCCTCTTTACTGGGTAGAGAGTCTAAATCAACGGAAAGAATAAACTTATTCCGTTTATAGTAAATACTTAGACATGCTAGTCAATCTGATAATAACCTTGAGTTCTTTCAATTTTCTGGGTAGTATACATTATCGAGATGCAGTCATGAGATGTAAGAGTAGTGTAAAAGATAAATGAATGTTTTTAATATCAACATAATCATAAGATGCGGTGCAGGTAGGTGTTGGCGACCATGCCTCTTCATAGATATCTTTCCTTGATGTTTTCCATCAGATCAGATGATGATTTTTTTTTTCACTGTGCATCGCATTAGACAGTCCATGATTTTTTGTGGGCATGGTCTTCCCCTATCTGTCGTCTTCTTTAAAGAAAGGTTGTTATGACGTTTTAAAGCCCTCCCTTTCTAATGTTTTGTCCAATGAATGATGACTGTCGTTTTCTTATAGATTTCATAAGGTTGCTATCTACATTTGGTTTTGTTAGACATTACCTGTTTGTCTTCTTAGCTGTATGTGGTACGCTTAGCGTTTTTCTAATAAACCACATCTCTTTTGTCTTTAGTGATCTTTGCGTTGATCTGTTCATTGTCCATGACGCGCTTGCATAGAGCAGGATGGGCTCAATGTAGCATTTTAAATTCTTTTTTTATGATGCTCAATAATAAACATATATTCCATAAGACGTTTCTTATGTTTGAAGGCTGTTTTGGCCTGGTGCATTCTATTATTGATTTCAGATATGCATTTTTCAGACAAGAAAATAGACTCTTTTGAAAACAAATGCCTAAGGAAAATACTCGGCATGAAGTGGAACGAATTCAAGAACAATGCAGAGATAAGACAGATGACTGAACAAAAACCAGTCTCATGGGTGATCAGGAAAAGGAGATGGACATATATCGGTCACGTGACGAGAAGAAACGATCAGAGAATCCCAAAACAAGCTGTCAAGTAGAACACAACAGGCCGAAGAAAAAGAGGCAGACCACGTGAAACTCTGAAGAGGACATTCTTAAGAGAGAGCCAAATTAATAGGCATAAAATCTCATGATGAGGTTGAAAAGCTCGCCGACAACAGGAAAAATTGGCCAGCCCTGTGTGACATTTAACGGCACGGGAAGGATATAAGATATAATATATAAGAAGATACGATTTTTCGTCTGGTGCTATCAGCTTCCTTAGGTATTGAAACGCATTTGTGTCAAGGTTATTTCGTGCACTTCAACACTGTATATACGTGGGTTCTTCTTTCGTGACATAATCATTCTTTATGCTTTCTTGCTATTTAGGGCAAGTCCTTTCTTTTCGGTTATGTGTATACTTATGTGTATAGTAATTTCTGTATCCTCTTTTCCTTTGTTTGACTTAACATTTATTATATGTATTATATTATTATATTATGTACTGTATTACATGCATATATCTGTTGACTCCAATTCGAATTTTGATTTCTCTCATGATGTTTTCAGTTTACAGTAAAAACAAAACCAGTGAGAGGATACAGCCTACATTAAGTCCTTGCTTTATTGCTTGATTTGTGCGTATTATACTTTCTATATTGATGACTGTTTCAGGATTCCAATACATATTTTGTATTATTCTCATTTTTTTTTCGTAAATCTTTATATCCTCTAACATTTTCACGATTTTGTCATGTTTTATTTTATCACTATGCTTTGGTATAGTCATGGTATAGCCATGGTGTAGTCATGGTACTCGTATAGTCACGGTATAGTCATGGTATATTCATGGTATAATCATGGTATAGTCATGGTATATTCATGGTATGGTCATGGTATATTATGGTATAGTCATGATATAATCATGGTTTAGTCATGGTATATTCATGGTATAGTCATGGTATAGTCCATGAGGCATACAAGTAAGTCTTTCTGTACTTCTAAAGTCCTCTCTAGATCTTAGTGCAAATATGGCATATAGTAGTCTTTTCCCCGTCTACAGATCCCAAATTGCTCATTATTCTGTGTCTGGTTCTTCTCATTATAATTCTCAGCAACAGTTTTCTGATATAACATGAAAGGCGTATTTAACATGCTGGTAATCTTCATCTCTAACCACCCCCCACCCCTCAAACCGCTCCATCCCTGACACACACACACAGTCATTATCATCCTGTGCTGTCTCCAGAGAGGACTTTTGCCGAATTGAATCCCTCTAGCTTGCTTTGCTCCTCCATTCTTTCTCGGAGCGCCTGGCCAAACCGCTTCCTCATCTATCCATAGTCATCGTTGTCTTCCAAGTGCTAGTTTTCCTTCAGTTTTTCCCTGGTGTAAGATTTTCATTACAGTGCACGTTTTATGCCTGTTGTGTGGCCAAAGTGTTCTGGTTCTTGCGGGTTTATTACTTTTTGTGTACTGCTCGTTGTCTGGCTGGGTCTAATAGTCTTCCGTTACTTTATTGTTGTGACCCTTTTTTTTCTACGCGCCATATTCCTGTGTATCCATGTCTTAAGGGTGTGTATTTTCCTCTTTGATTTCATGTTTCATGTCCAAGCTTCAGCAATACCATCGATATTTCCTGGGTAATTCCAGCTCGCAGCAAACTTTGGAAAGCATGACTTTACTAAAACATATTATATTACATTTATATTACACTTATATTACACGCGCAAAGCACTACTGGATATACCTTTGCTCTGTGTTAATGAAGTTACTGTAACAGAATCCAACTTTTAAAAAACAAGAATTTTGCTCTTCTCTCACAAGCTACTTAATGGAAGGTAGTGATACTACACGTTTTCAGATTCACTGCAGTAAAGTGATACACAGTCTTAGAACGTGTGTTTAAAACAATGTCAGTTATTTGTAGTTTCGCTTCCAGAACAAGAGATTCTTTGATCAAGAACAAAAAGCTGGAATAAAGGTGATGATAAAGATGGCCACATTATGAATATAACATAAAATTGGAATAGGACTGCTTTAATAAATGGTTATTTTGCTGTGGGTTTTTTAAAATAAGGTTTTAGATATACGCGCTCTTTTTTCCTGTGTTCTATAGCATCTTTACATTTTAACCCTGTGCTATTCTGAATAATTATAGCTTCTAGACAGCTTTACGTGGCTGTTATCTTTTAAACTGAATGTACATTTTCTCACTTTACTGACGTCGAAGTTACAACTTATGAAGATAACTTATTCATGAACATGTGACGAACTTGAACAAATTATACTTTGTTTATTTAATTAGTAATAAAATGTGTGTTTGATGGTGAACGCTTATCTAATACATCTTTGACAAAGGAGAGAAAAAGGTTAAACTCTTGGCTCATTGTTCCCAGTGTCTGATTCCATTTTCTCTCTCTCTCTCTCTCTCTCTCTCTCTCTCTCTCTCTCTCTCTCTCTCTCTCTCTCTCTCTCTCTCTCTCCCCTCTCACTGCTTTACTTGGCCGAAGACAGCACGAGCCGATGTTTCACATCATGTCCTTGTTATATCATGTGAAGTTTGTTTCTACCACAGTTTAACAGAATAGCCCAGAATATACTGTAGATGTATACAACAACATCAGACGTTCATCTCTTGAACAGAATAGCCCAGAATATACTGTAGATGTATACAACAACATCAGACGTTCATCTCTTGAACAGAATAGCCCAAAATATACTGTAGATGTATACAACAACATCAGACGTTCATCTCTTGAACAGAATAGCCCAGAATATACTGTAGAAGTATACAACAACATCAGACGTTCATCTCTTGAACACATTGATAATCAGATGCTTTCTCCCTACTTACTTTGCGCATGCGCTCAGACTGCAAAGATTTTACTATGCTTCCCACAATTCTCTGTGTGCGTAGTAAAGTATTTCAGTCTCAGTCTATGTCAGAGAAGAACTTATCAACTCTTAACGGGCTCTATGACTGCAACTCCCGAGTCCAAGTTGATATCAATGAGAGAAATCCAGCAGAGAGAGTACAGATAAAGTATTTGCCACAGTTTGCAGTGAATTGTCAAATAATTGTAAAATATGTAAGAACATTGTCAAAAAGAAGAAAAAATATAAAATAAAATTATAAAGGGAGATGAAAATAAGCTAAATGGAAATCGAAGCGGTCGAGTGAAATGATTTTACAAAAGAATATGAAGAAATAGAAGGCAACAAAAGAAGAATAACAAACATGTTCATTTTTGTCCAGTCTGTTCTGTGGCTATGGACATTTAACACTAATAAAAAGCTGAACATTTCTCTAAACTTCTTGCTCGCTCTCTAGTGTGACACGGGAAGCTCCGTCGTTACGCAAGAGCCAGTAGTCCGACTGGGCTGTTGCCAGCCGCCATATGAATTAATATGCAACCTTTGTGTCTGGTACGTTAAAATTCGACATATTGTGCTGAATTACGTCCAATTTTGCAGAAGATCATGTCAATTACTCTGAATCTAGTTTCTACTTGCAATACACAAGACTGAAAGTAGGAAGCGCCCATTAAAGCCACATATATTTTGTTGTAAATTAATCACTTAATGGCGTTACGTAGAAGTTATCAGTGAAGCAAGTCCATACAGATGGTCTGGAATTGTATGGCAATTCTGCTGTTTCACGAGTTTAATTTGTTCCATTGTAACACTCACAAAATGGAAAACTCGAAAACTATGCGGTATAGAAAATAAAAATAGATATACAATAAGAAAATAAAACAGATATGGTTAAATCTGTAGTCTCAGTCAATAGAACTCAATCATGGACAAATTCTCATTAAATATACTTTATAAAACGCTGAAAATGCATGCAAAAGTACGACAGTGTGTAAATCAATACAATGAGATAAATGGAAATTAAATCAAATGTAACTTTAAAATATAGGCATAGCATGATTTGTGATGTAGTGGCAAGAATGACGAAATTTGTTCGTATCTCAGATTTTTATTATACTCTGTGTGAGCTAGCCCGTAATATGAATCGTTACAAGGACCGCCCTCAAATCAAGAGCCCACTTTATCCCAGACTTTCATATCTGACATCATCATCAGTCTCCTGTACTCCCGACCAAAGGTTCCTCAGCCAGTCTAGAGCAAGCCGGGATACACCACATCAAGCTTTTCATCGCGTGCTTTAGTCGTTTCTGTAGTGTGCGTCTCCTTGCCTGCTCCTCTTTCTTTTTCCTAGAGGTATCAAAGTCAAGGTGGTACAGGGATGTCCTGTTTTCTTATTTTCATTCGTTGTATGTGGCCCAGTCATTTCTATCTTCGTCTTTCGACTTCTTCAGCAATGCTCTAAATGCCTGATCGTTTTGGTTATTTCCTTGTTAGAGAGGCAAAGTGTTGATATAATTAAAGTGTCGCGCACTTCACATCCGACAACTAGGTCCATATTGCTTTTTGCGTGTATTTTTTTTTTTAGTTTCTGTTGTCCTTGACAAAGGCATTCTCCTGAGATACAGAATCGGTAACCATTGTTTTTTTTTTATTTCTGTGCTTTTTTATAATTTATTACTCCCGATACTGTTTTTTTTTCCTCTTCTCTTTCTATTCTGTTGTAACACTAAACTATACGTCAAGTATAAAATAGGAAAAAAGTAGGAGCAGCTTTAAACTATACGTCGCTCTTTACATCTCTTCACCCTGGGGTGTCTGTTCTGTGTTTTCAAACTTAATTACATTTTCGGCCTCGAGTACAGTCGTGCGCCCTCGAGTACAGTCGTGCGCCCTCGAGTACAGTCGTCCGCCCATTAACAACCGACCGAGTAAAACCTTTCGTACTTGTGGTCAAGGTCCCGTTGGGGAACTGAACGTGTTGTGACCCATTTTGTGATTAATTTACCAGCGTTTACCGTTCTAGATACACCACAAATTCACTACAAGATAGAAAGATACAAGCACACACTGCACCATCATCTGGTGGGGAGAAAATGTCTGCAGGTGGGTCTGTGTACTCCTATGTGGTTTTTTTTCCTTCTTACTGAAGAGTTATTGCAGTATCATTTCTTACTTTAACCAGCTATCGTGTTACTGAAGAGTTATTATAGTATCATTTCTTACTTTAACCAGCTATCGTGTTACTGAAGAGTTATTATAGTATCATTTCTTACTTTAACCAGCTATCGTGTTACTGAAGAGTTATTATAGTATCATTTCTTACTTTAACCAGCTATCGTGTTACTGAAGAGTTATTACAGTATCATTTCTTACTTTAACTAGCGATCGTGTTAACCGGCATTTATCGGTAACTATATATATATATATATATATATATATATATATATATATAAACCACGACATAAAAAACAAAAGAGAAAAACAGAAACCTTTGGAGATCGTCGGTTATTGTAACTGGTTTATATTACCATAAACTAGTAAAAAGCAAGCAGTAAAACGAGTTGTAAGATAATCAGGCCAGTGAGATAATGATGCTCAATTTACATGGAGGAAAATCAGCCGGTTTCTGACTTCAGTACATCACGTGAGCATTATATAAATATTAAATCTCGCAGGAAATACAATCGCAAACATTTAATTTTCGTTGATGTATGTAAAGTATATGTATTTATCTCCAGACCTTTTTCCTCTGTACAGCGAGAATATTCTAAGAAAGATCATTACAAAACTAGGGATAAAAGTAGGAGGATACAATATTAACAACTTCGGTATGCTGACGACACAGTGCTGATAGCTGAGAACCAACAAGACCTGTAAAATCTCTTGGATAAAGTCGCCAAAGAAAGTGAACAGAAAGGCCTGACGTTGAATATCAAAAAGACAGAGACTATGGTTATATCTAAGAAACAGAATCCACCAACATGCAGTATAAAATTAAACGGAACTATTCTAAAGCAGGTGCAGAAATTCAAATACCTTGGAGCAGTAATAACTTCATATAGGAAACGCAAAACAGAAATTAAGAACAGAACAGGCCAAGCAAAGACTGCATTTCAGAAAATGAGAAACATAGTATGTAACACATCCTTGTCTTTGAATGTTAGAAAACGAGTCCTAAATTCTATATTGAACCTATTTTATTATATGGATGTGAATCATGGACAATAGGCAGGTCTGCACAAAAGTCACTGGAAGCAGCAGAAGAATGTTGCGAACTCCCTCGGCAGCAAAAATAACAAATGAAGAATGTATGAGAAGAACTGGAGAGACAAAACACCTTGTCAAAAAAATAAGAGAGAGACAATGTACTTTCATAGGACATGCAATGAGAAGAGGGGGTATAGAAAATATTATAACAACAGGAAAAATAGAAGGAAGAAGAGTCAGGGGACGACCAAGAGAAATGATACTGGACAGTCTGACGGGATGGTGTGAGAGGAGATCACCAACTGATTTAATGGACTGTATGAAGGATCGTGTACTCTGGAGAAGCATAATAGCCAACGTCAGTAGGCACGACACATGATGATGATGATGAATTTTACGTGAGAAAAAAAAATTCCAGATATTTTATTGAGAAACTAGTATTTCAGAAAGTACTTCATGCAGGGTGAAAGCCAGGTACAAACTGTACCGGTTTCAGAAAATTCTAGCGCGATCACTGAAATGTTAACGTCTTGTGATTCATATTTTATAATTAATTTCTACATAGTTAAAGGCGTTAATTTGGATTTTGGTAGTACTTTAATGTGAAGGTAACCATGTATATTCATTGTGCACCATCTTTTGAACTGAATGGCCTGCATTATGCAATGGAAGTGAACTGTACCTAGTGTCTGACTTCTCCACATAACGATTATGGAAGTGAACTGTACCTAGTGTCTGATTTCTCCACATGACGAGTATGAAAATGAGCTGTACCTGGTGTCTGACCTCTCCACATAATGAAAGTAAATTGTACCTAGTGTCTGACCTCTCCACATAATGAAAGTGAACTGTACCTAGTGTCTGACTTCTCCACATAATGACTATGGAAGTGAACTGTACCTAGTATCTGATCTCTCCATGTAACGAGTATGGAAATGGGATGTATCTAGTGTCTGACTTCTCCACATAATGAGTATGGAAGTGAATTGTACCTAGTGTCTGACATCTCCACATAACGAGTATGGAAGTAAATTGTACCTAGTGTCTGACTTCTCCACATAATGACTATGGATGTGAACTGTACCTAGCATCTGACCTCTCCATATAACGAGTATGGAAATGAACTGTACCTAGTGTCTGACCTCTCCACATAATGAAAGTAAACTGTACCTAGTGTCTGACCTCTCCAAATAATGAAAGTGAACTGTACCTAGTGTCTGACTTCTCCACATAATAACTATGGAAGTGAACTGTACCTAGTGTCTGACCTCTCCATATAACGAGTATGGAAATGGGCTGTACCTAGTGTCTGACATCTCCACATAACGAGTATGGAAGTGAACTGTACCTAGTGTCTGACCTGTCCATATAACGAGTATGGAAGTGAATTGTACCTAGTGTCTGACTTCTCCACATAATGTCTATGGAAGTGAATTGTACCTAGTATCTGACCTCTCCATATAACGAGTATGGAAATGAGGTGTACCTAGTGTCTGACCTCTCCACATAATGAAAGTAAACTGTACCTAGTGTCTGACCTCTCCAGATAACGAGTATGGAAGTGAATTGTACCTAGTGTCTGACTTCTCCACATAATGACTATGGAAGTGAACTGTACCTAGTGTCTGACCTCTCCACATAATGAAAGTAAACTGTACCTAGTGTCTGACTTCTCCACATAACGAGTATGGAAATGAGCTGTATCTGGTGTGTGACCTCTCCACATAATGAAAGTAAACTGTACCTAGTGTCTGACTTCTCCACATAATGAAAATAAACTGTACCTAGTGTCTGACTTCTCCACATAATGAAAGTAAACTGTACCTAGTGTCTGACCTCTCCACATAATGAAAGTAAACTGTACCTAGTGTCTGACCTCTCCACATAATGAAAATAAACTGTACCTAGTGTCTGACCTCTCCACATAAAGACCCATGCAGTCTGATATCTGACCTCTCCACATAAAGACCCATGCAGTCTGATGGCTGACCTCTCCACATAAAGACCCATGCAGTCTGATGTCTGACCTCTCCACATAAAGACCCATGCAGTCTAATGTCTGACCTCTCCACATAAAGACCCATGCAGTCTGATGTCTGACCTCTCCACATAACGACCCATGCAGTATGATATCTGATCTCTCAACATAACAACCCATGCAGTCTGATGTCTGACCTCTCAACATAACGACCCATGCAGTCTGATATCTGATCTCTCAACATAACGACCCATGCAGTCTGATATCTGACCTCTCCACATAACAACCCATGCAGTCTGATGTCTGACCTCTCCACATAACGACCCATGCAGTCTGATATCTGACCTCTCAACATAACGACCCATGCAGTCTGATATCTGACCTCTCAACATAATGACCCATGTAGTCTGATATCAGACCTCTCAACATAACGACCCATGCAGTCTGATATCTGACCTCTCAACATAACGACCCATGCAGTCTGATATCTGACCTCTCAACATAACGACCCATGCAGTCTGATATCTGACCTCTCAACATAACGACCCATGCAGTCTGATATCTGACCTCTCAACATAACGACCCATGCAGTCTGATATCTGACCTCTCAACATAACGACCCACGCAGTCTGATCGACTTATGGCCGGAGCGACGGCCCCCTCCCCCCAACATCACTCTCCCCCCCCCCCTCCTTAAACCCTGGATCCGAGATACGGCCATAAGTTGGTGCACGACTGTGTTTGGATAAAAAGTGACTTTTCTTCTTCTTCTTCTTCTTCTTCTTCTTGTTCTTCTTCTTCTTCTTCTTCTTCTCAGCTTTTGTGTTTTTATTCAACACCAACAAAAAAGCTATGATATCATTTTTATTTGTCTTTCTTGAAATCTTCTTCACCATGTTGAATGCATGTAAATAAAAGCTGTGTGTTAAATCTGACAGATAAAAGACAGATGTCCGTCTGGCCTTAGAGCGTCAATTCCTTTTCTGTTTTTAAAAACGCTTTATTGCATTCATTCTTTCTCCATGCCGTATTTATTTATTTATTATTCTCTCATCTCTCCCGCTTTCTGTCTTTATTTGGTTCTCTTGTTGTTATTATTTCTTCATTCCTTTGTTCTGTTTTTAACCTTCACCTTTCATTATTTGAATGTCCAACATACGAGATGCTGAGAATACAGATGTGGCCACGCCTTTGTCAGTTCAAGGGAAGCTGTTCGGGTGTGTACGCCAGCTCCACGTGACCACAGGCCGTTCTACAGTCACTATACAAGTTCTAATTGGAAAAAATGAATCATTCTTAAGATACCAATAAAAAAAATTTGGCAACCTTAGTAACTGTAACAATTGGAGAGGAGTAACCTTAATATCAGTTGTGTCAAAAGTATTTTGTAATGTCATTTTGAATAGACTTAAAGATATAGTGGATACTGCAATGTGAGAAGAACAAGCAGGATTTCAAAAAGGGAGAAACTGTCTCGACCAGATCTTTACTCTCAGAATAATACTTGAAGAACATATTTAAAACCAGAAACCATTAATACTGAACTTCATAGACTTTAAAAAGGCATTTGATAGCATACACAGAGATTCATTATGGAGAATTTTAAGTCTATATGGAATACCATCTAAAATTGTCAACATCATTAAGGACTTCTACAATGGATATGTTTGTGCAGTCAAAACAGAAGAAGGGATGAGTGAATGGTTCCAGATTGAAACAGGAGTGAAACAAGGATGTATAATGTCTCCTTTACTTTTTTGAAATACAATAGACTTCATAATGAAAAAATTCTGCACAGGTAACACAGCTATTGACTAGGTACATGGGACCCAACAAGAAGATCTTGATTTTGCTGATGACATAACTCTTATCAGTAACAATGTGAATTCCATGCAAGAAAAAACAGATAGCTTATCTTCAGTGGCTAGCAAAACAAAAGGACAAAACAAAAATAATGAAAATTCCCATTAATCAAAATGGAAAAATACACATAGAAGGGACAGATATTGAAGAAGTCAATCAATTTGCATACCTTGGCAGCTACATAGACCAGGATGGTGACACTAGAAAGGAAGTTAGAATTGCAAAAGCAGCGTCGATCTTCAAGAATCTTGAGAACATATGGCATTCAAAAGTTATAAGCACAAAAACTAAGTTAAGATTATTCAATTCAAATGTAATGCCAACCCTCATTTATGCATGTGAAAACTGGAAAACAACTAAAAAAATAGACAAGAAATTAGACTCTTTTGAAAACAAATGCCTAAGGAAAATACTCGGCATCAGGTGGAACGAATTCAAGAACAATGCAGAGATAAGACAGATGACTGAACAACAACCAGTCTCATGGGTGATCATGAAAATGAGATGGACATATGTTGGTAACTTGATGAGAAGAAATGATCAGAGAATCCCAAAACAAGCTATTAAGTGGAACACAACAGGCCGAAGAAAAAGAGGCAGACCGCGTGAAACTCTGAGGAGGACATTATTAAGAGAGGCCAAATTAACAGGCATAAAATCCCTTGATGAGGTTGAAATACTCGCCGAAGACAGGAAAAACTGGCGAACTGCTTTGCGAGCCCTATGTGACGTGTAACGGCACGGGAAGGATATAAGATAAGATATAAGATATACAAGTCAACTTCTGAGAATGATCGAAGAAGAAGAAGAATTGTTTGAATTACTTTTCTAACTACTTTCTACTATCCTTCTTTTCAGTTCTTTGGATAAATCTACTACTTAGTTTCAGGCAAGGCATCTTTCCCAGTTTAGCAACCCCTGAGACTTTACAAAGAGGACAGGAAGGATGCGATCAAAACTAAACTCCGCCAAACAAGTGGGTGACTTGGGCAGAATAATTGATGTAGCTATTGATCCCTAAAGCTAGTTAACTTTTCCGCGAGACTGACTATTCCTGTGTCCTTTTGTCTACTACCGGTAGACCACTTTTTGTTCATAAATAATTACTCTCATCTGGCCAGCGAGTACAGAGTTTTAGCGCATGCTAGATGGGAGCTTAACAGAGTATACAGGAAGTGTCATCATTACTATTATCATGTGCCGTGCAGGGTAACTGGAAAACTTTCAAATAATTACTAACTACGTTTGTTCTTATTTATTATGTTTTTTTTTCAGTGAAATGTATGAAATGACATCTACGTACCTATTGTTGTCATGTAAACAACAGTGTTAATTTCTTGTATTTTTATATAATTATATAATTCTCCTTTTTATTTTTACTGTTTTCACCGCTGCTGTTTTTGGTGGTGTCAAGGACAGAATTGTTGCTATGTCAAGTTTAGTAAACACTGATTATCTCTATGATATCTTAAAAATGTATCGGGCTTACAGATATTGAAAATGTTACGAGCTACACAAATCTTGATTACAACAGAGGTCTTAAGTAGGCTGCACTTAACATTAAGTAACACAGCAAAGGACAAATGGCTCGTTTCGTCTTGGACAGCGGTTCTGAAACTGGTAGACCTTAGCTCTTTGTGGAAGCGGCTGGAGTTTTCTTCCATGACTGGCCGTGTTAGCAACATCTGACTGCTATAACCGAGCACAGTAACACGGAGCCATGCTTGTTGTGTAAGATTCAGTCTTCTTCACCTATAGTCTTCCTTCCTCGTTTTGTGGGCCTCGTTTCTCTCCTCAGGCTATGAGACATTCCTATGAAGAGTCCATATAGCGGAGTCTTTTGCTTGCTCTTTCCAGCTCTCGCTGTGCTAAAGGGGTAGAGTTAGACAACAATGCACAGGGCAGTTTTAGAAAGCTTAGAAAGAGGAAGGTAGTGAGGAGGAGTAGAAGAGGAAGAGTGAGTGTAGAGAACTAGCATATTATGACAGTTACGGAAAATAATGACCCAATATTTCGGCAAAAATGCCTTCATCAAGGAATTTTTATAGTAAATTAAGCTCTGAGATGACATCATCATCAAGTGCCGAGCTACTGGTATTGGCTGCTATATGAGTATTTCTCCAGAGTATCGGATCCTCCATGCAGACCATCAGCTCAGTTGGTGATCTCCTCTCACACCACCTCGTCAGACTGTCCAGTTATCATTTCTCTCGGTCTTCCCCTGGCTCTTCTTCCCTTTGGTTTTTTTTTGTTTTTTTGCTGTTGCTACAGTATTTTCAATGCCCCCTCTTCTCATCGCATGTCACACAAAAGTACATTGTCTCTCTCGTATTTATTTGACTAGTTTCTCTCTCTCTCTCTCTCTCTCTCTCTCACTCCAACTCTTTTCATACATTCTTCGTTACTAATCTTTGCATCTTTGCTGTCCAGGGAATTCGCAACATTCTTCTCATAAACCACATTTATATTGCTTCTAGTGATCTTTGTTTCAGATATAGTCAGTATTAACTTTAAATATCTCAAATAATAGGTATAAACTGAAGGGACGGTTCGAAATCAGTGCACTGTCTTTGCTTCTTTAGACGACGAGCGAAGTGCGAGTCTCAGTTTTCAACTTCGGTTCTCAGAGAATTCGTAACCGAAAACATTTTGGAAGACGTTTGTAATGAAGCAAAAAAATGAAAGAGAGAGAAAGAGAGAGACTGAGAGAGCGAGAGCGCGGCAAAAAGGGCAGAGGGAGAGAGAGAGATAGTGGGGGAGAGAGAGAGAGAGAGAAGGATCTGCAGTGAATAAAACTGTTAAACGACACTTGCACTACTCTTATAGAACGATATTATCGATTAGGAAATGTGTGACTTGTTCAGAGTTGAACTACAAAGCCAGACCCGTCCCATTTTCCGCTACAGCCCAGGGCCGGGCAGAACAGAGGTCTGCAGAAGATATCAAGGGCGCTGAAGAAAGAAAACGAGGGCAGGAAGAATCAACATAAAAGCGTTCAATATTTTGGCACATGTCTTGTTCAGGGACAGCAAAATTATTGTGAATTTCCATTTAATTTGTCACTGAATCTGACAAAAGTAATACCCGCAAACTTCCCGGAAGCTGCCGACTGTCCTGCGCAGTGCTGGAGCACGTGTTTATTTGGAGACGTGAAAAAATATGGATGATTATTTATCTTTTATGGTAGAGTATGTGACAAGATGGAAGAAAATTATACCTGGAAATATTATAAAAGAGAAATTTATAACAATGTTCAAATAATGGAATATGTAAGGTATACTTACAAAATGAGTAAGTGTTTCGCTGAGAAAATAGTAGTTACTCGATGTTAAAAGTTTAGAAATGAAATAATAAATTATACGTTTGCTGATCATTTATAAACAAATCTATGATTGTAAATGAGTAAGAATTAACAAAACTACCGGAAATATTAAATGAGACAAGAATCTGAGGACAGAGCAAATATTAAAAATGCTGAACATATTTAGATGAATCAGCGATCAGGATAATAAAAGAAATAATGTACAATGAAATGAATAATCAAATGACTGAACTTACCAATTGGAATGTTTTGTTTATAAGCCAAAGTCACAGTCAGGCATACAACCGCGTGCAGAAGTATATTAGACATGTTGAACAGTACACATAATAAACCTGTTTATCCTCTTTTGGTACCTACATTAACTTGTAACACTGCTTCGTGCAAGTCCGGCAATTTCCGTAACTCATAGCCTTATAACCAAGACCAAATCGCCACGTCCATGAACTTTTCTGTAATCCTACAGTCTGTTAGCAAACCATGCATATGATGAACTATATTCTAATTCGAAGGTTGTGGCTGCCAGTACTCCTCCCTCGAAGTCTGTCTATAAGAAATGGAACTTACATACAAATGTTGATCAAAACTGCTACATGAAAGAATATGTAATCTCTAACTGCTTGACACAGCTTAGCGGATTATACTGGTTACACGGTTCTCACTGCATCATGGGGAAACATAAACCAGAGTAAAAACCAGTTTCATCAGTATAACAGTACGCCCCAAGTACATGAAGGGTACATACTGGCTGTGAACTCTGTAACTGCACATACAGAAATATTAACATATTTGGTATGTTTTATATGAGACAATAGCAATGTTAAAAATATTTCGGCATTAAATACTTCATCAGAGCCACGTTAATGCAAGTTACACAATCTAACGTATATTACTGAAAATCTGGAGTTTACAATGTCTAAGATATACTACTGAATGTCTAGAAATTACACGATCTAAGGTATGTTACTGAACAGCTATAAGATACACAATCTAACGTATATTACCGAACATCTAGAAATTACACAAGCTAAGGTGTATTAATGAATATCTAGAAAGCGAAACTTGAGTAAGATTTGTTCATGTTTTGACAATGAAGCCGTTCCCATAGATTTAGTACAGAACTCCTGTAAAGTATTTTGAATTAATTATAACACACAGATTGTGTTATTTAACGAACTGAGAAGTTCAAAACAAAGATCTCCGTCAATACAATCATGGCTTGTTATTACTGCGGTCGACTGAGTTAATCAAATATCGTAACAATTTGTCACGACGCAATCCACTGAACAAAATGATGTCTGGTATCCCAAACAAAAAGATAGGTTGCCAAAAAAAAAAAAAAGATATATGGCAGCTTCAACAAAAATGAGGAAATGCAAATAAAACAAAAAGACGTCCGGCGGTTTCGACGAAAAGATGTTTGACAGCTCCATGTAACAGCTAAACTCTGCCTGCTTTAAAAAAAACGTCTTCTAAGAAAAAAGCTGGACTGGAATTTTGTTTCTGGTACTAATTATCTAAGTATAGATGGGGGTTAGAAAACCCGACAATCACTGGTAAACTTAGAGACAAAAAAGGGAGACTGGGAGAAATGTCTCCTAACGGATTATCCAAATGGCAATGGACTAAACTGGACATCCGAATATGATTTTAAACAAAGAGAGAATATAATCTGCACAGCCTATCACCACAGCAAATAAGAAATGTTACTTAGATTATTTGTTCTTCTTTAAGTTTATAATATTTGTGTTGATTGAAGACATGGGTTCGAAATATTACACTAAATTTTTTTTATTTTTTTATTTTAACCACTGTAATCTCAAATATATTTATACACAAGTAATTCATGTACAGCCATTTAAACAATCTGCAGTCATTCACATTAAAAAAAAAACTACTACAAAAATCACGTGGATCTGGAAACAGTTAAAGTGAATATATAAAGAAACACAGTTTTAAGCCAATACATTTTCACACAGAGAAACATCACTCTGTGAGAATACACTGATCGCAAACTCGCAGACAGCTGTTACAGAAACAATATGATCCTAGACGTCGACAATAAAAGAGCCCATTAAATAAATATTCGCAGAAAGAAAAGACCTCGTGAGGGCCACTGATGCACTTGAGCCAGGTTCGGTTGGCTCTCGTCCGCGTCTCGGCAAGATCCGCGTTTGGTAATGGAACTAGGCAACTCTCCGTCGGAGTCGCATGTTTGTCTGGAACTGCCTGTAGAATATCGCATTGATGCATTCTATCTCCCTTCTATCAGAGGACATCCACAGCGGGAGAGAAAGCAGAAGAAGAAGAAGAAGAAGATATATGCATATATAAGATAAGAAGAAGAAAGAGTTGTTTAATTAATTCTGAAAAGAAATTCCGGATACACCGTGAGATCTAACTGTGGACAAAGACAGACAGATTAAAATTTCGTTACATGATGGATACGTATACAAACAGACAGGCGCATAGACAGACAGACAGACAGTCAGACAAACAAACGCATAAAGGGACAGACGGCCAAAACTTTGCTTACATGATGGATACGTATACAAACAGATAGACAAATGCATAGAGGCATCAACGGACAGACAAAACGTTGGTTACATGACAGACAAACAGACAGACAGACAGACAGACAGACAGACAGACAGACAGATAGAT
Source organism: Achatina immaculata (assembly GCA_009760885.1). Classification (NCBI taxonomy): domain Eukaryota; kingdom Metazoa; phylum Mollusca; class Gastropoda; order Stylommatophora; family Achatinidae; genus Lissachatina; species Lissachatina immaculata. Next base: position 5,633,564 of record CM019703.1, on the reverse strand, counting down.
AGATAGATAGATAGATAGATAGATAGATAGATAGATAGATAGATAGATAGATAGATAGATAGATAGATAGATAGATAGATAGAAGTAATTTATTTTTAATAAAAGCTAACAATAAACAGAAAAAAAATATCCGAAAAAAGAAATGCTTGTATAATAAAGACGATTGTTTAGATCGAGTAGCCGAACGACAAAGAGTACCTAACGTGTTCTGTTTCTCTTGACACTCAGTCCCTTTTCTAGCAGAACTTAAAAGAGATTTAATAAGAGGAAGCGGAGCATGAGATAGACTTCTGACACGCCATTCCGGCTACCGGACAGAGAGGAGAAAGAGCTATCTTTGCTTTCAAAGGCTGAAACAACGGACTTACACACACGTCTAGTCTGCTTCTTCTTTCCCTACTTTTGCTTTATCGCGAACATTCAACATCATTCTAATACAAATATAATATACACGCTACAAGCAATAATCATGTATCAAATGAAATACTATTACGTTTAGAGCCTTAGTATAAAGTTGTGACGTTTCGGTGTGAGCCTTAATCATACAAACACATGCAAGACGAAGAATTAGAGAGAGGAGATAAAGTATAGATTCACGTGAATCCTATGTTAAAAAAATTAAACAAATAAAATGAATGGAGCAATTAGTATGAAAGAATATGTAGATTTTCCGACAATCGTTCAGAAATGCCTTGAAAGAATATGGAGCTTTTCCGACATTCGTTCAGAAATGCGCCCGTTGCTACTTTCAAAATGTGCTCGTTTAGAAACATACAGAACTGCGCATGGTGAAGCGTAGAGAATGTTTAAATAGAGACTTGTGATGTGTGATAGGTGGATCTATCTACATGATAGCTTAGCGGAGAGGGATTATGATTGTGGAAGAGAAGAATGTTATGGGTAGCTGAATAACGAGTTCAAACCGTGTGGTTACAGCGTCCTATAGTCCTGAATGTAGCGGTTCTCAAGCGCTAGGCGGCTTGTGTCATCTGCGTGATATTGTTTGATGGCTGTTAACAGAAAATCAGATTTGCCTTTGTGGTTGGGGCCATTGAAGTGGTTCGGGACTGGTTTCTACATATTCTTTAAAGCTAAGTGCCCCATTCATTTTATTTATTTATTTTTAAAACATAGGATTCATGTGAATCTATGCTTTATCTCCTCTCTCTAATTCTTCGTTCTGTATGTGTTTGTATGATTAAGGCTCACGCCGAAACGTCACACCTTTGTGACCGTTAAGTAATAAAGCTGTTCTTACTTTTTTCCTAGTTTAGACATTTTGAAAAGTCTAAAGTTACGAGACGGAATATCTTTCACAACTTTTAAGCAGAATGAGAGGTTTACAATGGTTGTGCAACAGAATAAACAACCCTTTTCAGAGAGAAAGGGTGAGAGACAGTAACAGGTGAAGGAGAGGACGCGAGAAAGAGAATTAGAGGAAATAGAAAATGTATTGCAGGAATTATTTGTTAATCTGGAAGGATGAATTCTAACAAATATTCACAGCGGCTTGAAAATCTACACATAAAGAAATGTGTAGAGAAAGGGGGAGGCTATAAACACACGTCGTACAAGACAATAAGCGCAAAAGAAGTAGGCGGTTATATACGACAAGGGGAGGTAAAGAATAAGAATTTGAATGAATTAATTAATTGAGGCAAAGAAATGATGTACAATAGGTATACAGAAAGAAGGAGCAAACAAGCATCATCATCATCATCATCATGGATGTGGTGAAGACCATTATGTACATTCACCACATCCAAGATTGGCTGCAACAAATCTTCTGCCTTTGTCCTGAGTTTACGACTCTCATTTTCTTTGAGCAAGTGTCTTTTCTGGCTGCTTGAGAGCCATATCAGATATTGGAGGAAAAAAACGATAACAAGCAAACAACAAAAAACTCATAACATAAACAACAAAGAGAGAACATAGAAAGGTAGGTACAAAAGATGATAAATTTAAAAAAAAAACAAAAACATTGGAGCTTAGAAAACGTATATTTATATGGAAAATTCAATTCCAATAACTATCAAAGAAAATGCTTTGAAAGAATATGGAGCTTTTCCGACATTCGTTCAGAAATGCGCCCGTTGCTACTTTCAAAATGTGCTCGTTTAGAAACATACAGAACTGCGCATGGTGAAGCGTAGAGAATGTTTAAATAGAGACTTGTGATGTGTGATAGGTGGATCTATCTACATGATAGCTTAGCGGAGAGGGATTATGATTGTGGAAGAGAAGAATGTTATGGGTAGCTGAATAACGAGTTCAAACCGTGTGGTTACAGCGTCCTATAGTCCTGAATGTAGCGGTTCTCAAGCGCTAGGCGGCTTGTGTCATCTGCGTGATATTGTTTGATGGCTGTTAACAGAAAATCAGATTTGCCTTTGTGGTTGGGGCCATTGAAGTGGTTCGGGACTGGTTTCTACATATTCTTTAAAGCTAAGTGCCCCATTCATTTTATTTATTTATTTTTAAAACATAGGATTCATGTGAATCTATGCTTTATCTCCTCTCTCTAATTCTTCGTTCTGTATGTGTTTGTATGATTAAGGCTCACGCCGAAACGTCACACCTTTGTGACCGTTAAGTAATAAAGCTGTTCTTACTTTTTTCCTAGTTTAGACATTTTGAAAAGTCTAAAGTTACGAGACGGAATATCTTTCACAACTTTTAAGCAGAATGAGAGGGTTTACAATGGTTGTGCAACAGAATAAACAACCCTTTTCAGAGAGAAAGGGTGAGAGACAGTAACAGGTGAAGGAGAGGACGCGAGAAAGAGAATTAGAGGAAATAGAAAATGTATTGCAGGAATTATTTGTTAATCTGGAAGGATGAATTCTAACAAATATTCACAGCGGCTTGAAAATCTACACATAAAGAAATGTGTAGAGAAAGGGGGAGGCTATAAACACACGTCGTACAAGACAATAAGCGCAAAAGAAGTAGGCGGTTATATACGACAAGGGGAGGTAAAGAATAAGAATTTGAATGAATTAATTAATTGAGGCAAAGAAATGATGTACAATAGGTATACAGAAAGAAGGAGCAAACAAGCATCATCATCATCATCATCATCATCATCATGGATGTGGTGAAGACCATTATGTACATTCACCACATCCAAGATTGGCTGCAACAAATCTTCTGCCTTTGTCCTGAGTTTACGACTCTCATTTTCTTTGAGCAAGTGTCTTTTCTGGCTGCTTGAGAGCCATATCAGATATTGGAGGAAAAAAACGATAACAAGCAAACAACAAAAAACTCATAACATAAACAACAAAGAGAGAACATAGAAAGGTAGGTACAAAAGATGATAAATTTAAAAAAAAAACAAAAACATTGGAGCTTAGAAAACGTATATTTATATGGAAAATTCAATTCCAATAACTATCAAAGAAAATGCTTTATTATGGAAATTGGTCTTTGAAAATCATGATTATTTCCTTGTAGAACATTTATCTTGATCAAACCGACAGCCATGCCCATACGTCTCCATTATGACACCCATCGCACGGGGCAACCGCAGTCACGCCAGCAGAGACCAACACTTACTGTCAGCGTTTAACAGTGCAAACATCCTTTATACTGGCCGCAGAGAGTACCGTATCCCCATCAAAATGTGCACGCAGTTAATCATGAAACAATTATTAGTTATTACAGCAACCCAGAACCATCCTGTAATTTGAATGTGTGCAGTGTGAGGTCTTGTGTGGAAAGAAAGTGCTGGCTGGTTCTAGAGACTTAATGACAGAATATTATGACTGAACAGCGAGGAAGAAACATGTATTAAAGTTATTAACATCTTGGTTCGGTCTTTATCCAGGAATATCATCTGCTGCAGAAAGAGCAGATGAGAAGAAGAAAAAGAAGAAGAAGAAGAAGAGCAGTAGCAGGAAGAAGAAAGACAACAATAAAAATAATAACCATACCAACAACAACAAAATGAAGAAGAACAACAACACCAGCAGTAACCACTGTAACGGTAAGAACAAGAAGAAGAAGGAGAAGAATACCAACCAGAACAACAACAACAACAACAAAAATAACAATAAGAAGAAGGAGAAGAAATAATACCAGCTACAAGAACAACAAGATAAACAACAAGAGCAATTTGAATAATGATAATAATAATACCAATTACAAGAACAAGAACAATAGCAAAAACAAAAATAACAACGTGAAGAAGAAGAAGCAGAAGAAGAGAAAAAAGAAGAAGACATAACAGCTACAAGAACAACAAAGAGAAAAATAACATTGTGAAGAACAAGAAGAATACCAACCATAAAAGCAACAACAAGAACAACGTTAAGAAGAAGAAGAAGAAGAAGAAGAAGAAGAAATAACAGCTACAAGAAAAACAAAAAGAAAAATAACAATGTGAAGAAGAAGAACAAGAAAAAGAGACGAAGAAGAGAAAAAAGAAGAAGGAGAAGAAGAAGAAAAAAAGGAGGAGGAGGAGGAGAAGAAGAAGAAGAAGACGAAGAAGAAGAAGAAGGAAGAGGAGAAGAAGAAGAAGAGTAGAAAAAAAAGAAAAAGAAGAAGAATTAGAAGAAGAAGAAGAAAAACAAGAAGAAGAAGAAGAAATACCAGCTACAAGAGCAACAATAAAAACAAAAAATAACAACGTGAAGAAGAATAAGAAGAAAAAGAAGAAGAAAAAGAAGAAGAATTAGAAGAAGAAGAAGAAAAACAAGAAGAAGAAGAAGAAATACCAGCTACAAGAGCAACAATAAAAACAAAAAATAACAACGTGAAGAAGAATAAGAAGAAAAAGAAAAAGAAGAAAAAGAAATACAAACTACACGAGCAACAAGAAAAACAAAAATAACAATGTGAAGAAGAAGAGGAAGAAGAAAACCAATAATATTAATAATAATAAAAATAAGAAGAAGAAGACAAAGAGGAAAAAGAAGAAGAAGAAGAATAGCAACACGAGTAAGAACAACAATAGCATTAACAACAGGAACCAGATTCTCAACAACAACAACAATAACAAGAAAAAGAACAACAACCACAGTAGAAAGAAGAAGAAGACAATGATGATGATGATGATGATGATGATGAAAACAGAGATAGACAAAGAAGAATAAAATGCGCTATGCCCTCCACTTCAGAGAAATAAGTCAGGAATGAGGCGATAAACACAATACAGGAACGAATATAAAATCAAGTTTTGTAAACAGATACAATTACCTGCTTTCTGTTACATCACTTATCATGCCCATGCCACAAATACTACTACATAATAAGCCGCTCAAACAAAACAAACGACTTCATTGGCAACTGGCGATCAGCATCTTTGTCAAGAATGAAGGATCGCAGGGTGAAACGTGGTTGGCAAAACAAGAACAGCTAAATCAAGTGCCAGAAGAATGGCCATTCAACACAGGACGTTGTTATCAGTCATTGTACGCCGATCTAGATATTGAGGAGAAGGTATGAGGATGTAGGTTAGATCATCAGTCAGTCAGTCATTTGCATGTCCTATGTGGAACTTAGCCCCCCCCCCAGTAGCTCTCTTAACGCCTTTAGTTTGTAAGCAAGATGCCCTGCTGCTGATGCGTCCATTCGCAGATCATCAACAATGTCTTGCAGCCATTTTCGCCTTGGTCTTCCTCTCTTTCTTTTCCCCATTATGTACCCTTCCAAGACTGTCTTCTGTAAATTCTCATGACGTTTAATATGTCCAAAATGTTTAGTTTTCTCTATTTAATCTTCCTTACTTGCCAACCTTCTTCAATATTATGTTCTTCTGATATATATATATATATATATTATATATATATATATATATATATATATATATATATATATTTTTTTTTTGTGTCCATGATATATGGAGAACTCTTCTGTAGCATTCATATTCAAAGGCATGTATGTTTCTCAGCTGTTCTGTTAAGTGTCCAGGTCTCACAGGCATATAGTGGGATGGGAAAGATGCATGCCCTTAAAAATCTTATTTTTGTAGTTCTGTCTGTTCCTCTCCACAGCTTCTTTAGTTGTTTTATTTTCTGAAGAGCGATAGACGTCCTCCTTTTAATGTCCTTTATTGTATCTCCATTATTAGTTAGTAGTGATCCAAGATATTCAAAACTCTCTACCTCTTCCAATTTTTCCTCACTGATACATATTTCAGCTGCCTTGTTTGTTTTGTCAGTTTTAGTTTTCTTCACATTAAGATAAAGTTTTTGCTCTTCGCTGTTCTTACGGACAGACATAATTAGTTTTTCCATTCCTTTTTGTGTTGTGGGCAGTAATACTGGGTCACCAGCATATCTAATATCTGGCATATCTAATCTATGACAAACTTCCAATTGTTGTGGCATCGTAATATTCTTTGTCTACATCTTCTCTAACATTCCTCATTATATTTTCAGTATACAAGTTAAATAAGTAAGGTGACAATATGCACCCCTGACAGACCCTTTGTTTTATGTCAAACCAAGTTGTTGTTTCACCATTTATTCTTACTGTTGCTTGTTGGTCTAGATACAGTAGTGATGTTAATTGTATCAAATGTGTCGGAAATCCAGTTTTTCCATTATTTCCCAAAGTTTCTGGTGTTGTACACAATCAAATGCCTTTGAGTAGTCCATAAAAGATAAATATAGATTCACATTAAAGTCTCTGCATTTCTCTATTATTAATCTTATACTGAATATATGATCTCTTGATCCTCTTCCTTGTCTAAAATCTAAACCATAGGTGTAGGTTAATTATAAGGTGTATGCTAATTTTACGTTAATTATAGGGTGTACGCTAATTATAGGTTAATTATAAGTTGTACGCTAAATATAGATTAATTATAGGTGTGCGCTAATTATAGGTTAATTATAGGTTGTACCCTAACTATAGGTTAATTATAGGTTGTACCCTAATTATAGGTTAATTAGAATGTGTGCGCTAATTATAGGTTAATTATAGAGTGTACGCTAATTACAGATTAATTATAGGGTTACGTTAATTATAGGTAAATTATAGGGTTTACGCTAATTATAGGTTAATCTTAGGGCGTAGGTTAATTATAGGTTAATTATAAGGTGTAGGTTTATTACAGATTAATTAAACGGTATTGGTTAATTATAGGTTAATTATAATGTTTAGGTTACTTATAGGCTAGTTATGGGGTATAGGTTAATTATAGGTTAATTATAGTGTGTAGGTTACTTATAGGTTAATTATAGGGTATAGGTTAATTATAAGGTGTAGGTCAGACTAGACAATAGGCCGTAGTTTAGATTATAAGTTGTAGATTAGACTATGCTGTGTAGGTTACACTATAGGATGTAGGGTAGAGTATAGCGTGTAGAGCATAGTACAGAGTATAAATTAGACTATAGAGTGTAGGTTAGACTTTAGAGTAGATGATAGGATATAGATTAGACTATAAGATGTAGTTAGACTATAGGGAGTGGGTAAGATTATAGAGTATACAGTAGATTACAGGGCGTAGGTTAGAAGTTAGGGTGTAATTAGACTATAGGGTGTAGGTTAGAATTTAGGGTACAGGTTAGACTATAGAGTATAGGTTAAACTTAAGGTGTAGTTTGGATTACAGAGTTACATTAATCCTATAATCTTATAAGGTGCTAGATTATAGGGTTTAGGTTATACTATAGGGTGTTAGGTTATATGGTGTCGATTATACTGTAGAATGTAGATTATACTATGGGTTGTTAAGATTATAGGATATAGGTCAGACTACAGGCTGCAGGTTATGTTATAGGATTTAGGTTATATTATAGGGTGTATGTTAGACTATAAAGTTTAAGTTATACTATATGGTGTAGGTTATACTAATGAACCAAAACAGTACCCAGTACTTGTTCAACAACTATATTTAGAGGGATAACTCTGCACTCTTATGTAATGTAACCCGGGTTCTCCTTTGGTGGTCTATTCAGGGCCGTCCTAATAGGATCGGGGGCCCCTGGACAAAGTAATAATAAAATAACAAAATAAGCCCCCTGCGTCCACTCACGCACAGCACACCAGCCATATACATTCATATACGTAGATATCCATTGGCTTGTTGGGCCTCCTTGCATTTGGGGCCCCTGGGCAGTGCCCAGTGTTGGGCGCATCCGTTAAGACAACAATGGATCTATTGCATGCTGAATGTAAAGTATTAATGCTGATGACTCTGGCACTCAACACACATAACAATGTGAAATAGGAATCAAGAAAATCCTTGATCGAGTGATAACATCCATTTAATCACATACGCCAGACGGCACCACATAACGTAACAACAACTGCCGATGACAAATCACACATACGACAAATAAGAATATTAATGGTAATGATGGCAATTATGCATGGAAGTAAACATGATACATCGTGCATCTTACATCCTTCCCGTGCCGTTAAACGTCACATAGGACTGGCATAGTTGTTTGCCAAGTTTTCCTCTTTTCAGCGAGTTTTTCAACTTCATCAAGGGATGTTATGCCCACTAAACTGGCTTCTCTTAACAATGTCCTCTTTAAAGTTTCACGTGATCGACCTCTTTTTATTCAGCCTGTTGTGCCCCACTTGATAGCTTGTTTTAGTATTCTCTGATTGTTTCTTCTCATCATATGGCCTACATATGTCTATTTTCTTTTTCTGATCGCCCATGAGACGGATTGTTGTTTGCTCATCAGCCTTATCTCTGTGTTGTTCTTAAATTTATTCCACTTTATACCAAGTATTTTCCTTAGGCATTTGTTTTCAAAAGAGAAAAATTCTTGTCTATTTCTTTAGTTGATTTCCAGCTTTCGCATCCACAAATGAGGGTGGATATCACATTTGAATTGAATAATCTTAACCTGGTTTTTGTGCTTATAACTTTTGAATTCCACATGTTCTCGAGATTTTTGAAGGACGATGGTGGCTTGGAATTCTAACTTCCTTCCTGGTGTCACCATCCTGGTCTATGTTGCTGCAAGGTATGCAAATTGGTTTACTTCATCAACAACTGTTCCTTCTACGTATATTTTTCCTTCTTGATTAATGAGAAATTTCATAATTTTTTGTTTTGTTTTTGTTAATTTCAAGACCTGTTTTGCTAGCCAAGGAGGACACGGAAGTTGTTTTTTCCTGCATCGATTTCATATTGTTCCTGATAAGAGTTATATCATCTGCAAAATCAACCATGATAATCATGTGTTAATTGATTATATGGACAGTGAAGGTGAAACATGATGAAGATAATAGTGATACAAAACGCAATAATAATCTCAGGCCTCGTAAAAAATGCAGTAATGAAAATCAGCTGGCCTGCAATACTAAATGATGAAAAGGCATGAAAAAAGTATATTAATCTGTGGGCCTATGACATCATAAGGTCTCCACAAGTAAATATAATGTAGTATAACAATTCAAAGTATTTCTGCTCTCCGCAAGGAAATATAATGCAGTATAACAACATCTCCAAGTATTTCTTACCTCCTAAAGCAAATATAAGGCAGTATAACAACATCTCCAAGTATTTCTTATCTCCTAAAGCAAATATAAGGCAGTATAACAACATCTCCAAGTATTTCTTCTCTCCACAAGCAAATATAGTGCAGTATAACAACATCTCCAAGTATTTCTTCTCTCCGAAAGGAAACATTATGCAGTATAACAACATCTCCAAGTATTTCTTATCTCCAAAAGCAAATAAAAGGCAGTATAACAACATCTCCAAGTATTTCTAATCTCCACAAGCAAATATAATGCAGTATAACAACATCTCCAAGTATTTCTTCTCTCCGAAAGGAAACATTATGCGGTATAACAACATCTCCAAGTATTTCTTATCTCCACAAGCAAATATAATGCAGTATAACAACATCTCCAAGTATTTCTAATCTCCACAAGCAAATATAATGCAGTATAACAACATCTCCAAGTATTTCTTCAACACAGACATTTCTTCTAAAGATGTTCCATCAAAAGAATGCCTGAAGCACGCCCTGTACTATCTTCTGGTGGTAACATCAGCACAAGCTAAACAGATCCAAGATACTTCAAAACAAATAAGACATGAAAATTATATCAGTCAACAAAATGATATCATCATCATCATCATCATCATCATCAGGTGCCGTGCCGACTGATGTTGGCTATTATGCTTCTTCAGAGTACACGGTCCTTCACGCTGGCCATCAGCTCATTTGGTGATCTATTTTCACATCATCTCGTCAGACTATCCCCCGGCTCTTGTTCCCTCTATTTTTCCTGTTGTTATAATATTTCCAATGTCCCCTCTTCTCATTGCATGTCCTATGAAAGTACATTGTCTCTCTCTTATTTTTTTGACAAGGTTTTTTGTCTCTCCAGCTCTTCTCCTACATTCTTCATTAGTTATTTTTTGCTGTCCAGGGGATTAGCAACATTCTTCTAATAAACCACATTTCTGCTGCTTCCAATGATTTCTGTGCAGACTTGCCTATTGTCCATGATTCACATCCATATAATAAGATAGGTTCAATATAGAATTTAGGACTCGTTTTCTAACATTCATTGATAAGGATGTGTTGGCTAATATGTTTTTCATTCTCTGAAATGCAGTCTTTGCTTGGCCTATTCTGTTCCGAATTTCTGTTCTACATTTCCCATTTGAAGTTATTACTGCTCCAAGGTATTTGAATTTCTGCACCTGCTTTAGAATAGTTTCGTTTAATTTTATACTGCATGCTGGTGGATTCTGTTTCTTAGATATAACCATAGTCTCTGTCTTTTTGATGTTCAAAGTAAGGCCTTTCTGTTTACTTTCTTTGGCGACTTTATCCAAGAGATTTTGTATGTCTTGTTGGTTCTCAGCTATCAGTACTGTGTCCAGTAGGGCTCACCAGCCAAAGTGAGGCCAGATCGTCATCAAGCTACTGGTAGCAAAACTAACATGGCATAGATGTGTGATAATCATTGTGCATTGCAAAGAGCATATCGAACATCACACATAATATAATCACTGTGAAAGAACACATGCATAACATGGCATTTCAATAAGCAGCCAATAGCAAAGAAACATTGCATATCAATAATAATTAAGCACTAAGAACGTTGACTTCACATATATCTCACTTCGACAATTAACAGTGCAGCAGAACTTCACTTAAAAAATAATTCACATTTTACTGCACACAGTTACATAAACATTTACACCAAATGAATTGCACGGATAGAGATCATAGCAGGAACAGTCTTCCCAAATCACACAAAACGAACAAATCACACAAAACTAACAAATCACACAAAACTAACAAATCACATCAGTCCATATGTATCATAAGAACGGCTCCCTCTAAAACTGGCCATGCCTGAAGCACGAATCACAACGAATGACCAACAACACCCCCCCCCCTCACCCCGAGCAACACACTACCAAACAATGAACTGTTATGTTCTAGTTTAGGTCGTACGCATACCAGACACAAAACCCAATCGTTCACAGGTCCGAAACAAAATGTCAAGGTCTCTTTTTTTATTTTCATTCCGAACTTGTGCTATCTCCATAAGACTGCGAGCTGTTGTTCTTTGCAGCCGTTGGTGAAGAGATGTTGAGGTGCAGCATCGTATCGGCGTGGGAGCAGGTTATGGCTGCTATTTTTTCAGTCCTGGAGTACAGCTAAAAAGCAGGGGGTGTGCACTGCTTCTTTAGCAGACTCCACCACCATGGGGACTATGGCGATCTCTGCTCCGTTATCCAGGTTAGACCTGTTATTAGCGATACCAACGGATAGATGGGACAGGGTCTTGGTCAGCTATGGTTCGCTAACCCTGACGCTAGTATATTAGCTAATGGTCGCTGATTGTCTCATCGAACGGCATCTTCACCCTCTTTCACTGTGAAATGTTTAACAACCGATGTTTCGGCGAATTGTGAACGGTCACTTGGAATTCCCACGAGTGTACGGCGTGAGCGTAAAAGCGTCACCGTTCACGCGTCCGGAGGTGGAAGGCCTATAAATATCGAGAAATACAAGACGGTGAATTAATTATGATAGCCAGAAGGCATGGCGGGGCTGAATTTGTTTCGTCTGTGTTTTCCCAGCCGACCTCATACTGTTCGATCTAATGTGTGTGGAATATATAATATGCACTGCGTATTTCATATCGTTATCGTCGTGCGTGAAGATTTCACTGATTCCTGTTGAGATTTCAGTGCATTGGCACAAATGGGGAGCTATGTCAGGACATTTCAGTGCGTTGGCACAAGAAGGAGATTTATGTCATGATATTTCAGTGCGTTGGAACAGCATGGAGATGATATGTAGTGTGTGGGGGTAGATTCATAGCAGCAGTGGCTGGAATATGTTAATCAGTGCGTTGGCACCATTTTAAGATGAATGTTTGCTTTGCTTAAGAGGGCCAGGAGAGCCCAGGCCAGCCGGCCCACCCGATTCACATACATATTAGAGTATTATGCATTATTATTGATATTGATATCATACATGTTCATTCATGATGATATATGTTGATGTCTTGTGCATGTAATGTTGTGTGACTTGATATGGTATGTAGTGTGTAATAAATATTGATCTAGTTTGATTGCTTGACTTTGTAATGTGTAATATATGTCATGTCATTGGTTGAATGAATGTAATACGCTGCATGACTGGCATACAGCATCCTTGGAGCGAAGATCCTGGGTTGTAGATGAGATGGATTTATTCCTGGCCACCCAGTACGGTAGTACATATGCCATGGATTTGGGGCTGCAGTTTCAGGTCCTGTCCCTCCCCCAAAATGTTCCCAATTGTGGACTTTGCGCCCCGGAAGTTTACAGAATCCTGAATTTTTTTCCACTTTTTTTCTGATGCACACAGTTTTGCAGCCTCGGTGACAAACTAGTACGACGGCGTCCTACAGTCACGCAACTAACTAACTAACTAACTAACTAACTAACTAAACTAACTAACTAACTAACTAACTAACTAACTAACTAACTAACTAACTAACTAACTAACTAACTAACTAACTAACTAAACTAACTAACTAACTAACTAATTAACTAACTAACTAACTAACTAACTAACTAACTAACTAACTAACTAACTAACTAACTAACTAACTAACTAACTAACTAACTAACTAACTAACTAACTAACTAACTAACTAACTAACTAACTAACTAACTAACTAACTAACTACTAACTAACTAACTAACTAACTAACTAACTAACTAACTAACTAACTAACTAACTAAACTAACTAACTAACTAACTAACTAACTAACTAACTAACTAACTAACTAACTACTAACTAACTAACTAACTAACTAACTAACTAACTAACTAAACTAACTAACTAACTAACTAACTAACTAACTAACTAACTAACTAACTACCTAACTAACTAACTACCTAACTAACTAACTACCTAACTAACTAACTAACTAACTAACTAACTAAACTAACTAACTAACTAACTAAACTAACTAACTAACTAACTAACTAACTAACTAACTAACTAACTAACTAACTAACTAACTAACTAACTAACTAACTAACTAAACTAACTAACTAACTAAACTAAATAACTAACTAACTAACTAACCAAGCATGATTTAACTAGCAATGTTAGAAATTCATCAATCGAATTGATGAAGAGAAAGAGAGTGAGGAAAAGTCATGATTGCCAATTACAAAAAGAACTGTACTTGCGATAGATGAATTCCTTTCTTTTTTTTTTTCTTCTCAAACATTTTTAACATTTGATAACTCTAGTAAACTCTGTCATTGACGGAAAAAAGTCTCATGTATCCTTTTCCCACATTTACTGAAGACATTTAAAACGTCTTCGCATATTCTTTCATCGTCCTGTCTTCACTTACCAATTTGAAGCCTTCCGTTGAGAATTGGAAAAACTACTCACATCTCAACAAACATAGAATCCTTGAAGCTCAGTAATCGATCCAGACCAGACAGCATAAGGAACGCGCTTTCACACAGTGAGCAATCATTGAACACTAATTCAGCGACTACAGGAGAATCTTAAAAGGAGTATTTCATAAAAAAAGTGGGCAATTATGTGTCTTCAGACCATTCTAAAACTGAGTATAAAGACTGACAGTTTTGTGTCTAAGACGCCGTCTGTTATTGTGTTGAAGGAGCCAATCATTCAAATCGGTAACTGATGTAGGGAAATTGTGAAAGAGGTTTTATGTGCGAAACGAAAGAGATAATTCAAAATTCTTGTTGGTGAATGTCCTAGATTGGAAAATTGCTGCTTCATTTTCAGTCTGTTGGAAATAAAGAATGGAAGGTCTGGAGATGAAGTGAATCATGGGGAGATAAAAAGAGAAAATTATTCTTGAAAAATGGCTTTCTTTCTCTCTCCCACTTCTCCCAATTTCTCTCTCTGTCTCTCTGTAACTCTCCTTCTTTCTCTCCCTCTCTTTCTAAGCGGTAATTTACCTTTCTTGGCCATCCCTGTCCCGTTAGCCAGGCTATGCCTGTTACTGGGGGTACCACGGAGAGGTGGGACAGGGTCTTGGTCAGCTATGGGTCTCTAACCCTGACTCTGGCATATGAGCTATAGGTGGCTGATTACCTTATCGGGCGCCTACACCCCTCCCCCCCCCTTGATGCTAGTATGTAAGCTATGGGTCGCTAATCCTGACGCTAGTATGTAAGCTATGGGTCGCTAATCCTGACGCTAGTATGTAAGCTATGGGTCGCTAATCCTGACGCTAGTGTGTCAGTTATATGGACGACTGTCTGCCAGATCAAACAGCAATTCGCCGACAGAAACATACAATATAGAAAATTTGTACGGAATCTAAGGAAAGAATACTAGATATAATAATACTAAATGTAATCTGTGCACTGCACAAATGACAGAGGAGACATGTTGTTTGTGATCTATGAATTGCATAAATTAATGAAAACATTATACTGTATAATCAGCACTTGTCCATAAATTAAAATGTACGTTGTTTTGGTGATACATTCTATGTTTTTAAAAATAAACCTTAGTAACACCGCAACTAAAGCATACTGATTCACAATTGCCTTCTTTAAAATAATTTAACAGTATAGAAACACACACACACACAAAATGTACAAGCTTTTGGCGAAGCTTGTATGGTTTCTCTTGGTAGTGACCTTCTCTAATGAGCTGAACCGGAAGAACAAAATGTCATATGGTGGATAGCGTGGGGACGCATGGCGATGGATCCAGGGACAGGCATTTTGGGGTTTCTGTCCTGTCCCCAGGGGGTTAGTTGTTGGAGAAGCCCAGTCGGATGTGCTTTTTTATTTTATCAGTTGTAGTTTTCTTACATAAATCCTCAGATTGTCTGCACCTTGAATATCAGGGAACATTCCAGAAAAAAAATCAGGGAACATTCTAAACGCAATCGGGACATTTTCAAAACAAAAAATCAGAGCACATTCTACATAAAATCAGGGCATGTCCCACACAAAATCAGGGCATATCCCACACACAATCAGGGCATATCCCACACAAAATCAGGGCATATCCCACACAAAATCAGGGCATATCCCACACAAACTCAGGGCATACACCAGGTAAAAAATAGGTACTCGTCTGACTCGTAGAAACAGGTTTGATTTATGATATAAAGAAAACAGGGCATATTCTGCATAAACAGATTACATTTCACATAGGAATAGAGTACTTCTATGTAGAAAAAGCATACAGTTTTTGACAGCAACAAAGAACATTCTTGATGCAGACAAGGCACATTCCAGGTAAAAACAGCAAATAGAGAAGTGAAAATAATGTATGTATGGTTGTGATAGAAACACAGTGCCACTTCTAAGAGAAACAGAAACATCGTACTCTCTGTACATAGACATAGTTACTTTAGATATAACAAAATGTGTTATATTTCTGAACGAAACAAAGTATTCAATGATTTCCAAATTAGTCAGGGGCAAAGCTGAGTGAGAAGCTGGGCGGATGGAAGCCGTAAAGTTAGTGAGGGTAGATCACTCAATCAGAAGGAGTGAGACAGATAAACAGAAAGAAAGAGGGACATCTCGAGAGACAGACAGACAAACAGACAGATAAAAAATTATGAGACGAAGTTAATGATGATAAAATTTCAGAATATCTATGAAAAATCGAATCAACTGAACCTTCCACAGTAAACCAGAGGACGACGAAAAGATAAGGAAAAAAAAAGAGATTAATAATTTCACAGCCACCATTTGTTTAGGCGGGAAATATCACGCTTCAGCAACTTTATGAATATTCCTGGCGCATGCGCAATCGTCATTTCCGCAGCCATCTATTTCCTCCTTTTCGTGGCTGTGAAGGTGGTGACATGGAAGCAACAGAAACAGATAACTGTTGAAATGGATGCAAGAGAAGGGTGAAATTACATTTTGTCCCCGTCTATTTCGCATCCCGCGTTAATTAAAATTCCTTGTTTATGTAAGAGAACTCGGAAATTGGTTAGGACGCGGAAATTGCAGCAGCCGGTCTCGTTTTTGTTGGGGAAGTTTAACTATGTTCATGGCGCGAAGTAATGAATTCTAGAAAAGTTGACGAACGTTGTGCTACAGGAGAAATTTTCAGGAAAGATGTAGGGAATACATAATTAAGCTAGTGAGACCAGTTTCGTCGATTCTGCAGCGAACTAATATTAATTTCTCTCTCCTTGTCTCTTTTGTTCCACATTAAAGTGTTTAGTTTGGAATAAAATAAAGCTTCAGAGAAAACGAAGGAAATATGGAGGATGAGTTATGAAACTTCGAGATGGTCAGAGATAAATATTTTTGTGAGCTAAACCATTGTATTTATCGTGGTGATGAAACTGTATTTATCGTGGTGATGAAACTGATTGTATTTATCGTGGTGATGAAACTGATTCTATTTATCGTGGTGATGAAACTGATTGTATTTATCGTGGTGATGAAACTGATTGTATTTATCGTGGTGATGAAACTGATTGTATTTATCGTGGTGATGAAACTGATTGTATTTATCGTGGTGATGAAACTGATTGTATTTATCGTGGTGATGAAACTGATTGTATTTATCGTGGTGATGAAACTGATTGTATTTATCTTGGTGATGAAACTGATTGTATTTATCTTGGTGATGAAACTGATTGTATTTATCGTTGTGATGAAACTCATTGTATTTATCGTGGTGATGAAACTGATTGTATTTATCGTAGTTATGAAACTGATTGTATTTATCGTGCTGATGAAACTGATTGTATTTATCTTGGTGATGAAACTGATTGTATTTATCGTGGTAATGAAACTGATTGTATTTATCCTAGTGATGAAACTGATTGTATTTATCGTAGTGATGAAACTGATTGTATTTATCCTAGTGATGAACCTGATTGTATTTAACGTGGTGATGAAACTGATTGTATTTATCTTGGTGATGAAACTGATTGTATTTATCTTGGTGATGAAACTGATTGTATTTATCGTGGTGATGAAACTGATTGTATTTATCTTGGTGATGAAACTGATTGTATTTATCGTGGTGATGAAACTCATTGTATTTATCTTGGTGATGAAACTGATTGTATTTATCGTGGTGATGAAACGGTAAAGGATTTAACTTCTCAGTGCATTTATTTTGTGTGCGCTGACTAATTTTTTGCCAGGTAATGAAATCTGCCGACAGCTTTGATGTTTTAGGAAAGTTTGATGATAATTTAAGAGGCTTGTTAGTAGCAGGTGTTTTCAGAGATTTTTTTCGAAGCTGCGCTGTTAAGTAGATTACGTCCTAGATGACGGGTCAGATACTCAAATATCTGCGGTAAATCATGTGTATTCAATCTTACGCTTTCAGGTCTACTGTGTCCGATCTTGTAAGTAGAAGTGATGGAGTCGATGTGATGGCAAGTTCTGGAGCTAATGATGGAGTCGATGTAAAGGCAAGTTCTGGAGCTAATGATGGAGTCGATGTGATGGCAAATTCTGGAGCTAATGATGGAGTCAATGTGATGGCAGGTTCTGGAGCTAATGATGGAGTCAATGTGAAGGCAAATTCTGGAGCTAATGATGGAGTCAATGTGAAGGCAAATTCTGGAGCTAATGATGGAGTCGATGTGAAGGCAAGTTCTCTCCAGCTAAACAACTTAGGGTTTGTCTTGGTCCTGTCCAGACCAAACCACCATTTACTTGTCAAGACCCTAGTGATAATATTAACTTTGTAATGTGTTTAGTCTTACGTATTCATTCACCTCTATCTAACTCCATAGAGAATCACTGAGGAAGACATTTGGTTCATTTTCTAGCTCTCATTTTCCAGCTCCACATTCTTTAACTCTTTTATTCCAAAACAACACTGGTTGGATAGGTAGACCTCGCATGCCAATGGGAATCAATGCTAAGAGTGATAATATTTAGGCACTTTTTTAATGAAGTAAAATGAAAGTTCATACATTTGTAACCTAACCCATATTTTTAAATTATAGAGGACATTCCTTCAAGTTTCTTTCTATCAATATTTCTCATTAAATTTTATTCTGGCAAATCATGGACATTATTTCAGGAGTGGGAGATGTAAAAACAATTCCTAAAGATAGCCATTCATGGAGTGTAAAACAGGGTCTTGTGTTGTCCGTTGTGTTCCATAAAGATTGGCTGTTGCTCCGTCTTTAAGTGTCTACTCATATCTATTATGCTTCGCCTGCAGAGAATGAAGATTCTGTCAGGACTGTACCATCTACTCACATTTTTGCATCCTGAGCTGCCATTAACTTTCCGATTTGTAGAGTAGAGGTGACTGAACATGGAAATATTTTTAATCAAACTCGAGAGATCAACACGTTGTAGAGGCTGCAGGTAACTTGGTACACAAATCATAGTAAGAGTTACTACCACACTGAACTTAAACAGATACAAAATGTTATTGTTAACAGAAGAAAATGTCTTTTATCTGGCAGAATTATTTTATATGAGTGTGGGTCAGATTAAAGCTTTACAGCTAAGATAGAGAGCCTGATCACTGCTCTGTCGTCATTTAAGTTGGTAAGATCTTTAGTAATGAGCTAAGGAATGTCTTGTAGGTGGCAGCACAGTGTCAAATAGTTGCATGACGTCATAGTAGAAGTGTAAAGATGGCCGTTCACCTCAAGACAAACACGAAACTGGAATGGGGGGGGGGGGGGGGGGGGGGGTTCCCTCATCCGTTTTTCCAGCTGCGATCCGTAGGGAAGGTTACGGCGATTCTTTTTTGGGACGACCGAGGCGTCATTCTGGAGAACTACATGGCCAGGAGAGAAAGGTAATGTGTCGATAGAACCACACGGTCTAGCAACCTGTGGGCCAGTGTGTGGAGTCACAGAAACTACATAAGCAGAAAATAGCGTGGGCAGAAGTGGGCTGTGGGCCAGTGTGTGGAGTCACAGAAACTAAACAAGGAGAAAATAGCTTGGGCAGAAGTGGCTGTGGGCCAGTGTGTGGAGTCACAGAAACTAAACAATGGGAAAATATCATGAGCAGAAGTGGCAGAGTTAAAGTTTAAGTAAAGTGGCTGAGGTCAGAGAGTTTAAGCTCGTGTAACTTCATCTAACTTCAGAGTTAATGTTTAAATAAAGTGACTGAGGTCAGAGAGTATAAGTTCGTGTAACTTCATCTAACTTCAGAGTTAAAGTTTAAGTAAAGTGACTGAGGTCAGAGAGTATAAGTTCGTGTAACGTCATCTAACTTCAGATTTCAAGTTTAAATAAAGTGACTGAGGTCAGAGAGTATAAGTTCGTATAACTTCATCTAACTTCAGAGTTAATGTTTAAATAAAGTGACTGAGGTCAGAGAGTATAAGTTCGTATAACTTCATCTAACTTCAGAGTTAAAGTTTAAGTAAAGTGACTGAGGTCAGAGAGTATAAGTTCGTATAACTTCATCTAACTTCAGAGTTAATGTTTAAATAAAGTGACTGAGTTCAGTGAGTGTTATGTAACTTCTCGTCACAAAACCTGCACAACAAGCGGCTACTTCAGGCAGACTGTTACGAGAAGAAGCTAGGATTTCATTTCTATGGCAGAAAGAATAGTCATTTGTTAGATTCTGTGACAGAATTTCGCAATAATTTAGTTATTAAGATTCGATATTTATCACAAGAGTGGACTAGATACAGCCTGGCTGAGTACACCATCAAGGCCAGGGAGAAAGGGAACTGGAGATTCATTACCTCCAACATTCGTTCTGGAGAAGGCACATGATGATGATGATGATGATTTATAACTTTAAGAGAGTTGGCATAAAAGAAAAGCATGCAGCCTGAATTTGCCGCTAGCTGCACATGTTGCCTTAATCTAAAGCTGTTGCAGTAAGTTTTCTTACATCCCAGTAGACTGGTGTCAAATGGGAATCAACATTTTCCGGGGAGAAAATCAATTTTGTTGCAGGAAATCGCTGTACTCTAGAAGAGTGTGAGTGTTTTATGTCAAGTCCATGAAGAGGTCCACAATATATGACCGATGATTGTGATAGGACCCTGACTTGCAGCTGTACAAGTGACTCCTTCCTGCAGGACATTTTGACTGTTCTAGCAAGTACGCATAGCTGTTATTTGTGTAACTGTTATGAGTCATGGCAATTTTAGTTAAATACGAGGGCGATTCTAAAATCTACTGCAGATCAATGGATGTAACCATTTTTAATGGTGATATTCCCTGATTTGCGGTAACTTTTTGACTGGCCTTTGTGGATATATTTTGGTTTATAACTTTAATCACTTTATTAAAAAAAGAAGATGAGTTAACTGATTACAAATATTAGTTGTCTTTATATATATATACACATATATATGTATGTATGTATGCATGTATGTATATATATATATATATATATGCATACACACACGAGGGGTGATTGATAAGTTCTCGGCATAAGGTACAAATACTTGAAACGCATAGCTGATATTATGTGCATTTGTAGATCAGGTTAATGTAAGATTAAACATCAAGTTTCAAGAAATTAACTGCAACCAATTGTTTTACAGGCTACTAAAGTGGTAAGAGGTGGCAGAAATTGAGAAAATGGTTAAAATTTCTCATCGAGCAGCCGTTCGCTATCTCTGCATCAAGGTCTTATCATCGAGGGCGATCCATGAGGATATGGTAGAGACTCTATGGGAGAGTGCCCCTTCTTATAGCACAGTGAAGAAATGGACAGCTCAATTCAAACATGGAAGGGAGAGTCTGAAAGATGATCCCCGTCCAGAAAGATCAAGAAAGGTAACCACCGATGAAACCACCGGCAGAATCCATGACATGATAATGGAGGATCGACGACTAACTGAGCGGTACATTGCTACTGAGTTGGGCATCTCCCACGAACGTGTTCATGCCATTATTCACAGTGATCTTCAAATGACAAAGGTCTCTGCTTGATGGGTCCTGAAACTTCTCTAGCTGATCACAAACGACAGCTTCTCAACATGTCAAAAGACAATCTTGGCCGTTTTTCTGCAGATCTTGAAAAGTTTCTTCAGCAATTTGTGACTATGAATGAGACCTGGGTTCATCATTTTCAACCAGAAACCAAAGAACAGCCAAAGCAGAGAAAACATCATGGATCCCCACCTCCAAAGAAAGCAGGGGTGGTTCTGTCTGCAGGCAAAGTGATGGCTTCCATCTTTTTTGGATTCAGAAGGTGTGCTATTGGTAGACTATCTTCAAAAGGGCAGAACGGTCACCGGGGCCTATTACACTAATCTTGTGAAGCAACTGCGGGTCAAATTGAAGAAAAGCAATTTTGTTGCAGGAAATCGCTGTACTCTAGAAGAGTGTGAGTGTTTTATGTCAAGTCCATGAAGAGGTCCACAATATATGACCGATGATTGTGATAGGACCCTGACTTGCAGCTGTACAAGTGACTCCTTCCTGCAGGACATTTTGACTGTTCTAGCAAGTACGCATAGCTGTTATTTGTGTAACTGTTATGAGTCATGGCAATTTTAGTTAAATACGAGGGCGATTCTAAAATCTACTGCAGATCAATGGATGTAACCATTTTTAATGGTGATATTCCCTGATTTGCGGTAACTTTTTGACTGGCCTTTGTGGATATATTTTGGTTTATAACTTTAATCACTTTATTAAAAAAAGAAGATGAGTTAACTGATTACAAATATTAGTTGTCTTTATATATATATATATATATATATATATATGTATGTATGTATGCATGTATATATATATATGCATACACACACGAGGGGTGATTGATAAGTTCTCGGCATAAGGTACAAATACTTGAAACGCATAGCTGATATTATGTGCATTTGTAGATCAGGTTAATGTAAGATTAAACATCAAGTTTCAAGAAATTAACTGCAACCAATTGTTTTACAGGCTACTAAAGTGGTAAGAGGTGGCAGAAATTGAGAAAATGGTTAAAATTTCTCATCGAGCAGCCGTTCGCTATCTCTGCATCAAGGTCTTATCATCGAGGGCGATCCATGAGGATATGGTAGAGACTCTATGGGAGAGTGCCCCTTCTTATAGCACAGTGAAGAAATGGACAGCTCAATTCAAACATGGAAGGGAGAGTCTGAAAGATGATCCCCGTCCAGAAAGATCAAGAACGGTAAACACCGATGAAACCACCGGCAGAATCCATGACATGATAATGGAGGATCGACGAATAACTGAGCGGTATATTGCTACTGAGTTGGGCATCTCCCACGAACGTGTTCATGCCATTATTCACAGTGATCTTCAAATGACAAAGGTCTCTGCTTGATGGGTCCTGAAACTTCTCTAGCTGATCACAAACGACAGCTTCTTAACATGTCAAAAGACAATCTTGGCCGTTTTTCTGCAGATCTTGAAAAGTTTCTTCAGCAATTTGTGACTATGAATGAGACTTGGGTTCATCATTTTCAACCAGAAACCAAAGAACAGCCAAAGCAGAGAAAACATCATGGATTCCCACCTCCAAAGAAAGCAAAGGTGGTTCTGTCTGCAGGCAAAGTGATGGCTTCCATCTTTTTTGGATTCAGAAGGTGTGTTATTGGTAGACTATCTTCAAAAGGGCAGAACGGTCACCGGGGCCTATTACGCTAAACGTGTGAAGCAACTGCGGGTCAAATTGAAGAAAAGCATCGAGGGAAATTGACGAGAGGAGTCATCTTTTAGCAAGACAATGCTCCAGTTCGCAAGATGGCGGTGGCGGTGGCGGGAACTATGTTGATAAATAACAACAAAAAAAAAAAAAACCCAGCTGTCCACAAATAATCCGTTGTACCTTATTCAGAGAACTTATCACTCACCCCTCGTGTGTGTGTGTGTGTGTATATATATATATATATATATATGTGTGTGTGTGTGTGTGTGTGTGTGTGTGTATACACTAGCTAATTACCCGACGTTGCCCGGGTATTTATTTATCTCAATTAACAAAGTTCTATTCATTTCCACAATCTTCTAGACGGTTCTACAAAGTTGTATTCATTTCCACAGCCTTCTAGAAGGTTCTACAGAGGTCTATTCAGTTCCAGAATCTTCTAGAAGGTTCTACAATGTTCTATTCGTTTCCACAAACTTCTAGAAGGTTCTACAGAGTTCTGGATGGTCCTACAGAGTTCTGTTTGTTCTATTCAACTAAACGTGGGCTTTATTGCTATCAGGAGTATCATCAATCAGCTTAGCGACCTCGAACACTATGGATTGGACATTATTCTCGGTTAATATGGACATTTTATTTCTCACCACTCCCCCCCCTCCCCCATGCCTCTGGGGGCTGAACTTGGACTTAAACGGCATCGCGAGTGTCACTATTCATCTCAGCGACCCAGAAAATTATGGGTTCGACACTAATATCGTTCATTTTCTATTATTTTTACATGTCACCACCCGACGCCTAGGGGTCATAGGGGTATCCTAGGGATGATATCAGGGATCATCAGCGATGATCTCCCCAACTGTGCTTTGTCCAGATTGTAAGTCATATGTGTGCCAAGTGTGGTTGAAATTGCTCCAGGCGTTACATATATATGTACATACACACACGTTCATATATATATATATATATATATATATATATTCAATTGTAAACCACTGACAGAATATGATTGACAGATGTAACGAGAAGTACTTCAGGTTGATCAGGAAGTAGTCAACTATATCTATCTTCATGTATATAGATATCCTTTACAGATGGATCACCATTACTAGTGCAGTATATTCAGATCTTGTCCAGACTGTCTCCTGCTTGCAGTCAGATCTAAACCACGTGAGCTTCAGGGCTGTTGCAAGATGACAATGATCGACCAAACGTTGCTAGAGCAACAGTTAAAATCATAACGGACCCTGCAATTGCGCACCTGATCAGAAGATGTGCTCTGATTTTCTCAATCCATTTTCCATAGCAATCAATGCACATTATAACATCTGGAGCAGTTGCACAGAAAGTAATGGAAACTATAGAAAAACATAACGAAGTTCCATGTCATTTTTACTTCAGTAAATAATGATGAGAAAATATTTTCATTTTGGCTCACTCTCTGGTTTCTGTATTCATCTTTATTCAGTGATAAAGCGTCATAAATTGAAAATTCTATTTTAGTAATGACCTTCTTAAAGCATTTGCTCTAAATTTAGATTAAAATAAAAAGATAAAACAACTAAACATAATCTCGGTTATTTCCCTTTCTGACATGTAGCAATTACCGGCACCGATATCTCCTGTACGTGACGCGTGTACAGCATAATGAGTCATAACTCTGTACACGCCAGGCACCCACGCTCACACTTCCGGTGGTAAACAAGTCGTGCGATCTGCAGGGAGCATTCAGGCCTTCACGTCTAAAAGGGTTTTCAAATTTCTCATCTCGTCATTTTTGTCACACTAAGAAACAAAGTCACGCCAAGAAATATCGCCACGTTGAAAGATCTCAGCGTGGCTTCTGGGACGGAAATGTCGGTGGAAATAACAATAGTGTGGCTGATGCTGTGGGCTGATGGCGTTATAGAAATTCTGCAGACGTTGGAGTTTTCTTCTTTCTTTTAATTTATTGTGGGCACGGGGGTAGCGAAACAAGAAGAGAACTAGATTCTCTTGTGACGGAGTGGACTGTAATTAAACTACGGGTCTGTGAAACTCTGTGGTTCCCCAAGATTTCTCAGTCTGCTGGTTCCTTGTCTCCTATCATTTCTGTGGTTCCCCAAGATTTCTCAGACTGCTGGTTCCATGTCTCTTATCATTTCTGTGGTTCCCCAAGATTTATCAGGCTGCTGGTTCCTTGTCTCCTATCATTTCTGTGGTTCATCAAGATTTCTCAGGCTGCTGGTTCCATGTCTCCTATCATTTCTGTGGTTCCCCAAGATTTCTCAAGCTGCTGGTTCCATGTCTCCTATCATTTCTGTGGTTCCCCAAGATTTCTCAGGCTGCTGGTCCCTTGTCTCCTATCAACTGTGTGGTTCGCCAAGATTTCTCCTGGTCCCTTGTATTCTATTAATTCTGTGGCTCCTCAAGATTTCTCAGGCTGTTGATCCCTTGCCTCTTATCAATTCTTTGGTTACCCAAGATTTCTCAGGCTGCTGGTCCTTTGTCTCCTATTAATTTTGTGGTTCCCCAAGATTTCTCAGGCTGATGGTCCCTTGTCTCCTATAAATTCTGTGGTTCCCCAAGATTCCTCAGGCTGCTGGTCTCTTGTCTCCTACTAATTCTGTGGTTCCCCAAGATTTATCAGACTGCTGGTCCCTTGTCTCCTGTCCCGTGCCACATCGCTACCACTCTCAAAAACGTTTATAGCTCTTACATGGTTCTGACAGTCCCAACTGCTCATTTTCCCCATTAACAGCCCACACGAATCTTCCGAAAGCTTCTGGGGGTGGATGTAGCTGCCCAGTTTGGGTACCACTGATTTAACTGAAAAAAAATGCTCCCCTGTCACATGTGTTGGGAAATAAATTTGGGCTGAGATATAAAATGTTATTTTAGAATTTGTCCTTGAGATGTTAACACGCTCACATTTCAGCCTTGCATGGCAGTAAATATGTTGAATCTGATATTCCAGAAAGGGAGATTTAATCCAGTTATTAAATATCGTGACAGTAGGCGTCGACGGACATGCATCTCCGTTATTAACGCTCCCCCTGGTGTTTCCAGTCAGTTTGGTAACCTTCTTTTTCAGGTGCCACTTCATCACCCATAAACAGACATATTTCTCTTAGCCTCTCTCTCTCTCCCTCCTCTCTCTCTCTTTCCCTCCTCTCTCTCTCTCCCCCTCTCTCTCCCCCTCTCTCTCCCTCTCCCCTCTCTCTCTCTCCCTCTCTCTCCTATCTTCTCTGAGTTTTCCAGCGATTAATACCAAATAGAGCCACTATTTAGCTGAATTCGGTCTTATCGTGACACGTGATAGCTATTTTAATTTATTTCTTTACTGTTTCCAGCATTTACAAGGTAATATCAACAGTTACGTCACTGTACTACTACAATATATGCCACGTTTTAAAACGCATTTGTAACAATAGTCTGGAAAAAAAAGAAAATTAATGGACAATAGCTCAGAAAGCTCAAAAATTAACTCTTTGACAGTGTACATACTTGCCCCTCACAGGAGTACTGAGTGATTTAATGTGGATGAGTGTATGCCTGATGACTCACGTTGTTGTAACAGCACAAAATACAACATCCAAACAAACGAACTCTTCCCGCTGCAACTCAGGAACAATGAAGAACTGACCCAAGCATAAGCCCAACTGCACGCTCTCTCATACATACCCCCACTTTTAATCACTGTCTCAGCAACCACGTAGGAGAACCTTGCATACTTCCACAAGTCCGTCCTCTAGCTTCCACACAGATGTTCTCCCTCCGAATGTCCCGTTATGATCAAGTTAATTAACAGCTCAGTCAGGTGACCAAATCGTTCACATCGTCTCTTGTTTAAACATCTGCTGTAGTAAGGCCTGAGCGACCCCGACACATTTACTGTTTATGTGAAGAAACAATGTTCATAAATGAAGCATAAAGGGTTAAAACAAATTTTTCTTTCTCGGTAAAGCGTTAAAACACGAACAATGTGAAACAGTAATAAGATCATCTACATGGAAATCCGACCATAAGATGATGAACTGTAACTGTGGCCAGAGACTGGCATGCCCGACCTCCGGGCATTCCCATACATGCTCCGCCTTCCGTTCCAACAGCCGCTGAAGTGAGCGCCTGCTGGTGGGGCCAGGCACACGCTGGTTGCGATAAACCACTTCTTTCAGAAAAAAAGTACTCTTCCCCCATGGTGATGAAGGAAAAATAAAAGGAACCGAATTCACCAAGAAGATAAGACAAACTAGACGACTAAGAAGAGAAGGAAAACTAGACGACCAAGAAGATAAGACAAACTAGACGACTAAGAAGAGAAGGAAAACTAGACGACCAAGAAGATAAGACAAACTAGACGACTAAGAAGAGAAGGAAAACTAGACGACCAAGAAGAGAAGACAAACTAGACGACAGAAGCAAAGCTAGAACGTACAAAAAGATATGAAGAAACAGAGGAGTAAAGATGTTGAAAAATAGTCATGCAAAAAAAAAAGGACGAAGCTGAGAAGAATAGAGAAAAAAATAATGGCACAAGAGAAACTGGACATGAAATTCTGAACAAGAAGATGATTAAAAAGTAAAAGTATGACTTTATTTCTTGCCGTCTTCTGTATAGATTTATTTGTGCAGTTTCTGTTTTGTTTATTGTTTCGTTACTTTATACTTTCCTAATTTTTAAGGTTTTAGTTTAGCGAGAGCAGATAAAAAAAAAATTGTCGAGTGATGTCTCATTTGTTGGTAGATGCTACCTCATTTAGTGATTCATGCTGTCATTTTCTGGACAGCTGACATAATAGAATAAGGAGTTCAATACCTGACCACTTCCTGACCCATGTGACCTCTGATGCGTCTGCTTTCTGTTGTTGGTCAGGGAAAGGACAACGCTGTGAATGAATTATGCTAATGAACTATATCACGTTTATTTGGAAAAATACAAATGAATGTTCCACTCCATGTTTGTGTACATATTTAACCTCGGCACAGTCGTATAAACAATAAAATGATTCTTCAATTAGAAATCCAAGCTAACGTATACTAAGCTATGTTTGCTGTTATGATGATGTTCTGAATGTATTCTTCCTATGGTAAATAATGTACGACAGCTATTCACATGGGAGTTAAATAAGAATAACTGAAATAGATATTAATTAAACGAGTTATCTCCCTTATAGTTAATTTGAGCCTCAATTTTCTGTATACCGTTCCATGGAATGTAATGAGAAAACGGAGGCGATTTTGCAAAGTTTGTTAGGTGCTGGATTATAATGGGAAGGTTTTGGAATAGAGCCAGGAGTGCGTTAATCAACCAGGAAATTTTTTTAAAATGAGCACTTGACAAATGTGTGTTGGAGATCTTATCTGTGAAATCGTGGGACTGCAATTAATTTTACAGTGGGAAGATTAAAAAAAAAAACAAAGCAAGCTAACCTGCTTCAAATCATCACCTGGATGCGCTGCAGATACCGAGCTCTTCATTGCAGAGGGCGTAACAACCACACAGCTTTATATTTCATCAGATTAAAACGTTTACTCCAACCCTCTCCAACCTTCTGCTCTAATCAAGACCTACACGATCCTGAAGGGTATTTGTCTGTAGCACTGTTTCCTGAAAGGGAGGATTGTTCAGGTCTTAATGTAGAAGAATGTTCTCACAGGATTAGAACTGATAATCTGGAAACTTGAACCAAATTCGAACTGACTGTATGGCCGGATATTTGTAAGAGCATTGAACGTGGACGCTCATATTATTATTATTATTAGTTCGGTTTACTAATCCAATGGTATTTGGTTCAAGTCTCAGCAGTGGGATTTTTTTTCCTGGTACCATCATCATCATCATCATCATCAGGTGCCGTGCCGACTGGCGTTGGCTATTATGCTTCTCCAGAGTACACGATCCTTCATGCAGGCCATCAGTTCAGTTGGTGATCTCCTCTCACACCATCCCGTCAGACTGTCCAGTATCATTTCTCTTGGTCTTCCTCTTGATCTTCTTCCTTCCATTCTTCCTGTTGTTATAATATTTTCATCTTTTTATTTCCTTTGAGTTTTTCAGTGCTTGCTAGGTTCTCCAACTTCTGTATTCTCATGACACGTCCAAGTTCTCTAACTTCTCTCTTCTTATAAATCTTATCTTATATCTTATATCCTTCCCGTGCCGTTAGACGTCACATAGGGCTCGCAAAGTAGTTCGCCAATATTTCCTGTCTTCGGCGAGTCTTTCAACCTCAACAAAGGATTTTATGCCTGTTAACTTGGCCTCTCTTAATAATGTCTGCCCCTTTTTCTTCGGCCTGTTATGTTCCACTTGATAGTTTGTTTTGGGATTCTCTGCTCATTTCTTCTCATCAAGTGGCCAACATATGTCCATCTCCTTTTCCTGATCACCCGTGAGACTGGTTGTTGTTCAGTCATCTGTCTTATCTCTGCATTGTTCTTGAATTCATTCCACTTGATGCCGAGTATTTTCCTTAGGCATTTGTTTTCAAAAGAGTCTAACTTCTTTTCTATTTCTTATAAATACGTCCCAGTTATCCAACTTCTGTCATCTCATGACACGTCCAAGTTCTCTAACTTGTCTTCTTATGACACGTCCAATTTCTCCAACTTTTGTCATCTCATGACACGTCCAACTTCTCTAACTTCTGTATTCTCATGACACGTCCAAGTTCTCTAACTTCTGTCTTCTTATGACACGTCCAATTTCTCCAACTTTTGTCATCTCATGACACATCCAATTTCTCCAATTTTTGTCATCCCATGACACATCCAATTTCTCCAACTTCTGTATTCTCATGACACGTCCAACTTCTCCAACTTGTGTCTTCTTATGACACGTCCAACTTCTCCAACTTCTGTGTTCTTATGACACGTCCCAGTTCTCCAACTTCTGTTTTCTCATTGACACGTCCATGTTCTCCAACTTCTGCCATCTCATGACACGTCCAACTTCTCCAACTTTTGTCTTCTTATGACACGTCCAACGTCTCCAACTTCTGTCTTCTTATGTAACCGTCCAACTACTCCAAATTCTGTCTTCTCATGACACGTCCAACTTCTCCAATTTCTGTCTTCTCATGACACTCCAACTTTTCCAACTTCTGTCCTATCATGACACGTCCAATAAATTTTTGACTATCTTTTTCCTATAATTTTATCTGGTGTTCGTTGTTTTCAAACTTGCTTGAGGACCTCTTCGTTTGTTTTTTTCTGTCTGTTCAGGGAATTTGTTACATCTTTCTCTAAAACCCACGTCTCTGTTGCTTCCAATTTCTTTGTCATTCTTTTGTTAGTTGTCAAGTTACCACATTATATAGCAGCTTCGGTTTATATATAATACTGCAGTATTAAATAGCAGTTTTGGTTTATATATAGGAACAATTTTTTTATAAATAGGAAACTATAAGGCTTTGGTACGGTAAAGTAAGAGAACAAATTTTGTAGGATTAGATCTCGAAAAAATCGTCTCACTAAAGTGCTTTATCTACGATTTTTTCGAGGTCTAATCCTACAAAACTGGTTTATATATAATACTGCAATATTCTTTTCCTGATTTTTAAGGACATTTTTTGTTAGTATCTTCCTTATGCCATAAGGAAAGCTGCCTTTGCCTTACCTACTCGCGATACACTCAGTTAAACATAAACCAATCTAAGTCTTAGAATGAGCAACTGACAGAGAAAGAAAAGTAAAACAGAAAAGTCTAGTAAATGATGAACAAGGAAGCTCTAAAGATGTTTTGCGTGAAGATGGCAACACTGGCAGAGCCTCCAGAGAATGTGGGACAAAACATTCGTCTAAAAACCAAGCGACAATGCCCGGAGAGCTTAAAAATGGGTACCTGACTTGTCTGTATGTGTGGAAGGAAAAGTTGCGATAATTCTCTCTCTATAAATGGATCGGTAAATTAGTATAGGCACACGTCGCCTAGAGATTCAATGCCGTGTGGTTGTTTTTTTTTCCTCTTTACTCTGTTATACCCTAAAGAGTTTATGTAATGATAATTGTGACACAACATTTTTTTTTCAAAGAATTATTTAGTGATATCACAATGGCACTGTCTAGAGAGGCTGACACACAAGGCAAACTGAGGATGGATGAAGACATTGGAACGGGCGTATCAGACAAAGTGCGGGAGGATGAACAGAGGGAGTGGATGGACAAGGTGCATATTCAGAGATTGATGAAGCTGGGACAGAGCAAGAACGCTGGAAGAAACTCTGAACTAAGTAGGCGAAAACGTATAAACAAACAACAAACATTTGACGGGAACCATTAATAGACGGACCCTTCTGTGAATGTTAGAGTAGGCGATGGAACAAGTATGGGAGTGTCCTAGATGCGATGATGCCGGGGATTCTGAATTCTGAAATCATAGGATTGTTCTTGGTAGGTTAAGAAGAGCTCCATCTCCACATGTAAACAGAAACTGAGTGCATGTACTCCGTAGATCCGCTGGAATCCCTGAGAGCAGTTAAAGGTCGGGTCAGATCCGATGACCCTCGATCCCAGAGA
The DNA here is from genome assembly GCA_009760885.1 of Achatina immaculata. Lineage (NCBI taxonomy): Eukaryota > Metazoa > Mollusca > Gastropoda > Stylommatophora > Achatinidae > Lissachatina > Lissachatina immaculata. Next base: position 5,602,077 of record CM019703.1, on the reverse strand, counting down.
CCCGTGCTGGTACCGATTCAGTCGTTCTCGCTATAAATGAGCGCATGTGGGCTTGGTAAAATGAACAAGTGATAGAAGCTCGGTCCTGTCCACCAACCAGGTACTTACGAGCATGGCGCTAGTGCCCATATTTCCCTTGACCTATTGGCATAAAAAACAGGATTTCAGGGGAGGGGGGGGGAGATTTCAGCGTCACGCCTGCCCACCTTCCCTTCTCAGCTCCAGAAGGATGGGTGTACACAGTTTTTAGACCTGATTGAGGGTGGCGGGGGCGGAGGAAGTGCTTCCGGCTGGACTTGAATCACCAGCTTCCGCGTAATACACGCGTGCACCAACCACTACGCCACCCAGGTGTCCAACACATGATAATTATGAGATTTCCCCGTGGCGCCGTGACACCTACGTAAATATTGTGCTGAACATAACACACAGATTAGCATCGCCAGATATGTTCTCGCTACCGGCTTGTCCCTTCTGTGCTCTCCTTTGCGTCACACAGTATCACTATTTGCTTTGCCAGCTCTCCAGCCAAGTTCCTATCATCATGTATGTTTTTACTGCACCCTGAACTTTCCCAGCCGTTTCTTCTTTTTTTCAAACATTTCCGTGCTAGAAGAAGAAAAAAAAAGACCTTGTGATAACCTAACAGAAAACTGGTGTTTACAGGACAGTTTAGAAAACTGTAAAACTCAAGATATGTAATGTTCTACTGAAGCCAAATGGGCGTTTTGTTTACAAGACAAACGACTTTTGGGACAAATTTTGAAGCTTGCATAAGGCAAGAAAAAGTAAACAAACATATAATCGACATAACGGATCTGAAACAGATGCCAACTTTTACGTACTTATTTTCTAGAATCTTCTAAACACCTCTGAGCTGAACAAGCTTTTCTGCCATGTGTGGAGCCTCCATTATTGCATCATTTTATAATGCAGAACATGCCTACCTGATGCTATCCATCTGTCACGGCTGTACGTCTGTTCTGGAGGTTTTCTGGAGGTATTTCTGAAAATATTTTAAAATTTTTAGTTCACAGACTCTATTAATTTCTTGCATAAATAACATTATCATCATCATCATCTCTCTCTCGTCCTTTCTCTCTCTCTCTCTCTCTCTCTAACTCTCACAACCCAGATTGGATTTATACTGTCATCATCTCTTACAGCTGTGTTTATATTGCACATATATACTCTGATTCACTCAAACTTCATCTCTTTCATCTCCGTCATTGTTTCTTTTTTCATCACTATCAGAGAAATGTTAGACTCAGCTATACTTCTTCCATTGCTTGTTATTTCTCCAGTTTTTTCTTCCTCTTTCAAGCTTTTACATTTCTCTCTTTGCTTACTTCACCTTATCCTCTTTACCTAGGTTTTCCTCTCTCCATTTCCATCTGCTTGTTCCCGCTTTCATCTTCCTCTTTCTACCTCCTCCTATATCTTTTCAACTTCATCTTCGTCTTTCCATCTCTTTCTTCCTCTATTCACCTCCATCTTCTTCTTTTGACCTCTATCTTCCTCTTTTCACCTCCACTTTCACCTGTCCACCTTTAACTTCCTCTTTTCACCTCCATCTTCCTCCTCTCTTCATTTTTCCACCTCCAGCTTCAATTCCCTAAATCTATCTTACTATTTCTTCGTTGTATTTCTCTTTCTATCTTTATTTGCTTATCTTCAACTTATTATTCCCATCTCTATATTTCTCTCTCTGCCTTCTTTTTCCCTTTTATCATTTTATATTTTAACACTCTTTGGTCTATCTCCCTTCCTCCTTTGTTCTTTCTTTCTTTCTCTCTCTCTCTCTCTTTCTTTCTCACTCTCTCTTCTTCAATTTTTCACCCTCTGCATATACTGTTTGTCGGCCTTCTCTATCTCTCTCTCTTTCTCTCTCTCTCTTTCTCTCTCTCTTCTTCAATTCTTCACCTTCTGCATATAATATTTGCCGTCCTTCTCTCTCTTTCTCTCTCTCTCTTTTTCAGTTCTTCACCCTCTGCATATAATGTTTGTCGACCTTCTCTATTTCTCTTTCTATTTCTCTCTCTCTCTCTCTTTCTCTCTCTCTTCTTCAATTCTTCACTCTTTGCATATAATATTTGCCGTCCTTCTCTCTCTTTCTCTCTCTCTCTTTTTCAATTCTTCACCCTCTGCATGTATTGTTTGTCGGCCTTCTCTATCTCTCTTTCTATTTCTCTCAATCTCTTTCTCTCTCTCTTCTTCAATTCTTCGCCCTCTGCATATAATATTTGCCGTCCTTCTCTCTCTCTCTCTCTTCTCTCCCTCCTGTTCAATTCTTCACCCTCTGCATATAATATTTGCCGTTCTTCTCTCTCTCTTCCCTTTCTTCTCTCTCTCTCTCTCTCTCTGGCTTTGTTTCTATTCCTTTCTAGACACATAGATCTCTCGTGATGTTTACACAATCAAAACAAAGAGAAGTTCACGCTTTGTACATAAAAACAAAGAATAAAAACTAACATTTATTCAGACCGAATTTCCGGTCTACGTTTATTCCTTATCACTGGTAAGTTTCATATTTCCCCCGACATATTCTACAAAATTCTAACACAAAAGTCATGTGCCCTCTGTAAGATAACCCTGATCAATTATATAAAACTAAATTATATAAAACTAAAATATATAAAACTAAATTATATAAAACTAAAATATATAAAACTAAATTATATAAAACTAAATTATATAAAACTAAATTATATAAAACTAAATTATATAAAACTAAAATTTGAAACAGTATCTGCATTAAGTAAACTTTGTCGACATATTCTCTCTCTTGGTTTAGGCAAGCTTAATTATATATTATTTTCTCTCCCCCGCTCTTTCTCTCTCTCCAGCTCTCTCTCTTTCTCTCTCTCTCTCTCTCTCTCTCTCTCTGTTTTTCTCACTATCTCCTATATATCTCTCTCTCCTATCTTTCTCTCGCTTGATCACTCTTTCTTTCTCTCTCTCTCTCTGTCTCTCTCTTTCGATCCATCACTCTCTTCCTCGCTCTCTTTTCTTTTTCGCTTTCTCCCCCCCCCCTCTCTTTCTCGCTCCCTCACTCTCTCTCCACTCTCTCTTTCTTTCGCTCTCTCTCACTCTCTCGCTCTTATCTCTCCTTCGCTATCTCTTCTCGCTCTTTCTCGCTCTCTCTTCTCTCTCGCTCCTATCTCTCTCGTTCTCTCGCCTCTCTCTCTCGCTCTCTCTCTCTCTCTCTCTCTCTCTCTCTCTATATATATATATATATAATTTCCAAGTTTCCAATTTGCAACTTTTTTTTTAATTTACAAAAAAGTTAACAATTATCTTTCATCCTCAAAGAACTACAACACAGCAGGACTTGATGAAGTTAACAAGAAGATATTACCCTACACAGCCCCAGTTATTACAGATACATTAACATACATTTATAATCAGTGCATTGCGCAATGTCATTTTTTCTCAGGCTTTTAACATTGCAAAAATATATCCCCCTTTTCAAATCTGGTTCAGAGAAAAACCCGTCAAGCTATAGGCCAATTTCCATTCTATCAACTTTATCAAAGCCTCTAGAAAAACACATACAAAGAAATGACCTTACAGCATATGCAAGAAAATTGGTCTTCTCCTTTTTACCATCCACATCAATGATCTTCCATTTCATCTAAAAAAATCATATTGTGACCTCTTTGCTGATGACTGCACAGTTTACACTAGTGACAGTGACTGTATTAACCTTGAGTCAACTCTTCAAATTGAAATAAACAATCTAATTAATTGGAGCAACAACAACAGAATGCTCATGAACATCAGCGAAACAAAATCCGTGTTCATTAAAACAAGACAGAAATTAACAAGTTCGCCAACAACAACACTACAGATCCATGCTGGAACTTCGCAGATGCTCGTAGAGAATACTGGTGAACATAAAACTCTAGGTCTCATGACTGACCACTACCTCAGCTGGAATCATCATGTAGAAAATCTAACCAAACTCATGGCACACAAAATTTACCAATTTACTAAAAATAAGGACTTTCTTAACACAGACACCAGAAGAACACACTACATATCACAGATACAAACGCACTTAGACCACTGTTCCACAATCTGGGATGGTTGTTCCATGTCAAACATGAAAAGACTTTACTCACTTCAAAAGCTCATAGATGACAAACATGCAGCACATATTACAAATAAAGACAAACATCTTGATATTCTACCCCTCAAGAAGAAATTTCTTTTCAACAAGGCCAAGTTAATTTTTTTTTATCGCACAATGCTCCACCCTATCTGTGGTCTTTGTTCAAGTCCAAGCCAAAACACAGAAAACGCTTAAGCAATTGTATCCTCCCAAAACCAAGGCTTGGCATGTTTAAGAAAAGTTTATCTTACTCAGCTGCCCACTTTTGGAATGCCCTACCAACTCATGTAAATCTTATAAGTAATATTCGTTCTTTTAGCTTCAAACTTTGTCAATATCTGTTCGATATGGACTATATAAAGGTAAAGGTAAAATTCGCGTTTCCATAATATTAAGGTATATTTGGGAATACGGTGTTAGGCCCGTGTTTTCAATGACCGTCGGCACATGAAAGTGTGCCGTGGTCACTATCACACCTGGCTGCTTTACCTTCCCAGATTTCTCTGGTACCCATTTTTAGAAGCTGGGTACCTTTTTTTTTTTTTTTGTCTGTACCAGAAAATGTTCAACTGCCGGGAATGAACTCGGTACCACCGGACTAGTAACTGAGCGCCCCCGATATGGACTATATGTCTCCCTGTTACATATGGACTATATGCCTCTCTATTATATAGTGACTATATGCTTCCCTATTATATAGGGACTATATGCCTCCCTATTATATAGGGACTATCTTCCTCCCTATTATATAGTGACTATATGCCTCCCTATTATATAGTGACTATATGCTTCCCTATTATATAGGGACTATATGCCTCCCTATTATATAGGGACTATCTTCCTCCCTATTATATAGTGACTATATGCCTCCCTATTATATAGTGACTATATGCTTCCCTATTATATAGGGACTGTATGCCTCCCTATTATATAGGGACTATCTTCCTCCCTATTATATAGGGACTATATGCCTCCCTATTATATAGGGACTATCTTCCTCCCTATTATATAGTGACTATATGCCTCCCTATTATATAGTGAAAATAGAAGAAGAAGTCAATATGGTCCAAGCTGGCTTCAGGCAAGGAAGAGGATCAAGAGATCATATATTCAATCTAAGATTAATAATAGAGAAATGCAGGGAGTTTAATGTGAATCTATATTTATCCTTTATAGACTACTCAAAGGCATTTGATTGTGTACAACACCAGAAACTTTGGGAAATAATGGAAAAAATGGGATTTCCAACACATTTGATACAATTAACATCACTGCTGTATTCAGACCAACAAGCAGCAGTAAGAATAAATGGTGAAACAACAAGTTGGTTTGACATAAAACAAGGGGTCCGTCAGGGGTGCATATTGTCACCCTACTTATTTAACTTGTATACTGAAAATATAATGAGGAATGTTAGAGAAGATGTAGACAAAGAATATTACGATGCCATAACAGTTGGAGGTTATGAAATACCAGAGATTAGATATGCTGATGACACAGTATTGCTGTCCACAACACAAGAAGGAATGGAAAAACTAATTATGTCAGTCCGCAAGAACAGCGAAGAGCAGAACCTCTATCTTAATGCAAAGAAAACTAAAGTGATGACAACTGACAAAACAAACAAGGCAACTGAAATATGTATCAATGAGGAAAAACTGGAAGAAGTGGAGAGTTTGAATATCTTGGATCACTACTAACTAATAATGGAGATACAATGAGGGAAATTAAAAGGAGGACATCTATTGCTCTTCAGAAAGTAAAACAAATGAAGAATCTGTGGAGAGGAGCAGACAGAACCACAAAAATAAGATTTTTAAGGGCATGCATCTTTCCCATCGCAACATATGCCTGTGAGACCTGGACACTTAACAAAACAGCTGAGAAGCACATATATGCCTTTGAATGTAAATGCTATAGAAGAGTTCTCCAAATATCGTGGACACAAAAAAGAACAAATATATCTATACTACAAGAGCTTAATATTGAAGAAGGCTGGCTAGTAAAGAGGATTAAAGAGAGAAAACTTAAATATTTTGGCCACATTAAACGTCATGATAATTTAGAGAAGACCGTATTGGAAGGATACATAATGGGAAAAAGAAAAAGAGGAAGACCGAAACGAAGATGGCTGCAAGACATCGTTGATGATCTGGAAATGGATGCAGCAGCAGCAGGCCATCTTGCTCACAACCGAGAGGCCTACAGGAGTGCTGTTTGGGAGGCAAAGTTCCGCAAGGGACATGCAAAGGAATGAATGAATGATTATATAGTGACTATATGCTTCCCTATTATATAGGGACTATATGCCTCCCTATTATATAGGGACTATCTTCCTCCCTATTATATAGGGACTATATGCCTCCCTATTATATAGGGACTATATGCCTCCCTATTATATAGGGACTATATGCCTCCCTATTATATAGGGACTATATGCCTCCCTATTATATAGGAACTATATGCCTCCCTATATACAGGGGAACAGAAGTAAGGGTAGACCAAAAGAGACATGGAGAAGAACAACAGAAAGGATGTTGAGCAATAGAGGGCTCACCTGGGCAAGAGCAGAAAAAAAGGCAAAGGACAGGCATTTGTGGAAAACCCTTGCGGAAGCCCCATGTACCCTGGGCACTTAAGGTTCAGAGAGAGATATGCCGCCCTATTATATAGGGACCATATGCCTTCTTAAAATATATTTATGTTTATGTGTATTTGTATACAGTGTGAAAATGTGTAAGTATGTATCTGTATATGTGTGAATCTCTACTTGTATATATGTGTATGTGTATGCATATATATATATATATATGTACGTATGTATGTGCTTATGTATATTATATATGTACGTGTATTACAATTATATATATGGATGTACATGTGTATATACATATATATGTATATATACATTATATGTGTGTTTGCGTACGTAAGTATAGGTATATACATACTGTCAAAGTCTAAATTAGTTTAAAGTATAGCTTGATTGTTGGATTTTTTTACACTGGTTTTCTATAAATTTGTTGGTTGTGAATGAATGTAAGAATGTAAGTTTATTTCATGTAGTTACATAAATCAGAGAGTGGAGTGTATGGACAAGAGGTAGTTTATTATTTAATTATGTAATCACTTTATTGCTTCTTCATGCTTATTATGCTCATTAAGAAATGCTGAATGACTGTGACTGAGGGAAAGCTGTATGATGAAGGATGTTAGACGGGCTTGCGTGCCCATTTCTTAACCCTTTGAAAATAAAGTATTTTCATTTGTTCGTTCGTTCATTCGTTCGTTCTCCCTGGCTCTCTCTTCTCTCTCTCGCTCTTACTCGCTCTCTTCTATCTCTCTCTTTCACTCTCTCGAGCTCACTATCTCTCTGTAACTCACTCTCCACTCTCTCTCTTGCTCTCTCTCTCTCTCTCTCTCTCTCTCTCTCTCAGCAGAAAATCTGAAAGGTCATAGATTACACCCTGACCTTACAAAATTTATGACATCTTTTCTCTGAGGCTGGGAACAAGTAGTTTGCTTCAAGAACAAAACATCTGACTCATCTATGCTTGATACTGGTGCTCCTCAATGTTCCATTCTTGGTCCTCATCTTTTTGTTGTTTGTATTAAGATCTAACACTTCATTTCAAGGACTCTTTGTGTGGTCTTTTCGCTGACGAATGCACCGTTTACAATGATGATAATGACATCACTAACCTACATGTGATGCTTGGAATGATATACATTATCTGATTAAATGAAGTAATAATATCGGTATCTTCCTAAACAGAGACAACAAAACTATATCAGTGCTCATTGCAAGACAGAAACCGCAGAATGCAATAAAAACTACACTACAGATTGGTGTTTGGACCACAGAAAAAGAAACCGTTTTGAACATAAAACGTTAGGTCTCATCATCGACCAACATTTAATCTAAAATTCTCACGTAATTCACAAACATGATATAGCACAGAAAATTGACCAAGTTGTCATAATTAAACGCCTTATCGACCAAGAAAGGAATGTATGAAACAACCGACTGTGGAAGCAGAAATCAACAGTGTGAATTATTATTGGAAGAGAAAGAACCCGAACCGACAATAGAAGAAGTTTTATGAGCATTAAAGAATCTGAAAAATGGTAAATCACCAGGATGTGCTGAGATAACAGCTAAATTTATTAAAGCAGGAGGAAAAGAATGTGCGACAATCTATCATGCACTGTGCAAAAAGATATGGCATTCAGGTATCTGGCTAAAAGAATGGAAAAGAACTGTATTCATACCACTGCCAAAAAAGGATAACCTGAAATTATGCACAAACTACAGAACTGTTGCCCTGATTAGTCATGCCAGTAAAATTCTGTTAAAAATCATAATGGGGAGACTTCGTAAGAAAATAGAAGAAGAACTCAGTATGGTCCAAGCTGGTTTTAGACAAGGAAGAGGATCAAGAGATCATATATTCAATATAAGATTAATAATAGAGAAATGCAGAGAGTTTAATGTGAATCTATATTTATCTTTTATGGACTACTTTTATGGACCAAGACGATGATGGCTGCAAGACATCGTTGACGATCTGGAAATGGATGCAACAGTAGCAGGCCACCTTGCTCACAACCGAGAGGCCTACAGGAGTGCTGTTTGGGAGGCAAAGTTCCGCAAGGGACATGCAAATGAATGAATGAATGGACTACTCAAAGGCATTTGATTGTGTACAACACCAGAAACTTTGGGAAATAATGGAAAAAAATGGGATTTCCAACACATTTGATACAATTAACATCACTGCTGTATCTAGACCAACAAGCAGCAGTAAGAATAAATGGTGAAACAACAACCTGGTCTGACATAAAACAAGAGGCCCGTCAAGGATGCATATTGTCACCCTACTTATTTAACTTGTATACTAAAAATATAATGAGGAATGTTAGAGAAGATGTAGACACAGAATATTACGATGCCATAACAATTGGAGGTTATGAAATACCAGAGATTAGATATGCTAATGACACAGTGTTACTGTCCACAACACAAAAAGGAATGGAAAAACTAATTATGTCAGTCCGTAAGAACAGCGAAGAGCAAAACCTCTATCTTAATTCAAAGAAAACTAAATTATGACAACTGACAAAACAAACAAGTCAGCTGAAATATGTATATATTAGGAAAAATTGGAAGAAGTGGAGAGTTTTGAATATCTTGGATCACTACTAACTGATAATGGAGATGCAATGAGGGAAATTAAAAGGAGGACATCTATCGCTCTTCAGAAAGTAAAACAACTAAAGAATCTGTGGAGAGGAGCAGACAGAACCACAAAAATAAGATTTTAAAGGGTATGCATCTTTCCTATCGCAACATATGCCTGTGAGACCTGGACACTTAACAAAACAGATGAGAAACACATAAATGTCTTTGAATGTAAATGCTACAGAAGTGTTCTTCAAATATCATGGACACAAAAAGTAAAAAATATATCTATACCACAAGAGCTTAATATTGAAGAAGGCTGGCTAGTAAAGAGGATTAAAGAGAGAAAACTTAAATATTTTGGACACATTAAACGTCAAAATAATCTAGAGAACCGTCTTGGAAGGGTACAGAATGGAAAAAGAAAGAGAGGAAGACCAATGCGAGGATAGCTGCAAGACATCGTTGAGGATCTGCAAATAGATGAATCAGGGGCAGGCCATCTTGCTCACAACCGAGAGGCCTACAGGAGTGCTGTTTGGGAGGCAAAGTTCCGCAAGGGACATGCAAATGAATGAATGAATGATCGACCAAGACACAAGAAAGTCATGCTACATATCACATATACACACACACACTGTTCTACTGTCTGGGATTACTTCTCAAACTAAACACACAAAAAGCCTCTAACCGCGTGACATACATACAATGGATATGGTTTGTGGCAAAGAGATCTGTGTACAGATTAACACAAACAACTCAGAATTCTACCTCTCTAATATTAAATTCCCCCCCCCCACACACACACAGTCAGAGAATCTCAAAACAAGTTAAAAAATGGAACACAACAAGCCAGGAAAAAGAGGCAAACGGCGTGAAACTCTGAAGAGGAAATTGGTAAGAGAGGCCAAATTAATAGCATAAAATCCCTTGATGAGGTTGAAAGACTCGTCGAAGACAGGAAAAACTGGAGAACTACCTTGCGAGCCCTATATGACGTTTAACGGTACGAGAAGGATATAAGATATAAGAAGAATATTAAATCATTTTAACAAAGTCAGGTTTGTTTATGGAATTCTGTCGCACATTGCTCCACCTTACTTGCAGCCACTGATTAATCTAATCACAGCAGACATAGCCAGCGCTTTAAAAAATGTCTTCTCCCGAACCCAGGTTTTATCTGTGCAAGAAAAGCCTTGCATACTCTACGGCGCATCTCTGGAATTCCCTTCCCTACCATTTAAAATCCATAAGAAGTACTTCACTTTTAACTCCAAACTTTTTAAATATTTACTTGCTTGCAGTCGTGGGCCCCTTTAAAAAATGTAACCGCCGCTCATCTCGTTCACGCGCCAGACACAATGTTCTGTTCTTAAAGAGTACAGTTTTATACGTAAGTTATGTAGAAAGTATCTTAATAAATGTTGAAGCACGTAATGTGACAAGAACAGAATTGAAAATGTATTTTTGTTTGTGTGTATGTTATATTCTTACATTAGTTACTTCTGATGTAGCTCACTGATGTATATCTTTGAGTGTAACAGTCTCATTTTGCAGTCTTACACGTGTTCTTTATGTATTTTATCTATCTATCTGTCTGCCTGTCTGTCTGTTACTGTTGTTTCTGTTCACTTTCATCACTATATATATAGTATATATATATATATATATATATATATATATATATATATATATGTAAAACTGAACCATACACTCCTATCTATCACAATTACTAGAACAAGTTTTATTGCAGCCGCCATTTCTCTTATCTATAGCACATTTTCTATGTCTTTTTGAAATAGTTTATTTGCTAACTGTACTTTCTTCATACTTCTAGACCTGTACTTTCTTCATAACTCTAGACCTGTACTTTCTTCATAACTATAGACTTGTACTTTCTTCATACCTCTAGACTTGTACTTTCTTCATAACTCTAGACTTGTACTTTCTTCATACCTCTAGACTTGTGTAAAGTTCAGGGTATGTTTACGTAGTGCCTGCAGCAGTTCTGTTACCTCTTTCACCCCAGAACAACCAGGGCACTGCTGGTAGGCCTTGAACACCTGAGCCAGTCAGTGATCAGAGCGACATGTAGGCAAAGTCTAAATGAAATGAAAAGTAGCACATTTCTAAGTCAACCTGTGTCTTGAAACTATAAGACACCTTCCTTCTGGTTTCTTTCTACCAAAACTTTCTTATCAAAATTTATTCTGGAACAGCATGGGAATTCACTCATGCGTGAAAGAGTTAAAGTTTTTTACTCTGCAATGTGATACGACTGTGACATATGTATGTGTGAATGTGATAATAATTACTACTCATGTTTTAACATGCTTTTATATAAATATATATGAAACATGTGGATCACATGCTGAATTTATTTTTCTTTGTGCGCTTTATGCATTTATTACTTCATGTTTGTTATTGAATGTTTCCTGAATGAAAGTTGTATGGGGAAAGGCAAGAACACCAGATGGACCTGCCCGTTCAGTTCTATATTCTCTGAGAACAAAGGTCGCTTGTTCGTTCACCGTTCAACAACGAAGTCACATGTGCAAGGCGCTGACAACCAAGAACTTAGACTCCTCTTTTTACTTAGTTTTTTCCTCCCAACGTTACCTCATTTCCTCTCCATTACAAACAACTTTCTTCACTCCTCGTGTCCTCGCTTGACTAATTAACTGATCTTTACTATCGTTTATATTCCGTCTAGCAGTTTCCAGATTATCTCCCTTCACGTGTCACGTGGTCCTTCTCCGTTTTAGAGTTTGTGAAATTTAACTTCATGGAACAATCGTAAACAAAAGACAAAAAAAAAAAACTTCATCTCTCACACAGGTATTTCCTAAACTTCAACAGAACGAGGTGATAGTGTTCACTTTCCCCGGAGGTACTCTGAACATTGTGACTTCTGTTTAGTCTCCAGTGCCGAAGCTACGATCTACAGACGTAAACAACACGAAATGGTTACTGAAAAAAATGTCTCCCCCTCCCCACACACACAAGATAATGTCTTTAAATATTTTACCAGGACTTTCACAAGAATAGAATGCTCCCTTTGTTTATCCATAAGGTTTTGCTTGGAATTTCTGACATGAATTCAAGTGAAGTGAACTTTTCTAGACTAGAGGTTTTAATTCAAATGAATTCCAAATTCATTGTCCCTTCTCTCTCTCTCTCTCTCTCTCTCTCTCTCTCACACACACACACTCTCTCTCTCTCAGTCTATCTCTTATATTTTCTCTCTTTCTCTCCCTCGCTAAATCTCCAACATAGTCTCTAAGGCTCCTTGCCACAGTTTGTGCTGTCTCCGTTGATCTCATTTGTTAGATTTATATTTGTTTACTCCAAGTTAAGTCTTCTGCCACATTATCTCTCTCTCTCTCTCTCTCTCCCCTTCCCTTCCTCTCTCCCCCTCTCTCCCTATCTTTATCTTGGACTTCCCCCTGGTGTTATCCTTTCCGTCTCCTGTACATAAACGAGGCTCGCCTGAAGCCTGTCTTTCACTGCATTTACATTATCCACAACCGTAAGCTTTCACCTCTCCTAGCGGAGGTAGTTTGTGTTTCCTTGTACAAACTTTGACTTTCCATGTCGTCTCAGACTCCCTGCATCCCATTGCTGATTCACTGATGGGACCAAAAGTTCTTATTAAGATTCTGTTCTCAAATCTTTGTGGTTATGTTTCATCTTTCTTTGTTGTGCTAAACCATGTATTATATACGTGTACCTTGGTCACCCGGGACGGAGGTGTTTGGATCTGAATTAGAGTCGTAGCGCGAAGTGGTTTTGTTTCATACTTCTTTCTGTGTGAAGTCACAGCTTTGGTGGCAGCGGTATCTAGTACGAGAAGGACATAAGTTTTCGTGAATATCTTTTTACCCTTAACAAACTGACAGCCGTGAGGTCAGAGTCCCCCAGATGTTATCTGCCTGGCAGTCAGTTAATCTTCGTTTTTCTGAAACCCCGAGAAGTTTCTAGAAATAAAAAGAAAAAGAACATAATTTCTGATGTCATGAAACAAAAAGATATGGCTCCACTACTTTTCCTTGTCGCCTTCCCTCTCTTCAGGCGGGCCTGCGGGTCTGCGGACCTGCGGGCCCAGTTCTTAACCCTTTGGAAATTAAATTTGTTTTAGGAAACAGAAATGTGACAATTTCTTTCAGCTTTATTTTATTTACATGTTCTTCCGTTTGAAGTGAAGGTACTACAGTCTCATTTTAGGAGTAAAAGTGATGTATTACTATCACAGAAATGAACATATATGTACAACTCAAATGGGCTAGCTTTCAGCAATTTACAGCTTTGCAGAAGACACTGGCATTAATTAATTAATTAATTAATTCATTCATTCATTCATTCATCATCATAGCCTTTCACTCCCTTGAGAGCACAGGCAATGGGTAAAGGGTCTCCAGTCATCCCCTGTTCTTGGAATTATTCTCTGCTTCCTTTCATGTGTATCTCTTGTCTCTGAGCACTGTCATAGTTTCTCTTCTCCAGGTAAGTCTGTGTCTTCCTCATTTATTAGCTAGCTCTTACTTCGTCAACTCATTTATCCCAGTCTGCCTTTCTTTCCTTCCTTCACCTTTTTTTCAGTGATATTATTTTCTCTTTTAAACGCTTTTTATATTAACTTGCCGACGTGGTGTAGTAGTTAAAACACTCGGCTGCATACCTGAATTTCACGATGGTGATATATACTGTTTTCTTTTTTTTTTTCAAACCAACAACTGGGTCAGCCCAGACTCAAGAAATAGATAACTGGGGTTTCACAGGAACGAAGAATCAGCCTGGTCAAGTGCTGAGTTGCCTACATCACAACACTGTGACTTGTACATGTGAAGACATTAACACTTCATATCGCTGCTACATGCCAATGCTACGGAACATTTTCCTACAAAATCCTCTTTCGAATGTTGGTAGAGTGTTTCGGGAAAATGGTTATGAGGAGTAAAGACAACATTATCAGTCCGTTTTTTCTTGAAGTGAAGGGCTCGTGTGCTTCATTTATCCATATCTTTACGAAGTGAATGGCCCTGACGCTTTAAGTGGAATATTATCACTTGAAAGTAGCGGAGCGGGTGAAGTGAAGGTAGTGTAACGGAGATCTTCGGTAAGATTTTGTCAGATATTTAGGTGATATTGTAATATGTCTAACAAAGACCTTCACGAAACCATGTTAAATGTTCTGTAATTCATACGCTGAAGTGAATTTCTAAAATAGTAGAAATAACGGAAGACAGCAAGAATAGTAACTAATAATACGAGCAGGCTTATGCGTCTCAAATCCGCTGGAGGACAGAAACAAAGCCACCTGTATAATGGCCGATACAAGAAAAGATTCGTAACGAGTAACTTTCCGCGTCTTTCATGTTCTATCTAACACTAGCGGATAAAAGACAGATAAACAGTACACAATCGTAAATAGGAGATCTAATCTTGTATGAAGAGAGGTCTGGGTGACCATAGAAAATTGTGTTTTAGAGCTGTGATGAGATGAGATTTGAGGGGGGGGGGGGAATTGATAAATAGAAAAACTCCCATAGTTAGTGGTCGGGTTTGTACGATATCAAGAGCAGCAGGTATCAGCAGGTTAGAAACAGCAAGAAGGACAGGGACACACACACACACAGAGAGAGAGAGAGAGAGAGAGGGAGAGAGAGAAGAGAAAGGTAGAGGGAGAAAGAAGGACGGTATGAGAGATTGATTGATTGATTGATCTTTATTTCAAAAGAGAAGGATAGTGAGAGAGAGAGAGAGAGAGTAAGAGGGAAAAATGGCTTGAGAGAATGAAAAAGAAGGACGGCATGAGAGAATGAGAGAGAAGGATAGCGTGAGAAAGTGAGAGAGAAAGATGGCCTGAGAGAATGAGAGAGAAGGATGGCGTGAGAGAAGGAGAGAGAAAAATGGGGTGAGAGAGTGAGAGAAAAGGATGGCGTGAGAGCAAGAGAGAAAAATGGCGTCAGAGGGTGAGAGAGAAGGATGGTGTGAGAGAAAGAGAGAGAAAAATGGCGAGAGACAGAGAGAGAAATCATGTGAGAGAGCGAGAGAGAAGGATGGCGTGAGAGAATGAGAGAGAAGGATGGTGTGAGACAGTAAGAGAAAAATGGCGCGAGAGAAAGAGAAAAATGGCGCGAAAGAATGAGAGAGAAAAATGGCGTGAGAGAATGAGAGACAAGGATGGTGTGAGAGAGTAAGAGAGAAAAAGGACGTGAGATAATGAGAGAGAAGGGTGGAGTGATGGAGTAATAGTGAAAAATAGCGTGAGAAAATGAGAGAGAAGGATGGGGTCAGAGAATGAGAACGAAAAATGGAGTGAGAGAATGAGAGAGAAGGATGGGGTCAGAGAATGAGAAAGAAAGACGGAATGAGAGAATGAGAGAGAAGGATGGGGTCAGAGAATGAGAAAGAAAGATGGAATGAGAGAATGAGAGGGAAGGACGGGGTCAGAGAATGAGAAAGAAAGATAGAATGAGAGAATGAGAGAGAAGGATGGGGTCAGAGAATGAGAACGAAAAATGGAGTGAGAGAATGAGACAGAAGGATGGGATCAGAGAATGAGAACGAAAAATGGAGTGAGAGAATGAGAGAGAAGGATGGGTTCAGAGAATGAGAAAGAAAGATGGAGTGAGAGAAATGGAGTGAGAGAGAAAGATGGAGTGAGAGAGAAAGATGGAGTGAGAGAATGAGAGAAAGACGGAGTGAGAGAATGAATGAGAAGGATGGCATGAGAGAATGAGAGAGAAAGATGGAGTGAGAGAATGATAGAGAAAGATAAGTGAGAGTATGATAGAGAGGGATGGGATGAGAGAATGAGAGAAAAGATGAAGTGAGATAATAACTTTAGATAGAGAAAGATGGCTCGAGAGAAAAACACGAGAGAGAGAGAGAAAGGGAGACAGAGAAAGAAAGAGAGAGGATCGCCGCTTGTTTCGCAACGACAATTAAAATTAATTAAAATCAGAAGATAAATGTCTTGGATGGTAGACTGCGCAGTTAACTCAGATTACAGGGTTAAATTTTAACTCAGATTAACAAGACTACTAACAGAACATAAGACAACTACTAAAAGCTGAGAACAATGCTGGATTATTCACTTCCACAAGGCTGCAGTTGATAAAACAACACAAAAGTAGTGGCGGACTTCTGTAAGAAAACAATGCTGTAGAAGAGAGACTTTTTTAACGCTAAGTCTCGTCGCTTTGCTAAGCGCCAGAATAGAGAAGCAGTTAGTCCATTTGATCCCTTAGGGAAGACCACTGGTTCGTATCCCGGCTGATGGTTCACCTGTAGATCCATCTATGGGAGTTTGTACACTGACTCCCCGAGGATCTACGAGAGAAAGGGAGCCAGGTGTGACATATGTCACATCATCCTCTACTATCTAACAGAACAGGTGAAATATAGCCACTAACACACGATCTTGTATGTGGCACTGACGTGACATGTGGCTGCTTTCATTATTGATTTCACTCACTGACACAAGCAAACGGCACAACTTCTTTCTGATACAAAAAAAAGGTAAAAAACAAAGAAGTAAACTTTGTCACGTGCAGGATACGAAGGCGAGTCAAATAATAACCGCAAATCAGAGGACGTAATCATAGAAAAAAATCTTTGAAAAACTGGAGGGCAAGTCTTACTTCCTACAATATTCATGTTCATAAACAGGTGTCCTTGCTGCGGCCAACAAAATCAGGGTTTCTTATTTATTAACTGTCATTTATATCTGAATTTATCTTCCCAGATTAAGGTTAAGATACTTGCAGGAAGGTAAGAAATTCTCATCTCTTTCACTCATTTGTCTACATTCACATTAAAAAGTTTCCTAGTTCTACTCTTGAGAAGAACTTGTTGGCCGAAATACTGACAGGTCCGTAATTTGTTTTCTTCAAAATGTGAAGATATCACTTACCTTTACTCTTTAGGTTTTCCAACAGATCACATGAAGCAAATATCACATGAAGTAGTTTTAATGGAAACATCAATATAGTCCACATTCAATTTCGGTAATTTCTTTTCTCCGAATCATACAATCCACAACTTGAATAAGACATAAAATAAATTACTAATTTTACATTTCAAAGTAGTAGTTTGAAAGCAACAAAATTAACAAAGTTATCGAAGACTAACAAACATTCACTGACAAAGCTGGATACCTTCATGCATGTTCAGTGTATATTTAACAAAGGTAAATCCCAACACTGCCAGTTATGGGGAACAGATATTAACAATAGCAGTGTTAACAACTTGAGTGCACTTATCATACATCCTTCCTTTTCCATAGGTTTTCGAATGGAAAAGTTTGCAAAAGGAAATTTGCAATTGTATGCTTTATACTTAATTAACATCTGCCACACATCAACAAAGGGGAATCCCCAGACGTACAGCGCCGGCACTTGATATACCCAGTGTGGATTTTTTACTACACTGGAGTACAGTACTAATCTCTCTCTCTCTCTCTCTCTCTCTCTCTCTCTCTCTTGCTCCTTCAGTGCCTAGGACACATGGGGGCTGGTGGTGGCAAGAAGTTTCTACTTCCGTCGGTCTTTTGCTGTGTTCTTGGCTATCTCCTCCTATGTCAGTCCTTTGTTTACCAGCTCTCTCTCTCTCTCTCTTTCTCTCTCTCTCTCTCACTCTCTCTCTCTCTCTTAAAAGTAGTAATACAGTAGCTAAAAGCTACAATAAAATACCACACACAATACATGATTGCACAATCGTAATAACTAATCTGATGAAAATTGTTTGCAACACAGACCCTGCCGATTTCACACTTTCGACTCTAACCGTCAGCTTTTCGTCTCTTATCGTTAGAGTCTCCATCCTAATAGTCAGTGCTGTTTCTCGCCTCTTGAATCTCTTTTCACAGAAGAGTCCTTCAAATTTGTTTCTACAGTTACAAACAAACTCGCCATCATGCTCGATGCACGTTCCGCCGTTCTGGCACACAACGCGAGAGCAGGCAGTGTCTACCAAACTGTGGCAAAACTCGCCCGTGTATCCTGTCTGGCAAACACAACTAGGCTGCTTATCTTCACCAACTACGCACGAACCACCATTCAAACACAGGTGTCCGGAACATGGGTTAACTTCATTTATTTCACAAAATTCTCCCGTGAATTTTGGCGGACATTTGCAGAAAAACTGGCCACTTCTCTGCCATCTCTCGCAGTGTCCGCCATTTTGGCATACCACAGTCTCGTCACAAACGGTATTTCGTGCGAGATTTTCAGACACGACGTAATCACAGAGACTTCCTGAATACCCCGGCATACACACACACATAAATAACCCACGAGCAAGGTCAGTGACTTTACACGTCCCTCCATTTTGGCAAGGGTCACTTTCACAAGAATTTAAAACCTGGAGACACTGAGGTCCGATAAAGGGATGTGGACAGCTGCAAGTAAAATTTAAATCTGCAAGCTGCAGACACAGCCCCCTGTTGTAACAGAAGCTGTTGTGGCACGGGGCACCATTCACCAGCTCAGACAGGCAGGAAGTCTCAGTACATGGGGACTGCAACTCTAGCGACTGATGCTGCAGGTCTTTGTCTACGCAGGTGGGGCCATTACAAGGAAGCCTGGAGTTGTTTGGCAGTCTGTGCTGACAGCGAGGCCCAGCGAATGATGGCGGACACAGACAGTAGCGAGTGCCTTCTGCAACCTACGGATAAAATAATAGTTTAAAATATTTCAGAAAAAATGTTTAAAATATAACAGAAAAAGGTTAAAAAATATAGCAGAAAAAGGTTAAAAAATATAACAGATGAAGATGAAATGTATAACACATGCGTACAGAGCTTTTCATTAAAAGTGAAATAGAGTGAACGTGTTTTGTATGGATATTGTCTTGTCCTGTTTTGTCTCCTTACTCATCTACCTTTCCTTGTTGAGAGGACAAACAGAAATCTTGATAGTAGTTGTAGTAGTGAAAGAGGGTGGGCATTGTTCAAAACCAGCATTTTGCATGCAGAAAGGAAACATGTGCAACTATATAATGAAGAATCGTTTTAAAGTAGTTTTTCTTTTCTTTTACACAGAAGGACTCCATGTAAGCTTTAGATTTTTTTTTATGTAGCTAAGACCTCTCAGCGTAAGCTTTAGTTTTTTGATGTAGCTAAAATCTCTCAGTGTAAGCTTTAGATTTTGGTTGTAGCTAAGACTTCTCAGTGTAAGCTTTAGATTTTGGTTTTAGCTAATACTTTTCACTTTTTAGCGCTGTCCTCTTTATTCCAGTTAGAAATTGGTTTCAGTTTTAGTTTTCTCACGTTTTGTACCACTTTGTCGGTGGACAAGACCAGACTTTGCTTGCAACGTTTACTGAATAACCGTTCTAGTGTTGGGGAGCACTTGTCTGTCTTGTGTACATAATCTGTTGTGGTTGTGTTTTATTCCTGTTATTTTGTTCTATATAATTCGTCCTTTATTTTAAAATATAGCATCTTCCACGGCAGTTATGGTTATCCAGGACGATGGACTAACGTTGAGTTTGATCTAACGGACCCTTTACTAGTTCTTTTGGCAACAGACGTTTTTCTTGATATAGCCCAACTGGCTAGTAAAGAGGAATAGAAAGAGAAAACTTAAATATTGTTGACACATTAAACGTGATGAGAAATTAGAGAAGACTGTCTTGGAAGTGTACATAATGGGAAAAAGAGGAAGTCCAAGGCGAAGATGGCTGCAAGGCATTGTTGATAATCTGGAAATGGATGCAACAGCAGCAGGGCATCTTGCTCACAACCGAAAGGCCTACAGGAGAGCTGTTAGGGAGGCAAATTTCTGCAAGGGGATATTCAAATGACTGACTGATTGACTGACTGACTGACTGAATGACTGAACCCGACTAAAAGGGGAAAGGATTGCTGTCGTCCTCTGGAACTGAAACTGGGAAAAAAGGGCCTCTGTTTCTGGTCCTGGGCGCTGGTTTATTGCACTCGGGATGTTCCAGAACGTGTTCGGCCCACGACATCAGGATGTCCTTCAATGTTTTTAGCGAAATGATTCTCTGATAGTCCTTACGAGTGCGGAGCTTGGCAGAGAAACTCAGACCTTCAAGGAAGCCGCCGTAACACGTACTCCGCCCGACTCGATGACTCGACATCGTCACAGCGTGGGCTGCTAAGATCTTAGATTTCCCAGCTCCAGATAGAGCACAGACGCACTAAGTTGCACCTTCCTGCATGTTTCGCCTCTCGCACGTACTTTCACACTGACTGCTGTTACAGCGCTGGTTGGCAGAAAGAAGGAAAGAAAGAACATTAGCCAGTTCACTTTTTTTTATGTTCTTAATATTTCCTTATGGTCACAAATATACATTCTGGAGCCAAAAGTGTGAATCACGAACCCTGCAGGAACCACAAACACAACTGGTGTGTCTAAATGTCTCGCCGGACAGAATTTTATAACACACGAGGAACAATATTAAAGGAAGGGTTTATGTTGAAACATATACTGAATAATATTAAAGGAAGGGTTTATGTTGAAACATATAATGAATAATATTAAAGGAAGGGTTTATGTTGAAACATATAATGAATAATATTAAAGGAAGGGTTTATGTTGAAACATATAATGAATAATATTAAAGGAAGGGTTTATGTTGAAACATATAATGAATAATATTAAAGGAAGGGTTTATGTTGAAACATATAATGAATAATGTTAAAGGAAGGTTTTATGTTGAAACATATAATGAATAATATTAAAAGGAAGGGTTTATGTGGAAACATATAATGAATAATGTTAAAGGAAGGTTTTATATTGAAACATATAATGAATAATGTTAAAGGAAGGGTTTATGTTGAATATATAATGAATAATATTAAAGGAAGGGTTTATGTAGAAACACATGAGGAACAATATTAAGTGAACAGTTTATGTAGAAACACATGAGGAACAATATTAAGTGAACAGTTTATGTGGAAATCAGCTCAAACTTGCAGGAAAATTGTGGAATGTATCTCACTACCAGATAACAAAATCTTTCTCGGAGAAATGAAATAAGATTGAAAATCGAATTTTTTTTTCCCTAACTGATTATAGTGGAAATAATAATTCAGGGGCATGCCTTATGAAATGGAAATATTTTAAAAGTTATACTGCTTATATTATAAAATGTCTTTGCCACATGTTAGCGGACGCAATGAAGACTAATCTCTTCAAATTTCAAAGAGTTTAGACACACACACAAAAAATCGGGGAAATATTTATTATTTTATTTATCGTGTTGTAAATTCAAACAGAACTCTTTTGCAGGCTGTTATTCATACCTGACTATAAACACCAGTCAACTGCTGTCTAAAATTCACTTTTACAGTTAGCTGACCAATAATATCGTAGTCTAAACTACAGTACTTATACATCAGTTCTATGCTGCTTGGTCAAAAATATCATATCACTTAATCGCCATTTACAACTTTCTCAAAAACAGACGAGGGCACACTTGTCTTGCCAGTTTTGTGCCATGTAAGCCACGACTCTTCACTTCAGTTTATTTTTTAAATGGTTTACGTCAAAGCTAAAGGCATGTGTCATATAACAAATTTATAATGACATTTGATTTGAAGATGCAAGAGCAAGGAGAATGGACCCTGCGACACAAATATTTCTTGCTGCCTATTCTGGCTGTTAAGGCAAATCCAGTAATAGATTGGGACATCTGCAGAAAAAAACTGGCCACTTCTCTACCATCTCTCGCAGTGTCCGCCACTAACGGGACTAAGACGCTGTCAGGTGGAGTAGTCAGTGACCCATATCCGACATGCCAATGTCAGGGTTGGCGAACAAAAGCTGGCCAAGACCCCTGTCACGTGTCTTCTTTGGGACCTCCAGGAGCAGTTCTAGCCTGGCTATCAGTACAAGGACCGTCGTAGTGCCCATACGGGTGGAGTCCACTAAAGAAGCACTGCACATCCCCTGCTTTTTAGCGCCACTCAGAGATTGTTGTGCTTCAACTTCTTCACCGCATCGGCTGCATATGAGGGCAGCTCGCAGCTCTGAGAAGAAGATGAAGAAGAAGAAGAAGAAGAGTGACCTGCTCAGTAAGATGATGCTTGGCAGAACCCCACGTAAGCTGATAACTGTCTGTTTCAAAACCATCAACGTACAGAAAAGTACTAATTTAGTGATATATAAAGACCTATATATGAAGACCTATATACAAAGACCTATATATAAAGACCTATATATAAAGACCTATATATAAAGACCTATATACAAAGACCTATATATAAAGACCTATATACAAAGACCTATGTATAAAGACCTATCAAACATTTCAATATTTTTAAACCTCATCCGCCTACTCACCCCCAACACCGACAAAGCACCGGTGGCTATTGCTTTACCGAGTAGGCCAACGCTTGTGACATAGTCACTCATGAAGATATGACACAAACGTTAGAAAAACTTAACACAGATGATACAGATATGAGAATTATTAAGAATATGTTCTGGAAGCAAAGAGCAGCAATAAGAGTGAACAATGGCATAAGCGAGTATCAGGGTATAAAACTGCATGTTCTCACTTGGATCTGTTATCAAATTACAGTGAAAACATCATGAGAGACACCGAGAATGTGAAAGGAATTAGAACAGAGGGTCATAATATCAATAAGCTGAGACTTGCGATTGACACCGTTCTAATAGCGAAAGCAGATTTGCAGAAAATTGTGAATAAAATTATTGCAGGGATAAATGAAAGAGGCCTAGGGCTAAAGAGTAACAAGACGGAAAAGAATATACATACCAAAGTACAACGGCCTTTCAAACAAGAAGACACTGACACAAGTAAATAAATTCAACTACCTTGGAACAACAATAACAGCAGGTGCACGCGTGACATAGAATAGGTAATAGGTAAGGCAAAAGCAGCTTTTTTTTTTAATGAAATGAAAAAGAAAATGCTCGTACAAGTGAGATATAGAAACATTATAGCTCTGTGTGGTTGTGACAGTTGGACGCTCAATAAGAAGATGACAAAGAAACTGGAAGCAACAAGAGATGTGGTTTTGGAGAAAGATGCCATAAATACCCTAGAGAGACAGAAAAAAAAACAAACGAAAAGGTCACCAGAGAAGTATCAGAACAAATCAGTCTACTTACAATTATAAGAAAGGACGACCAAAAATTTTTTAGACATGTCACGAGAAGACAAAAGTTAGAGAACTTAGACATGTCATGAGAAGACAGAAGTTAGAGAAGTTAGACATGTCATAAGAAGACAGAAGTTAGAGAAGTTAGACATGTCATAAGAAGACAGAAGTTAGAGAACTTAGACATGTCATAAGAAGACAGAAGTTAGAGACCTTAGACATGTCATAAGAAGACAGAAGTTAGAGAACTTAGACATGTCATGATAAGACAGAAGTTAGAGAACTTAGACATGTCATAAGAAGACAGAAGTTAGAGAAGTTAGACATGTCATGAGAAGACAGAAGTTAGAGAACTTAGACATGTCATAAGAAGACAGAAGTTAGAGAACTTAGACATTTCATGAGAAGACAGAAGTTAGAGAACTTAGACATGTCATGAGAAGACAGAAGTTAGAGAACTTAGACATGTCATGAGAAGACAGAAGTTAGAGACCTTAGACATGTCATAAGAAGACAGAAGTTAGAGAACTTAGACATGTCATGAGAAGACAGAAGTTAGAAAACTTAGACATGTCATAAGAAGACAGAAGTTAGAGAACTTAGACATGTCATGAGAAGACAGAAGTTAGAGACCTTAGACATGTCATAAGAAGACAGAAGTTAGAGACCTTAGACATGTCATGAGAAGACAGAAGTTAGAGAACTTAGACATGTCATGAGAAGACAGAAGTTAGAGAACTTAGACATGTCATAAGAAGACAGAAGTTAGAGAACTTAGACATGTCATGAGAAGACAGAAGTTAGAGAACTTAGACATGTCATGAGAAGACAGAAGTTAGAGAACTTAGACATGTCATAAGAAGACAGAAGTTAGAGACCTTAGACATGTCATAAGAAGACAGAAGTTAGAGAACTTAGACATGTCATAAGAAGACAGAAGTTAGAGAACTTAGACATGTCACAGGAAGACAGAAATGACTGGAAACTTTAAGGGAAAAAGAGGAGGACCAAAAGAAAAACATCTGACTGA
This sequence comes from Achatina immaculata, assembly GCA_009760885.1. Lineage (NCBI taxonomy): Eukaryota > Metazoa > Mollusca > Gastropoda > Stylommatophora > Achatinidae > Lissachatina > Lissachatina immaculata. The sequence goes on along the minus strand of CM019703.1, from coordinate 5,577,650 downwards.
ACTGACTGAACTGGCTGAACTGACTGAACTGACTGAACTGACTGAACTGGCTGAACTGGCTGAACTGACTGAACTGACTGAACTGACCGATTGGCACGGAAAAAGAAAAGTGTCTGGGTTAATAAGAAACACCAGGAATCGCACAGAGAAACATGATCGTCAACGCTATCCTGCAGAATAAAACCCAAAGACACACTCATTTGTGTTTGTCCCGTAAACAAACAAACAAAAAATCGGTCAATTAAATTTCTATTTTCCTCCACACTGTTTTCCAGGAAACTGGTCCCTCTTGGCAGGTTAAATGACAAGAGTAAGATATTCTCAACGCCTACTTCCTGGTGCCACGCCCAGCTGTACTCTTTTAGCAGCCACGCTTACGGGAAGCAGGGCGGAATACATTCACGTGAACTATTTTTCTCTGCGTAAACTTTCTACTTCTTATGCGTGTCAGGTTCGCGGTTTTCGTATCACATTTTGCTCGGCGTTTGTACAGGAAGTTCATTATCTATTCAGCGGTTTTCAAAGTCTGCTAGAAGCAAAACATATCTACCTTATTTTTTTTCCCCTAGAATGTTATGCCTAAATGTATATTCCACAATTTTAGGGTATAAAAATGTATCTAGAGACGAGTATAACATAGAAGAGGAGATAAAACATATAGTCATAAACGTTTCTTTTTAAACAAATGTGAAGGCTGCGTTGGGAACAAAGTCTTGCGAACTAGAACTACCCAAGATTATATCTCACATTGTTAAGGCGCTGCTGTTACAGGCCAGTGTGCTCATAGTTCTTAAACCTGACTAAAGATAAGAAGCCCGATCAGATCCACGAGGAGTCAGGAAACCTCACTCCCTAGTTCTTCTTCTGGCGTTCAACTTGATCACTGTAACCCATTAGCGATCTACAGTAAGGTCAGGTCATCAGTCAACGACTGTTATGGAGAAAAAGAGGTCGAAATTCTAGGGAAACACGCTCAATGTTCGAGCCTTTTCCTTGGAACGGTAATCTAAATGTGTATAAACGCATGAAATAGAAAACACATTAGACTACTTTGAAAACAAATATCTAAGGAAAATACTCGGTATAAAGTGGAACTAATTCACCAGCAACGCAGAGATAAGACAGATGAGTGAACAACAACCTGTCTCATGTGTGATCAGAAAAAGATGGACAAATATCGGTCAGGTGATGAGAAGAAACAATCAGAGAATACCAAAAAAAGCTGTCAAGTGGAACGGAAAAGGCCGAAGAAAAAGAGGTCGACCACGTGGAATCCTAAAGAAGACATTGTTAAGAGATGCCAGTTTAGTGGGCATAAAATCCCTTGATGAGGCTGAAAAGCTCGCCGAAATCAGGAAAACTTGGCGAATCCTATATGAGTCCCATATGACGTTTAACGGCACGGGAAGGATGTAAGATGTAAGATAAACGCATGAACCACGTAAGAAGATGTGAAAATAATATGAAGATATATGAGAGATATACGAGGATGTGTGAACGGCATATGGGGATATGGAGATGACGAATAGAGCAGTGAATATGTGTGAACAATGCATAATCATGTATTTACGATGTATAATCATGTGTTGACGACGTATAATCATGTGCTGATGACATATAATCATGTGCTGATGATATATGGCAAACTAAGAATGTCTCTGGAGAACAGTGTGACGGTGATGATTAAGACGACTCATCAACATCCCGTGATGTGTACGTACATGGCATGTCCCAGCATGAAGACAGAAGTTGTCGTGACACTGCGGCACCTCACAGAGAAACATGATCGTCAACGCTATCCTGCACAATAAAACCCAAAGACGCACTCATTTGTGTTTGTCCTGTAAACAAACAAACAAAAAATCGGTCAATTAAATTTCTATTTTCCTCCACACTGTTTTCCAGGAAACTGGTCCCTCTTGGCAGGTTAAATGACAAGAGTAAGATATTCTCAACGCCTACTTCCTGGTGCCACGCCCAGCTGTACTCTTTTAGCAGCCACGCTTACGGGAAGCAGGGCGGAATACATTCACGTGAACTATTTTTCTCTGCGTAAACTTTCTACTTCTTATGCGTGTCAGGTTCGCGGTTTTGGTATCACATTTTGCTCGGCGTTTGTACAGGAAGTTCATTATCTATTCAGCGGTTTTCAAAGTCTGCTAGAAGCAAAAAATATCTACCTTATTTTTTTTCCCCTAGAATGTTATGCCTAAATGTATATTCCACAATTTTAGGGTATAAAAATGTATCTAGAGACGAGTATAACATAGAAGAGGAGATAAAACATATAGTCATAAACGTTTCTTTTTAAACAAATGTGAAGGCTGCGTTGGGAACAAAGTCTTGCGAACTAGAACTACCCAAGATTATATCTCACATTGTTAAGGCGCTGCTGTACAGGCCAGTGTGCTCATAGTTCTTAAACCTGACTAAAGATAAGAAGCCCGATCAGATCCACGAGGAGTCAGGAAACCTCACTCCCTAGTTCTTCTTCTGGCGTTCAACTTGATCACTGTAACCCATTAGCGATCTACAGTAAGGTCAGGTCATCAGTCAACGACTGTTATGGAGAAAAAGAGGTCGAAATTCTAGGGAAACACGCTCAATGTTCGAGCCTTTTCCTTGGAACAGTAATCTAAATGTGTATAAACGCATGAAATAGAAAACACATTAGACTACTTTGAAAACAAATATCTAAGGAAAATACTCGGTATAAAGTGGAACTAATTCACCAGCAACGCAGAGATAAGACAGATGAGTGAACAACAACCTGTCTCATGTGTGATCAGAAAAAGATGGACAAATATCGGTCAGGTGATGAGAAGAAACAATCAGAGAATACCAAAAAAAGCTGTCAAGTGGAACGGAAAAGGCCGAAGAAAAAGAGGTCGACCACGTGGAATCCTAAAGAAGACATTGTTAAGAGATGCCAGTTTAGTGGGCATAAAATCCCTTGATGAGGCTGAAAAGCTCGCCGAAATCAGGAAAACTTGGCGAATCCTATATGAGTCCCATATGACGTTTAACGGCACGGGAAGGATGTAAGATGTAAGATAAACGCATGAACCACGTAAGAAGATGTGAAAATAATATGAAGATATATGAGAGATATACGAGGATGTGTGAACGGCATATGGGGATATGGAGATGACGAATAGAGCAGTGAATATGTGTGAACAATGCATAATCATGTATTTACGATGTATAATCATGTGTTGACGACGTATAATCATGTGCTGATGACATATAATCATGTGCTGATGATATATGGCAAACTAAGAATGTCTCTGGAGAACAGTGTGACGGTGATGATTAAGACGACTCATCAACATCCCGTGATGTGTACGTACATGGCATGTCCCAGCATGAAGACAGAAGTTGTCGTGACACTGCGGCACCTCACAATGTGTCCCTGAGAATCCTGCAGGACACAAGCACGTGTAATTATGGAACCCGTCGTGTAGACACGTGCCACCATTTTGGCACGGTTTGTGCTCCAAACAGAAAAGTTCTTCTGCATAAAAAAAAAGAAGAGGAAAAAATTGAATTGAATGGCTTTATGTAACATTACGAACACTCTGCATGCTGTTAGGTCAAAATATTGCTTTGAGAGACAATACTTAATGCTACTTGCTTTCAAGGTAACATTCTTTGAAGTGCTTAGCGCTTTGATAACTGAATCTAATGTCCTTATGTAGATACCTCTGTGTCTTGTTGCAGCAATTTTAGCATATTATACGAAGATCACGTTTTTGCAACAATATTATTCTAAATATCGACGCGGCTTAATGCAATTAATGGAGTGACGCTAATGCCGTTCCTCGTGGATGTTGCCTGCTCTACGGAGTGCGTGCACTAGATCATGCGTCACTGGAAGATACTGCAGCACTTGATGATCTGACTAAATTGTAATGATAATAATCTCCTGACATTAAAACATTCTTACATTATTATTTACGATATCAGATCCTGCTGTAGCCAAGATGGCTGTTATAAAGTGACGGCACAACTGTCAGAGCCTGCAGGTTATAACTAGCCAAGACTCTGCACAACCTCCTCGCTAGTGCTCCCATTAACACCTTCAGTCTGCCCAGCAGGTCAGTAATGGGTATGATCCCCATGGGGTGGACCTTATCGAGAAGTACTACACATTTCCTGCTGTCTTAGTTTCTTCTGCAGGTCTGCAAACCGCCATAAACGACGATACGATGCTGTGCTTCAACATATTCGCCACATTGGCTGCGATAACGTCATGCTGGCTGTTTCCGGAAAGATAGACCAGGAAAAAAAGAACAATCAAGATCTAATGAAACGCTCAGCGTTTCAGAATCGCTAAACTTATCGAGCAGCATTAACTGCATCATAAACTTTGATAGAATTAAAGTGGATTATAGAACGCTGAAAGTGATCATAAAAAGTTGAATATGGTCATCAATTGAGTTATTAGAAAATCTAAAACTCCATTAACTGTGTCACAGAACAGCGAAAATGTCATAAATTGAGTCATAGAACATAAAAAACGGCATCATCTGAGTCATATAACAGTAAAAATGTTATAACCTGGATCATAGAACGTCGGAAATGTCGTCAGCTGAACCAAAGAACATCAGAAGTCATCAACTGCGTCATCAAGCGGTGAAAAACGTTCAGAACTTTGAAGCGCCGAAAAAAAAGTCATAAACTGAAACATCTCAACCCGGTTCACCTTGGAGGTGTAACTTGGCCTGATGGACAGTGCCCTATTTCTAGTGGCTAGGCCACTGCTCGAGCCTGCCGGAGTTCCTAGTTCAAGTCCCAGGCAATTCTCTTGTTATTTCTCTTTGTCTCACGTCTAAAGTACTTTTGTCTACAATTATTCCAGTGCTAAACATACAACACTGCGCTAAAACACTCTATGCAATATAAAACTACATGTTTTATCCATGCAGAGAAGAGAAATGGAGTCAAATATTATACTGGATGCAGTTTCTGCATTTTCCCTCCTGCACGACCATCATAAAACTTTACAAACAATATTTCACTCCGTTAGCTGATGCTAGAATTCCCATTTAGATTTACGGATAACTCTGACGAGTTTCTTTCACTCAAGAACTCGGCGAAAAGGAATTCAACCAGAAGGCATTTGAAGCTAAACGTAAAAGACATGCCGTCTGAAAACATCTCCAAAATATCAGCAGTTGAATTAGAAGAAAACGCGAATTATAACAACAATAATAATGATGATGGTATAATAATAACGGTACTTTTCGTCCCAGAAACCAGTCTTGAATTAGATAGATGAGATAAGTGTCGTGGGACATGCTGAGTATTATTTTGTCTAATGACTTCTCTCAAAACTGATCATTTCGTTGAATGACTTCTCTCAAAACTGACCATTTCGTTGAATGACTCCTCTCAAAACTGATCATTTCGTTGAATGACTTCTCTCAAAACTGATCATTTCGTTGAATGACCTCTCTCGAGACTGATCGTTTTCTTGAATGGCTTCTCTCAAGACCTGATCGTTTTCTTGAATGACTTCTCTCAAGACCTGATCGTTTTCTTGAATGGCTTCTCCCAAGACCTGATCGTTTTCTTGAATGGCTTCCCTGAAGAATTACTATCAATACTGGGTGTACATACAGGCTGAGAGTAATAACAAACGATAACAGTGTTGATAAGTCTAATCTCCCTGCACGAGGCAAACTGGAATATCACATAAAACTTCTGTTTTATAGCAGCGAAAAAAAAAAACAAGATTCACTTGAGCAAAGATTCCTCTTCGCCTGTCTTGTGATTGAAGCTTTAGAAAAAAAAAGGTTTAGAAAGTAGTTTTTTTTTTCTCTAATGAATGTTATTTCAACAGATGTAAATCCGATTTTTTTTGCATGATGTATTTCATTTTCTTGCGCGGATCATTTCAGTGGAGGGACAGCAAGTTTTTCCCCCTTTTTTCCATCTTACTACTTGCATCTATTTTTTCTTAAGAAAGAGCGGTTATAACATATAACATAAAGTGTATATAGCTGTATCACATATGTCCAATTTATTAGTAGCAGATATAAGCCGAATTAAAGATTAATTAACTATATGTTAAAATATTGGAATTAACGTCGTTTTTGGCAGAAATGTCGTGGGAACTATTTTGTAAACGTGTTGTAAGCTTGAAGATGTTGAACAAACGCGTTACAGAACCAGGCATGTCCGTCATCTGTTTTATTATTTTTTTTTTAGAGATACGAGATGGTCGAGTGAGTAGCGCAGTGTCCTTATGCTACTAGGCGGTTACTCTTCCTGCAGATGCCTGTGCTTCGAGTCACAGTCATTCTCTTTGTATTTTTCTTTCTTTCGCGTCTTAAGTGATTTCAGGCTGACCTTACAGCACGTCAGTTGTCTGCCAGTTTCCTGCATGCTTGAAAAAGACAAACGACGAGAGACCAAGCGAGGGTCACTGCAGTGAGGAGTATGATGAACAGACATGACAATCTCAAGTTGTTTAATGATTCTGGTCTTCAAAGTTTTAATATGGTCAAGTTCCAGCATTTTATGATTAAATGGTAAAATGTTGAAATGCTGAAGAGATATCCTCTTTGCGCCTCAGACATGCAGTTAGTGCACGCATCTACTCTTGTTGCAAGTTTTAGTGCACCTAAATGTGTGGAAGGATCTCACCACACGGTGCACACATTTCATGTTACCGGCGAGAGGATCTCACCACACGGTGTACACACTTCATGTTACTGGCGAGAATATCTCACCACACGGTGTACACACTTCATGTTACAGCCGAGAAGATCTCACCAAACGGTGTACGCACTTTACCGTACCGGCGAGAACCCTGAACGAAATCTGGACCGTCAGAGCAGAACTCACCACCCTGAGTTGGAGGAAGCATCGTGGTATCATGTCCTCACCCTATTAATGAACTTTGTTTATTGTTGCTGAAACATACAGAGGATATCAAGCCAGTGTGATGAATATAGCGCTCAAACAAATCTCATCTCAAGCCAGTGTGATGACCATAGCGGTCAAACAAATCTCACCTCAAGCCAGTGTGATGACCATAGCGGTCAAACAAATCTCACCTCAAGCCAGTGTGATGACCATAGCGGTCAAACAAATCTCATCTCAAGCCAGTGTTGTGACAATAGCGGTCAAACAAATCTCATCTCAAGCCAGTGTGATGACCATAGCGGTCAAACAAATCTCACCTCAAGCCAGTGTGATGACCATAGCGGTCAAACAAATCTCACCTCAAGCCAGTGTGATGACCATAGCAGTCAAACAAATCTCACCTCAAGCCAGTGTGATGACCATAGCGGTCAAACAAATCTCACCTCAAGCCAGTGTGATGACCATAGCAGTCAAACAAATCTCACTTCAAGCCAGTGTGATGACCATAGCGGTCAAACAAATATCAGATCCTGTGATACAAATTCTCTGCAGTGTGTAGTACTTTTCTGTGTTTCTTTGGTCTGAAATGGCTTCATCGCTGACAGAACATTCCGATATCTGTTCCGCCACCTGTTCTGGTTAACACCTCAGAACTGGTGTCGTAGGCAGCATAGACTCTCCAAGCGCTAGCAACAGTTTCCATGGTACATATTTTCTAGAATTTTGCCCGTGTAGGCGTCGTATTCCCTACTCTTTTTTGCGACTTCGAGTTTAACATGAACGACAATGTACACGGACGTTTGATCTCACTACCTAGAGACTACAGGAATTTATTATTGGATGATTCAGGGGGAAGAAACATGGGATTTGAACCCGCGCCCCAACACCAGAAACGAACAAGCAGGCCCCTGAATGTATAATACAAATTCCATATTTGTATAGGCAACTTTGTTTAAACTTAGACATTGCTGTCTTCCATCACAGCGCAGCACTGAATCACTACACAGCTTTTTCTCCTGTTCACATAATTCGCAGAATAATCGTAGACGTCGGTGCACACTTAAGAGACTTAAGTGTCTGTGGGTGATCTAGTGTTATTACGAGTGTCTGGCGTTACTAGGTGTAAATTTTAAGCCTCTTTTATCGGTAATAATTTTCGTATAGCACGATCTACAGCCTATTATCCTGTTGTCATGCTGCAGCTCATAACACCTTCAGTAATGTCACAAATCTTTGTATACACGGTTTTATTGCCTGCAAACATGAAGCTACAGAGCAAGGAGGAGGAAAGTGGTCGAGTCTCTGTTTTAAAAGGAGCTGAAAAGAATGATAGGATTCTTATCTGGGGGTATTATCTTAAAAACAGGTTTTTGAGCAGGTAGGTGGTTTCTTCTTTTAAGAAGAAGATCGATCCTTCGATTCTTGTCAGAGGCCTTCCAGTCAACTCATCTATAGGAAATGGGCACCTGGTTACTTCTTGAGCTGATGAATGAGAAGTTGTTTGTGCGATACGGGCACCACCCAGCAGTGTCCCAATATATCTAGAGAAATATGTACACTAGCATCGTGTCTCCTGCCTGCCTCAGTTGCTTGAAACAAGTTCAAGGAAATATGGGCACAAATCCATATCCATGTATGCCTTGATGGCGTGGAACAGCTCCAAGACATTACCATCATAACCCTGAAGAGTCTCAATGCCATGATCAATGAAAGCTGCGCACTAGACTCATTTTTCCTACTTTCCATAGATGGCATGGAACAGTTCAAGGAAAATACGGACAATAACACTGTTTCATCTTTACTCCATAGACAGCATGGAACAGTTAAAAAAAATACGGACAATAACAAGTTTCATCTTTATTCCATAGATGGCACGGAACAGTTCAAGGAAAATACGGACAATAACACTGTTTCATCTTTATTCCATAGACGGCATGGAATTGCAGATCATGCAAGATACCAGAAACTACAGTTATATATACTATGCTTTAATGACTTGGAACAAATAGAGGAAAATATGCACCATTCCTTCTGTCTAAATATTATGAAGAGATTTGCATTATCTAGACACCACGTATTTCTTAATCCAGTCTTTGCCTGTGATTCTAAATACATCTTAAATTAAGATAGCATGTACAGCTAAACTTACCTTCAGTACAGTCAGATCCGATCCACCCCTGCAGACAAACACGTTGCCCAGTATCTGAGCATCGATAGTGACCAAGGATATCGTCCCTTGGTCTACAGAGTCTTGAGCAACTGATATGAAAACAAAGATCATACGGATCACTATCTTAAATTTACCTTGTAAAGTGGCTTAATTACAAAAAAAGGAAAGATGGCTATAATAGTTTATATTACTCTTCTCTATCTTATATGAGACAGTGGTTTCTGGCGTTTTGGACGCACTACTTTTTCTTGGAGCTAAATTCGCTGTATTTTTCGTGTATTTTAGTTCAAGAGTTGTTTTGTTATTCTAAACAGCTTTTTATTCAAATGAATTTGAAAAATAAACTACTTATTTACTTACTGAATGTTTTCGAAATGTGTTCTGTAAATTGTATTAGATGCCAACAAATTTACATTTTAAATGTTTAGATTACTTTTTGCACTCTTTATCTTCCCCCTGGCTTCCAAATAAACAACTTTCTTTTATCTCCAAAAGTTCTTTCTTGCTGGGAAAACTCAGGTTCAAGATGTCGCTGCTGTTCTTGTCTAAACATGAAATAGGACACTCTCAGGAGCACCTGGTAGTCGTCGTCAGATCCGGTCCTCTTCTTATGTGTTCAGGTACTAGATCTGTAGGTATCTAAGTAGCGTGTTGGATAGCGCACTAGATTCTCATGCAAGGTTCAACGGGTGAAGTTTGGTCGGAGACTCCTCAGCTACCCCAGGTGTAGAAATGTATACTGACCTCTCCTGGATCTAAGGAAGCAAGCATGACCAGGCGTGCTACTGACCACATTATGTCCAGGCGTGCTACTGACCACATTATGTCCAGGCGTGCTACTGACCACATTATGTCCAGGCGTGCTACTGACCACATTATGTCCAGGCGTGCTAGTGACCACATTATGTCCAGGAGTGCTAAGGACCACATTATGTCCACGAGTGCTAGTGACCACATTATGTCCAGGAGTGCTAGTGACCACATTATGTCCAGGAGTGCTAGTGACCACATTATGTCCAGGAGTGCTAGTGACCACATTATGTCCAGGAGTGCTAGTGACCACATTATGTCCAGGAGTGCTAGTGACCACATTATGTCCAGGCGTGCTAGTGACCACACTATGTCCAGGCGTGCTGCTGACCACATTATGACCAGGCATGCTACTGACCATATCATGTCCAGTATGATAGCTGTTTAAAGAAAACATGGACAGCATCACTATGTCTCCTAAGTGTCTTCATCCATGATGGCAACATTTACTACCAGATTCTGATGAATGTCATGCCTGATCGCAAAGAGAAGTCTGGTTTTTCCCTTAGATTTTCTCGGCAGCTCCATCTCATATCTGCTCACTGTGGCTAGTCCTGGCTGTGTACATCTGCTAACATTGGCCATTCTTAAAACACGTTTTTTTTTCCTGTGCTCCTTTATTTTTTTCTGGATCATTCATTTGTGCAGTTTCTGGATTATATTCAACATGGCGACTGGGGAGCAAGTTTTCGCCACACAGATCAGATATGAATACAACTTGTCTGTCAGCTCCACCACCATGGACAGCACGTTGTTCGCGGCCCTGATTTCCTTTCTAGATTAATAAGCAGAATTGGTTAGTGCCAAAACTTTGCCTCTCAGATCTTGACAAAATGGTAAACTTAAATAGATAGTCGGAGAGAGAGAGAGAGAGAGAGAGAGAGAGAGAGAGAGAGAGAGAGATACAGAAAGAATGAGAGAGACAGAGACAGAAAGAGAGAGAGTTAGAAAGAGAGAGAAGGTATACCTGTTCCCAAAGTAATGCTCCCGACACAGCACTCGGACGGCCATAACCATTGACTTTCCGAATCCCCTAACCACCGCTGAGGTCGACACCAAGGGAAGCTCGCTCGTCCCTATTGAATCAACCGCACGTCTTCTTATGTGTCTGGAAACAGCCGCTTGATCTGGTGAGACGTGGAAGTTTGTTGGTGTAGACTGTAGATTTCCTAGTATATTCGAATGGAGACCTCCTTTTGGTGAGGTATGTAATGGAGATTTGTCCATAGGAAAAGTATCTTCATCCATTTTATTGTCAATTCTGAATATCCCCAGCAATTTATTGTCTTCCACGGCGGACTCCGGGGTCACAATTTGATTGATCGTTCTCACTGAATCAATTCCTGGACGATCCTGAGACCTGAAGTGTCTGACAGATTGTCTCTGCGAGGAGGAGGAGCTGAGATGTATGAAAGATATCCATTGGGCACCTGGAAGAATATGATCTGCTACAACGATGTTTGAAATATTGAGATCTTCTGTGGAGAAACAGAAAAAAACAGAAGATGAAATGGTCTTCCATACTTTTCGGTCGCTTAGTTATGAATCTTGTTCATGACAGTACAGTTTCCCTTAATCCTCATTTTCTTAGAGTGAAAACATTGAGCTTGTTATGTGACTTAACTCTGTTTAATATAGGGTGAAGGTGGCGTTATTTGACTTGGCAATCCGCCATCCATACCTGACGTGCTAGCTCCACTGCTGGTGGAACTATAGCTGACCAAGACCCTGCTCTACCTCTCCGTTGGTACCCCCAGTAACACTGGGTAACAGTACAGAGATCACAATAGTCCTTACTGCAGCTGAGTCTGGCGAAACCCGCCTTTTTTTAGCTACAACGAGGAGAAACAAAAACTACAGGCTGTAAGCTGCTCTCACGCCGGCACGACGCTGCTCCTCGACATCTTCACCACGTCGGCCGCAAAGAACATCAGATCGCAGTTCCAGGAAGTAGAAGGAGGAAGAAGAAGATAGGGTCAGCATGAAGCCCTTCTCCAGGTTAAGAAAAATCAAATCTTGAAAATTATGCTGGATAGAAACATAAACCTTGTGGCATTATGTGGGGGTTCTTTAGAGTTTTGTTTTTCTGTGCCGATAGTGCTTCAGTCATCCGCGTCCACAGATCAGAAATGCTTGTTTGGCGCGATGTGTTGCACAAGATTATTTGACCTATTTTCCAGCAAATGTTTACATGGACAAGGAGCTTTACATTGAAATCAAACAGTTTCAGCCATTTCCATCAAGACGGTGCACCACCACAATGGGGTTTAGTTGTTCAGCATTTGCTGAATGCGAACTTTCCAAACTGACGGACTGGGAGAGATGGTCCACCAATGTGAACCTCATCTTCATTGGACACTACCCACTGCTGATTCTTTTCTTATGGCGGTATACTCAGGACAACGTGCTCAGTTCACCAGCTCCTGATACTGAAACTCTGAAGGCAAGGGTAACGGAAGCTTTAGCGACGATGACTAAAGAAATGTTGGAGAGCACGTGATCAGAATACATGACCAGAACACGTGACCAGAAATCGAGTATCGCCTAGAACTTCTCTAGACAACGAATGGAGCACTTGCTGAAATGCACGAACAAAGTTAAGGGGAAAAGTTGAGGTAAAATTTTGTTTAAAAGCCTGGAGGTAGAGTAGTTTTGTTTGTGTAATAAATGTTTGAAGTCAGCGAACGACTTTATGCTCACCCTGCATTTCTTTTCAATATTTTTACAACACTCACTTACAATAGCAGCCTATATTCGTAGCAGTTATTAATACAATTGCTTGGAGTAAACTAATACTGGAATTCATTACTTACTATTGAAGTGCAGTAACAAGTACACCGCTACATAAAAATACTACCAACATTCATCATAGTCGTCAAATAAAGTAATAACAGTTAATGTGCTAGTACTGATTGATTAAAAAGAGTTGTAGATTTTGCTACAGGGCGTTCTTCTTCTTCTTCTTCTTCTTCTTCAGCTTTCCGAGCCATTAAGGCTCATTGCTGCAGATAAAGTTCGCCCCCATTCCTCTCTGTTTCTAATCTTCTCTCTCCAGTTGGTGACACCAATTTCTTTTATATCCTCTTCTATGTTGTCTTTCCATCTCTGTCTTGGTCTACCCCTTGGTCTTGTTTACCTCATCTCTTTTTTTTTTTTTGTTTCTTATCCAATTTCAAGGCTTCTCTACATGTTCCGTAATACTAATCTTTCTTTTTCTTTTACGGAGATGGGGTCGATGACCCAATGCTCCAACCCCCAACCTGAAGGACCAGGGTGCAAGTTTCGTTTGACCCCTACCCACTCAGACAACCCCAGCTTGGTTGGACCTGCCAGGAGTAGAACCCCCGCTGGTATAGCTCTGTGGGTGGTCAGGGTACTCAAGCCGTCAGGCCACGACACGGCCCCCCGACCACGTGACAGTTCTTAGGTTCTAAAGAACTGAAGATTTTTTTTCTAGTCGTTGAGCGTGAGTGAAGATCGTGAAGCACATATCAATTCGGATAGAGAGTGGGCTGATAAGGGTTTCTAAAAATTCTCAAAGCACTGGAAAAGCGAGCTAATATTTGAATATTATATTTCTGAGTGAGGAAATTAACGAAACACTACATATATGCATGAAGTAGTAGATGCAATCGAGATAACGTAGAACGCGTTAAACTTCCCCGTGGAAGACAACGTAGGATGATGATGAATGTAAAAATGTCAGGCCCGGTACGTGCTGACAAATGCATCACGAAACAGGGGGGCTCCAGACTGAGATCAAAGCTTCTTTTGTGATTCATTTTTATCTGGAGCATCATCATCATAACCTTGTTTTTCAGCGTCCTCTTCATTGCTGTCATTATTATTTCGTCACTCTTCCTTTCGCTTACATATTCTTCAACATCCAGACTGCATTTTCCTGACTTTATTATGGCCATCATTGAAAGATATAAATTAGCGCTACATCGAGCCACACCTGCAAGTGCCTGAGAACTGAGCCTGCACCACGAAGACCAGCTTCTCTCATTAAATCATGTTTTTTTTTTTTACTTAAACAAATTTTTTTTTGGAAAGAAATTTCTCCACGAAATTAAGAAACTTTAATGAAACACATCTTTACCTGTTGCGTCCTGCACGTGACAACCCCACGATGCTGATACTGATAAAGTGAAGCCGCCCTGAAATTGAGAGACCAAAAAAAAAAAGAAGAAATTACGTAACCGTGTGTTAGACTCTCGTCCTCCGATGGCGCTCGGAGCATGGTAATGTTTCATTTCATGTGATTCTTTGAAATCTTACGAGAAATATCGATGCTGCATCTTAACAGGTCACGGAAACCTTGTCTTGCAGTTTCAAAACAAAAAAAAAAAGCTTCTATGTAGTGCATTTAGCAAAAAGGGTAGAGTAATTTTTAAATTTATGTAAGTAGTTATACATCCACAAAACAAATGGTTGGAAGAGAGTCTGTACGAGACAAAGCAGATAGTATGTACTCATACTGAACTTTAAATTAGTACAAGATTATATTATCAATTAGATTAGATTATCAATTAGATTAGATTATCAGGAACTGGCATGTATTAGTGTTTACTACTATAACAGTATAGGGATATTTTTTGAAGATAGAAAATTAGATAAGTCATCTTGGAATTGAAAAGCTGAGAAAGAACTAATTGTTTACGTTTCATTTCCCCTTAACTCGGCTGCTTGTAAATCACAGACTGGACATGGAGTTCGGAGAACGAGAGACTGATCAGATGATCAAGAAAGCTAAAGTTTTTGGTCGTCAGTCTGTGTCTTAGTTTTGTCGGGGTTGGATGTAGTTTTTGTAGTGTATAATAAGGAACGTAGTATGTTGTAGAATTCTGTTGGCGTTGAAGTCCTTTGGACATCAGTAGACGCCAGAAATATTATATGTTGTCTTGATTTGGAGTATCGTCATATCACGTTCCTTGAATTGTTATTGCCACTGTATTTTTTTCAGTCATCGTCATCGTCATTATCATCCCATGCTCAAATAAAGCCATTATAATTAACCTAGCTGCTACTGTGCTGTTTGCCACTGAGAGATTGTCTGTTCCTGTGAAGCTAGTCTGTGAGCGTGTAGTAAACAGACAACGAAGACAGACAACGGAGGAGATGGAGCTCAACTGTTTTGAAAGAGTAAAACCTCAACTATATGTCGTCAGTACACCAGATAGTACTAAGCAGATAATACAAAGGAAGTATATACTCAGAGTCAGTACACCAGATAGTACTAAGGAGATAATACAAAGGAAGTATAAACTCAGAGTCAGTACACCAGATAGTACTAAGGAGATAATACAAAGGAAGTATATACTCAGAGTCAGTACACCAGATAGTACTAAGGAGATAATACAAAGGAAGTATAAACTCAGAGTCAGTACACCAGATAGTACTAAGGAGATAATACAAAGGAAGTATAAACTCAGAGTCAGTACACCAGATAGTACTAAGGAGATAATACAAAGGAAGTATAAACTCAGAGTCAGTACACCAGTTAGTATTAAGGAGATAATACAAAGGAAGTATAAACTCAGAGTCAGTACACCAGTTAGTACTAAGGAGATAATACAAAGGAAGTATAAACTCAGAGTCAGTACACCAGATAGTACTAAGGAGATAATACAAAGGAAGTATAAACTCAGAGTCAGTACACCAGATAGTACTAAGGAGATAATACAAAGGAAGTATAAACTCAGAGTCAGTACACCAGTTAGTACTAAGGAGATAATACAAAGGAAGTATAAACTCAGAGTCAGTACACCAGTTCGTACTAAGGAGATAATACAAATGAAGTATAAACTCAGAGTCAGTACACCAGTTAGTACTAAGGAGATAATACAAAGGAAGTATAAACTCAGAGTCAGTACACCAGATAGTACTAAGGAGATAATACAAAGGAAGTATAAACTCAGAGTCAGTACACCAGATAGTACTAAGGAGATAATACAAAGGAAGTATAAACTCAGAGTCAGTACACCAGATAGTACTAAGGAGATAATACAAAGGAAGTATAAACTCAGAGTCAGTACACCAGATAGTACTAAGGAGATAATACAAAGGAAGTATAAACTCAGAGTCAGTACACCAGTTAGTACTAAGGAGATAATACAAAGGAAGTATAAACTCAGAGTCAGTACACCAGTTAGTACTAAGGAGATAATACAAAGGAAGTATAAACTCAGAGTCAGTACACCAGATAGTACTAAGGAGATAATACAAAGGAAGTATAAACTCAGAGTCAGTACACCAGATAGTACTAAGGAGATAATACAAAGGAAGTATAAACTCAGAGTCAGTACACCAGTTAGTACTAAGGAGATAATACAAAGGAAGTATAAACTCAGAGTCAGTACACCAGTTAGTACTAAGGAGATAATACAAAGGAAGTATAAACTCAGAGTCAGTACACCAGATAGTACTAAGGAGATAATACAAAGGAAGTATAAACTCAGAGTCAGTACACCAGATAGTACTAAGGAGATAATACAAAGGAAGTATAAACTCAGAGTCAGTAAGAATAATACGAGTACCTGTAGGCTGAATAAAATCAGGCAATAGTAGAGTAAAGATAACGTAGGTTTGCCCAAGTAAAAAAAAAGGCACCACACGATTCTTCTTTGCTACCCGCTACACTCTGGATCGAATAGAACGGGACCAGCCGAAAGAATGGATACTTTCATACTCTCCTGAATCAGATACCTCTTTTCATAAGAGATAATACCTACAGGGCGAGGGATACTTGATCAAACGGCTATTCAGTGTGCGAAAGGTTGAGGTAAATCATTTCTCTACGCGTCTTTCGCGAATGATAACAGATATTAAAAGACGGAAGTTAATTCTGATATGCCACCGTGTCTGTTACTCGTGTTTTGAAAATAGTAAATAAAAAAAGGTCCTGAAAAATTAGGAATTCATCAATTTGATTTCATAAATTTCGCTGGCCCGCCTTTCCCAGTCTTCGATCACATTCCAGCATCCACGATGTAAACAATATCCATGTTAGCAGCATCCACACTGTAAACAATATCCACTCTCGCAGCATCCGCACTGTAAACAATATCCACTCTCGCAGCATCCACGATGTAAACAATATCCACTATCGCGGTATCCCAGTAGCAAATGTAGTGCTCTGTATAGTTTACTTGGCTTAATACGGCCTTAAAGTGCAAAAGTAGTTAGGCTTGCATTTCTACTAAGGCATCGAGAAGTCCTAATCTGCCTCAGCGTGTATTATTTTGAATTTTAAATTGTATGTTATGTAGCGTGTTAGGGGTGAAGATGGACGCTGTCCGATTTGGAAATCAGCGAGCCATAGCTGACATGCTGAGATCATGGCTGGCGAGCTATAGCTGACATGCTGAGATCATGGCTGGCGAGCTATAGCTGACATGCTGAGATCATGGCTGGCGAGCTATAGCTGACATGCTGAAATCAGGGCTGGTGAGCTATAGCTGACATGCTGAGATCATGGCTGGCGAACTATAGCTGACATGCTGAGATCAGGGCTGGTGAACTATAGCTGACATGCTGAGATCAGGATTGGAGAACTATAGCTGACATGCTGAGATCATGGCTGGCAAGCTATAGCTGACATGCTGAAATCAGGGCTGGCGAGCTATAGCTGACATGCTGAGATCATGGCTGGCGAGCTATAGCTGACATGCTGAGATCATGGCTGGCGAGCTATAGCTGACATGCTGAGATCATGGCTGGCGAGCTATAACTGACATGCTGAGATCATGGCTGGCGAGCTATAGCTGACATGCTGAGATCATGGCTGGCGAGCTATAGCTGACATGCTGAGATCATGGCTGGCGAGCTATAGCTGACATGCTGAAATCAGGGCTGGTGAGCTATAGCTGACATGCTGAGATCATGGCTGGCGAACTATAGCTGACATGCTGAGATCAGGGCTGGTGAACTATAGCTGACATGCTGAGATCAGGATTGGAGAACTATAGCTGACATGCTGAGATCATGGCTGGCAAGCTATAGCTGACATGCTGAAATCAGGGCTGGCGAGCTATAGCTGACATGCTGAGATCATGGCCGGCGAACTATAGCTGACATGCTGAGATCAGGGCTGGTGAACTATAGCTGACATGCTGAGATCAGGGTTGGAGAACTATAGCTGACATGCTGAGATCAGGGTTGGAGAACTATAGCTGACATGCTGAGATCAGGGCTGGCGAGCTATAGCTGACATGCTGAGATCAGGGCTGGAGAACTATAGCTGACATGCTGAGATCAAGATTGGCGAACTATAGCTGAAATGCTGAGATCAAGGTTGGCAAACTATAGATGACATGCTGAGATCAAGGTTGGCGAACTATAGCTGACATGCTGAGATCAGGGCTGGCGAACTATAGCTGACATGCTGAGATCAGAGTTGGCGAACTATAGCTGACATGCTGAGATCAGGGGTGGCGAACTATAGCTGATCAGGACCCTGTCTCACCTCTCTGGTGGTACCCCCAGCCTAGTCTGGCCAATAGGGCAAGGATCGCCTTAGTCCCAGTAGAGTAGTGGAGTCTTCAAAAAAAGCACTGCACACCCCGCTGCCTTTTTCTTTTGTAAGCTCCATTCAGGGACCACAAAAAATAGCTGCCATAAACCCGCTCCCAAACCGACACCATGCTGTGCCTTAACACCATCAAAGCATCGCAGGCAAAGAACGCCTGTTCGCAGTTTCAGAGAGACAGAAGACAAGAGAGTATATAGGGCTTAGTGTTATCAGCGGTTTAAAACATCCATGGTAAGGCTTAGAATCACCTGACCGTGGATTTGGGGAATTAGTATAATCATACATATAAACAAGTACTTCAATATTTTAAAAAACTTAACGTAAGTCATCTTCAGGACACGGTCCGCCAAGTTTATATTGCGCTATTTACTGTTAAGAAATGAAGAAATGCAGTTACAGTTTTTCTTTCTTTCTCATGATCTCTCTATCTCCTTCTTTGTACTGACCATGTCTGCATTTATTTGTGCCCGTACATGGTGTTTGAAATAAGGTTCTATTTATCAATTTAAATGTTGGTCCGATGACGTAATATTAATGAACACTGAAAATGTCACATTCATTTGTCTGTGGGTATACTTTGTAAAAGAGCTTTTATAAGTGTCACTTTCTGTTATATTTACAAAGTCAGACAAACGAAACAGTAACAATACAGTCTCATTTCAACTCATCTTTTCCGAGAGAGAAAGAGAGAGAGAGAGAGAGAGAGATAGAGTGTTGAGAAAGATGGTGAGACACAGGGAAAGACAGAAAGAGACAGAGAGACCATAGAGAGAAAAACAGACGGAAAAAGAGAGACACAGTAGGAAAGACAGAGAGACGACAAAGAGAAAGTCAGACCGAGAGAGACAAAGAAAGAGAGAGACAGAGAGACGGAGTAAGAGAATGAGAGAGAGAGAGGTAAAGAGAAAAGACAAGAGAGACAGAAAGCAACACAGAGTGATACATACAAAGAGAGAGAAAGAGATAGATGATAGAGAGAAAGAGACACAGAGATCGAGAGAGAGATAGAGAGAGAGATGGAGAGAGAGAGAGCAAGAGAAGCAAATGACAATGTTTTTTTACGAACTAAAATTAGACTTACAAACAGAAGTACAAACGACTATTAAAACATAAATAACAGTGACAATGTTTAAGCCATCAGTGACCATATCTTCAGTGTTCAGGAGAGTACCGGTATCACAACCCAGCTTTGCAAGTTTCCAGATCAGCGAAGATTCCGTAAACGAATAATCGACTCTGGCAATAAACTGAACATTATCTTGAAGTCGACTTTACCGCAAAATAAATTTCACTTTCGCAAAAGGGAGGCCTCGTCTTCTACTGAAATCCAGCAGAGTTTTACGGGAAGTGATAACAGTTTTCACAATCAAACATACCATAAGGGAAATAACCTACTAAAATTAATTGCATTTTGATAATGTCTTTACTATAAACAGGAGAAGCAATTTGTATCCTTAACTCCCAGTCGCTTCCCCCTGTTCCTTTCCCCTCTAACCCCTTTCCTCCCACACACAAAATATCTGTTTTTTCTAACTTATCAGTATTCGCTGCTAGCGGAAATACATCAAAAGTAAGTGTTCGTTCACGGTGAAGCCATCTCAAGGCTCGCTTTCATTGAAGATATCTTGTAAACAGATATAAGCGTTAAATGATGAGTACAAGACTCGGCGTTGGTCTGTAGATACAGGAGAGCCTTGCAGTGCCACATGGCAACTTCCCCAGACTCTAGAGCCAGGTTATATTTCTGTTAGTACTCTCTACATGAGCGAACCTAACAAGGGCAGACGGCCTGAAAAGCTATGGAAGCATATTCATTCCCTCTTCCAGAATAAAACGAAGTTTCTTTATTTGAAACAAATACTAAAAAGCACGTACGGTTTAAATAGTTACAATTTATATTAGCATCGTAATATGCAAATACTAGAGTCCAGTAGAACGTGTTGTTAACAGTCCACTTTCTTTAATGGGCCATGCAACACAAACATTGTTTACTATCACTACGCTGCTTATGTACAACCAGCACGTGTTAAATCAGTCGTAAGAGAAAGTATCAGGCACAATTATTTTCGGAAAGTTCCACAACAGTTTTCATCTTCCTTGTTCAAAACCCTAGTTTAAAACAAACAATAATTAGTGTATAGGCATGCAACTATACACAAAGCACTGCAGTAAAGCTGTTCCTACTTTTTTTCCCTAGTTTATACATTTTAGTTTAAAACAAAGAAATGCGTTTATAAAATTTGACACTGGAAACATCATGAATAATTCTTCCTGAAGATTAAAAAAATATAACTACAGTGTAAAACAGTCAACTCCTTATGAGACACAAATGAGCTAACAAATACAAAAATTTGATAAACATATAACACCAGCAATGGGAGAAAATACAGTAAAGCAGAAACTGCCTCACATTGAAGTCGACAATTTAAATTAGCAGTTCATGTGGGTTGTATTTAAATCTGAAAGTAAAGAAGCTATTATGAAAATATAATACGCGAGTTACAATAGAAACTGATAACTAGTCATATTTTCGGGGGCGAACACTTCCATCACCCCTAGATAAGTCGCATATAAAAGTCTTTCATCACCCCTAGATAAGTCGCAAATATAAGTCTTCCATCACCCCTAGATAAGCCGCAAATATAAGTCTTCCATCACCCCTAGATAAGTCGCATATAAAAGTCTTCCATTACCCCTAGATAAGTCGCATATAAAAGTCTTCCATCACCCCTAGATAAGTCGCATATAAAAGTCTTCCATCACCCCTAGATAAGTCGCATATAAAAGTCTTCCATCACCCCTAGATAAGTCGCATATAAAAGTCTTCCATCACCCCTAGATAAGTCGCATATAAAAGTCTTCCATCACCCCTAGAT
Organism: Achatina immaculata; assembly: GCA_009760885.1. Taxonomy (NCBI): domain Eukaryota; kingdom Metazoa; phylum Mollusca; class Gastropoda; order Stylommatophora; family Achatinidae; genus Lissachatina; species Lissachatina immaculata. Next base: position 5,556,388 of record CM019703.1, on the reverse strand, counting down.
AAGTCGCATATAAAAGTCTCCTGTCAGCTTTTTCACCCCTTTATTAGATCTCAGACTCTTGGGCAAATCAAATCCACGGATTCAGTTGTTTCGAGGGAAGTGTAATCTGTTGTGACACTCCAGGTTCTTCGTGCTATGTCAGCGTGATCTTTTCTGGCACAAACTTAAAGTTACTCTGACCTGTAAACCTGGTCTGAGTGTCCTAATAAATATGTTTATTACGCGAGTGAAGCTTAATTGTGACATCAAGAACTACTAGTGACAGTAATGATATTCATCAGCTTCGTCTTCTGAAAATGTTTGAAACTGAAGGTCTCGTTTGTGCATATCTCAAGCAAGGGACCGGTCGTCTTTACGTTCTACCCACAGTGCAGAGAGACAGAGAGAAAGAGTGGCTGGGGCTTCGTGGTTTATAGGCAGGGCAGGGTGGTTGGTGGCACAGACTGCAGGGGCCTCATATATGGCGGCTTCGAGCACGCGGCTGGAGATTGAGGCTGTGATGAGGGCTCTGTCCTGGCTAGTTTTGCAGGATGAAAACACGGTGTGGTGGTTGTGTGGTGGTGTGTGGTGGTGACGGGGGCCTCAGAGCATGCTCAAGACAGAAAGGGGTTTGCTGCGTTAAGAATGGGTTCAGCTCTTGGAGGGGGAGGGGGGAAGGAATCACGGGACTGACCTGGATATATTACCCAAGGCATGAGGGAGTGTGAGGCAGTGAGGTTGTCGTTTATGTTGCTCGCAATGCTATTGCAAAAGATATGATTCCCACGGACAGAAGAGACAGACTGAAGTCGCTGGCCAAGGAACTGGAACATGAATAGGAAATTGCTTATGTTGAAAGTACATATATACTGTACAGAGGATAAAAGACAGAAGTGTGAGGAGGGAGGGGGAGGGTGGTGGAAAGGAAGAGTCGAGTGAATAAATTTGGCAGAATTCCAAGTTGAAAGTAAGAGAAGACAGTTTTGTAGGATTAGACCTGGAAAAAATCGTAGACAAAGCACTTTAGTGAGACGTGAGAGAAAGAAAAATCACAAGAGAATTACCTGGGATTCGAACCACGGACTCCGGTAGGACGAGCAACCGTCTAGCCACGAGAGAAAAGCGTACTAACGAACTGCGCTATCGAATCCCAGGTAATTCTCTTGTGATTTCTCTTCCTCTCACGTCTCACTAAAGTGCTTTGTCTACGATTTTTTCGAGCTCTAATCTACAAAATTTGTTCTCTTACTTTACCGTACAAAAGTCTCGTTGTTTCCTATTTATAAAAAAAAAATTGTTCCTGAAAGAACTTTTTGACTATTACAATTAATGTTCATACTCGTGGGTGGATACTGAAACAGAAAGAGAAGCATGTGTGGGTGTGTACCGATGATGATGATGATGATGATGATGATTCTTATATTCAAGGTTACATTATTAACTAAAAATATGAATGTTTTATTATTCTGATACGTGACAATCTTTCAATATTGAAAACAGCAGCGAAATTTATGTCGTTCAATGAATGTCTTTATCCTACAGACATTTCTTTACTAAATCAAATGCTAGACAAAATATCCTAAGCTAAACTGCATGCGACTGGTGAGATGCCTGACTGTGAAAGAAAACCAGTCACTTTTGATACAGTTATTACGAACATTTATTAGTTGTTCAAGCGAAAACAAAGTAGGAGCCTTGTTGTCAGTTCGTTGTATCAGTTTACTGTGTCCTTGAACCAGCATTTATCAGAATATTTTGGCGTCCCAGGTACACGTTACGCATATTGAATATCGATATCCCAGGTGTACGTTGTGCATAGTGAATATCGATGCTCCAGTCGTACGTTGCGTATATTCAAAATATCGATACCCCAGGTGGATGGTGCATGTGTTCAATTGCTAATGTAAATAGCAGGTGGCTACAGGTATTCATCTACGTTTCCAAATTCTGCCATGAATGGAGTATGCCATCAGCACCGCCTACTACATCCTGTCTATAATTGTTTGTTTTTAGTTCACTGCATTCGGGTTCATTCATTCATTCATTGACATGTCCCTTGGAGAAACTTTGCCTCCCTAGCAGTTCTGTTCTAGGACTCTCGGTGGTATGCAAGGTGCCCTGCTGCTGATGCATCCATTTTCAATTCATCAACAATGTCTTGTTGCCATCTTTCTCTTGATCTTCCTCTGTTTTTTTTTCCATTATGCACCCTTCCAAGACTGTTTGCTCCGAACTATCATGACGTTTAATATGCCCGAAATACTGACGTTTTCTCTGTTTATTCTTCTTTACTAGCCATCCTTCTTCAATATTAAGTTCTTGTAGTATGGATATATTTTTTTCTTTTTGTGTCCATGATATTTGAAGGACTCTTCTGTAGCATTTACATTCAAAGACATTTATGTGTTTCTCTGTTGTTTTGTTAAGTGTACAGGTCTCATGGGCATATGTAGCGATGGGATACATACATACCCCTACAACTCTAATACACTTCTGTCCTGTCTCTCTAACGTATCTTCAGTGGATTTCAAATCTAACTTTCCCCCCTCATTTCACCATACCATGTAATCTATTACTGCAAGAGATTTGGAGTTTTATTTCTGAATATCCAGAACTTCATGATGAAGATCATTGGTTGCCTCCCCTTTTTCAGGTAAAAAAATTGCTGAAGTCAGTGAGACATGTCCACTCCTTCTCTTTCTCCTACAATTTAAAATCCATTGGTAATACTTCATCCTTTAACTCAAACCTGTTTCATTATTTACTTGCTTGTAATTATATGCCTCCATAAAATAGCCAGCACTCTCTCAACACATGGCTCGTAAACCATCAAGTACTTCAGTGACATAGTTAGAAAAGCAACTTGTTAGATATTGTTAGAAATTATTTTAATGTTTGTTTAAAAAAACATATGTTAGAAGATCTGTATTTACAATGTATTTTTATTTATGTATATGTCTGCGGGTGTATGTGTGCGTGAGTGCTATTTTATTAGGTTAATTACTTCTTCTCTTTTACCTTGAATGTAGTAGTTAAATCTTACACTCTTTTGATATGTTTTTACTAATTTAATTTGTATTTTTGTACTAAATCAAGTGTGTGGGAAGAATGAAAGATGGAGTGATGAAGGGCAGAATGTAAGACGGGCCTGCGTGCCCAATTCTTTACCCTTGAAAAATAAAGATTATTCATTCATTCATTCATTCTCTCTTTAAATTACACTCTACAGCCCCTTTGTTATTAAACTAAAAACCTTTCCACATTGGAAGAACTTATACATCTGGACTTCTTAGCGTAATATAAACAATGTTTAAAATCTATACTTATTCAATGACCCTTGGTTTACCCCTTCATGACCCCTCCTGAAACGCTACACGAATCTCCTTGTACCCCAGGTTGGAAACTCGTAACACACGTAATGCTTCAGACGTTAAGCATCTGAACCGTGAAATATGTTAAAATTCTTTTTTAAAAACCCAGTTTGTAGCTATAGCAATAGGACAAACATGTGGTATTTCACCTTCGTATCCTTTTCAAATAACAACAACAAAATGAATACACAGAAACGAAGAGAGACCAGATGTAACGAAGAGAGAACAGTGTAAAATGTACCAGATTTATATATAGACTAGCTGTAGTTTCCGGAAATAACATCTTCAGACTTCGGGGCCGACGCCACTTAGAAAACCAAATTCTTTATTACGTTATTTCCTCTCATAAACATCTTCAAATGTTTTTTTTTTCTTTTCTCTTCAGAAAGTTTGGGACATATTCCTACAAGACAGAAAGCTTGTAGCATTTTCCTACGAGACAGAAAGTTTGCAACATATTCATATGAGACAGAAAGTTTGCAGCATATTCCTACGAGACAGAAAGTTTGTAGCATATTCCTACGAGACAGAAAGTTTGTAGCATATTCCTACGAGACAGAAAGTTTGTAGCATTTTCCTACGAGACAGAAACTTTGTAGCATTTTCCTACGAGACAGAATCCAAGTTTAGGTGATGAAATGTCGACGGAATGGAAGGTTTGTTTTTCTTATGACGTGATAGAGATAAGATTCATCTGAAGATAGTGTTTGTAAGCAGTGTTTTAGATAGAAACACGTCTAGAAAGAGAGAAGTCTAGAGAGAGAGGTCTAGAGAGAGAGGTCTCTTGAAGCCACTAACAGCTCTGATAATTAGTATGAAGGAGTATTTTCTGTGTACTATTTCTGAATTTTTCAGATGGATGGATGGATGGATGGATGGATGGATGGGCGGATGAACGGATGGATGGATGGATGGATGGATGGATGGATGGATGGAAATTTTCCTTCAAGATCAAGCAGTACATCTTGTTCTAAATATAGAAAGGCATGAGAGTTGGGGAAGACAGGAGATTGGGAGAAGAGGGTGATGGAAGACAGGAGATTGGGAGAAGGTAGGAGAGTGGGAGGTGGAAGACAGGAGGGTGGTGGAAGACAGGAGAGTGGGAGAAGAGGGTGATGGAAGACAGGAGAGTGGGAGAAGACAGGAGGGTGGGAGGTGGAAGACAAGAGGGTGGGATAAGATGGTGCGGAATACAGGAGGGTGGGGAAGACAAGGAGGTGGGAGAAGATTGTGGTGAAAGACAGGAGGTGGGGGAAGAGGTTGGGGAAGACAAGAGGGTGGGAGAAGAGGGTGGTGAAAGACAGGAGGGTAGGGGGAGACAAGAAGGTGGGAGAAGATTGTGGTGAAAGACAGGAGGGTGGGGGAAGGCAAGAGGGTGGGAGGAGAAGGTGGTGGAATACAGAAGGGTCGGGGAAGGCAAGAGGGTGGGAGAAAATGGTGTGGAAGATAGGAAAGTGGGGAAGACAAGAGGGTGGGAGAAGAGGGTGGAGGAAGACAGACGGGCGGGGGAAGAGAGTGGGGGAAGACAAGAGGATGGAGGAAAACAAGGGGGTGAAGGAAGACAAGAGGGTAGAGGAAGATAGGAGTGTGGGGGACTGCATGATAGGGATGACAGAAGAGTGAGGAGAGGCAGGGGTGAGGGTGTAGACAGGAGTGTGGGTGTAGACAGGAGTGTGGGTGTAGACAGGAGTGTGAGTGTAGACAGGAGTGTGAGTGTAGACAGGAGTGTGAGTGTAGACAGGAGTGTGAGTGTAGACAGGAGTGTGGAGGAGACAGAAGAGTGGGGTAGGACATTCTAGCATGATTTATCGTAGGTTTACAGAAATCCTAAAGAACGTCAAGAGAAATGACTGCTTAAATCTGTAGGTTTTATTTTTTCAGGAAATATCTCTAACATGGGCAATCTTTACGAACGTCCTTTTTAAGCGACGATATCAAGGAGACACACAGACTTGGCCTATCCTAACACCCGCCTCTCCTTCGGCAGGTTCCCAAGGAAGGGGTGGGGGTTGGAGGGAGGGGGTACTCATTTATTCAGCTTGCGTTGATTGGAGCGCCTCCGACACGGATCAAACAGTCATGGGAAAAAAAATGAACGCACTACGTTTTTTTCTTCAGATGCTAGCAGTGAAGTTCATTAGTAAAGGAAATTGCTGTGTGATGATAGCTTCCAGCATTGCTGTGATGATGATAGTTTCTAGTATTGCTGTGATGATGATAGCTTCCAGTACTGCTGTGATGATGATAGTTTCTAGTATTGCTGTGATGATGATAGCTTCCAGTATTGCTGTGTGATGATAGTTTCCAGTATTGCTGTGATGATGATAACTTCCAGTACTGCTGTGATGATGATAGTTTCCAGTATTGCTGTGTGATGATAGTTTCCAGTACATTACATGAGGGGAACTAGGGCGGCCAGGCTAATACTAGCAAATTCAGAAGTTTTCATGAGACAGATTCTAAAACACGGCATAATTTTTGCTGTAGCAGTCTTAACATTTCCAAGACAAGACAGAAAGCTAACAATAAGTTCAGTACTTTTTAACTGAAGTTTTTATACTCGTCCGCTCTCTTATCTAATCCAGGGCTTCTCAACTCATGGGTCACGTCAGAGATCGTGGTTGAAAGATAACGCCCGTGTACTTTTCGAAGATTTAACTACTAGCTTTTTTTTCCCTTGTCCAAGACAGACTGGTTAAAAAAAGTTTTTTTTTAAATTCTAAATCAAGGGATAAAAATCCATTATTGCACATGCCAGATACAGACTAACATTTTTGTTTACTCATCATCATTATCATCAGGTGCCGTGCCGACTGGCGTTGGCTATTATGCTTCTCCAGAGTACCCGATCCTTCATGCAGGCCATCAGTTCAGTTGGTGATCTCCTCTCACACCATCCCGTCAGACTGTCCAGTATCATTTCTCTTGGTCTTCCTCTTCATCTTCTTCCTTCTATTTTTCCTGTTGTTATAATATTTTCAGTGCCCCCCCCCCCTTCTCAGTTCATGTTCTGTGAAAGTACATTGTCTCTCTCTTATCTTTCTGACAAGGTTTTTTTGTCTCTCCAGCTCTTCTCATACATTCTTCATTAGTTATTTTTGCTGTCCAGGGGATTCGCAACATTCTTCTAATAAACCACATTTCTGCTGCTTCCAATGATTTTTGTGCAGACTTGCCTATTGTCCATGATTCACTTCCATATAACAAGATAGGTTCAATATAGCATTTTCGGACTCGTTTTCTAACATTCATTGATAAGGATGTGTTGGCTAATATGTTTCTCATTCTCTGAAATGCAGTCTTTGCTTTGTTTATTACGCGTGTGATATTCTTGTTTTCAGCCGCGGTAATCTATTGGATAAACTAGAAGGAAAGAACAACAAGTTTCTGTTCTTTTCCGCCTACACTAGTAACTTTATTAGAACTGGTCTATGTGATGCTGCCGGGGATCCTGTTCATAGCTCGGAGGGAAGAGGGAATAAACGAAACGGAAAAAAAATGAGCGTCGATGAATGTTGTAATGCAGGTGCTCCGCGGGGAATTGAAAAGAAAATATTCCCAAGCCTTCCGTGGGGGCAGAGAGTTTGAGAAGGACTGCTTTAATCTACACGCTAATCTATACGCTAATCTATCCGCTAATCTATACCTTTTTTTTTAAGTGTTACTGTCAGCTGTGAGTAGGCGCTGTCTATTTCTACGTTTGCACTACAGATCTTTTTTTTTTGTTGTTGTTGTTTGTTTCGTGTACTCAAAGAGGTCATCACAGTTCACGACCATCACTAGATGATCTGACCAAGTGTTATTTCTTCCTACGTTTCTCTCTCTCTGAACCTTAAGTGCCCAGGGCACATGGGGCTTCCGCAAGGGTTTTCCACAAATGCCTGTCTTTCGCCTTTTTTTCTGCTCTTGCCCAGGTGAGCCCTCTATTGCTCAACATCCTTTCTGTTGTTCTTCTCCATGTCTCTTTTGGTCTACCCTTACTTCTGCTCCCCTGTGGTGTCCATCTTAGTGCTATTTTTGGCAGTGAGTTGTCAGTCATTCGGAGCACATGTCCCAACCATCGCCAGCGTCTTTCCTCAATAATTGTTGTCAGTGGTTTCATCTGCATTTCTGCCAATAAGATGTTATTTCTTATGGTGTTTGGCCAAAATATTTTTTTAATTCTACGTAAACATTTGGTCTGGAAAGAATTCAACTTGTTTTCGATGGTTTTGGTGATTTTCCAGCATTCACTTCCATAGAGTAGTACACTTAGAACATTACTCTTAAATATCCTGATTTTCATATTTATGCTTAGTTTATTTGATTTCCATATATTCTGTAGCATTGCAAAAGCCTGGTTTGCTCTAGTAAGTCTGCTGTTGATGTCCTCTGTGCTGTCTCCATTTTCTACTACTCTGCTGCCAAGGTATACAAATTCGTTGACCTCCTCCACTAACTTGTTATCTACTCTGAGTACATTTCTGTTGTTCACATTTTGCTTCATTAACTTTGTCTTTCCTACGTTGATCTTTAGTCCTATGTTGTTTGCATTCTGGGTTAACTTGTTTATTTTATCTTGCATATCTTTGTGACTGCTTGATAATAGACAAATGTCGTCCGCAAAGTCAAGGTCCTCCAGCACTGTGTTAAGGGTCCATTGTAATCCTCTGCGTTTGTCTGATGTTGCCTCCTTCATTAACCAGTCTACTGCCAAGATAAATAATGTTGGTGATAGTACACATCCCTGTTTCACTCCTGTTTGTACCCTAAAGCTGCTGGAGGTATGTTCTCCACAGATAACTTTGCACTGAAAACCCTCGTATAGGGCTTTGATTACATTAACTATTTTATGGGGGAGGCCATGCCATCTTAGGATTTTCCACAGTGCATCTTTGTTGACACTGTCAAAGGCTTTCTCAAAATCTATGAATAATGCATATGTTGTGCTATGCCATTCATTTGCCTGTTCTAATATTTGTCTAAGTACAAATATATGGTCTATGCATGATCTTCCTTTCCTAAATCCTGCCTGCTCTTTCCGAAGTTTTTCCTCAAGTGTTGGTACAATTCTGTTGATGATTATTCTGCAAAATACTTTACTAGTGAGTGGCAGTATACAATATGTATTCAATACATGAAAATTATTGACAGTTTACTGAATCACACTTTTTTTCAGCTGCAGATAGCTATTTTTTTTCAAACTCATGTAACTGATTATATATATATATATCCCTCGATGGTTGTGCCACGTGTTCCAGATGACTGACGACTTATTACCAGAAATAGCACTAAGATGTACACCACGGGGGAATAGGAGTAGGGTAGACCAAAGAAGATATATAGAAGAACAAAGGAGAGGATGTTCAGCAATATAGGGCTCACCTGGGCAAGAGTGGAAAAAGGCGAAAGACAGGCGTTTGAGGAAAATCCTTGGGGAAATCCAATGTGGCTTGGGCACTTAAGGTTCAGAAAGAGATAGATAGATAGATAGATAGATAGATAGATAGATAGATAGATAGATAGATAGATAGATAGATAGATAGATAGATAGATAGATAGATAGATAGATAGATAGATAGATAGATAGATAGATAGATAGATAGATAGATAGATAGATGCCGACGTCGTAAGTATAATATCTAGTATAATCATTCCCTAAACTTAAGCTCTTGAAGACGTTGATTACTCTAGCTTTCCTTCCATAATCTTAAGTTCCTGAAGACGTTGATTGCTCTAGCTTTCCTTCCTAATCTTAAGCTCCTGAAGACGTTGATTACTGTAGCTTTCCTTTCCTAATCTTAAGCTCCTGAAGCTCACTTTGTTATTTTGTCTATGACTGCTCACCTTGTTACTTTATCTCTAACTGCTCACTTTGTTACTTTGTCTCTAACTGCTCACTTTGTTACTTCTGTCTCTAACTGCTCACTTTGTTACTTTGTCTCTAACTGCTCACTTTGTTACTTCTGTCTCTAACTGCTCACTTTGTTACTTTGTCTCTAACTGCTCACTTTGTTACTTCTGTCTCTAACTGCTCACTTTGTTACTTTGTCTCTAACTGCTCACTTTGTTACTTCTGTCTCTAACTGCTCACTTTGTTACTTTGTCTCTAACTGCTCACTTTGTTACTTCTGTCTCTAACTGCTCACTTTGTTACTTTGTCTCTAACTGCTCACTTTGTTACTCATGAACGGACTTACACGCTTGCTCGCCACCAGTGAAGTCAGTAAATCACACACTGGACTGAACGTGGCTGCGAAGCGCGGAGAAATATGTCACAAACAGGACCTGAATGAAAAGAAGATTGCAGGACAATGGTCTGCCGACAATGCCCGGAACACTGAAGTCGCACTTAGAAACATGAATCGTTCAAAACATGCCAGTGCTTCTGACACTCTTCAGGTAGTCATGCTAGACGTTCTTCAGCTGACGAAAGGATGTCGAAAGATGGTCGGTCGCAGTACTCAAGCAACCAGATCTTTGGGAAACTGGCAAGCCACATTTAGAGTTACCAAAAAAAAAAAAAACGTCGGTATCAGCAAGACATCACAACTGAATGGAATTCGTGTATTGAATATTGGAACGCCTTGCAAAACAAAAGATGGCGATTACTGCTCTTCTAGAACAAAAGATGGTGGTTACTGCTCTTCTAGAACAAAAGATGGTGGTTACTGCTCTTCTAGAACAAAAGATAGTGGTTACTGCTCTTCCAGAACAAAATATGACTATTGCTGCTCTTCTAGAACAAAAGATGGCAGTTACCGCTGTCCAAGAAACAAAAGTGATCTGGATATAACAACTGGGGCGTGACAACAAACTGAAGATTTGATTCATGCCCTTAAAAGAATTTCAGATGTCAACAGAAGCTTGAGATGGCGAAACATACACTTCAGCGTCTCTTCTTTTGCATTCATCAAATGGTCATAGAAACAACGGAAAGAGCCCAGCTTCACAAAAAAAAAAAAAGAAATGTGAAGATGCTCTGTGAAATAATTGTTCATGAATCAGGAAAATGATATCAAGGTCTAGCCCTCTTGAATTTTCTTTTGATGTTTGCACCTATTCTGGATCCCAATTGTAAAGAACTTGCTTTCTTGATTGAAGAGCAAAAGACAGCTGCAGATGAATAATTTCTGGAAAGTGTACAGTCCAGAAGATCAAGGCAAGCTATTAGATGAGTGCTTTGAAACTCAAAGCACTTCTTCCACACGAAAGAAAACAAAATCCACTCGACCAACTTTTGACTGAACTCTGCAAGTCTTCTCCACCGCAAACCACATCCTATATGCATGAACTGTCTTGATGTCCGTGTTCTGTATGAAGAACAGTTGACTTTCTTATCTGTTAGAACCTGTATTTAGAATAACTGAATCTCTTATCTGTTCGAACCTATATTTAGAATAATTGACTCTCTTATCAATATATATATATATATATATATATATATATATATATATATATATATATATATATATATTATGTTTTACAGACCACACAAAGGCAGAGGAAGGGGGCCGCCCGTGCAAACGATGGACCGATGGTATAACAGAGTCCCTAAACATTCTCAGTGTATGAAGCCAACAGGCGAGCTGTTGGGAAACAATTGCACTTCACCTCTACACCTAGCAGTAAATGAGGAAGGACAAGACAAGACAAGACTCTCTTATTTGTTAGAACCTATATTTAGAATAATTGACTCTCTTATCTGTTAGAACCTATATTTAGAATAATTGACTCTCTTATCTGTTAGAACCTAAATTTAGAATAATTGACTCTCTTATCTGTTAGAACCTGTGTATAGATTAATTGATTCTCTTATCTGTTAGAACCTGTTTGTAGAAAAACTGACTCTCTTATCTGTTAGAACCTGTGTAGATTAATTGACTCTCTTATCTGTTAGAACCTATTTGTAGAACAATTGACTCTCTTATCTGGTGGAGTACAGGAGCTCTACGCTTTCAGAGATTGAGTGCTATCATAAAGCGCTATTTTTTTCCAGCCAAAAGTGTAGCGAGTGCCAGAATGTTTTCAGCATCTGGGAATATTGTTATGACTGCACGCTGTTGTCAGAAAGTGGACACTGTTGAGTTATCGCCTTTCTTAAACATAAACAACTGGTAAAAAATCATGCCCAAAATCGATGGGCTTAAAGTTTATATTTGGATAAATTTAGATTTTGTTTATGTTTCTTCATTTGGCTATATATATATATATATATATATATATATATATATATATATAAAACCCTTGCGGAAGCCCCATGTGCCCTGGGCACTTAAGGTTCAGATATATATATGTATATATATATATATATATATATATATATATATATATATATACCATAATCGTGAAATATCCCTTGGATGGTATACCTGAAAAAAAAATTGTACAGGTGAGAAAATTTTCATCAGCTCATATATGTAGTAAATAACATCCCTAGGCAAAGACGCCATGTACTTTATGAGTTCTTTCTGGGGGGGGGGAATTTAGCACTGAAAGAAAGCACTGTCTAGACATACATGGAAAGAAACATGATAAAACTGTAGGGTAACAACAGGGCTTTGTGAGAGCCTGTGTATTGGAAGCTGTGATGAATGTCTCTGACAAGGCTTATACTTTGTGGTCACTGGCCTGTGTTTAACCCTAAGATAGATATTCTGGTAACAGATTGACAAGATTAACATGGTTAGCAGGACGCGTCTTGAAGGGATTCCCAGACTCCCCGCCCCACCACCGAGTGGTGGAGCTAGCTGTGAAGTTTTGTTACATCAGATTCCAGGGAAGTCAGACACAGTCAAATTAGCACGTCCCCTCATACACCATGTTTTAAACGCCACAGTCTGGCCATCAGCTGTCAGAAGCATTTGGTCCACAGCTGCAGGAAAATCCTACAACATCATGAATAAAAATTAAGGCATTATGCAGAAATAGGAAACTGAGAGCCAAGAGGATTAACCATACTCACGAATGCCCGTAAAAAAAAGATGCAAGACGGGGTCATGAATGCGCGTAAAGGACGCAAGACGGGGTCATGAATGCGCGTAAAGGACGCAAGACGGGGTCATGAATGCGCGTGGGTAGTCGCGTGTCATCACGATCATTAAACAAACCCGGTTCGTTGATTTCCACGCTTCATAAATCATTTTAACAGGGTAATTTGTTATATTTCGCAATCTGTAACCACTTATCGCTTTGTTTTTGCACTTAAACCTCCTGCTATACTTTACATTGTAGTTGTCCACGTAAGGGTGTGTATACAGAACGTATTTACTTTCCTCGCAGTCGTATCAGTCTAAACCTCAGTCAAGGAGAAAGAAAACATTTTGCCAGCACATTACTCAGACAGACAATGAATCTTTTTTACCAGATTCTAGACCGACCTAATCACTCCCTTCAGATAGGCCCTTCTTTCACAACAGACAGTTTACACAGCTGCGACTGGGACGGAAGTGAAGTTTATTTAACATGGCACAAATTCTTATCACATGGTGGTCTCCACTTCACTTTGCACTGTGAATATTGTTGTTATAAATATGAAGTAAGGGGTGTATCACTTGTTGGCTATTTCTGAGTGTTGAGAAGGAAAAAAAAAGTACATAACACTGACTTCATTCATTTCTTCTTCCTTTACTTCTTGAAGCATTTATGGGTGTGTAGAGTGTTAATTTTAACATTACGAACTTAAACAAGATAAAATTATTCATATTTATCTTTACTTACATGGAATAATAAAATATTATGTGTATCCTGTAGTAACACCATGCGCGCCAATTTAGCGCCGTGGACAAGATAAAACTTATTTTGTGTAAAGTGCTTTTCACAGGTCATTAACTGCGACCCTGTGAGGTCTTGTACTGTAAGGGACTGTCTACTCAGCATAACCGTGGAACCGGAAAGTCTGCTACTGCTCAGAACCAACACTTTATTTTATGCTAAAACTGGAGTCCTATGGGACAGTGTTATTCTGAGACAACTTCTTAACTTCTCTCACAGATCCACACCCTCCAGGCTTAGATATGTTTAAGTTAGCTGTCTCTCTGTAGCAGTGAACGCGCTAGGATTTTTTTTCAGACTTTCATCTTGCCTGAGGTACTTTCCGAAACACCAGTTTTGTCACTACAACATTCGGTACTTTATACTTTTAATACTTTACAAACATCACCGAGAATCAAACGTTCATGTGAATTTTTTTTTGTTCTTGTGTATTTATGGCGAGATTTAATGTTCACAAAATGCTCTCAAGCTGAACCAAAGTCAGAACTGGCTGTTTATCCTCCATACACAGTGAACAACATCATCCCGCTGGCCTGTTTATCCTCCATACACATTGAACAACATCATCCCGCTGGCCTGTTTATCCTCCATACACACTGACCAACATCATCTCGCTGGCCTGTTTATCCTCCATACACATTGAACAACATCATCTCGCTGGCCTGTTTATCCTCCATACACATTGAGCAACATCATCCCGCTGGCCTGTTTATCCTCCATACACATTGAACAACATCATCCGCTGGCCTGTTTATCCTCCAGACAACTTCGCTGATTGCTTTCTGCTAGGTTTTTTATAATATAAACTGGTTACAGTAACCGACGACTTCCAAAAGTTTCGGTTTTGTAGCTTTCTATATCGTTAATATTTACGAGTTAACATCATCACTGCTTTGTAGTGTAGCACAATTTTACTTTCGGTCGAAATAACACTATACAGAAAACAGCCACATAAAGTAGTGCTGATCGAATAATATTTGTCCTTTAAAAACATTTTCTAAAGAAAAGTAATGGGTGAAATAGGTCAAGTGTCATTCTAAGAAAGTGCATTTTGAAACTGAAACGAAATGTTCAAATTTTAATAGGTTACGTTTTACATATCTGATGATTATAGACAGATGCAGTCACTTTTAAACAAAATGATTTTTTTTCTCTTTTTCTGAATGTTAAAACAAATTGTTTTACACTGTAACACAATGACAGAATTTAACTCTTGCAAACTGCTTTGCATCATCATCATCATCATATTCATCATCATCATGATGTGCCGTGCCGACTGGTGTTAGCTACTATGCTTCTTTACAGTACACGGTCCTTCATGCAGGCCATCAGCTCAGTTGGTTATCTCCTCTCACACCATGCCATCAGACTGTCCAGTATCATTTCTCTTGGTCTTCCTCTTTATCTTCTTCTCTCTGTTTTTCCTGTTGTTATAATATTTTCATTGCCCCCCCCCCTTCTCAGTTCATGTTCTATGAAAATACATTGTCTCTCTCTCTTACTTTTTTACATGATTTTTTTTCTATCTCTAACTCTTCTCAAACATTCTCCATTAGTTATTTTTGCTGTCCAGGGGATTCGCAACATTCTTCTAATAAACCACATTTCTGCTGCTTCCAATGATTTTTGTGCAAACCTGCCTATTGTCCATGATTCACTTCTGTATAACAAGATAGGTTCAATATAGCATTTTCGGACTCGTTTTCTAACATTCATTGATAAGGATGTGTTGGTTAATATGTTTCTCATTCTCTGAAATGCAGTCTCTACTTGACCTATTCTGTTCTCAATTTCTGTTTTGCATTTCCAGTCTGAAGTTATTACTGCTCCAAGGTATTTGAATTTATGCACCTGCTTTAGAATAGTTTCATTTAATTTTATACTGCATTTTGATAGGTTCTGTTTCTTAGATATAATCATAGTAGTTGTCATTTTGATATTCAAAGTAAGGCCTTTCTTTTCAGTTTCTTTGAAAACTTTAACACAATGACATAATTTAAATCTTACCAATTGTTTTACACTATGTCACAGTGACAGAATTGAACTCTTACACTATGGCACATTGACGGAGTTTAACTCTTACACTATGGCACATTGACAGACATTAACTCTTACATATAGCACAACTACAGAATTTAACTTTTATACTATGGCACACTGACAGAATTTAACTCTTACACTATGGCACATTGACAGAATTTAACTCTTACACTATGGCACATTGACAAAATTAAACTCTTACACTACGAAATAAAATTCACAAACACAACTAACAACTGTATAGTAAACATAACGGCCATCTTTACGCCACGATATGACTCCACATCTATATTTAGCTTACAGAGTTTAAAATTTCCATATGCAAAGTATAAAACCAGAGAGATGCAGTTGATTTTTTCCAGCGAATCCATGCAAACGTTTCAAAGCAAGAATAGAGAAAATACAAGTACTGTTGAAAGGGTCTAAATGAAGGGTGTAGTATTACCATATAAGTAAGATTAAGCTGACTAACTAGTAAATAACGAACATTTGAATGCTCTATTCTTACTTCGTTGTCTGTTATAATCAAGCTGCCACTTCTGGGAAACTAAGATTTGTTTCTTAAATGTTAGCTATCTAGAAATTACGAATTTTATTTTCGAAAAGAGAATGAACTATGAAGAATTACAGGTTCCTCATTTTAATGGGTACTTCAGTGCTATATCAGAGATTATTTAATTTTGTATATTACATAAAAATGCATTAAACGTTGCCTATCCGCCTTCGTTTCGAATGTCCGCTCACTTATTCTGATGAATCTAAAACAAAACGGGATCCAGTCTAAACTGTTGAAGTTGGACTTACTTTTCTGTCTACTTACATATGAGAGAAAGATGATATTGTCTATTTACAGATGAGGGAAAGAAGATCTTTTCTATCAGCTGCTGATACCTTTATGACTCTTTTTGCTTCTAACAGCGATATTTTCAAATATAAAGCAACCATCATCTCGCACTGGGTGATCTTTGCTTCTTGACTTTTACTTTGGCCTTAATGTTGATCACCTGTCTTCTGTTTATATTACAGTTGTAATACCTTAATCGCAAGCAGGTGGAAGCATTTGGGTTTGTTTGGACAGAAGGTAGGGCACACAGAAAACCGACAGCAAAGATTTCCGGGAGCAGAGTTCAGGAACTACAGGAGTAGCTGATTTACAGGAAAAGCATCATAGAACAAAGTAGGGACGCGATGATGTTCTGTCTCTGACGAACTTATCCAGTAAAACTCTGGGAAAAGTCTCATAAATTAACTTGGAACGTGGGGGGGGGGGGGGGGGGGGTAGCCGAATCGATGGCAGCGCGCTTTCCCGGACTGAAAGCAATGGGTTCTATCCCTGCACCCAGTGATCTCAAGAATTCTTGCTGGTGCTTCTCTGCTGAGTACTTATACATGTGTTTAGATCCCCCTTCCAAGGAAGAGATCAAAGCGCCTATGGACTTCTCTAGAGGCAGTCATTTGCATGCCCCTTGCAGAACTTTGCCTCCCTAACAGCTCTCCTGTAGGCCTCTCGGTTGTAAGCAAGATGGCCTGCTGCTGATGCATCCATCTGCAGATCATCAACGATGTCTTGCAGCCATCTTCGCCTTGGTCTTCCTCTCTTTCTTTTTCCCATTATGTATCCTTCCAAGCTTGTCTTCTCTAAATTCTCATGACGTTTAATATTTAAGTTTTCTTTGTTGGGTCTCATTTACTAGCCAGCCTTCTTTAATACCAAGTTCTTGTTTTTATGGATATATTTGTTTTTTGGTTTTTGTTTCCATGATATATCTGAAGGACTATTCTATAGTATTTACATTCAAAGGCATTTATGTATTTCTCAGCTGTTTTGTTAAATGTTGCATATGTTGCGATGGGAAAGATGCATGTCCTTAAAAATCTTATTTTTGTAGTTCTGTCTGTTTCTTCTTTAGATCTTTCAATTGTTTTATTTTTTGAAGAGTGATAGATGTCCTTCTTTTAATTTCTCTCAGTTTATCTCCATTATTAGTTAGTGATGATCGAAGATCTTCAAAATTTTTCACCCCTTCCACTTTTTATAAATTCCAAGATCAGACAGAAATTAGTATAAAAATAATTGTTTATAAACTCTGAAAACTGACAGAAATTACAAAGAAATTAAAATATTTATAAACTCCAACAAACTAAGGGAAAGTAAACATGAAACGAAGCATTCATTTATCTGCCTGTCTGTCTGTCTATCTTACCTATCTGGCTGTTTGCCTCTAGCTGGCTGTCTGGCTGTCTGTGTATGTGTATCTCACACCACACACATTGTCATTCAGTTTCAAAGATTCATTTTTTGATAGAGTGACAGTTGAGTAGTGAAAGGTAAAATGTCAGACGGTCTACATCTCCATTTTCTTCAAAATTTGACATTGAAGTTCATTAGTTTGTTCTCTCTCTATCTCACACACACACACACACATACACACTCACTCTTTAGACACTGTCCTAGAATTTAACCTAATTTTATCTGAAATAACTCCATTCTCCCCTTAAATAATCCACATCTCCTGTCAATCTCTAATCTCCTTCCCCCAAACGAGCTAACTGAAAACAAATTCCCACAATTCCTTTTGTGTTTATTTCACAGATAACCCAACCTAAGCTAGCCTAGAATTAACACTTTCTCGACAATGTTTAGACTGCACAGGTGTACAGTGAAACTTATTAATCGTCCGCGATGGTCTAGATAACGGGAAACGATCTGCGCGCTATATGAACTGACGTAACGAGAAAATACCTAATTCAAGCAGTGTTATTCAGCACTGTTAACGTTAAGCGAGGTAATAAACAAAACGTGTATCGCAGTCCAGCATCGATGTAGGGCACACATTCCGACAACTCTCTTACGTACTGGCCAAGTCACTGTTCCATTCATGACTTTTTTAACCCTCGCTTTTTTTTCTTCTTTCGGGCCAGTTTAATTCACTGTAACTCAAGTTTCTTATCTTTTTCTTATCTCGTGGTTCCCCTAGAATTCGCTTCGTTTATACACATGCGCGTCATTGCTAAATTAGCCATTGAATTTCTCCTGGCGGTTTTATGTTCCCGTCTCTCTTTCATGCTTAGCCATCCGTTTTATTTCAAAACACCCAGCAACCCTTTTAAAAGACAGGCTTATCTATCTATCTATCTATCTATCTATCTATCTATCTATCTATCTATCTATCTATCTATCTATATATCTATCTATCTATCTATCTATCTATCTATCTATCTATCTATCTATCTATCTGTCTGTCTGTCTGTCTGTCTGTCTGTCTGTCTGTCTGTCTATCTGTCTGTCTGTCTATCTATCTGTCTGTCTGTCTGTCTGTCTGTCTGTCTGTCTGTGTGGGGGGGGGGATCTAGTCCTATGTTTGTCTTTTTGTTTTATTTTTTTTTCTTCTATCAGTCTTACATCTGTCTGTCCCTCTGTTTAAACTAAGCTCTCTCTGTCTCTCCCCTGTGCCTCCTTGTATATGTAGACTGGAAGTGATGGCATGTTTAGAAAGTTCCAGGCACGTAACACTTGAACCCAGACATAGTAGCATAGACTCCAAACCTTTGTTGTATTATTTCTTCTAGAAACTTCTGTCTTAGTATCCCCTGGCTCTGGGTTTTTTTTTTTCACAAATCTCTTGTCAGCAAGTAGGAACGACTAATTTCTATACAGAGAGTTTGTAAACTTCTTTAAGGCAGATGAGTTTGTAGTCACACAATTCCTGGAGTGGTCCTAAGAAAAGTACAGGCTTTATTTAAATCTGGTCGCCATTCTCTTCGAAAAAGTCCCCTTTGTAACGTACCCAGCGATCCCAACTCTCGAAAGCACTGTAGAAGTTTTTTGTTTGTTTGTTTGCCTGAAGGCTGTCCAGGTAGAATTTCATTTGGATATCATCTATAGTATCAAAGGTATAGTATCCTTTCAGCTTCAGTTACATTTTCGGGAACATTGCGAAGTCACAGTTAGCACGTCAGGCGAATATGAAGACTGTGGAATGATCGCCATGTTTTTCTGTCAGACACTGCGTCGTCTTGAGGGAGGTGTGAGGGGATGCCTTGTCATGATGCAGCCGACAAATGAGGTTTCGCTACAGTTGTGTCATTTTTTTTTTTTGTTTTGTTGCACACCTCAAACGACTCGAAAATTCGTAACAAAGGCCAGAATTCATTGCACAAACCAGAGGAATAAGTTCCTGACAAACGATTTCTCGGACGTCTAAAAAAAAAAACAACGATGAGCTTCTTTTTTTTTTTTTTTTTGCATTCCGGACTTGCCTTCGTTGGTTTTTGTGACTGCAGGACGTTCCAGGGTGACGACTTTTGTTTTGTCTCCAGATTGTAGCCATAAACTCAAATTTCATTGTCCGTTATGATCCTAGAGATGAAAGCTGAGTCGTCATCAGCCATCTCACGAAACTCAAGACACACATCAGGACACCCCTGCTTCTGATCGAGTGTCAAGAGCCGAAGACAAACTCCACAGCAAGGGAGACAATGTTCAGGTTTTGTTTTCCGTAAGGATATTCTTGAAGACTACAAATATTTCACATCACGTGAGAGAGTTGATGAATTGTTCAGTGACGGTCCTCATGGATGAGTTCACGAAGCTTTCCACACTGCCTGGAGTACTGATGATGTTTAGTGCCTGGAGTACTGATGATGTTTAGTGCCTGGAGTACTGATGATGTTTAGTGCCTGGAGTACTGCTGATGTTTAGTGCCTGGAGTACTGCTGATGTTTAGTGCCTGGAGTACTGATGATGTTTAGTGCCTGGAGTACTGCTGATGTTTAGTGCTTGGAGTACTGCTGATGTTTAGTGCCTGGAGTACTGCTGATGTTTAGTGCTTGGAGTACTGCTGATGTTTAGTGCTTGGAGTACTGCTGATGTTTAGTGCCTGGAGTACTGTTGATGTTTAGTCGCCCTGAACGCTCTCCATCTTGAACAGACACTCGAGCGGCCTTGAAACACCTGTGCCACTTATACACCTGTGTTCGACCTAAAGAATGTTCACCAAAAGCCAGAAGAAAACATTTCTTGGTCTCGGCAACAGATTTGTCGAGTTTCACGCAAAATCTGAATTTGTTTGAATTTGTCAGCTGTCCTAACGATGGTAGAGGGGTCCTAACACATTGAACACATGTAGACTCTGCGATACAAAGTGGCAGACTCACTCAGCAGGCTTGGGAGTAATAACCTTCAGTGTTCCGTGAGTATTTTTCGAACAGTACTGTCACGGCAAATAGAGCCCCGGGAACTTTCCTATGCCACCTTGTATTTGAAAGAGTTACGGTAAGATTCACGACGACATCAATAGCTACAAAACTAAAGACCAACCCAACCCAACCTTGGATTAAAAATGTTTCGTACGATAGTGAATCAAATGGAAGTTAGAAAATGCGAACTACACAAAGTTTATATTTAGTAAAGGAAAAATAACACTTTTATTATTCAGAATAGTTCCCTTGGTTTGCAATACATTAATGCCATCTGTGAGGCAGGACATGAATTCCAGTAAGAAAAAATAAAACCTTCACCCTGACTTGTCAGGAGCACGGCGCCCCATGTGTGCTTGCTCAGGACAATCGACGTTGTGTAAGCTTGTTATGCCTGTCTTGAACGTTGTAACATAGTTGTAAATCTGAGCTTTGCACGTGCACTTATCACCGCACTCCGCACAAACGCTTATTTTACGGTGAATGTAAGAGGGATTCAGACCTTTGGCGGACAAGAATAGGACGACAGAATGCACTTCTTCCTTGGAGCATGCAACATAGTCGCCATCTTGACATGCTTTATTCTCGGCTTGCTGTTGAGAGAGGGTCATGCTAAATGCTAACTGACGTTATTAACCTTGGTTCTAACACATAGTACTACTAAGGGACTACTGTCTGTTCTTTCCGAAATTTTATTCGTATTTTCATTCAACCTGGTCTGATTAAAAAAATATGCATGAGCGCAGAAGGAGGATTGGATTGAACATAAAATTATCCGCTTTTTAAATTGAATCCATTTCTATGCACTTATTCCGTACATATTCCGTACACATTCTATGCAATATAAGAATATATTCACTGAGTTATGCGTTGTTATTAATGTCTCGGCTTGAATAATAGTTTTGATCAAATATAGTTTGTTGTTCAGTTTTCATTCTAAGTCTAATTAATATATTTATTTTCATTTTGGCCAATGTTTTACTTTTTTTAACCGATTCAATGCTGGTTGATAACTAGCATTATTTTCTAGGTTATTTTTGTATGGGCAGAATGTTGGTTTGCAAGTGATATAAAGTGAAATAATGCCCGCAAAAGTCCTTTTGGAACTTTAGGATATGAAATTTTGAACTGTACAAAAATTTTGGAACACCTTGTAAACATACATACATACATACACACATACATACATACATACATACATACATACATACATACATACATACATACATGCATACACACACATACATACATACACACATACATACATACATACATACATACATACATACATACATATTTTATAATCACATACATACTTAAACATATAGTTCTTGTCTCCTTTTGTCATTCTAACTGTTTCACATAGTTAGGCTCTTTCAAGCTGAGAAAGAAATGAAGTATAGCAACCGAGGCATAGTGAGAATGTGTGGGCGGTGACACACATGAGAGCTACATATTGATTTCAGGGTCGAGTTCCCCGAATGTTTTGACATAATGACAGTTTCAACAAGACATTCCAGTATGCAAAAATGCTGAATTTGAGCTAGTAGATTTGTTTGTAGATTAAACATTTGAATCTTTTGGCCACATTCTACGACAACTTACAACCTCACTTCGTTTACTTTATAAAACTGAGATGTTTAGCTTTTGCTCTAGGGGTTAATTTGGAACAAAACAAACAATAAAAATTTGCCGAAGAGTGTGGCTAACTCTGAGAACTGCAGGCGTGCTAGGTTTCTTTCTGTGATGGCAACACTTTGCCACGGAAGATTAAGATGGCTGGTGCATGTAGAAAAGAATGACCAAAAAGCACATCATCAGGCAAGCGGGGATATCCAGAGACAAAGAAAACCCGAGGTAGAGAGAACAAAGCTGAATTATGAGTATATTATTTAGTACTCATCCATTAGACATTTTTTTCCAATAAAGTAGGACGATTTGACGAAAGAATGTCCTATCTTGGCAGCAAGTCTGCGTGGAGCTGCTAGGACATTTGACGAATAAAATGAATATAAAAATTTAGAAACAGAAGTGACTTTGTAATGCAACGTTGGTTTTATTTTGTTTCACTGCTGCTCATTATATCAGTTGAATTTTTATATTGAATCAGTTATTTAAGAACAAATTCAGCAAAACTATGTTTGACAACTTCCACGCACAACAAATATCTACCTGCTTCAGAACTATCACCAAACGCCAACAGAAACATTATTTTGAATGTACATACTAAAAGACATTCGCACACGGGGATTCTGGTGGTCTGTCAAGGCTTACCAGACTCCAGTGCTCATCTTATCTCTGACAGGTCAAGAAAAGGAGTTTGACCATTTAGAGGAACCCAGGAAGGGAAGGTCACTGTGTTCTGGAGCAGCAGGTTAGAGCTGGAACAGATCCCACCTTATCTCGTCGTTGGACACTGGTATCAAGCTATTGCTGTCCTTAAGCCGGGAAAAGAGGTAGCAATCCGCCTGGTGAAACCTACATAATGATGTGCTACCTTGATGTTTACTGTGGACTTTATGATACGCACTTTACTTCCTATTCGATACATCACCTGCTTTCGTGATATTTCGTAATCTCTGCTGTAGAGAAGGCACAATTTCGTTGTTTTAAGAGGAAGAAGAAGAAGAGAAACACCGGAACAGATGCTGAAGCAGGACTGGAAATAGACCCCCCCTTCCCTCACAAAATTAACAATGAAATAGACTAACAGTATGTATATGTGACACTACAAACCCTATATGTAACTGTCCTAGAGTATATGTAACATAAACTATACTTTATATAGAGTATACTTCAACAGCAGATCTATTTCCATTTCCCCCCCCCCCCAAAAAAAAAAAACAGAGCGTAGTGAAAGCTATCATCTACTGTCAAATACACAATCTATTATCAATCACAGATTGATGTCTGAAAATTACTGAATGAGGAAATGTTTCATAAATGTTAATGAGCTGAACCTGCCGCAAAATCTCAGCACAGACAAAGAAAAAGGCAACAAAAAGGAAAGAAAAATAGAGGAAGGAAAAACGAGGAGATAATGTAACGACAGAAAGGAAGTTATTTTGCTACAAGGAAACTAGAAATGCATAAGAAATGTTTCGAGAGTCAAGATATTGTCCAAGGTCCACAAGCTACGGGACATCCATCTTTTGTTATAGATTATCTCCTCCACTGGCCACATAAATAAGATAAGGAAGGTTTTGTTTCTTTGTCCAAAAGATAAGACCGGACTTTGAAACATACTGCACCATGACAACCACTCTAAACATTGCCCACCCATCCAGAGCCAGCCCAGTGGGTCAAGTGTTTGAAGGTGAGGCCGTCAAGCGAATGATAAGAGACTTGAACGTTTGCTGAGGTTCAGCCAGGATCTTTCCGCCATCTTCTACTATAATTCTCCAATAAATTTCCATCATGTTCTACTCTAGTTCTTCAGTAATTTTCAACCATGTTTGATTTTAGTTCTTCATGAACTTTCAACAATGTTCTGTTTTAGTTATTAAGTAACTTTCATCCATATTCTACTCTAGCTCTTCACTAAACGTCAACCATGTTCGACTTTAGTTCTTCAGTAACTTTAAGCCATGTTCTTCTTAAGTTCCTCGGGAACTTTCGACTATGTTCATCTGTAGTTCTTCATTTAGGTTCTACTACTGTAATTCCTCAGGAGCTTTCCAAACCTTGTTTTTCTGTTCCACTTTAGTAACTATTTTTACATCTTCTGCACGATAATTCAGTAGCAGCTTTGGGCCGTATTCAGCTGAAGACCACGTATAATTCTGCTTCAAATGCTTAACAAAAACATTTCTTTTGTACAGTAGCAACCAACCTGGAGCATTGTCTAATGATGGTTACTAGTCTGGAGATGGAGCACTGTCTAATGATGGCTCCTAGTCTGGAGATAGAGCACTGTCTAATGATGGCTCTTAGTCTGGAGATGGAGCACTGTCTAATGATGGCTCTTAGTCTGGAGATGGAGCACTGTCTAATGATGGCTCCTATTCTGGAGATGGAGCACTGTCTAATGATGGCTCTTAGTCTGGAGATGGAGCACTGTCTAATGATGGCTCTTAGTCTGGAGACGGAGCACTGTCTAATGATGGCTCTTAGTCTGGAGATGGAGCACTGTCTAATGATGGCTCTTAGTCTGGAGATGGAGCACTGTCTAATGATGGCTCTTAGTCTGGAGATGGAGCACTGTCTAATGATGGCTCTTAGTCTGGAGATGGAGCACTGTCTAATGATGGCTCCTATTCTGGAGATGGAGCACTGTCTAATGATGGCTCTTAGTCTGGAGACGGAGCACTGTCTAATGATGGCTCTTAGTCTGGAGATGGAGCAGTGTCTAATGATGGCTCCTAGTCTGGAGATGGAGCACTGTCTAATGATGGCTCCTAGTCTGGAGATGGAGCACTGTCTAATGATGGCTCCTATTCAGGAGATGGAGCACTGTCTAATGATGGCTTCTATTCAGGAGATGGAGCACTGTCTAATGATGGCTCCTATTCAGGAGATGGAGCACTGTCTAATGATGGCTACTAGTCTGGAGATGGAGCACTGTCTAATGATGGCTACTAGTCTGGAGATGGAGCACTGTCTAATGATGGCTACTAGTCTGGAGATGGAGCACTGTCTAATGATGGCTACTAGTCTGGAGATGGAGCACTGTCTAATGATGGTTCCTAGTCTGGAGAATTCACTGTCCAGGTTTTTTTAAATCAAAAGCCAAATGACTGTGGTATGCATAGCTTCTGCTGGAGGGATTTTGATAATGAATTTTATATTTTCATTTTACCATTTTTCTAATTATCTTTCGGTTTTCTGCTTATTGAAACAAGTGTTTCACCCATAGCTGTTACATTACATGTTATATCATTTTAAAAGGTCATAAAACGTTTATATAAGTTCTTATTTGGTGCTATTTCAACCTTCACATTATTATATAGACATCCAGTATCCTTACCTCGCTCACTCAGGCACTCTATGGTTGATAGAAATGACAAATGGTAAGACTTTCGTGATCAGCTTGTAAATCAAGGTTATTTATCTATCGGCACGACAGGTGCCCGCGGATTTTTTTAAGCGCACGTGGTAGCAGGTTCATGTTTTGCTTTCATATACTGATTCTAATCAAAACATAACGTACTGAACTGAACACTGCGAGAAGGTTATATTATGATGATCTAGCCGAGAGAAGTTCTTACGAACTTGATAAAAATTCTCACATTTCGGTTGCAGTCTTTCCTCTTCACCGACTCAGCTGATAGCCGCTAACTGGAGTCCGATACAACTGCTCCAAAACTCTACTGACCATAGACTAATCGTGGCGATCAAGAGACCTACTGATCAATCAGGCGCTTTCATTTAACTCACACTTGTCCTGCTGCCAAACCCGACATTAATAAGGAGTATGGGTAGACAGGCTTAGTCTAAGAGCAAAAGATATCAGAGGACTTCAGTGTCGGTCATTCCACCCCGACCGTTGTCGGCAATGTGAGAATGTGAGCAATGCAATATGCGCTCAGAATCTACATATGATGAGGCCAAAACTTCTGAAGTAATCACACTGAATACGCTAGAATAACTGCTGTGACGGAAACAGTCTTTGGCAGTTACAACGACCGTGTTACTAACAGTGATAACTGGATAGGGTCTTGACCGGCTATGGCCGCCAGCCTTGATAGGCGTGCATTTATCTCCAGGACACACTGCGAGCTGGGTGATCTTAGCAGCCGAATCACTGAAGATGATGTAGCACAGGTAAACGTGTGGAGATGGAATGGATTACAGTGGCCTGCTTGAAAACCATACATGGAGTCACAAGCAAAAGTTCTCGGCAAGCCCCTATCACAGTGAAGGCCACATCGAGTCCTACCTCATTAGCCAGGATGGATAAGAGCAGTAAAGGAGAGACTGGATAGGGTCTTAACCGGCTCTGGTCGCCAGCCTTGATAGGCGTGCTATTGTTCTCACACAGCGGTCTGCATTTCTGCAAACACCGACAGAGAAAACCAAGAAAATAGAGCAGAGAAAGAGAGAAGTAAACAGTCGGGGGTTCGTGCCCTGAGCAGTCCAGGTTCTGAGCAGAACACCCCCAGGTAAGTGGAATTTTAGTCCGAACAGGTAAGTCTTTTTCCTGTATCAATGATGGTCTAATCTTGCTGATCAAGTGTGTCAATCTTCATTTCATCTCCTACACTACGTGTCAGTACTGACCTTATCTCCTCCGTCATGTATCAATGTTTCATTTCATTTCTTGAGTCCAATGTTCATCTAATTTCTTGAGTTGAATGTTCATCTAATTTCTTGAGTTGAATGTTCATCTAATTTCTTGAGTTCAATATTCATCTCATTTCTTGAGTTCTATGTGTCAATACTGATCTCATCTCCTTGGTTACGCGTGTCAATGTTCATCTCATCTCTTGGATCACGTCTGTCAATGTTCATTTCATTTCTTGTTGACCTCATCTCCTGTCTAAAAGAATCAGAAGACTAGCCTCCTTGAGCAGGCATAGTGTCCCATACAACAACATACAAAACTATTTTGTATACATGTTTGACGGTGTGGTATGGGGAAACAGTTATTCACGGAGGAAAAAAATCATTTTTTCGCCTGCGACTGAGTCCATAAAGATGAAAAAAACTCAGAAAGTCGTTCGTTCCCTTCGAGGAAATAAAAAAAAAGATGATGCAAGAAACGACCTTTACGATCTGCTGTTAATAAACACACAACTCTTGCTTTTCTGCCAGATTAAAATATAAATTCAGGTGGAAGTAATACATACGGCAGAAAGAATTAGTGACAAAACCAGAACACCTGACACGTTCAAACTAACAATATTGTTGGACATCCATCGTGCTTACACAAACATCGGCCCCCCAAACCAGAGCCAGTTTGTTCCTTCTCCGAGGTATCAGCTCTACGGACGGAAGGGACGGAAACATCACCGCGCGTGAAATGCATTAAAAACAGGACTCTACAAGATCAGGCACGGCCATTTTACGATCGTTAATGTTATTTGAGATAGTGAAATAGATCGGAATGGTACTTGGAAAAGAAATAAAGAATGAAAGAAAGAAAGACGAGAATTGAAGGAATAAAAGGAAAGAAAAATGAAAAACAAACAAACAAAATAACTAACTAACTAACAAAACAAACAAACAAACACAATAACTAACTATCTAACAAAACAAACAACAAGCAACGAGTGAAAGAAAGAAAAATGAAATAGAGCGAAAAAAAACTCCATCTACCTCAGTGTTTTTGCAGTTTTGTTTGCCACTCCCTCGTGTGATAAATCTACATAAGGTAGAAATGAAAAGGTAACATTTAGAGCAGCTATTTATAGGTCTTCCCACACCAGGGCTATTTGTAGGTCTGCCCACTCCATGCATATTTATAGATCTGCCAACTCCAGGAATATTTATATATCTGCCCACTCCAGGGATATTTATAAGTCTTCCCACACGAGAGCTATTTATAGGTCTGCCCACACCAGGGCTATTTATAGGTCTTCCCGCACCAGGACTATTTATAAGTCTTCCCACACCAGGGCTATTTATAGGTCTGCCCACTCCATGACTATTTACAGGCCTGCACATTCCATGGCTATTTATATGTCTGTCCACTCCATGGATATTTATAAGTCTGCACACTGCAGGGATATTTATAAGTCTGCCCACTCCATGTATATTTATACGTCTGCACACTCCAGGGCTGTTTATAAATCTGTCCACTCCATGGATATTTATAAGTCTGCACACTCCAGGGATATTTATAAGTCTGCCCACTCCATGGATATTTATAAGTCTGCCCACTCCAGGGATATTTATAAGTCTGCCCACTCTACTCTTCTGCTTACACCAGGACGTCCTCTTCATAAACTACGTCATATCGTCATCTTCAGCACATGTAACACGTGGCATGGAACCACTGGTGTGACAGCGCACACACACGCACACAAAACTGTAGAGAGTAGCGAATTTCTCGTCTACCAGCCAAAAGATCCTGGGTTCGACTCCACTTGGAGGAGGAGGCACCGTGGTTCACTCAACCTCAAGAAATGGGTACTGGGGCTTTAGGTGGAAAAGTAAGGAGAGCTAGGACATGCTGACCTCTCGAACTGACAAAACTGTGGCTTAGAAATGTGGAGGTCCTAACAGTTCTCACCTTTACCGTATGTAGATGCCATGGGCATATGTCCTGTATTTATTTATCGCGGAGAATTTGACTACATGTTGTGTGAAGGAAACTTACGTTACAGAATTCGTCAGCGCAGGTAAGATTTCATCACACCTCTTGCTGTCTGCCATTTCCTTCCGCTTATCGTTTTCTGCGTGCTTCTCAGCTTTTATGTCTGGTAGTCTTTGAGTAGATTAGCTTGTGTGTCTGTCTACGTATCTGTCTGTCTGCCAGTCTGTGTGTATGTATGTCAGTTTTTATGTCTGTCAGTCTGCATGCCTGCCTGTATGTCTTTCAGCCTGCATGTTAGTACGTATGTCTGTCCGTCTGTATGTCATCTGTCAGGCTGCATGTCAGTCTGTATGTCTGTAAGCCTGCTTGTCAGTCTTCATGTCTGTCAGTCTTTACGTCTGTCAGCCTACATGTCAGCCTATATGTCAGCCTGTATGTCTGTGAGCCTACATGTCAGCCTGTATGTCTGTGAGCCTACATGTCAGCCTGTATGTCTGTCAGCCTGTGTGTCTGTCAGCCTACATGTCAGCCTGTATAACTGTGAGCCTACATGTCAGCCTGTATGTCTGTCAGTCTACATGTCAGACTGTAGTGGAGTCTGTCAGTCTGTATGTCTGTCAGTCTGTTCGTCTCAGTATGCCTGTCTGTATGTCTGTCAGCCTGTGTGCCTGTTAGTCTACATGCCAGCCTGTATGTCTGTCATCCTTTTCTTCCAGAACTTACCGACCACGAAAAGGAAAACGGAATAGAGATCACTTCCTCGGACTTCCACTTATCTCCCTTGCTATTCCCATCAAGCTCCGAAGAGATGCTGAGCGTCTCTCGTCCAAACGTACACTGCAGGCTGAATGGTAACGGAAGTTGATGATGAGAAAGACACGCTTTGATGATGATAACAGTGTTATTTCTGCAGGTCATGTCGTTAGATTTGCAAGACGAAACTGTAGAACCGGGATCCAGTGAACACGGAGCAGCAGAAGCGTCTAAGTCGAGCGAGAGAATTTTAATTTGAAACGTTCCAAATCCAGCCACCTGGATGTAAGAAAACAAGATAAGAGAATCGTAAATAGAGTAATTCAGTGTTTGCTGTTATTGTTAATGTTGTTGTTAATGCGCTATGGCTTAATGTATACAAATATATAAAGATTTAGAGGAGTCGTGGAGTCTTGTTTAATCTTTTCGCTATTGAGAAGACGCTGATGTGGTGATTATGATCACTCCTCCTGCGTAGTTACATCAATATGATGTTATACTACTACTGAACGTTTGATAGTTTCAATAGTGTCGTTCGTAAAGGAATAAACATTTCAACAAAAAGATCTTCATCATGTAAATGATTTAAAAAACAACTTAAAGATATCCTAACGACTAAAACTTTGAAAAAAAACGCAGAATAGATATTATAAACAGGAAGAAATTTAAACCACAATAATCTCTCTCTCTCTCTCTCTCTCTCTCTCTCTCTGTGTGTGTGTGTGTGTATGTGTGTTTTCTCTCGCTCCAGCGAAGAAAATAATCATATCATCCATTTGCAGCCTTTTCTTTAATTGTGTCGGGAATTAACGACAACGCTAAAGATCATACATAGTCAGCCTTCCATCGCTCAGCATCTCATCTATGCATTAGATATTTATATCTTTTATCTCAGTGATCTGCGTGTACTTCCACATAGTGTCTAAGATGACCTAAATTTTCTCACAAAACATACATAAATTGATCACTCTACTTCAGCGACATACAATAGGTAATAATGAAGGCCAAAGAAACGGCATTGTGCTGTAATCTGAAAACTGTTGGCGATGCGTGCTCTAGAACAACATTGAAATTCACAGAAAGACTGTGCTGCCAACAGAAAACTAAACCCCAAGTCACTGGACCAGTAAGGGCAAAGAAAAACTACCCAGCCAAATCTGGAGCTCCACAAACATGAGAAGCCAGAAAACCAAGTACAGAACATTCAAAAGGTACTGTTACGCGTGTCTTACTGCACTGGAGGTCACTTCTGGGGAAATGACGCAGTCACGTGCATGTGCACTTCATGTCTTCCAAAACAGGTGTCTACGTATGAGCAGAGGAGTGCTCTGGCCAGATGCCGTTAGAAAAATGACATCTTGTTAAGAGTGAGACACGACACTGTTGTCAAGAGTGATCGAAAGAAGGCCTCGGCCGGGGGCTGGCCACAGTACCAGACTGACACACAAATCCTTACCATGAACAGCTGTAAAGTTAACCCCACGGGGCAAAATAAGCATGAGACGGTCCGAAGAGGCAAGAAGGCGTACAGCAGAGAAAACGCTGGTAAACAAAGGACTAACACTGGACACAGCTAAGAAGATAACAAAGGACCAACAAAACTGGAAATCTTTTCCTACTAGCAGCCTCGTGTGCCTTATGCATTGAAGGGACGAGAGAGAGAGGAGAGAGAGAGAGAGAAAGAGAGAAAGAGAGAGATGAAATGTGAAGCAGGGAAGTGAAAAGAGCTAGGTAAGTAAACTCAGACAAAATGTCCGTGAAATTTGAATATTCCTTCAAGGACTTATCACACTGCGGTCATCATGACCGAGACTAGCTGCTCCTTCTAGCGGTGCCCCTATCACTGCCATGAGACTTTGTTCTTGTATAGAAGCAGTTAGTAGTGCTACTATTACTACTGCTTCCACCACTACTGATACTACTACTGCTACTGCTGCTGTTCCTGTTACTGCTACTGCTACTACTACTGCTACTGCTGCTGTTCCTGTTACTGCTACTGCTACTACTACTGCTACTGCTGCTGTTCCTGTTACTGCTACTGCTACTACTACTGCTACTGCTGCTGTTCCTGTTGCTGCTACTGCTACTACCAGAATTACTATTACCGCTACTACTTCTACTACTTCTACTACTACTACT
The DNA here is from genome assembly GCA_009760885.1 of Achatina immaculata. Taxonomy (NCBI): domain Eukaryota; kingdom Metazoa; phylum Mollusca; class Gastropoda; order Stylommatophora; family Achatinidae; genus Lissachatina; species Lissachatina immaculata. The sequence continues at coordinate 5,524,957 of CM019703.1, read as the reverse complement.
ACTACTACTACTACTACTACTACTACTACTACTACTACTACTACTACTGTTACTACTAGCACTACTACTACTACTACTACTACTACTACTACTACTAGCACTACTACTACTACTACTACTACTACTACTGTTACTACTAGCACTACTACTACTACTACTACTACTACTACTACTACTGTTACTACTAGCACTACTACTACTACTACTACTGTTACTACTAGCACTATTACTACTACTACTACTACTACTACTACTACTACTACTACTACTACTATTACTGCTGCTGCTGCTAGTTGCTATAACTGTTCCTACTATTATTACTCCTAATATAACTCGTGTTATTGCTACTGCTGCTACTAACACAACTATTATTACTATTTCTACCAGTTCCTACAACTATAATGTTACTGCAGCTTCTACGAACTATTTGTTTAACAACAACTACTATTACTACTTCAACCACTATTCCTTTTGTAACTACTTTTGCTTTTATTGCTACCACTTTCATTCCTAATATTACTATTACTACCATTTCTACCACGGCTGCTACTGCTACAGTAATAACTACTACTACTGTCTAAAATCTAGAAATTGAAAACAGCACATCCTCAATACACTGACCACCTTAGACCTCTGCTTTTATCTATACTAACACTCTTGCATTTTTCTGCGTTATCTCAACAGTTACAGTCAAAGCTATTTGAGACATTGACTTTCCCTCAACGTACTTTCATACAGAGTGACTTTCCTTCACATACTTTCATACAGAGTGACTTTCCCTCAACATACTTTCATACAGAGTGACTTTCCCTCAACATACTTTCATACAGAGTGACTTTCCCTCAACATACTTTCATACAGAGTGACGTTCCCTCAACATACTTTCATACAGAGTGACTTTCCCTCAACATACTTTCATACAGAGTGATTTTCCCTCAACATACTTTCATACAGAGTGACTTTCCCTCAACATACTTTCATACAGAGTGACTTTCCCTCAACATACTTTCATACAGAGTGACTTTCCCTCAACATACTTTCATACAGAGTGACTTTCCCTCAACATACTTTCATACAGAGTGATTTTCCCTCAACATACTTTCATACAGAGTGACTTTCCCTCAACATACTTTCATACAGAGTGACTTTCCCTCAACATACTTTCATACAGTGCCACAACAAGCTAAACCCTTTCCCTCCAGAACAGCCCTGTGGGTGTTGGTAGATCTTACACATCTATTCCAGTCAATGCTCAGGCAAACAAGTAACAATTTCTATAGCAATCCATATTTTGTTTAAAGTATGGAGTAATTTCCTTTCTGTCTTTTTCTATAGGAATTTCTCTTAAAAATTTATTCTGGCAGAGTATGAGAATTAATTAAGAAGTGAAAGAGTTCAAGCAGATTTTTCGCTGAAAGTCTTTAGTACCGGGGCAAGATGGACAAATGCACATCCGACAGTAATCCAAATCAGAATTATAATAGGTCCATGTGGCTACAGTCAGCCTTGGCAAATATAACAGCGGAGTAACAATTAAAAAGGAAATTTGAAGGATTCAACAATGAATTTGCATATACACTTCAGCATGAACTAATATATAATAACGAATCTGAAACTACAACAATGGACTGAAATATACAAAAATGGAGTGATAGCTACTCTTTAAATCTTAAATATATAAAAGAGAACAGACATAAACAGCAAAAAGACTGAACAGACACAACAATAAAATGATATAGAACTGATGATTAATATCTAAAACATTACACATATACATTCAACCATTCGAAATAACAATGAATTAGCAAACATAACAATGGAGTGACAGCTGCCGTACAGAAATAGACTTACAAGAACAAGAAACGAATATAATTATAAAGATACAACAGTAGGCAGACAGAAACAGAAACAAGTTGTCTGATACAACAGAACGGACTTGAAAATATGACAATAGACCATCAACTACAGCAGTGGACTAACAGATACGACATCAAGAATACGGATACGACATCAAGCTTACAGATACGGCAGTAGACTATCAGATACAACAGTGGACAGCACGGAACTGATAAATGTAACAGCAGATTATCAGATACAACAAATTGACAAATATGATAAAGCTGTGAGAAACACAGCTGGCGCATACTCACAGCAGAAATGACGCATGAAGCTACTAAGATGAAGCAGATGGTAGTCCACGTGTTCCTGCCGTAAACACTTAGTGCAGGCATGGTCTATGATTTGTCATCCAGCCTCGTATTCAGATGCCATCTTCTGACATCAGTACATCCCTAATGAGGCTTCGGTCAAAGAGTCTGAAACGTCATTTTCTCGTGGAGATGGACGGATATCTTTGACATTTCAGTCGCTTGTGGGCCTGTTTTAAGTTTCTCGAACGGATACAGCAAGAAGTTCTTCTGGAAGATTCTCCTTAGCCTGAACTGAAGTCACTGCCCTGTAACCGTCACGGACTTCTGGCAGACCTCTGGATGGTTCTGGGACAGGAATAGATGATTATCAAATCTTTGTTTATTAAATTCACAACAGGAGAGGGAGAAATTCGATCTTTTGAAATTCGAAGTTTGTACTTCATCCGTCATTTGAGTCTATTTTGTGGCCCGCTTTCAACCCACAAGTACCCATCATCCATCCTTTCCTTCATCAATCCTACTTGGGTCTTCAAAACCTTCTACCGAAGCCGTACAAAACTTCAATCCTTACCCCCCCCCCCACCCCCGATTATGTTTTATTCATTCACGCCCGATCCACCATTAAATCAGGGAAGACCCTCCCAGGCCGCTGAGCAAAGGACTAGATGGGCCCCTCCTCTGGCGGTGGCTCCTCATTCAACCAACAGTTTTCTGTCGGTCAGGTTTGTTTTGTTTGTTTTGTTTTATTATCTGTCAGTCTGGCGCTACATGCACTTAGCTAATCAGACCAGCCTAGCTATACTGACATCCTTTTCTCTGAACATTTTCTCTGCTTGCATTGAAACAATGTTGATATTCTGTGCCTACAGAAGGGCTTTCTCTCTAGATATCGTATGAGAAAAAAAGAAACACGACACGTTTTAAAAAGCCTTAGCCGTTGTTGGTTTATTTCAGTGCATGTTTTAATGCTTGGAAATATTACTATATCTTTAACTTCGGCATGAGCGGTCAGAGGTTGATCAACTGAGTTCATTTGTCATAGAAGAACTAACTAAAATCTCTTCAATAGTCAATTTTTCATAGAACCAATCTCTAAAATCCCATCGCCAATATACTATCCATCGAACCAATGACTAAAGTCCTATCGTCATTATACTATCCATAAAACCACGGTCTAAAATCCCATCACCACTATATTATCCATTGAACCACTGGCTACTATCCCATCGCCACTATACTATCCATTGAACCACTGACTAAAGTCCCATCGCTACTATACTACCCATTGACCCACTGACTAAAATCCCATAGCCACTATACTATCCATTGAACCACTGACTAAAATCCTATAGCCACTATACTATTCATTGAACCACTGACTAAAATCCCATCGCTACTATACTACCCATTGAACCACAGACTAAAATCCCATCGCTACTATACTATCCATTGAACCGCTGACTAAAATCCCACCTCTTTGAAAATAACAGGGAAACTACGTTGCCATCTACCACTAGTGGAAATGAATATGAAATAATCATATTAAAGAACCACATACTAAAATCACATAATCAATCTGCTGTTCATTAAACCACTAGTTAAAATATTATCTCTAATCTATTGTTCATCAAACCACTAATTAAAATCCCAACATCATAAGTCAATTTTTCGCCGAACCACTAACTAAAAACAACTTTCATCACCAGTATATTGGTCCAAGAACCACTAACTAAAAAACTCACATCACCAGTATATTGTCCAAGAACCACAAACTAAAAAACTTTCATCACAAGTATATTGGTCCAAGAACCACTAACTAAAAACTCTCATCACCAGTATATTGGTCCAAGAGCCATTAACTAAAATCCAATAACTAAACCACTGTTCACCAAACCAATGAATAAAATCCCATCACAACATTACTGTTCACCGAATCACTAAATAAAATCCCATCACCACTCTGTAAATGTCAGAACAGTATTGAATACTTACCCTAGAAGTCCGTGTTCACAATATGAATCACTGTTATGTCAAGCCACTTCATATCATAAATCAAAACTTTCTACGAGCTGTTGAAGAAATATTCACTTACGTCCTGTCACAATCTACCACACAGCAGCAGCAGAAGAAGAATTTCATTTTAAACTGTCTTGCAGTCGTCAAAGCTTATTATACCCGAGCGTCGGTCCACATTGAGAATACATCCCCTTCTTGACACATTCATATCTCGTTTGCAGCGACAGAAATTTCTTCTTAACAGACATTTCTTGCGGGTTTTTTTTTCATGTTGAATAAATTTTTGTTCAAAAATATGTATTTCTAACCCTTCAATACCTTTAGCAGTCGGTATCAACAGTCTCACAATATAAGACAGATGGCGCATGCGCAAAGAGGCAGGAACTTGATACACAGGTTGTGGATTTGTTTCGGAGGCCAATTATGGCGTTTTTGTAGATTTAGCTTTGACAGAGGTTGATCTGCCAAATGGTGCTTGGGACGTTCCACAAACAACTAACATCCCTCTACCTCAAGACAGCGTTTCTGGCACGGAGAGAAGTTTCTTTAAAAAATTGAAACTACGCACAGCAGGAGTTCTACAAGGCAGCGTTGCCACACTGGAATGGAAACTGTATTATGTATTTCATTTGTAAAGTATTACTGAACCCATTGCCTTCTTTCTACTACGTTACTAACATCATCACAATATCTAATTCCGTACAGCAAATCATCATGGGAATGTACCTATTGCCTTATTTCTACTACCCTACTAACATCACAACAATATCTAATTCCATACAAGCAAATCTCTGAGAATCATCATGGGAAGGTACCTATTGTCTTATTTCTACTACGCTACTAACATCACAACAATATCTAATTCCATACAAGCAAATCTCTGAGAATCAATTAGGGAATATACCTATTGCCTTCTTTCTACTACGCTACTAATATCATCACAATATCTAATTCCATACAGCAAATCATCATGGAACTGCACCTATTGCTTTCTTTCTACTACGCTACTAACATCACAACAATATCTAATTCCATACAAGCAAATCTCTGAGAATCAATTAGGGAATGTACTTATTGCCTTCTTTCTACTACGCTACTAACATCACAACAATATCTAATTCCATACAGCAAATCTCTGAGAATCATCATGGAACTACACCTATTGCTTTCTTTCTACTACGCTGCTAACATCACAACAATATCTAATTCCACACAAGCAAATCTCTGAGAATCATTTAGGGAATGTACCTATTGCCTTCTTTCTACTACGCTACTAACATCACAACAATATCTAATTCCATACAAGCAAATCTCTGAGAATAATCATGGGAATGTACTGGGGACAAAAAAAAAGTGGAGGGGCAAGTAGGAGAATACCAGAAGATAAGGTTGGACGTACGGCAGGGATGTGCTCTGTCACGTGACCTCTACGAGTTATACAGTGAAAATATCATGAAACATACAGAAGACATGCCAGGAGTAGCTGTAGGAGGTGTCAATGTTAATAACTTGAGATACGCTGATGACACGGTGGTGATAGCCAAGAGTGAAAGTGAGCTTGAGTCACTTCTTAATACATTCATCAAGGAAAGTGAGAGAGAAAAAAGGGACTCAATATAAAGAATAACAGTTCTGATGTTAATCTCAAAAGCAAAGATCCCCCCCCCCCTTTTCTCAAGGCAGACTACCCAAGCAAAAGGCCAAATAGGAGTCCATGGTTCCCGGAATGTCTACTCTCGTATCTAGAGGTTCACTGTATTTTTCAAGACTAATCACATGCATCAGCAGCAGAGCATCTTGCTTACAACTAGAGGCCTACATTAGAGCTGTTAGGGAGACAAAGTTCCCCCACGGACATGCAAATGACTGAATGACTGAATCACATAAAAAGAGCCGTACTGATTGACTGAATCGCATAAAAAGAGCCGTACACTGTACATTACATTACACACACACACCACCACACCACACCACACACACACACACACACATATATATATATATATAACTGTATCTAATTCTGCTGCTTCCATTACTACTGCCATCATTACTGTAAGATCTTCTACCACTGAAACGCTATCATTACTATAGTATCACCTGTCATCTACTGTTAGTATTACTTCCAAAATATCGTTCATCGCTGCGCATATTACTATCGCTGTTGTCATTATCACAATGTCTGTCTTCAAACGCTGTCTCCATTGTTACTGTTATCACTCGACATTATCAATCACCAGTCTTTGTCTCAAATACTGCCGCTGTTATCATTACTACGGTATCTTTTTATTTTTTCGCTGTCTCCGTTAACTAGAATATCTTACAGTACAATTGCCAATGTTATTATTACTTCTGAGACTTTCTGCCGGGTCTAACATACAGCGTGAGAAGACAATTCGTTATTCGCTCTACTATTCCCCTATCGCAACTATTTCTATTTCCCATTATTTTTTTTCTTCCTAATACTAATACAGTTACTTATTCTAATACTGGTACTAATACTGCTACTAATACTACTACTAACACTACTATCCCTACTATTGCTACTATTTTATTATTTTACGGTTGCGACTATTGCCATTACTACTACACATTTGCTGCCACTAATAGTGACTAGTATTACATTTCTTGTCAGTAGCGTTACTACTACTCCTGATACCACTAGTATTACACCTGCCACAGCTACCATTGCTAAACTACTATCACCACGATGACTGCTACTACGACTGCTGCTGTTGCTACAACTACCTCTACTACAATTATTGCTACTATTATTATTACTACTACCACTACTACAAGAGCCATTAACTAAAATCCAATAACTAAACCACTGTTCACCAAACCAATGAATAAAATCCCATCACAACATTACTGTACTAGAACTACTAATTCTACTACAAATATCACAAATGTTGCCAATAATAACAGCAACAAGGTGATGTTCAAGCACAGTTTGTAACAAAACAGTTCTGAATCTCTTAAGAAATTATCTCCCATGAAAACATCTAAACTACATCAGACTGTTTCATCTTGTTTTTAGACCCCCTGAAAAAACAGTCTATAAAACTTAATATACATTTGCTCGTTTCCTGTTTTCATCCTGCTACTTCTTTTTCCCCCTTGTTTTTTTAGCTGGTTTCAGTCATAGCTCAGACTACCATGTGCCGTATCATACCCTAACATGTGTCACTGTTTATCATTTTCATGCATGAAAAAGAACGGATGATGAAAACACTTTAACATATCTTACACAAAACCCGGTTCACGTTTTTATAAACGCCGGTCAAACGTATAAAACACTTATTTAACACTTTACGAGCAGAAACAAAATTGTAGGTAATGTTCTGTATTTTAAAAAAGAATTATTTCTAGAACCACAGTTTAGAAGAAATAAACAAAATGGAAATATTGGTAATAATACTCGCAAGATATGAAAACTATAACGCTTCTTTTTAGAAAACAAATTAAAATTTAAAAAAAAAAAATTTGAGCACACGCCGCGAAAGTAATCACATATTTTTAATTTGCTCTTTATGCAGTTCAACATGCTATTCTATTTACCTTACCTGTATTCAAGCGAATTCGCCGACTTCACCTTCACATTACTCGATTATTCTTATCTTACTCTGCCATAAGTTCATTCTCCGCGCTGTAAGCACTTATTTTACGGGAAATTTGCATTTAGGTTCCTTCTTTAGCTGTTAATTTCCATGAACGTTTTAAAGATTTTCCTGGATTTTTCTTTTATTCACATCTTAGCATGAAATTCTCAAATTTTCTGCTTGTGTTTTCTCCTTGCCATGAACTGATCTCACCTTTATCTTGTACTTCCTTGTTACTTCTCCTCATCACACTTTCAGTATTCCTAGTTTAATTGCTCTAATATCAACAGCCTGGACTTAAATCTGTACTGCCAGGACCACCGTTTCCAAAAAAAAAAAAAACTGCTCGTGCGCGATCTGTGACAGCAGGCAGGCGGGCAGCCCTTACAGGCGGGCAGCCCCTACAACCCTACAAGCCAGCGGTTGTTACTGCGCAGAATCGTTCCCTCAACCCCAGAAGAACTTGGCAGGTATTAAAGCGAAACGTTTAACAACCTCCTACCCAGATGAGAGAACGTACAAAGTTTGCCTGAGAAGGTGGCATGCACCAGTCCCACCCCCCTTCCTTGTTAAACAAAAATATACAGGGTAGGGAAATCCCCTGCGGTGGAAACGATGACGGGATTATTTTTTCCCCAAAACTGACGGATATGGGAGGGGGGGACCCATAAAAAGAGGTGTTTAAAATTAGGATTAATAATAACCTGATTTACCTGTGAAATCATATTTACTTGTCCACTGAAAAAAAAAAAAGTTGTCAATATTAGAAATTACTTTGAGAACAATAATAAGATCTGGTTCATTACAAGAACTATTTCCCACTTTTCGTGCAGATCTAGAGATGTGGTATACTCTGTTCTCCGCGAAAAGACCCTGGTGTGCTCAGTAGATTATTCTGGGGTCTTAAGATTCAGCCTCTATTTCGGTCTAAAATTTGGTGAATTCTCACTTGTTTCGGCGGCAGTATACCCCTATCATGATTTATCGTTATACGTGAAATGTAACCATCAGTTGCTTCTTATGCTTATGTCCATCCTTACAGGACTAACCCCCGTTTCCAAGCATCATTTGGGGATATAGGCAACAACAGAAATCCTGAATATGAAAACAAACTGTGGCACAAATAAAACAAATGTTCAGGGGACAAAACTCATTTATAAAATTAAACATATAGAGAGAAAGAAAAATACATATTGAGAAATATGAACACACATATATGGAAAAAGACACATATAGAGAGAAAATACACACACACACATTAAGAAAGCAACACACATAAAGAAAAAAAATAACCCACACATATGTAAAAACACACACATGTAGAGAAAGTAACAAACACACATTGAGAAAGAAGTGCACATATAGAGAAAGTAACACACAAGCACATAAGGAAGAAACACACACAAATAGTGAAAGGAACACGCGCAGCACCTACATATAGAGATAGAAACAGACACATATAGAGAAAGAAACATATCAAGAAAGAAACAAACGCATACAAAGAAAGAAACACACGGATAAAGAGAAAGAGTTACGCGCACACGTGGATAAAGAAACATGGACGTATGGACAAAGAAATACGTGTGTATACAGACAGAAACACCCATACAAAATATGTATATATATATATATGTGTGTGTGTGTGTGTCTGTAAATAAATATATATATATTACTATATGGATAAGAAAACATACATGAATGCAAAAAGAGCAAAAAAATACATATAGAGAAAGAAACACACATAAATACATAAAGAAACACATGCACATATCTTATATCTTATGTCCTTCCCGTGCCGTTAAACGTCACATAGGGCTCGCAAAGTAGTTCGCCAATTTTTCCTGTCTTCGGCGAGTCTTTCAACCTCATCAAGGGATTTTATGCCTATTAATTTGGCCTCTCTTAACAATGTCCTCTTCAGAGTTTCACGCGGTCTGCCTCTTTTTCTTTGGCCTGTTGTGTTCCACTTGATAGCTTGTTTTGGAATTCTCTGATCATTTCTTCTCATCAAATGACCAACATATATCCATCTCCTTTTCTCGATCACCCATGAGACTGGTTGTTGTTCAGTCATCTGTCTTATATCTGCATTGTTCTTGAATTCCTTCCACTTGATGCTGAGTATTTTCCTTAGGTATTTATTTTCAAAAGAATCTAATTTCTTGTCTATTTCTTTAGCTGTTTTCCAGCTTTCGGATGCATAAATGAGGGTGGATATTACATTTGAATTGAATAGTCTGAACTTAGTTTTTGTGCTTATAACTTTTGAATGCCACATGTTCTCAAGATTCTTGAAGATCGATGCTGCTTTTGCAATTCATTTCTTGTGTCACCATCCTGGTCTATGTAGCTGCCAAGGTATTCAAATTGATTGACTTCTTCAATATCTGTCCCTTCTATGTGTATTTTTCCATTATGATTAAGGGGAATTTTCATAATTCTTTTTTGTCCTTGTTAATTTCAAGTCCTATTTTGCTAGCCAGTGAAGACAGGCTATCTGTTTTTTCTTGCATGGAATTCACATTGTTACTGATAAGAGTTATGTCATCAGCAAAATCAAGATCTTCTAGTTGGGTCTATACACACACACACATATATACATAGATACATATATATACATAGATACATATATACATAGAAAAAACATTTGCACACACATATATAAAAATAAATTATGTTCGTATTCTCACACATTAAACAGCCTAGCAAATATTAAACACGGCCAGGCAAACTACTACGTGATAACAGAAGTAATGTACACATTCTGTATGGCCAGACTAACCTGCGTGATAGCCAGCGATACTGCCAGTCCCACTCAGATTCACTGTCTTGTGGGTTTCTAGGGAGAGTAGAAGGATACAAGATTAAATCCTGAAAGAAAATCCCCAAGGGAAAGCCCCAAAAGACTGCTGGTGGCGATGTTCTTCAGCATCCCCATATTCTGGCATGCCCTGCTACTCTGTTTTGACAGAAAGTATGGAACTCGGTCTGCTCCTGGAGCTGATTGACAGACTTGGGGAGGAAAAGAAAGCGACAGTAAAATAAGCAAGACACTTTCTCCACACCAGCTGCCTTGCAGTAGCAGGCTATGTACACAGCTTCCATCTGTTTGCTTCACAACCTTTCTCCAAGATGAAGTATGCCCTTCTCCATACAGGGTACGACATGACTTGAAAGCAAGTTTGAAGCTCTTATCAGCCTCTCTCTTGAATAAGCAAATAAAGCATATAATCGGCAACAAGCAGATAACAGACAGACAGACAGACAGACAGACAGACAGACAGACAGACAGACAGACAGACAGACAGACAGACAGATAGACAGACAGATAGATAGATAGATAGATAGATAGAGATAGATAGATAGAGATAGATAGATAGATAGATAGATAGATAGATAGATAGGCTGTTTATCTCAGAAGCCAGATGTTCAAGAATAAACTAGGAAACACAAAAATCCCAAATGAAATAAACACGAACAAGATACACATGTATAAACAAAGTGTACTGGACAAAGATCCAGGATGGCAGACCAACTTAAGAACATCAAACACACGCTTCATACAGCCAATGAATACACGCTATTTTCTTGAAGTATGACCTTGCACCCTTCATGAACTGACCTGAGTTTGCAACACAGACCACTTTCTCATCCTCTTTGATAGGGGGCCCCGGCCCCCCGCCTTTGATCCCAGATCCTTTATGATAAGTATTTAGCACAACAGCATTACTTGTGCTGGGAAGATTGTGCTGCAGTCTCTCTAAGAAGGCATGGTTTCAAATTCTAGGAGACAATGGACCTCGTTGTTTTCTGCACCCAAGAAAGTTAGACGTGAAACTTTGACAAATAACTGAATATTCGTATGAATTAATAATAACATGTACTTTCCTAGGTGAGTGTGGCCCTCTTTCTTGTAAACGAAACAGTATAGCATAAAATGAGATGAGATAACTACTGCAAGAGGACAAAGCAGAATGTAATGCTTTTTTTTGGGAAAAAAAAGGAGGGGGGGGGGGATCTTTTGCACAAGGACAGCACCGAAGAGAGTTCTTTAATGGAAAAAGAGTCGGATATAGAAAACTTGTGGAAGAGGATGATAGAGCGAGCGCGGCTGTGAGACGAGGGTTGTCACTAGTGATATGGCCCAGGGAAAAGTATTTCTTTTTTTTTAATTCCAAAAATGATAATTCTCGTTGCATTCTTCTTGTTCTTTCTTTTAGTGGTGAAAACTCTAGAGATGTAATCGCGTGACATGTTTCCTAGAGACAGATTAACGAATCGGAGCGTTTCTCTCAGCTTTATTAAAAACTAACTCTGGGGGTGGAGGAGGTCTAACGTGATGCACAAAGTCTGTCTAAGCCAGCGACGTGAGTACCTGAAAGCCAACCTCCGATTCATTCATTCCTGCCATAGTTTACGAAATCCCTTGATTAAAATTACATACGCTGTTATTCTATCGCTCGATTAAGATTACATGCATTGTTAATTTATTCCTCGATTAAGATTACGTAGTTGTTATTCTATCCTTTCATTAAGATTACATACATTGTTATTCTATCCTTCGATTAAGATTATGTAGTTGTTATTCTATCCATCGACTAAGATTACACACGTTGTTATTCTATTCCTCGAATAAGATTATATACATTGGTATTATGTTCTCCAATTAAGATTACATACTCTGTTATTCTATCTGATAATTCGTTCGCAGTTACGGTACAAATGATAGAAAAAAAAAGATGTACCATATATTTTTTTGTGAATTTTAACGACGATTTCTATTTCAAAGAGAGGAAAGGGAGATTCATATTCATGTTTGAAGAACTTTACAAAACGGAAGGTTGAAAATGGAATTAACCTGAAATGAGCTGCTATGACGGGCCCGGGGCAGATTTGAAATGAGGAAAGGATGAGTCAAGGATTTTATTACGTGCTATGATGTGCAGGATTCCGAGTCCTATTCGTGTCAGCTTCTCTCACCTTGTACATTTAGTCAATCGTCAGGTTTCTTTTTTAATCTTCTTATCTCGACAGTTTTGACAGTTCTATATAAAAAAGTTCTTCTAACTTTCATCTACTGGTTTCAGGTAATTCTGTCTCTCTCTGACATTAGGTGACAGATTTCTAGATTGTCCAATTATCTGTGCTATTTGCAGGTATCTGAAGATTGTAAAGCACTCCTTTACCTCTGTTGAAAAAACAATTTAGGTAGGTTCTATATACATGGTATTATATAAGAGCACTATCATTCCTTTATGTCTCCATGTGTTGTCTTTATTTTAACTGCTCGCCTGCCTTCACTACTATTAGAAATGTTGCATTTTTAATCAGCTTAAGTTGTAGTTTGATTACTCGTCAGCATAAAGTCTGTGAAGAATTACAACTTCTACAATCTGAAGACATAAAATAACGATATAAAGAAATGAGAGAACCATATAAAAAAGTGAAAGCGAGATCTGAAGACAAGAAAAGCACGATATAAAGATACGGGAGAAAGAGATAAAGACGTGAAAATATCATATGAAGATTTGATAGCAGGAAATAAAGATATGACAGCACATTTATCTTCACTAAAGTTTCCTTTTCATGATTTCTACGATCGTTAATACTGAAACAATTGAAATATACGAGATGCGAAGCAACCACTGCTGGTATTGTTAATTAAGACGTTTGGGCTAGTCGCTCTTTTGTAGCTAATGTCAAGTTCTGTTATCAGGAAGCAAATCTCTGTGTGTGTCTTGTGGCAAATCTGTCTCTAAAAATTTTGGAAGTGAGATCACGTTATTCATTCCCAGTCTAGCCCCAGATTTGATCGACTTGTCCCAGCTCACTGGGACATTATTTTAAGTCCAGAGTGTGTTCTGTTGTTCTGGGACATTGTAGACGCTCCCTGACGACATGCCTTAGGTTCGTTCTTTCATGACACAAACCAGGTCCTTGATTAAAAAAAATGGCAGAACGGATGTAAACAAGAAAGGACCAAGAATTTGGAGCGCAATACATCATTGACATAATGTGTCAAAATAATTTGGACCGCAATACATCACTGACACAATATTGACATAATGTGTCACAATAAAGACAGACGCAGAAAATAGAACCTACTTGCTGGAGAATACAGACGTTTCGCACTGAGAGACGAGGATAATGACGTTTATGCCAAGACTTCTGTATCCAGCGCTTCTCTTAGATACACTTGTTCTTCCTCTCAGATCCAAGCATTACACTTTGAAATCTAGAACTGCCCCTCGACTTTGATTTTGCCAGTGGATGTCAGCTTTTGTATTTGTTATGTTCTCAAGATGTAACAAAATAATTCTTATTCCCCCCCCCCCTCCTCCACCTTTTGTTATTTTGTTATCGGGATTTTTTTCTATAACTTCTCCACTGCGACATAGAGCAACTATTTTGTCGTTAGACCGTTAAGGCAATCGCATCGGCTTCAGACTTCAGAGGATGTTATTCTGGTTTGTTAGTATTACCTTGGAAGCAAGTTTGCCAGACACTAGCCCTGCAGGTATCCTACAGAAATGTGTAGTAACAGAATACCAAATCCTGCTTGATTTACCACAGCAGTCTTCCAAACAACAGAAAAGTAATAATTTAATGGAGTCAAATCTGCTCTTCAAGCGCTGGAGAGTAGATGCATAAAGCACGAAGAACGCAGAGAAGTACGCAGAGAAGCACGCAGAGAAGTATACAGAGAAGTATCTGCCTAACAGAGTAATCCCTTAAACTTGTCCGATGTTGTGATTTCAAGACATTGAAACAGATATGACAACACATAGACATATGATGAGAAGGAAAACGGAGAAAAGTAGAAATATACAATTATAACCGTAAACGAAGTCAAAGAAACAGTTATACAGACAATAATTTTATCAGAAAAACAGAAACCCACAGACAGCTAGATCTACAACCAAAAACAGAGTGAACGCTGAACACGTTAGGTCATGAGAAACGCAGGAAAAGGGGCTTTCAGCTACAGAATAAATGTTAAACAAAGGATGATACAAACATTAAACAAACGATGATAATACCAACAATCTGAAGAGAAAGCGCCCGTTCATCAAAGATCGCACGTTTTTTGTGGCATCAGCAACAACATCATTATATCAAATACACCACAGAGTTATCATCCTCCAGTATGTCATGTCTACAGGAGATCATCTGATAATCATCTTCCACTGTGTCTTGTCTACAGAAATTCATCTGATACTGTAAACTTCCTATGATGTTGCCTCGGCAAGAGTAGAGCCGCTGAATGCTAGACACATAACACGCAAAGGGACTGCAAAACGTATAAGAAAAATTTGTTAAAAGTGGTACTTCATTGACAATGGATCTAACGGGAAGAGCCTACATTCACTAATAATACACTAGACCAAATCAAATCCCATACTCTCTCGAGATTATATTTATCCACACAAACAACGGTTAAAATTTCTCCACGGGTCTTCCTCTAACATGTCTGTCATTTTTACCCGCAGTACAGCTTTGTAAGACAATATCCTCTTCTCTATCTTTCTTACGATAATTAATTGTAAAACATGGATAACTAATTGTAAAACGTGGATAAAGTTTATTAAAACCCAAGGAAAGATCTTCAAATTCCTTTGTATAAAAAAGTAATGAGGTGCCACTGTGGTTAGAATTTTCAAACATGACATATTAAACTATATTTTGTAGCACATGGCCGTAGTTAGGCGAGCATTCTATTTTCAGCTTGTTCCAAAATTAGTATTTTAAATGTAGTCACATTCTGCCCAGGACTACGGGAGAAAGATTTAAACTTGATGACGTGTGATAAACGCTCTCAAAGCTCGTGACTTGGCTCACTCTCTGTATGTCTACTACTGAAATGGAGTTCGGCCACACATCTCTGAGAGTAGAACAAATCATGTATGAGGGTAGAACAAATCATGTATGAGGGTAGAACAAATCATGTATGAGGGTAGAACAAATCATGTATGAGGGTAGAACAAATCACGTATCGTTTGCTTAGAAAAGTTATACGTAAAGCATTTTTAGATGTGTCAGTCAGTCATTTGCATGTCCCTTGCGGAACTTTGCCTCCCTAACAGTTCTCCTGTAGGCCTCTCGGTTGTAAGCAAGATGGTCTGCTGTTGATGCATCCATTTGCAGATTATCATCTATGTCTTGCAGCCATCTTCGCCTTGGTCTTCCCCTCTTTCTTTTTCCCATTATGTACCATTCAAAGACGGTCTTCTCTAAATTCTCATGACGTTTAATGTGTCCAAAATATTTAAGTTTTCTCTGTTTAATCCTCTTTAATAGCCAGCCTTCTTCAATATTAAGTTCTTGTAGTATGGACATATTTGTTCTTTTTCTGTGTTCATGACATTTGAAGAACTCTTTTGTAGCATTTACATTCAAAGGCATTTATGTGTTTCTCAGCTGTTTTATTAAGTATCCAGGTCTCACAGGCATATGGTGCATTGGGAAAGATGCATGCCCTTAAAAATCTTATTTTTGTAGTTGTCTGTTCCTCTCCACAGCTCCTTTGGTTGTTTTACTTTCTGAAGAGCGATTGATGTCCTCTTTTTAACTTCCCTCATTGTATCTCCATTATTAGTTAGTAATGATCCAAGAAATTCAAAACTCTCCACCTCTTTCAATTTTTCCTCATTGATACATGCTTTAGCTGCCTTATTTGTTTTGTCATTTGTCACTAATTTAGTTTTCTTCGTATTAAGATAGAGATTTTGCTTTTCACTATTCTTTCGGGCTGACATAATTAGTTTTTTTATTCCTTTTTATGTTGTGGACAGTAATACTGTGTCATCAGCATATGTAATCTCTGATATTTCATAACCTCCAATTTTTATGGCATCGTAATATTCTTTCTCGTTATCTTCTCTAACATTCCTCATTGTATTTTCAGTATACAAGTTAAACAAGTAGGGCGACAATATGCACCCCTGACGGATCCCTTGTTTTATGCCAAACCAAGTTTTTGTTTCACCATTTATTCTTACTGCTGCCTGTTGGTCTAGATACAGCAGTGATGTTAATTGTATCAAATACTTTAGATGTGAGAGAAATAAAAATAAAGAATGAACGTGAATCGAACCCAAGACTCCTATAGGATGAGCAACTATCCAGCCGAGAGAAAGGACAACGCACTGTCAGCTCAGTACCTTGCGAAAGATGCCTGATGCGCCTAGTCTTTAATGCGTGTCTGAACTCGTGACTTTGTGAAGGGAAACGAGACTGCTACACAGAATTTGAATCACAATAAAATCAAGCTCTCGCAGGTAGCAAATGTAACATAATCCTACATAGCCTTCTACAAATGGCTAACGCATGCTGGACAATGATAACAAAAACTATATAAACATTTTTTACCAAAAGACAATTTGTGAGTGTATGGAATTAGATACAGTTTTGATTACAATAAATATAATGGTATCTTAGTAAGTCTGCAGATCATTCTAAATTGTTTACTCCATGAAGTCTCACAGTTTTATCATTCGCGCTGGTTATTGTCAAGAAAAGTATTTACTCATATTTCTGCCTGGTTCTCAATTGTAGTATTTTTCATAGATAGTCAAATGAGAAGTGTTTATCCAGTTTATTGATATTCAGGAAAAGAATTTAAAAAAACAACAAGCTGGGAAATAATGATGGAAACTTTACACTGAAAACTAAAACATGAGCTCTTTCAGAAATCCAGAAAACGCAGAAAAGACCACACACAAACACAGTGAAGAGAATTCTGGAAAACTGCAGCACAGATGAGACAGTCGCCCGCCCAACCGCGTAAAGAAACAGGAAATGAAATTCTCTGGCCCTTTGGTCCGAAGGTAAATAAACTAGTCGGTATCAAGAGCTTGCCAGGAGTGTGATGATGGAGGGCAGGGCACAATGAAAACATGGCCTTGGTGGAACATGCAGGAAACACATAAGTCATCAGGGATGTTCCGAAGCTTTCGCAGATCTTCTTCATGAAATCTGGAGTTTCAATTTATCGCTTCCTGAGTTCTTCTGAGTAAAGTTCTTGGTCATCGAGGTCTATGGAGGTTCGGTTTTCAGTCCG
Organism: Achatina immaculata; assembly: GCA_009760885.1. Lineage (NCBI taxonomy): Eukaryota > Metazoa > Mollusca > Gastropoda > Stylommatophora > Achatinidae > Lissachatina > Lissachatina immaculata. The sequence goes on along the minus strand of CM019703.1, from coordinate 5,507,132 downwards.
ACAGGTTGTCAAGGATTCCTTTAATATATTTCTGTTGAAGTCCGAGATCTTCTTCAAGGTGAGGTCAATTTTCATTTCAAGAAAAGCGGCTCATTCAATGTGTGAATGTTTAGAAATATTTCATTATGGAGTGGTTACAGCGTGGTCTTTTTTTCATGACATTTAAGGATTTCGTGCTAGTGGCTGAAGGATTCTGATTCTATTTTCTCACTTCTAAAACCTATTATTCTATAAACTTTCAGCCTAGTCCTAAACCACCGTGCTCTCCTACAACTATTTAAAGCGAAGAACTGAAGGTACAACAAAAGCTCATTTTTATCCCACAACACCTCTTCCGCTATTTATCTGAATCAAGCAGATGTACTCCGGTCCCTCGAATTCTGCACTTAATAAGCCACGCCAAGGAGCATATAAACAAGTCATGCTATCAGGAGGGTGAAACTAAACCCACAGATACCAGGAAGAAACCCGGCCATAGCAAGGAGTCAAATTGGACAGAAATCAGGTAGGTAATATAATTTAGCTTTCTTAACATTCGCTTCCGATGCTGGAGAGGTAAAAAAAAAGTACATCCTGAGTATTGTCTATCGTCCCGATTTAGTATCATTTATGGGCTGTTACTGCAAGCATATCTCCGATGCCAAGAATGAGGGAGAATTCTTGACATTGATCTTCGTGTATATTTTTTTTGGGAGGTCATACTTGCTCCATGAGTGCTGTCAAAGAGCAGTAATACTGTTGCATGCCGGTACTCGATTATGAAGTGAGGTTTTCATACAAAAACTGCCTCATATATTATTATCACAATACTTAATAAATATTTCATAAAAATTCAAAACAGGCAGTAATAAATATTATTAAAAATACGCATTCATTTTGTCCAAAAGTACAGGAATAATATCCACAGCAGCATCATCCACTACATAACTCTAGGCTACGAAATAGTTTTATCTTTTAAGTCGTCCATCGTCCATTTTTCCATTTAAAAAAACCTTCTCTTTCTGTCTTCCTCTGCATCACTGTCCTCTTGTTTCCTATATTTAGTTTATCAAATATTTCTTCACTTTTTTTCTTCTTTTCTGCCATTAACTATTTTCCTGTAAGAGTTTACTGTTGTTCAACACATGAACAAAGTTTACTGTTGTTCACCATATGAACAAAGTTTACTGTTGTTCACCACATGAACAAAGTTTACTGTTGTTCAACATATGAACAAAGTTTACTGTTGTTCAACACATGAACAAAGCGCCCAAGGGCAGCATCAATACAAGACATATTTATCAAAAGTCGTCCACTTGTCTAAAACAATGGTTCTCATCCTTTGTCGGGTAATGTACCTCAGACGTTATTAGTAATTTGAAACTTGTACCACACATACCACTCTTATACGACAGTACAGGAAAAACTTGTACCATACATTCCACTCATATGGCAATACAGGAAAAATTTGTACCATACACTCCACTTTTACATGGCATTACAAGAAAAAACTTTCAGATGTTCTTTTTTTTTCCAAAGCATGGTGCCCAGATGTGGTGTAGAAGTTAGCGTACATGCCTGTCGATCAGAAGATTCCTGATTCGAGCAGATTTTTTTCGGATGGACTGGCACTATGATCAACCAAGCGTGAAAATATGCATAGCTGGGGTTTCCTTAGGAAAAAAAAAACAAAGGGAGCGAGGACAGATGCCGGCATCCCCACAGATCACATGCTGTAGCGACCTATAAATGTGGAAGCACTAACACTTCACAGCCCTATGGCTTGTAAATGCATTGTTGGGCCTGAGCGTTTTTTGATGCACAAAAATAGTAATAATTGTCAAATACTGACCTGCTTCACGGAGCCACACGTGACCATTCAGGGGCGTCAGACTGGGAATCGGTGATCTAGAAGAGGCCTAGAGCATCATATACTTCATCCATAACATTTGAAGTATTCATCATCATCATCATCGCCTTTCACTCCCTTCAGGGAATAGGGCATGGGTAAAAGGTTCTCCAGCCAACCCTGTTGTTGGAATTATTCTCTGCTTCCTTCCATGTGCATCCCTTATTTCTTATCACTGTTTTAATTTCTCTTCTCCAAGTCTTCCTCGTTTAGTTTCCTGGTTTTCCTCTCCCTGTTTCTGTAACGCTCCAGTTTTTTTTTAACGGGGAACAGGTTCTTGGCCTATCCCTCCCCACCGCAACCTCTATAGTCGCCTCTTACGACATACGTGGAAGGTGGCAGTGGTTCTATTCTTTTCTCCCCAGATCTGGGCCCCAGTAACCAATCTGAAGCATTACTATGACAGATTTGTTCCATGTTGTAAATTGCAGTAGAAATCGGCCAGAATATATCTTCATGCTAAGGACACAGGAGTTAGAAGGAGACCTCAGAAAGACTTAACAAGCTAAGGACACAGGAGTTAGCAAGAGACCTCAGAAAGACTTAACAAGCTAAGGACACAGGAGTTAGCAAGAGACCTCAGAAAGACTTAACAAGCTAAGGACACAGGAGTTAGAAGGAGACCTCAGAAAGACTTAACAAGCTAAGGACACAGGAGTTAGCAAGAGACCTCAGAAAGACGTAACAATGAGCTGCGCTGTCAACTGGTGATCACGTGACCAGTACTTTTCGGTACCTTTGTTTTAGGTCTTCTTTGTGCCCACTTTCCTCACTCTTTCTGTAAAACTGAGCCGTGCGCTCATGTCTACCTTGACCGTTTTAGGGCCGAAGCTTCCATTCATGTTCGCGGAGATTTGTTTGGAAAGATTTTGGTGGCGGTAAAGTTTGTAAATAAGGAAGCGGACATTCATGCTCCCAGGCACATGTACTTGTGACTGACACAAAAACTTGCACTAACAGTAACAGAAACAGTCTCCAACGATTAAGGACAGATCTGTAAGGCGAGGCACACCTGACTGCCTGCACAAATAGATGTCAGTGAATTGGGGGGATATGTAATTTTAGTAACAGTAAATGAGTCATCACTAGATCGCACAGAGAGAGAGACAGACAGACAGACAGAAGAATAAAAATAAAAGCAGGCCAACATATTCACTCCTCACAAGTAAGACAGCATAAAATTTAACTCCTATCCTACCTGGTAAAAAAAGAATCTTAACATCACAGAGACAACTTTATAATAAACACACCAGCCATGTTTTGTTACTGATCAAACGACACGATGCCTATACCACGGTTTAACATAATCTTCAGACATCGGAATAGAATCTCACACGGGCAGTTATTTTTGCTTTTAATACATTCAAGTGACGCAGGAAACTATATTAACCTGAAAGATTTCTAGAACAAATTCTGTTTTACAACGTCAGAACTTTATGTTCAAAGCGTGAAGATGTTAGCACGTAGGCCCGCCTAATATTCTAAGCTACATCATCCTTTCACATACAGTCAGAGCATCTCATTTCCAAACGTTTCTGTACATCAGACATGCTTACTTACCTTCTGTATTACGTAATGGGTTGCCAGCTGATAGCGTAAACTTCGAACTATCTGTTCTTCAGATGCGGTTGCCCCCAGATAAATAAACGTCTGAGACACGAGCGGAACTTCTGGCAGTGACCCGAGGGCGAAGGTTATTCATGGTATTGTTATTATATGTCGTCATCATCATCATGCTGCGTCCTGGTTAGGGGGTTGGGGGCGTGGTACTGGGTAACATTACTTCTGATCGCCTTCGCTGTGTGTCAGCTTTGGTGTTGACTTTTTAATGTGGTGTCCTAGTTTCATATTCGTTGTCTTTCTTCACATATTTTCCCTGTTTATATACCCTCTTTCAGTTTTAAACTCATCTTTTTTTTAAAATTACGAATTATCCATAACCACCTGGAACCCAGTTTTAGCAAGGCAGATATTCCATTTAACTAAATTACACTTTTACAGCAACTTTGAGTCTTTCAATGACATTATTAATTCATCATAGCACATTAGGCCACGACACAGACCGCGTAAAAGCTAGCCCAGGAGGTTCTCAACAGGAACTTTAAGGGCCCTGAAAGGTCCGAGCCGAAATCATAGGGCCCATGATTAAACGATACAATTAATTTTTCTATAACAACAGGACTGGAGGGAAGAAGATGAGAAATCGGGGAATTTTTTTATTGTGGTAAAGAAAACATAACCAGAAAAGATTGAGAAACACTGGGCCAGAGGTTTGTGGGTTTTGGGAAAATGGGGAATTTTAAAACTGAGATAAAGAAAACATAACCAGAAAAGATTGAGAAATATTGGGCCAGAGGTTTGTGGGTTTTGGGAAAATGGGGAATTTTTAAACTGAGATAAAGAAAACATGACCACAAAAGATTGAGAAATATTGGGCCAGAGGTTTGTGGGTTTTGGGAAAATGGGGAATTTTTAAACTGAGATAAAGAAAACATGACCACAAAAGATTGAGAAACACTGGGCCAGAGGTTTGTGGGTTTTGGGAAAATGGGGAATTTTTAAACTGAGATAAAGAAAACATGACCAGAAAAGACTGAGAAACATTGGGCCAGAGGTTTGTGGGTTCAGGGAAAATGGGGAATTTTTAAACTGAGATAAAGAAAACATGACCACAAAAGACTGAGAAACACTGGGCCAGAGGTTTGTGTTCAGGGAAAATGGGGATTTTTTTTTTACTGAGATAAATAAAACATGACCAGAAAAGATTGAGAAACACTGGGCCAGAGGTTTGTGGGTTCAGGACCGGCCACCATGACCATCTAACTGACCCAGCTGTAGAAATGGGTTACGTTTACAAACGATGAATATACATTCAGGCCCTCGGGTTAAACAACGTAAAAACTGTCAGTAGAGGATTGGGGGGGGGGGGGGAGGAACGGGACATCCAGAGTAGTTCAGTCCCATGAAAAAGGGATTGTACAGTACCACGGTTTGTTGCTGTTGTTGTTTTTCTATCTCCCTAGAACTGCGAACATGATTCCCTTTGCAGCCAATGTGGCGAAGATGATGAAGCAAAGCGCTATGTCGAATTTGGAGTGGATTTTTTAAAAATGTCCTTGACTGGAGTTAAAAACCAGGGGGTGTGCAGACTTTAGCAGACTCCACCACCATGGGGACCACAGGGATCCCTGCTCGTTAGCCAGGCTAGATCTGTTACTCTGGATAACTAAGGCGAAGTGAGACCAGAGTCTTGGTCAGTTATGGTTCGCTAACCCCACTGCTAACATGTCTACTATGCTCCCTCTTCGCCACACCCGATGGTATCTTCATCTTTGGTTCAAAAAAGGGGTGAACAAAAACACTGCATTATATAGGATTATGTTCATTTTTCTTATTATTTAAATAAAGCATCAGCGTATGGAAATGTATTTTATCTCACAGCCATATTTCTCGTACAGTTTGTTAACTACCCGCTCACTTGTGCTATTTTAACTTTGGTGTATTTCTCTATCAAGTAATGTCATAACTAACTTAAATAATATAACAATAAATGACACTTACATACCTGACAAAGAAGGCCAAAACACCAGAAAATATTAGTCTCCTGTTACAGAAACTTCCAGAAAAGATAATATACATCCTTTCGTCCAAGAGCAGAAACTGGCCCAATGATCTTGCGCTCACCTTGGCCTTGAGTTAAATGTGGCGTTGCGCACGTTCTATGCTCTGTTTGCTTCTGTTCTAACCATATTTCAACATCTCCCCCCCCCCCCCTCTCTCTCTCTCTCTCTCTCTCTCTTTCTCTGACAAGGGATATATATTCTCCTAACTTTCAACATTTTTAACTAAATGCCCCTATAATCTACATTCTTTCCTCGCAGTTTCTGGCTTGCCAGTTTCAACATATGATTTAGCGTGTCTTAAATAGCTCTTCTCACACAAAGGACGTCTGCTCAGCGTAACAAATGTTTTGAGATTTTGACAATTATAATTCTGTTTAGTTGTTTTATCTGCTTAGGACCGACAGAAGGATGTAGTTAACGACCGAACCCACCAGAAGATGTTGAGAAACAGAGGTCGTGTCAGCCTGGAAGTAGAAAGATTTAAGACCCGGACTGGACCTAGAAAGCAAGTTTCTTGGAGACCCGGCCACAGAAGGCACGACAACAACAAAATATTACATAATTAGCCAGCTTGAGCCTGTGATCGAGACTATCAAGAAAGATGTGGAACAGGGTCTTGACCAGTTCTGGTTCGCAGGCCCTGTATCGTCATTATAGATCCGCTGTTTCAAAATTTTTTTCCGAGCTGCCGCCACTCTGCCACCCAGGCAGGCCCTCTGTCACCCCTCTGCCACCCAGGCACGCCCCTCTGCCGTCCCTCTGCCACCCAGGCAGGCCCTCTGTCACCCCTCTGCCACCCAGGCAGGCCCTCTGTCACCCCTCTGCCACCCAGGCAGGCCCTCTGTCACCCCTCTGCCACCCAGGCAGGCCCTCTGTCACCCCTCTGCCACCCAGGCAGGCCCTCTGTCACCCCTCTGCCACCCAGGCAGGCCCTCTGCCGTCCCTCTGCCACCCAGCCACCCCCACATATACACAGACCTCAGGTGATTCTGATTGAGTGACGTCTTTCCTGCAGCTACAGTATCCTTCACTGTCCTCAGTTGGGACGATGTCTCCATCAGTATCCTTCACTGTCCTCAGGTGGGACGATGTCTCCATCAATGTCCTTCACTGTCCTCAGATGGGACGATGTCTCCATCAGTGTCCTTCACTGTCCTCAGGTGGGACGATGTCTCCATCAGTATCCTTCACTGTCCTCAGGTGGGACGATGTCTCCTTCAGTATCCTTCAGTGTCCTCAGGTGGGACGATGTCTCCATCTTTTGAAGTCTCTACCTCTAAACCAGAAAACTGAATTATTTTGGACATATTAAACGTCATGAGAATTTAGAGAAGACAGTCATGGAAGGGTACAAATGGGAAAAAGAGAGAAAGACCAAGGCGAAGGTGGCTGCAAGACATCGCTGATTATCTGCAAATGGATGCATCAGCAGAAGAGCATCTTGCTAACAACCAAGAGGCCCGCAGGAGAGCTGTTAAGGAGGCAAAGTTCCGCAAGGGACAAGCAAATGGCTGCTCTCCCTCATGGTTACTCCCCAGCCTTCCCCTACGCTCCCCCTCCCCAACCCCGTACTTAAAAACAACATATTGTTGTGCGCACGATAGAATGATACCTGTAGTCATTTCAGAGATACCCGGGTTCAATATGTGCAAGGTAAGCTTACAGTAGAACTAACGTCCAAAGTTTCTGATGTAATTATAAAGAGAGATCAAGAACAGAACATCAGACGAGCTTATGAGCTCACTTCATCATCCTTTCAAAAATATAGTTCGTTCTTTTGTTCTCCAGTTTTAGTAAGCCCTGCGTGATTGAAATACCGTTCTTTCCCCCATCTTGAAATAAATCATCTATCACTAACCGTTCGTCACTACTTCCGAGTTTGTTTTTAATCTCTCCAGCTAATACGCCCGCCTACCTTTCTGTTTACCAAACTTCACATCATAAACGCGCCAGTGTCAAACTTTCCGTCTTAAACGTGCCACAATTTTCTGCATCATTCTCTCTGATCTTTTTTTTTCTTCTTCTTTATTCTGCCACATCTCTTCTCCCTTTTCATCTCTTTCCTTATCGCTAGTCTCTCTTCCTCCTTCCTCCGTCTCACAGTCTCTCCTCTTCCTTGCTCCGTCTCACATTCTCTCCTCTTCCTTGCTCCGTCTCAGTCTCTCCTCTTCCTTGTTCCATCTCAGTCTCTCCTCTTCCTTGCTCCGTCTCTGAGTCTCTCCTCTTCCTTGCTCCGTCTCATAGTCTCTCTTCCTTGCTCCGTCTCTCAGACTCTCCTCTTCCTTGCTCCGTCTCACAGTCTCTCCTCTTCCTTGCTCCGTCTCAGTCTCTCCTCTTCCTTGCTCCGTCTCACAGTCTCTCCTCCTCCTTGCTCCGTCTCACAGTCTCTCCTCTTCCTTGCTCCGTTTCACAGTCTCTCATCTTCCTTGTTCCGTCTCACAGTCTCTCCTCTTCCTTGTTCCGTCTCACAGTCTCTCCTCTTCCTTGCTCCGTCTCACAGACTCGCCTCCTCCTGGCCCCCTCCCTGCATATTTAATGGCTAGTTAAGTAGGTATTATGTACATGTAATTTATTTTATTCACTTTTCGTTTATTTTTTCTCATTTCCCCACTTTCTCCCTGGTTTTTTTTTCTGGTCTTACTTTTTTCTCTCGCTATCTTCCTTCCTGTGGTTCCACCTCTCTCTTTCTCTCTCTCGCATTCTCTCTTTTTATCAGTCATTTTCTCTTTCTTCTTCCTCGTTTTTTCTCTCCCTTTCTCGTTCTTTGTCTCTTTCCCGTTTTTTTCTTTCTCTTAGCAACAGGAAAAATAGAGGGAAGAAGAGCCAGGGGAAGACCATGAGAAATGATACTGGACAGTCTGACAGGATGGTGTGAGAGGAGATCACCAACTGAGCTAATGGCCTACATGAAGGATCGTGTACTCTGGAGAAGTAAAATAGCCAACGCTAGTCGCCATGGCACCTGATGATGATGATGACCGTTTCTTCTTCTCTCTCTTCTTTTTTTTTATCTCTTATCATTTCCTTTTTCTCTCTCTTGTTCCCTTCCTCCCTGTCTATCTCTTTCTTTCTCTTTCTTTATCTCATTACCATTTCATTTCTCTCATTCTTTCTCCCCCTCGCTCCCTTCCCCGCCTCTCTCTCTTTCTTTCTCTCTCTCTCTCTCTACCGTTGGAACTATGTGTCTTTCAGCACGCATCTCCCGTGCCAGTAAGTGCACGTCCGGACATACCAGGTAAGCATCTCAGTTATTTTATGTACCTTGAAGCAGACATTACCTGAAAGGTAACGCTGACCTTTGCCTTTTAAAGATTAAAAAAACGTTTACCCTAAGAAATGTCAGTAATAATAACAATAATCAAGAAATATGACTGAAGTTACAAGACCTGAAGTGCAACAAAATGTTATGCAACCTTTTATTCACAGCCATACATGATGAGATTAGATGGGGGAGCGGAGCTACATTCCACGAAGTGCATCATGACAGCAGAATGTAATAACAGAAGCGCCACCGGAGCCTGATGAACGAGGCAGATTGCGGCAGGTGATCTGATGAGAGCTAGTACTTACAATCTTTGTATGAAGACATCTAAGAGTGTACCATTCTCAAGTATATAATTAGAAATCGGTAAAACAAGAGTGCGGTCACCATCGATATTACGGTAATCACCTTCGACATTACCGTGATCACCATTTGGGAACAAGAATAAAAGCGTCAGTCCATTGAGAACACAGCAACTGTGGACTTTGTGTCTGGTATTCTAAATCTTAACTTGTTCATTAATGTTTTGACACAAGCAATAAACTAGGAACTTGTTCATTAATCTTTTGACACATGCGAGAAACTATCACTGACTCAATATATCCTATCCAGAAACAGGAAATGGAATGATACTCGTCACGTTGTACCCTATGATACTCAGTTAGTTTGGGCTAATTTTCCACACAGTTTCGTGTCATACGTTATGCCATGAACCCATATATTTCTTGTTTTTAAAGCTAATTAACGAGACGTTAATATCTGAAGTAGGCGACTGTCACGATTAGTGGAGCTATAAATGGGTGCCACGTTTACATTTAGATTTCAGATTTACTTGCACAAATGACAATCGTATCATTCGCATTATCGCTTCGAAAGATGAGTTTGATGACGAATGGGGTAAAACTGATACTGATGGAGCAGAGGAAGGTGGAGATTTACGATTTAGTGTTACAACAGAGCAGAGAGGCAGAGAGTTACATCCTGCAGAAGCTTTAGCGGTAAATAATAAGAATTAACTTTTAGAGTGTAAAAAATAGTAACGATTCAATATTTCAGCATAAAGCCTTTGTCAAGGACGACTGAAATGGCAAAAATGATCTACACACATACAAACTGAAATTTAATAGCCAGAGATTCTCTTTCTGTGTGGCTTGTGCACACAGCTTTATGCTGCCAGTTTGTCTGAGGAGGTAAATTGCCATGATTTCTGTCATTTGCTCTATGAATTTTGTACTTGTTTACTTAGTGAATGACTGCGCGGCGTCTGGCGCCGTTTGGTTACGAATTACTCTGTGTATACTAAGGTCTATTGCTCTATTTCAAGTTGAACCCAACATTTTCCTAGCGATAATGTCACGTCTGTCAGTTACTATACGGAATGTACTCTTTGATTAGCCTCATGTTCCCTGCGCTTGTCGTAGGTAGACCTGGTGTATCTGATATTGTAGAGAAAGTAACAGACTATAACGAACTCATTTAGAAACGCGTGGGCCTAGATGCCCAGATGTGAGAGCAGTATTTAGTTAGTTTAACATTTATTACTTTTCTTTAAGATCGATGTCATGCCTTTATTTTGTTCAGAACTGCATCTTCAAATTCTTGTTCAACGTTCAAGAACTATGTCCTGCTATGTCTGGCTGATGAAGTTCACAGTTTTCCCCATATTCTAGAAGCACCTTCACAGCCACTGCTCAAGATCCAGTCCCTCTGGGCAAATCAAGGATGTATAGGCGTTTTTAGCCGAACATCCTTGATGTAAATGTTCTGTGATGAATTCCATTTCTTCGTGTGCGTTTGTTTACATGGTAAGCTACATACCCTGTGCACTGCCTTCTGTGAGAGAGGAGCTAAAAACCTTTGACTTGCAAGTGTCCCCATCTGTTATCGATTGCCCAAAAATCGTTATATTAACGATTGCCAAAACAGAGTAACAAGTTAAAAAAAAAGAAGAAGGTTAATTTAGAACTTCTGAGGACAAGTCCTTGTTCAGAATTAAAGTTTTCTACTGTCTCTGTCTGGCACTCTGGCTTTGTAATGATGAACTTCTTAGTTGCTTTGGTGCCCAGCGATTTGTTTTTGTTTTTGTTTTTTTGTTGTTTCAGGATGAGGACGCCTACAACCAATCGGCCGTCCCTGAACACTCACAAACAAACACTAAACAGTCTCTTGCTATCACGCTAAATACTTCTTACACATGTTAGGCAGACCCAAAAATCAACACGCCAAGGATGATACAAACGTCCACGTGGCAAGTCTACATTTTAAATCTACTTCATATTTCTACACATCACACACAGCCCAAACTCACAAGTTCTGTAAAATACGAATAGTCGGAAGACATATACTGAAGTCGGTGGCCGAGGAACTGGTACAAGAGGAGGAAAGACCATGTGCTGATTGTATTATATATATATATATATATATATATATATATATATATATGTAATATATATATATATATTTGAGTTGCCAGAACCAACAGCTGACTGGCACAATTACTGTTCATACTCTCTGGTAGTTAATGAAACAGAGAGCAGGGCATGTATGTGTAAGCGACGACGCATGGCTCAGAATAGAGCGAGCTAGTGGTGTGACGTCACCGCCCACGCATATTGTGATTGTTATATATATATATATGGGGGGGGGGGGGGGGAGGTGGCTGACACGGGACAGAGAGAGTTTAGAATCAATGGCGGCTGAGTGCTAACGTCTGCCATGTATCGGGATATACTCAGTCCAGCCGATTCACGCTGTTGGTTAATATTGTGTCATGGAAATCATTATCGCTTTCTGTCCTGTAAGTTATTCCTATATGATGTTATGGAAATCATATCTGTGCTTTGGAATATCGTAGCTGTCATCGTTCGTGAAGAGGAAATGATTCTGTCGTGTCCTGTCGTAGTTAACGGGCACACCAAGGTTCATCGTGTGTATTCCTTTCACGTGGTTGTTATTTGGAAAGGATCAGGAGATGCCAACACGGCAACATCAGCTGCACAATCAATAAGGTGCATGGCACCGGTGATTCGATAATCTGAAGGGTCACGGAGGCAGATGTGCGATAATTCAGTGCATTGGCACCAATGGAGCTTGTGGGGAGGTGGATTGGAGATATTTCATTATTTCAGTGCATTAGCACAACTGGAGCTTGTGGGGAGGTGGATTGGAGATATTTCATGATATTCAGTGCATTAGCACAAGATGGTGATGGGCGTGTTATGAGGGATGGATTCGTAGCAGCAGTGGCTGCATATGTTTTCCAGTGCAATGGCACATGATAATAGTGAGATAGTGAATATGTTTCCAGTGCAATGGCACATGATGATAGTGAGATAGAAATGAGTTTACCAGTGCAATGGCACATAATAATAGTTGAGATGGAGATATATTTACTTAGGAGGGCCAGAGGAGCCCGAACCAATGTGGTCCGCTGTTTTGTGCTATTTAGTTAATGAAGATGCATTATGTCATGCCTTGTTGTTATCATGATGATATTTGTTGTCGTTCTATGCATGTAAGTCTGTGTGGCGTTTAACATGGTGTGCCTGTTGTGTATAATAAAATATTGGTTGATTTAAATGCTTGACTTTATACAATGTAATGCATGTCATGTAGATTGTATGAATGTGTGTGATTTACTGCACGACTGGCATACAGTATCCTTTGGAGGGAAAATCCTGGATTGTGGTTTAGTTTAATGGATTTTGGGGTTGCAGCTGGATTTTTTTGTCCTGCCCCACCTTTTATTGTCCCCAGTATGTAGACTTCGTAACCAGCCAAGTTTTACATATGGTTGTGGCCCGAGTGCGATGATGCTAATTCCTAGATTCAAGATTCAAATTCATTCATTTGGAAGACATTTCAATAAACCCTTTTTATCATCATCTTCAAGGGTCCACGGCCTTAAAAAATATTTTGGAACATTGCCTTAGCGCAAATTCATTTGGAATATTTGTATGCAGCTTGATAATACATGTTGTATAATTAAAAACAGAGTTTTGTAATTAGCAGACCTGAAAGAGTTGAAAGTTCATTGTAAGTTCACGAAGACCTTCCTAAGTGATGTATTATTTCCTACATTCATTATTCTTCTGGCGCCGAACATTTAGTCGGAAGCCATGTTTTGACGTCAGTGCTCACCAGCGAAAGAGAGTGCAGTTCGGGTCTTCTTAGGTACATTTACCTGCACTATTCGCGTAAGCCAGGTATATTTCCTGCAGTCTGGCACCAGCAATATGGGTGTAATCAGTGCGTTGTTTACAACAGATTGTCTTGGTCTGGATGTACAGTTCGTTCATTTGTTCCTAATAGTAGCTTAGAAAAATGGTAGAATAAAGCATTCCGACTAGGGGAGGACCAAATACAATAAGAGAGTGACTGGCATTAGAACCCTAGGCTCCAACTAGACAAGCAACCGCTAAGCCAAGAGAGGATACTCGATCATGAAGCGTCCTTAATCAGGTACACTAAAATGTCCATCATTTGTTCAGTTTTTTTTTAAGTTTGATGAACTAGGTTTTGCATTTTGAGATTTCTCTCCATCATACCGTCTCAATAGATGCAGTTGCTGTTGTAATTGCTCTTTACTTGTTTCCAAGCTTTCCATTAACGTTGATATCATGGCCTTCCTAAGTTTTCTCTTAACGTTGATATCATGGCCTTCCTAAGCTTTCTGTTAACGTTGATATCATGGCCTTCCTAAGCTTTCTCTTAACGTTGATATCATGGCCTTCCTAAGCTTTCTGTTAACGTTGATATCATGGCCTTCCTAAGCTTTCTGTTAACGTTGATATCATGGCCTTCCTAAGCTTTCTGTTGACGTTGATACATGGCCTTCCTAAGCTTTCTGTTAACGTTGATATCATGGCCTTCCTAAGCTTTCTGTTAACGTTGATATCATGGCCTTCCTAAGCTTTCTGTTAACGTTGATATCATGGCCTTCTTAAGCTTTCTGTTAACGTTGATATCATGGCCTTCTTAAGCTTTCTGTTAACGTTTATATCATGGCCTTCCTAAGCTTTCTGTTAACGATGATATCATGGCCTTCCTAAGCTTTCTGTTAACGTTGATATCATGACCTTCATGGAACATACAAGAGATAATTCCACAGTACCCTGTGGGTGAATTGTAAAATCAAATTTCTGAGAAAGTTCCACTACCATGATGGACTATATAGACTCCTACTTGGTTCGCAAGGTTCGTGTACCATAGCGTGCTCCCAGGAATCATTCTTAAGGAATTATGTAAAGTTTTGACTAGCCCTAGTTTAACAGATCTTAAAGACGTCTCTGTTGTTTATAAATGGTAACAGAACGTGGCTGAAAAAAAAAGAACATGAGAAAGCTGATTCAACCCATTGCAGAAAATCTCTTCGTCTGTAGCGCCACCTTGTGGGTTCTGGCACGGGAAACTCTTTATGTATGAATGCTTAAGAGGAATGTAGATAGAGAGAAATGCGGATAGCGTTAAGGAGACAGAAACATAAGAACACATCAAGCCAATTTTCCAGAAGAGAGGAGATGACAAGAGGAAACAACAGGACCAAAATACAAGAATTATGAAATACAGTAAATGATGCGGTTTGAATTAGCTCAAAATTCCACAACGACATTCTATAAAGCTAAGGAATTCAGCCCATAAAAATATTGATGACTGCATGAATTTTGATGGATTGGCCACATGCTGTGGAAAAAAGGACGCCAGCATAACAAGGCAGGCACAGATATGGAATTCCCGGGGAAACAAAAATCATGGAAGGCCCAGAATTACTTGAAGAAGGGAAATGATGACAGTGGTCAGAGACAAACAATACGCATGGATAGAAGTATAGAATAAATCCAAGAACAGGGATGACCGGAGAAACTTTATCCGAGGCCTATACACCCCCCCCCCCCCCCAAGGGAGTGATGGGCAATGATGATGTTACTGATGAAGTAGAAATTGCACTTCACACTAGGGAAGTAATGTAATTTATGTAATTTTTTTTACAGCTACTTCGTAATGAACCAATGTCATGTCAAACATGACAGATCCACTACACATGTAGCGACAGTTTAATGTGTCTAAATTGTTTCTGTCGTTCTGGACAAGCAAAAACTTTAAACGGGACCAGACAGTACTTGGCGACTTCTCGTCACCAGTCAAGGGAAAAAAAAGTCTCATGTGATTAATAATTTTTTTATTTCCAGAAAAATCTACAAACATTTAAAATACGGTAGGTTAAAATAGATTACCATGTACTGGATAATAAATATGAAAATGCACAGCTCTACATCCTGAGAGGGCAACAATAATAATAATAATAATTATAATAATGACTCGATTTAGCAGAAATCCATACAGAACAGCAGCTTTGCGCAGATGAAGAAGGAAGTGATGCATGTATAAAAAACATAAAAGAAATAAAAGAAATTCTGTGCAGTTTGTGCATGAAAGTTTAGTTTTAAAAGACACAAATTTCTGAAGATAAAAGTTTCTTCAGCTTTCCGATCTATTAAGACTCATTGCTGCAGATAAAGTTCGCCTCCGTTCCTCTCTACTCCTAATCCTCTCTCTGGTTGATAACATCAATTTCCTTCATATCCTCTTCTTTGTTATCATCTGCCAGTTCTTATAGCTGCCTGTTATAAACTTCTTATATTGCATGCTCTAAATCTCATAATATTTTTTACCTTCGAAGGTCGTAATCATTTTTATCCGTCCAATTTCGAGGCGTCTCTATCTTTTCCGTAACACTGATCTTTTCTACACGAGAGGGGTCATTGACCCCACGCCCCAACCCCAAACCTGGAGGACCAGGATGCAAGTTTCGTCTAACCCCTACACGCTCAGACCTTCCCGGCTTGGTTGGACCTACCAGTGTTAGAACCCCCGCTGGTCTGGCTCTGGGGGTGGTCAGGGTACACAAGTGTCACGCCACGACACGGCACCCTGGGGGTGGTCAGGGTACACAAGTGTCACTCCGCGACAGGGCACCCTGGGGGTGGTCAGGGTACACAAGTGTCACGCCGCGGCAGGGCACCCTGGGGGTGGTCAGGGTACACAAGTGTCACGCCACGACAGGGCACCCTGGGGGTGGTCAGGATACACAAGTGTCACGCCGCGACACGGCACCCTGGGGGTGGTCAGGGTACACAAGTGTCACGCCGCGACACGGCACCCTGTGGGTGGTCAGGGTAAGCAAGTGTCACGCCACGACACAGCACTCACAACATATGACAGGGGCCCCCTTTCGTGGTTCTCAAAATAAATAAACTAAATAAAATAAAATAAAATGGCCGTTTTCTACCCTGAACTGTGCAGTAGGGACGTAAAACCAGCCTCATTTCTTGCACTCCAAAACTGTAAACAAACAAAACACCATCAAGGGAAAGAATCCAGGCTATCGTCAGTCGATACATATCGATAAAAACACTGCAAACAATGACAGGACATAACTTGGCATAACCTCAGGAAATACAAACACTTTAAACATAAACCAAAAACGAAATTTAAGATAAAACAAAACTGGGTGATTCAACAAAAATGATGATGAGTGACCAAAAGAAAACTTTTCAGTAATATTCTTACATCATGCCACATTCCCTGGCCAGTGTCATTATCAAAAATGCATATCCCAGTATACGACAATACTTCACACAAACAGGGTCCCAACAAGAGAGTTCAATATTAACTTCATCTAAAGTAAAAGCTCCATCATTCATGATGCCATTATACAACCAATTCTCATACAAAATTTTCATTGACAAACTTTAACATTTTTCTTCGTGAGCACGACAAGCTTGGAGCAGCACAACTCACCGGCTTCTCAGCTAAACAGAAATAGAATCTAGCAGCCCCATGACCGCCATATTTTGTCATAAATTACTTGGTTAAAAATTTGCAAGGAAAACGTGTAATAATTAATGCAGTTCTCCATCACGTTCGAAAGCAAATGATCTATTTCTCCCGACAACAGTCTACTCTCACCACGCTTACATAGAACAATCATTTAACTACACGGTTCGACAGTTTCCGACATTGCAAGCCAAGACTTCACTTGAACAAAACGTATAATTAATATATAACAGAATTTGCATATATGGGATGGTTTGAGTTGGAGATCACAGCCTGAACACAATTTTGCCTACCACAACCACAACACAATGTCAAAAAAAAAAAAAAGGGAACACTTCACAATTTACACATCCATTCGTCCACGAAAACAAGGTTCACTGCTGATATCTCCAACAAAGCTGACCTTAACAGCACACTCAAATCAGACTACACACCAACACACAACCAGTGAAGCGTTACGTTTCAGTCGGTCCTTACGCTTCCGGCCAAAAAGCAACACCCCCACAGAGCTGCGTGTCTAACTTCAATAATTGCCAGTTAAAAGAATATATAAAGGTGAAAATCCTTTCTGTGTGATGATAATGGGAGATGCTTTTGGGGGATCTGAACCCCGGAAGTTGAGATTCACCGGTTTATATTAACACAGACGAAGAGTTGTCCCGAGCAGGCAGATGTTATATATTTTTGTAAGTTGCTGGTCTTAATTTTACTCACCTGCTTCTCTCATGGCTAAGGATGTCAGTATTTAATTAGCGTAATCAGCCACAGTAACAATATGTCAAGCTTGTGTTGCGAGGTCAAGCCCCTCTGCGCATGCGTGAAGTGCTTTTTTTCTCTGCTTAATCTCGGAAACTGGTATAGAAGAGATTGCCGTGTGCAAGCGTTATGGTCTTACCCTCTCTCCACTGTGCCTCTCCCACAGAAGCAAGTCTGGAAATCTAGCAGACTTGCATAGGACTCCAGAAAAGCATCACCATCTAAGATCTCAAAGATCTTCTCTGTCAAGATTTACTTTCCTATCCCATGAGTACCTCTGATTCTTTCTCTCTCTCTCTCTCTCTCTCTCTTTTACTCTCTCTTTCTCTCTCTCTCTCTCCCTCTCCCTCTCTCTCTCTCTCTCCCTCTGAGATCTTTTTTGTCAAGATTTACTTTCATATCCCATGAGTTTCCCCCAATCTCCGGCACAGCCAGTGATCTAACAACCACGTGACTAGTTTCATGGAGGCAATTACTGAAATTTCGGTCTTTCCCCAAATTTTTGGCAGATAGATTATGACGCAAACAGAATGTAATAAAAGTCCTCCAGCGGATAATGTACAGCTGATAATGCTTTAACTTTTTTTTTTCTTCTGAATTATTTTCCATATTTTGCATGAATAAATCTCGTTAAGAAGTTCTGATAGATAGAAATCGGAAAGAGGTTGCTTTATAATTTAAAACATATGGGGTTGGTTAAAAGTGTGTTATTTGTCATTTTATTTAGAATGTGTCTAAGTGTTGCACTGAACATGTGTCTAAGTGTTGCACTGAACATGTGTCTAAGTGTTGCACTGAACATGTGTCTAAGTGTTGCACTGAACATGTGTCTAAGTGTTGCACTGAACATGTGTCTAAGTGTTGCACTGAACATGTGTCTAAGTGTTGCACTGAACATGTGTCTAAGTGTTGCACTGAACATGTGTATAGTGTTGCACTGAACATGTGTCTAAGTGTTGCACTGAACATGTGTCTAAGTGTTGCATCGAACATGTGTCTAAGTGTTGCACTGAACATGTGTCTAAGTGTTGCACTGAACATGTGTATAAGTGTTGCACTGAACATGTGTCTAAGTGTTGCATCGAACATGTGTCTAAGTGTTGCACTGAACATGTGTATAAGTGTTGCACTGAACATGTGTCTAAGTGTTGCACTGAACATGTGTCTAAGTGTTGCATCGAACATGTGTATAAGTGTTGCACTGAACATATGTCTAATTGTTGCACTGAACATGTGTATAAGTATTGGACTGAACATATGTCTAAGTGTTGCACTGAACATATGTCTAAGTGTTGCACCGAACATATGTCTAAGTGTTGCACTGAACATATGTCTAAGTGTTGCACCGAACATGAGGTTTAAGTGTTGCACCGAACATGTGTATAAATGTTGCACTGAACATGTGTCTAAGTGTTGCACTGAACATGTGTCCAAGTGTTGCACTGAACATGTGTATAAATGTTGCACTGAACATGTGTCTAAGAGTTGCACTGAACATGTGTCTAAGTGTTGCACTGAACATGTGTCTAAGTGTTGCACTGAACATGTGTCTAAGTGTTGCACCGAACATGTGTCTAAGAGTTGCATTGAACATGTGTCCAAGTGTTGCACTGAACGTTGCTTAGCTTCAGGTGAGCAAGATCTGCAGTGCCAGTGTTGGTTTAGAGGGACGGGTTGGGTGGATAGATTTTGCTTCTGTGTACAGTTTCACAGACCCGGAAACAACGAGACTTGCACAGTCAGAGTGACTCAGCGACAGAGCCTTGACCTCTCGCTGCTGGGCGGTGCCCGTCCTTCTACAGTGCGTGGTTCGAGTCTCGGTTATTCTCTTACTACTTTTCTCCCGTCCAGGTCTAAAGCACTTTCTCTTCTATTCTTCCCCCCCCCCCCAGGCTATACATGCACACTGTGCTCTATCACCTCGCTGGGCTGTATTGGGGGTGGGGGGGGTGGAGCTCAATTTCATTAAGGTCATTCTGAACTCGAGCAAACATAAAACGAAATATTTAGGAGCTAAATGAGGTGACCTTGAAAAATGTGGCCATTATGACCAGCAGGAAGCCAGCAGAGCCTGTCAGTAACGACAGCTGTAGGAGCTCTGTTGTAAACAAGGAACCTGCATATGTTGACAATAACTTGCGTCAGGTGGCATTACAACTAAATAGCGAGGAGGAAACGTGTGAACTTGGACCACCAGCAGAGATACAGAAGAGGTCTTTGGGAAAAAGGCGACACATAACAAAACACTATCAAATTTGCTGTGTGGTCAAGCTGAACTTGAGCTCATCCCGGTCTTGATAAATCTGAAAATGTTTTATATCTTTTACTTAATTCTGCTCTGTTATTATTTCCTCTACTTTATTTTTTTTATTAACTGTGTAGTCTGGAAGTTGTTCGCCGCAGGCATTCTGAATCCACAGCTTTGTACTCACGTTGTGATTTTAATGGCTATGAAGGAAACAGAAATTGGTGAGAGAAACTCAACATAAAATCTCAAGAAGTTAGAATAATAATAATTACTATTATTATTATTACTATTATTATTATTATTACTATTATTATTATTATGACTGTTATTTGCCGTATCGGATAGTCTGGGCAGTATGACTCCTTGTCGTTTCCGATCAATTGAAATGTTTTCTTGTTTCCATACAACTTGTTAAGTCCACTGCTTTCTTGTTTCCATACAACTTGTTCAGTCCACTGCTTTCTTGTTTCCATACAACTTGTTAAGTCCACTGCTTTCTTGTTTCCATACAACTTGTTCAGTCCACTGCTTTCTTGTTTCCAGACAACTTGTTCAGTCCACTGCTTTCTTGTTTCCATACAACTTGTTAAGTCCACTGCTTTCTTGTTTCCATACAACTTGTTCAGTCCACTGCTTTCTTGTTTCCATACAACTTGTTAAGTCCACTGCTTTCTTGTTTCCATACAACTTGTTAAGTCCACTGCTTTCTTGTTTCCAGACAACTTGTTCAGTCCACTGCTTTCTTGTTTCCATACAACTTGTTAAGTCCACTGCTTTCTTGTTTCCATACAACTTGTTAAGTCCACTGCTTTCTTGTTTCCATACAACTTGTTAAGTCCACTGCTTTCTTGTTTCCAGACAACTTGTTAAGTCCACTGCTTTCTTGTTTCCATACAACTTGTTAAGTCCACTGCTTTCTTGTTTCCAGACAACTTGTTCAGTCCACTGCTTTCTTGTTTCCAGACAACTTGTTCAGTCCACTGCTTTCTTGTTTCCAGACAACTTGTTCAGTCCACTGCTTTCTTGTTTCCAGACAACTTGTTAAGTCCACTGCTTTCTTGTTTCCATACAACTTGTTAAGTCCACTGCTTTCTTGTTTCCAGACAACTTGTTAAGTCCACTGCTTTCTTGTTTCCATACAACTTGTTAAGTCCACTGCTTTCTTGTTTCCATACAACTTGTTAAGTCCACTGCTTTCTTGTTTCCATACAACTTGTTCAGTCCACTGCTTTCTTGTTTCCATACAACTTGTTCAGTCCACTGCTTTCTTGTTTCCAGACAACTTGTTAAGTCCACTGCTTTCTTGTTTCCATACAACTTGTTAAGTCCACTGCTTTCTTGTTTCCATACAACTTGTTCAGTCCACTGGGATTTTTTTTCTTGGTCTTAATCTCTTCCTTTTCTTTTTAGAATATTCCTGTCATTATTAAGTTCTCTAGCGTCTGTTTTTTCATGGAAATGTCCAAGATGGACATGGATCCATGACATCATTTTTCGATTCTCAATGATCCATTGATGTTTAAGAATTCACATGTAAATGTACACTGACGGTTATGTAAATTATTTATGGTTTCAGACAGACAGACAGACAGACAGACAGACAGACAGACAGACAGACAGACCGACAGACAGACAGACAGACAGACAGACCGACAGACAGACAGACCGACAGACAGACAGACAGACAGACCGACAGACAGACAGACAGACAGACAGACGGTCCTGCTTTCTTCGAAGTTCAAGTACAAGTAAGGCTAGCTCCAGGTTCCGTGACTTCTAGTTGAAGTCTAAATTTTTATCTAGTTTCTTGTGAAATTTCTCTACACTCTTCTCTAGTTTTTTAATGAAATTTTATACACGTTTCTCTAGTTTTTTTTTAAGAAAATTCCTTAAATTTCCCCATCTCCACCACAGAAGATCAGTTGTGACAGAAATGTCCGTAGAAAAACTGACAAATCAACATAAGAAAATAAAAATAAACATATCAGCAAATTTCAGTTTATAACAGCAATCCATCTCCACGTTCACGGAATAAAAGATTCCGGTAGCAAGTTCCTTCAACGTCTAACTTCATCCATGTCTCCAATCTGAGTTTATCTCACAGACGAGTGCGCCAGTTACCAGGTAATATAACATCAAATTAACCGTGAGACGCTATTCTCCCCGGCCAGGAATTTTGTCTTACGTAAACCACGTCAAATTCTTCAACAGACTCCCGATTAAAATTTCGCAATTAAGGCGATGCAGAAAAACGGGCCTTTCATCAGAAATGTCCAGGGAATTATTTGTTACAGGTTTCTCGTTTTTGACCGCTAGGACTGCTGGTAGTATGGGGCCCTTGTTTTAAAAACAATGAGATGTGATTAGCACAGTTGACGATTACTTGTTCTAAAACAGGAGAGTCGTGGCGCAAGTACAAGATCAAGCTCGACTGAAAGAAACTGGAAGAAAGAATAGCCATTGCCATTCAGATAACACAAACACGGCTCCCTCAGCACGTTACTGACAGAAATATGAAAATAAGAAAATCCTTCTAATCTATCAAAATGTCTTAGAGACATTAAACATACAGATATATAAAGGCACTTAAGCCTTACAAAAACTGGACATATGAACATAGAAGGGTACTCTAAACATTACAACAACTGGACATCTAAATATGGAAAGGTATTCTAAGCTTTACAATAACTGGGCATATAAAAATAGAAAGGCACTCTAAGCTTTACAACTGGACATATAAACATAGAAATGTACTCTAAACCTTACAACAACTGGATATCTAAACATAGAAGGGTACCCTAAACTTTACAATAACTAGACACATAAACGTAGAAGGGTACTCCAACCTTACAATAACTTATTATATACTCTAAATATAAAAGAGTACTCTAAACCTTACATGCTCAGAGAATTATGACTGACACATTTAGTGCAATTGATAACGAAACAAAAACTTACATCAGTAGAAGAATTTGTACATTTCTGGTACAGGCAGAAAGAGACTTGAAGACCATTTGCTTTATTACATGCAGAAAGTTTCTTCATAAATATAGCAAAAGAATACCTTTCCCAAAATTATTCCCACACTCCATGAGGGATTCATATGCGAGTCCTGTAATGCGATTAATGCCATTGTGTGCAAAACATGCAGGATAACTTATACTGCTGAAATTGGTCTCAGAGTAGGTGACTGCGTGCAGAAACATCTGTATGATATCACCCAGCATCCTTCGAAACCAGTTCCTAATCATTTCAAAAGCCCTAATCACAGAGGCAAATCTGATTTTCTTGTAAAAGCCATCAAATAATGTCAGACTGATGACAGAAGCCGCCTGGCGCTTGAGATCCGCTACAGTCAGGAATATGGGACGCTGGAACCACATGGTTTGAACTCGCATTTCAGCTACACCTAACACAATCTCTTTCACAATCGTAATCCCTCTGCATCAAGTTCCACTCCTTTCTCACTTGTAACACATAGTTCAGAACCTCACAAATCTAGATTACAACCCCTTCTACCCCAACTATGATCACCTATTCCACCTTCTCCCGGCTAGATTACCATTATTTAACTCTCTCCCCTTTCCACGCCCCTCCCCTTCCTTATTTACGACTCATCTATCATCGCAAATCTCCATTTAAACATTCTCTACACTCCACCATGCTGACTTCTGAACACAGCCTCTTAGAAGCCACAGCTTCTTGCAAGTCACAGTCAAGTGGTCTATTCCTTTTATTTTATTCTAATTTTTTTTTGGTGTCCATTGCTATTTTTTACACAAAATGCTGAATGAAACTTTCAAACTTCATATTTTCCCCCGTACGCTTAAACTCTAACACGTCCAAAAGACATTCTGCGCAGTAAACAAAAATCTAGACGCGCTGGGTTGAAGCTAAACACATGGAATTTCCTAGACAAAAACAATATACAAATGAAAAACTGAAAATAATATCAGCGCCAAGTGCCTGTATTCAGAAACATGGAAGGTCTTGAAAAGGCGTTTATCACAGACATCTGATCAGATTAGGGAGGCTTTTTAAATCTTTTTTTTTCTTCAGTCCAAAGCAGAAGAAGAAAGAGTAACATAATAAAAGAAAATTTTAAATATTCGCTTATTTGTTTTGTCTGGAAAATAATGAGGGTTCGAGGCAGCTTGACAGTTTTCATAGCCATTAAGAGATGTATTGTGTCTGAATATGTGATGATGAGTCTAACGCTACATTTGCTATATAATTCGAAATTGAGTAATATAATTTTTCCATCTTTTGATATATTTACTAGAAGATATTTCGGCCATTCTGGATACATAGCATCAACAAATTAGACCCAAGATAAGCACACCCTTGGAAGCGTGCTGGAGAGAAGAACAGGGCACAGTTATTCGCTTCTTGAGTAGTCAGTCAGTCATTTGCATGTCCCTCTGCTGAACTTTGCCTCCCTAACAGCTCTCCTTAGGCCTCTCTGTTGTGAGCAAGATGGCCTGCTGCTGATGCATCCATCTTGAGTAGTGAGCGTCAGAAATTTGCAGATAATTGGTCGTAGAACGAAGAGGCAAATTGGAGGCATATGTGTATTGCTTCAGCGGGTTTATGAGTCGCACAGGAAGTTTAAAAGCTCAGTGTGAAATCTGACTGACGCCTCTAGCTCTGGCTGATTTCACCCTGAGAATATGCCTGACACTAAAATTGAAATGGAACGAATGATACGGGAAAACACATGACTAACAGTGGATGAGGTGGCTGAAGAATTATAAAGTAATCGTTCTGCCTCTTCATTATACGATGAATATATGCAGGTTCCTCATCCTCTGTGCAAGAAACGAACAGCTGTGCATTTTTATTCTTACGTGTATGCTTCCAAAGGAGCTGCCGTTTTAGATTTGATTTTGCAGCGTCGCATTTCCAAAATAGCCAATGTGCCTCCATGCTCATGTATCTAAAGAAGGAGTGCCATAACATATGTCTACTACAACTGTCTACTACTCGATTTAAACACAATTTTTTTTAGAATAAAGTTGCCGCTACTGTTTTTACTCGCCCTCGTATATTTTGTCCTGTATTTAGGTCGAGATACAGATATGCAGTAAATTTTGTCCTGTATTTAGGTCGAGATACAGATATGCAGTAAATTTTGTCCTGTATTTAGGTCGAGATACAGATATGCAGTAAATTTTGTTTCTGGTAAAAATGCAACTGAAATATTTAATTGGTATATTGAAGAAATAATAATTATGGCAAACTGGACGCTGGAAACAGCTTTGTCTTTTCAACACCACCAAAAGAACAATTATGCTACTAACAGCAATGAAGAAAGGGATGGAGACTGAAATGAGTCGCGTCTGAAGAAGGATTTTTGACTCTGAGGTGGACAGTACGCGGGAAAAAAAAAGAAAACGCTCGCTGCAGACGGCGAGTAGCGAAAAGAACTTGCTGCTGTCCAACCAAAACTCCTCTGGATGTTGTCTCGAGCAGCGTCCATGAACATTTAGACGGCTGTAGCGAACGTGAAGTCTGGACTATTTATAGAAAGAAGTAAGGCGTACAATTTTCATTAAATGGAGCATATTCTTACTTAGAGCGGCCGGGTATTTCAGAAATGCTCCAAAGTATAATAAATGGGACACATTGTTAATGAAAAGGATATCAGACAGTTCCATGAAAAGAAAAGGATACCAGACAGTTTTATCTCCTGTCTTATTTCTGGATCAGTTTGCTCGTTTTCTGAAGGATTTGCTGATATCATCTTTGCAAAGAATTTGGCTTCTTGACGAAGTGATAAACGCCAGACTCGTATTATCGTGTTATTTCAGTGATACTTGATTCACATCATTTGTTTGTGCTCACATTAATACGCAAGTAAATATGCTCGTATTTTTAATGGCTGTCCATACGTATATACTGATAAATTATGATAATTTTACACACGAGCATACATACTGTATACAGCATATTATTTATTATTTAACATGAAACTTTATCCATCAGCTGCAGTCTCGATAGCAGCTGAGAATTTTGCTTCTGCATTGTGTCTAGTCCATGATATGTCTAATATGACATATCTAATATGATCGAATGCCTTACTTTTAATGTGCCATTTGGTCAGTCCATCCCACAACTTTTTCTCTCAGTCTCTTCGTTTTTGTTTTTTGTTTGACAGTTTTTTTTTGGTTTTTTTAAGGGGTTGGGGAGGGGGGTGGGGGCGGTATTTGCATTTGTATTATTCATTAACTCACTTCCGAAGAGACTGTGAGTCAAGCAAAACAGGTAAAAATAATCAACTGAGACAAAGAAAATAATACTATATAGAACTGGCATAGTTTTAGGTAAGAAAAATCATATTTTCGTTTGTTTTCCCATTATTTTGTGTATTTCTTTCAGCTAATATTAAAATAGTCATTAAGGATATATAGTAAATCATGCATATTTTTAAAAAATCGTCTAAAAATATAACGAGCCTTTTTTATTTTCCTTTTTAAAAAAAAAATATTTGGAATGCAACATTTAAGAAAAATAGTAAAACAAAGAACAGTTTCCGTCATTTTACACTGCTACAGTGCAGATGGATATAAACATAAGCAACGGAAAACCAGAACAACTAACGAGCTACAGCTACCTACAGTATATACTACCTGAGGGTAGGAGATTTGGGAAGGAGATAAAGAAAAGAATAGGAACTACAAGACTTTCGTTCAATGCTATGAAGACAAGGCTGTAAATTCGGAATGTGTCCATAAAAAAAAAATAGAAAAATGAGATTTAGAAAATACTACATATTCTACACTGCTGTATGAAGCTTATAAACCTGGAGTCTTAAAGTTAAAAAAAAAATCAGAGAGAGGGATAAATGCAGCAGAAATGTGGAAAGTCGGTCATGTATCATTGAAAATAAAAATAACAAATGTACAGATATTAGAGCAACGACAAGTTCAACGTGAACTTCATAAAGAATATAAGGATCAAGAACGCAAAAATACTTTGGACACATCAAGATACAAAATAATATCCCGAAAACCATACCAGAAGAAAAAGCAGAAGGGGTCAGAGCGAAATGTAGACAGAGATGTAAACGTTTTACTGTCAACCTTTGTACCGAAGACGGCACATGATGGTGATGATGATGGTGGTGATAATCATGATGGTGGAAAATATAACTGCGTTACTTTGCTAGCGACCTCTGATGAGAATACCACTAAATGCTCTAAAATGGCTCATTACATTTTTATTATAAGACAACTTGTAGCGTTGCTTGTCTGGCGGGTACAATCCTCCTTTTAAAATGTTCAAGGAACGCTCCCACGGAATAAAATGTATTCTCAGTTTCAAATAAACTTTCCAAAACCCTTTTGTTTACCGGATGGGCAGGGAGTAGCTCTTTACAAAAAAGAGAACAAAGACGGGGACTGTTCATAACTAGGAAATGAAAAGGGTATCAGTGTGATCTGTTGTGCAGTAATTCTATGTCAGGTTTTGAAGTGTGATCTCTGCTGGCATATGATGACTTGATATCGCCGCTAATGTCATGGCCCGGCCCGGCTTGAGGGCACATACTCTCACGTGACTTTCAGATATTTATCAGGGGCGTTGATGTATACCAAAGATTTCAAGGTCACGCAAGTTCTTTTGTGGTAACCTCCTAGTCAAGTGTTGCCCTTAATACATAAACTTTTCAAGGCAGGAAGCATTTACACTTTTTTAACTTCTGTGAGAATGTTTCAGCTCATAGTCTAGTCTACTACCATAGTATATATCAGTGTTTCAGCTCGTAGTCTAGTCTACTACCATAGTATATATCTAGTGAAAGGGTTAACAACATATGATCCACTTTCACAAGCTAAAACAAAAATTGTTATAATTTTGCATGTAGTTAGTTTGGCAATTTGTATATCGACTTTCATAATTTCGTGCTTGTGAATCAACACTATCACAGTTCGAGTTTTTTGTCCATTCTGTACAAGTAATTTTGTGTATATGTCGCCCTTTCACTCAGTCACAACGATTGATCTAGCACCGATGTCACTGATAGACTGTTTTATATTATCTTCTTTCTTTGAGCGCAAATTATTCCAACAAGTTTTTTCTTCTACTTCAATAAAATATGTAAAGGTTTAATTAAAAATCTTGGCTTCTTTCTTTGTTCTCTCGTCATAGTACGATGGGTTACAAATAGCTTTAAAATAATCAATACCGAACTAAATAAGCATTCAGAGTTTTAAAAACTTCACTCCTCAGGGGGTTTACAAACTCCCCCACCCTCCTCTTTTCCTTCTAACAGCGATGCCTTCACCATGTCGTTTATAGCACACTCCCTACCCGTAGGGTGTAGGCTTGTGTGGAAGGCACACATTTATTTTTCGCGTGCAGGAAAAGGACATTCTCACACAAGAGACCTCGCTCCATGACTTTACTGTTTGCTCCAAGTAACATCATCGTATAAGGTTCTTAAATGGTGGCGGCCAATTCATTAATCAAAATTCCCCAGCCCAAGCCCCCCACCCATACCGATGGAAGCTGAACTTGGACTTAAACGACACCGAGTTAGATCACCCCTAGGATACCCCTATGATCTCTAGGGGCCGGAGTGTCATGTAAAAATAATCGAAAATGAACGATATTAGTGTCGAATCCATAGTTTTCGGAGTCGCTGAAATGAATAGGAACACTCCTGATGCCGTTTAAGTCCAAGTTTAGTTCCCATCGGTATGGGGGTGGGGTGTCTAGGGTAGGGGTGGGATGGGGTGACATGTAATCGAAAACGGCCGATATCTGTGTCGAATCCATAGTTTTCGGGTCGCTGAGATGAATAGTGGCACTCGCAAGTTCAGCCCCCATTGGGTGAGAGGTGGTGAAAATTAAAATGTCCAAATTGACCGAGATTAGTGTCGAATCCACAGAATTCGGGGTCGCTAAGCTGATTGATGACAATCATGATGACAATTAAGCCCACGTTTAGTCGAATAGAAGAAATAGAACTATGTTTTACCGTTTAGACTTTGTAGAAACTTCTAAAAGGTTGTGTATGTGAATAGAACATTGTGGGACCTTCTAGAAGTTTGTCGAACTGAATAGACCTCTGTAGAACCTTCTACAAGGCTGTGGAAATGAATGCAACTTTGTAGAACCGTCTAGATGGTTGTGGAAGTGAACAGAACTTTGTTGATTGGGATAAATAAATACCCGGGCAACGCCGGGTAATCACCTAGAGGATATGTGTGTGTATATATATTATACACACACACACACATATATATATATATATATATATATATATATATATATATATAAGTGGAAAGGAATGAGAGAGGGATACAATAGTGATAGATATCCTTCACTTTTTGCGCGAAAGAAAGTGCAAAAGTGATGTTGGACAGACTAGTCTCAGATTAAGTGACCGCATTCAGAAATATCTTTATGACATCTAGCAGCACGCTGGTAAGCCATTCTCTAATCATTGCAGCAGCCCAAACCACGGAGACAAGTCAGATTTTCTAGTAGCAGCCATTAAGCAATGTCAGTCTTATGACAGAAGCCACCTAGTGCTTTAGAACCGCTACGTTCAGAAATATGGGACGCTGGTACCAGATGGTTTGAACTCGAAACTTAGTATCTCCTCGGTATACTGGATTACAAACCTTGTACCCCAACCACTTTCTTCTATTCCACCCACCCATTTCTCGACTAGATTAAGTTTTTATCTTTCTCTTCTTTACCGTTTTCTCCATTCCTTCTATAGCACCAGCCTGTGACATATCCCTAGTCTGTACTTAAACATTCACAATACTCTATCACGCCCACTCCTGGCTCCTGGGTGCAACTTCTTACAAGTCACAGCTAAGTGCTTCCTTTTTCCTAATTCTTTTTTCCATTTATATTTCTTGTATAGGATTTATGTGAATTTCTCATTGTATTTTCTTTCAATGTTTCTTTTTCCTGTATGTTTCTTATATGATAAAGGTGTAAACCAACGCATCACAACCATGCTCTCGTTAATTAGTAAAGCTGTTCCTACTTTTGTTTTAAATAGTTTGACGTTTTGCTATCACAGCTTTACTGCAGTTCCTTCGTGTATGTTTATATGTTTAGTTTTATATATTTACTAACACCTAAGTTATATGAAGTGTGTCACTCAGTAACTAGTAACAGATACTAGTACGTCCCGCTGTTATGACTAGTAGATTACAACTTTTACAAATGTCCATCCATGGTTGGTCTGCGATATGTATGTCAACATTATACAGTCTATATCTTACGCCATGACTTCCGTTGCTCCGAGGAGATTTTTGCGCAGAACGCAGAATTTGACTGTTGTAGAAAAAAAAAAATTTCTTTGCCTTAATGTTCGTTTTTTTCTTTCCTTTTTTGCTTACAAAGAATCCAGAGTATGTCGTTGCAAATGTTGTATGATCATGACAAACTCGCATTTTTTAGAGGAAAATATTTTGTAGATACAATAGAATATATAGTAGATCTGATCCCTTTTCACTCCAGTATACACTGTTGGCGCCGTGACATGCTGACATATAAGCCGTCTCTAATTGCACCCCAGCTTGCAACCACATTAAAAGAAAGCGGAAAATGTAGCACTGTGAGGTGGACTTTAAGAAATGCCCATTACATTTTAACTGTTAGCACGTGTTGTTAAGCTGCTTTCTTAGCAACCAAGTAAACTTTTCTCGTACGTCTCTAGCTTTTGTTCTGCGCTGAATAAATGGTTCGAACAAAGTATACAGGCTTTCTTAATAGAATCACAATTCTGATTTGAAAATACTCTGCGAAATAAAGGTGTACAAGAGATCGTTTTGAACAAAGCCATAAAAAAAGAGAAAATATTGATTGGTCACTTCATAAGGAAAATGTTGAAGGCACAGTTGCGTCATTTTTTAAAAATGTAACTCATGTCCCCCGGTTCGATTTCAAAATGGGGTGGAATTTTTTTTTCAGATCGACCAGCACCTGGGTCATTTCAGCCTAGGGTTTGCCTAGGAGAGAAAGGCAGTGCGGTAAGGTGCTGCCATCTCTACCTGTAAACGCTGTACTGGTCTACACCTATGGCATGCAGATGCTACGGGCTCAGGTTTAGAAAACTCATGAATGCTGAACAAATGAAAATAGAAATTAAAAGAATCCAAAGACCAGGAAATATTGAGGAAATATAACATTGAACTTTGTCAGATCTTCGACTTCCAAACATTCAGTCTTCCAGCCAGCTCTTCTAGACTGTAATACAATTTAAAGAGTCAGTTGGCAGTTAGAATATTTTGTCTGCAACGTAATTAGTAAAATTTTTAATATTCTTAAGAAGCAATGATGGATTTTAAAAAAATCATATTAATCCTGACATCTGAATGTGTTGAGAGACATTAACGATTACTTTACTCTCACAGTTTTCTATGCAGTTATACATAACGCTTCTTTATTGATTCTACAGGAATGTCCAGTGTGTGAGACAGAGAGAAAACAGATGTGGCCAACATCTATATCAGTTCAAGAGAAGCTTTATGGGGATATACACCAGCTCCAGCTGACCATTGGTTACTTTATACAAGTCGACGTCTGAGAATGATCGAAGAAGAAGAAGAAGAAGAAGAAGGGTAGGGCACGTTACAACAACTATTAAAATCAGTTCTGTTTCATATCTCATAACCTTTTTTTCTAGTCCCAAATTTTTAGCTTGTCTTTTTATTTTGTCGCAAACGTTCTCCTGAGTTGGTATTTCCTTTCCGCTGGAGCAGTTTAACTCTTTTAATCCCGAATTAATTTCCGTGCTCTGTCAGAATAAACTTTTATGAGAAATTTTAGAAGAAAGAAGTTGAAAGGAAATATGAACTGGATTAGAAATGTGCTGCTTTTCGTTTTATTTAGACTTGCCCTAAATATCGCTCTTTGCTTTGATTCACGTAGGTATGCAAGATCTACCAACACTGGCAGCGTTGTAGAGCGAAAGAGTTAAACTGTTTCTCTTGATAATCAGAAGCGTGAGATGGGAGTTTCCGCCTGATATCACTGTCAACCTATTTCCGATAACGAATGGAGAAAGTTAGAAACAGGAAGCAAATCTCCATGAAATTGGAGTTTGGACGTGACAGGTCGGTTTCAGAGCAATTTCTGAGCAGTTTTTTTATGACCCGTATATGGCTGGATCAAGTCATCCCGAGCAGGCAAATGTTGTCCTCTGCCCGTCTGACACCGGCTGCATGATTCACGATATGTCGGATTTGCTCCGCGTAGCTAAAATAGTCCCCTGTGAAAGTAACAGTAATACGTTTCCAGTCTGAAAATAGCAATCAGGAATATCTATGCTGCGCTTTAACTGTTGCGCGTTGGCTGATGTTGATAACTAAATTGTGAAGAGTATCTGTATTGAAGAGTACGCGGAAACAATACGCGGCTGAACGTCTACTGAAGGCAAGAGGCAATTTTCAAGAAATTGATTTCAAATAAATCAAGGAGGGAATAAACTGATATATTCATCTTAGGCATTTTCTCGCTTCTCTTGACTGACAGTAACAGATTTTCTTAGACCTCCTATTGGTGTAGCTTTTCTCTAAAGTAGAAAATTTACTGTTGTATACTGACACGCTCACATCTACTGACATATCCAAAAATACTGAAATGCCTACCACTACTGACATGTCCAAAAATACTGAAATGCCTACCACTACTGACACGTCTAAAAATACTGAAATGCCTACCACTACTGACACGTCTAAAAATACTGAAATGCCTACCACTACTTACACGTCTAAAAATACTGAAATGCCTACAATTACTGACATGTCTAAAAATACTGAAATGCCTACAACTACTGACATGTCTAAAAATACTGAAATGCCTACAACTACTGACATGTCTAAAAATACTGAAATGCCTACAACTACTGACATGTCTAAAAATACTGAAATGCCTACCGCTACTGACACGCCCACTAATACTGATGTGCCCAGCATTACTAACAATTCGACTATACTCCAGAACTGAACTTTCATACTGGTATGCCTACCATTATTGATACTTCTATAAATAATGACATGTCTACCACTACTGGCTCTCCCACTAATACTGATATGCCTACCAGTAATGACATGAACTAACCATACCTTTACTGACATTCCATTTAATACTAACATGTCAGCCACTGTTGATATGCCCACATATATTGACACGCCTACCAATACTGACGGGCCCACGAATACTGACATGCCTACCACTACTGACACGCCTACCAATACTGACAGGCCCACGAATACTGACATACCTACCACTACTGACACGCCTACCAATACTGACAGGCCCACGAATACTGAAATACCTACCACTACTGACACGCCTACCAATACTGACAGGCCCACGAATACTGACATGCCTACCACTACTGACGCGCCTACCAATACTGACAGACCCACGAATACTGACATGCTTGCCACTACTGACACGCTCACAAATACTGATATGCTTACCTACCGCTGCCCACAAGCAGGACTCGAGTGTAATTCTATCTCTTCAGTCTATCCCACAAGCAGGACATGAGCGTAGATCTATCTCTTCAGTCTATCCCACAAGCAGGACATGAGTGTAGATCTATCTCTTCAGTCTATCCCACAAGCAGGACTCGAGTGTAGATTTATCTCTTCAGTCTATCCCACAAGCAGGACTCGAGTGTAAGTCTATCTTCAGTCTATCCCACAAGCAGGACATGAGTGTAGATCTATCTCTTCAGTCTATCCCACAAGCAGGACTCGAGTGTAAGTCTATCTCTTCAGTCTATCCCACAAGCAGGACTCGAGTGTAAGTCTATCTCTTCAGTCTATCCCACAAGCAGGACTCGAGTGTAAGTCTATCTCTTCAGTCTATCCCACAAGCAGGACATGAGTGTAAGTCTATCTCTTCAGTCTATGCCACAAGCAGGACATGAGTGTAGATCTAAATCTTCAGTCCCCCTGGGAACAACTGTGTTAAGAGCACACTTATCTTAACATAGTGCTTGTGAGACAGGGAACATAGATCTGT
This sequence comes from Achatina immaculata, assembly GCA_009760885.1. Classification (NCBI taxonomy): domain Eukaryota; kingdom Metazoa; phylum Mollusca; class Gastropoda; order Stylommatophora; family Achatinidae; genus Lissachatina; species Lissachatina immaculata. The sequence goes on along the minus strand of CM019703.1, from coordinate 5,473,515 downwards.
TTGCTTAAAAACTCTGACCTACCTCTGTAGCCCAGAAACTTGTAGCAATCAACACTAATTGTAATTGTTATTTTTGTAAAATGTAATGTCAGGTTGGTGGACGGATGGGGACATGGAAATCTCTGGCGGGGATGAGGGAAGCCTGGTGTGAAACCAATGAATCCAGGACGTGACAAGCCTATAGGTCTTTACAACAATGGCTGTCAGAATGATGTAAACAAAACAGAGCCAGCAGACTATAGGTGGCGGGGAATGGATATCGTTGAAGCACTCATCAGATTCTTCATCTCAAAGTCAGAGTGTCTTTGTGGAACTGTCTCCAAACCATCTGACATGGAGAATGGACTTACATACAGCCACCAGAGGCTGGAAAACAAAGTTTTGGCCAGGCCAGCCACACTGTCTTCATGGCAGTCCGAGCAAGACCACAGTCTGCCCTAGCAAGGAAAGGTGCTGAAGTCGGAGTTACCCAGCCAAAAGGCGCATCGCAAAAATCAGGGTAACACGCATTATCGCTAATGAAATGTCTATATCTACAGTTTTCAAACATGGTGCTCGCCCTGTGAAGACTAACCAGGCAGGTGCAGTGCCGGGCCCCCTGCCTTGAAAGGGTCCACCCATTGCTACTGGAGGTCCTCTCAGTTCGTCTTGTGGAGTCAGGAGACATAGTAGAGCTACTGGCCAAAAAATACAACGAAAGAAAACAGGCCAAAAGCAAGAGCTTAAAATAATGCAGTGGAATGCTGAGGGTGTCAGCAGTGTTAGAGATGGCTATAGCAAAAAGGTGGAACTAGAGAACATACTTTTTCCAGAGCAGGTAAGTATATGCTGCATACAGGAGACACACCTAACCAAAGATGCCGCCTTTAAAATCAGAGGCTACCAGTGTTTTAGATCAGACCGACGGGACAGAAGAAAAGGAGGAGTACTCACACTTGTTAAGAATAACATCAGCGCATGTCAGGTGGGAGTGTACATGGAAGGAGCTGAATACCAGATGATCCATCTAAAAAGTAGTAATACAGATTTCCACCTCCTTAACTATTACTGTCCTAACGACCGCCAACTTGCTTTAGAAACAATCCCACACAAAGAGAGACTGATGGTCTGTGACGATTTTAATAGCCATTCCCAGAGCTGGGGCTATGACCACATAGACAAGAGAGGAGAGGAAGTTGAGAGCTGGCAAGATGATAATGGACTTCTCCTGATCAACCAGCCAATGGATCCCCCAACATTTTACTCAAGGGCTTGGCGTACAACCTCAACACCAGATCTGGCATTCCACTCTCCAGATCTGAAGTTGAACATTACACGTGAAGTTGGAAAACAACTTGGAGGTAGGGACCATCGACCAGTCTTCCTGACAATAGAAAATGAACTCCTTAACACCAGTAGCCCTCTCCCCAGATGGAACTATAAAAAAGCAAACTGGACAATGTACAGACATCGTACAGGTATCCTGGTGGGACAGCTGTCAATAGAAGGTAAGGATATTAACAGCATAGTGAAGGAATTCAATGCTTGTATCCTTCAAGCCGCTCGTGAAACCATTCCCAGAGGAGCTCGCAAGGACTATAAACCATACTGGTCTAGTGAGCTGGGAAAATTCCATGATGATGTGGAAGCAGCTCGAAAGCAAGCAGAAAATAGACCATGCCAAGAACACCACAATAATTACCAACATTCTAAGGCCAAATTTCAGAGAGCAAAGCTGCAAGCCAGACGAGAAAGTTGGAGAGAGAAAACAGAGTCCCTAAACTTTGAAAAAGATGGAAGGAAACTGTGGAAACTAATCAAACAGTTAAATGATGAGAGTACTGGAAGAAGTACAAAGATTACACTAATAGATGATGGGAAAACTCTTACAGGTAAGCAGGTAGCAGATCACTTTGCTCGCATGTTTGCACAGGACTACAATGTTGATATCCATCCAGAGAAAGAGCGTGCAGTGCGCATTGACCCACAGAAAGAAGAGGAACAAGTCAGAAAAGTGGAGGTCATGGATGCACCAATCACACGCAGCGAGTTAGACCTAGCAGTCAGTAAACTGAAACCAAGAAAATCATCAGGACCAGATGGAGTGTCAAGTGAAATGATCAAGAACCTGGGAATGGCAGCAATGGGAAAGCTGTTGGATATTTTCAATATGTGCTGGAGCACAGGTAAGTTACCTCAAATCTGGAAGGAAGCAAGCATGGTACCACTGCTAAAGCCAGGGAAAAACAGTGATACTGCCTCCAGTTACAGGCCAATCAGTCTCACTAGCTGCCTATGCAAAACGATGGAACGCATCATTGTCCTGAGGCTAAAATGGTACCTAGAAAGTGAAAACCTTCTCGTTCCACAACAAGCAGGATTTAGGCAGTACTACAGTACGGAAGATCAAGTGACCTATCTCTCTCAAGAGATTGAGGATGCATTCCAAGAGAAAAACCTTGTACTAGCAGCGTGGATAGACCTAAAGAAAGCCTTTGATAAAGTATGGAAAAAAGGTCTGCTGTGGAAACTAAGAAACTGCAATGTGAATGGAAGACTGTACAACAGGATAAAGTCCTATTCACACAATAGAAGAGCTAGAGTAGTAATGGATGGACACAAAAGCCAGAAAGTACTTCTGCGACACGGTGTACCACAAGGAGAAGTCCTTTCGCTTACACTATTCCTTGTATTCATTAATGACCTGGTCAAGGAACTTCCCTATGGAATCAAAGCAGCACTGTATGCAGATGATCTGGTCATGTGGTGTACAGATGAATATGCGACAGTTGCTACACAGAGACTCCAAAGAGCAGCAGACATCTTGACATCATGGACAAACAAATGGTGTATCAACACAGAGAAATCAAGTACCACTCTGTTCACTCTCTCATCTAAACAGAAAGCAGGTAAGATCTTTGTAAATGAAATATCCTTAAGGATGGACAACCAACCCACTTACTTAGGAGTGACTCTTGACTCAAAACTGACTTGGAAGCAACACATCAACAGTGCAGAAGCAAAAGCCAGAAGAAAACTAGCCATATTAAGAAAATTAAGTGGAACCACATGGGGAGCTAGTGAAAGAATCCTCAAGAATGTATATCAGCAAAGTATTCTACCACATTTAGAATATGGCTCAACATCTTGGTGCACAGCATCAGACACTACGCTGCATAATCTAGACAAGGTTCAAAATCAGTCACTACGGATTATCACAGGTGCCATGAGGTCCACACCAATAGTAGAAATGCAGAAAATAGTTGGTGTTCAAGCGCTAAAGGAACGTAGAGACACAATGGTCATGACCATGGGAGAGAAATTCCTTAGCTCTGTAAGCCATCCCCTGAAGGAGAGATTCAATAACTTGGCATTAAGCCGGCTTAAAAGAAGCAGCTTCATTCATCAGGCCAAGCGTATGCGTAAGCTGATACCTGACCTTCCAACTGTAGTCGCTCCATTAACATCTGTACCAGAGCATACACCATGGAAAGAAGCAGATTATACACAAATAACTATTCAGACTGAAGTGAAAGGTGTGCGGTGAGATGCAAAGCAGCCTTGTAAGATCAACAGCCACACTTAGTGTTCTAGATAACAAATATCCATGTGACACCTGGATACGTGTGTATACAGATGGATCTGCACACAATGTCATAAAGAATGGAGGGGCAAGAGCACATATTGAATATCCAAACAACACCACTGACAAGATTTCCATACCCACTGGAAAATACTGCAACAACTTTGGTGCAGAAGTTAGGGCAATTATTGCTGCAGTTGAAAAACTATCAGACTCCAGAATTGATACATGTCCTGTAGTAATTCTCACAAATGCAAGATCAGTACTGGAAGCTCTTCAGTGCAACAAACTACCAGACCTTAAGGATGCCTTGACAAAAATTGGCTTACAACATGGAGTCACTTTGCAATGGATTCCCTCTCACTGTGGGATACCAGGCAATGAGAAAGCTGACCATCTGGCCAAAGAGGGCACTGAAATGGAGCAACCAGACATACCAATCACCTATAATCAGAAGAAAAGCATGATAAAAACCTACAGGAAGCCACAAACACCACCACATGATGACTATCACATGCTAAACAGAAAGGAACAAGTCACCATCTTCCGTCTCCGAACAGGACACACCCGGCTCCGAAGTCATATGTATACAAAGTTTAAGGTTGGTACTACTAATCTATGTACATGTGCCCAGGTGCCCCAAACTGTGGAACATATCCTCCAGAACTGCACCAACTATGAAACACTGAGAAATAATTACTGGCCCAGTGAAACCACTAAAGAAGATAAGCTCTACGGTTCCATACATGAATTACAAAAAACAGTGAAATTTATCCAAGAGACAGGACTGCAGGTATAGACAGACAATGCGAACGAAGAAGAAGAAGAAGAAGATCTCTTCAGTCTATGCCACAAGTAGGACTCGAATGTGGAGGACAAACGGAAATATACAAGACATGCACAAGTGCCTGCGTGACATGCAGACTTTTATGTTTAGTGCTCCTCCGACATACAAACAGATCTACGTCACCGATGCTAGGCGAAAACACAAAAAATGGCAGAGATAATTTTGTCCATAACTTTAGTTAAGTTTAGTTACATAATTAAAGTTCTGTTACATTATTATAATATTTGGTTATATCGTAACGTGAAACTATGTTAAATATGCTTTCATTTTTGGGACCTTAGCTGTGATTTTTGTCGCACATTTAGTGCTAAATTCTTTGAAAATAGCATTAGAAAATATAATACTGATTATTATTATTATTGTTATTATGATTATGATTACTATTATAATTATTATAACAAACACTTTCGTGTATACGCTCTGCGATACAAATGGTTTGTACAAATATAAATAAGTAAATGTTTCTGCATTAAAAGTAGTGATCATGTCTGTTGCCTTTACTTTGAAGTTTGCCTACAAAACTAATCTCCAGCGCAATCGCTATTTATTCTTGATGGCAAGTTTTCATAAAACCGTTGTTAGTTAACCATACTTTTATTTTTATTTGTTTGTTTAGTTTTCAAAATAATTGTTTGCGCGCCTTCCTTTGTGTCTGTGAAATATGGCCCATGTTTTATGTATCCTCAAGTTTAGAGTATCATAGTTTATATTCATTTTCCCAATTACTTTCTCACATTTCATGAAGTAGACCGGAGCTGAATTCAGAAAGCTGTAAGACAAGGGAGAGAAATGCCAAAAAAAAAAAAAAACAAAACAAAAAGCGAGAGCGTTTTAATGGACAGATCACTGACATACAGGCATCCACATCAAGATATAAGATAATACGTTTGTCAATGGAGCCTTTCGTCGCCGAGTTAGACTACAGGAGTGGTTGGTTGTGTGCGTGGGTGCGAACGCTTGCCCACGCCTTCTTGTGCATGGCTTCAGTGTCAAGAGTCATTATCGCGTTTTCCTAGTATTAAATCTGATGTACTCCACGATCTAACTTAAGATTCGACGTAGTTTGCTTGTTATAATCCAGTTATCCCAGCAAACTACTATGTTTCACTCTCCATCCGATACGGTAGTTGTGTTTCAAAATCAGCACGTCGAAAAGAACAAGATTTCGCAATTTCAGAGAAACCAGGAAAAAGAGAAAAAAAAAAAAGCCAAGATCAGCGATCATATTAGCACCTGAGTTTAGGTAAATATTTAACCTTGTTCTGGAAACTCGTTTAATTTAAGCAGTCTTCACCCAAGTTTAACTCTTTAAGTGCTAAACAGAAACCTTCAGGGTATCACTCTAAACAGAAAACTTCAAGGTCTCACTATAAATAGAAAACTTCAAGGTCTCACTCTAAACAGACTGCGTTCTGCTAGAGGCCTAGAAGGAGGGTGGGGTGTCTGTGGTATTTCTCCGTCACTGAGTTCACATAGTTACAAATGAAATAAAATAAAATGTAAACTTCGCATGTAAGCACATTTTCTTCACAAATTTTGAGATTTGACGGAGAATATTTCGACACTGAAAGTGAAATACATATAGATTCTCTCCTACATGTTCATACCGCCCCCTTTTTTTTGCACATACACACACACATACACTCACTCTCCTTTCCACTGAGACCAGTTTCTCAAGCAATTATTTTGATGATTTAAACTGCTGATATTATAAAACTGACGGAGAAAATGCGAGCCAAGCCATAATCCTGAAGGTTTGATGTATAGTTGTTGTTTGTCCCGCCTTTCTTCCTCTCATAGAGCTCCTCCTTCCATGGGTACGGTCTTCATAACTTTACAGAGGCGGCTGAATGTGAAAGTACTCCACATACGTTGTTAGATGAAAAACAAAACAAAACTAATGCCACATCATGTCCTTCACATTAAAGACCTATCGCTGCCTCTCACGAGCTGGTAACAGAAACCCATCGCTGCCTCTCACGAGCTAGTAACAGAGACCCATCGCCGTCTCTCACGAGCTAGTAACAGAGACCCATCGCTGTCTCTCACGAGCTAGTAATAGAAACCCATTGCCGTCTCTCACGATCTGGTAACAGAGACCCATCGCTGTCTCTCACGAGCTAGTAACAAAGACCCATCGCTGCCTCTCACGAGCTGGTACCAGAGACCCATCGCTGTCTCTCACAATCTGGTAACAGAGACCCATCGCTGCCTCTCACGAGCTAGTAACAAAGACCCATCGCTGCCTCTCACGAGCTAGTAACAAAGACCCATCGCTGCCTCTCACGAGCTGGTAACAGAGACCCATCGCTGTCTCTCACCACATGGTAACAGAGACCCATCGCTGTCTCACGACCTTGGAAATGTTTGTTCCCACAGTGTCCAGGACATCATGACTCAGTCTGACCCAGCTGTCGTGACATCCAGTCCAGTAACCGACATGGCGTTCTGGGAAACTAGTTCCACTGTGTATTTCAATTTTACAGATGTTTACAGTGAAATACTTGTTAACATAGCAATTAACAGACTGACAGGAACGCCAGAAAGAAGGGCATACCAGTGAGCAAGACAAACGATAACGTGAGCAACAGGTGTAAGATACACAAAGAACTTTAAAATTACTTTGAAAAAGAAAAAGAATTCATACATGACCCCGCAGGGGCTAAGAGAGTCTATCTCGTGGAATCATCTAGCGACATGTAACTGGAGACACAAAACGATGCCATACTCTCTTCAAGGTCGACAAGCACATCAAAAGATATAGTTGAAGGTCATATATCATTTGGAGGGAAAAACATGGCTCGCGGTTAGCACGCGGTATTCCAAGCCTTTAAATACGGTCAGCCATTCCGCTCACCACTAGCACGTACAGATCATTTTATTATTATTATTATTACTATTAGTATTATTATTATTGTTATTATTATTGTTATTGTTGTTATTATTATTATTATTATTATTGCAAGACATCTAACAACTTTCTCAGTAACTTTTTATTTGCTTGAAATCTAACAAATGTCTACAAAAAATTACTCTTAGTTGTTCCAAGATATTGTTACTTTTCTAGATCGTTTTAAAATTACTTTAAAATGTTGTAACCGCTTTCAAAATAATACTGAGAATAAACACAAGAAGTGGAAGCAACCTGAACCCTGTATAAAACGGGGCACACGTGTGGTACAAAATGGCCACTGAGTAATAAATAGATTGGCACTTCTGTCGCCTAAGTTGGGTTAGAAAGATCACCTAAGCAACCACGTGCTCCTTCCTTGAAACTCGAATTCTCTAAAGTAGTGATCGCATAATTCTGGTGTCAGTGATAGTTATTCTCATCCTACATATGCTCCACCGAAACTTGATATTAAATTAAAGAACTTTCATAATTTCTAATAATCTACTCAGTCCAAATCGGTTTGATAAGCAGACTTGTAAATGATCTTTTCTGGACTACCCCACTTCTCCCCTCCCTCCCCCCTGCCCCCACCAGATCACCGAGCGCCCCCCTCCCCAGACTAAAAAACACTGCTCAAAATCGTTTATCTAGGGCCGTGGACACTGACTGACCAAAGAATCAGTGGCCTTTGCTTTTTTGCCGTGTTACGAATGACAGCAGTCAGATTTCCTCACTTGTAGGGTGATCATTTAGTTCAATGAACACTCCCGTGTCTATATCTCCGCCAGACTCCGCGAAGATTCGTTGGTTTTCGGAAACAATTGTAAGCAGATCCTTTGGTACTATTTTATTATGATATTATTTTTATTTTCTGTCAGGTGTGAAGATAAGTATCTCTTTGTCTGTAAATCTCTTTGACAGGGAATGTTAAGGATAGGCGCTCATGATCCACTAAGTAAGTAACTTATTGTGATAGCGTTCATTTATGAAGTGTAGAATATTTGAGAAAATGTTCTAGTGCGGAAGCAAAATATAAACGTCAACAGCTGTACCAAGACAGAACGTTAGAGAGAGAGAGAGAGAGAGGAGAAGAAAGAAAGTGTGGGGGGGGGGGGGAGAGAGAAAAAGATAGAAAGTGAGGAGAGAGGGAGAGAGAGGAAGAAAGAAAATGAGGAGAGAGAGGGGGGAGGGAGAAAGAGAGAGAGACAGAGAAAGTGACTAACATAATTGAATTTCTAGTAATTGTAAATTCTTCACTTTGCACTGTGATATTTGATACGTTTCTACAACTTTCCTCTGTGCATTCATTCTATTCTCTTCATTCTTCTTCATCTTCACTCTTTCCATTTTTCTAATTTACCGTTTTACTTTACGTTCTCTTTGTAGTCGCTATCTCTCCGCAGATTATATAATGTAAAAAGCATCAGAGTAGCTCACAACTGGAATATATAAGATATGGTAACGTCAAAACAAAGAGAAACTAGATTACAGAGAGTCTTGTGCGAAGTGCCAAGGCGTTGTATCTTGTAGATCAGACAAACCTAATATAAATCCTAATATAAAGGAAAGAAAGCATTTATAGGGATTCTGCTGTCAGTGTTTCCTAGACAGACGGCGGAAGATAAAGATGAGTATAAAACGTATAAATCAGGAAAAAGTAGGAACAGCTTTATTACTTAATGATCACACAGTTGTGACGTTTCGGTGTGAGCCTTAATCATACAAAAATACACACAGATCGAAGAAATAGAAAGAAAAGATAAAATATAAATTCACACGAATGCTATGTAAAAAATAGTAATGGAAAAAAAATTAAAATAAAATAAAATGAATAGAGCATTTGGTAGCGACTTGTAAGAAGCTGTGTTCAACAGTGCGCGTGGTGGAGTGAAGAGAATGTTTAAATGGAGACTTCCGGTGATAGGCGGGTCGTAACTAAGGAGGGGAAGGGAGAGGGGGCGGTGAAAGGGGAGAGAGAGATACAAAGGCGATCTAACCCGGAGAGGGTGAAATAGGTGATTATAGTAGGCGTAGAGGGGTTGTAATCTGATGCTGTGAGGAGGTTCTGAACTATGTGTTACAAGTGAGAAGGGAGTGGAACTTGGTGCAGAGGGAATATGACTGTGGGAGAGGAGATTGCTAGGTGTAGCTGAACTGCGAGTTCAAACCATGTGGTTCATACGTAACATTCATTTGAATTTACATTTCATTTTCTCTCTCTATTTCTTCGTCCTGTGTGTGTTTTTTTAATGATTAAGGTTCACACCGAAACGTCACAACCGTGTACTCGTTAATTAATAAAAGATGTTCCTACCTTTTTTTCCCCCCTAGTTCATGCATTTTGTTATCACAGCTTTACTGCATTGGGTTTGTGTATAGTTGTATACTTAGTTTTATATACCTATACACTAATTATTCGTGTATTACGAAGACGAATATAAATGAATGTTACATTAAATAACCCACGAGTGAAGACCTTCTTCCTGGTAACATATAAGATGTTAAGACAAATTAACACAAAAGCAGGAACAGCTTTACTAATTAACGAGCGCGCGCAGTTGTAACATTTTGTTTGACGCCTTTAGTCATGCAAAAGCATACAAGTCAAAGACATAGGAAAAGATGAGACAAAATAAATTTATAAATTTGCATCAGATATACAACAAAGGAATAGAAAAAAAATTATACAGAAAAGGGAGCATATATATACAAGTATAGATATATATATAATTCAGCTCACTTATACAAACTTATATAGAGCCTTAAGCTGCCAGGAAGTTTCACCTAACGTGAAATTATCATTGTATAGAACTCAACACTGAACAATATGAATTCACTGAAATACCAGTAAGACAAAATGAATTCATCTTTACACCAACAGGGCAAAGTAAGTTTCTCCAGCCACCAGAAAGGCAAAGTAAGTTTCTCCAGCCACCAGAAAGGCAAAGTAAGTTTCTCCAGCCACCAGAAAGGCAAAGTAAGTTTCTCCAGCCACCAGAAAGGCAAAGTAAGTTTCTCCAGCCACCAGAAAGGCAAAGTAAGTTTCTCCAGCCACCAGAAAGGCAAAGTAAGTTTCTCCAGCCACCAGAAAGGCAAAGTAAGTTTCTCCAGCCACCAGAAAGACAAAGTAAGTTTCTCCAGCCACCAGAAAGGAAGTTTCTCCAGCCACCAGAAAGGCAAAGTAGATTCATGGAGCCTGCCAGCAGAACAGCTTATCTGAACGAATTGCTGTTAGAACAGCTTATCTGAACGAATTGCTATAACACTAAAATTCATTTTTTCTTTATGATAACCAGTGTTCTTATATATCTTTAAATAATCACTCACAAGGTTCTCTGTATTTATTTTGAGAACCATTGGCCAAACAACATTCCCAAGCTCCATGAGTCGCTTCGTTTAACCGTATCTCAAATACTTAGTTTTCATATGCAATTTTCATTTTCTTCTTCACAATCAAACATCGCAATTCTGTTCACCCGATGTTTCCTGCGTGAACTGGAAAGCATGTACAAGAAACAACTGTTTGTGAGGTACGTACTGTGTCTATCTTGTCACCACGCCCATAAACATACATAAACAGGTAGTGCTTTTGTGTCGTTTCAATTTCCAGCAGAGTTGTCATAGACGTGGAAGTGACACATAAGAGATGAGAAACACCCCGAGGAAAAGGTTTGTGCTTGCGTGCGTAATCACAGATAGAGTCAGACAGACAGCCGGCACTGGAGACGGCAGACATGCCAGGTCAGGGCGACCAGCAGGAGCCACATGTGAAGAATGAAGCTAACGTGAGAGAACTGAGAAGTTTTAAGGTCTGTGAGTACGTTTCTGTTGCTTGTAAAAGTAAATTGTCAGTTGCAGAAAGAGAAGTCATGTAAATAAGCCAGTGAAATGTCTCGACTTTTTTTTTTTTTTAAAAGTGTGTTTTTACGTGCTAAACTGATTTAAACGGGACAGACGTGGACGCGCTAACGCCGAAGATGACGAATCACAGCCCGCCAAAACCTTGTCTCACATCTTTCAAAACCAGTATCACACCCCCTCCACGGAAGGGTGTAAGAGCCCACAAGGACCAGGTCATGGTGAAGCTAACACAGATGTCTTGCATTCTGGATCTTTGGGCGGGCAGCACTGTTCTATCTTCTTCTGTCTTGACGGAAAAAAGAAAAAAAAAAACTATGACATCTTGTTGAAATTGTAACTTGTCACCATAAACATCACGTGGTATTTACTGGATAATATAAACTGTCTGGTAATAACAATTCAAATATATAACATATTGCTAGCAAACGTCAGTGTTAATTTGAAATATATAACATATTGCTAGCAAACGTCAGTGTTAATTGAAATATATAACATATTGCTAGCAAACGTCAGTGTTAATCTGAAATATATAACATATTGCTAGCAAACGTCAGTGTTAATTTGAAATATATAACATATTGCTAGCAAACGTCAGTGTTAATTTGAAATATATAACATATTGCTAGCAAACGTCAGTGTTAATTTGAAATATATAACATATTGCTAGCAAAAGTCAGTGTTAGTTAGAAATATATGACATATTGGTAGCAAAAGTAAGTGTTAATTAGAAGTATATGACATATTGCTAGCAAAAGTCAGTACTAATTAGAAATACATGTATATTGCAAAAGTCAGATGTCTTCAGTTAGATGAATTTAGAGCTATCAAAGATCAGGTGACGTTAAGTTCACTTTTTTTTTTCTCTTTTTCTTGTCTTTTTCTAAGTTGGAAACGATTTGTTGTTAAGCGGAGCTACCACTTGTATATTGAATAATGCGAACAATTACAAGTATTAACAGTACCATTACTGCAGATCTTGACAATTCATGAACACGTGTACTAATGAAAAACTGCAAGTTATCCCCCTTGCAGTAGCAAAACATTGTTTAGCAAAATGAGTCGAACAAAATTACCAAAGATAAAAGTTAAGAGATAATCATTCTCAGTCGGTTAACTCAAACCAAGAATAATAACACGAGACTCTTTAACATGAGTAATGAACTTCGCTGGAGAAAGTTTAACATAAAACATGAATGAAGAACTTCACTCCAGACTGTTATACTTCAGATAGTCTTAATTTAGTCGGCTTCTCTCGGGTGTGTTTCAAAGCAGTAATGCAGGGTGTTCCATAAGTAACTGTGCACTAACCCAGTACTGAGTCCGGTATCGTGGTGATATCTTAATGTCTGCGATATCTAGCCACATATACCTGCCGTGGCTGGAGTCGCCGATTAAGCATGCTGATTAAAACAATGTTACGTATAATCATACACATATGCATGTTAAGCTAATCATACACATATTTTATAACAAATGTTGAAAGTGATGTCCTTGTGTGTCTATGCAAGCTTGAACATGTTTAATTTTATTCGCAAACACTTTTCTTAGCTCTGCCGGTGAATATGTGGGCGATTTCGATAAACTTCAGATCGTGTATTTTGTGCGTTAACATAACCCGAGAGGTGAAACCAGGCCTCATCTGTAAAAAAAAAAAAAAGCTAACATCAAGACATCAGCAGTTTTAATTTGAATGAAATATGTAAACCATTCACAGTGACGGAGTCGTTTTCCATGATCCGCCGGCAGCAGTTCTTGGACCGCAGTTACTTTATATGGGAAATTTTAAATGTTCTCTGACCGCTTTATGCACTGTTGCAACCGCGATAGCTTCCTGTTGTGCCAAATTCCGCAAACCCTTTGATGAACTCCGAAGCATAGAGTCAGAAACGTTTGATAACTTCTCCTAAAGTTTAGATGGTCTCCCACTACGATGTGCATCTGACGCTGAGGTTTTTCACGAAGTTTCCCAACTTGTTTATAAACGGCATTGCGATGAAGTACGGGTGTTCCAGGAAAATTTAAAACAAACTGCTCCCGCACTAAATCGGTGTATGTACTGACTTCTCGAAATACGTGCTCAACAAGAATAATACGCTCCTCTAGTGAAAGAATCATAGTGAATAAACTGATTTAAACAATTTTCCCGTCGTGCGCTTCGACAACTGCTTCACTGATTAACACCTGAATACACAAAGACAGACCGAATACATCGAATGTTACACAACAGCAGGCTTCAGTACAATAACATATGCAGATGGATGTGGCTAGATGCCGCAGTCATTAAGATATCACTGCGATATCGGAATCGATACTGGGTTAGTGCACAGTTATTTTCCGAACGCACTGCATAACGAAGGTGTAACATAAATACTATAATGAAAGAGTGACACAATGAAGGTGTAACATAAATACCATACCGAAGGAGTGACGTAACAAAGATGTGACAATTGGATACGTTTATTAAAATACTTTAAAGTGACAAATAAGATAACTCTTTTACCTCGTGGTATGTTCGGAGTTCCTTTTTATGAACACTTTTACCACTGATACCCTAACAACAACAACAACAACAACAACAACAACAACAACAACAACAACAACAATCCTAATCTTAACACTCTAAAAATTAACCCATTAACGAGGCCTATTATTTTTTATGTAATCATACAGATTAAATGAATTATGTATGTAAAGATGCAGTCTGTTGGTTAACATAAGACAAATTACTTCCTCGTTGCTACAATATTCGTGCCACTTCACAGTGACATGTCACTTCTTCACTGTGTCACTTTTGAACCGCTGTTCTTCTTGCACTAGCAACATTTCAGATTTCACGAATAATTATAAATATTTCAAATGGGAAACAACGAACCTTTCGCAAATTACGAGTTAAGTAGTGTTGCACTGTGTTGTATGTTTAGCATGCGAGAAAAAATAGTAGACAAAGCATTTTAAATATGAGAGAAGGAAAAATGAAAAGAGAACTACCTAGGACTTAAACCACGGACTCCGGTAGGACAAGGAGTCGGAAACCAGGAGAAAACAGCGCTCTCACCACTCGATCATTTAATAGGTCTGCTTTGTCAGCTATTTTCAGAAGACTAAACACACGTGTAGAACACTGAAAAGTCATATTACTGTGGAAATAATGACAGCAACAACAATACATTTTTCTTTGTCTCAACTGTCCATTTACAAACTTGTCAAAAGATGGAATCCATGAAATATCCATCGTGGGATTATAAAATCTTTTTCGTCGTTCACTTAGTCATTGATATCAATCTCTCTCACAAGTGCGGCACTTCATATCAGGTTTTCAGCTTCATCATAGAACTCCTCTTGTGTGTGTGTGTGTGTGTGCGCGCATGCGTGCGTCTGTCTGCCTGCCTGCCTACCTGCGTGCGAGCGTGCATGCGCGCGCGCGCGCGTGTGTGTGTGTGTGTGTGTGTGTTGGCGAATCGTATTTAAATATACGAGGTCGGGTCAAAAAGTAACAATAAAACAAGAGGCAAAAACACTGAAAATGTATGAAAAGACTTTTTGACTCGTGCTCGAGCCTTTTTCTAATATTTTTAAATGATTACGTCTCTTGACTTGAGGTTACTTTTTGACTCGCTCTAGTATAAAATGTAATTTATTGTGAATTATCATATTTAACATTGATGTTTAAACATACCCGTTTTCGTCTGTTAAATTGTTCATCAATAATAAATACACGAGGACCCATTTTCAAGCATTTTAAAATATAACCACTAAACATTTAAGACATATAAAGAGAAATATTTTCACTTTTTCTAACCTTGTAGTAAAAGCGTGAATATGCCTGAATATTTTGATCACAGTCAGTCAGTCAGTCAGTCAGTCATTAGCATGTCGCTTGCGGAACTTTGCCTCCCTAACAGCTCTCCTGTAGGCCTCTCGGTTGTAAGCAAGATGGCCTGCTGCTGATGCATCCATTCGCAGGTCATCAACGATGTTTTGCAGCCATATTCGTCTTGGTCTTCCTCTCTTTCTTTTCCCATTATGTACCCTTCCAAGACGGCGTTTATGATGAGAATAATTTTTTTAAAGAAAAAAAAAACGAGGCAGCTCATAAACAAAAATTTATGAACAAGTTAAGCACATCATCCAATGGGTAAACGTTTTCTACTCATATCTTCTTGTAACTTTGTGTGAGCGTTGACGCTGGCCTGTCTTATCACTCACCAAAGGTTGTATGAACGTTGACGCTGGCCTGTCTTATCACTCACCAAAGGTTGTATGAACGTTATCTTCACAGTGTAAAAATTATTTTATTTTCTTAGCCAAACATTTTAACCCCTTTCATTACGTACTGGGTTAAAATATCCGCTGTCTCTTCTGCTAAATTATTAAACTCTGCCAGCTGCACTTAAGACCAAACTGTGAAACGAATATTCTAACTACTACAGGTACAGGCTTCAAGTCAAATCTGTTGAAGGCATTTGAAGATATAGTTACAAAATGGGCGCTAGTTAATTTATTTTTTGCTTTATCTTTCACAAAAATATCAATCATTTTATAATCTATGACCTTTTTTTTCCTGGAACTGGAATATTTCACAAAGTTGTGAAATAAGTTTTGAAATTTAATCACATGATGATATACAAAAGTGTGAAAAGAAAATGTAGTTTCCTTAACTACGCGAGCAAAATCTGATAGTTTTGGCTGTTTGTTTTACTGGGAGAAGGTAACGAGACTCTGAAAGTGCTACTGAAATTACCCGCTTTCTTTCACTCATATACATCCAAGACTTTGACGCACATCGTCACGTCCGAGACTTCTGTGCACATCGTTATTCTTCTGTCCTTTGTTAAACACAGAATTTTTGTTTATTTTTCTAAACTACAGTACAGACACGGACAGAGCCTTTATAATATGAACTGTCCGTACTAAATGCAGAAGTATGGTAACCCTACATTTAACCATAAATATGCACTTTTCTGTTCCCACCCCCTCCTGCTCAAATTTGATAGCAGGAAACAAGTAGCTGATTTGTTTCGATTTTGTTGCTCCACGTTTTGGGGCAATCGTGTTTCCATAAATTATGTGGAAAAAAAAAAAGTTAGATTAAGAAGAAACTACTGAAAGCATAGAAAATTGGCCAAGACAGAGGCCTGCTCGTCACAGATCCCTAAGAAACTAATATTATACCAAAAGAAAATCATAGATCTTCTTCTTCTTCTGCATTCGAGGCTATTAGTCACATCAGATCCTGATCCCTATCTACATGGCAAAGCCCGCAGCTCTCTCCAGATCCTAATACGAGCCCAAAAGCTTTTGCCCCAAGCTTGTGTCTTCTGGCCATGTCTCACGCCTCAGGTCTGCACGGTTTGAGCACTCTTGAAGGATATGTCAGTGTGATCCAAAATGCGAACCAGAGAGGTAGTACAGCGATAGAGACAGTACTTCAACAAGTTACTCAATATACCATCCGAGGCAAGCCAAACTCATGATAACAACATGGCTGACCCCATAGAACTGGAACCAGACATACTACAAGCTGAAATCAGAGAAGCCACCAGAAAGGCCCCAATAAACAAAGCCCCAGAATCTGACGGGAATACCCAGTGAGTTAATCAAATGTACGAAAGAAGTTGGAATAGCTTGGCCTCACAGACTCTATAACTTGGCATGGCAAAAACAAGAAGCACCACAGGACTGTGCGATATAGCGCAGTTCGTTAGTACGCTGTTCTCTAGGGGCTAGAAGGCTGCTCCTCCTACGGAATCTGTGGTTCGAATCCCAGGTAATTCTCTTGTGATTTTTCTTTCTCTTACGTCTCACTAAAGTGCTTTGTCTACGGTTTTTTCGAGGTATAATCCTACAAAACTGTGTTCCTTTACTTTACCGTACGAAAGCCTCGTTATTTCTTATTTGTAAAAAGAAATTGTCACAGGATTGGGAAAAAAACTGTAATTATTCCACCATGGAAGAAAAAAGGCAGTAAAAGGGACTGCAACCAATTTAGAGATATTTCACTGCTGAGTCATACTGGGAAAATGTTCTGCAAGATCATAGAGAACAGACTATGGCCAGTGATTGACCCACAGTTATAAATGAAACTCAAATGGGATTTAGAAAAAATAGAAGCTGTACAGATCTCATCTTTTCCCTAAGACAGCTAACAGAAAAATCAGTTGAACACAATCAGATACTGCACATAGCTTACGTAGATCAAGAAAAAGCATTTGACAGAGTAGACAGAAATAAACTACGGGAAATCTTACAGCATTATAGATTTAGTACACATCTCATCAACATATACAAAACCTATATGAAAACAGTCGGTGTACAGTTTGAAAAAATGCGGGACACTCTGAACCATTCATCATAAAATCTGGAGTGAGGCAAGGCTGTACTATCTCCCTTACTATTCATAATATACACTGACAACATCTCCAAAGAAGCTAAAATAACAGTAAAAACTCCACCACAAAGCTGCCCAACAGCCTGACCCCAGAAAGAATGCAGATAAATCCACAACACCTTCCAGAAGACAGACCCAATAGGAGGACCATAAATGAACTCCTTTTTGCTGACAATCAAGCACTTATAGCCACATCAGAAAAAGACCTACAGCAGAACATGGATAATTTAGCAAGAGCATGTCAAAGCCACCACATGAAGATCAGTGCTGGAAGAAAATAGAAGTCATGACCATAGCGAGAGAAGAAATCCAAACAAAGATCTTCCTAGACAATCGGCCCTTGAAACCAGTGAAACATTTCAAATACCTAGGTAGCATAATATCATCCTCAGGAACAATTGACGCTGAGATTGAGAATTTGAGAATAGATGCAGTAAAACAAATCAAGTCACTGGACAAATGACTCATTTACTGAAAAACAAATACATCACATCTAAAACAAAAAGGGGACTGTACAACACAATTTTCCTCCCATTTCTATGCTGTCAATGTAAAACGCTAATACCCAAGAACAAAAGAAAAATTATCACGACAGAAATGAGATGTTTAAGGAGAACACTAAATGTGGCAGGAAGAGACCAAATAAGAAATGACACAATCAGGGCAAAGGCTGGAGTAACAACAGTATTACACTATATCAAGAAACTGCAAGTAAGATAATTTGGCCATGTTACACGGTTACCGCCAGACAGTATATCACAGACAACATTCACACTAAGATTTGTAGGTAAGAGAGGAAGAGGCCGCCCACGCAGGAGGTGAAGGGAGTAAATTACAGCAGCACTAAATATCCCATTATATGAAGCAAATCGTCGAGACATATCAAGACGTCTATTTGTCCCATCAACACCGAAAGGTATATGAGGAACAAGACAAGACATGACTTGGAAAGGTCGGAGCCGAAGAATCATTTCCGCAAGGGAAGGCTACTCTGTTAGAATATTCCAGCATATTCCTGACAACAATGGCGACCGTGGCAGAATTGTGCAGGTATCGCATTTTAAAACAGATTCCCGTTTATCATTCATTATAATTTATTTTCTTTACAGCTAAAACAAAGGTACAATTTCTGTGGCTTAATAGCTGCGAACTTAAGTACTTGAAATAGAGCACTCCAGATCTAAAAACAAAGACGAAGCAACAGATGAAAGCGTTACTAAAGGTGAAATAGTGACTCTTGTTGATGAAAGCCGAATTAGCCTTAGCATTTTCTGAAGAATAAAAAACAAAACAAAGCAAAATGAAGTAGATTAAAATAGTAGGTCATTGTACATCAATTTTGTTTTAGTTATTAAGAGCAGTATGTTGTCTGCTGCAACAAACCGCTTGTTAGATTCTAGCGAAGTTTGTTCTCTTAATTGTTATTAGTGGTTTTGGTAGTGTACATTTATTCCAAGCAGCAAAGATCTGTTTACAGTAAAAGCAGATATGTTACTAAGATGAATATAAGAGTATAGCCCAATGTATTCTTTTCATCATTTCATGAGATCCATATGTAACATGATGGAACTCATATTTTACCATTCAAAACCTCACTTTGGTTGGGGGGGGGGGGGGGGGAATTGTGGTCAGTTTCTCACTCTTTTTTTTTGTTTTTGTTTTTGAACAGCCATCCTCTTTAATCTCTGCAGCTCTTGTCTTGCTTTTCTGGATCTTTTTATGAATGTATATAAAGTTTAAATGCTGGCAAGAAAATGGTGTATCAGAAAGAAATCGCGCACATTCTGATGTTGGAGCATTTTTAGAAGATGACTTTTTGATTTGGGTCTAGACAGGTCTAAGTAACTAAAGAAACGAGTAGTCTAGCTGATAGTGATCTGTCTTCACATCTCAAAATTTGTAGTTTTGGGTTCTGATATGGAAGGTTATGAATTAAAGTTCTAATCTAGAAAGTTACAAGTTCTGGTTCTGATCTAGAAAGTTACAAGTTCTGGTTCTAATCTAGAAAGTTATGACTTCAGGTTCTAATCTAGAAAGTTATGACTTCAGGTTCTAATCTAGAAGGTTATGACTTCATGTTCTAATCTAGAAATTTACGAATTCAGGTTCTAATCTAGAAAATACGAATTCAGGTTCTAATCTAGAAAATAAGAATTCAGGTTCTAATGTAGAAAATTAAGAGTTCAGGTTCTAATCTTGAAAGTTATGACTTAAGGTTCTAATCTAAAAAATACGAATTCAGGTTCTGATCTAGAAAATATGAATTCAGGTTCTAATGTAGAAAATTATGACTTCAGGTTCTAACCTAGAAAGTTGTGAATTAAGATTCCAATCCAGAAAATTATGAATTGAAATTCTAATCTTATAAGTTCAGGACTCACTGCCATTACCCTCAGGTGGACCGCTTTGTCTGCCTGGGCACATTTTGTGTTTGACTTTCTTACCAGGAGGAGGTCAGAAAGTTAAGTCTGTGCTTTTCATCCTTGTTTCGTGTTTTTGTTTGTTGTGTCATTTTTGTTTGTGATACTTGAAAAAGGCAAAAGCCGAAATATTGGATTATTGTATGTTCTTCTTTTGTATGTGCTCATCTTGCTTTCTGCCATTGTTGTTTCTGCCCACTTTCCTCGGTCTTTCTGTCTTTTGTAAAATTGATCCATACACCTCCATCTACTTTCATTACTAGAACCAGTTTTATCACAGACATCATTTCTTGAATACATGAACAGCATGTCCTACCAACTCTTATACTGCCCAAGTGGCATATTCATTACTATTATGTGCTGCAGCTGCATTGGATAGTGTTGGTGGTCATCCTTCTCCAGTTTGTGCGATCCTTGGTGTTTTTTTTTTATTAATTCAGATGCTTTTCTTTTTTTCATGCCACTTGGTCAGTCCATTGAAATATTTTTCTCAAGGCCTTACTTTCTTCCTTTTTCCCTTGAATTTTCCAGTTATTACCAAGTTTTTTGAGTTGCTGTCTTCTGATGACATGTACAAGAAATTTTCACTGTCTTTTTCTTATTTTAACTAGTTTTCATTATTCTGAAGCTTCTTTGAGGATCTCTTCAGTTGTTTTTCTTTTGCCCAGGGTATTTGTTACACTTTTCACTAAAACCACATCTCTGTTGCTACCAATTTCTTTATCATCTTTTAGTGGACTGGACAAGTTTCAAAGCTGTAAAGCAGTATTTGGTCCTATGAGCTAATCAGTGACCCATAGCTGATATGCTAGCATCAGGGTTAGTAAACCATAGCTGAC
This sequence comes from Achatina immaculata, assembly GCA_009760885.1. Lineage (NCBI taxonomy): Eukaryota > Metazoa > Mollusca > Gastropoda > Stylommatophora > Achatinidae > Lissachatina > Lissachatina immaculata. Next base: position 5,452,705 of record CM019703.1, on the reverse strand, counting down.
CAAGACTCTGTCCCACCTCTCTTTGGTACCCCAGGTAACAGGCCTAGCCTGGCTAACAGGGTGGGGATCACCATAGTCCCCATGGTGGTGGAGTCTGTTAAAGAAGCATTGCACACCCCCTGCTTTTTAGCTGTTCTCCGGGACTGAAGAAGTAGCTGCCATAACCCGCTCCCACGCCGATACGATGTTGTGCCTCAACACCTCCGCAGCATCGGGTGCAAAGAACAACAGCTCACAGTTACAGGGAGTTTGTACAAGTACAAGTTTTGTACAGCACTTCAGTACTTCTTTCCTCACTTTTAGGGACATCTTATTTGTTGGTAATCTTTTTTTATGTCATAAAAAGCTGCCTTTACCTTACCCATTCATGACTGTATTTCATTTGTGCACTTGCCATCAGCTGTTATTGTTGTTTCAAAGTGATTAAGTTTATTTATTTGTGTCAGTTCTTCCCTTTTGAAAGGATATTGCACTTTGATATGTTTATTCTTTTTTTATATTAGTTTCTGTCTTGTTGCTGTTTATCAACTCTCTTCAGTAGTCTTGTTCACAGGTTTCTGTAAACTGCTTTCACTTTCTGCTATTAAAACAGTGTCATCCACATATCTCAGGTTATTGATATTATGGCTTCCTATTTTAAATCTTTTCACATTTTTAATGTCTCACAGTGTTTTCACTGTATAATGAGAATAGAGCAGGTGACAGTACTCACCTTTGTCTTTGTCTTATTTTATATCCTGATACTCACCTGTGTCATTGTTCAGAAATAATAATGAACAAAGAACAATTACAAGTGGCATAAAGCAGGTTAATTTTATTTTGCACTGAGGTATTCATGCTGGTAACCTGCATTTTTATGATTTAAAGACTAACTTTATTATGTTTCCCGTGAAAGTGTGTCCATCTTTTCGCATTAAAATATTAGAAAGAAAATAAAAACATTGCATGTTTTTAATGAAATGTAAATTAAGGTACATATGCAGGGAAAAGTTGAAGGAAAAGAAACAAGCAGTTGACATTGATATTGATGGGTGGACACAATACAGAGATGGACTGGATTCAACTTGTCTGGGTACGCTGAAAACAAAGGATAGAAGAAGTTGGTGAGCCATAGTGGCCAGCTTCCAAGAGGTGACACTACAAGGTGATGATGATGATGATGATGATGATGATGATTTGAGTAACTTAATTTTGTAAATTTAGGATTTTCCTAACAAAGTTCCGAATAACTTAACCTGCACTACACCACCATCTTCTGGACATTTGTGGAAATTCCAGGACATTCTGTATTTTCTTGTATTTATTTATTTTTACATTTTGTACGTCCTGCATTGCTTATATTTGATGTATATGCATTGTTTGTACATTAAATTATGGATACTATACAGCTGAATATTTTGTCAGATATTCATTTGGAAAATTTAGATGCCTACATTTTATGGACAACCACTCCGCCCAATTAGTCCACCAAATTGAGGGCCGTCAGTGCATAATTTTAAACAAAAAATGCTTGAAATCTTCTCAGATTTTCTCATCATTTTTGTTTTCAGGAAATATACAGAACATGCATAAAAAGGACATGCGTATGATCTTACAGTATAGACATTCAGGTTGTGATAGTCTCATATGATTCTGTTTAGTCATTGAATATTTTTGTCAAATATTTTTCAGCCAAGCAAATGACCAGTATGTGAATGAGAACTACCAGAAAGCAGTAGAGGTGAGGTTTGTGTGTCAGCTTAATAAAAAGTGAAATAGCTTGAAGAGAGGATGTAGCTTCAGTTTTAATGTAGCTCTCACTGTTGTGAAGTGGTCTTTGTTTGATATGTGGAGCATTAGGAGAAACACAGGCAGTTATGACAGAATATGAGTGAAAATCAGAGCAATGTGCAGTGGTACCTCGGGTCACGAACTTAATTCATTCTTTGACTCTGTTCGCAAGCGAAAATGTTCACGAACCGAAAAAAAATTTCCCTTTTGAAATTAATGCAAATCCAATTAATCCGTTCCACCGCCCCAGAAATATATTGTTTTTTTTTTTACTTTTTTTATGGATTTATGTGGCAAAAATATATAGTATAAAATATACAGTATAACTTTACCCTTGTGGTTGATAGTTGCTGGCACAGGTAGATGGTAGAAGAGGAGGAGGAGGACTGCTCCTTCGAAGGAGAGTCCCATTCCATAATAACATTGGGAAACTGTGTAAGTGTTTCTGGTGTTCTTTTTCTTCTTTGTGTCCTGGGGAGTGATTGCTGGCTCAGAGGCTGGTGTTTTCACAAGATAATGATCCAGAGACGTTTGTCTTTTTTCTTTGTTGGATGAGTTTCCGAAAATGGAACATCACTTTGTCATTTAAAATGCCCACTGCTCTGCTGGTCATGGTTTTGTTGGGGTGATGCTTCTCAGTGAATACCTGCACTTCACTTGCTACAAATTTCTTTGATCTCAGCACTTGAAGCATGTACCACCTCTTTGATCTCAGCACTTGAAACATGTACCACCTCTTTGATCTCAGCACTTGAAACATGTACCACCTCTTTGATCCCAGCACTTGAAACATGGACCACCTCTTTGATCTCAGCACTTGAAACATGTACCACCTCTTTGATCCCAGCACTTGAAACATGTACCACCTCTTTGATCTCAGCACTTGAAACATGTACCACCTCTTTGATCCCAGCACTTGAAACATGTACCACCTCTTTGATCTCAGCACTTGAAACATGTACCACCTCTTCCTCCTCTCCTGAGTGCTCCTGCGAAAAAAGTGTAAGCCTGTCCTTCATTGGATTGTGGCTAGGCTTTGACTTTTCCTCTTGGGTTATGTAGATCCTTCTTGGCATTTTTTCCAAAAAGTCCCATTTCATCGCAATTAAAAACTTGTTGCAGTACGTAACCTTCAGAGGTGATAAAGTTTGCAGATTCCTCCACATAGGTGTCTGTTGCTTTTTTTGTCCGAACTAGCTGCCTCTCCATGCCTAACAACACTATGAATTCCAGTTTGTCGAGGAAATTTCTCGAACCAGCCTCTACTTGCTTTAAATTCGTCAACACTAGCATCACTTTTATTCGGCGTTTCGCCACTAAATCACCATGCAAAAGTAAAGCCTTCTCTCATATTAGGGCCTTGCTAACACTATCTTCAGCAAGTTACTTTTCATTAATCTAAACTAACAAATTTTTCTACTTCTTCTGACACTTGAGACCTTTGCTTCATTAACATAGTCACTCCTTTAGACACATCAGCTGTCTTTAGCGGTTCTTTGTTCTTTAAGATTGTATAGACCGTAGATTTAGCCATGTGGTACTGCTTGGTGAGATCAGAAACACGAACACCATTCTCATGTTTAGTTATTATTTCCTTCTTCATTTCTACTGTAATGCACTTAGGCTTCTTTACACCACTGTCACTAACACTTTTACCTTTCTTGGGAGCCATAATGAGGGTTAATTTAATGCAAAAAAGCAAAAAAAAAAACTGTATCAAGAACAACACAGTGACGGTGTTCACAGCATGCAAACCTGAGTACTACAACTGATGCTGTTCGCGAGCCGGCAACATGGCACCAAAGTCATGTTTGTGCGTTCGTGTGGTGAGGCATTGTTCAAGGGTCGAGTCAAAATTTGTTCGGAAATTGTGTTCGTGGGCCAATTTGTTCATGACTAGAGGCGTTCATGACCCGAGGTACCAATGTATATGCTTTTGGGGCATATCATTCATTCATTCATTTGCATGTCCCTTGCGGAACTTTGCCTCCCAAACAGCACTCCTGTAGGCCTCTCGGTTGTGAGCAAGATGGCCTGCTGCTGTTGCATCCATTTCCAGATCGTCAACGATGTCTTGCAGCCATCTTCGTCTTGGTCTTCCTCTTTTTCTTTTTCCCATTATGTATCCTTCCAATACGGTCTTCTCTAAATTATCATGACGTTTAATGTGTCCAAAATATTTCAGTTTTCTCTCTTTAATCCTCTTCACTAGCCAGCCTTCTTCAATATTAAGCTCTTGTAGTATAGATATATTTGTTCTTTTTTTGTGTCCACGATATTTGGAGAACTCTTCTGTAGCATTTACATTCAAAGGCATTTATGTGTTTCTCAGCTGTTTTGTTAAGTGTCCAGGTCTCACAGGCATATGTTGCTATGGGAAAGATGCATGCCCTTAAAAATCTTATTTTTGTGGTTCTGTCTGCTCCTCTCCACAGATTCTTTATTTGTTTTACTTTCTGAAGAGCGATAGATGTCCTCCTTTTAATTTCCCTCATTGTATCTCCATTATTAGTTAGTAGCGATCCAAGATATTCAAAACTCTCCACTTCTTCCAGTTTTTCCTCATTGATACATATTTCAGTTGCCTTGTTTGTTTTGTCAGTTGTCATCAATTTAGTTTTCTTTGCATTAAGATAGAGGTTCTGCTCTTCGCTGTTCTTGCGGACTGACATAATTAGTTTTTCCATTTTTGGGGCATATAGATACCAAAAAAATGTTTCATTTTTTTTTTTTTTTTCTGTTGATGATATTTTAGAAGCCTTGTTTAAATGGGGGAGGTAAGTACAGTAGTAGTTTTGCTTCTTCTCTGCTCAGTTTTTGTACAATTTGTGCCACTTTTGACATTAGCTATTTTTTTTTTTTATTTATTTATTAATGAAAAGACTAAACTGTGAAGCAGAAAGGTTACCTATTTTGGTCTGCTACTGTTAATATGTTTATTTAAATATAGATAACAATATTTGAAACAAATTTTAAAACAAACAAGTAATCATATGATGATTTGAACCCGTATTTCTTAAATCTAGACTGATATTTAATGTGAGATTCATACTGTTTAATATATACCATACACCTGGCACGGAAGGTACCATGATCAACAAGATGGTCCTTCCATTTTTAATCCGAAAACCCACACCACTGTGAGGTAGTACATCTTTCTAGCTAGCACCCTTGTGGTGTATATAGGAAAAAAAAAATGGTGAAAAAGTGGACTGAGGAATGAAAGATGTTGCAGAATAAAAAGAATAATATGAAGAACAAAATAAGAGGATTTATATTAATGTGGGCTGTAGAAATAATGTTATTTCCAGTTTTATGTAATGTAGACCTTAGAAATAGTCTTATGTCCAGTAATATTGACCTTAGAAATATTCTTAAATCCAGTAATATTGACCTTAGAAATATTCTTATGTCCAGTAATATTGACCTTAGAAATATTCTTATGTTCAGTTTTATTTAGTGTCAATCAATCAATCATTTGCATGTACCTTGTGGGACTTTGCCTCCCTAGCAGCTCTCCTGTAGGCCTCTCAATTGTGAGCAAGTTGCCCTGCTGCTGATGCATCCATTTGCAGATCGTCAATGATGTCTTGCAGCCATCTTCGCCTTGGTCTTCCTTTCTTTCTTTTTTCCCATTATGTACCCTTCCAAGATGGTCTTCTCTAAATTCTCATGACATTTAATGTGTCTAAAATATTTACATTTTCTCTGTTTAATCTTCTTTACTAGCCAACTTTCTTCAATATTAAGTTCTTATAGTATGGATATATATGTTCTTTCTTGTGTCCATGATATTTGAAGAACAAAATATTCTTATTTCCAGTTTAAGATTATCAGTGTTAGCTAGACTTTCATCATAAAACTTACTATTGTCTGTATAGAAGCAGAGTTGATAGTACTAATGTAGTGCCTTGGTTATTGGGACCAGTAGAAGAGAACTGATCAGGACACCTTCCCACCTTATTGAGCAGAATGCTTCATCAGCCTGGCCTAGTTGGTAGAGCTTGGAGGTGGAGTCTTTTGAGAAGCCTTACTCATGAGTCTTCTCCAAGATTTCAAACAAAAGGCCACAATAGCTAACTAGCTTCCATTAACGTACTTCAGGGCTTTTACACCATTGAGAGCAAATAAATCACATAGATCACCTACAGCACTGTATGTAACTGTTTCTTTGGAGCATAATGAACAAAATTGTGGCTTTTATTTCATGTATAAACACTTATACATAAAGTTTAGATATTATTCCAGAGCCCTGTCAGAGATGTGTCTTGTTGCCTGTCTCGTTACAGCTGTACACAGAAGTGTTGAAGCTAGATGAGAAGAGAGATGACATTTACTGCCACAGAGCTCAAGCGTATTCACAGATGGGAATGTTAGCAGGTAATAATACAACAGATTTTGTCAGAGTGACTTTCAGGTGAGAAAATAGGTGAAAAGCCTGGTGGGATTGGATCCCCCCACACTCAAGAACAGAAGTTCCAAACTTTGTTTTTAGCTTCACACTAAATCAGCAGGGGTGCATGACCTGTGACCCATGAAAAAAAAAAAGATGAAAATAAAATATTGAAATTTAACAAAGATAATTTATTGTAGCAAGCGTGGGTGCTATTATTTTAATATTTATTTGTGAAAACATAAAAGTAGGACAATTTCTGTGTCAGTCTGTAATTTTAAAAAAAATTATTTTTTTTCGTATCTTCTCACAACCCTACCTCATACCCCATTGCGAGCTAAATTTTGGTTCGGTTATGACCTCAGTTTGGGAACCACTGCACTAAAATATGTTCTGTGAGAGTGATAAGCCCATGCAGATCTATGCAGCTACATCTAGGAGAACCTGAGGCAGAAGTTGTTGGGCTGCCATGAAAACTTTGAGAAAACTGTGGACTTTGACTTGGTGAAAGGGCTCCAAGTATAGTTAAAAAAAAAAAAGTAAAGGTAATCCTGTCATGCCTTAGAGGCACATTGGGATATGGTGTTAGTGGATATGGTGTTAGTGCCCATATTTACTTGTCAGAACACTAGAGGATGGTGTGATCAGTATCACATCTGGCTGCCTTTCCTTCCCCAACTCCAGAAGAAGTCGGGTACCCATTTCTACAGCTGGGTTACCAGGGTGCCTCTGGCCGGATTTGAACCCCCGACCTTCACCATGAGAGACCAGTGCACTAACCACTTGGCCACTCTGACACCCTCCAAGTATAGCAATGACCAAAAAACTTGCACTTAGAAGGAGAAAAGAAAATTGAGTGAGATGTGAAAAAAACAGTTTTTTTTTTTTTTTTTTAAGTTAAAAAATATGAAGAGTGAGATTGAGGTATGCAGAATATAGGAATATATAGTTCCAGTGTTTTAGTATGTGATGTTTCAGTTTGAAGAACAAATTTTGTCCTCATTTGTAAACATCTTCAAACATTTTGAATATATTTCAGGTAATAAGCAGTGGCTGGGTAAAATGCTACATTTATATTTTCCAGCTGGTAAAATGTTAAGTTTCTGTTTTACAGTTGGTAAAATGTTACTTTGTTTTAGAATTGGTAAAGTGTTAAGTACATTTTCCAGTTAGTAGTGTGTTAAGTTTGTGTTTTCCAGTTGCTAAAAGTTTATGTTTCCCAGTTGCTGTGATCAATTTTTATTTAGGTATTTTTTTTTAAATTCAGCTATTGTGGACTTGGGTATAAGGTCTCTTTGTATAATATCCTATTTTCATGTCATTTACTGAAAAGATGTGCAAGTACTTTGTCATGCGTGCAAATGTTCTATCTTCAGAAGATGCTTTCCCTATTACTAGTGTCATGTACCCATTTTTACAGCTTGGTTGACTGGAGGTAGTGGGAGAGGTCACTATCCACTGGTTTCCTCATAAAGATATTATACATCTGTGTGTATAAGTGTTTGTTCATAACATTTTATGAGATTGTTAGGAGTATTATTCACATGTTTTACATTATAAATTTCAGAGGCAGCTTGGGATTATGATAGAGCTATTGAGCTGAATGAGAATAACAGTAAAGCTTATATTAAGAAAGGGTAAGTTGTTGTTCTTAAGTTTATTTAGGAATTTGTTTTATTTATGTAACTGGTATGCATTTGTAATAAAATATCTTCTTCTTCTTCTTCTTTGTTCGCTTCTACCACCAAAACCGCACTGTGATCCTACTGAATTTACGCCTGTGGTCCTCGTTAGGTCCCGTGGTCTCCTGTGTGGTCCCCCGAAAGGACCACACGAGATCCACGAGAGGACCACAAGGGGTTCAGAGTATCACAGTGCTTTAGCCTGTATTCTTGGTGGGTCTCAGAAGCGGGATTGCGTGACACCGTGGTTTTCTTTGCACCAGTTTAGTCAAGGGTTGGACTTTCTCACCGGAAGACCTCGACGTGTTTAGGATATCAGTGCATCCCCGCTGGGTGAGAGGCAGTAGCCCACCCAGGCCAGAGTTGGACCTTCTCACTGGAAAACCTCGACGTGTTTTGAGATACCCGTGTATCACCGCCGGGTGAGAGGTGGTTGCCCATCCAGTCCAGAGTTGGACTTTCTCACCGGAAAACCTCAGCGTGATTAGGATACGCAAACATCCCCGCCGGGTGAGAGGTGGTTGCCTATCTAGACTGCCCTGGTCCAGTGTCTCCGACTTCAGCATTTTGTGGTCATGGCCGCTACTCTTCCTAGTTGTGACCAGGATGGAGCTTTTGTCCAGAAGGACGAATCCTCGCCACTAGTGACTTCCACCCCTGGGTTGAGCCAGTTTAGGCATATTATCCCAGTATGGGCGTGTTTGGGACGTGACCGACCTCTAGAGCAGAGGTACTGTGACATGCATAGCCTTCAAGATTCACCCCTGGTGTGAGCCGGTTTAGGCAAAATTCACCAGTATGGGTGTATATCAGGCGTGACCGACCTCTAGAGCGGAGGTGGCATGACATGTCTAGCCATCAAGTTCCACCCCTGGTGTGTGCAGGTTTAGGCATATTTCACCAGTGTAGGTGTATTTCGGACGTGGCCGGCCTCTAGAGCAGAGGCGCCGTGGTATGTATAGCTCTCGCAGTGATACTACTGGACATACCGATTAAACTTCACTTTATCCTTTCCACCACCTTTTCACATCGGCACCGCACAGCAACCTTTATTTCTTTTCCGCATTTTCTTCCTTGACCGGGAGGAGCTTCACTCCACGTGCGGCATTCGAAGAGTCTCGCCAGCAGTGTCTTAACATCTGGGACAAGCCGGTTCATGCATTTCACCTGATATGACTGCACTCAGGATGTGGCCGACCTCCAGACCAGAGGTGCCGTGACTTGACTGTTTGCTTCGCTTTATCCTTTCTACCACCATTTCTGCAGTGATGCTGCGTGGCAACCCCATTTGCACCTTTCTTCATTGGCCGGGAGGAACACCGCTCCACGCACAGCAACTGAAGAATCTCGCCAACAGCGGCAGATGAGCTACCAAACATGCCACTCATCTACCCTAAGTATCTGGTTTTCAGGCGCCAGATATTCGCCCTCACCCCTTCTCCTGTCAGTTTAAACAGTTCTACCATGGGAAGGCCAGGAGCTGGACTTGACTGCCAGAGGCTGTTTGAGACGCAATAACAGTCCTTAGAACCTAATAAAATATCAAAACTATTTTGTTTTAATATACAGCAAGTGTCCTCATACTTCTTCTTGATCCCTGTCGACATGGCAAAGCCCGCAGTCCTCTCCAGATCCTGATAGGAGCCCCAAAGCTTTTGCCCCAAGCTTGTGTCCTTTGACCATGTCTCACGCCTCAGGTCTGCATGGTTTGGGCACTCTTGAAGGATATGTTCTGGAGTCTGGACTCCACTGCCACATGGACACTCATCTGTGTGAGACATTTTGAGTCGATGTAGGTGGCTCAGTTGTCTGCTGTGGCCTGTCCTTAGGCAGAAGAGGATGATTTGCTGATGTCTTTGTAGTTGGTGTAATGGATCTGCTTCATTGTTGCATTTCAGTTGCTTTTTTTCCATTCAGAACCCTCATACAAATTATGTTTTAAAATATTTGGGTTAATTCTGTGGTCCTGAAATCCAGCAGAGGCAACAAAAAAAAAAGTTGTCATATTCCATATCAGGGTCTAGTCCATTTTTGATCATCAGTGTTACTTCACACAGGAGTGTCAAAATGATTGATTGGTTTTTTAAAAAATAATACGTGATTTAGAACAATATTGTTCTTTATCTGTAAATTTTGATTACAAGGTTTCAGAATGTTGTTTTACTCTTTCGTTTTTTTGCTTTTCAACAGCTGGGACATTTAGTATTTAGACTTAACTGAAATTCAGATCTTATGTTCATATGGTTATGCTGTGGGCCCAAATGCTATAGGGCTAAATGGTTTATTCCTGTGCTCTATGATGAAGGTGGTAATGGTATCATTCATGGCTTTACTGGTTCCTCAATGCGTAAATGGCAAGGCTGAGGAGTTTGTGTGTCAAAGCTTTGTCTCTGACAGCTCAGTTTTTCTACTTTCTGACTCCCAACTCCTCTATAAATAATGGATTTCTGTCTAACTTTTGGCTGCTGAACTTGTGCCCACATTTACTTCCAACTTTGACTCTTCTAATTTTGTACTGTTACAAACTGCGCACGCACGCGCACACACATACATACATATAGGTCAGTGTCCTCCAAGTGAACTGCGCTGCCAGGTAGTTGAGCATTACCAGACACTTTGTATAGGCTGTTGGGGCACAGCTTATTTCAGAATGCGCTAAAAGAGCTACAGAGACACCTACAGAAAAAGAATGGGCCACTGCAGAGTACTGAGCCACCTGTACCGACTCACGATCTCTCACATGGACACATCCTTCTGTGAGCACGAAGCACAACCCCAGAGCATGTGCTCCTAGTGTGTCCAGTGTTCGCTGAGCCATGAAGCCAGACCTGGCCGCAGAGGATGGACCTGAAGCAGAAGCTGTGGGGCTGCTGCAAGAATATGGAGAGAACTGTTGGCTTCACCCTGGCTAGCTGGCGTCCAGCACAAAGGGAGAAGAAGAAGAAGAAGAAGCACTGATAGGAGACTAAAAGTTCTTGCAGGTAAGCTTTGTCAGAACAGGTGCATCCTCATTCAGTTCTATTTTGTTTTGTGCTATTCTGTGTCAGAACTATGACTTCTGTCTCTTTTCTCTTCCCAGGACAATCTTGTTTGAGAAGAATGAAATAGAAAAAGCATTGGAGGTGTTTAAAAAAGGACAGAATAGATTTGGTGAGTGATTCTTGTTATCACAGTCACATTTCTGTGAGCATAAGCATAGCGCAGTAGTAGCAGGCTGACTTCTCAGAGGTAAGAGGATGGGTTCAAATCCAGATTCTGTGTGCCCCAGTTAACTTAATGTAAAAATTAGTACCTTGGTTAACAAGAGTTAACAATACAAAGGCTGGCTGTGGACCATGAGAGGTGGAGAGAGTTTGTTGCTGCCTGCAAGACACCACAATGCATACTGGGTAGTGATTGCTTAGCCGATTGCTGACGGACGGACGGACTGAGGGAAGTATATGCAGGAATGGAGAATATCTTCTTTCATTGCACTCCATAATTATACTCTGACTGTCAGTGTTTTGAGAGAAATTAGGAAATTTCTGTAGAAATCTCCCTTTCATACATACAGAGATATCTTACTTGTTTTTTGTTTTTCTTTAGCCAGTAAGTTAGGCAGCTTTTTTTGACTGGATTTTTCTCTTCAGTGGGATTAAAAGTATATCTTGATTTGTCTCTCCTTATTTCTGCTAATAAACATGACATATTGAAATCTGATCTTGGCTTCAAATTAATTTTTTTGTCATAAGATTCTGGAAGTCTTATGTTGTAACATTAATGGCAACTAATTCTGAAGATATATATTCTGCAGATTTTTTGTCTGTTTATTATACTGTCACTGCACAGGCCGTTCATTTGTATTGTTACACATTTTTTATGAGCGTCTGAAATGTGTATATATTCATTAATTCTTTCCAATCCTGTTTAAACATTCTTTTATTTAGTGTTTGAAAATTCTGTATTTGAAAATGAATTAGTCTTGTTAGTGTTACCACAATAATTAGCGTATAAGTATACAGCTGTACATGAAGCACTGCAGTAAAGCTGTGATAACAAAATGTATAAACTAAGAAAAAAGTAGGAACAGTTTTATTACTTAATGACTACAAAGTTGTAACATTTTGGCATGAGCCTTAATCATACAAAAACATACAGGATGAAGAAATAGAGAGAGGAGATAAAGTATAGATTCACATAAGTGCTATTTTTAAAAAAAAAAGAAAAAAAAGAAAATAAAATAAATAGAGCACTTAGTAAGAAGATGTGGCTTGTCAAATGCTTGTTCAGAAATGGACAATGTGGAGCGTAGGGGATATATAATTGGAGACTCATGATGTATGATAGGTGGGTCGCAACTAAGGGTGGTGGGTGGGGAACCTGTGGAGGGGAGAGAGAGTGGTACAGTGTTAACCTAGCCAGGAGAAGGTGAAATAGATGATTATAGTTGGGGTAGAGGGGTTGTAATGCGATGCTGTGAGGAGGTGTTAGTTACCAGTTTATTTTTTTAAAATTATCTCTTAAAATTAAACATCACAACCAGAATGCTAAGAAACTTCAAAATGAAATTTTGTTTTGGATTTACCACCTTTGTATTTACTTTTTCAAATTGAAGAGCAAATGGTTAAGATAATGAACAGCTGATTTAGATTATTTCTATTACATTGATTGTGTTTACAAGAGTGAGTCACAAAGTGACCGCAGGTTTTGCTAAAAAATTGACAGTTTTAGTACATCTTATGTTAAGCCCTACCTCTTGTTATACCTGTGCATAGGGATGTGTTCACCATTTTGAAAATATGATGTCAGCAAACAAGATGGTCTCTCCTTTGGAAGCATACAAAAGGGAGGAACAGCACATATATTAATTTCTTGGATGATGAGGCTGAGAAACCTGCAGATATTCATTTGCAGAATGAAGAGGCAGTATGGAGGCATGCTTGTGTCACTTCGACAGTTATGTGAGCAGCACAGAAAGTGTTGAAATGGGGTGTTGGATTGGACTGATGCAGGCTGCTCTGGCTGGCCTCACATTACAAATACCCATGACGCTAACACTGAAGTAGAACAGATGATACAGGAAAACGGACAGGAAACAATGGGTGAGGTGCTGGAGAGTTTAAGATTATCATGGCCTGGCACATCTCATCATTCATGATGTGCTGCAGTTCTGAAAAGTCTTCATCAGGTATTTAACGAAAACGACTCACCTCTGACCAGAAAGAATGTCACTAAAGATGTTTGTGAAACTCTGTGACATTATGAAGCTGAAGTAGATGGCTTTCTGTGATCTGTAGTCATTGGAGACAAATGCTGAATACATTACTCCCAGCCAGAGACAAAGCAAGCCAGCAAGGAGAGGCAGCAGTCTTCCTTACCAAAACCAGAAAAGTTTTGTTCAGCTTGATAGGCCATACATTTAATGCTTACACTCTTCTTGGGGGGTTTGAAGGCCCAGTCCTGGAACATCAGAAATTCAGAGAACCACTATCAAAAGTGAAGCATTCTGTGATGTGCTTAAGAACCACTTGAAACCTACAATAGGTCAAATTGTTATAAAAAGGTACAGATCTGTATTTTGAGTATCTTCCACATACCTCATATTCACCTGACCTTGCATTGTGTTTGATGGCATTGGGTAGGAAGAAGTTTATCACAGATGATGAGATGAAAGAGGCAGTGATTAGGTATCTACGCAGTCAGTCATAAGATTTTTTTCTCAGGAATGGGCATTAGTGAAGTGGTGGCAGACCCACAGTGAATGTGATGGTGGCAGTGTTGAAAAGTGATAAGTATTTGTACATTTTATGTTAATTAAAAAAAAAATAATTAGTTATTTTTGGAATTAAACTTTGTTGGGAAGCTCAAAGTTATGTTTACTAAGAGTTTACATATTCCCAGTGGCAACATTCAAATATGAAACATGGACACTTAACAAATAACTAGAAAAGAGAATAGCAGCATTTGAAATGAAATGTTACAGAAGAACACTTAGAATATCATGGATAGAACAAAAACCAGATAAAGAGATATTGATGGGATTAGGAGTTGCAGAAAACTTGTCAACACCATAAAAATTAGAAAGCTGAGATACTTCAGTGACATCAAGAGATACAGTAGCTTGGAGAGGTTGATAGTAGAAGGCATGGTGCAAAGCAAGAGAGACGAGGGATGATCTCACCTCACAATGACTCAGGACATCAAGGAAAGTCTGAATATGTCACTGCAAGACGCCGGTCAGCTTGTGTAAGACCGTATTGCATGCAGGGAGGCTGTGAGAGGGAGAGTGTTCTGGAGAGGACATGTCACATGAATATTTGTTGAGAAGTTTGGGTTTTTTTGCGTTTTTTTTTTGTTTCTAAATTATTCTTTTCTTGTTTATGATAGCTTCAGACCCAGTTATAGAAGATTGGGTTCACAAGTGTGAGTCTGAGTTAGCTGGTAAGTACAAGTTTCTGACCTTTTCTTTTCTTTTGTCATTTCATTAATTAAACCTAATGCGAGCCCTATGTGACGTTTAATGGCATGGGAAGGATATAAGATAAGATTAGTTAAACAGAACTTTGAGAGCAGAAACAAAATGTTAAAGGGGGCAGCATACCAGAGATAACCATGACTATCCTTGTTCGAGGGGGCAGCATACCAGAGATAACCATGACTATCTTTGTTAGAGGGAACAGCATACCAGAGATAACTATGACTATCCTTATTAGAAGGGACAACTTACCAGAGATAACCATGACTATCCTTGTTAGAGGGGACAGCATACCAGAGATAACCATGACTATCCTTGTTAGAGGGGACAGCTTACCAGAGCTAGCCTTGAATCTGCCTAGTGTTAGAAGGGACAATACCAGACTTAGAATGCAGTATCCAATATCTATGAGCCTGTTTATGAATTTAAATGTATATTGACTAATGGAGTGTTTTATTTTTAAATGAACATGCCTAATATAGAAAAAGATAAAGTATTTATGAACATAACTAGCAAGATGCTTCAAATGATAAAGTCTTGTTTTGTGAACATAACCATTTCACGGCTTATCAAAGAACAGGGTCTTGATTTGTAAACTTGATCAACCAAAAGCCAATGAAGAACGTGATCTTGGCTTTGAACATAACCAGTTGAAATCATCATGTTTTTTTTTTGTTTTTTTTTTGCGTTGTTCCTAGAAACTTCTGTTTTTACTACAGTCTAGCTACCAGGGTAGTGATCAGTATGCTCCCAAAGTAATGGAGTTTTCCAAGAAGCCCACTGCTTCAGCCCAATCCAGGAATTAAAATGGCTAATGTA
Organism: Achatina immaculata; assembly: GCA_009760885.1. NCBI lineage: Eukaryota > Metazoa > Mollusca > Gastropoda > Stylommatophora > Achatinidae > Lissachatina > Lissachatina immaculata. The sequence continues at coordinate 5,437,587 of CM019703.1, read as the reverse complement.
GCTGACCCATGGTCTGGAAAAATTGTCTGCATTGGCACATCCTCATCATAACAACTGCCTACAGAGAACTCAAGTTTGATGTTGCAGGAAGTACAGGGTCTGGCATAAAGCATAGCTGGATTTAACTGACGTAGTGTGCAGAAACTGGATACATGTGAAAAAAACCATGATGTCAGAGATGCAGCAGACAAACAGTAACTTTTAACATTGGTTTCTTTGCAAACACAACATCGTGCATTCACTGTTGAAACTTATTTTAAAAGTGGAGAATCATCTATTACTGTACAACGAAAGTTTCATCGCCATTTTGAGTTGCATCCCCGTGATAATGTTCCCGATTGGAGAACAATTTTGAGGTGGGTCCAAAAATTTAAGGAAACCACTAAGTGCCTTAATTACAAGTCTACTGGTCGTCCAAGAACTCAACAGACACCTGAACGAATTCAAGAAGTCTGCAACGCATTGCTGAGTATCCCTCGGCGATCAGCTGTTAGGCACACTTTGGCACTTGGTATGTCGGATCGCTTTCTACAGCACATCATTCATAATCATCTGTATTTCTACCCTTGCAAGTTGCAAGTTGTGCAGCAAATGAATTATTTGGATAAAATTAACAGACTTGACTTTGCTACCAATTTTCTAGTATGCATTGAAGAAAATCTGAATTTGCTCAATAACCTCATAATGTCACATTTTGAGTTGTCAGGAAGTGTGAACAAGCAGAATTTCAGATACTGTCAGCAGAAAATCCACAATTACTGCATGAGAAATTGCTCCATAGTGAACGAGTAATAGTGTGGTGTGGCTCATATTTTTTTTTAAGATGAAGACGAGCATTCTCTTAATAGCGATCACTGTGTGCAGGTGCTAACTGAATACTTCGTTCCAGAGTTGGTCAATAGAAATAAGAGACTCATATGGTTTCAACAAGATGGAGCAATTGCCCACACAATTCGTCAGTCCATGGCCATGCTGCAATAAGCTTTTCTCAGTTATCTTATTTCCAGATTTTGGAATATTCATTGGCTGACAAGGTCACCGGATTTATCGGCCACAGACTTCTTTTTGTGGGGGTACCTCAAGAACATGGTATGCTAATTGACCACAGTCAATTGCAGACCTAAAGGATCAAATCTGACACTGCATTCAAAATGTCCCTTTGAACATGTTAAATGGTGTTATGCAGGAGTTTTCCAGATGCTTGGCTGAATGTATCAAATGTAATGGCGGGTATCTAACCGGCGTAATTTTCAAAACCTAAGTATCGTCAGTAATAATAAAATTGCCCACTTTTCTGAGTTTCATTTCACCTTTTTTTTTTTTTTAACCAAAAACATGTATGCTACTTATTTATTTTCTATTTTTAAAATCGAGCTATGCTTTATGCAGGACCCTGTACATTGTATGTATGACCAAACAGATATATTTATGACATTGCCAAGTAAAATCTTATTAAACTGATGTTATTTCATGCACGTAGGTTAAGAAACCTAATTTTGTTTTCTCTTATAAGAGCGAGGACCTGGAGACATAAATACAGGGGATTCAGTCAAGTCATCGACAGTGACAACAGATAGTAGCCACGCACATAGTGTACCTACAGCTGTTCCGTCTAGAATTAAGTAAGCATGGAGGAGAAAAAAATGTTCAAAATTGTTTCTGAGTATAAAGAAAAATTGGACATTGAAACACTCAACAGTATGGGGTAATTGTTGTATTGTTGCCATAACAAAGCATATTCCTAACATTTTTAACCACCAGGTGCTGTCTGGCACTGTTGTTTTTTTTTTTTCCAGTTTAAAGCTCTTCAGTAAACTTTTAAAGGTATGCCATGAGGTATGGTCCTGTTCTTCTTCTTCCATAACCCAGTGTGTGTCAGGTACCCATCATTTATCTCAGTCTAATTGAGCACATTAGAAGCCAGAATAGAACTCAAGTCACTTTTTCTAAAACCATCCATCAGTTCATTCACCGTCCAGATCACCTTGCGGCATCTTTCATTATGCCAAGAGAGGCTGCCCTCTAGTCACTACACATTTGTGCAGTTTAATTTAGTAACAACAAAAGGCACTGTAATATTTTGACCTCAGGCTCTTCAGACATGTAATATAAAGTTTTGTGGTGTTCAAGAAAAAAAAATGATTTGAATGCTGTGGGGGGAAAAAAATCAGATATACAGATTAGTACACATCACATAACCAGATCAAGTTGAATTAAAGCAAAGACACCCCATTTCACATTTGTGTGAGGAAGTGAAGCTGACTGCTAGAGAGCTAGAGAGGTAGTTCAGTTTCTGTCCAAGCTGTCCAAGACTTTATCCTACCTGCCATAAGAATAGACTGCTTTGTTATATCAGGCTGTCCAAGACTTTATCCTACCTGCCATAAGAATAGACTGCTTTGTTATATCAGGCTGTCCAAGACTTTATCCTACCTGCCATAAGAATAGACTGCTTTGTTATATCAGGCTGTCCAAAAAAAAAAAAAAAGGCAGCAAGGGCTGCCAAGAAGCTCTTCTTTGGTTCATCCTTCTCAAAGAATTGAAGAAGCTGTTGAAACACACACCTCATCCCTCTCCAAGCCTGATCTTCAAGATGGCATTACCTGCTATGAAAATTTTTTAAAAAAAGGAAAGAAACAAAGAACATACTGTCTGATTCCGGTATGAGATAATTAATTGCAGTGGTTTGGGAATTCTGGGTAGGCTTTTGTTTTTGTTTTTGTTTGTTTTGGTTTTTTTTTGTTAATTCATGAGGTTAAAACGTTATTGTTGTTCTCCAGGTATAACTGGTACCAGACCCACACACATGTTATTGTGGCTCTTATGGTGAAGAATGTCAAGCCAGAAAACTTCACGGTGACTACAGAGGAAAGATCTGTAAGCTGTGGTTGTAATCCATCCAAAAAATAACAAGAGAAGAAAGCTTGACTAAAATTATTATTGTTACAATGACTTCAGAGTATCTATCTGTCTGTGGAAGTGTTCATCCATCCATCCGTCCATCCATCCTGAATTAATTCTTCTAAACATCTCTATATCAGTTTTCTTATCTATCTTTTGCAGCTTAATTCTTTGTCTGTTTATGTAATAGTATTTTCAGTTTGCATTTTAAAATTAATTGAGAGAACCTAACAACAACAAAAGTTATTGTGCAGTTTAAAAGTTTAATATTCAGACCTGTATCAAATGTTTAAAAAATGATTAGTAAAATTATTCTAAACACTTTAAAATCTTGGTGAACTACCATGCCTGAAGCTTATTTAGAAGCTTGTATGTTGAAACCAGAACCCTACAAAAAATCTATGTAGGATGCATAATGACAGCCTGAGACATAATGTGCTGTCCAGTCTTGGTAGAGCTTATTGAAAAGCTTTAAACTGAAGCCCAGTGAGAGTGCAGTCCCTTTTCTTGGTACATCCTGGAGAGTGAGAAAGTTCTTGACTGTCAGCTTTCATTGCCATGTGTCATACTTGTCATCATTGTGCCTGGTCAGAGCAGGGCAAACTGCTGCAACTTTCTGTTTTAGTATCATTCTTACTCTCTCATGTTATCCTGACTTCCCAGTGAGATGGTGCTTATATTTGGATGACACTGAAAAACTTTCATTAGAGTGAAAGTGATTACCCAGCTCTGTTGCAGGGGCACCTAGGAAATATGATGTTAGTGTCCTTATTCTCCGTGACATGCCTTCAGACCACATACCTTCTGCATGAGAGATGAGTACAGTAACCACATCACTACTTTGTTACCATTTTATTGTAAAGAAGGTCAGTAAAAACCTGACCTTGTTCTTGGTTCTTTCATTTTATAAGACACTGACCTGGATCTTAACCTATGGCTATCCCATATTTCATTTTTTTTTTTTTCAGCAAAAACTAACAAACAAATAGGACCATCTGCGTTATTGAAAATCTTTTGATTGACAAAAATGTTTTATTGTATAGTCCTTGTTATCATTGGTCATAAAATGACAATTTTTAAAACTTGCAGCCTTGTATAAATGTTAAAAGATTTTTTTGTGTTGTACTATATCTGGAGTCCTGTAGCCTGTGCAAGCTCTGCAGTTTTGTCCAGATTTTTGCTATAACTGTGACCTCAGGTTTAATTCTTCCAGGCAGGTTGTGTATGAGCAGGACAATCTCATGGTATATTCCAGAATTTGAATTTACTCTTGCAAACACATTGAACTTTTCCAATTAAAGTAACAGCATAATTTATAACAACTGCTGTCTACAAATGGGGAAAAAAAAATTGTAAAGTGTGATCTCAGCCTGAGATTGTATTGAGTTTTAATACTTTCTGTGATATCCTGCAGTTGAAAGTTTCCATCAAAGAGTCAGCGGACACATTGACCCTAGACCTAATCCTAGCTCACCAGATTGACCCCCAGCTAACAGCCACAAAGATCTATGGTACAAAGGTAAGTCAGTGTCTCTATAGTCTTTGCAAATGATTTTGGAGCATAAATTGGCTAGTCAACAGTGATCTGTCCTCTCATATTGCACAGACGATGGGTTCATGATCTGCCATCAGTGGCTTCTAGTCAACTATATAGTGAGTACCCATCATGCAGTTGCTGAAGACTGCGCCTCTGAAGACCCAGAGCATCTGCCTGCATGACCAGGCGCACCAAACTGCACTCCATACACAACTTCCAGTAAGTGAAACGAAAGTCAAAATCACATAAATGTGAGTTAGCACAAGAAAAATTAAACACGGCTAGCATTGATCTGGTGAGTGTTGGATATTTATAGTGGCTGTTGCATATCATCTTGCTGACAAATATTTCTCATTGCCACATTTGTGATCATAAGAGAAAGATTGTGTGTGTCTCAAAGTCCAGTGCATCTCTTTAACTTCCAGTTTTACTCTCACTTACTGCTTTGAAAAATGCAGGGCATGATCTCACCTTGCCAGTTCTTCAGAGTTCTTGCATGATTGATGAAATTTCTAAACAGTGTCTTATTCCTCAATTTTGATCAGTGTCTTGCCCTCTTCCTTACTTTCTGTCTCAATTTTGATCAGTTTCTTCACTTTCTGCCAATAGAGATATCTGTGGCTCAATTTTGTTAATTTTGATCAGTTTCCTGACATTCTCTTTGTAGATTTATTATTGCATGTTAGTTATGGTCAGTTTCTTGGCCTTCTCTTTGCAGTTTTGATTTCCACTCTTAACATTGGCAGTCAAACCGTAGCTCACAGAAAACTCCCAAGGTTCACCCAACCTCAATAAAAAATAAGTACCATGATTAACTCTCTGGGAAGGAAGAGGAATGATGCAGCCAGCTACAGAGTTCATGCTGGTGGCAATACTAGTCAGCAGTTTCTGGTCATTTGCTGACTAGCCTGCAGGCTGCCTATGGTTTGACTGTGTTCAGTGATACCAGTTCATAACTCATACCTTTACTAACTTCAGGTAGAAATCAAGATGAAGAAGAAAGAGGGGCTGCAGTGGTCTGCTCTTGAGGGGGCTCCTGAGAATGAAGTGAAGGAATCCATCATGGCTGCTGCAGGTAGGCCTGGTTTATCAATGCCTTGTTCAGACGTGGGTGCTAGAATTTGGATGAAAATATTCATCATTTATTAGCTGTTCCTTAATCTATCTTTAGTTCTACATGTTTTTCACATTTGTCTGTAATCTCTCACTGCGGTTGATAATTTATAGTTAGTTCTTCCCATGTCTTTAATCTCTCACTTGTCTCTAGCTTCTAACTTGTCATTAGTCCTTCCAGTTTGTCTTTTTCATATCTTGGTTGTCTTTAGTTTCTGTCTTGTCATTAGTTCTCAAAAGCTGTATTTCTCACTGTTATTTATGCTGTCAGTTATCAGTTTCTTATTTGTCATTAATATCCTTCCATAGGGAATATCTCTGGACGTTCACGTCATCTTTCTGATGCCATGCATCCTCGGCCTGTTATACATAGATATACAGCTCCGTGAAGGATTGATTGATACTGACTTCCTAATGTGTTCTGGTTTTCCAGGTAGTCAGTCTCTAAATAAAATTAGTATTGTATGTTCGAAAAGGTGAAAATATGATAAGCTGAAATATTGATTGCATGGCCATCTTGTTTATCTCTGAAGTCTTGCATGTGATTTGAACATTGCAGTCCCAGCAAAAGAAGAGCATCCACGCTACCCATCTTCATCCCATTATACACGAGACTGGGACAAACTGGCAGCTGAGGTGACAGAGGAAGAGAAGAGTGAGAAGCTAGATGGAGATGCAGCCCTCAACCAGTTCTTCCGGAAGATCTATGAAGATGCATCAGATGACACAAAGAAGGCCATGATGAAATCATTTGTAAGTCAAAACTTTGTGAGCTTTTAATAGCAGCTTGTGGTGTGCCAAGTGCATTCCTGAGTAAGTCTGAATTTATAGCAGGGGTTCTAATCCTGTGGGAAGTTCATTCTTTAGGAATATTGATCTTTCTGCAGTGTACATCAATATTCCTAGTCTGAATCTGTCAATCTGTGGTCCTAATTCTCTCTGTGAATTCATAAAATTCTCCACTGAGCAAACAGTGGGAACCTAAAAGAAAGTAATCTGTGTTAAATTTATTTGTTGAATGTGAGCATGTGGTTTATATTCTCATTGACATGACTTTATTTTATTTGGTTGTGATTTAGTTGATCTTGTAACCGCATCTTCCTTATTTGATGCTTGTGGTTCTTATTTTTCTTTTGTTTTTGTTTATAGTTTGGATTATTTCTTCAGTAAGCTGCAGGGCCAGAATTACACTTTCATTGAAATGAAACTGATCACTTTGTCTGTTATTCAACACTTAGCCATACTGTATTTCAAATTTTATTTGAGTTCACTCAAGAACACATACAAAAGGTAGAGGTAATCCTGTCATGCCTTAGAGGCACATAGGGATATAGTGTTAGTGCCCATATTTTCCTTGACCTGTCAGCGCACTAGAGGGTGATATGGTCAGTATCACACCTGGCCGCCTTTCCTTCCCCAACTCCAGAAGAAGTCAGGTACCCTTTTCTACAGCTGGGTGACTGGGGTGCCTCCGGCTGGATTGGAACCCCTGACCTTTGCCATGAGAGACCAGTGCACTAACCACTTGGCCACTCAGACGCCCAAGAACACATACAAAGTTCTATATATAGTGCTGCACACTTACCTTATTCCGTAAGTTATAGATACAAAGAAAAAATAACAAAGATATGTTGTTGTTTCTGTTATTGCCCTTTGCTGAAATGTACAACCTTCTTTGAACATTGTATGAATTTACAGACTGAATCAGCTGGTACAGTGTTGAGCACAAACTGGGAGGAGGTTGGGGCTAAGAAAGTTGAGGTCAAGCCACCAGATGGGATGGAGTACAAGAAGTGGGAGGTCTGAAAGAATGTTTGAACGATGAGTATCGAGCACAAGATGTGAATGATCTAACTGAACTTTTGGTATGCGGACATCAGAGACAGCTAACAAATTAATAACACAATTTTTGGGTTCGGGAAGAACGTACTTTTGTGTGGAGTTATAAAAAAAACCAAAAAAACAGAGATATGTTTAGTTGTATTTTGAAAAAAATCTTTTAGATTCTTCTCTTTTTGTTGCAACCTTTAACAGATAGATTGAGTTTCATGAGAAACTATATAAAATGACTGCTTATGGAGAGATATGATTGGGCAGCTGAAACTGAACTAATTGGGGGGGGGGGGGGAGAACAAAATAGTTCTAGATAAATTAACTGACATTTGAGTGGCAGAATACTGAAGATTGTCAGGTTGTGTTGTCCTTTGTACTTTTGTATGTCATGCTTCTTTCTGTGTAGCAACAAGCCAGCAAGAATAGTTGATGATGTGTTGTGTATCTTCTGTCATACCTTCTGCTGACTTCTTTGAGTTGTGTTGCCAGCAGTGCAGTTGCACTTTGTTCACTTAGTTGTTAACTTCCATCCCTCTCAATGATGTTGTAAAGCAAGTTGCATGTTAGGACAACCACCCTGAAGGCTAGGTTTTTAGGGGTTTTTTTTTGGGTTGTTTTTTTTTCAGAGAGAACTGTTTCTTTCTTCTTTTTTTGCATGAAACATGTCATGACTCCCCTTAGGCCCAGGCTAGTCAAGCATCTTTCTTAGTCTTCTTCTTCTTCTTCTGCGTTCACTGTTAAAAAAAAAAAGGGCATTGTGCCATGGCTGCAGATAGGCTGTGATATATGTAACCTGTGGCCAGGTGCTTCAGACTTTGGGACTGGGCTTGCCTTGACATAACTGAGCGACAGTCAAGCTGCCCCTTGCGTTACTTATCTGCAGATCCATGGTCATAATATTTTCCTTCCACTCACAGCAGCAGCTTATATTACCACCATTCATTATTTAATGATGTGAGAACTGTGTGTGTATGAGACTTACATTGCCTTTGTAGCTTTAGCATATTGAAATAACTTTCTGGAATCTAGATTGTAAATATTTTGCTACATCATAAAAATTAACTGTGGTTACAGCTGCATTGTGGTTACGGAGTCCCTTCTTAACTCAGTGATGGCTTTGCCATTTATAATCATGAGCGCCAAAGGCATATTGAGGAGCGAAACTTTGTAACTACTGTTTTGTTAGCCATGTTACAAAAAAAAAAAAAAAAAAAGCATTGAAAAAAGAAGTTTTGTGCTTCAGTAGCACTTTCATAGTTGTAACTAAAAATCATATTTTCATTTCTTTTGCCATCTTTTTTTGAGTGGTTGTCTTCTGATTGTGTAATGTTACTGCAAGTGCTGGACTCCAAAATGAAGTATTATTGAGGGTGTACATTTACTCTGGACCCATTGTGCATTGACACACCCTTTGTTACAGTGTATGAACGATGTCTCCTACTAAACAGTGACATTAGTATATGTGTAAGTGTGTATAGCTTTATGTTAATGCTTGGCACGAAAAAATTTTAAAAAGCGACTTGATTGTTTTGTCATTCATGATGTTCCCCATTCCAGGGGCATTTTTCTTATACATGCAGCAAAGTCAGAATTGTGAAGTTCTGCTTCACCAAACTCTGTATGTGAAGTTCTGCTTCACCAAACACTATATATGAAGTTCTGCTTCACCAAACTCTGTATGTGAAGTTCTGCTTCAGCAAACTATTCATAAATTTCTTCAATGAGAATGAAAATGTGGCATCTATAATTTATAAAATCAGTCTCTGGTTTAACATCAAATCTGAGTTCTTGCTGGGTTTTTTTTTCCTTGTTCGTTTTTTTTTTTTTTTCACTTAAGTTAGAAACTATTTGGAATATAATATTACTTGGAATATAATAATACTTATTAACTCTTTCCATGCTGAAGGTAAAAATGCGGACATTCTGTTCTGTGCCAGACAAAAATCGCAGGTCTTGATATGTATAGGGGATAATTTTTAACTAATTATTTCCACGTTAAAAGTATGCGTATTATGCCTCCAAATAGCTATAAATGTAAGAAGATTTCATAAATGAAGAGTTTTTTTTTAGGAAAAAAAGATGTAGTGTGATGATTTTAGCTGATAATTGTGTATTACTGTCCTAGGACTGGCATCAATCGACCGGTGATGTGTAGATTGACTTTGTCATTTTATCCGATCTCGTGTGATTATTTTGCATGTTCACTTTAAAATAATACTTCTAACTACTTCTCTAGTCCATCTAATAGTCTAAATCTACTTGGGGTACATTCACGAACAGTGGTCTAGTCGTAGGGGGGACATATTTGCCTCTGAAGTCACACAAAAATTTTTTTTTTTTCGATCGAAACGCTGTATTTTGACTCCCATTGTTATGATGCTTTCAAAATGGTGACAAAGGTCACTAGACATGCGTACTAAACTGTTTACAATCAAAAGTTACACTGGGTTTTTAATGAAACGAAGCTAGGGTCCCTATCACGACCTCAGCAAAAACTTGACGAAGGGAATGGGAAGAGTTAACTCTTCCCGTGCTACAGGAAGAAAAGCGGACGTTCGGTTAAGTGCCAGACAAAAATTGCGGGTCTTGATATGTTTAGGGGGTATAGTTGTAAAATGGAATGGAAAACAGTATTTACATGTACTTCCATGTATTTATTATGTTTCAAAGTATAACTAAATGTATGAAAATTTCATAAATGCAGAGTTTTTTAGGAAAAAAGTAATGTGATGTTTTTAGACAATGATTGTGCCCAGCTCACCATTGGCTAGGTCTAGATCTACACTACTTACCATCTGAGATGTCTAGATCTACTTGTCAATCTCATATTCTGATTCTATGTTGCATTCTCGCTAAATTAATGTCTGAAATAACCTCCTAACTACTTATCCAGTCATCTAAATATGTCTAGATCTACTTGGGATACATTCAAGAGCAGTGGGATGGTCACAGGCCATGTCCATACCCCTATCTACATCATCAAAAATTGAAAATTTTCCATGTTTCTCTTCCTTTTTCTCACTCGGCATCGCTAGTATCTAAGGACTCTTTCACCATTTTGAAAAGTGTCACCGGAAACGTGGATGAAATATGTACAATCTAAATGTTACACCGGTTCTTTTATTGAAACAAACCATGATCGAAATTCTGACCATTGGCACGCATTGGAGAAACCGGAAGGATCGAAAATTCTATCAATGACACGGGAAGAGTTAACTCATTATTTTTTTTTTAAATGGACAAATCAAACGGCAGTGACCAGCAAAATGCTCTGAGAAAACAAAACTGAAGTTGACATTCTTTGACTGTTGGGCCTCAGGAGTAGATTGAAAAGCCAGAAGAAATGGATATTTAAATTTTTTTTTTAAAAAAATGGAAACTTTAGAAGATGGCAACAAAAGTAAATCTGACAAATAGGAAGTGGAGAGTTATAACATCATAATATCATCAGTGCAAACAATATGTTGCCATGTTTATTTTCTGCAAAAAAAAAACAAAAAACCAAGAACTCTGAGTGTGAGAGAATGTAGCCAGTCTTGTGTAATAGATCGTTTTATTTTTGAGTTCTTTGTGAAGGAACATGAAATTTTGCTTTACTGTTCTATTTCTGAGAATAGCGTGTTCTGAGCACCGTTATCAAGGAAATATGAATTTCCTTTCATGGTTAATCTTTCTTGTGGTGTCTCGGTTGTGTTTTGTTTCTTCCATCATTGTGTTCAACTTGCATCACTTTTCTTCCCTTATGTTTTATATTGTTTGTGTGTTGTATTAAGAAAACTATACCATTAATATTTTCAAATTGTAACTTCATTAAGAAGAGTAACACTACACCTATTAGAAACTTTATGAAGATAGATTTACTGTTGTTAGCTTCTTATAAATCATAATAAAGCTCATACTGACTTCTTGTAAAGATTAAGTTTACTCCTGTTAATTCATTTCAATATTTAACTTTGCTCGTAATTTTTCCTTATAATACTAACTTTGTCCCTGCTGGTTCTGTTTAATATTAACTTTGCCCCTAATGGTTCCTTATAATATTAACTTTGCCCCTAATGGATCCTTATAATATTAACTTTGCCCCTAATGGTTCCTTATAATATTAACTTTGCCCCTAATGGTTCCTTATAATATTAACTTTGCCCCTAATGGTTCCTTATAATATTAATTTTGCCCCTAATGGTTCCTTATAATATTAACTTTGCCCCTAATGGTTCCTTATAATATTAACTTTGCCCCTAATGGTTCCTTATAATATTAATTTTGCCCCTAATGGTTCCTTATAATATTAACTTTGCCCCTAATGGTTCCTTATAATATTAACTTTGCCCCTAATGGTTCCTTATAATATTAACTTTGCCCCTAATGGTTCCTTATAATATTAACTTTGCCCCTTCTGATTTTGTATAATATTAATTTTTCCCCTACTGGTTCCTTATAGTATTAACAATGTTATTAGTTATTTCAGGATTTTTGTTTCCATAATCTAATCCTTCTCTTATCTACTTCAGAGAAACAGACTTTGTTATTTCTCTCTTCTGAGTCCATCATTAATTATTTTTTTTTTTTTCCAACTCTGTTAATGCCAAGTGTGCAGTGATGCCAACTTTTGTTTTGATGATTTTGATAGTGCTCTATGTTTCATAGACTTAATATGTACACTTCAAATAAATGATGTGCTATCAGTTGATTATGAATTCAAATTTTGATTCAGTTAAGAAAATTTAAATCATTTGACAGTTTGTGAATAAAGAAAGTTTGACTATGCTGGAGTCTTTGTGTTTTTTATATGGAAGCATAGGGTAACTTTGTTTTTCTTTTTGCTGGAACATTGTTTCTTTATTTTGGAAGAAGATTTTGTGTATACTTGAAAAAGTATTTAAAGCTGTAAGATAAAGACATTCAGAATGAGATTCTTTGAAAATGTTGAGAATGCACACTTTAGAGAACCAAACATTGAGAATGCACACTTTAGAGAACCAAACATTGAGAATGCACACTTTAGAGAACCAAACATTGAGAATGCACACTTTAGAGAACCAAATATTGAGAATGCACACTTTAGAGAACCAAACATTGAGAATGCACACTTCAGAGAACCAAACGTTGAGAATGCACACTTCAGAGAACCAAACATTGAGAATGCACACTTTAGAGAACCAAACATTGAGAATGCACACTTTAGAGAACCAAACATTGAGAATGCACACTTTAGAGAACCAAACATTGAGAATGCACACTTCAGAGAACCAAACATTGAGAATGCACACTTCAGAGAACCAAACATTGAGAATGCACACTTTAGAGAACCAAACATTGAGAATGCACACTTTAGAGAACCAAACATTGAGAATGCACACTTTAGAGAACCAAACATTGAGAATGCACACTTTAGAGAACCAAACATTGAGAATGCACACTTCAGAGAACCAAACATTGAGAATGCACACTTCAGAGAACCAAACATTGAGAATGCACACTTTAGAGAACCAAACGTTGAGAATGCACACTTCAGAGAACCAAACGTTGAGAATGCACACTTCAGAGAACCAAACATTGAGAATGCACACTTTAGAGAACCAAACATTGAGAATGCACACTTTAGAGAACCAAACATTGAGAATGCACACTTTAGAGAACCAAACATTGAGAATACACACAAAATAGAAAAGCATAATTGCCAGTTTCTGTCAACCTGGAACTTGAAGATAATGACTGTGATATTGTCAGTTTCTATCAGCTTCGAATGTAAAGATAACGATTGTGACATAAATATGTGCCATTATGTGCTAGCAATATTTCATTCCTGAGAGGATGTTCATGGGGGTTTTTCCAAGAGAAATAATGTCCTGAATGTAGTACTCTGATTTTTAAATTTTTTAAAATTGCATTCCAAAGATTAGAACCACTCACTCCATTTGTCATAAGTGAATAAAGGAAGGTTTGCCCTTGACAGATGTGGAACCCAGATTACCAAGAACAGTACCCTATACTTAGGTAAACTGACCATTGTAAAACTAGTATAATGAAAATAATAGGTGAATGAAGGTTTTGATAAGAGTCAAAAACAGAAGGAAAGGCAAGAAAAAAGAAAGAAAGGCAAGAAAAAAAAGAAAGAAAGGCAAGAAAAAAAAAGAAAGGCAAGAAAAAAAGAAAGAAAGGCAAGAAAAAAAAAAGAAAGAAAGAAAGGCAAGAAAAAAAAAAAGAAAGAAAGAAAGGCAAGAAAAAGAAATGGAAACAGACGAAAAGCATGGCGTGTTTGAGCAGCAGAAGTCTTCCTAACAAGGAACAGAACGGACAAAATGGAGGAACAAACTTTTATTAGTGTGGTTTGTTTTCTGTTTTCAAATGAAACTGAGGTCCTATGTCTTTAGAAAGTGGATATGGTTTACGGTTTGTATCATCATCATCATTGCACTCCGGCCTTGTCCTTAAGAAAGGGATAAAAGTCCTAAAATAGATTTTGACATTGGCTTTAAAAGAACTATTAGCTCTACAACCCCTGTTAGACAACTATGATGAGGCAAGAAATTCTGTTGAAGAGAGTGAAATAATTTCTGGAAGGATCAAAAACGTTCTCAGCCCAGCATTTCAAAAACGAAGGAAAGTTAAACTTTTTAATCAGTAGGCTAGGTTTATTTTACTTATAAATGCCCATTCAGGTCTACTTGTTTTACTTCTCTACAGAGGAATTGAATTTTCTTCAAAATAGCAACATTTCCTCTAAGATAATGAACAAATTTAGAATATTTCCAAACATATAGTGATCAAAGATCACAAACAAAAAGGGACATACGTTTTAAAGTACGGGACATATAGGTATCCTAATTGAAGAACGGTAATGTAATTCCTGGGACAAATCCTTAAAATACAGGACTGTCCTGTACAATACGGGATAGCTTTTTTCCACTTTAGTAACACATCATGCTCTGGATGAAATTATATGGGCCCATTTGATAGCATACATACCACTTTTATATATTTTTTGCCAGGCAACACTTATTACCCTATGATGGTCAATAACGGCACATAATGGTAAATATCATAGTTTTTCGTGAATATTTTTTCATTCCCAATCATTTTTATTGGCTAATGCCAATTTTTAGCATAGTTTAGTCATTTGAAGAACTAATTACAATTTCGAGGACTAGTGGGATACTGTTTTTTGATTCGAAATAAAATTCCTGTAGTTTAAATTGTTCCGTTATATTTTACAGCTGGCGAGAAAGATACTTTTAAAATAACTTATGGAGGTTTGTCACGAGCGGTTAGCACAATCAGGACGTATGTAGTGACATGTATTTTATTATGCTGCAAAATATTGACACATTTCTGTAGAGGTGTACAACTATGTATATTTCTGAACAGCTGGATTAGAGAACTTCCAATTATTTTTGTCTGCTCTCTGACTGTTTTGGCCAAAAGAAAAGATCATTTGTTGGAGGAACGCCCACCAAAATTCTGCTCAGCTTTGATAAACACAACAGGAAGGTCTTGTGTACATTTTGTCTGTATCTCATGACTAAATCTGTTGTCTGAAAACAGTTGCAAAGACTTGTACAATGTCAATCGTACAAGTTAAAGGAGCAGGTGGGTCGGCTGGTCTCGATCGTACGTCATTTGTTGGGGCGAGAACACCGCATGAGATTCACGCCATGATCAAACCCTTGTCTGTGTTGGATAAAGCCAGCTTCAGCAAAATACTGCAGGGTTTGTATAGTTCCCTTATCTATGTCCATTTGTATACTTTTATATATGTCCATTTGTGTGTATACTTTTCATTATCTTTGTTCATTTGTTTGTACTTTTATATATGTCCATTTATTTTTACTTTTCATTGTGTGTCCATTTGTGTGTACTTTTATCAATGCCCATTTGTTTGTATACTTTTATCTGTGTCTGTTTGTATACTTTTCATTCTTGATGTCCATCTGTGTGTACTTTTATCAGTGTCATTTTATTTGTATACTTTTCATTATCTGTGTTCATTTGTTTGTATATTTTTAATTGTATGTTAATTTGTTAGTATACTTTCATATATGCCTATTTGTTAGTATACTTTTATATATGCCTATTTGTTTGTATACTTTTATATATGTCCATTTATTTGTATACTTTTATATATGCCCATTTGTTTGTATATTTTTCATTGTCTGTGTCAGTTTGTATACTTTTTATTAACAATGTGCATTTTTGAAGTACTGAACCCAAAGCAACAGTGACTGGAAGTAAAATAAGTCAAGTGTTTTAATCTCATAAAAACAAATTAAAATGAAAAAAAAAATAAGTCAAGTGTTTTAATTTTATACAGACAAATTAAAATGAAAAAAAGAGGTCAAGGATTTTTTAAAAAATAACAGTAATAAAAGGCAACATGCCACAACCACCATTTCACCAAAACAGCTGTCATCAGTCACAGTGGTTCTTAAGCTTTTTTCAGGTTGTAGACCACTGAACCCTGGGATTATTTGTTGTGTGCCCTTCCCACACACACTCAATCTCCCAGGCCACTTGATATCATATGAAAAGCTGCAAACATTTATCATATTCTGCAGATCAGAAACTGAAAATCCATTATACCTTTCACTTAGCATGAAGCACTCAGTCTCATGGTTGTAATAGATAAATCTTAAAATTCACTTATTTGTTCAGTGTGGTTTCTTGTTTCAGTGATTGTAGCCTCACTTCAGGGATCAGATCCCAGTTATGACAGTGTCAGATCACTGATTACTGACAAACTGACAGAGGAAACATTTGCCGTTATCTATTGTGGGCTGGACAAACTTATGAAGCAAGCCTTCAGAATATCAAGTTCATCCCTAAAGAAGGAGGTTTGTTGTTTAGCTTTTAGAAGTATAAGAAATGTAAGAAATAAATCTTATATCCTTCCCGTGCCGTTAAACGTCACATAGGGCTCGCAAGGTAGTTTGCCAATTTTTCTTATTTTCGGTGAGCTTTTAACCCTCATCAATGGATTTTATGCTTATTAATTTGGCCTCTCTTATCAATGTCCTCTTTAGAGTTCCATGTGGTCTGCCTCATTTTCTTTGGCCTGTTGTGTTCCACTTGATAGCTTGTTTTGGGATTCTCTGATCGTTTCTTCTCATCATGTGACCAACATATGTCCATCTCCTTTTTCCTGATCACCCATGAGACTGGTTGTTGTTTGCTCATCTCTCTTATCTCAGCATTGTTCTTGAATTCGTTCCACTTTATACCGAGTATTTTCCTGAGGCATTTATTTTTTTAAAAGTCTAATTTCTTGTCAATTTTTTAGTTGTTTTCCAGCTTTCACATGCATAAATGAGGGTGGATATTACATTTGAATTGAGTAGTCTTAACTTTGTTTTTGTGCTTATAACTTTTGAATTCCATATGTTCTCAAGATTCTTGAAGATCGATGCTGCTTTTGCAATTCTAATTCTAATTTCCTTTATGGTGTCACCATCCTGGTCTATGTAGCTGCCATGGTATGCAAATTGATTGACTTCTTCCACATCTGTCCATTCTGTGTGTATTTTTCCATTTTATTTAATGGGAATTTTCATTATTTTTGTTTTGTCCTTGTTAATTTCAAGTCCTATTTTGCTAGCCAGTGAAGACAGGATATTTGTTTTTTCTTGCATGGAATTCACATTGTTACTGATAATAGTTATGCCATCAGCAAATAGTTGGGTCTCATGTACCCATTCAGTACCTGTGTTACCTGTGCAGCATTTTTTCATTATGAAGTCTGTTGCAATTCCAAAAAGCAAAGAAGACATTATATGTCCTTGTTTCACACCTGTTTCAGTATGGAACCATTTGCTCATCCCTTCTTCTGTTTTGACTGCACAAACATATCCATTGTAGAGATCCTTAATGATGTTGACAGTTTTAGATGGTATTCCATATAGACTTAAAATTCTCCACAGTGAATCTCTGTGTATGCTATCAAATGCCTTTTTAAAGTCTGTGAAGTTCAATATTAATGGTTTCTGCTTCTCAATATGTTCTTCAAGTATTATTCTTAGAGTAAAGATCTGATCAAGACAGCTTCTCCCTTTTCGAAATCCTGCTTGTTCTTCTCTCATTGCAGTATCCACTATATCTTTGAGTCTATTCAAAACGACCTTGCAAAATACTTTTGACACAACTGGTACTGAGGTTACTCCTCTCCAATTGTTACAGTCACTAAAGTTGCCTTTTTTTTTTTTTTTTGGTGGTATTTCAACAGTGATTCCTTTTTTTCCAGTTAGAAGGGACCTTTTCTTCTTTCCAAATCTTGTTAAACATTCTCTGTAGTTGTCTCATGTTGTCACTATTGATAGCTTTTAACATTTTGGGTGTTATTTCATCTTCACCTGCAGCATTGTTGTTAGTCATTAAATTCACTGCTGTTTCAATTTCATGCAATTTAATTTCATCTAGGTTGACATTTAGTTGTGGGGTTGGCCTCCAGTGACCATGCCCGAATTCAGGAACGGATTAAAGAACACTACAGATATAAGGCAGATGTGCGAACAACAACCTGTCTCATGAGTGATCAGATAAAGGAAATGGACATATATCAGTCACGTGATGAGAAAAAACAGTCAGAGAATCCCAAAACAAGCTATCAAGTGGAACACAACAGGCCAAAGAAAAAGAGGTTGACCACCTGAAACTCTAAAGAGGACAATGTTAAGAGAGTCCAAATTAGTATGCATAAAATCCTTTGATAGAGTTTAAAAGATTGCCAAAAACAGGAAAAATTGGTGAACTACCATGTGATGTTTAATGGCACAGGAAGGATGTAAGGTGTATGTAGTTAATGAGCATTTCTTGTGAGCAAATTTTTGGCAAAGATAAGAAATTGTAAATATAATGGTTGACTTGTCTCTGCCAACCTCATTTATATCTGTTTGTCTCGTACAGAATTGAATCTTTCATACATCCAGACAGCAATATTTCTGTGATGGAAACTGGGGGGTGATTTTGATCAATTTCACTTTCTGTACCGTTGATGTTAGATTTTTTAAAAATAACTCTGAGACTACCAGACAACGCCAGCAACACACAATTTTTTGTAATCATTCATTATTGCTGTTGTGTGGTGTCACACATACTTTGTGCAATTATGGCTGTTTGAAATTCCAGTTTTCAACTATGCAACAAAACTGTAAGACCACTGTTATTTATGTTAATTTTTGCTTTTACTCACTTAAAGCTATCTAAATGGCTTGTGGTAATCTAAAGAGTATAAAACAACTTGCTTGTTCTCAGCAGTTTAATGTGGCTGAGTTGTGTGTGTTTTGTTCTTCATGCACTGCTGACCATGTGTGTAGAGCAGTGATGGAGATGGATGTTCCTGTGGCTGTGAACTAATAGCTCTTGACATCTGATGCCACAATGAAGAACTAGACTCTACCTTGTGCTTGTCTAGCCTTGGAAAAGTCACAGTTTTGAATTTTATAGGGGGCAGCATAAGCCAAAGTACTTTTCTAAGGAGACATGCTCTGTATCTTCAGAGTATATCTGTGTGCAGGATGAGATACACCAGATGCACACACAGATACATGGCTGTTTGTTAAAAAAGGGAAAAACAAAATATCACGTGAAGTTCAGTCCTTTAAATAAGGGACCTCACTCAAACGTAGATGATGAGTTGAGAAAAAAAAAGATAATGAAAGATATCAACGTGACAGTAATAGACGGCAGATTCTATTAAGTGTGTCTCTGTATGTTCCAACTTCCTTTTCTTGGGGCATGCCCAGAGAAGCATTTCTGCCTTGTGTTTTCTTAGTTTTGTGGTTTGTTCTATTTTCTGGCTGGTGTCTTTCATGACATGGACATTAGATTTTCTTGACCATCTAGAGCTTCACATGAACAAAGGATGTATTCAACAGTAGGAGCTTGGTTTGTATCATATATGCTTCCTTTGTTATGTAGTAATCAGTGTAAAGAGCACTGTGAAAATGAGATTTCACTTTGTTTTAATGTTTAGAGTTAAAACTTCAGCAGTTTTATCCTTTTTTTTTTCAGAATTTTTTGCAAGATTTGCAAGAACTCCAGTAAGTTCTGCTCCTGAACATTTTAGAACCTTTAATTATGACTTGAAGGTGGTAGTGGTGGTGATGGTATGATTATGCTGATTTCCAAATGAGTAGTTTTTCTTTATTTGATAAACTGCTCTTCTGTGTCACTTTATGCTTCTTGTAGAAATATAGCGTTTCCTCATTAATTGCAATGTCGCCATTGACCACTCTCAGATCACGCAGATTCAGGTGCAGTCTCAACAGTTTCTTCATTATTATAAACATCACCTTCACTCAAAGAATCTAAATTATCTGCTGTCATTATATGTATAGAAACAGCCTACCATCATTCAGTAAGTCATCATTGTCTCTGAAATGATTGTATTTACTGCTACCAACTATCAGAGTGTGTAGCATAAAACACCAAAACACAGCTTGGCCCGACTGTGGAATTTGCTGTTCTAGCAGCCTCCCATATTATCTTATAACTAGGCCAGTCACTGTTTAAGATAGTGTTGGAAAAATTTGGGGATAACACCACGAAGTGCATAATCAGTGAGTTAGCTCAGGACTGCCACTTTAAGAGTGACAAGGGAGCATGAGTTAACTCAGGACTACCACTGTAAGAGTGACAAGGGAGCATGAGTTAACTCAGGACTACCACTGTAAGAGTGACAAGGGAGCATGAGTTAACTCAGGACTACCACTGTAAGAGTGACAAGGGAGCATGAGTTAACTCAGGACTGCCACTGTAAGAGTGACAAGAGAGCATGAGTTAACTCAGGACTGCCACTGTAAGAGTGACAAGGGAGCATGAGTTAACTCAGGACTGCCACTGTAAGAGTGACAAGGGAGCATGAGTTAACTCAGGACTACCACTGTAAGAGTGACAAGAGAGCATGAGTTAACTCAGGACTGCCACTGTAAGAGTGACAAGAGAGCATGAGTTAACTCAGGACTGCCACTGTAAGAGTGACAAGGGAGCATGAGTTAACTCAGGACTGCCACTGTAAGAGTGACAAGAGAGCATGAGTTAACTCAGGACTACCACTGCAAGAATGACAAGGGAGCATGAGTTAACTCAGGACTGCCACTGGAAGAATGACAAGGGAGCACAAGTTAACTCAGGGAGAAATGCTAAAGGGGTTAAGAATCATTCTGTACCCTCATAATTTGTAGATCTACAAAGATAATGACTGGCACAACTCCACATCAAACTTAAGACTCTTAAAGGAGATAGACAAGATTGCTGTTATGATTGGAATAGGATAAAGATTATACTCCATGTATGAAAATATGATGCTTCATGAAGAAAGAAGTAGTTTTAATACTGTACAGGTGGGGGTGCAGATAATATCTGATTTGGCAGTCAGCAAGCAACGTGCTTGTGTCAGGGTTGGTGGATTATGGCTGACCAAGACCTGTTGCAGCTCATAACAGGCCCAGGCTGGGTCATGGGGTAGAGATCATCCCCTGGTGGTGGAGTCTGCTAAAGAAGTCTTGCACCCCACTCTTTTTTAACCCTTACTCAGGGACTAAGTAAAAATAGCTGTTATAACCCTTACTCAGGGACTAAGAAAAAAGTAGCTGATGTAACCCTTACTCAGGGACTAAGAAAAAAGTAGTTGATGTAACCCTTACTCAGGGACTAAGAAAAAAGTAGTTGATGTAACCCTTACTCAGGGACTAAGAAAAAAGTAGCTGATGTAACCCTTACTCAGGGACTAAGAAAAAAGTAGTTGATGTAACCCTTACTCAGGGACTAAGAAAAAAGTAGCTGATGTAACCCTTACTCAGGGACTAAGAAAAAAGTAGCTGATGTAACCCTTACTCAGGGACTAAGAAAAATGTAGCTGATGTAACCCTCACTCAGGGACTAAGAAAAAAGTAGCTGATGTAACCCTTACTCAGGGACTAAGAAAAAAGTAGCTGATGTAACCCTCACTCAGGGACTAAGAAAAAAGTAGCTGATGTAACCCTCACTCAGGGACTAAGAAAAAAGTAGCTGATGTAACCCTCACTCAGGGACTAAGAAAAAAGTAGCTGATGTAACCCTCACTCAGGGACTAAGAAAAAAGTAGTTGATGTAACCCTCACTCAGGGACTAAGAAAAATGTAGCTGATGTAACCCTCACTCAGGGACTAAGAAAAATGTAGCTGATGTAACCCTCACTCAGGGGCTAAGAAAAATGTAGCTGATGTAACCCTCACTCAGGGACTAAGAAAAAAGTAGTTGATGTAACTCTCACTCAGGGAGTAAGAAAAAAGTAGTTGATGTAACCCTCACTCAGGGAGTAAGAAAAAAGTAGTTGATGTAACCCTTACTCAGAGACTAAGAAAAAAGTAGTTGATGTAACCCTTACTCAGGGACTAAGAAAAAAGTAGCTAATGTAACCCTTACTCAGGGACTAAGAAAAAAGTAGCTGATGTAACCCTCACTCAGGGACTAAGAAAAAAGTAGCTGATGTAACCCTCACTCAGGGACTAAGAAAAAAGTAGCTGATGTAACCCTCACTCAGGGACTAAGAAAAAAGTAGCTGATGTAACCCTCACTCAGGGACTAAGAAAAAAGTAGCTGATGTAACCCTCACTCAGGGACTAAGAAAAAAGTAGCTGATGTAACCCTCACTCAGGGACTAAGAAAAAAGTAGTTGATGTAACCCTTACCCCATTTGACAGAATGCAGTGTCTTAGCACCTTCACAGCACTGACAAAGAACATCATGCTAACAGTTTCAAGGAAACAGAATGACAGCAGCAGCAGCACTGTACAGGTGTCTGTGCTTTTAAAGGTGGATGATGGGAGTAAAGATGGGTTTCCTGTAGAAACAGCACTTATCAAGATTATCAGCCAGAGCTGGCCAAGTTCCTGTACTATCTTTCTGTGGTGTTCATTATCTGTACTAACTTTTTAAAGTATTTTTCTCTTTTTTGTCTCTGTAGAATTCCAACACAGTTCCATGAGGATTTAGTGTCTTGTGTGTTTGGATCGGTTCGGCCAAAGATCGATGAACATTTGGAAAACAGCCGACCTCGTTTTCAGTCCCTGGATCATTTAGACTGGAGAGCCGACGTAGCAATTTCTACAGGGTGAGGTCTCACCGCAGAGTTTTTCTTGGATAATTATCATCACCTTGTGCCATCTTTCCTTGGAAAGTTGGCTACAATGAGTCTCATTTGTGCTATTTTTTTTTTCATGGTAACACAGTATGAGCATATAGTGCTTCTGTAGCAAAGTTGTCAGTTCAAAACAAAACATTAAATTAGGGGGAATCACATTTTCTGTCATCACCTGGTTGCAATTAACCCTGTGCATCATATTGGCCAGGTTTTCCATGCTAAAATCGTTAGCCCCATATATAGACTAAACTAGTTTTGACTCCATACACAGTATTAGTCGAGAATAATGTTCGGGGTAGTGCTGTAATCCAATGTAGTGAGTGAAATATGGTCAGACACCCGAAATAATTATGGTAATCCTTTAATTAATATTAATGCCTGGGTGAGGTCATCATAGCATCAAACAGTGTTTTATGCATGTTTTTTTTTCCACTGGAAAAGTGAATCTAAGGAGATTAATTGTGTAAGACACTTTTTGCAGGACTGTCCTGGTCATAAAGCAGTAGGTTCACATATCTCAGGTGTTTCAGCCACAAGCTTGACCATTTTAATATATCCAAGTGAATGTTGAAGAGTTACATTGCAAAAGACTTTTGCATGTTTATTTCACGTTATGTGAAATCCATGGTCTGTGGGATGAGTCTCATTTCATTATTTAGGCTTAACTGTCGTTTGGTGATCTCTGTAGAAATAATCAAACTGGGTCCTTTGCAGCTGACAAAATGATGAACTTGAGACCCAGGATGTGTCTGGTGGGTGGCATGTTACAATGGCTTTGCTTTAAATCCCAGAATGGACCTAAGAAGCAGGGTCCATGGCAGACTCCATCACTATGGGAACCATTTTGAGTCCTGTTTAGTTGAGTGAGATGAAAAAGTATTGAAGTCTGTAGGATCATAAAGAAGTGAGACAGGACCCTAGCCAGCTCTGGTTGACTGGAACTACTGTGTCCTGCCTCTAGCACAGTGATTCTCAACAGGGAGATAGATGGCTCCATAGGAGGGAATATCAAGTCTAAGGGGAGTTTGTTTTATTTGGTAAGTTGACTATGTTTCAGTAATTGCTGCCATAAAAGAATGTATAATGGTGAAGATCTTTTCTGGATGGTGATTTAATATATGGGGTGTATTCAAGGTAGCCTCGGTTGAAAGGAGAGTTTTGGGAGCTGCAGTGGTGAGAACTAGTGTTTTAGCACTGCATACGTTGGTGAGACAAGAAAGTTGCCAGCTCGAAGCACCAGCACAAAGTCATCAGTCTTGATGCAGGAACAAGGATCATTATCCATCCCTGTTTAACTAAGGCTTTGAAGTTGATGTGCCAGACCTCTGGCCTCTCCCAGTTTTTGCGCTGCATGACTTTGGTTCCAACTCGGACTCCTTCACAAATGGTGTGTTTCTGCTGGCTCCGATACACCCACAAATTGCTTCAGGCTCTGGCTACTTCATTTTTCTGCTGTCGGTCCCGTGCTCAGTTCTTAATAAATAGTATATTCCTACCAACTACATTTCTTAATAAATAGTATATTCCTACTTGCTACATTTCTTAATAAATAGTTTATTCCTACCAACTACATTTCTTAATAAATAGTATTTTCCTACCTGCTACATTTCTTAATAAATAGTATATTCCTACCTGCTACATTTCTTAATAAATAGTATATTCATTCATTCATTCATTCATTCATTCATTTGCATGTCCCTTGCGGAACTTTGCCTTCCAAACAGCATTCCTGTAGGCCTCTCGGTTGTGAGCAAGATGGCCTGCTGCCGCTGCATCCATTTGCAGATTGTCAACGATGTCTTGCAGCCATCTTCATTTTGGTCTTCCTCTCTTTCTTTTTCCCATTATGTATCCTTCCAGTATGGTCTTCTCTAAATTATCATGACATTTAATGTGTCCAAAATATTTAAGTTTTCTCTCTTTAATCCTCTTTACTAGCCAGCCATCTTCAATATTAAGCTCTTGTAGTATAGATATATTTGTTCTTTTTTGTGTCCACGATATTTGGAGAACTCTTCTGTACCATTTACATTCAAAGGCATTTATGTGTTTCTCAGCTGTTTTGTTAAGTGTCCAGGTCTCACAGGTATATGTTGCGATGGGAAGGATGCATGCCATTAAGAATCTTATTTTTGTGGTTCTGTCTGCTCCTCTCCACAGATTCTTTATTTGTTTTACTTTCTGAAGAGCGATAGATGTCCTCCTTTTAATTTCCCTCATTGTATCTCCATTATTAGTTAGTAGTGATCCAAGATATTCAAAACTCTCCACTTCTTCCAGTTTTTCCTCATTGATACATATTTCAGCTGCTTTGTTTGTTTTGTCAGTTATCATCAATTTAGTTTTCTTTGCATTAAGATAGAGGTTCTGCTATTCGCTGTTCTTATGGACTGACATAATTAGTTTTTCCATTCCTTTTTGTATTGTGGACAGTAATACTGTGTCAGCAGCATATCTGATCTCTGGTATTTCATAACCTTCAATTGTTATGGCGTTGTAATATTCTTTGGCTACATCTTCTCTAACATTCCTCATTATATTTTCAGTATACATGTTAAATAAGTAGGGAGACAATATGCACCCCTGACGGACCCCTTGTGTTATGTCAAACCAAGTTGTTCCTCTGTCTCTGTCAAAGTATTCCCCATCTCGTCACAAATTACATTTAGCTTAGGTGTGACATTTCTCGCCAATGTCTTCATTTCTTTAAACATTTCACTCTCTCTTCCACACTTCTGATGTCCTTCCATTCTTTCACAACAATCTTGTATGCATTGTTTTTTGTCTTTTCTTATGTTCCTACCAACTACATTACAGCCTAGAATTTCTTTTTTCTTTCAGGGTATTAAATCGAGTTCTAGTCCGAGGCGTCACGATGGAAATGACTCTCTCTGATGGCAGCATTAAAGACTTTGAGGTAATAAGCATAAAAGAGTGCAGTTTATTGTAGCCTTTCTCGTGATTGTTCTTAGATCTTTGTTAAAAATTATCCATACAAATCTCTGAGATTATACCTTTGTCCATGTGTAAAATCTTAATTTTATGTTCAAAATTTCACTAATCTTTAATATTATTTTTAATGAAATAAACTGTCATTAGAGAGAGAAGAAATGAAAACGCGATTTTTTACTTACAACTCTGCAAGTTTGATTTTAAAAAATGACGCAAGACCTGAATTGAACTTGCAGAACTTTCTGTCTGCACACACCAGTGTTATTTCTTCGTGTAAGAATGCTTTTGTTCATAGGCAAAAGTCATAACAGGAATTCTAAGAAGAAAAAAAAAACTGAATTACTTACAGACTGCAAAATGAAATTTTAAAAAAAAATATATGCAAGACCCCGTGGCCAGAAAATATAGTACCTGTTGCTTGATGAAGGGCAGTAACCAGAGGTTAAAACTGTGAGAAAATCTACATATTCTTTCAAGCCAAGCGCTCAAGTCATTTTATTTATTTTTTTTTTTTTAACATAGGATTCATGTGAATCTATACTTTTATCTCTTCTTTCTAATTCTTCATCCTGTATGTTTTTGTATGATTAAGGCTCACGCTGAAGCGTCACAACTTTGTAGTCGTTAAGTAATAAAGCTGTTCCTACTTTTTTCCTAGTTTATACATTTTGGTATTGGTCTCATCTTGCCCAAACATATTATCACCATATTGAGACAGGGAATAACCGCTGGACTACTCTTTGCTTCATCATCTTAACTCTGATAGTTTTAGCTTTTGTTTTTTAAATGTCTTTGTTGATAAATGAAAATTTTAAATTGTTCTAATAAAATTGCTCATTTGTTATTTTCATGTCTTCTTATTACAGATGTCCGTTTCAAAGTTTCAGGATCTAAGATTCCAGGTGGCATCTGTTCTAAACGAAATGGAAAGACTAGAGAAACGCAGCATATTGAAAATAAAAGACTAAAATATTGCAGTTATTTTGATTGTAGAGTTCTAGGGATTGAGTGTATGGAGTGTTTGTGTTGATTTATTTCTAGAATTTTTTTTTTTGTAAACAGATTTATTGTGATAATACAATTGATTTACTGGTTGCAATATTCTGTGAAACAAAAAAAAAAAACTTTCAGCTTTGCAGTCATTGTTTATCTTATGAAGATGGTAAGAGTCACCTAAGCTGTGTTAACACCGAATTTTCCAATATCAGGAGAAACAGAAATCTCCAGATGTACTGTGTGTATAAAGAGAAAAAAAAAGAAAGATCATAGAGCAAATGTGCAGTAACTGGGATTACTCCATTTTTCTGTCTGATGATATAGAATTGTATTTTGCCTGGCCTATGTAAAGAAGGGTGCATGCTAACCACATAATTTCTCCAGTTGTGTTTTTTGTTTGGATAACTTACATGTGTTTCATCAGACCCATTGTGACTGTTAAGACATATGATATATGACAATATAATGTAATTTATCTGTCATGTATGTTTTAAAAAATTAAAATTTAACTTACATATGGGTCTTGTCCTGTGTATTTCTGAGAAGAATTGTATTGTTGAAATACTAAACCCATATTCAATGTTCAAAAATAAAGGTAAAAATTAATTCCTTGCCTCCAAGAAACAGATCAGTTCCTGACTACAGGTAACAAGGGACAAACAATGATTAATCTCATTTCTTGCTTAAATGGTATGGAAATAAAGATAAATCTCATTTCTGGCCTTTAGGAAATAGAAACAAAGATAAATCTCCTTTATAGCCTCAGAACAAACATTTAAAAACAAACAAGAAAAAAAAAGACAACTCGAAGTATTTAAGCAAACGAATACTTCATTTATTAATACCAGAAACACTCAACAAATTACAATCAAGTAAAAATAGAAAGTTACAAAAGAAAATCATGTGTCCATACTTGGGACTGGTTAAAGTGTTCAGAATTCACAGAACAAAACAGAACAAAAAAATGTACTCAAATAGCGAAAATATAATGCGTAGACAATTCGGCGCACAACTGCTAAAGTCTAATGCATGGGAAACGATTTATCTTGTCCAATATGTAGTGGAATTGAAACATGAGAAGAGATCATACATGAATATATGTTTCTGCAAAGAACCATGTAACAACAGAAATGTGCTTTACTGAAAATGAATTCTCTAGTCTGGGGCTGCCCAGGAGGGCAAGGCAACAGGATGATGATATATCTGAATAATATGTGAATAAAATCTTCACAGATATCATCAAATCTGCTAGGTTCCACTATTATTTCCCAAAGTGAAAAAAAATTTTTGTTTAATCTAAGCTGGAAGTAAAATGGTCATACTTATCTCCCTGCATCAACTGAGACTGACATTTAAAAAAAAAAAAGATGAAACTCAGCTCAGCTTTCTGGAGTCAGCAAGAAACATGCATGGTTCAGCTACACATGGGTTCAACCATTACAATTGTCCAAACACCTAAATCTAACATTTCCTGTAACAAGCTACTAAATTCTACACAAATGCAGCAGGATATAGGTAGCCTTGTGTGAGCAGACTGAAGCATGACTGTGATAATTAAAGCAACTGGCAACAGAGCATTTTGCAAACAAGAGACCTGAAAAAAAGCTACAGTCAGTTCTGCTGTAACCTGACTTCTGTTAAGATAACTAATGGGATTCACAAATGAGACACAAAATTTTCACAAGTCTGATTTCTATTTTCAAAAATTCTGAAGCAAAATAAGTGACATTTAGAAACTTTTGCTTTGCCAAATCTTATCTTCCTGAAGCGATGTTCAGTCAACATACATACAAGGTACCCATCTACAGCTGGACATGAATGAGGCTGGGAGACTAACTAAAACAGAAATCACCAAGGTGAAGCCTACCCTCATTTTACTTGTGTTCTTGTGAATGGAAAACTCCAGCTGTTACAGGACAATGACTATAATGCACAAGTCTTTCATACAGCACCTTTTTTTTCTCAGCTTCTTAACAGAGTGAAGAAAGTTATTAAGTGCCAAACACATGAGAATTTTTATATTAAAAAAGACTGGAACCCTCACTGTCCTGACGCAAGCTTCTGCTACTCTTTTCCATGTTCACTATATCTTATATTTTTTTTTCTTTCACCTGGATCCATACCCCCCCCCCCCCACTTTCATGCATTTGATCATTTCTTCTTTGAGCAGTTGCTGAATTCAGCTTTTTGTGCCACTGAGGCTCACTGCTGCAGACAAGACACATCTCCATTTCCCTCTGCTCTTGACCTTTTCTTGCCAATTGTCCATTCCAAGAGTGCATACATCTTCTTTTAGGTTGTCTTGCCATCATTCTCTGGGTCTGCTTCTTGGTCTATCTCCTTTCATCACTTCTTGTATAGACTATCTTTGTCTATCCTCCTCTTCTCTAAATACCTAAGACAGCTCAGTTTTCTATAAATGGCTGTTAAAAGCAGAAAGTTAAACAATGTGTATATTTCTTTGTCACTTCTTATCCTTCATTGTTATGTTATGGGATCATTTATTTACAATAAATTATTTTAGTTGAGTTATGAGTCATATTCTATGACAGCCTTTTTTTTAAGCTTGACCTTCTAAAGCTGACAATGATGATTATATAAAATAATCTGCCCCCACACTATTCTGTCTCACTCAAAAATTTCTGTGGCATCAGAGAGGACAAGCTAGTCTTGCTGTAAATGTGCTTAGTTACAGCAGAACTAACTGTGCAAGGATTTTATTAACAGATACATTCCTAGACCAAATTAACATCTACATGGAGTTTAACAAATGTTCTGTTAATTTCCCCATTAGATGGCGCAACTAAAATGTTCAAATTACCTTAAAGGCTACTAGTGTTTTTTGCCTTGTTAATGTCAAATCTACTTTACACGACAATACAAACAACCCTGGAATATAAGCCAGGATTCTGTGCACCACAGAAGGAAATCAGTTGTGTCCTCCTTGCTCAAATAAATATAAGCTGGATTGACAGTACACATAAATCTCTAATCTGCTCTTAGAAAACGAAGGCAAATTTTAATGCAACATGAAATTAAACTTTAGCAGCCATAATGTAGACACATTATTTTAAAGGCAGGCTCTTGTTAGAAATATCCATTTAAAAAAAATGTATAGGTACCGAGGCCTAATTATCTGAAACAATATTCATCTCCGAAACAGCAGCAAGGCATTCACAATTCTATCCAGACACACCCTCATATGTTTTCCACAAATGTTCCGAATTTTTTTCAAATAGATCAGCAGTGACCCAGTAACAATTCAACACATAAAGCAGTACTACTTGACAGCCTTGCTTGCATATAAAGAAAACATGAACACCACATAGTATCCTAATGACCTTAAGATATGTGAAAGTACCACAATATGTCTCACACAGATGGTAAGTAGAGTTCTACCACTTTCAACATCTTCACATTTGTGAACCTTGTATGCATATGTATGCATATATGTTGGTTATAATGAATGAGGAAAAAAAGTCACACGTTTTGAGAAAGGATTGCTAAGAAATGAACCACAAGGGCATGGCAACAAATCAACAAGGTATGGCATTTGTGTTAACAAACCAACAATGATATGGAAATAGAGTAATAAAAAATCTTTCAATGCTAATACAAATATGGGCAAATTTATAGCTGTGCTCATTATTAATGAAATGTCAGTCTCACAGAATGTTACTGAAGATATGAAGGTCATGTTCAGTCATATTACTGCTTTCTTTATATTCCATAACATTACTACTATTTTATGCTCAATCATGGGAATATGATTTCAAACACATAACAAATCTACCATATGGAAAAAGTATGCTTATAAATATAACTTATAAGCTCTATGGCTGCAAGTAAGGCTGAGAAGGATGTAATGATGTGATCTTTCTCAGGCATGTGGTTGCACGTGTTCTTCAGTCTCACATTCTTGGACTCCAGACTGCAGCACCATGTACCTGGGTTAGCCTGGCATCATCTGAGATCAATGCTACAACAACCAAATAATGATGCCCCTCTTCAAAATGAGAACAGCAACAAATACAGCAATTCTAGCAACATCACATTCACAACCTATCACTGTTATGAACACAAGGATGTAGACAATCTCTATTTGAGCAAGTGTAACTATTTTCATTCAATTCATCACCATCACAAAATGCTATAATCTAAGCTGTTATAAGGATCACAAGTATACTGCTTGGAAGCCATGATCGTGTTTTGCTTCAAAGTCAGATATTCCAATAGCCTCAATCTGTTAAAGACAGGACTAACAAAAATGAGGAAAATCATAGCCCAATATTTCATGGCTTGATAATCCTTTACTTTTTTTGGCCTTTACACTCCTTTACCTTACAAGACACACATGTACACTTGCTAAATCTAAAAAAACACTGAAGGAGAACAGAAACACATTAATGAAAGCTTGGAAGCAGTTTGTTCATAATCTCATTGTGCAAGCGATTGGTCAATTTTCAAACAGTTGTCAGTATTTAACATCAGTCACTGGTCAACATTATGCAGTGTTCTCTAATGTGAACATGCCATTACGCACTAAAAATGTGTGGCCCCTATGCAAGTCTAACTACTCCATTTTTTTTTTGTTTTGTTTTTAGTTTACATGTCATTAAAAAACTGAACTTCAGATTTTTCTATTTTATTGTGAATCATTAAAAAAAAACAAAAAACTGAGCTTTGAACTTTTCACTGGCATATGAAACACTAAACATTTTTGTTTTTTTAATTTCTCAACTACAAGCATATCCGTACTTATTTAAGACTAACTTTATGTATTATATAATATTACTCTTTACACAACATCATCATGATCAGTAATCAATCTAGCTTTATCCAGAATAACTTTTAAACAAAATACACAATGTAATCTTACTAATAATAAAGACAGCCAAGTTAAAGAACTTCAGAAAACTAAACATCTACCAAGGCATGGACAGCTTTAACATTAACAAGGTGTCACATAATTCAGATCAACTCAGTCACATAATATTAATCCAACCAACTGAGACCACAACAACTTTAGAGAATTCAAAGTTCAGAGGAACATGTGTATTAACTACTTATGACATGTTTAAAAATAAATAAAGAGTCTACATCAGCTGACTAACTTAAATGACTTTTACTTTATCATCTGAATTAAAGCACTGGATACGTCACTTTTAATGACACACATCTGTAAGATTTCTTTTTTCACAATCATAATTCTCTAACTCAAAAAAAAAAACAAAAAACCAGAGATTAATCAACAGGATAATTAACAACCAGGATGTGGAATTTTACATTTTCTGACTGAGATTAACAACAAGTATATAATTTGTGGGATTTATAAGGTCTGCTGACTTAAAGAATTACCAATAACCACTGTTGTAAACTGTAATCATGCTGATGATTGCTTACCTTAACACTGCTAACAGACAATATAGGAACTACTAGGTTTTCTAAGCCTTACTAACATTTAGATTATTGTTTTTGAGGAATGTGTTGCACTAACACATTCTTTCCCCCTCCCCCCCCCCAACCCCAATATGCAAAAAAAAAAAAAAAAATCAAAGATAAAATAATGTTCTGTGTATAAAAACCACATTTCTGACATTCACTTACTATAGAATTTTCAGTATAAAAGTTTGAGATATTATATGTTTCACAAAACATTCACCCACTACAGATTAGAATTTGGACAGAGTGATTTCCGCACTCAGTCTTATCCCTGAACTGCAGCCTGTTATTAAATAACTCAGTTCTTTACAAATTATGCCCTCAGCGTCCGTAACTATACCATGTAAATAAACTTCTGTCATACAACACCAACAAAAAGCACTTTATCACTGAATGACAAAAAGAGCAACTTTTTAAAAATCTACACTGCAAAAATATTTTGCAAATGAAATAAACAGCAATTCTCATGTGTGGCTCAACAAGATAAATATGCATAATGCTCTTTTTTTTTTTAAATAAACACACACAGGGAAAAAAAAAGGTGCAGAGCCAGTTGTGGATGCTTGTCTACATATACAAGTTTTTCTTGAAATAAATCATTTACTTGGGTGTAAAAATAAAACACAGATCAGGTGCCACTTGAAGGAAAGAAAAATAAGTAACACAAGGGTTAGTGGAAACACATAGAAATAAATATAAAAGAAAGGAGATGACAATATCAATGATTAATTTACTTCTATATATTCACACACTATTACAGATATAAAAAAAATGTGTCAGTGGAGGGCAGGGATTTCATCTCAGCCAACATAGCTAGCAAGGAAAGAAACCCCCCAGCTCTGCCATCACAATCTAACCATCTTATCTTATGTGCATTGAAAGCATTGGAAACATCTGCATTAAATAACTGTTACTCCAAAAAAAAAAACACACAAACCACATGAATGTGAGGGGGAGTTCAAAATGAAAACCCCCTTAAGAAGTTTAAAACAATTTCATTAATAAACTGTTAATAATATAAACTTTCAACAAAAACAGGCATGTTACATTATCAATTACTAATATTCACAGATAAATGACCCCAGATAATGTTTCACAACAATGCAATAATAACAATGTGGTAAAGCCATGCAAAATACCAATAAACAATAACTGGACACACAACAATGCTGTATAAATAACTAGTGTCTACTCGAAGCAAGTGTCAGTCAAACTTCTGGTCACTTCTTGACATAAAACTGTGCAGTTGTTTCTCTTTTCTTCAGCTCAAACACAGAAGAGATGGCAAGCTCTCACATTTGACTAGGAATCTTTAACAATGTTTCTGGACATTGCTTACACTGTTCATAAATACATCCAAATACTTAACTATGACTCTTTGAACCCAAACTCATCCCATTTCTTGAAATCAGAGATAGAGCAAGACCTTGCCTCACAAGATGTGGGTTGCCCACATCAGAACTGATGTTTAAAATAATCTTAACTTTGATTCGAAATTTAAAGTCAGAGTGTTAGTGTCTGATCTTGAAGTGCATCTGCAACTTCTTCGTCTGATCTTCTGGTATGTTCAGAATAATAGGATTTATGGTCTGAATTTTGGGTTCAGATAGTCAAGACCTGTTTCTTAACACATGCGAACATTTGAAACAAGTTATGGTTGTAAATAATTTCTGTAATCATTTTGTAATTGTTCATCTGAGGATAAGAACTGTTCTAAATGCATATAATAATACCTACAGCTGGAACAAAACACCAAGTGGAACAGTGATAAGCTCAGGAATATGGGTCATTATGAAAAAAAAAAAAAAGCACCATTGTTTGCATCGAATCAAGACCTGCATTTAAAATGTAGTGATGACAGATGTGCAAAAATTCATGGAAACATTGCTCTGTTGGCTTACTGGGATCAATCATCACAACTTCACCAAAAGAAATTTAATAAGAATGGAACATCCTACATTCTCTGCATCTTGTTTAAAGAAAAGACCATAATATGTGTTAAAACAATGAATCAACAGAACAAATTGACTGATTTTAATCTATTCTCTACCAATTTAAATGAAAAAAAAAAAATTGAAGATCTACAAACTTAATATGGTATTTTATTTAGTTTCATCTTATCTTTTCACTTCTGGTAAGGGCAGGCTTGTGAAATTTATATTAACATATTTTTGTTAAACTATTTTAGGACACTTTGAGGAAAGTCATAAAAAAATCCAAAACTGATGCTCTTTAGAATGAAAGGGTTAAAATGTAAACCACTGAGAAGGTGGTTTAAGTTTAATTTTTTTTTTTTAGTACTTGAAGTTGCAAAAATAAAAGATTATGATACCTCTCATCAGCATAATCTTGTATAATACAACAATAAAGTCAAATAACTAAGTAAATCTGTTTGATAACAAATGCATTACTATTCAGAATTCTTAA
Source organism: Achatina immaculata (assembly GCA_009760885.1). Taxonomy (NCBI): domain Eukaryota; kingdom Metazoa; phylum Mollusca; class Gastropoda; order Stylommatophora; family Achatinidae; genus Lissachatina; species Lissachatina immaculata. Next base: position 5,403,271 of record CM019703.1, on the reverse strand, counting down.
AAACAAAAAACAAACCAAAAAAAACTGTTTATTTCCCTTAATGAGGACTAGTCAGACATTTTAACAGACCTAACGTGTGGCCGATGCTTACTTCTTTGTCATGTCAATTATCATGGTTTTCAGGAAGTTATCAACAAACTTATATTTAAAGTTTGCTGATAACATGTAATTATGATAATGCAACACCAATGGAACTTCTGTACTTCATTCTCTAGGATAGGTAAAATAAAGTTTCTCAAATTAAGAAACTAGCATGTCATCAACTGTTTCTGCACAGAACTAATTAGATGTTAATTTTATACTGCAAAATAAAAGTTTAAATTTGATGACCAATCAGATATTCAAGAGCACCAAAAAAAAAAAAAAATGGTGAGAAAGTTATTGAGCTGCAGCATTCACTGTCAACTTTTGTGACCTACAAAAGCTTTTACTAAAAGGTGTATCATGTGATAATTTTTTAAAAAATGAATGACGCAAGAGCACATGAACATCTCTCTGTGGGGATGCTGTCATGGCAAGGTTGAGAAACACTGCTGTGAACTTATTAAAATACTCAGTAACAATTGTAAATTTGAAATCACCACACCTTATGATATTTGATGACAGCGTAAACAAGTTAACATCATTTTAAAATAAGGAAGCTGTATACTGGAGGCACAAAGTTCGGTGATGGTTTGGCAGATGTGGTTTCAAATGACCATTTATGATAGTATGTGCACTGCAGTCATTGTATCAACCATATAACGAAATGAGAGTTTGCAACAATACAACATTAGATTCTTGAAATCTATCCTGACAGTGATATACCCTGATTTAAAATCTGAAAAGAAAAAAAAAATCTCTATCAACAACATACAGGATTATAGCTAGAATTATCTCCATAAGAGGGACATATTTTAAAGATTCCAAATTTTCAACACTATAAGTGGTCTGAATAAAAGTAACCATATTATATGTGACTTGACATACTTTCCTATGGTTGTTCTTCTTGACTTGGAACAGAAATCAAGATCTGAGATCTTGCTTGGGGGGTTGGGGGGGTGGGAGGAGAGAATTTGGGCAATGACATCAATGAAGCGGAAACTTTCTGCCGTGGAGACTGCATGAAATAAAACTGTAGCCATCTATTTCTTATTGAGAAATAGCCTACTTTGCATCTTGCTACTGGATTACATTAAATGTTAGACGGCAGAGTATATTCATGTTAACTAACAAATGAGTTTATTTTGAACACTGCTCATATCTGACCTTCTAGTATGGTGAGAAAATGCTCTCCCAGCCAGGGACACTGGCATGATCCACGAAAAAAGTGACCATATGATGGTTCTGTTATATGTCACAACAAAGGAACACATGTAGATGTATGATCTTCACAAACCATGTCTGCATTGAAATGTTATCAATTCAGTTTCAGCTGGAATGTGACATAAATCTCATAACAATTTACCTGAAGACTTAGTGGTTTAGCTACAAATAACAATTAACAATGTGAGCACTGATGGTTGGTAAAGAGGCCACAACAAACTGGATTAAGACAGGCAACGGTCAGATTTTGGTTGCTAAAGCTGTCTCACATCCTTTTACTGAGTGATAAACATAATATAAATTCAGCTTTATATTTTATAATGGTGCAACATTTTCATTTGTTTAGAAAGTCACACTGCACACACATTTTTACCTGCTGCAAAAACATGATGTGATGCCACAATAACAAGTCATGTGTTGGAGGTGATTCATCCATGAGGAAAAAAAAAGTAATAAATAAAAACTAGCTGATAATATGAATTGTGAATAATTAAACATTAAATTAATTTGTAATAATAGATAATTTTTAACAAAAATTATTAATGTTTATCGACTAACAGTTGAGACTGTGTGACTGGTTTTCTGGGAGCTAGGTTCTGGTAAGGTGGCTTTGATGAGTGCTTCATTTAGCTTTCTGAGAACAAGAATATGTCACTAACATGGGAGATCTGGCTTTCCAAGAGCCAGACAAAGTCTGAGTAATCTGAAATCATCTACTAAAATTTCCAGCTCAAACTACTCCAGTTTTCTTAAAATTGACAGATGTATTTTTTCAGCCTTTAATCTTAATTCTTTTACATAAATGATGAAAGAAACTTAATACACAGTCATGAACCCTGACAATGAACAGAAGCATCGTGGGAACATCACACACTTTCACAAATACAGAATGACTATAAATCAGGTTTAACACCTAGCACTGGAATTTAATAAATTCTCTGAAAGTGTCACTCACAAGATGAAATAAAGAAGAAAAAAAAAAAAAACCTGACAGAACATACATCTTCTTCTATACCACTCACATAGCTTCCATGTTTCTTATACGTGTATATACTCTATATATATATTTCTGTCAGTATGAATAAGAAAAAAATTGTGATAATAAATGACCCAAGCAGCAGAACAGAGGATCACGTCTTCTGAGACGCGAAAAGACCCACGAGCCCTCGGAATATACTCAAGTTGAAGAGAAGCAGCAAAAGCATCTTAAGACTGCATGTGGATGAAAAGAGGCTCCCGAGCTCCACAAAAAAAAAAGCTTTTCTCCTCTGATAGTGATAATAACAAAGTGGCCCATAACCTTATGATAATGATAATGACATGATGGCCCAGAAATGTATGTGCAAATGGCAAACGCGGTCCCATTTTACATTCTGCCCTTTATCACAGAGAGAACAATAAGGGAGGGTATAGCTCCTTGAAAATAAAGATGGTGTGTACAGGACACACTCTTTAAATCAGATATCCTGGCTTGATTAGATTTTTCCAGACTGGCCATCAAGTTGTAACATTCTGTGACAAACATGCAACACCAGAAGAAAACTGATTTTAAAAAAAGAAAAAAAAAATTGCATCATTCCTTACGAAAGAGACTTTCATGCTCCCCTATTGAAAATAAAAGTTATTACAAAACTTATTTTTCATTCTTCCCCTATGAAAACCAGCCAAGTCCCACATATCTCTACTAGTTTTAACATGAAAATCTTACTGTTTCTTTATTACGCTGACAACTGGTCTCCTTACTCTGCACACTTCCTCAATTTTCAGAAGCAAGCTCCCTAACACAGCTGTCAGATACCCATACATATGGGATGAGAATAAAGCACCACGCTACAAAACAGATGAAAGCTAGTGAACTGTAAATCACAAGAAACTGACCAACTTATTCTGTGGCATCACATCCCCACTACTGTGTCAGTTCACTTAATTCCTAAATCACCAAAATACTGAATAATTCTCCTGAAAACTCATTGATCATTAAATGCTGAATAACAATCTGGGAGGGGGGGGAGATATTATCATCTCTTTGAGAAGGAGTGGCAGTATTTTATTACAGCATAGCCCAGTCTCTAAACAGTCATTCATAACAATGCCTTCTAAACCTACCAAATCTGACACTTCAGGTACAACCTTGAATTCTCTCACTTTTACATGAATAAATAAAGCAAGCTCAAAAAAGATATTACAAAATATTTTACAACTGCAGTCACCATAAAAAAATATGCAGTTACGGAAGTGGAAATCTATTTTGCAAGTTGTTCAACAGTTTATGTAAAAAAAAAAATTTGTCATGATCTGATCACTTGAATCAAATCATTTGTGGCAACAGAGAATATTTATGCAACAAAATTTGATTCCAGGTAACAGTTTAGATTTAATATCCTCACATGACAGAGTCATTCAAAGAAAACAACAAATGTGGAACTAAGGCTACACATTGATCAAAGCAAGCAGTAAACTTTACATTTGTGCACAATGTCTTATTTTAAGAAGCAGGAATGGCAATGCAAATGAGATAGTTCTTAATTTGAGTGAAATTCACAGCATCTTTATCCATAAAATAGAAATCTCCTGCGTTTTTTTTTTAACTGCAACATTTACAGTGTTCTCAATTCTTGGTATGAATTCTTCAAAACTTACATCTAACAGTGTTTAACATGAGTGGTTTGTAACAAGACTGGCTCATAAACAACTGGCTTTCTTCAAAACATTTTTAAAATGCATTATTTTTGTTTCTGAAGGTTCATCTTGCCTTAACAACGGACTACAACAAATTACAACTGAAAGAGGGGAATTTTCTCAATAAAGGAAGTTCAGCCATTATAAAGTCAGAAGAATTATTTATACAGAGTGGCCCAAAAATAAGTCTACACTTTTTAATAATGAATAAATTTTTTTTTTCACGAAAGTTAGTCCACTGCCCAACATTTAATCAGGAAAATGTCCGCGTGTTTAAAAAAATTAGTTCACTCCACAAATAAAATACATTTTAAAAGTGTGAACATACTTTTGGACCACTCTGAATATGCTGTGGACTTCTTCTCAGAGCATATTGGTTCTGTCCATACTTCTCAAAGTATACTGGTTCTGTCCATACTTCTCAAAGTATACTGGTTCTGTCCATACTTCTCAAAGTATACTGGTTCTGTCCATACTTCTCAAAGTATATTGGTTCTGTCTATACTTACTAGCATTAAATGATGTGTTTTAAACTTTGTCTCAAGATATGAAATGAAACTAGTGTTGTTATATGCATTATGGGAGGCGATTAGTTTGACGAAACCTTGAAACTAGTGTGCCTATATGCATTATGGTGGCTAATTACATCAATGAAACCAACAACTTCTGACTGAATAAGTGACTACCTGAGATCCATGACACAGTCTGGTTTTGTTCACTGACATTGCAGAGATATATTTTTTTTAAAAAAACATGTATCAAAGTTTCTGGAACATAATTTACAATGCAAACAAATTCTGAATGCTTCTGGGTAAGAGACACATCTGATAACTGTGTTGGCTCATGACAAGCAATATAAGATATGGTTTATCAGCAGTCACAAATGGTAATAAACATTCTTATTAATTCTCTGGTCCACACTCTGATGCTCTCTACCAAGGATACAAATTATTCATTATTCTACAAGTAATACTTATTTTCACAAAATCTAGAAACAACCTGCAATGTGGCCAAAACAAAAGCAATTCTGTTGATCTAAAGTACTTAACTAGTGCAGATATGTAAATGTTACATTAATCAAGTAGGTGGTTATATTCTGCATATTTAACTAGTTTTTAAATGTCACTAGACATTTTTATGACTCCCCATCTTACTATAGCAGTTACAGAGACAAAAAGATTGTCTCAAATCTAACTAGTAGCTACAGGGGAAAAAATCACAGACTCTCATCTGTCTAGTAGATACAAAAACAGTAGAACTAACCTAAACTAACCAGTGGCTACAGGGGAAAAAATCACTGACTCTCATCTGTCTAGTAGCTACAAAAACAATAGGACTAACCTAATCTAACCAGTGGCTACAGGGGAAAAAATCACTGACTCTCATCTGTCTAGTTGCTACAAAAACAATAGGACTAACCTAATCTAACCAGTGGCTACAGGGGAAAAAAATCACTGACTCTCATCTGTCTAGTAGCTACAAAAACAATAGGACTAACCTAATCTAACCAGTGGCTACAGGGGAAAAAAATCACTGACTCTCATCTGTCTATTAGCTACAAAAACAATAGGAATAACCTAATCTAACCAGTGGCTACAGGGGAAAAAAATCACTGACTCTCATCTGTCTAGTTGCTACAAAAACAATAGGACTAACCTAATCTAACCAGTGGCTACAGGGGAAAAAATCACTGACTCTCATCTGTCTAGTAGCTACAAAAACAATAGGACTAACCTAATCTAACCAGTGGCTACAGGGGAAAAAAATCACTGACTCTCATCTGTCTAGTAGCTACAAAAACAATAGGACTAACCTAATCTAACCAGTGGCTACAGGGGAAAAAAATCACTGACTCTCATCTGTCTATTAGCTACAAAAACAATAGGAATAACCTAATCTAACCAGTGGCTACAGGGGAAAAAAATCACTGACTCTCATCTGTCTAGTTGCTACAAAAACAATAGGACTAACCTAAACTAAGCAGTGGCTACAGGGAAAAAAATCACTGACTCTCATCTGTCTAGTAGCTGCAGAAACAATAGGACTAACCTAATCTAACCAGTGGCTACAGGGGAAAAAAATCACTGACTCTCATCTGTCTAGTAGCTACAAAAACAATAGGACTAACCTAATCTAACCAGTGGCTACAGGGGAAAAAAATCACTGACTCTCATCTGTCTATTAGCTACAAAAACAATAGGAATAACCTAATCTAACCAGTGGCTACAGGGGAAAAAAATCACTGACTCTCATCTGTCTAGTTGCTACAAAAACAATAGGACTAACCTAAACTAAGCAGTGGCTACAGGGAAAAAAATCACTGACTCTCATCTGTCTAGTAGCTGCAGAAACAATAGGACTAACCTAACTAGTAGTTCCACAAATACAATCTGACTCCTGTCTAACTGACAGATACAGAGAGAGAGATAGTCTATATTAAACCTATGAACTAATAAACTCACTTCTGAAAAGCAGGTAAACCTACATTTTTGCTATGTCTTGTCCAATAGCTAAAGAAATGCCAACAGATTTAAATGTTCTTTAATCAGAAGTGTCACTGCAGGTTGGTTTTAGTTTGGTTCAGCAAGTGTTGGGTAAGCATAAAATGGACACAAAGTCAATGATGCAATTTTTAAAACAAATGGCACTTCTTCAGGAACTTTGAACAAACATGCAAATCAACATACATATGCAGGTTCTTTCTTGCATCAATCCATATTTTGTCTAACTAGCACAAAAAGTTGATACACTTAAATTAATATATATCAAAATTCAATGGCCAATAACAACACAATAGCTATGGAGTTGCAAGGGTCTATTTTGCATCTGTGAATCTGAAATGAGTATGTCAAGATTATAGCAGTTAATAACAAAGCATTTATTAACAACATATGTATATGAGGATGACCTGGTTCTTCAAAATGCAGTGACATGGTTCTGTGCTGTCACAGGAGGGAGTGGTTCAACAACTTAAGTTTTGTAACAAACAATGCATGTCTTCTTCTTCTTGTGCTTTCTCTAAAAAAAAAAAACCTACAAAAATGACTATTGTCAGACTGTCACAGTGAAATCTAGATCAGTGTATGTTTTCTATAATAACATCTAGAACAATAACAATTTCTATACATTTGAATGGCAGCTCCACAAAAAAAAAAATAAATAAGAAAACGGTAATGGGTGCCAATAAACACTTTAGAATAAAGTTTACACAACCTTAAATTTTGAACAATGACAAATATTAACATCCCATTCAATAACACAGAGCATAGCTAAAATAATAATAATAAAAAAAAAACATTACAACGCATAAAAATATAATGAAAGATACGGTACTCTAAAAATGTAAAAATTGTTCATGCATGTCTTTCCTACACTGATCCAAAAGAATTGTGATTTTACTGCCCATCTAACTTACAAGTTCTTCAGGTGGCACACTGATTTCAGTTTTTGCAGAAAACATATTGCCATACTGCAAATTCTAAAGGGGATAAAAAAAAAACTATACAAATGTCAGTGTCATTCTGTGTGAAACAGTACTTTCCCATTTCTCTTCTGACCACTGCCTTCAGCATTTCAATTCATTGTTAATACTTGCCTAGCAAAGAATGGCATTCTACAGGTTTACATGCAAATATATTTCATTTTGAAAGCCAACTTCTTTTTTTATTTAATTATTGACTTTTAAAACCTGTTAGACATAAAGGGTTATGTACATCACATATCTAACTTATATTTGACATATATAATTTAAATGTACTAAAGTGTATTTATCAAGTAAATTTCTAAATCAAAATGTTCCCCAACTACTGCATACACAAAACACAAGGCAGAGGTGTGGTGACATTTGGCCAACCAGTTAAGTAACCTGAAATAAATGTCCTACTTTACTTATCACCTACTTTGTACAGTTCATATACAGATATCACCTAATTTGTATAGTTCATGCACAGATATCACCTACTTTGTACAGTTTATATTACCACTCAATCTACATCTTATCACCAACTTAATTTATTCTGAATCATCAATTTCATTTAAAACTTATTAACAATTTATGCAGGTGTAGAGAAAGTTAAAAGCTGATGTTTTAAATTTCATCTTTTATATATGATGGTATATACCAGGTTTAAGTCCCAGGAATGGGATTTTTCTTGGTACACACCAAAAAAGCCCAGGGACCCAGCCAGCCTAAAAAAAATGGGTAGCAGAGAAATCTGAGAAGGTAAATGGTGTGATACTGACCACGTCATACTTTCATGTGCTGAAGGTCATGGAAACATGGGGCCTTACACCGTGTCCTCACTATGCCTTAATGGCATGGAAACACGAATTTTATCTTCTGCACATATATGATTAACTCAAACAGCTCTAATTCACAGATAAAATCTACAGTTTACCTGGTTCATATACCTAAATTCAGATTCTACAATTCACATATAGTTAACCATATTTCTGCTACAGTTAACAGTACAAGTATTTCTGTTATAGTTAAAACTATCTCTACTAGTTAAAGTATTGAAGACAGCATGCATTCTGATGAAAAAAAAAACAACAAAGCACAGATCCCACTTAAAATATACTCTATAACACAGCTTAAATTACAGCTACATCTTTACAGCTAATGTATTTCTTTTTTTTTTTTTTAAAGAAATACAGACTGGATTACAACATTTATTTCAAGTTTTCTAAGCACAGCCATTTTTCGAACACCAGGTACTAATGTTCTGATTTTATTATCTTCAAAAAAGCATCTCTTTTAGCACAGAAAGTTTGTGGCAAGAGCAACAAAGAAATGAAACATAATAAGCATATCCAGCTTATAGCAGAAAAATTGTATTTTATACTGACATATTGGAAACTAGGATACTGCTGCATACAACTAATGTCACTGAGTTATAAGACTTAACAGCTAACTCTATAACCAGAAAACGCTTACAAATCTGCCCAACATTCGTCTCTGTGAAATCATAAACAATGTCAGGCCTTACCTTGGCTTTCATCTTTATTATTAAGCAAGTAAAACTGACCAGATTAAACATATTCCTACCCATTTTGTTAAATGTGTGCAATCAATTATATCTGCAGCTTCATTTGCCAATTTATTTAATTTCAATTTTTTAAAAATATTCTGCCCACCTTCTATATTTCCTGATCACTATGTAAAACATATTAAAGGCAACTCAATACACGACCCAAAACTTGAACCAAATTAATAATTTTGTTTCACTGTTTTATAATTAATAATAAAATTTGTTAATGAAGTGTATCTTATCCCTCCCCCTTCCTCTAAAATAAGATTTTATTATTATTTTTTTTAATGCAGGGTTAGAATGGGAAAATAATTTATCTACAAAATCTTTAACAAAGAACTGAACAGAGCTGAATCTAAACAATGGCCACATCATTTCTGATTTCACTTACAGTTTTACCACAAATCAAATTATGCTTCTGTCAGTTCAACAGTATTTCCCACTAGGTTTTTACTGGTTTTTTTTTCTTTTTTTCCTTCTAGAACAGTGGTCCTCAATATCACAATTCTCCCTTTTTGACTCGGGCTACACTAAATCTTCCCCTACATAAATCACCCATCAGTAAGGATTAAGGATTTTCACCATTATACACATCTTTTATGGTGGTAAAACTCCACTCCAGGGAGCCATTTGCCTCCTCTGTTGGGAATAACTGTTCTAAAAAGAGAATAACTGTTCTAAAAAGAGAATAACTGTTCTAAAAAGAGAATCACAGTTCTAAAAAGAGAATCACTGTTCCAGAAGGAGAATCACTGTTCCAGAAGTGGAATCATAGTTCTAGGAGAATCGCTGTTCTAGAAAAATAACCATGGTTCTAGAAGGAAACTCACGATGCAAGAAAGAGAATCAAACCTAGTGGATATTTACAACTTAGGTTTTTTAATTAATTTAACTGAGAAACAAAATAAAAACAAAATAAAAAAAAACCAGTGATGTGTTACAAACTTCCTGAGAATTAATTAAAAAATCACACAGAGACTAGACACATTTATCTTCAACAAAAAAAAAAAAAACAAAACATGTGAACTATAAAATTATTAGACTACAATCTTAACAACTTTGCTTCCATGAATTTTTTTTTTTTAAACACAGCCAATGATATTCCCTAAATCTGCACCACAAATGACAAGAATATTTTGCTCAAAAAATCTATCCTGTATTACAATCTATACTCTGCTTTGCTTACAAAAAAAAACAAAAAACAAAACAAAAACTGATCGTATCCAAAACTTTTTAACATGTCACATATAAGAAAACCTGCAATAACACTTACTTTTGGATTTATATAAAGATTTACAGAAACAAAACAACTGCATACATTTGTTTTTTTCAATATCGAAAACATCCAACGGAGTAATGTAAGAGTGTAAGAAAAACTGCTCGTAAGTGGTAACTAACAACTTGTGAGTAAATGGCAACACAATTTACAACATCCAACCATCAAGATAACATTATGTAAATACATTACAAAACCAGTATATATACATATGCTCATCTGGTGACAACATGAAGGATAAAAATAGTTAAACAGCAAAATTTAACATAAAAGAGAGATCATCAGGCATATTACAATTGAAATATCATATTTTATTATCAAAGGAGTCTCACCTTTCTCCATATCCTGGACTAAACAACTGTAATGAAAGCAGTTACATGTAATCCTGTAAAAACAAGTCCTGTTACTGGCATTTCTGATTTTACTGAAGCTGTCAAACATTTTAAATTTGATTTTGAGATACTGACACTAATACGATTTAATTACCAAAGATCAATTTTATTAGCACCTGACATGGCTTACAAATCTGATGACTGAAAGTGAACTGGAAACTTTTATACTTTCCACTAATCATTTTGCTGATGCAATGACTGTATAATTAAGCAACAATATGAAAAGAGTTCGCCCACATATAACATCTGAAACTAGACCGGTTAACTAGTTCTTACTGAGACAGACTTTTCTGGCATTCAGTCACAATTTTCAGATGTGTTGGTGTCTATTTCCCTCACCTGAAAAGTTTACAACAAAATGTCAGTGTTCTGTCATCAGCATATGTGTCAATATATTTACTGCGCCTCTCACTGTTAGTTTCTCAATATGCTTACTTATGAGCTCATATCATGGAACTCAATCACATGTAACCACTTCACATTTTAATTGCCAAAAAAAAAAAGAGGAAAAAAAAAAGCAAAAACAATCAGACTTCATTTCACAAAATATGAGGAACAACCCTTTGAAATAAAACTGAAATATGAGAATAATATCATAGGTTGGCTCTGTTCACACTCTTCTGTGACCAACAGAATTTCAGCTATACTGGCTCTCTCAGATCTCAACAAATAATTAAATAAAAAATTAGTAGAGCATCTGTTTAGTGAAAATTTAAATCTTCTCCTTCTGACAAACTGTTCAATGAACGGTTTAAATGCATCTTCAGTAGCAACACTTAATGCATTTCCAGTAGTAATACTTGCCACTCTGTTAACACTTACATATTTAATCACTTCATCAAAGCCTACCAGAAGTGTTAACATTTACATCTTTAATCACTTTGTCAAAGCCCACCAGAAATGCCCTCCTAAATCACTTATTCTGTGGCATCAGATCAGAATTTTAACACTTGCTGATGGCATAAAGGCCTCAGTGGCATACACTAGTACTCAATTCAAATTAATATCCACCCTCATTTATGGACGCAAAAGCTGGAAAACAACTAAAGAAATAGACAACAAATTTGACTCTTTTGAAAACAAATGCCTAAGGAAAATACTCTGCATAAAGTGGAATGAATTGAAGAAGAATGCAGAGATAAGGCAGATGAGCGAACAACAACCTAACTCACAGGTGATCAGAAAAAGGAGATGGACATATATATATGTCACGTGATGAGAAGAAACAATCAGATAATTACAAAACAAGCTATCAAGTGGAACACAACAGGCCAAATAAAAATAGGTCAACCACGTGAAACTCTAAAGAGGACAATGTTAAGAGAGGCCAAATTAGTAGGCATAAAATCTCTTGATGAGGTTGAATAGCTAGCCAAAAACAGGAAAAATTGGCAAACTACCATGCAAGCCCTATGTGACATTTAATGGCACAGGAAGGATGTAAGAAGAAGCATACACTCCATATGCAGGAAACTCTACCGTAGAGAGCGGAACAACAACACAACTCCTTCAGATCATCAGAGGAAGTACCCCCTACACTCCAAAATGTAAACAATTATAATATTTTCAACATACCAATATTAATATTTTCTAATCCAGTTCCAAGTTTATTAAAATGTTAACAGACTGCACACAGGGAAACATAATTTTTCAGATTAGCTATTCTCTACAATTTTTTTTAACCTAAAAATTTAACAAATTCAAGATACCAAAGTTATAGATAAATAATATATAATTTCTTTAACTTTAATCCAGTTGTATTTGACTGCCATATGCAGTATGGGACAGTCACTGGATTGACAAAGTCCTTCTACTTCACGATGCACATAACAAAAAACACAATAGAAAGAAGAGAAAACAGGCTGACAAAGCTAAATTTAAAAACTATAAAAAAAATTTGGGTCTGGAAACGGATTCAGACATCGAAGAAAGACTGGTGTAACTAATGTTTTCATACATCATTCTTTTTCCTTCACTAAATTATCCTTCAACCCATTTCCAGTCCTATAAGACATTTTAACTTTTCATCATGTTCCTTTTCATTAGTTTATGTGTACATACAAATATTGTTACTTTATCTGAAAACTTTCATTAGTCTGCATGAGTGTACTAAGACTATAACAATATGATGTACCAGTTTCATTTAACAGCCTTTGTTACTGACAGTATGTTTAGCCTGATGCAAAAATATTTTATGCACAGTAAACAATGATAAGTCAACTCTTCAGCGTAACGGACACTGAACATGAATATGAGAATAGAAACAAAAACAAAAACAAACAAAAAAAAAAGGATTACATTCATTATGCACAACATCTATATCTTGCAAAATTTTTAAAACAGTTTTTTTAACAGTAAAAGCCCCAACATGCTCTCAGTTGATGGGGCAGTCTTTCAGCCTGCAAAAAAACAAGAACACAGACTCAAGCATTCTGTGACAAATGATAGCAAAAATCAACACTGCTTGAGCAGTTTAAAGGTGACACTCCGCATGATAAATGTTTCAATGGACTGTGTGATACTCTGCTACTGATGTTAATAATTCATTGTATCAAAAAAGTGAAGGGTTGTCAACATTTAAGGAATAACACTTAACAAGTAAAAAAAACTGCTTGGTTTAACAATGTTGCAAGTAAAATATAGCTTTCAAAAATTCAGGAACAAAAAGGTCAAAGTGACTGTGAAAATATGGATGGAGATATAATTTGCTTGAATCATCATCATCCAGGAAAGTTGTGAGACCATAACATCGATTAATATTTTCGGCACAAGATGGCATGGTCTCAACAATTATGAATTGGTGAATTGTTTATAGAACTTCTAATGATGCTAAAATATATTTTTTCCCCTCCACACCCCACCACCCCCCCAAAAAAAAGTCGAATTATATCTGATCATAGTAAAAAAAAAATTCTGGGGCAAAGAAATCTCAACAAAAAAACAAAAGAATCATTAAATCATTTTAAATATCAAATTTAAAAATTGTGTGACTGTGGTACACAGAGAGAAAACAAAAAGTAACACTTTTATATTTGACAAATTTATTTCAAATTTAGGCCCCAACCATAACCAGTTAAACATTAAATGTCATGAAAGAAAGAAAAAAAAACCAGTCATTCTTGACCCATTCGATTATAACGACAAAGAAAAAATCCCAAAATAGCTTACTTATTCTGAAACCTGGAGAAAATGTATTTTAAATTTTACGTTGTGTATCATGTCAAACTGATATAAAGTCATTAAGAAACAGGACTGCTCAGAATTTCTGTGCCAAGCACCATGTTACAAATTGTGCACAAACAGTGCAAACTATCCGTTAAAAGGGCAACATTAGCAGCAGTTGTAACAATGCACATACAAGTTACAAAGAGGTAAAAAATAAACAATTTGTCAAAGCTAAAAATTATGTAAATAACATACAACAATAGCCTAAAACTTTTTTTTTTTGGAAACAGAAAACAAAAGCTAGCACCAAAACAAGCATAACTTATAAACAAAAATGTTGGGTGGGGGAAAAAATGGGAATAAAGCTTAACACATTTGATATATACTGGAAATCCACTGAAAAACTGGTTGTTTCTTTAAGCAAAGGCTTTAATAGAAATCAAGTAGGAACTAAAAAAAAAAGGGTACCTAACTCTGAACTTAAGTAACTTAACTTACAGTTATCTTCTCACAGCAAATCATCTTTCTACATTACAACCAAATTTTTTAACGCTTATCAAGAAAATGATGTTGAAGATATGTGTCAGGATTAAGAGCAGAAGAAGATAGTCTGCTGCATGTATTTTAAATGTTAACTTGTGCTGGTAGGCACAGAGAGGCAGGTGAGTCGATGATGGACAGGCACCGTTTGTGGAATGATTTTATCTGGTGAGACTGAACTGTAGGCGGGCTGAAAAAAATGAACCTCTGTGACAGGTTTTAGCAAAAAAAAAAAAAAAAAGACGAATTACAATATTTTTGATTTTTGGCTGCATATTACTTTTCATAAAAATTCGCCAAACAAAAAAAAAATAATAAGTTAAACAAAATTAAAACTGAAACAAGGATTGGATAGGAACATCATAACAAGCAACAATGTTTGGAAGATCATAACAAACTCAATATTGTAATGATGTGAATACTTTGTGCATTTACAATCAGTTAAAAAAGTAACAAGATAAATGGAAGTAAACCTTGGGATAGGTTTACCGAGATGGAAATCTGGTCAAGAACTCTTTTGTACTGCATATTAGTAATGTTGTTCCTTGTCAGGTTGCATCCCAAAAGAAATATTGCCGTCAAACTTCGGAATTTAAAAAAAAAAAAAACACGGGAACAAAAAAGAAAAAACATACATTTACATGGCACATGACATGGACAAAGCCAGGCTTTACAAACAGCTTATCTATATTCTAACTTGTACATCCACAATATAAAAATATGAATGGGGAATCCCCAGATCACACAGCACATTATTGTATCGAGAAACAAAGGGCTGAAACTCAAATAAATATATCCATGGAATAATTCACATATCCAAGCGTAGGTGAGGTAAGTGTAAAAATCAATTTCAAATTTAACCATTTTAAAAATGTCAAAATAAATAAATAAACTGACTGGGTTTAATAATTTTTTTTTCTTCAGATAATGTTGAATATTAAAGCATTTGAATAAATAACATCACACTTGACAAAATGAAAGATGTTTGTATATACAATATCATCAACTAATTATCTTCACTGCTGGCAGCATTCACTTCAGATATTACCACTCTTGTATTTTTTTCTTCCTCTTCTTTTTTTTTTTCCAAAATAGTCTAACAGAAATGAGCAAGAATCAAAGGAGAACATCTGCCACAGAGACTTGTACTAATTATGTAAATGACGAAGCTGATGAGGTAATATATGAAATCTCTTTTTTAACTTAAGTAACACATCAAATTCAACAATCAGTGAGTGCACATCTGATGGGAGTAGTTTAAAACAACCAGTGTGTGAAACATGCTCATTTTTGAACATGAAGAATATCAAGGCCAATCTCAAACAGCAGATAGGCATGACATTAGTTTTCATACATAAGCAGCTTCCATATGATGTTAACATAATATCACTTAAAAGTGTAGCAATGCTGTATTAACTCCTGCCAGGCGACGTGGTCCATGGGTTTGTTGAGTTGGAACAACTTTCTCATATGAAACCACAAATTTTTTAGCAGAATTTGTGATGGCACCAACACAATAAACCATATGGAATTTAACAAACAGTAGCATGTACGTGGCCTGTTAATTCAGAAATGTACATAAAGTCACAATATTAATTAACACAGATACTAAATAGTTAACAATTAAGAAAAAAAAACTATTTACAGAAACCCAACTCTTGAGATCTAATACATGTACCAGCTAAACAGTAACTGTTACATGGACAGCCAAATGTGAACACTGCAGGAGGAAAGGTTGACAGAACAGATCAATTTATGTTCATACATAAAGATGGGAACAATTAGATGGCAAGATGAAGTTAGAAAAACAGTGACATTGCTGCAATGAGTGCAAACTGTTATATTCTTTGAACATTCAAGATAGGACCATGCAACATACAAATCTTTTACAGGGCTTGCAGTCGAAAGATTTCTTCATCAGCAGCTAAAAGTGAGCAGACATATGGTGAGTGGTCAATGTATTTTAGGTGCAGCTTAACAAGACAATAGGGATATTCCACAAACTGCACTGCAGTGCCAGAAAACAGTAAAGAATTAAGAGAAATCAGTTTTAGATTTAAAGATAAGATTACCAGCAATGCATGGCATCATATATCATGATTCCAGATATATATGGTAATTTGAGAAAAAAAATGAGTTGTTTAGAATCTTTGAATAGGTCTGACTACATAAGCCCATATAAAATAATGAACAGGTATTCATAACATAACAAGTACCGCAGCTGAAAACCTCCACAAGTAATCAACATTTCTAACAAAAACAAAAACAAAACCTGATGTTTTAATGTGAAAACATTTTACAACATCTAGAGTTAGAATAAAATATAGATAAACAGTTATTGGCCTCTTTCAATAAATTCAGACTAAATGATGGCACACCCTTGAGGATGTAGACCAAGTAGATTTGAGTTAGTGTGGAGAACCAATCTATGAAGTACATTATCATAATATTGTCAATACATTAATCCTACATTCAAATGAAATCACATCACATTACATCAATTACTATCCCACTACTGGGCAATTAAAAAAAAAAAAAAAAGAAAAACAGCTTTCTATTATATTTAAATGGAGAAACACAACTCAATACATCTAACATTAACAAACAACAGATAAACAAAAGCTGTAGTATTATACATGGAGATTACAACCTGACTAATATGATACCACAATTAATGCAGCATACCCGCAGCGGGTCACTCATTAATGCTACATTTCCCTAAATTAATGTGATATTAATGCTACATTTCCCAAAATAAACATGATACACACCAGAAAGTCATTCAACATACAAGTGTAGGATGCTCTGAAAGCTAGAAACCATGTAATAAGTTTCTGATTCTTCACATTAAAAAAAAAACAAAAAAAACTAAAACTGCAAGAGTCAAGAGTGCCACACTGATCCATAAACATATCAAATATGTGTAAACAACATGACCAAAAGCATAAGAAAACAATTACATAATTTATATATGCATGGGACAACCCAGAGGGAACACAAAGCATAATAAAATATGAAAAAAAAAAAAAGCTTCAATCTACAGAAAACCTGCAATTCAAAACCACACAAAACACTCTATTATCCTGTGTGGCTTGGGTAATCCTGTCACAATTTTTTTTCAACATCTTGGAGTGGATCTTTGTGCTGGTGTGAATTCCTCTTACCCCTAGAACTCAACATAACTGATAATCTGGCAAAACATAACAAAATAAGAATATCATTAAAAAAAAAAAAAAGAAACAAAACAAGTCTGAAACAACTGAATCTTACCACAGTGCACAGCCAGATGGTCATTAATGCTTCAACATTTTTCTTCCAGCATTACAACCTGCTCCTGGTGAGACTGCTAACAATTCAACAATGAAAAAGGCTGCATTCCTCTTACTTGTGGACATTTTCAGATATTAAACCAAAATAAGTGTTTGTAGCTGGTGACAGATACAAATTTAAAAAAAAAAAAAACAATACTCATCAAAAAGGCTGGATACTTAACATTATAAACTGGCAAGGAAGCTTAGAAAAACTGTCAAATGAGCATCTCTGGAACCTGTGTTTCCATGCCTACCAATTAAAAGGCAGTGGTAAAGATATGAATACTTTAATAAAATGAAGATGTAGCGCAGCTACCGTTTCCATTTCCTCGTGGGCGCCTGGCAATTGCAGTTCCCGTGCCAAGATGGCCAGATCCTCGATTGGCTGGGGGTGTAAGAGGGTGTGCGATGTTTGGATCGTAGTTAAAGAAATACACGCTACAGTCCTTGGTGGTGAGCATCAGCTCCAAACTAGTAGGATGAACAGCAACATTGTGGCACTGTGCCAGTTTGCTGACAGACTCAAAAATGTGCAATACAGTACCATTAATGTCAAACACAGTGATGTTGAAGGTGTTGTGATTATCTGTGACAACCACCTGGTTTAGATGGTTAATGGAAACACCAATGGGAAAGTAGGTGATGCTCTCATTTCCAATTTTGTAAAGAAACTCAGCATTGTAGTTGAAAACTTGTACGCAATGGCCTCGGTTGTCACTGATGAAGATTTTGCTCTCTTTGGCTGCAACATCATTGGGGAACTCCAGATCCTTGGTCAGGGAATGTGATACAATGAAGCTGCCATCCTGGTTGAACATAACCAGCTTCATGACCTTGCACTCCACAACAATGATGATGCCCTCTTCATCAACTGTCACACCCCTGGGGTGCTGCAAAATGTTGCCTCCAAAACAGCGGACAAACTCTCCAGCAACAGTGAAAATCTGGATATCGTGGCTTGGAGGCCTTTCTGTTGCTATGATGTTTTGTGTGATGGGACATATAGCCACCCTGTTAGGGAAGTACAGATAGCCATCCTGGCGTGCAAATCCTTTGCCTCTGGGTCCATTGTTACGCTGCTCTTGTTCTTCAGCAACAGGTGGTAAATTTGGGGGCTGGCCAATGGTACGTATGTACTCATGTTTTGCGCTGTAATAGACTATGCGGTGGTTGTTGGTGTCACAGATGACATAGGAGCCATCCTTCAGGTATGCCTGACCGCTAGGTTCTGTAAATGCATATTCTCCCCTGCCATACTCTCCAAACATGTGAATGTATGAGGTCTTGGTGCGACAACGGTTCAAGTGAGGAATAAATGTACCGCTCTTTCTATCACGGTCATTCACGTTGTTCCATGTGGAGATGGACATGGAGTCTGGCGCTGCTGACCAGCGCTGATAATTGCAGTCAGAGTTCTCAGTGCCTGACACTGAAAATTCTGAGAAACTGCGTCCTCTCGGCAGATCACTCCTCTGATTACCTACTGTGGGCACCACCTTTTGCTCCACACCATTTATGGAGTAGCTAATTGACAGGAAATTCTGGTTCAGAATTGCATGTGACTCCTTGTAGTTAGGATCAAACTTCAGATCAATTTTTATGCTTTCATTATTCTTGATAATGCTGGAGTAATGTTCTACACATCTCTTGTATGCACTTTCCATCAATTCCAACAAGCCCAATGTATCGGACAGAGACCCATACTGGACAGTGCGGGTATTAAAGGATGTAACTGCCTCCAATTCCTTGGTTATTTTGCTTGCTGTGGTTGTCCAAGCCAATGAATCACTTTCCATCTGCGCAATAGTCTTGTCTAAGAGCTCATATGCTGCCTGACGATTCTGCTCTACAACAGTCTTGCAGTAGTCAGCATATTCATCAATCTGTTTTCTGCAGCTTCTTCTTTTGCTTTCCATATGCTGCATATTAAGAGGGGCTTGCTTTGCCATGTCAGCCACATCCTTTGCTTTGATATGGGCATCTTCATTCCAGTTATTGAGCCTCTCAACAACTATAGGGTAAATCTCCTCCAAAGAATGGCTGCCGCTTACAGTGTTTGGATAATCAGGATGCTTGTGGTCAGATATGCAAACTGAACAGATCATGCACTCACAAACACAGCAGTATTTGGTCAGCGCCTCTGCTGGATGTTTCTCACAAAAAGCAGTGTACTCACCATCCTCTGTCCTTCCTATCTTAGTGATTGGAAGCAGATTGTGGTTCTGAAACTGATTCATGTTTCTATGACCATCCCGGCACTCTGAGCACAGATAGGCCATGCAGGTGGTGCAGCAGATAACAGCTTCCATATCTCTAGTACAAGCAGTACAGTTGAAAGGGAATATGCTCATCTCCCTCATGAACTTAGCACCTTGGTAATCCAACTTCAAAGAGCATGGCCCATCTTTGAGAGGTGTCTTGTGTGTACACTCTGGACAAACAATGCTCTTGTCAACAGGATCAAACTTTGATGTCATACATGGGAAACAGTACACATGCAACATTCAAGGACATGTGGCCATTTGTAGGGCTTGCTACATGACTCACATGTGATGCGTTTCTGCACTGTCTCCTGCATGCAAGATAATGTCCCACCAACCCGCCAGGGTTGTGTTGGAGGAGGCAGACTAAAATCTCTGGAAGTGAATGCTTGGAAGGTCCCAGATGGTGTTGTGAAGTATTCAGTACTCTGCCTGTTTGAAGAATAATAGCCTGTGGCATTGCTGAAGCCAGGAACTGTTGTAACTCCCTGGGGTGAATAGAAATTGCATCTGCTACTCCTGTTGCTCATTCCTTGGCTTCCACTGTAATAATTTGGAGAGAACTGACTGTTTACTAGATTCATAAGCCCTCCCTGAGACGCTCCTCCAACTCCTCCAACACTACTTCTTCCATAAGAACTGTTGGAACTTGATGACTGGAACAAAAGTCCCATATCTGTCTCTGAAGCTGATGGTATGTTCAGGGAATTGTTGGCAAAATCCATGTAGGAGTGTATACTCATGTCTTGACTAGCACTAGAAATAAACTGGGGGCAGAACACTGGCTCACTTAACAATCTGTGCAGGTCTACCTCCGGGCCCTGTGTCATAACTGATGATGAAAAGTTATTAGTGACACTGTTTGGACCTGTGATGGGCCGTCCTTGCTCTGAAATTGGGAAAGGGTTTTTGGATAAATACATTTAAGCAAATTAATAAGAAATATAGGGAAAAGACTATCAAAATTCTTTGCTCAACTTATGAGATGACAGTAGGTTAGAGAACCTAACAATAACAGGGGCAATCAAGGCTGAAAGAAAATGATGAAGACCATGAGAAAAACACTTGAATATGGTGACCAAGAAGAACAAAAAAAAAAAAAGGTAACTAATGGATTAGAAATACCAAGGACTATACAAAAAGAAAAAACATAACCATCAATGCTTGTCAGCCCAGCACCCAAAAAATTATCATGACAAGTAAGCTAGGTTTAAAATTTAAAAATGATTTATGCACCATAAATAAATTCACAAAATTTTCTTTAAATTAAAAAAAAAGCAGTCCATTTTATTCATAGTGACAGACTGAAGGAAATCCCACACTATATCCCTTTCTTAATTAAAAATATATTTATCGAGAACAGGTTTTGGAAGATTGCCTGTATTTTTGTTCAGAGTGTCATCCAGTCAAGCTTATACTGCATGACTGTGTCAACATTTTTTAAATACAAAACTTGGGAGCAGAAGCGCCAATCTGATAATGCAGAAGGTACAGGACAAAAAGACCATGATCTTAGCCTGACTTCCCCAAAAGTGCTCCCTGGAAACAGGATATGCCATAACAGCTTGGTAAGGAGCTTGCTGAGAAGTCTCCTTTAGCAGCCTTGTAAAGGCACTTTTCCACTATCTTGTATATACCTAAGGAAATGATACAGCTTCACAAGTCACTATATCTATAACCACTAGGCAAAAACAGCAAAACTCCAGAGAATTCACAAACAAAAATAATACTAAGTTTCTGCTAAGAAAATTACAGAAAGCAAGCACACAAAACCTGAAATATTGCCTTACTAGCAATAAAATAACAAAAACATGCCTTGCCTGTGGATCACTACAACAATGGAAACCCTTCTTAAACAACACATACAGTTCTTTCACATAAGAACAAACAAAACAGCACTAGTCACACAACTGAGAATAGTACACCAATTCTGCTCTTTCAAGACTTCCCCAGCATCTACATATCATCATGCACACTTTTAAACATACTTTTATACTAGCACGACAGCCATAAAGCAAGGCAAACACACTGCTTTGTTTTTCTATTATCATCCAGCCTGAATCTTCAGTGCTCTCTCATACTACTATTGTAGATGCTGCAAAAGCGCTGCCTGAATCTGTAGCAATTTACAATACTACTAAGTAATCTCTTACTTGGTGCATCCAGACAAGCCTGTGCTCCCAAGAAATAGCCAAACGGACTGGAGTCTGAGCTGCCTGGCTTCACAATAAACTGTTCTGAGCTTTCAGGAGACATCCTAGTCACTTTCGTCTCCAGGTCAGGAAGAGATTGTGACTGGAGCATCTGAACAAACAAAGCAGATCAGGCACTCTTAATGATCCTCATCACTAATATCTTGTTTAAGAAGCAGCATTTACTATTTTCTGCTGCCCCTTTTCTTGGCATTTCCCATCATTTGGCAGCAAAAACATTGTAATAATCTGACAAATTTTAAGAAATATTTTTTTCTTTCCATTCATCTGATGTTAATCTGGTCATAATCACAGGGTTATTTGAACAACCTAGTTTCCATCTGTGCACTGTCTGTCATGTGTTATAAATTATTCTGTTGTGTCCTACTCTGTAGGTTGATATTCTCCATACTCAGAGACAATTTTCCTAGCACATGTGTCAAGTATCAGTTTTTCATATCCATCTGTCAAGTATCAGTTTTTCATATCCATCTGTGCACTGACTGTCATATGTTTATAAATTATTCTGATGTGTCCTACCCTGTAGGTTGATATTCTCCATACTCAGAGACAATTTTCCTGGCATATGTGTCATGTATCAGTTTTTCATAACCTGGATCAACTGAAACCTGATGGCATTGGGTTTATAAACCGACTATTTTTAATAATTTGAGAAGAAGTTCAGCAAAAATATCACTCTTGAGCTCAGATTAAGCGCTCTTAAATATAAATTTTTGCTAGTGTTCCCAAATGTGAGGGACTGAGGTAATATAAAAGTTCTGGCCATTCAAGTTCCTGTGGCATCTTGAGTTCAAAGGGTTAAAATATAAAACACTCACCAACTTCCCATCCCTTGCTGTGAGCATCTCCGCAGCATCTTTCTTCTCTGATGCCTGCATGTTCCCAGAAGCTAAAGACTGCTCTACGGCAAGATCCTGACTGTGAAGCTGAGAAGAAGCCAATACACTAAGCCTGCTCTGTGAGTGCTGGCGAGCAGAGTCAATGCCTTCTGCGCTGTTTGTGCTGGAGCCACCTGAAGAAACTGAGGATGAGCGACTGCTGCGTCTGTGTTCACCTATAGCTCCATGAAGATCTGAAAACATTTTAAATGTGAAGCCCTAAAATACTGTATAATTACTGATCAGGATCAAGACAAGCCTAAAACGTCTAAAACTACAGCTATAAAAGCTATAACACATAAAAAAATGGTGGGAGAAATTATTTTTTTTAAACCAAAATTAATCTTCCAAATTAAACTTTACTAGCCCATGATAACAACAACGATCTTGTAATTTTCTGTCTCAAAAAAAAAAAAAAACCTGAAAAAATACCCTGAAAATCCCACTACACTTCCCTTTTATCACTCCATTCCTCTATAAACTAACAATTCTCTATCAACATAAACCTCAGTGATGACAGGAAACAATCACACACACACACACAAACACACCAGCCTCCTTCTTGCTCTCTCACTATGTGACAAAGTGGAGTTTATAGTCCTTTTGTCAAACTTAAGATTTCTCAAATTTTCCAGCTGTGAATATTAGTCCATAGTGACTTTTTAAATGAAATGACTGAATGACTATCCCCCACATAGGCACATGTAAGACCTTCAAATATCTTTCATACATGACAACCTGTTCAAATCAGAAATTTTCTTCCATGTATTGTTCCAATCTCATCTGATCATTTTCAGTAAAATTATCATCCCATCAAAATGAAAATTTTGGTGAAAATCACACTGGTTCTTCAGAAAATTCACACTGTAACCAAATACCAGACAAAGTGAAAAAAAAAACATCATTTCATTATCACCAATAAAAGTTATCACACTGACCAACTCTCTCAAATATGAAAAGCTCAAGTGTGCCAGGACATGTAACATATTTTAATGTCACAAAGGCACAGACTGGACAAAATTTAAAAACCAAAGCAAGTCTATGTTGATGACTGACATACATGATGATATCATCATCATCACATTTCACTCCCTTGAGAGCACAGGCAATGGATAAAGGCTCTCCAGTCATCCCCTGTTCTTGGAATTATTCTCTGCTTTCTTCCACGTGTATCCCTTGTCTCTGAGCACTGTCATAATTTCTCTTCTCCAGGTAAGACAAGATGACATGCTATTAAGTAATGATCAGAATGAAGAAATACTCTGCCAGCAACAAAGGAGCACTTGACTTAAGTGTTACTAACTTCCGGTCACAGTATGCGACACTGGTTCATCAGATTCAGGTGGTGTTGAGGAAGCTGATGCACCAGGCCATGATGGTCTTGATGAATTCTGGCTTGCTGGGCTGTTTTTGACCATTGCCATGTGATTTGTTTCCTAGAGGTGACAATGAATTATTTCCACTCCTTGTTCCTCAGGACCCTGATCACCTGTTCAAAATAAAATTATCAGTCTAACATGGATGTGATGTTATTCAGTACACAAAAGGGAAGCAATAACTAAAAATAACACATGATAATTAAAAAAGTAATAAATGAAGCTAAAACAACACAGATGTGAAGTTCTTAAGAACAATAAAAAAGGTTAATAACTGAAACTAAAACAACAGCATATGGATAAATGCAGAATTGGTGTCTTAGATCAATGCTCTGTTATGGTTTATATGCATATGTGCATAAGGAGTATTTTACTGTTGCTATCACTTCCAAATAAAACCATGGACCCTGTTTTAGGAAGATAGACATATGCCAGCTGTATTCATTGATCTACAGTGATAATATGATTAAGAATAATGAGAGAAACATGACAGGAAGAAACTGGCATGTTCTGAAAAAGCAAATCTGACAAATGAGTCAGGCGGGAAATGCAGACCAGCCAAGTCAAATCTGAAAGAGATGATATTCTACTTCTCAAAGATACATAGAAACAGGCTGTTATATGGCTTAAGGGAGACTGTACATGTGGGGACTGACATATATCACATGCCTACTGAAAACACTTCTCGAGTCTCTTCCAATGATTAACCAAAATCATCTATTTTGTTCTCATTGTTACTTGAATTATCTGGTTTCTCTCAATGCACTGACTGTCATGTGTATAAATTATTCTGATGTCCCTCCTGCAGGCTGATATTCTCTATAAAAGAGATAATTTTCTGAGCATATGTGTACGATCTCCACTGAACATGATGCTTTGTTCCAAGACATTGTAAAGGTCATATTTGTGGGGAGATCACCAAGCAAGAGACTTGATAAATACCAATGACAAAGTCTTACATAAAAACACGACATTATTCCACTAGAAATGTTTGAATCATGTAAAAAATATAAGCTTACTCCACCGTAGAAAACACTGCATCTTGTAAAAAAAAAAAAAAACGTAAACTTATTCCACAGCTGAAAAGCCTTTAAAAATAAAAAACAAACAAAAAAGCAAACTTACACCATAGTACAAAAGTCTGCACCATTTGAAAAAAAAAAACATGAACTTATCTCACAGTAGAAAAGTTTGTACCAACTAATAACAGGAGACTATCCTAAAAACAGTTTAACAGTTTTTTATCACCCAAAAGACAAAGAATTATCCCAAAAATAGTAGAAGAGTTTGTACTGTCTATATAAAACATGAAATAGTCCCAAAAAAATAGAAGAAACAACTGCATGTGCTAAAACTACAAGATTATCTCAAAAAGCACATAAAAGTTTGTATCATCCAAAAACAGAAGATTATCCCAAGAATCTGTGGTAACCATCATTTAAATAAACAATCCTTGTATTCTTTAATGTATATAAAGAGCTATGTGTGTGTAACATACTCACCTCGACTGCAGAAAAATAAAAAAAAATGAAAGAAACTTGTTGTTAAATGGATCCTCATCTCCAACAGGTGCTTAAAGCTAAACATAATAATAATAACAAGCCCATGTAAGCTGTCATAGAAATCATCACAATCTTAGGAACAACTACACAACTGAAGACACCCTGGCAACAATTCTAAAACCAGAAATCTTTCAAATAAACATCTCAAATAGCAACAAAATGCACATCTGTTTACAGTTCCAAGACTACAATAACCAATGAATCTTGAACCCAAATTACCCACCTTAAATGCATGAAAAGGAAACAGGTACTTTATAAGGAGAATAAAGCTTGCACAACCAAGCAAAGAAAAAGAAATCGATGTTAAATACAACAGTTTCATAAAGTAACATACCTAACACATAATCCTCTTTGCCATTATGCTCATCACTTGGGACAAAACAGGAAGTGCTCTGATCCTCTGCTTAATATATTCCTCAATGTATAGTTATTGCTGATATCCATTCTACGCATTCAAGGGCAAACAGTAATCATACCCTGCCTGATACACTAAGGAAGATCTCAACACTGAAACATATACCCTGTGACACCACTGACAATCCATATCAAGGAAGTTTAAATGAAAGCACTGTGCCATGCACATATTTTAAAAGCTATTCAATTAACAAAAGGCAGCAGAAGGATAGAACTCACTACCTTCAGTCTGAGAAATCCGATCACTTTCAACTCTGTTAAACAGTCATATGTTTAAATTTTCCCTGATTGAAAACAATCAGTGGTAAATTTTGCCAGTTTTCCAACACCAGAACCAGTCCAGCTTGTTGAAAAAAAAGGAGCAACTTATAGGCTAAACAAAATAAATTCAAAGACACAAAAACACAGAACAGAACAAGAAAAGCTAACAGACTTTTAAGTGTCATTCAAATATCTCACAAAGCATGTATTTGGTCTTTTCTTGTACAAGTATATACCACTACAGGAAGAAACAAAGTAACAATATCCATACTGAAAAACAACTCCTGTAGAATCACATACCAACTATCTTAAACTAAACAAGTATCATCTATTACAACAAAATAAAATTGAACAAAATATTGTCCACATGATGAAGACTAGCAGACAATCCAAGAATGCCATAAGGAGAAATGCATCAGCTATATTCATCGAGAGAGAAACTATATGCTTTATTTAGTATACTAAATGAAAACTGTGAGAGAAGTTACATGACTTATGGTTCTTTAAGAGAGAAGCTACCCAGCTTACATCAACTACCTTGACAGATAAGCTACTCAGTGTACACCAACTACCTTGATAGAGAAGCTACCTGTCTTACATCCAACTACCTTGACAGATAAGCTACCCAACTTACATCAACTACCTTGATAGAGAAGCTACCTAGCTTACACCAACTGCCTTGACAGATAAGCTACCCAGCTTACACCAACTGTCTTCACAGATAAGCTAACCAGCTTACACCAACTGTCTTCACAGATAAGCTAACCAGCTTAGACCAACTGCCTTGACAGATAAGCTACCCAGCTTACACCAACTGCCTTGACAGATAAGCTAACCAGCTTACACCAACTGCCTTGACAGATAAGCTACCCAGTGTACACCAACTGCCTTGACAGATAAGCTACCCAGCTTACACCAACTGTCTTGAAAGATAAGCTATTCAGTGTACACCAACTACCCTATGAGAGTAAAACTGTTAAAAGATGAGAGAAACCCAAGGACAGCCAGCTTTTTGAAGGACATATAAATTTCTGAGAGCAAATGACAAATAAGATCATACTCAAAGCAACTTCAATTAACACTGGCTACACTAATGTGCATAATGACCTACTATGGCTGGTATGAAGATATGAACAACCTGAACAAGCAACAATAAACATGGCCAAACACAATTTACCCAGCTAACAACAGAACATGCAACTAGAATCACAACACAACTGAAAAAAAAAAACAGAATGAACCATTCTTGCAACCCTGCCACAATCATAAACACCCACATGAGATAGTATAGCATGTTCTCACATACCCATGTCACACCAATGAAACTACACAGCATGTATAGTATGTGTTCTCACCCAGTGGAAACTGTGAATATGAGGTTTATCTAACTGCTATTGGCCCTATCTTCTAACATCTTACCCATGCCGTTAAATGTCACATAAGGCTTGCACAGTAGTTTGCCAAGTTTTATTGACCCTATACAAGAGTAATAAAATCAACAGCTTGTTTTATCTAATAGACACATATATGTATCTGAAGAAGAAGAAGAAACAATTCTAATTCAACAAAAGAGCATGCTGTAATGGATGGAGAGAGAGAATGAATTATTTTAAAAGCATGAAGAATTAGGTGTGCAGGCTTGTCTTACATTCTGCCCTTTATTACTCCATCTTTCATTCTTTCCACATACTTGATTTAAATATAGGTATACAGATTACATGAAAAAATATCTAAGAAATCAAGATGAACTACTATTGCATTCACAAATATAGGATAATGAACTACACAAGAGGTAACTAATCTAACAAGATAGCTTGCACATGCACGCGCACACACGCGCACACATACTCTCTCTCAATGAAGTCCTTCTGACATTCCACTCTTGCACATTCACTAAGACAAGATCTAACAAGTTGGTTTAGAACTATGTTCTTTTAGAACAGAACTCGGCAGCTGGTGAGTTGTGGTATGAGAGACTATTTGACATTCTATGGAGGCATATAGTTACAAGTTAGTAAATAGTGAAAAAGGCTTGAATTAAAGGATGAAATATTACTAATGGATTTTAGATGGTAGGGGAGGGTTTTCAGAGCTGTACTGCAGAATATGCAAGGTTTTTCTTGTACAAATCTAGCCTGGGTTTAGGAAGAAGACAGTTTCTTAAACTTTGGCTATGTTTAAAAAGCTAGATGTAAACAATGGCCACAAGTAAGGCAGAGCATTGATTGTGTGACAAAATTTTATGAACAAGTTTGAGTTTGTAAAAAATGATTCTATATTTGCAGGGTAGAATTTTTAGTTCTTTGTACTGATCTGCAGTCTGTACTGGGTGTCTACCACAAATCAGATTTAATGCTCATTTGTAAAGTGAGTGGAGCCTTTTTTTGTGAGATGAAGCATCCATCCCAGATTGCAGAACAGTAATATAAGTGTATTTGTATATGTGATATGTAGTAGGTCGTTCTTGTGTTTTGGTTGATAAAGTGTTTACTTTTGTCTAGTTGGTAAACTGTCTGTGCTGTCAAGTTTGTTAGATTATGTACATGAGAATTCCAAGTATGTTGATCAATGATGAATGTTTGATATATTTATATATCAAATGTTTGAACATTTATATCCATGAACGTTTGATATAGGTACATTCATGATTAGACTTAGCAAGCATTTCAGTATTGACTTATGAGCAAATCCATGATTAGTTGAGATTAAAACCACCAAATAGTTGCGTGTGCTCAAATGTCTGGCAAGAAGCCACACAAGCACACGCACACGCACACACACATATATATATATATATCAAACAAGCATTAAATCTGATTTGTGCCAAATACCCAGTACAGACTGCAGACCAGCGCAAAGAACTCAAAATTCTATCCCTCAAATACAGAATCATTTTTGACAAGCTCAAACTTGCTCACAGAATGTTTATATATACTGTATCTTTGCATATTTGTGAACGAAATATTTTTAAAAAGTAAATGCTTTTTTAAAAAAAGCGTAACTTCAGGGGATCACGACTCACACCCCCCCCCCCCCTTTCATCAACAGATGTTTAAAGTCCGGTAACACTTGTGTGACGGGTGGTGTGTTATTTCTCTGACGATCTGAGAAGTTATGCAGCTGTTTCGCTTTTTATGATTGATTCCCCAACTGCAAGGTGACTTTCACCAGCAGCAAAGTTTTCATTAAAAATAAGAAAAATCACCTCGGGCCACTAACTTCTTACATTAGCATAAATAAACATGTTGGTCTCCCCATAACATTCACAGTCTGGGCTCGCGTCCCCTGTCCACAAAATAATTAGGTCACCAGACACCAACACTTGACTATGTAATGTCCTGTATGGGGCATGGCTGTCAGCTGTCCTAAGGTATCCTGCAAAATATGACAGTGAGTCTTGGCCAATGGTTAAACTTGTGAAAACTCTTGAGAATGTCTCCGGTGTATCACGTCTGTTAGCCTCTTTGCTATTTAATACGTGTAATTTCCCTGTTTCAGTCGAAGGCGTTTACTCCCCTTCTGCAAAAAAAAGTACTATCGCTGCCGCCATTCCTCTCTAAAATGCTGAATGATGACAAACCTTACCAGATGGCAGCCCTAAAGCTACTGATTATTTCACCAGCCTCCTTCCCTCGCGTATTCTATTTACACGTATCTAGCACCCTACATAATCTGAACCTGCTATATGGACCACAGTTTGGGAACTGGTGAACTAGGAGAGTCCCCTGCGTTTCGCTTCAGACAGGTCTCAGAGTGAGCTTCAGATCCAGGTAATAATGTTCTGGTTCACAGACAGATCCGTGGTCGCTGCCTGTGAGAGACGTCTTAGGGTCCGCTGCAACATCTTTCTCACTAGTAGCAAGAAAAAAAAATTGGAAGGGGCGGGCTAGGAATCGAGCGAGAGTGGCTGTCCTGGTATTAGAACAATGAATGAAAATTATCCTCTTATAAAATAAGTCTGCATGCCGGTGTAGCTTCACGATCTACCACTGTACAACTGTTGATATTCGGGACTTGTGCAGCTTCAGGGAACGCCCCTCTGCCGTATCAAATAAACAAAATCAATAACAATGCATACGCATCCTGATTAAACAGTTTTTTTTAATACCACACTGTATTCAGGTTCTTGGTTTTAAAAATGAGCAATAAAAACAATATGCTCGCCAATGTACGTGCCAGACATATTTGGTGGTTTTAATATCAACTAGTCATGAATTTACTGAAACTCTTGCTAAATCTAATCATGAATGCACCTATATCAAATGAAGCAAATTACCAAAAATCAAGATAATTAATCTACATTCCTAAGTTTAATCATACTTCGTGAAAGTGAAAGCAATCTGCTGACACTTGTCAATAAGATTATCGAAGAAAGCAATAAACGAGGCCTAGAGATAAACAGCAACAAGACATAAACAACGGTAATATCAAAAAAGATTAAACATAACAAAGTGCAACATCTTTTCAAATGGGACGTTACTAACACAAGTAAATAAATTCAATTACTTCAGAACAACAACAACACTTGATGGCATGAGTACAAATGAAACCAAATCACGAACCGGCAGCTTTTTATGAAATCAGGAATATACTAAAAAATAAGGTGTCCCTAAAAATAAGGAAGACTACTGAAGTGCCAAAGCCAATATCAATGTATGGTTGTGAACTATGGACAGTCAATTAAAAAGATGACAAAGAAACAGGAAGCAAAATAAATGAGGTTTTGGCGAAAGATGCAACAAATATGCTGGACAACAGAAGAAAAAAAAAAACAATGAGGTCCTCAAAGAAGTTCCAGAACAACGAGAACCAGTTAAAATCGTAAGAAAAAGGCAGTCAAAATTTCTTCATGAGAAAACAGAGGTTAAAATTCTTAGTAATAACTGGAAAACTCAAACGAAGAAACGAAGGAAAAGTGAAAACTATCTCAATGGATTGATCAAGTGACACTGAAAAAAAAACATTTTAATTTATCGGAAACACCAAGGACCGCACAATACGGAGAAGCAAGATCTCCAACACTATCCGACACGGCACATAATAATAATAATAAAAATACCTGGGTCACTAATTTTTGCACTATCATACGTGTGTGTTCCTCCTTTCTCATGTTTCTCTGAGTCATATTCGGTCAATGACACAGTATTACAGCCAGCACCCGGCAATCTTAACGTATCCACAATCTGTACAGCTATTAATATATGTAGATTCACCACACCTGTACATTTTATTAATGTATGAATAACCACCATCTGCACAGTTATACATCATCAATACGAAACGTCTAAACACTTAATCTCATAGCTTTTGCCTGTGGTTATTAATTCTCTGCCTATCAACGTCCTAACTATGATTATGTGGCTCAAACGAAACCCAGCCCTACTGGGAGAAATCTGTCCTCTTTTCATGAGTGACCGCCAGGTGACAGATGGTGAGAGGTTCCTCCCAACAGATTTCACGCACGACCATGAAGATCTCCAATAAACCGCCACAGACCAAGAAAGGTAATGGCGCCTCGCAGAATGTCCCACGTGACCAAAAATTTTGGCTAAGTCAGCCGCGGCAGGTCAGACGCCGCATAAACCTGGTGACACGTGTTCATTTTATCATGGCATACGAAATTCAATGACCAGTAACTCGTTCAGAGGTCACCAGTGGTTTGCAGCTTGCAGAAACTTAGGTTTCAAAATGTGCACTTATTTATCTGTGTGCGACTACACGCTTCGCGCCAAGCTCTGAAGACAAACTGTCATGGGTTCCTCGCTTGCCTGGACCCATGCCCTGCAATGCCAGACCTTGGTTAAGTTCCAATGTGTCGATTTCATGACTGGTATGCCTTATGAGATGGTCAGCTTCATGAGAAATGACGAGCAAGTGCGTCAGTTCTTGACATTTTTCTCCAGCCCTGGCGACGAACGCAGATACGCCCCCTCATTTCCCGACCCCTCAACCTGATAATGCATGAAATAACTTCCTGCTAACGCGCTGTTTCAACCTGCTCTTCGTCTTTCACTATCTCCAATGACGACTGTTGCCCATATTTTCAAATGGACTGATATATTTGTTCCTTGGCTGATACTATTTTGAACACTACTGAAGCCTCTGCACATTAAACCAATAACAAACCAAAGATTTGGAAATCAAGATTAAACCTGCCAAGATATTACAAGCAAAGTTGTTTTGAATCGTTTTCTCAAATCAAAGAGGAACAGCAACAGTGATTGTTAACAGACTGGAAACACGAGAATTTTAAAACATTTGCGTGAGAACTTAAGAACCTACTCGTATGTGATGAAGAATTATTTACAAACGCAAAATGTATACAGCAGTAGATAAAAGTGCTTTTAGTATCATAGAAAGGCCATGTGAGATATTCAAAACACTGATGAACCAGTCACTAACAGCAATGGAAATATGCTTTTAGAGAAAGATGCAACGTTTACAGCCTGTGTCCAGATCAGATAAACACAAATTCTCAGATGCTACAGGACACAGTCAAGAAAAAATATAAGACTAGTTTTTTAAGTCTCGTAGCTCTGACCATGGACACGGGGAGACTGATGCTCTTTTAAGTTTGTTTGTTTGTTTTTTAAGAGGGCAATTGTTTCCAATTTGTTCTATTAACTACACTCACCCACTTACTTTCCTGACTGCTCGTCCAAACTTTCCATCTTGATCCCATCCTTGATACGGCCTAGTCTTTTCAAATATGACTTGCCACTGAGGCCTAATCACAGCATACTCATGATGATGCACACGTTGTTTGGCCAAAAGCGACGGGTGAAAAGAAAAAAAATCAATAATAAAACTGCGATGTTTTAATACTGCGCACGGTTTTATGAGGCTGTTAGCTCCAACTCTGTGCAGCTAAAAGCGCTACGCCAAGCTCGGTATCCTCCGAGTAGTAAAGTAAAATTACATATCTGCGCGTCACACTCATTACATGACGCTGCGCAGAAGGCACGATGAATGCTCAATGAATATTCAAATCCTGTGACGTGACTACAACTGACATGCAGCTGTACTACACTCAGAATCATTGACTTATTTCAGATTATTCTGACTGCGGACACCACACTCTTGTCTCTGTATTCTGATTGGTATCCTTTCCCTTTTAATAACCGCAGGATCACACTAAACCAGCGGTTCTCAGACCCTTCTGCTGCACGGCCCACATTTAAAAGTCAAACATTTTTGCGGCCAACTAATAAAGTGCTTTATATTTGCAAGATATAAATCTAATTTTATAAAGTACTATTAATATTTCCTCTACAAGTTTATCTGTATATTCACTGCTACACGAAAGTTTTTTTCATTTACTAATAAAGCGACCTACAAATCTGTGGCTTGCATCAGTGCAGTCTGCCCCTATGCATTGCATGAAAATTGCGAAATAATTTGTTATCGTATCTACTTTCTCTCTCTCTCTCTCTCCTCTTTTTTTTTTCTTTGAGACTTCAGCGCGGTCCACAATACTCCCTGTCACGGCCCACCTTTGGGCCGCGGCCCATGGGTTGAGAACCACTGCATTAAACAATATCAGCAAGGACCGTCGTTAGGCTCATCTTAAGTCGGCTGCGGAAACTGAGATATTTGCTTCGA
Source organism: Achatina immaculata (assembly GCA_009760885.1). Lineage (NCBI taxonomy): Eukaryota > Metazoa > Mollusca > Gastropoda > Stylommatophora > Achatinidae > Lissachatina > Lissachatina immaculata. The sequence continues at coordinate 5,369,006 of CM019703.1, read as the reverse complement.
AACACTCCAAGCTGCGGTCTGATCTTCTCTTAACTTCGGAATAAACCCCGAAAGTAAAATCAGGCTCTATAAGCTGCCAAGTTCAGCAGGGACAGTACAGCCTTGTAAAAATTCTCATAAATGATAAATGAAAGGACAATACCCTAAGCTACCCGGGTACTCATGAAAAGTAAATTTTGTAGCTTTTATTTTCCACACTAAAAAAAGACCCCGGGGTTCACCCAGCCTCTAAAAATGGGTACCAGAGAAATCTGGGTAGGTAAATGCGGCCAGGCGTAATACTGACCACAACACACTTTCATGTGCCGAAGGCCTAACACCATATCCTCAGTATGCCTTAATGATATGGAGACATGGAAACAGGGATTTTATGTATAGTCAAGATATGAGACTGTGAACAAACTAAACTATGTTACTCCTGCACAGTCACTGGCGACTGAGAGACAGCTACTCTGTATACTGTATAGTAAGCAGCGGCACAATCTATCACACCTGACAAGTTTCAATGCAGCTAACATCAACCTGTTTCAGAATCGTTTTTGAAAACTGCCATTTCAAGTACTATGTATACCGCAACCAAGCGTCCTGATAATTTTATGGAAACAAACAACTTATGAAGAACAACCTTATGGATATTATGAAGATGTTTAACTGTTATGTGATCTATGGCTTCACATTATTAGACAAAAACTCGGACGATTTTAGGCTCTGGTCAGGAATGTCTTAGTGACCTCTACCCCTCACACATCCAAAGAAAGAAAGAAAGAAAGAAAGAAAAGAAAGAAAGAAAGAAAGAAAAGAAAGAAAAGAAAGAAAGAAAAGAAAGAAAGAAAGGAAAGAAAGAAAAGAAAGAAAGAAAGAAGAAAGAAAAGAAAGAAAGAAAAGAAAAGAAAAGAAAGAAAGAAAGAAAGAAAGAAAGAATAACTATAGATGCAGAACCTAATATACATAAACTACAGCTGTAAGTTGTAAAACAATGCCTACATTAGTAAAAACCATTTATGAATACTAATAATGTGTAAGTGGCTTAGTCTTCTGCTACACTGCTTTACCAAGTTAAGTACTAGCTTTATGTCTGGAATAAAACTAGCCAATTTCCCCACAGTAATGCTTTCTTCTGAGAGCTTTACCATTAACTTTACAGGACAACCTCTCAGCTTTCTCTTAAACTCAAGCGCAGTACAAACCTGGCAGAGGCAGAAAATACAAGCCCTAAATACAAGACTACCAGAATAGTACGATTAAGAAGAAGTATTGCATCATCAAAACAAAACAAATCCACAAATGAAAATATTCAATATGACTACTGGAAGGAGATGGATGGTGTGTGTTTTGAAGTCATACAAAGCATTAGCAAAATGTGTCAACGTAACCTTGGCAACAGAATTTTTTTATAAATAAAAATTTGCTTAAGAAAAAAAAAAGTGAAATCGAATATGTAAGTCCTTGTCCCTTAATCAAGCAGAAACCAAGACAAGGCACAACACACTTTCTGGTTTAAAAAAAAAAAAAGTGAAATTCCCGTTTCTATGCCATGAAGGCATATTGGGGAATACGGTCTAGGCCTGCATTTTCCATGACCTTCGGCACAAGAAAGTGTAATGTGGTCAGTATCACTCCTGGCCGCTTTACCTTCCCAGATTTCTCTGGTACCAATTTTTTAAGGCTGGGTGAACCCCAGGGTCTTTTTTTTTTGGTGTGTACCAGAAAAAAATCCCACTGCTGGGAATGAACCGAGAGCCTAACCAGGCGGCACACTTTCTGGTATTACAGCATAATTACCCTCTCAATCAATCATTTATTTAAACAAGAAGCGGTAAACATTTATTACCCACAGATGTGTTTTAAATAAAGTAAACCTGACTTCTTTGAATAGCTGAAAAGATGCTAAAATCTGATCATGTGTTATCTCTATATACCTTGACCCTTGCGCTACGACTTTCTACCATCTCATCACTTTAGACTCTCCATGCTCTTCTCCTGCAGGCTCCACCATTTTTATCTTTCCTGCAGTTACCAGTTTTGTTTTGTTTTTTTACTTCTGATCATGTCCACATCATGGTTCCATTTACCAATATCCATTATCACAGGCAAAACTGACTATATCCAAATAATGGACCCACTTTTTTTAAATTTTGGAATTCTCTTCTCCTCTTGCTTCTCAACCCATTATTCCACACAAGTACTCAAGCAGTCATTTGTTGAGATTTAAAAAAAACTCGTCTCCCAGGCCATTATGACAAGGTCACCTGACTTTATCTTTCAGATATTTGCAACACAGTATCACTCATGATCAGCCGCACAAGAATTTTAAGTTAGATTCATTGTTAAAACAAAGGTTAATTTACTCAGATCAGAGACCCACTTGACTATTTCAAGGTCAATGACGTATTTGACTACATCCATATCATGGATCCATTTGGTAGCAATCAGATCACACACACAGCTTGAATAATATTGAGATCATGGACCCACTTAACTGTATCCAAATCTGAGACTCACTTGACTTTTAAATAAAAGATGAATCAATTAAGTCCTTCCTTTACACTGGTTTAAAGGTAGAAGCAGTATCGACCAGATCTTTACTCTAAGAATAATACTTGAAGAACATATTGAAAAGCTGAAACCATTAATCCTAAACTTTATAGACTTTAAAAAGGCATTTGATAGCATACACAGAGATTCATTGTGAAGAATTTTAAGTCTATATGGAATACCATCTAAAATTGTCATCATCATTAAGGACCTCTACAATGGATATGTTTGTGCGGTCAAAACAAAAGAAGGGATGAGCAAATGGTTTCAGACTGAAATAGGCATGAAACAAGGATGTATACTATCTCCTTTGCTTTTTGGAATTGCAATAGACTTCATAATGAAAAAATACTGCACAGGTAACACAGGTATTGATTGGGTACATGGAACCAAACTAGAAGATCTTGATTTTGCTGATGACATAACTCTTATAATCAGTAACAATGTGAATTCCATGAAAGGTACTTAGCTGTAAATTGCAAGGAAGGTGTGGCTTGTCTGGCGGTGTGTGTCAGGAATGGATCTGGTAGGACGTGGAAATTGTTTAAATAGAGACCTGTGACATGTGGTTGGTGGGTTGTAACTGGGGGTGGTGGATGGGAAACCGGGGAGGGGAGAGAGAGTGACGCACTACTGGCCTAGTTGGGAGAATTTGAAACAGGTGATTGGGGAAGAGGTGTTGCAGAGAAAATAGCGGGGTTGCAGAGTGATGCTGTGAGGAAGTTTGAAAAGTAAAAAGGGGTGGATTTAGTGGAGAGGTACTATAATGAATGAAGAAGATGATGTTACGTGTAACTAAACAGCGAGTTTAACCCATGTGGTTCCAGCGTCCCATAATTTTGAATGCAGCGGTTCTCAAGTGCCAGGCGGCTTGTGTCATCTGCGTGACATTGTTTAATGGCTGTTACCAGAAAATCAGATTTGCCTCTGTGGTTGGGGCCATTGAAATGATTTGGGACTGGTTTCGAAGCATGCTGGGTGATGTCGTACAGATGTTTTTGCATGCGGTCCCCTAATCTGAGGCCAGTCTCACCAATATATGTTATCCTGCATCTTTTGCACACGATGACATATATCACATTGCGGGACTCGCATGTGAATCCCTCATGAAGAGTGAGGATAGTTTTGGGAAAGGTGATTGTTTTCGTTTCCCAAACTACAGGCCAGGTAATGCAGCGGGGGCGGTTACATTTTCTGGTGCCAACATACGTAAGGCTCTGCTTCAAGTGGCTGTGGACGAGGATGTCCTTAAGGTTTGGCTCACGTTTGTATGCCAATAGGGGTGCTTCAGAGAAAATGTTACGAGTGTCGGAGTCAAGTTGGATTATCGGCAGATAATCTTTAGTGTACAGTTGTATACTTATACACCAATTATTGTTTGAGACAGGCCAAATCAATAGGCATAAAATCCCCTGATGAGGTTGAAAAGATCGCTGAAAATGGGAAAAATTGGCGAACTAACTTGCGAGCCCTATGTGACGTTTAACAGCACAAGAAGGATATAAGATAAAACTGATTTACTCTTAAAAAAGCAATGTGCATGAGATGCCATCCTTTAGTGACATAAACAAATATCTCGTACATAAAGCTCTTTTTATTATTAATCATCATCATTATTAACTGTCATGCAGATATGGGCTTGTAATCCTGCTTCATTCATTATTTTAATTAGAACAAGTGTCATTATTTCAATGTGCCACCTGGTAAATTGCTCAGAAATTCTATCTGTCATCCATTTCTTTTTTAAGGTTGTCTAACTTGTATCTTATTCCAATGTTTTCAAAGAATTCTGATAGCCTTCCCCTTAAGGTTTTGATTAAATTTCAGCGTTCTGCAAATACACTTCTTTGAAAACTTTTTGTTTCTTGTGATCTTCCAGTGCGTGTAATGCATCTTCTCCCAAAACTGCATCTCTGCTGCTTCTCTTTTTTGTCAAAAAGTACTGAGTAACACTGGCTCCACAAAGCACTTTAATACTCTTTCTTCTTTTTGTTAGGAGTATTTCATTATTTGTTAGCATTTTTTTTTTCAGGACATGAATAGCTGTATACTGATTTGATTTCAGATGTGCATGCTGCAGTAACATGCTGTTGCTGTTCTGAGTTAGCTAAAAATCATAAACTTGTGTCAGCTTCTCATACATGCATAGATGCTGCTCTGAGGCATATTTACTCTGATATTACCAATGTTTTTATCTCGTTGCTGTTTAGCTTGGATTTTCTTTTACTGCTTTCTTTGATAAGCTTGTTCACTAGTTTTTTGTTTGTAAACTGCTTTCACTATCTGCTGTCAGCAAACTGTCATTTGCATATCTCAGCTTACTGATACTGCTACATCTTATTTTCATTCCCTTGAAATTAATAAGCTCTCTCATGATTTATTTATTCACAGCAAACAGAGAAGAGATCTAGTAATATGACCCACCTTTCTCTTATTCAGTTTTATGTCTACATATTTGGCTTTACCAGTGATCAATGATTACAGTGCACAATGATTATAATGCACATTCTTAAATTCTCATATACAACCCTTCTACCCCAACTATAATCACCTATTCCATCTTCTCCCAACTAGATTACCACTGTATCACTCTCTCCCCTTTCCGCTGCACCCTCTCCCCATTTACGACCCACCTATCACACATCACAAGTCCCATTTAAACATTATCTATACTCCATGCACACTTCTGGTCACGGCTTCTTACAAGTCACAGCTAAGTGCTCCGTTCATTTTATTTTATTCCATGTCTAGTTTTTACATAACATTCATGTAATTTATATTTTATCTTCTCTATTTCTTTGTCCTGTGTTTTTGTACGATTAAGGTACACACTGAAACATCACAAATGTGTGCTTGTTAAGTAACACAGCTGTTCCTACTTTCCTAGTTTATACATTTTGTTATCACAGTTTTACGCCAGTGGCTTCGTGTACAGTTATATACTTAGTTGTATGTACTTATACACTAATTATTCACTTTTATTAGAAATCACTTTGTTACTGTTCTTGTAATATACAAATGAGATTAGACTCAGAGAACATTACTCTTTAAATTATGACTTGTTCATGAATCTCCATCAAGACAAAAAATTGTATAATGCGTCTTTTTTTCACATGGATTTGACTTTTATCAACTTTCAAGAGAACATCTGAGGCAAATTTCCATAAATCTACTATCCACTGATCATTTTCTCACACTAATGAACCAGTCACGTGCTTCACAGCCTGAAGCTTTTGATAAATTATTGGTCCTGTTTCCATACAGAGTCAGTCAGTTATATATGCATGCCCTTTGCGGAACTCTGCCTCCCTAACAGCTCTCATGTAGACTTCTCGGTTGTAAGCAAGATGCCCTGCTGCTGATGTATCCATTTGCAGATCATCAATGATGTCTTGCAGTCATCTTCGCTTTGGTCTTCCTCTCTTTCTTTTTCCTATTATGTACTCTTCCAAGATGGTCTTCTCTAAATTCTCATGACATTTTCTCTGCTTAATCCTCTTTACTAGTCAAGCTTCTTCAATATTACGTTCATTTAGTATGGATATATTTGTTCCTTTTTTTTTTGTGTCCATGATATTTGGAGAGCTCATCTGTAGCATTTACACTCAAAGGCATTTATGTGTTTCTCAGCTGTTCTGTTAAGCGTCCAGGTCTCACAGGCATATGTTGCGATGGACAAAATGCATGCCTTTAACAACCTTAGTTCTGCAGTTCTGTCTGTTCCTTTCCACAGCTTATTTAGCTGTTTTACTTTTTGAAGAGGGATAGATGTCCTCCTTTTAATTTCCCTCGTATCTCCATTATTAGTTAGTAATGATGCAAAATATTAAAAACTCTCAACTTCTTCCAATTTTTCCTCATTGATATACATTTCAGCTGCCTTATTTGTATTGTCAGTTGTCATCAATTTAGCTTTCTTCACATTAAGATACAGGTTTTGCTCTTCACTATTCTTACAGACTGACATAATTAGTTTCTCCATTCCTTTTGTGTTGTGGACAGTAAAACTGTGTCGTCAGCATATATAATCTCTGGTATTTCATAACCTCCATATACAGATACTTTCAAAATAAGAATCACTAAGATTTTTTTTACCAAATGGTGGCTTACTTGGTGCAATGCTTTCAAGTACAGTTTTTTTTTTCATCTCTATGTTTTATTTGGAAATAACTGGTTAACACAGATAAACTTTCCATGTCTCACTGCAAAAATTTAATATCATGTTTGATTCAAATACACATTTTTTTTTTTTTTTAAAATTCTGCTTGCAACATTAATATGGATCAATGAATCATAGCATATATTTTATCTATGACCTGGATTTTGTCGCAGATGACTTGGCAGTGCTATCACATAATCAACAACAGTTACAAGAAAAGACCAATAGGGTGTCCAAGATATTGACGCAAGCTGGACTAAAACTAAATGAAAGAAAAACAAAACAAAAAAAAAATCTCAAAATAAACACAACCAGCTCACAGTCAATCACCTCAGAAGGTAAGAAATTAGAAGAAGTAGACATATGCACATATCTCTGCAGCATTACAGACAAAGAGGGTGGTACAGAAGCAGATATTACAGCAACAATTGGGATGGCTAGAGTACTATTTCTACAGCTGAGAACATGTGAAAGGACAAGAAAATATCCTTAACAAAATTTACACTGTTCAACACAAATATCAAATCAGAATGTATAAACTAGGAAAAATGTAGGAACAGCTTCATTACTTAACGACTGCAAAGTTGCGACGTTCCGGCGTGAGCCTTAATCATACAAAAACATACAGGATGAAGAAACAGAGAGAGGAGATAAAGTATAAATTCACATGAATACTATTAAAAAAAAAAATTAAAAAATTAAATTAGTAAGTTACAACTGGGATGCTTTGGATGTGGTGAGGAGATGTGACTAAAGTGCTGAGAGAGGTGTATTGGAAGATCAAATGAGAGTATAGACGTACAAAAACATTTGTCGCAGTGAAAATAACTCAGTAACACACAATAATTAGTGTATAAGTATATAACTATACATGACGCACTGCAGTAAAGCTATGATACCAGAATTTAGGAACAGCTTTATTACTTAACGACTACAAAGTTGTGACGTTTCGGCATGAGCCTTAATCACACGAAAACATACAGGATGAAGAAATAGAGAGAGGAGATAAAGTCTTCTGATTTTAAAAAAAAATACTATTCATGTGAATCTATACTTTATCTCCTCTCTATTTCTTCATCCTGTATGTTTTTGTATGATTAAGGCTCACGCCGAAACGTCACAACTTGTAATAAAGCTGTTCCTACATTTTTACTAGTTTATACATTCTAGTGTCACAGCTTTACTGCAGTGCTTGTGTATAGTTATATACTTATCTACTAATTATTGTGTGTTACAAAATATCAAATCGTTCCTGTTGCATGGATCAGCATCAGTCAAAAGTACTAATAGACAGCAGATTTTTGTTAATACTTGCCTAAGGAAGATCCTTCAGATTAGATGGCCAGATAACATCAGCAATGAAGAGCTATGGCAGAAAACGAACAAACCCACAGTGAAAGAAATGATAAAGAAAAGACCTACACTTGGAAAGCCTACCACTAACATGACCAGACAGGCTCTCACCTGGAATCCCCAGGGTAAGAGGAAACAAAGGAGACCTATAAACACCTGGCAAAGGAATCTTGAAGCAGAGATAAAAAAAAAAGATGGACTACGTGGAGATGGATAGAAGAAACAGCCCAGAACAGACATAAATAAACATAAAACCCTTGCCGATGGTCTATGCCCCCCCCCCCAGCAGGGGTAAAGATAGTGAGAGAGGATGTTTTATCTGCATTTAATTTGTTAATTTATTAATGTGAATCAGAAGTGAAACTTATTTTGAGTATCTGAATATAATGTAAGTCTTTATTCTTCATCATTCATTTATTACACTGAAGCAGATGAGAAAATTTGTTTTTACACCTCAAATTATATGTATTTACACATTAAACAAACATCTGGTGCCAAGAAAAAAAAAAACAACACAAGTCCAGGACCAATGATACACAAAGACAGAGAAGTGTTAATTTCCAAATTATTATGTAAGAAATTAAAATGTACAATTCTTCTTTTCATAAATGATATTTCTTATATGGTAGTAGATTTTATCCTGCACAACATCTACCCAGGCAACACCATGGCCAGATACTAATATAAAAGAAAAACAGCACAACACAAATTAACTATGTTCTGAAACTTCCATCTTCATAATATGTTATATTTTTAAACTAAAAATCCATTAATTAGCATGTGTGATGGCATTCATTAGGCTAGCGCTGACAGCATTATGTTTAATCTTTGTCAGTGTACTAAGAACTATGGATCTGATGGTGTATGTTTTGTGTACAGAATGTACTGTAATGTAAATGGCTGAAAGGTACCTTTCCATAGTGACATCATATGATGCTACTATAGCCATCTACTTTGTGATGCTGTCTTGTGCTGCTGCTTTTCTTACTCTCTGAATACAAATGTGATTACAGTTTGTAGAATATCGTGGAATATGTACTAACTAAATCAAAATAATGAAATACAAGGAGTAGTTTTTAATTCTGTCTTTGTTAAAGGTGTGTAAATGTAATGCTGAGACCAAACTATAACATTTTATTAAGCACATATGTGTTGCTGAAACTGAACACGAAGATTCTGAATAATATCTATACACAAACAAATCAACCAAGGTTAACTTACTTTGATCTTTAAACGTCTTCTGTGCCCAGACTACAAGAAAATACCAACGTAATGAAACTAAACGAATATTCCGTCCTACCCAACCATTACAAAGCAATGTTACTCATACGTTTGCAATGAATCATCCTTGGACAGCGACTAGCTAGGTAAACGCCGACAATCATACTGCACTACCAACTGGGAGGCAGGCCTAACCCGTGTCGGCAAGGCAATCCTGATTTACTAACACAACAAGTTCACATATACGAGAGTCTTACCACCATTGAGGTACTAGAAACAACAGTTCGAGGTTCTGCCCTGGGCATGTTATATGTCATGAAACAAGAATTCCAGTCCAGACACGCAAACACTTCACGACTGTATACCGTGACAACAACAAAGCAGGCGTATTTTTAGCTGCAGTAACACAGCTGAACAAACCAGGCTGGGTCAGGCAAGGGACCTAGTTTCTAGTTCAGGCGACAGGAACTAGGCCACAGGCATTGTTATACGGTGAATGGATTCCCTGCTGTCTACTGCGAAGATTCAACCCACGTAGAAGCCAGAGCAACATCGAGAACAGTTCTTCGTCTTTTAATCTATCTAGAACTGTGAAATTTTATTTGCAGTCGGTGTCGTGAAGATGTCCAGCAAGGGCCTGGTTACGGATGGGGAGTAGATTGCAGACTGGGTTCATGATGGTGGTAAGACTCCATATATGTGAAATTCTTCTTCGCCTGACTACACTACCGTGGAGATCAAAGCATTGCAATAAACTATTTGCCAGACTTATAGAGCACATCAACCTGTTAAATGATGCACCATGAGACGGTGGGATAGGGTCTTGACTATCCTTGTTTTGCTGGCCCTGATATTCGTGCTGTCCCCTCAGCACACATCACCTTTGCTATCGCAAGTTCTCTTAAATCAAACTTACTACCGATCAAACCTTAAAATTATGTTTTAACACAGGATGATGATTCTTACAAACCAAGGATAAAATCTGCTCCTGGAGCCATTTGGAGCCGATCCGGTCTGCAAGGCGAGCAACATGCGCCTTAGATGGAGATCAATACCAGGCCGTGTTATGGAAATCCCCCTTGCCCAACAAAACTGCGTAATTTGACTCCATTACCACAAAAATATCAAACAAACGGGAGTGCTCCGAATGAATAATAAGTTTAACGCACCACAGACACACAAGCTTCATTAGATCTGCATATCTTCTACCGATTATTCCTCTCTCTCTATGCAAAAACACGCAGAATGAGAGAGCGAAAAGAAAGGAAAAACAATTCCCATTTTAGGTCAAAGCACCATGGAGCGGTTGCATGGCCTAGAAAGAAATATTTTTCACCGCAGACAGCATGTAATTTTGCCTACCTCCTTTTCATAAAGATGCCTTTTTACAATAACTAAAGGAAACGTTACAAACTGCTCTACTCACTTGCAGTAGGTCCAGGCCGGTTAAAGATTATGCGAAGAGAAAGAAGTGTGTTGAATGACCTACCTTCTCCCAGCCATGATGACAAAGGTTTGAGCTCGGCGAGCTCTGTGAGAACGGCGGGCTAAGAATAGACACGTCTGCTGCATTAACGCGCAGCGCCCTCTTTCGGCACGCGCGCGCCGTTACTACACGAGCATTTAACCCTTGCATATCCTGTTTCAAAATCAGAGGCGTATCTAGGGTGGGGCAGGTACAGGGACTAAAAGTGGGATGAAGGGAGCGAGGTCGAATAGTTGTGTGTGGATGGATGTGTGTGTTGTGTGTGTGATGGTGGTAGTTTTTTTTTGGGGGGGGGGGGGGTGGGAAGAGAAGAATCACTTCTAATAAATGTAAAGTGGAAAAAATCTTTCATTTTTACAAAAATTCTCGCATTACACATTTTCAAGCGACGTATTTCTTTTTCATTGTATGCGCTCTTGGCTCTGTCAACTCCATGCATACCTCTGTTCATAATTACTGTAGTTTTTAATTGTGGAACTTACTTGTTCATTTCGATAAAGAAGACATGAAAGTTATTACAGCAAAATGACGCTAGACATATTTGGTAATGTGCTCCGAAGGGACTTACCGCAACATCGCGAAAGTATCCAGCCGACGGACACGGGGGGGGGGGGGGAGAAGAAAGAGAAACCGACTACAAACAATCTGGCGAAGAAGTGTAGAAGCCGAGATGAATGAGTAAGCTGACTGCCAAGCCAGAGGGCGTCTTCGCCCCCTCGCCCCCCCCCCAGCAAAAAAATCGACCCTTTGGAAATTAAGTTCGGTCTCTCTCTCTCATTCACACACACACACACACACTCTCTCTCTCTCTTTCTCTTTCTCTCTCTCCCTCTCTCTCTCTCTCTCTCTCTCTCTCCTTCCAGCATTCCACGCATTTTAGGCTCACTGCAACAGATAGTCTGCCTCCAGTCATCCCCATTCCCAATTTTCTCGCTCTCACCAAATGTCCACTCCAAGTTGCCTTATGTCTTCTTTCACACTGTCTTTCCACTTTTGCCTTGATCTCTTTTCTTAAACTTTTCATCTCTTCTGTATATGAAAGTTTGGTCGAACTACTACTCTCTTCTATTCTTTCTACTTAGCCTAGCCATCGCAATCTTCTAGCTTTCATTATGAAGTTGATTCAAAGTAATGTTTACAGACTATGAATCTCTCTGTTTTTTTTTTCTGACTCTCCAGATTTCACTGTTATATTTTGAAATGGGGTAAAAAAATCTTCTTATAATTCTACTCTAAATTTATTCTGGCTGTATTTCATCTAGTCGTGTTCTACTCTATTCATGTTGCATATTCTATCTTTTATAAATTTCACCCACATATACAAGGGGGAAGATATAAAATAGGCATGAAAAGAAGCTATAAATAAACTAATCCTACACAAATTTTTAATTAAAAAAAGATAGTTACAAAAGGGTTAATGTTAGATTCGGGATTCTCCACTTGTTTCAATAGTAGGACCAGTGTCTAGATGAATAAACAAACAAAAAAATTCCTACCTACTAAGACTTTTGCTTTGTAAAATTTTCCGCCTAGTGCTATTTACGCTTTCACCTGAGATTTGCAGTATCGTTTTATCTTTATAAATACCAAGAACATTTTCATTAAGGGGGAAGTATTATTGAAAACATTTTTTTTTCTGAAAAATACTGAAAAATATTGTCACCAGAAAACAAAACAGGTGTGTGAGATGTTATTTACTCGATGACAACGAACTATAACACACTTAAAGCTTGTCACTGCAACTTGTCACCCTTACTAACTAGTTGTGATTTAGCAAGACATGTCGGCAAAAGAGAAAAGGAAATAAAAAATATTATTGCACGAATGACGTACTTTTTTTTTACAATGAAATATTAGTGTGTCTACTTTCTCTAGTGAAATATTAGTGTGGCTACTTTCTCTAGTGAAATATTACTGTACCTTAGTGCTGTTTCCCTGGGAGTTACTACAAAGAACCCAAAATGATACTTTCATGTACAAAATACGATAGACAGGCGTTTACGTAAAATGTGTTGAAATCATGAATTATTCCTTAATTCTTAGCACTTCATTGGTCGACTGATGAATATTGGACGCTATTGAAAACAGGCAAGGCGTGAACCGACGTTGAAATATAAGTATTGTAGTGTCCACCCAGCCTCTAAAAATGGGTACCAAACAAATCTGGGAAGGTAAATGAGGCCAGGCGTGACACTGACACCACATCAGGCTTTCATGTGCCGAAGATTATGGAAGATACGGTCCTAACGCCGTATCCCCAATATGCCTTAATTTAATGGCTTGGAAACGGAGGTTGGAGTGGGGGTGGGGGGAATATGAACATATTTTTCACTCTTGTTTACATGAAAGAAAGATCGTCAATGTGGTTTGGGGGGGGGGCGGGGCGAATAAAGCGTGGTAAACGCCATCAACGTAAACTGTGTAACAGCTGTCTTACAGAAGAAAAAAGAGAAATAAATGCGCAAGTAAGCTCCCTAGAACAAGATCTGCATTAATTGTGTAAATAAGCAGAAGACAATGCGGTTTTGTAGCCTCTCCAAACTATGCTACCATTCTGCTGTCTTACCATGACTTTAACAAATGAAGGTCTGGCAGTTAGACCCAGTGCAGTAAACTTCAACAACATAAGGTCTGGTATCTGAGCAGGCTGTGAGGACAACAAGAAGTCTGACTTTTGGACAGACTTTATCAAGACTTTAACAGCAGAAGGTCAGATCTTTTGGCAGATTTTATCATGACTTCATGACTTCAGCGGCAAGAGGTTTCGGTCCACCACAGAAAAGAACAAAAGGACAACAAAAGCACAAAAGCGGACATATCCAAAAGTTAGCCAGGTTTCGGTTTTCGCAGATGTGCAATCTCCTGTAATATTGTCATAAACGATTTTTGATCCGGATCTCAGCGCTGTGGGTGAAAGAAACTTCCTTTCACTTATGCTGTCTGGCAGTAAATTGATAGTCATGTATGCTGGCATGTATAGGGAAGGTGGCAGCACAGTATACGTAGTTATATTTGTACGTGAAGGACAAGGTCACACGGCGCAAACGGTCATAAATACCGACGTGTATGCCATGTATGATCAAGTATGTACAAGATTTATTTACGTGGGTGTTGCATTTACAACTGTATATATAAGACTGATAGGAGCGATTCTCAGTGCGTGGGACGAAAGGCAAAGTTTGGTTACCGCTGCAGCAGAGCGGAAAGTTGTAGGCGGTCCTAGGTATGATAACACAGCCGTGAATGACCTGGTTTGGCTAAGTGAAAACAGGGGCGATAACCCTTTTTTAGTCACACACAAAAGCAGCGAAGATAACCTCTATCCCAGTCTGTCATTAAACATATCTATCAGCCAACAAGTTTCTAGATGAAGCGTGTGGTCTAGATTGTGCTGTATTTATTCAACTCAAGATAATACTACGACAAGGAGATAGAAAAACAGGGCAAAATGTCCAGGGTATCTGAGAACGGATAAAACATATTCTGTAGGAAAGTTAGAAGCTGTAAGCCACAATAATAATAATAATAATAATCGTTGTATGACAGTTTTCTGTGGAGTGGCTTTACTTATTTTCTTAACTATGCATGTCCAGTATTAACAACATTTCTCTCGCCCATTCAATGAAGCAGCACCTCCATGTTCCCTCTCCGTAAACTCTTAGCCTGCTAACAACACCTACGACATATTAATATTTTTTGTTAGCAAACATCGCGACCGCAGTTTTACTGAGAAATGATGGGATTCCTACATTTTAGCATCATCATCATCATCATGTGCCGTGCCGACTGGCGTTGGCTATTATGCTTCTCCAGAGTACCCGATCCTTCATACAGGCCATCAGTCCAGTTGGTGATCTCCTCTCACACCATCCCGTCAGACTGTCTAGTATCATTTCTCTTGGTCTTCCTCTTGATCTTCTTCCTTCTATTTTTCCTGTTGTTATAATATTTTCAATGTCCCCTCTTCTCATTGCATGTCCTATGAAAGTACATTGTCTCTCTCTTATCTTTCTGACAAGGTTTTTTTGTCTCTCCATCTCTTCTCATACATTCTTCATTAGTTATTTTTGCTGTCCAGGGGATTCTCAATATTCTTCTAATAAACCACATTTTAGCGTTCACGACAATTTAACATTTCGACACCAACTGCTTTTTTTTTAAGCCACGTACACTGTTCGTGGTAGACAAAGATTTAGATCTTCCTGTTCGTTCACGCTTCCTTGCAAACAGTATACACATGAATTTGTGTTCTCTCTCTCTCTCTCTCCTTCCTTCCATCCCCGGGCAGTCTATCTTATTTAACAGCCTCTATAGAGCCTGATGTTTTTTGCCGAAACGTCGTTCTTCTCTCTCTCTCTCTCTCCTTCCTTCCATCCCCAGGCAGTCTATCTTATTTAACAGCCTCTATAGAGCCTGATTTTTTTGCGGAAACGTCGTGCTTCTCTCTCTCTCTCTTTTCTCTCTTTCCCCCCTTTTCTCTCTATCCAGTTCTCTCTGTGTCTTTTCACTTCTCCCTTTCTCTTTCAGCTTCTCTCTCTCTCTCCATTTTAATCTTTTTTTTTTCCACTTTCTCTTTCTCTTTCTAATTCTCTCACCCCCTTCCACTCTCTCTCTCTCTATATATATATATATATATATATATTTCCCTCTTTCTCTTTCCAATTCTCTCTCTCTCCATTTATCTCTTTTTCTTCCCACTTTTCTCTTTTTCCTTTCACTTCCCTCACCATCTTTCCACTCTCTCCATTTCCTTCTTTCTCTTTCCGATTCTCTTTCTCTCTCCAATTCTCTCTTTCCAGCCCCCCCCTCTCTCTCTCTCTCTCTAAATGTTATTCCCACTTCTCTCACCGCACTTCTCTCTTTCTCTGTCCATTTCTTTATCTCTTCACCTTCTCTCTCTCTCCATTTCTCCGTCTCTCTCCACTTCTCCTTTTATTTGTGTATGTGTTTATATATCGAAAAATGAGTAGGCGGAAGTCTATGGAGGTATGTTGTAGGTAACGCTGGAAACAGAAGACAACTGAACTGAATGGAAGCACTAGGAAGTGTACACAACGTAGTTGTGTGACCACTACACGTAGGCTACAAACACCGCACACATTTAGTCATTTATGTTTTGGACACACATGGATGCGCATGCGTGTGGGCCACTATTGCTTATCGTAGATTTTCCTCTCTTCGTTACTTGTTACATAATCTCTTATTTCTCTAACATTAAACTCCTTATTATTAATTTCATCCCTTTTGTTCAGATTCCTTGTCATAACTCAAACTGCACAGTTACAGAACAATCTCTCTCTCTCTCTCTCTCTCTCTCTCTCTCTCTCTCTCTCTCTCTCTGAACCTTAAGTGCCCAGGGCACATGGGGCTTCCGCAAGGTTTTACACAAATGCTTACAGAACAATATGAACACTGTTATAGTGTGTTATTCAGGCGTAGTTTTTTTTTTAAGTTAACAAGTTAAAAATGCATTCACTAATATTACAGACAACCGATGCATTCTGGGTAATGCATCCTTTGTACTAAACATTATAAAACGAGTACCAATGTTTTATACTGAACTCAGTCTGCTGATAAAAGCATAGACGCATGTAAGCAACCGACTAATGAAAAGATAACTACTATTCATTGGACATGTAGTACAAAAAGATATACATTTTTATTGCTATGACACTTTATCCCCTCCCCTTCCCATCTCTCTCTCTCTCTCTCTCTCTCTCTCTCTCTCTCTCTCATGCCATTTTACACTTTTTTTCCCTTATTCTCTTGTTACGAGAGTGAATCAAATGAAAGTTAGAAAGTGCAAACAAAATTTCCGAAAGAACAAACAGAAATCCCTTAGTAGTACCAAATGTTAGCACCCAGGTTAGTGACGTCAGCAGGCGGATAGCGACAATGTTGCTAAGCAGCGAGCCGAGAATAACGCATGTCAAGATGGCAACTGCGTTGCAGACATACTCCAAGGTGAGAGTGGCCTCCTTGTCCGCCAAAAGTCTGAGTCCCTCGGACATACACTTGAAAATACGCTATCTGCGTGGTACGGCAAAAAAATATAGGTGCAAAGGCCAAGTCTACAACTAGGTTACGAAGTTCAAGACAGGCATATTACACGACGAAGACCGTCTTGGGCAAGCACAGAAGACCCGCCATGCTCTGGTGGCTGAGTAGTTACGTTTGTGTGTGTGTGTGTGTGTGTCTTACTGAAATTCAGGCGCTGGTCCACATATAGGGTACATGTATTGTAAATCAAGAGGACAATGCTGAAAAACAGTGGTGTCATTTTTTTCCTGTACTAGACAAAGGTTTTGTGCAATTCACATTCAATAGCCTTCATTTCTCTCTAATATATAAGACTATGTTTGTGTGTGAATATCTCTCTTTTCCACTCTTTTCATGTAATCTTTCTCTCTCTCTCTCTCTCTCTCTCTCTCTCGCCCTCTGTATCTTTGAAGGGCACAATGTAAGACGGGCCTGCGTGCCCAATTCTTTAACCTTTAAAAATAAAGATTATCCATTCATTTATTCATTCATTCACACAAAACACACAAACACACACACACACACACACTTTCTCACTCACACGCAACTTCTTTATGTTCCCATGTTATTATCATACCAGTAGCCATCAGGTAAGAATGGGGTGGGTTGCCATTCGCTTTTAGTCGCTACAGGTGTAAAAAGTGATACTTGGCACAAGCTTGTAGCAATGAACTGTATCTTAAATCAGACGCTAAACTTCACTGCGTAAACAGCTGTCAGTGCATTAAATGACAAATAAACTGTCAAGTAAAAATGTTACCCTAATTCACAAGTGAGAGCAAAATACCGCTAATATTACTACTAATACTACTACTGGTTTTAGTAGTAGTAGTAGTAGTCCTGCTGGTGCTGATACCACTAGTGGTTATTGTAGTAGTAGTCATAGTACTACTGCTGCTGCTGATACTACTACTAGTTTTAATAGTAGTACTACAACTTCTGCTGCTGTTGCTACTACTATTACTACTACTAATAATACTAATACTAATAACAAGTGAATACACAATTACCAGTAAACTACCGATAAAGTGACGAGAACAACCGAAACTTTTGGAGGTTATCGTTTACCGTAACCAGTTTATATTATCAAAAACCTAGAAAAAAGCAACCAGCGAAATCGGCTGGAGGATAATCAGGTCAGTAGACTGTTTTCACAGAGGATAACCAGGCCAGTAGACTGTTTTCACAGAGGATAACCAGGCCAGTAGACTATTTTCACAGAGGATAATCAGGCCAGTAGACTGTTTTCACAGAGGATAACCAGGCCAGTAGACTGTTTTCACAGAGGATAACCAGGCCAGTAGACTGTTTTCACAGAGGAAAATCAGGCAGTTTTGACTTTGGTTCAGCACGTGAACACATTGTAAAGATTAAATCTCTCTGCAAATAAAAAAACACATAATATATTTAATTTCTACTGATGTGTAGACGTCTATCAAGTGGAACACAACAGGCCGAAGAAAAAGAATAAGACCGCGTGAAACTCTGAAGAGGACATTATTAAGAGAGGCCAAATTAACAGGCATAAAATCCTTTGATGAGGTTGAAAGACTCGCCGAAGACAGGAAAAATTGGCGAACTACTTTGCGAGCCCCATGTGACGTTTAACGGCACGGGAAGGCTATAAGATATAAGATGTGTGCTTAACTTTACATTATATTACATATATAGTACTGAATGTTGTACTGACAAAACCAGTAATTTAAAAAAAGTACTTCATATAGGGTGAAAGGCAGACACAACTGTACCGGTTTCAAATAATTCTAAAGCTATCGCAAATAATAATAATAATAAATGTATTGACTTTGTCTCCTCTGAACCAAAATCTTGACACTGTTTATTGATACTCCATTTCACATGCCTCACCTTTTTCTATGTAGTTTCTTTGTTAAGGCCGATCCGCTCATCTGATGCTAGGGTCACAGAAAGCACGCTACAGCTCCAAAGTGACAAGGCATCCTATTACTTTATGTATATTTGACACGACAGTTTTGATAGCTTATATATATAGCGAGCATATCCCCCTTCTTCGTGTTCGTCCTGTGAAAGAGACTGTTGCAGTCAGCCCAGCTGATGATTCAACGTTATCCTTAAAGTGATGAAGTTCTTTGGACTACTTTAGGGATTTGGGGGCAAGCCGCTGTAACGTACAGCTCATGCGACTAGAAGCTCGGGCTTCAAGATTTACACTATAACACTAGCTACTTGAACTCAGTCACTCAGTTACAGGAATAAAAAACAACAACAACAACAACAACAACAACCTATTCCTGTAAACTAATATAAAACAAACACAAAACTCATACATAGATTTAAGCGCGTAAACTAAATGTTTAAGAGGAGAAAAATATAAGAGAAGAAGTGCTAGAGTAGGATTTGATCTCATTACACATGGAGCTGTACCGTTATTTTCCTGTAACGATCTATATATACAGTTGAATAATTGTTTCCCTCCAGTGATATACAGAGTTGAATAATTGTTTCCTTTCACTGACATATAGAGTTGTATAATTGTTTCCCTCTAATGATATACAGAGTTATATAATTGTTTCCTTTCAGTGATATACAGAGTTGTATAATTGTTTCCCTCTAATGATATACAGAGTTGTATAATTGTTTCCTTTCAATGATATTCAGAGTTGTATAATTGTTTCCCTCTAATGATATACAGAGTTGTATAATTGTTTCCCTCTAATGATATACAGAGTTGTATAATTGTTTCCCTCTAATGATATACAGAGTTGTATAATTGTTTCCTTTCAATGATATACAGAGTTGTATAATTGTTTCCCTCTAATGATATACAGAGTTGTATAATTGTTTCCCTCTAATGATATACAGAGTTGTATAATTGTTTCCCTCTAATGATATACAGAGTTGTATAATTGTTTCCTTTCAATGATATTCAGAGTTGTATAATTGTTTCCCTCTAATGATATACAGAGTTGTATAATTGTTTCCCTCTAATGATATACAGAGTTGTATAATTGTTTCCCTCTAATGATATACAGAGTTGTATAATTGTTTCCCTCTAATGATATACAGAGTTGTATAGTTGTTTCGTTTCATTGATTTAAGGGGTTGTATAGCTGCTTCATAAGATTTTTAAGGGCATGCATCTTTCCCATGGCAACATATGCCTGTGAGACCTGGACACTTAACAAAACAACTGAGAAACACATAAATGCCTTTGAATGTAAATGCTACAGAAGAGTTATTCAAATATCATGGACACAAAAAAGAACAAATATATCCTTACTACAAGAACTTAATCTTGAAGAAGGCTAGTAAAGTGGATTAAAGTGAGAAAACTTAAATATTTTGGACACATTAAACGTCATGATAATCTAGACAAGACCGTTTTGGAAGGGTACATAATGGGAAAAAAAAGAGAAGACCAAGGCGAAGATGGCTGCAAGACATCTTTGATGATCTGCAAATGGATGCATCAGCTGCAGGCCATCTTGCTCACAATCGAGAGGCCTACAGGAGAGCTGTTAGGGAGCAAAGTTTCGCAAGGGACATGCAAATGAATGAATGAAATAGCTGCTTCACGCTAATGATACACGGAGATGTATAGTTTAATTGTATAGTTTTTCGGTCTAATGGTATAGGGAGATGTATGTATAGCTGTTTCATTCTAAAAAATACAGAGGATTGCATAGTTGTTACGCCTTAACGATATATAGTGTTGTATATTTGTTATACTCTAACGGTGTAGGACTTTGTACAGATGTTTCACTACAAGTCGTATAGTTGTTTTGCTCCAACGATATAAGGAGTTGTTTAGATGTTCGCTCTTTAGGGTATTATATGGTTGTTTTGCTCTAACGAAAGAGAACACAGTTTTGCAGGATAGACCTCGAAAAAATCGTAGACAAAGTACTTTAGTGAGACGTGAGAGAAAGAAAAATCACAAGAGAAGTACCTGGGATTCGAACACGGACTCTGGTAGGTCAAGCAGCCATCTAGCCACAAGAGAACTATTCGAGGTCTGTCCTACAAAGCTGTGTTCTCTTACTTTACCGTACCAAA
This sequence comes from Achatina immaculata, assembly GCA_009760885.1. Lineage (NCBI taxonomy): Eukaryota > Metazoa > Mollusca > Gastropoda > Stylommatophora > Achatinidae > Lissachatina > Lissachatina immaculata. The sequence continues at coordinate 5,348,178 of CM019703.1, read as the reverse complement.
GCCTCGTAGTTTCCTATTTATAAAAAAAAGGTTCCTTTTGCTGTAACGGATACAAGGAGTTATATAGTTGTTTTGCTCCATAGGGAGTTGTGTAGTTGTTTCGAATTGTGCCTAACGGTACAGAGATGCACAGTATTTCGCTCAAACCATATAAAGAGCTCTACGGTTGTTTCGTTATCTTTGACGATAGTTTCACGGCTAGGAATTCAAGCTTATGATGTGGCAAGCCTTTCACTTGTAGATCAACAGCCCAAGCTATAAAACATACACGAAAAATCTGTTAAAATGCCTTTCATTCTGCCCCTAGTGGGATGCGAGTGGGAATAATTTCTCTATATACTCTGTATTGGTTTATCCAGTCATGCTACTCGCACTTGCGAGCGCTTGCCACAACAGCCATCTAGTACAAAGGGAGCAGTATTCGAATCGATGGAAGATCGATCCTGGCCTATGACTCACAAGAACAGCTGAGAGTCCTCGGGAGCTTTTGTGGAGGAAAGCTGCGAATGTTAGCAATGTCATGCAACAGCATGTAGCAGTGTCGATGTCATGTATTGGAGACGGGTACATTGCAAGGGCATATTGAATCATTTTCTTTCACTTTGAGATGTAAGCTACTTACATGGACAACATGAAAGGGTTACATTAGCTAAATTTAACATTGTTTGCCTTGATTTGTTACACACATACAATTAGATAAATATATTACTTTTAAAGAAATCCCAGTTGTTACAGGAACAAGATCTTCTGTGCAGTGATTTTGATGTCGACTATAGATGGTGCTTGTACTGACTCTTGTCCTGCTGTCCTGATTTTCCCCTCCTTACAAATGAAGATGGAACGATGTACGCATGGAGAGCAGCAAAATCTGACTTTTCCATTAGCTCCACTACCACAGACCTCAATCTCTGCTTCTCATGCTGTTTTCATACATACTGTTTCGAAGAAGAACTGAGAAGAAAATAAGGGTCTTGATCAACAATGATCCTCCGGCCTCGAGATCACACTTGAGATCACTAAGGTTAAAGAAGAAAGGCTGGACTGACGGCCAACTATGTTCCCTGATCTGTAGATTCTGATGCCAAGTTGCTGGCTAACGTGTGGATGTGTCATTAGATTTCAGATCTGAAGCCAGAAGTGTGCGTTTTATCATTCTGATATGATGGGCTCATTTTTAATACCTCCAAAAGAGTTTACTCACTTGTGCGTATGTCTTGTGTATGTGTGTGTGTTCATTCATTCACTGTGAATTGCAGCAAAGCGTCTTATTTCGTGAGACTCATCTTAAAGTCAAGTCTTTTCACCTCTTTAATCACTGACTGCCTTGTAAATAGTCTGTTACAAGTCAGGTTATGAATACTATTTAGTACACAAGTTGTTGCAAAGATAGTTTCCAGTTAGTTCGGGATATGTCTCGGTGGGCGAGCCGTGTGTGTGCAATGTTCAGTCTAAAGGTTTGCAGTCTGTGTGCAAAATGTTCAGCTCATGTGCCAAAAAAAATTGTGTGTGCAGTATTAACGTATGTATGATAACCCACATACACACACACACACTGTAAAGGCTTGTACATTTAATAACAGAATAAACCTGTTGTACTTTTCAGTTACTGGTATTTAGTTAACTGCAATGACGGTTTCTTTGTTTACTCATTCAGTGACAGTAGTTATTGTTTACATATTTGTTTATCCTATCATATTCGAGTTACTACAGTTTCACTGAAACATAATCCTACCCTGGGTTTACTAACCACAGCGTTATTAAATCTACTGCTGTTAAAAAAAAAAAAAGAGCAGAACAGGACATCCTCTAATGTTGATGGTCACGACGTCTGGTGTTAGTTGCCAAGATCAGTTTGCATATTTCAGCACCTCAATGGACATTCTCTTTTTCCACGACGCAGTGGAAATTAATCTACCCATTTATTTTAATTAGCCTCTATTCTCTGTGTGCCCACTTGCCTCGTCACGATTCTGCTACAGTACTACCGAATCTATGCGATAAAAGACCGTTGAAACATCCGATCCGAAAGTAATTTCTCAACAAGAAAGAAATAGTAAAAGAAAAACGTGTACCACCATTGTTGTATTTTTCTTGATCGCAATTATAGCACGGAGTAATATCTGGAAAGTGGAAAATAAAAGTAGCAGTTTCATTTTTCTTTTTGCGCGGCTCCAAAAATTTTGTGCGCGGTATGATTTTTTTTTTTTTTTGTGCGCGACCGCGCTGGCGCGCAGCTTAGAGGGAACAGTGGTGTGTGGTTTTATGGATTTGGTTATTTCTAGACATTGAAGTATACACAGTGTTATCGTGTCCTGCACTGATTAAGTTGTAAGTAACTGTGATATGTGATTGTTGGCTATGGCCCTATCGAGCACCCCGGTTAGGTTGGTTGTGTATGAGTTTGGTTAGTAGAGATGATTTCGTAAGGATAATAGTACATGAGCTGGGTGCACCCATAGGTATGTATGTCAAGGTTGTAGTATGAGCTGGGATGGTGTTAATATATATTATATACAGCTGATATGAGCTGTCATACAATAATACAGGTCTATGCTGACAACATGATATGATTTATTTATGTAAGAGACCTTGAATATGTGGTTCAGTTATGCATATTTTATTGCCATGAGTTTTGATGTCGGTGCCATGCACATATAGTATGCATGTAATGTTGAGTCTTTATATGATACTTATTACAGCTTTTCTGAGTGACAGCTTTATATGCTGTAGTGTTCATGATAAATGCTGTTATGAGGGTCATCACTCTTTTGACAATGCTTTACTTGTGTGTGATATTAATATTAAATGCATTGCTAAATATATATATATATATATTGATTGTTAAAGCTTCGTATGACAACGAAGGTTGATATAAACGAGGATTACTGACTTGCATATTTTGACTCAGAGATGTAGTGCTATGCCATTGTTTTCTAGGTTATGTGTGTGTGTGTGTGTATGTGTGTGTTTTCTATGGTCCTTAGTGGAATGTGGTCTGAACCGTTATTGCTATTGTGTGTGTTCACGACGTGTGTCTTGATGTTGTCGTAACAAACTTATTTTGTTAGTTGTTTTACACACATTGAGATATTTGTTTTGTATTAGGTATGAGAGATGACGAGAAATTAGAGCAGACATAATATCTCTAGGCTGAACTGTTGGCTAACAAGGACACAGGGACTGGGCTGATTGTAGTCAGATATTCTTTAAAAAAAATTAAGGCTGGGGGTCACAGTACGTTTGTACCATTGGAAGAATTTAATTACTTAATTACCAACTCTCTTAAGTCCCTCCCTCTCTCCCTTACAGCCTCGTGTACCGCGCAGTCAGCGGCGCCTTGTCCTGCAGGGAAATATTCTCCTTTTCTCACAGACCTGGTTTACACGGCACTACAGGGCACGATGGCCACTTTAACAGCAAGTTCTGGCTCGGCCAGAGGTCGCTGGCGGCGGCCCACAAAACCACAGGGTTTAAAGTGAGAAACAGGTCACTATCGATTAGCCTGTACACGATTCTGTTTATTCATTAAAACTGTGACTCTCAGTCCACGACAAAGATGTTATAAGTTACAGCGACAGAACTGTCAGAGGCAGAAGAGTGAGGGACAGAACAGCCAGAGACAGAAAAGTGAAGAACAGAACAGCCAGAGACAGAAAAGTGAAGAACAGAACAGCCAGAGACAGAAAAGTGAAGAACAGAACAGCCAGAGACAGAAAAGTGAAGAACAGAACAGCCAGAGACAGAAAAGTGAAGAACAGAACAATTATGGACAGAAAGTGAAGGACAAAGCAGTCATAGACAGAAAAGTGAAGGACAGAACAATTATGGACAGAAAGTGAAGGACAAAGCAGTCATAGACAGAAAAGTGAAGGACAGAACAATTATGGACAGAAAGTGAAGGACAAAGCAGTCATAGACAGAAAAGTGAAGGACAGAACAATTATGGACAGAAAGTGAAGGACAAAGCAGTCATAGACAGAAAAGTGAAGGACAGAACAATTATGGACAGAAAGTGAAGGACAAAGCAGTCATAGACAGAAAAGTGAAGGACAGAACACTTAGGGGCAGAAATGCGAAAGGCAGAACAAAAAGTCATAGACAGAAAAGTCATAGACAGAAGAAAAACTTAAAAGTGAAGAACAGAACATTCAGAGACAGAACAGTGAGAATTATTTTTAAAAAAAAAGATGGAACATAATAATAATAATTTAAAAAATAGAACAGGGAGTGACAAAACAGTGAAAGATAGAACAGCAAGGGACAAAACAGTCAGTGATAGAACAATCTCCATTTTCAACCTTATGATCTTCATCGAATGGTACATTCATATTATTTTCTTCACATTTCAGCATTCAGCCGGATTTTAACTCTTACACTACTAGACCAGAAGACCACACATACAACTCTGTAATAAATTTATCCGTCATGTTGTACAAGAAAATGACGCGTTGCTTATGTTGAGCGCACAATGGAACTTAAAAATGTGAATCTCCAATATCTTAATAAAACTGTACAAACGAAATTGTTTTTATGTATATTTTTAAAAAAACCTATTTGCATGATTTTTTTAAATAGTCGGGCCACTTCGCATCGCTCAGGAAGTAATCAGATTAGTTATGGGGTCTTGCGCCTTGACGGCATCAAAAACATCTGAAGAAACTTGGAGTCACATATTATTTACAAGTTATGTGAATGTAGTCACTAGCTGTATGAATCTACGTATATGAATCTAGGTACTTGTTATTTGAATGCAGACACTAAAAAAAAAGTAAAGATAGTCCCATAGCAAATGCCGTAGGGGGTGAAGCGTTAGAGACCTCATTATGCTGGGTCATCAGCGTATGAGGTAGGGTGACCAGTTATGCAGACACTAGTTGTATTAATATACGTGAATGAATCTAGGTGTCAGTTATATGAATATACGTGTATAAATCTAGGTACTAGTTATTTGAATGTAGACACTACTTGTATGAATATCTTTCTCTCTCTCTCTCTCTCTCTCTCTGAATCATAAGTGCCCAGGGCACATAGGGCTTCCGCAAAGGTTTTCCACAAATGCCTGTCCTTTGCCTTTTTTTCCTGCTCTTGCCCAGGTGAGCCCTCTATTGCTCAACATCCTCTCTGTTGTTCTTCTCCATGTCTCTTTTGGTCTACCCTTACTTCTGTTCCCCTGTAGTGTCCATCTTAGTGCTATTTTTGGTAGTGAGTTATCAGTCGTTCGGAATGTATGAATCTAGGTACTAGTTATGTGAATGTAGACACTAGCTATAGGAATGTAGGTATTAGCTATAGGAATGTAGGTGTTAGGTATGTGAATACAGATACTATTTCGTAATTTAGACCTTCTCAAACAGTCTACAAAACATTTGGAAGCAGGTTTTAATAAAGATTATCTTTGTGGACACCATTACTCATTTTTGTTACCAGTCACTTCGCTTTAAATCCAGTCCCCACTTCCACCAACTTCCCGTCATCTTTAAAAGTTATTTCTTCACGAAGCAGGGGGTCTGGACCCCCCCCCCCCCCCCCCCCCCCCGTCCTGTCTGCTGAGAACTGCCATGAAAAGAAGCATGAATTTTAGGTGTGGTAAACTGAAGTTTCTGAAATGTTGGTCGCTTACGTAGAAGTATAAACCCCAACATTCCAGTCCCTCACTTTGTATGCAAAGGCTCTTCTTAGCTTGGTTATATTAGCAAGCAGCTATTTATAACGGACAGTGGTTATTTTTAACATCTTTCCCCTCATTTAATGCTAGTTTATGTTCTGACTGTCCCCAGACTCAGTTGTGGATCGACAGCTGTTGTTCACGCGACTTCCAACTCGCAGTCCTTCAACCGTTGAAACTGCTCGGCTCCAGAATTAAGCCTACTAGTCAAACAGAAATCTTCGTAATCACATTCTTCCCAAACAAAAATGTGTTTTCCTGTGTCACATACCTAAAACATGCCAGTCAGTGGTAAGACGGCATAGAGGACTTTGTGTGACTTTCACTTTGTACGTTTCGAGAAAAACAAATACGCTGTCCAAAAAAAAAAAAAAACCAAAAACCCGCAACACTATTGTAGCCGTAATGGACACAACATTTCAAACTTGTATCAAAATTTTATTTTATGGAATTAATGTTTCAATCTTGCCACGAAGAAACTTCAAGATTTTAACATGGAAATGATGTTCATTAAATTTGGTTTGGATATGCAGCGGGTGTCTGAGTGGCGAAGTGGTTAGTGAACTGGTCTCTCATAGCGAAGGTCGGGGGTTCGAATCCGGCCGGAGGCACCCCAGTCATCCAGCTGTAGAAATGGGTACCCCACTTCTTCTGGAGTTGGGGAATGAAAGGCGGCCAGGCGTGATACTGACCATATCACCCTCTGGTGTGCTGACAGGTCAAGGAAAATATGGGCACTAACACTATATCCCTATGTGCCTCTAAGGCATGACAGAATTACTTTTACCTTCTGTTTTAACCTTTTTTTTATGCAGGAAATTCTCTACTGCAGAGAGCGGAACAACAACACAACTCCTTCAGATCATAAGAGGAAGTACCCCCCCCCCCTCCTCAGACAAATGTTTCGATCCTATTAAACTCCTGACACTCTAAGGGGGGTGGGCACCTCTGGGTCATGACTCCCAGAGGTCTTGTGACTTTTATTCTTTGAGACTGAGGCCTCCGTTTCAGTAAGGTGTATGGCTTCCTCTGGCCTGTATCAGAGAACGACATCTCCTTGACATAGATCTGATTAGCCGTTCAGTCTGTTATTGTGGGATGGCTACCCACTCTTCCCACAGTGCAAGATACAACTGTTGGAGATTGGTTGGCGTCAGGTCTCGCTGGCAGATTTGTCTGTTGAGTTCATCCATTAAGTATTCTGTTTGGTTCATGTCTAATGACATGGATAGCCACGGAATGGTCTGGACGTTGTTGTCAGTGAGGAACTGGGTGTTGGGTTGTGCCACATGAGGTCGAGCGTTATCCTGCTGAAAAATGGACCCTGGTGCAACCAGAAGTGGAAGGACGTGAGGACGAAGAATTTCAGCGACTTATCGTTGGGCATTCAGGCGTCCTTTAATTTGCACTAGGTCACTTCTTCCCATGAAGTTGATCGTCTCCCACACAAGTACACCTCCACCACCATGTGGAGGAGCCTCATCCACCCGTTTCTGGGCGTAGCGATCATGGACTCTGCGGTAAACTCTTCTCCGTCTATCATGTCTCAGGAGAAGAAAGAATGATTCATTACTAAACCAAACCCTTCTCCAGTCATTCGCAACGGTCCATTGACAATGCTGGTTTGCCCACTGCAGTCGGTTCTGGAGATGCCAGTCCGTAAGAACAGGACCTCTGTAGGGTCTTCTAGTCCAAAGACCAGCGTCATGCACTCAGTTCCTGGCTGTTTAATCTGAAATTCGACGAGCTGTTGTGATTGACTGGACTGTTGAGGACGCAGATGCAAATCGACTCCTGAAGTGATGCAGCCGTATGAAGTGGTCTTCGGCAGGAGTTGTGACTTTGTGACTATAAGTCTTCCACTGCTCGGCCGGTCTGCGAATGAGGCAGTTTCTTGAAATCGATTCCAAAGGCGATTAATTGTGCTTCTAACCACATTAAATTGTCTGGCCACTACACTTTGTGAACGTCCGATCTGTAAACGTCCAGTGATGATGAGTCGTTGTTCTGTAGTGAGATGAGCCTTCTTGCGCGATGAAGTTTCAAATGAATTGATTCGAGGAGGGTCAATCTTTTATAGGCATCCAGTAACATGGTCAGTGAGTTTTGTGTTCAGTAAGTTTCATGGGATTCTCGTGAACCTGTCATGAGTTATTGTCAAAAATGCTGTTTTGACTAGTGTTGCTTTTCTGTGCTCATGAATCATCTGCTGAGTACAATTCAGGTCAGCACGTGAAGTTGATGTGCAAGTGAACGTTTAAGGCAATTTGCCCTTGTCTGATCAGTAAACTTCGGTTTAAATAGCAACATCGTACTTGTTGCGTTTTTTTTTTGTTTGTTTGTTTGTTTTTGGAACAGTTTAGTATTAGAGTCGACTGAATGAAACAAGCCAAATGAAGGGACAGGGGGGCGGGGGGCAGGAGGCGTATCGCCCCAGAGCTCGAGTGGCTTCTCTTTTTTAATGGGGTGGGAAGGTCCCTAATGGATGAAAACAGAATGGCTAATTAATGGAGTAAACAATGGGGATGGATGGGGTTAAGAAATTTATCTGTTGTCCTGCCGGCTGGCTTTGGCCGTCATGCTTTTCCCTGCTGCAAGCGCTGATTATAAACTGTGCTGATGTTCTTTGTGCCATCTAGTTAGTCCATCCAGCTTTCTCCCTCCCCCCCTCTCTCTCTCTCTTTCTACCTCGATCTCTTTTGCCATCTATCTTTCCCGTTGTCGCAGTGTCCTCTAGCTTGCCTCGCCCTATTACGTTTCCTAAGAATCTGGATTGTCTTTTACTGACATTTTGTTCTTGTTTGTCTTTTCTATCCAGACTCTCTCAGAACTTCCTCGTTTGATTTCTTTGCTGTCCATGGTATTCGCAGCATTCGTCTAAGGAACCAGATTTCAGTGGCTTCCAGGTGGCTTTGCTCTTCTTTAGTGACTGACCATGCCACGCATCCGTAAAATAAAACTGACGCAATGGGTAAGATAGTTTTTTTATGGCTGGTCTGGGGGTGAAGACGCTTGTCCGATGAGGCAATCAACGACCCATAGCTGATATGCCAGCGTCAGGGTTAGCGAACCATAGCTGACCAAGACCCTGTCCCACCTCTCTGTGGTACCCCCAGTAACAGGCCTAGCCTGGCTAACGGGGCAGGTATCGCCATAGTCTCCATGGTGGTGGAGTCTGCTAAAGAAGCATTGTATACCCCCTGCTTTTTAGCTGTACTCTGGGACTGAGAAGGTATCTGCCATAACCCGCTCCCACGCTGATACGATGCTGTGCCTCAACACCTCTACAGCACCGGCTGTAAAGAACAACAGCTCGCAGTTACAGGGAGTTCGTACAAGTACAAGTATGGCTGGTCTCACAGAAGTGTAGACAAATGGATGCATTCACGAGATGGTCAGGCCTCAGTCTGGCTTAGTGCACCGCTAGAGCAAATGAACAGGTCAAAGCTGTTTGTCCTTTACAAGCACCTTTCCCCGTGGAGCTGACGAGAGACAATGAGATTACTGTGGACAGATTTGAAGAAGCTGCAGATAAAGAATGGAAAGAGCAGCCATTGCTGACACAGAGAGACTTTATCGTGGAAGGCAAATTACTGTTCGCGAAAGTGTACCTGAAGCAAAGTGTTAACATTTTAAAATTTGTTAGAAGCTGAGGATAACAAAATGGGTAGCGATGAAGTTTTCCAGACTGAAAGCAATGAGTGGTTAAGATCAGCACTTCGTCCCCCTGAGGTCTGCATCACATAAGGCTGCCCAGTTAGCAAGAGCAGAAGAAAAGGCGAAGGACAGGCATTTGTGGAAAACCCTTGCGGAAGCCCCATGTGCCCTGGGCACTTAAGGTTCAGAGAGAGAGAGAGAGAGAGAGAGAGAGAGAGAGAGAGAGCCTAATGGCAATATCGCCCCAGACTGGAGTCATTTCCGTACTTACAACAAAAAAATCTTTTCTCTGGTCATCATTTGGTCATCCCAGCTTTAAAAACTGGTACACGGCATAATATCTTAAAAAAGGTCTCTAAAAGCGTAGAATGTCCCTATACACAGTGTGGCACACTGGATTATACCATATGCTTTACTGATATTAGATGAAGAGAAACTAGCATAGCATGTGTAGTTCAGTATGATAAATAATTTCAGTGGTAAAGAAGAAATCGACCATCTGGCGGTTCCAGTGGCGCTGGCGGAAGTGGAAAATTGAAGGTGAAAATTCCGAGCCGGAATTCGAGCGGAACGAAATATTTCAAGGTTGAAAGCAGGAAAAGGTCAGGGTAGGATGTATCATTCACATTTTACTATCTAATCCATCTTCTCAGTTTCTTTGGCTTGAACAAAACAAAAAAAAAAACAAGGGAAAAAAAAGGATTAATAAAACTGATAATTCCAGTGCCACAGTTGGACATTAGCAAGCGTTGTTTTGATTACAGTATTGAATACAGTTGAGAAAATCTGAGAGATTTGGTACTTTTATTCTCGCACATCGTCGTCTACATTTCTAAAATATACTTTTGGGCGGTACTGACTGCGGTCTAGTGTCCACGTTTAGTACAGGCCGAACCAGGTAGACAACTTTACCACGTGTTTACTAAGAACTGCGCAGGTGATGAGCTGTATACGCGCCAGCGACCAGTGAAGAGTTTTTGTAAAGTGGAACGAAAGGAGAGAAAAAAAAATGGTGAAGGTTTGAAATGGTTGTGCAAATGGCGAAATAACTGCGCACACGGCTATATGAGTTATGGAAACAGAGCTTAGCTACAGATAATTTGAACGCTCAGAAAATTTTCGTTGCTGATTGGTAGATATAGTGCAGTGTGCATAGCAATATTAGCGGAAACAAAAAAAAAAAAAAAAGATGCAGTACTGAAGAAGAAAGTGAAGGTAATTTGGAAGACAAAAGACGCAAACACAAAGAGACTGAAACTTATAACAACAAAAAAAAAACAACAAAACAAACCGTAGACATTTACATTCTACTCGATGGAACGCATAAAGCAACTCCCGGCATGGAAGACAGTAATAGTGACCAGTGGAGTGGGAATCAACAACAACAACAACAACAACAACAACAACAACAACAACAACAGCATAAATTAACGCGAAAACGAGAAAGCAATGCGCATAAAAGCAGCATTAAACATAAAATCCAGTTATGTCTGCTATTTCCGCCTAGGGCACCATGTGATCCTGGTGGGCATGTGGGAATCGGTTTTATGTGAGTCACAATGCAATTATAATGTAGTAAGAAACAAACAAACAAACAAATGCACACACACGCACGCACGCACGCACCCGCACGCACACACACACACACACACTGTGGGCTGCTCCAAAAAGGGACAACATCGCTTAACAGTAATTTCCCAATGGTTGGTCTTTTTTGTGTGTGTGCCTCCCTTGCTGGGTATGAGTTGTTTCAGAGGTTTTCTAATTATCTGCTTGTAAATTTGGATAAGTTAATACAACCATGTGATAGTTTTATCAAGGATAGTGGTTATCTTTACCAGTTTTATCAAGGACACTGGTTATCTGTACTAGTTTTATCAAGGACACTGGTTATCTGTACTAGTTTTATCAAGGACACTGGTTATCTGTACTGGCAAATTCTTGACAAGCTGTTTAACTAGATGTCTATTTTCCAGTACTTGCTTCTATAAAAATCATATTTTGTTCTAGTGTTTGCTTTTATAAATTTTTTGTTGTTGTTGTGATAGCCTTTGCTTCTGTAAAAATCATCTTTTATTGTAGCCTTTACTTCTGTAAAAACCATCTTTTATTGTAGCATATGCTTCTGTAAAAACCGTCTTTTATGGTAGCGTTTGCTTCTGTAAAAATGATCATTTACAGTAGTGCCTACTTCTGTAAAAAATCAACGTTAAAACAAGGGGGTCCGTCAGGGGCGTATAGTGTAGTCTTACATATTTAACATGTATAATGAAAATATGAGGAATGTGAGAGAAGATACAGACAAATATGCCATAAAAATTGGAGGTTTTGAAATACAAGAGATTAGATATGCTGATGACACAGTATTACTGTCCACAACACAAAGAGGAATGGAAATATTAATTATGTCAGTCCATAAGAGTAGTAAAGAACAAAACCTCTTATCTTAATGCGAAGAAAACTAAATTGATGACAACTGACAAAACAAATAAGGCAGTTGAAATAAATATCAATGAGGAAAAATTGGAAGAAGTAGAGAGTTTTGAATATCTTGGATCATTACTAAGTAATAATGGTGATATAGTAAGGGAAATTAAAAGGATATCTATTACTCTTCAAAAAATAAAACAACTAAATAACCTGTGGAGAGGAACAGACAGAACTACAAAACAAAAAAAAAAAAGGTTTTTAAAGGCATGCATCTTTCCCATTGCAACATATGCCCGTGAGACCTGGACACTTAACAAAACAGCTGAGAAACACATAAATGCCTTTGAATGTAAAATGCTACAGAAGAGTCCTTCAAATATCATAGATGCAAAAAGAAATGAAACAAATATATCCATACTACAAGAACTTAATATTGAAGAAGGTTGGCTAGTAAAGAGGATTAAACAGAGAAAACATAAATATTTTGGACATATTATACGTCATGAGAATTTAGAGAAGACAGTTTTGGAAGGGTACATAATGGGAAAGAGAGAGAGAGAGAGAGAGAGAGAGAGAGAGGAGAGAGAGAGAGAGAGAGAGAGAGAGAGGGAGAGAGAGAGAGAGAGAAAGAGAGAGAGGAAGACCAAGGCGAAGATGGCTGCAAGACATCGTTGAAGATCTGCAAATGGCACCAGCAGCAGTTCATTTTGCTTACAACCGAGAGGCCTCAAGGAGAGGTGTTTGGGAAGCAAAGTTCCGCAAGGGACATGCAAATGACAGACTGACTGAAAAAAATTACTTCGGTTTATCTGAGTAGGATTGTTTTGTACTGTGCGACTTCAGTAATTTTTTTGTATCTTTTGTAACAACAAAACAGAGCAGAATGTATCAGAAATAGAAACACGCCCGTGGCGTAAATGATTGTATCGCAGTTTCTCTGGCAGTTTATTGAATGTTGTCCCTTTGTTCGCGATCCAGCTTTGAAACTGAGAATATGGCACACTGAATTGAATAGTAAAGTAAGAGAACACAGTCTTGTAGGATTAGACTTCGAAAAATTCGTAGACAAAGCACTTTAGTGAGACGTGAGAGAAATAAAAATCACAAGAGAATTACCTGGGATTCGAACCACGGACTCTGGTAGGACGAGCAGCCGTCTAGCCACGAGAGAACAGCGTACTATAGACTTAGCCACTAGCACCTCAATAAAGGTGTTTTATTGACATAGTCAATAGTTTGTTCAACAAACGGGTGTCATGATCCCTCGTGTCTACTGAACAGTTACTAAAGACTATGTCAGTAAAACACTTTTATTGGGGTGCCAGTTGACTAAGTCGATAATACGCTGTCCTCTCGTGGCTAGACGGCTGCTCGTCCTATCAGAGTCCGTGTTCGAATCTCAGGTAACTCTTGTGATTTTTCTTTCTCTCACGTCTCACTAAAGTGCTTTGTCTACGATTTTTTCAAGGTATAATCCTACAAAACTCTGTTCTCTTACCTTACCGTACCAAAGACTCGTAGTTTCCTATTTATAAAAAAAATGTTCCTTAAAAACTGCATTGAACAGAACTGGCTGCAAGGACTGAAAACAGGTGCAAACGCCGGGAGTCATACTCACTACCACTTTACCCATGGCATTCACTGGATTACAAAGAAGCAAAAAACATTCTTAGTTTAATGTATACACTTCATTTGAATCATAGGAGAGAAAGATAAATGTTGGACAGGAAAAGCAGGCACGATACAAATATATCAATGTACATCCTTATCTGTGAATTTTCAGCTCGTAGAAATGATTTCTTACTACACACGATACTATTGCGTTTTCATGAAATTATCACAAAGAACAAAGTTTCAATTGAATGGAGTTTTTCCAAATTTGTTCAGTCAAAGGGAAACAACCATTGAAATAATTAACACAGGATTCATAATCCTAAAGGGAAACAACCTAATAATGGGTAGTTTTAGCAACAAAATTTAAAAAAAAAAAGGAAATCTTTGTTTAAAGAACTCGTTTTGTTTCTCATTTTAGCTAGAATTGTAGAAAACATTTAGTTAAACACAAGAGCATATTTGTTTAACTAATTATGCAATAACGACACACTCAGCCACATAATATGGGGCTTAACAAACTCAAAGAAGCAGAGCCACACACAGCCACATTTACGACAGAACCGCAACAGCGGACTTTCATTCTTGTCAACCTAAACATTCTCAGCCTCCACCTTTTTTCAACGACATCAACACAGCCTAAAATATACGTCTTATACATATATCATCATAGGGTAATACACATTTGTCAATATAATTTATACAATTATATGTTATGTTTATAACACAAAGCAAAATATCTTCAAAATCCCCAAAGTAAAATACAGAATGAAATATTCCGGGTTAAAAAATGAAAGACAAATGTCCTCAAAGCAAGGCATATAAACATAATCATAACATTTATTTGCAAATAATGATACACAGATTTTCAAATGCATAAAATGATTAACAAAGTACAATACAGACGAATTTCCGTTAACACAAAATAACGCATGTGAATTTTATCCACACAAAATATTTACTTGAAATATCTCTCCACACAAAATATTTACTTGAAATATTTCTCCACACAAAATATTTACTTGAAATATCTCTCCACACAAAATATTTACTTGAAATATTTCTCCACACAAAATATTTACTTGAAATATCTCTCCACACAAAATATTTACTTGAAATATCTCTCCACACAAAATTTACTTGAAATATCTCTCCACACAAAATATTTACTTGAAATATCTCTCCACACAAAATATTTACTTGAAATATCTCTCCACACAAAATATTTACTTGAAATATCTCTCTATACAAAATGTTTTTCGCAAACTCTGCCTACACAAAGAATCGAACGCCTCGTGCCTCACAGATCATCGTACACGCTTTCATCCTTAGAAAATAAAACCAGCAGTCATTATATAAAATAACGCTCACAATGTTGGGGTCAGTATGTATGTAACAACTTAGACTAACGTGCACCTGCAAGAAAACATACAAACAAAGCTTCATTTTAACAAATAAATTATGCAAACGTTCGTCCATATTGGAAACATTCACCCGTGAAAAATAAGGAAAACATTTGTTCATGCTAAAAAGGAAGGAAAACATTCATCCGTGTGAAGCGATTAAACTCTCGCAAAATAAGGAAAACAGCTGGGACTGATAACAAGGAACTCTAGACGTCAGCATTCAACAGATGAGAAACACTGTGCCTGAGAGATTAAAACAAAAATGAGTGAAAGGTTGGAGAAAACAAGGGAAGATAATACCGAGCAGGAGACAACGGAGAGGCGAGGGAGACAAGTCCGGGTCAGAACTGTGGCTGAGGATCACCCGTGAAAATCGAGAAGGGGCTCGACCAAGGCAGAGTTAACTACCTTCTTGTGATGTGGAAAAACTGACGCTTCATCCAGTGCTGTGTGTGGGATGCGAACATAATATTCAGTGATATACTTCCAACCAGCAGGTGGATAAATATCTGAGGATTAAGGTCAGTACCCCGCTGATTTTTCTTTTTTTTTTTCCACAGATGTTACATTTTATTTTCATACTTTTGCTTTCATTCTGTAAGCATTCCGTTCAATCTCTCTCTCTCTCTCTGTTTTTCTTCCAGAAAAAGGCCGTCTACATAAACTGTGTTTTAGAAGGAAAAAAAGGACTCTAGTAACATAGTAACCACAGTTAAAAGTAACCACAGTTAAAAGTAACCACAGTTAAAATAAAGACCAGTAAAATACCAGAACTCCGTTAATCACACAAATAAACCTCCCCGTCGCCCCCCCCCCCCCAGCTATACTCACACTGCGCATATCACATGAACTCCTGCAAGGTTAGTTAGTTATTAAACACGCTGTATAAGTTATAAATAGCTGGAAAATGTTATACATAAACTGTGTCCAGACTTTAGAAAGCACGTACTAGAAGATGTTTTCCTATGAATGGACTAGAGCTGTGCTAGCGTGACCGTACGGTTAGTAGGACCTACAGTTATTAAAACCTACAGTTATTAAGACCTACAGTTATTAGGACCTACAGTTATTAGAACCTACAGTTATTAAGACCTACAGTTATTAGGACCTACAGTTATTAGGACCTACATTTATTAGAACCTACAGTTATTAGGACCTACAGTTATTAGGGCCTACAGTTATTAGGACCTACAGTTATTAGGACCCACAGTTATTAGGACCTACAGTTATTAGGACCTACAGTTATTAGGACCTACAGTTATTAGGACACACATTTATTAGAACCTACAGTTATTAGGACCTACAGTTATTAGGACACACATTTATTAGAACCTACAGTTATTAGGACCTACAGTTATTAGGACCTACAGTTATTAGGACCTACAGTTATTAGGACCTGCAGTTATTAGGACACACATTTATTAGAACCTACAGTTATTAGGACCTACAGACCAAAGCTGGACTTAAACCAGACAATTTATCTTGTGGTGCTTCTGGTAGCAGAATCAGGCAGATTGGAGGAGTGTGGCTCGCATTGACCGCCTAACGTAGGTGGTTTCTTGGCTGCAGCCCACATCATCCAGCCATCCACCACTGCTTGGTCCGCTTATCTTCATAGTGGCAGCTGCTTAGAGCATCCTGCTGACAGTTCCAGGGAAATAGACCATAACAACAACAACAACAACAACAACAACAACAGCAGCAGCAGCAGCAACAACAACAACAGCATGAACAAGATATGAATGAATAAGAACAAGAAGATGATTTAAAAAAAAAAGAAATCATATGTTTTTGTTTTCCTTGAGTAGGAAAGACTGTGGAGGAGAGGGGTGGGGTAATTTTGTAAATACTGAGACATATTTTTGTAGTTTCTCTACAAACTCTTCTCCATTCTAACATTTCGTTTAATGTATTATTTTTTCATGATTTTATTATATTGCTTTTTCTGTAAATTTCATTCAGATTATTTTTCCTCCTCCTCCTTCTTCTTGTTCTTCTTGTTCTTGTTCTTGTTCTTCTTGTTCTTCTTGTTCTTGTTCTTGTTCTTCTTCTTCTTCTTCTTCAAATATATCTTAAATTTTCTGAATCTTTGAGATTTTCTGAGCACTATTATAATGCGAACAGTGCTCAGTCTAGCACATTCATCCTACTTATTTTATTGTCAACATCGGGATAGTTAACATCGAAACGTTAGCCCGGCTAGCCCTAGACTTTTGCCGGACACCATGTTTGTATGTTTGTGTCTCCAACTGAGTACCTGCTGGAAAATGAATTTATGCGACGGAATCTGTATGTTATGACCTCGTATCCTTTCCCCTTGGTGTCACGACTTCAACCACGTTAAGTCTCAGGTACTGAAGCAGGTTTTTTTTTTGAGTTGTTAAGTGGCCGAGTGTATAGAGCACTGTTTTTTCATGGCTAAGTCCATGGTTCGAGTCCCAGGTAATTTTTTTTTGCCATTTATCTTTATCTCATGCCTAAAATTGCAGTCTGGTTGGTTGAGTGGTTAGGCGCTCGGTTTATTAATCCAGTGGCACCGGGTTCAGTCCCACATCCTTCGGATTTTTTTTATGGTACATAAAAAAAATAAGGCCCCGAGGTCCACCCAACTCAAAAAAATCTTGGAAGGTAAATGCGGCCAGGCGTGATACTGACATCATCACACTTTCATGATACTGACATCATCACACTTTCATGATACTGACAACATCACACTTTCATGATACTGACAACATCACACTTTCATGATACTGACAACATCACACTTTCATGATACTGACAACATCACACTTTCATGATACTGACAACATAGCAGTTTCATGATACTGACAACATCGCACTTTCATGATACTGACAATATCACACTTTCATGATACTGACAACATCGCACTTTCATGATACTGACAACATCGCACTTTCATGATACTGACAACATCATACATTCATGTGGCGACTGTCTTTGAAGTACGGGACCTAACACCATATCCCCAATGTGCCTTAATGGCATAGTAATGGAGAACTGACCTTTTTACCACGTCTAAAAATGTTTGTCTAGTGCTAACCATACAACATCGTGCTAGTTCTCCAACAAGAATTTCTGAGTGTTAAACCGGTGTTGGGCCTTCCCGAAGAGTTTTGTAGAACTCTCAGTCATTTGCATGTCCCTTGCCGAACTTTGCCTCCCTAACAGCTGTCCTGTAGGCGTCTCGGTTGTAAGCAAGATGCCCTGCTGCTGATGCATCCATTTGCAGATTATCAACGATGTCTTGCAGCCATCTTCGCCTTGGTCCTCCTCTCTTTCTTTTCGCATTTTGTACCCTTCCAAGACTGTCTTCTCTAAATTCTAATTTGTAGAACTCTGTTAATCATATTTATTTATTTGTAATCCACAAGACTGATTACGTCATGATTCAGTTTTTACAAATAGCTCCATTCTTCTAAAACAGACAACAAAAGTAAACGGAACAAAAAAATATAATAGTGCTCGTAAATTAACTCGGATTATCCTCTCATCCTTTTATTCCCCTTTTTAACATATATCCTGATACAAAAATCCAGTTTATTTCTATCTTAATTTGCTTCCTGTTTGAAAGTTCCATCTGAATATTATTTCTGCATCTTCTTCACGTATGTCTTCTCATAGATTGTCACATTACATTTATAAAAGATGATTTTTATGCATACAATAATTAATAATCCTAACCAGTAATTTTCGGTTTATTAACAAAAATAAAAAAATGTTATATAAAAATAATACTTTTTATTATATAAAAATAAGGATTTGTATACGGAGGTATTACTAATGGAAGACATGAACTTGGGATAGGTTTTGCTGTCAAGAGAAAAGTACGGGAACTTAGTGATGGACTTCAGTGCCACCAATGACAGAATCAGCAGCCTCCGCATCAAGGGAACAAAGAAAAATACAACAGTGATTAATGCGCATGCGCCAACAGAAGATACAGAGAGTGGAGTCAAAGAAAAATTTGACAACATGTCAAGAGAGAGAATAAAAATATAGAAGACACAGAAACATGACACACTGATAATACTAGGAGATTTCAATGCAAAGATAGGAAAGGAGGCGTCACACAGACACATCACAGGAAAAGAAAGTCTGCATGAAACATCTAATGATAATGGATGGAGACTAATAAATATGGCAGAAGCTTATGGGATGAGAATAGGTAGCACACGTTTTCAAAATAAGAACATCCATAAACAAACATGGAAATCCACCGATAATCTAACATGCAACCAGATAGACCATGTTTTAATTGATACCAAGCACACAACAAACATACTTCAGATCAGAAGTTACGGACGGGCTGAATTCAGGACCGACCATTATCTTGTTGGAGCTAAATTAAAATTCAGACTGAAGAAAAATTTTTATAGTAAATTAAATAAAAGCTCAGTAATAAATAGAGATGCTTTGAAAAGAGAAGAAACTAACGAAAAATTAAGAAATGAGCTAAAATATAAGATAATCACAAGAGGGAATGAAAGAAAAGCACTGATGATAGATGGGAAGATATAAAAATCATTAAAAGAACACAGCGGAAGAATGTCTGGGAATCAAGACCATAACTAAAAAAAAAAGAACTGGTTCGATGAAGTCTGCAGAGAGGCAGTCACAAAGAAAAGAACAGCAAGACAGATATGGTTGAATGACATGAACAACAAAACAAACGAGGAGATGTACCACACACAATGTAAATAAACTCACAAAATTATTCATAAACATAACGACAATATATGAAAGACATGGTAAGCGAGACGCAGACATGCCATCAAAATAAGAAAAGCAGGGAATTCTATAAAGAACTTCGAACAGTAAAGCAAGGGTATAAACAACCTCTAGAGAGCTTGAAGGATAGCAGTGGAAACATGATAAATAATGAAGAGAAAATCTGTATCAGATGGAAAGAATATTTTGAAAAAAAAAACTACTAAACTGTGAAGAGCCTATAAGCACATTACCATGCGAAGAAATACAGACTTGTGAACCTGAAATAGAGGAACCAGACTTAGAAGAAGTCATCTACAGTATCATGTTTCTACGGAACAACAAAGCAACTGGTTCAGATGGAATTGCTGCAGAACTGATTAAGGAAGGAGGTATAAATCTACATGAACAAATATGTGCAGTAATACAACAAATATGGAGAGAAGAAAAATTCCCTAGTGAATGGAGAGAATCATTACTGATCCCAGTATTTAAAAAAGGCGATAAGAGCAAGTGTGAAAAATACAAACAAGCTACAAAATGCTATCTATTGTACTTTTAAATAGATTAAAATCATACAGCGAGAACATACTGGGAGACTATCATGCAGATTTTAGGAAGAATAGATCAACCATAGGCCAAATATTTTATCTGCGTCAAAGAGCAGAAAAGTACTGGGAATATGGAAAAGAAGTACATAATATCTCAGCTGACCTCAAGGAAGCCTATGACAGCATAGATCGGAGCAACTTATGGAAAATTATGAAAGAATTTGAGATACCTAATACATTAATCAATCTGACCAGGATATTTATGGAGGATACACAAAATATAGTAATATAAAAAAGAAGAAAGTCAGAATCCTTCTCTATAAGAATTGGTTTAAAACAAGGTGATACACTATCTCCATTACTATTCAACCTAGTACTAGAAAAGGTAATCAGAAAAGTGAAAGAAGAAAGCAGTACAGAAGAACAAGCTAAAATACTAGGATACGCTGATGACATCGACCAGGTGGGGGAAACTATGCAAGAAGTCATCAATACCTGCATACACAAGAGAGATGTAGCACTAAAAGTGGGCTTGACTATTAACCAAGATAAGACAGAGTATATGAAGATATCAAGACACCAGAGGCAGAATGATCCAGATTATATAAATGTTGGAGAGATGATTATTAGGAAAGCAGAAACATACAAATATCTAGGCACAACCTTCAACAGAAGCAACATAGTAAACGAGGAAATTAAAATCAGAGTACAGATAGGGAATAAAATATACTTTGCCTTGGAACAGGTGATAAAATCCAAAATCCTGTCCCAAAACACAAAAATAATCTACAAAACTATAAGACCAGCCATCATGTATGGATCAGAAACGTGGAGTACAACAAATAAAGATGAACAACAGTTGCAGATTTTTAAGAACAAGATCCTAAGGAGAGTCTTTGGGCCGATAAAGGATACCAACAGTGGAGAATGGAGAGCTAGAAAGAACACTGAAATTTAAATTATTTAAATCCCAACGAATTATAAATCTCTTGAAATTTAACAGTCTACGCTGGCTGGGGCTTGTAGAAAGAATGGAAGAGAACAAACAAACGAAAATGATGTATGCACAAGAGATGAGGGAAACAAGACCAAGGGGTAGACCAAGACAGAGATGAAAAGACACCGTAGAAAAAGATATAAAAGAAATTGGTGTCACCAGCTGGAGAGAGAAGATTAGGAATAGAGAGGAACGGAGGCGAACTTTATCTGCAGCAGTGAGCCTTAATGGCTCGGAAAGCTGAAGAAGAAGAAGAAGAAGAAGATATAACAAGAAACTCTTCTTTTTTTGTTGTTGCAAAACAGGGTTTATCTACGTAACACTAGCATAGTTTTGGAATGCTAAAACTGGTTTGATCAAGAAATCGTGGACAGGTTAAAGAAAAGCTTAGAGTATCCCCAGACTTGAACGCTAATGACAGTGGCGAAGACGAGGTGCTAATGTACCAAGAGCGAGACTCTTTATCCTCCAGTAATCTGGCGACATGGCCCATTTCCTCGGAATCTGGTCGGCAAACCACCCCAAAAACTAAGCCCCTGGTCATCGCAGCCTTTCTTTCACTTCCGCTGATGAAATCTACCAAAACAACGGGATTCGATTTGAGCCAGGAATGTGGGCGAAATGGGATCTAAATATAGAAGGTACAAAACTGCCTTTCTAAATGCTGCTTTCACACGTAAATTGGATTGTCCTGGCCTTAAACACTCTCCATTCCCCGCATTTGTAAACAGAAAATATGCTTAGATTTATGTATATTTTGGGACTTGTTTTTTTTTTTGCATTATATTCCATGACGCTGTGAAATGTAGTTTTTATTTATCCAGCTAACAGGAATTGTGATCTCCTATAATATAAAATACAAGGATAATCGAGGAAATCCGTTTATGTGTCGAATAGGTTGTCCCGGTCTGATGCAGAAGACCATCTATTATGATGTGTGGAGTTTCTCCTAAACGTGTCCGTGGAGTCAGTGCATGGAGTCTTCGATTCTGACTATCTTATTTTCTCTTCCCCGATAGTACTTCAATGTTCATCTGTATCATAAATGTTACATTTCTACCGACGCTGACATCCTCCAAAATTTCCACTGACTCTTGACTCCACTCATTTTTTCCTACCGACTCTGATTTCATTCAAAACTTCTACTGACTCTGGTTTCTCTGTTTTACTTTTGCCTGACTCCAGCTTAGATTTGCACTACAATCGTACGCTGACGTACGGGCCACATTTGAAGCTGGCCATGAGGCCATAAGACAACTTGGCCCTACGTCCGTTGTTTAGATGAGATACTTACTACAGTTTTCTACTAAAACTTCTTACAAGATAAATAGACATACAAGTATTTACCATCGCTTTAAAATACTAAAAAATGAAAAGTAGCACAGTAACTGTGTGGAGCTTATTCATAAAATATTAATCACAGCTCATTAAATAAAAGAACATACTACAAGAATTTAATATTGAAGAAGGATGGCTGGTAAAGAGGATTAAAGAGAGAAAACGTAAATATTTTGGGCACGTTAAACGTCATGATAATCTAGAGAAAACTGTCTTGGAAGGGTACATAATGGGAAAAAGAAAGAGAGGAAGACCAAGGCGAAGATGGCTGCAAGACATTGTTGATGATCTGCAAAAGAATGCATCGGCAGCAGGGCATCTTGCTTACAACAGAGAGGCCTACAGGAGAGCTGTTAGGGAGGCAAAGTTCGGCAAGGGACATGCAAATGACTGGCTGACATTAAATAAGGAATCAAACTGTAATAACGTGTCTGTGATACAAAAATGTATGCACACACAGACACATCCATAAATATAAAGTTCAGTACTGCACACAGGTGCACTGTATGAACGTATGGTTGGCAGGTCACCATATTCTATAAACATAATGTATATAGCCCCAGCCATCTGGTCTGGTCATTTCCAGAACATTTTCAGATTCTGTATGACCTCGCCCGTAAGTACAGAAGGCTGTAACTCAGTGGGCCATAAGTCGGTGCATTTCTATACTTACGAATGGTGCATTTTAACCGAATCCAGCTCCAATGTTTGCTACTCAGACAACACGACTTCCACTTCTCAGTCCAGTTCCATGAGATTTTTTTTTTTTTTGAAGAGGTTTCGTCAATCATAAGAGAACAGACTATAATGATTGTCAGAGATGGAAGCGTCTTTGGAACTAGCGAAGGAAAGATGACTACCATTGTGTCATACTTCCAAGCGATATTCCTTTGTAGTGACAGGGATGGATTGTCGCCATGTTATTCCAGTGATTATTACTAGCAAGAATGCCATGGTACTTTTTTGTTGTTGTTAACATCATTTTATATTATGAATCTCTATAATGCTTATGTTTGGGCAATGAAGCGTAAAATTCTATACGCTCTCCCCCCACCACCACAACCACCACCACCACTACCACACATACACACATCCCCCTCCATCATTCATACATCAACTCTAACTTTGTGAGACTGAGAAGAAAGCTAAACTGTGATAAACCAATATGGCAACTTGAAATTTTATATAGGTTTGATTGATTGATTGATCTTTATTTCAAAAAAGGTTAAGAATTGGGCACACAGGCCCGTCTGACATTCTGCCCTTTATCATACATCTTTCACTCTATTCCAGACATTCTACAAATATGCTGCTCATGTAACAAACATAATTAACACTGAAGATGAGAGACATAAAATAAAATATAACATTTACGTTTCGCTTTTTCAGGTACATAGTTATAACAAAGTTTTCGTTCGTGGCTGTACGATTTTTATCTTTATGGTGGTGCACATTCTCTTAGACTACAGAACACGCAACTCCAGGATTAATGAGCATTTTTTGTTATCACTCATCACAGTTTTAGCGGGAATTTCATCAAAGCCATCTTGTTTTAGCCGAAGTAAATGCGATGTTTTTTTAAATTTTTTAAAGAATTAACAACGGTCTAAAATTACAAATTGCCACGATCGATACTGTATAACTGCAGTTATTTTTATTTACTTATTTTTAAAATAAAAAGTTTGAACGGCGCGTTGTTGTCCAACATTCATTCTATTCCCGTTCCCAATCTATTTTCTCATTACCTACAAACCCTGCGGACGTTCGCTTTATAATACAAGTTATTATAGCACCATTTCTAACTTTTTTTTTTCAGCCACGATCTGGGATATTTTCTAGATTTTCTGTCATCATTTCATGTTTTAGTTAGATTTTTCCATGATTCTTCTGCACAATTTTCCAGATTGTAAATTAACTTACACAGTTTACTAATAGCCTGATTATGAAATACACATCGAGGACGACAAGCAGCCCAGACCTGTCCAATGTTTGACGTTTTACAGGCGGCAGGTAAGAAGCTACAACGTTGTAGAATGTGTCGGTAACGTCTTCTAGAACAGATACATCGTAAAGCAAGAATCTGCATATTGACGTGATTGTTTTAACGAAGATCCTGTGGTTTTTTTTTTACCTATTAGTAAAATCGAGTGTGTTAAAAATATAACGGCCATGCTGGGGCAGTTTCGCAATGCTGTAGACTCGTCAGGGACCGTTTCAAATGTTTCTTTTTGTCTTGACTCGGAAAGGTGAAAAGTTTGTAACCAGAGTAAAACTTGATTTCATTTATTTATTATTTGTTTTGTTTTGTTTTGTTTCAGATGATCCATAACAAGATTAATTCATTTCAATGATGTCACGAAAAGAGAATTTGGAGGAATTTTAAAAAATCTCATTCACTGTGTTTCTTTTCTTCCATCTCTCTCTCTCTCTCTCTCTCTCTGAGGACAAGACTATTTCTTTCATTCCGCGTTTCTCTCTTACTCTAAAGTGCGTTCACTTGTTTCTTTTCTGCAGTTCTTTTTCGAGTCTCTGTCACAGTTTCTGTCACAGTTTCTGTCACAGTCTCTGTCACAGTTTCTGTCATAGTCTCTGTCATACTCTCTGTCACAGTTTCTATCACACTCTCTGTCACAGTTTCTGTCACAGTCTCTGTCACACTCTCTGTCACAGTTTCTGTCACAGTCTCTGTCACAGTCTCTGTCACAGTCTCTGTCACAGTTTCTGTCACAGTTTCTGTCACAGTCTTCCTACTCATCTAACGACACAGTTAAGGGGAGAGGTACGAGCGTGCAAGTTTATGTGAAGATGTGAAGATGGAGCAAACTAACCTATCCTTCCCCACAACACTTGGTGCATTCCCTACACATTTTACTTCCTTCTGATACAAATCTCATCACCGATATTACAATTTATACTATCTGGACACTGAGTTTTCTGTTATCTGGACACTGAGTTTTCTGTTATCTGGACAATGGGTTTCCGGTTATCTGGACACTGAGTTTTCTGTTATCTGGACAATGGGTTTTCTGTTATCTGGACACTGAGTTTTCTGTTATCTGGACAATGGGTTTTCTGTTATCTGGACAATGGGTTTTCTGTTATCTGGACACTGGGTTTTCTGTTATCTGGACACTGAGTTTTCTGCTATCTGGATACTGGGTTTTCTGTTATCTGCACATTGGGTTTTCTGTTATCTGGACAATGGGTTTTCTGTTATCTGCACACTGGGTTTTCTTTTATCTGCACACTGGGTTTTCTGTTATCTGGACAATGGGTTTTCTGTTATCTGGACAATGGGTTTTCTGTTATCTGCACACTGGGTTTTCTTTTATCTGCACACTGAGTTTCTGCTGTCTGGACACTGAGTTTCTGCTATCTGGACACTGAGTTTTCTGTTATCTCGACAATGAGTGTTCTGCTATCTGGATACTGAGTTTTCTGCTACCTGGGCACTGAGTTCTCTGTTATCTGGACACTGCGTTTTCTGCTATCTGAACAGTGGGTTTTTATGTTATCGGGACACTAGGTTTTCTTTTATGTGGACATTGGGTTTATTGAAATGTCTTTTAGACGAGCTGTTAAAAAAAACCATATTTCCAAAGTACCGTCTTTCTTTCCTGACCTTTGAAGAAGTTCAAGCCGACTATTGTTAGGTGCGTCTGTTCTTATTGATTGATTTAAGAAATCGAAATATTGAACGAGTATTGCGGCGAGGAGGGGAATAGGGGAATAAAATGAGGTGGGGGAGGGAGGGAGAGAGAGAGAGGGATAAAGACATAGCAGTCAAGGTGAATGAGTCAGTTATCAGACACTCCTGAATATTCACTTTTGGCAGCAAGGAGTGGTACGAAACAAAACTAACCAAGACCCTGTTCTACATTCTTGTATCTACCCTCCCCTCCCCCCGATAACAGACAATAGTCTGGTCGTGCGAATATGGGTCGAAAATAACGGCAGATCCAGTACTGAAAGTAAGCCATGCCGAAGAAGGATGTGTCGGGTCAAAAGACAACCAGTGCCCTTTTGGGCGCAAATCAGAAGAAGAAGAAGAAGAACGGATATTGGTTTTGTAAATGCTGATCTTTGCAGGTTTGTAATTAAACTGCAAACTCTCTCTAGAGATCTAAATACTACAACTTGTCAATAATCAATGTACAGAATGTTCTGTACTACTTTCTCTATAGATCTAAATACTACAACTTGTCAATAATCAATGTACAGAATGTTCTGTACTGTTAGACTGCTTCATAACCTGCAGATGATTTCTCTATAAATAACAATATACGTCATTTCGGCGAGAGTAAACTAGGAATAAACTGTCATTTTCTTCACCACTTTTTTATTGGAAGAATTTTCTTCCACATTAAAAAAAAAAAATTAAAATATATCAAAACTCGAGCATTCTTGTTAGAAACGTTCAGGCAAACAAATATTTGTTTGTTCTTTTTCTGCTCTGTCTGTCTGTCTAAATTTTGCTGTGTTACGTATCCTACCACAAAGAGAATCCAGGATGGGGGATTCTTGCCCCGGCAGTTCTCGGGTGTGTTTGCTTATTACTCGTGTGACGATGTGTAAAAGTGTTTGACGTTCTAGTGTCGGGGCGTTTGTTTGAACATGACGAGTCGGCTAGGGTGGGTGAGAGAGAAGAGAGAGAGAGAGAGAGAAAGAGAGAGAGAAAAAGAGAGAGAAAAGAGAGAGAGAGAGAGAAAAAGAGAGAGAGAGAGAAAAGAGAGAAAAAAGAGATAGAGAGGGAAAGAGAGAGAGAAAAAGAGAGAGAAAGAGAGAGAAAAAGAGAGAGAAAAAGAGAGAGAGGGAAAGAGAGAGAGAGAGAGAGAGAGAGAGGGAGGGAGGGAGGGGGATGAGAAACTGTATGCGTGCGTGGGTGTATTTATTAACTCCTGTTTTCACGGCAGGAAGGAAGGAAGGAAGGAAGGAAGGAAGTAATAGAAAACAAGTAATCGCAGGATGCTTTATGCGCAGATAAATGGCGGTAATCTAAAGGATTAAGAAGATGAAATATTGTCAGAACAAGATATGGAGCAAACAAACAAACGTGTAAACACCATATCAGTTAATCCACAAACAATTATGGATGAAAGTGAGGCAGCAGATCAAGAATATCCGAGGCCACATAAAAAGAACATCCGGACGCATGGAAATTCTTAAATCTTTGGTGAAGATAAAGTCTGCGCAGACATGCAAAAAATTTGACAGACTTTTTACAGCCAGGAGCTCATTATGGCTTTAAAAATAAAAGTCTGTATGAAAGAAGACACATGTATCGATCAGACGATTCTAGCAATCAGACAAAAAACGAAGGAAGTGTTTTTCTCTTCAAAGAGGTATAAAGGTCAGTGCGACATTGCGTAATTGATCTCTCGATACCTGGGAGTGGAGCTGCTAGAGCTGCGGGGGATACGTTCTTATAGGCTTCAGAAAGTCAGCACCGGCCAAGACTATATCCTCCCTCCTCGTGGTGCTCATGGAAACAGGTTACTTCACTTTGGCTGAAGTGGCAAGTATTCTGAAAATCCGGTAATCTGTTGGGACGCATGGCGGAAATAACATAAAAAAAACCCCCACCTTTGCGCAGCCTGTATTGGGCTCTAAAAAGGGCGTGCACTGCAGGATGTCAACGTGAAATTAGAGAGAGAGAAGAGAGAGAGAGAGAGAAGGGAGGAGAGAGAGGCAGAGAGAATGAATGAATGAATGATCTTTATTTTTAAAACGTAAAGAATTGGGCACGCAGGCCCGTCTTACATTCTGCCCTTCATCACTCCATCTTTCATTCTTCCCACACACTCGATTTAATACAAGTATACAAATTACATTACGAAAAAAACATATCAAAAGAATGTAAGATTAAACTATTACATTCAAAGTAAGAGAGAAGAAGTAATTAACCTAATAAAATAGCTATCACACACGCATACACACACACAAAGAGACATATACATAAACAAAATACATGTTCAGCACAGAACTTCTAACATATGTTTTATAGAGAGATAGAGGGAGGGAGGGAGGAAAGGAGAGAGAGGGAGGGAGAGAGAAGGATGGAGGTAGAGAAGGATGGAGGGAGAGAGAGAGGGCGAGGGTAGAGGAAGAGAGGTGGAGAGGGAGAGATTATGGAAAGAGGATGGGGGGGGGGGAAGAGAGAGCGAGAAAAAGAGAAGTGAATATTGGTTGTTTATCTCTAGGAGGAACCTCTCTCTCTCTCTCTCTCTCTCTCTCCTCTCTCTAGTTAAATAGTTGTTTTTTCGCACATTCTGTGGAAATGTTGTACACTTCTTTCAAATGTATTTTAATATTCAACATTCTATTAAATAGTTCCGCTTCCAGGAATCTACTCCACGTATCGGGTTTCGTGTTAAGCCAGCCAGGAAATCAGAAAATCGTCCTGGACTGAATACTTAGAACTGAGTATTTGATACGTGCTTGTATAATGTCACACTTTCGTTAATACCAACATTAACAAGACAGAAGGACAGTTGCTATGAGCTAGGTGGCGCGCATGAAAGCAACTCAGTGGGAATACACCCGAATAAACAAGTCAACGCAGCATGGGCTTTGTTATTTAATACTCCCATTCTCTACTTAGTTATTTAATGTTCCCAATCTCTACTTAGTTATTTAATACTCCCATTCTCTACTTAGTTATTTAATGTTCCCAATCTCTACTTAGTTATTTAATACTCTCATTCTCTACTTAGTTATTTAATACTCTCATTCTCTACTTAGTTATTTAATGTTCCCATTCTCTACTTAGTTATTTAATACTCTCATTCTCTACTTAGTTATTTAATACTCCCATTCTCTACTTAGTTATTTAATACTCCCATTCTCTACTTAGTTATATAATACTCCCATTCTCTACTTAGTTATTTAATACTCTCATTCTCTACTTAGTTATTTAATACTCCCATTTTCTACTTAGTTATATAATACTCCCATTCTCTACTTAGTTATTTAATGTTCCTATTCTCTACTTAGTTATTTAATACTCCCATTCTCTACTTAGTTATTTAATGTTCACATTCTCTACTTAGTTATTTAATGTTCACATTCTCTACTTAGTTATTTAATACTCCCATTCTCTACTTAGTTATTTAATACTCTCATTCTCTACTTAGTTATTTAATGTTCCCAATCTCTACTTAGTTATTTAATACTCTCATTCTCTACTTAGTTATTTAATACTCTCATTCTCTACTTAGTTATTTAATGTTCCCAATCTCTACTTAGTTATTTAATACTCTCATTCTCTACTTAGTTATTTAATACTCTCATTCTCTACTTAGTTATTTAATGTTCCCATTCTCTACTTAGTTATTTAATGTTCCCATTCTCTACTTAGTTATTTAATGTTCCCATTCTCTACTTAGTTATTTAATGTTCACATTCTCTACTTAGTTATTTAATACTCCCATTCTCTACTTAGTTATTTAATGTTCCCATTCTCTACTTAGTTTTTAATACTCCCATTCTCTACTTAGTTATTTAATGTTCCCATTCTCTACTTAGTTATTTAATGTTCCCATTCTCTACTTAGTTATTTAATGTTCCCATTCTCTACTTAGTTATTTAATGTTCACATTCTCTACTTAGTTATTTAATACTCCCATTCTCTACTTAGTTATTTAATGTTCCCATTCTCTACTTAGTTATTTAATGTTCCCATTCTCTACTTAGTTATTTAATGTTCCCATTCTCTACTTAGTTATTTAATACTCCCATTCTCTACTTAGTTATTTAATGTTCCCATTCTCTACTTAGTTATTTAATACTCCCATTCTCTACTTAGTTATTTAATGTTCCCATTCTCTACTTAGTTATTTAATGTTCCCATTCTCTACTTAGTTATTTAATGTTCCCATTCTCTACTTAGTTATTTAATACTCCCATTCTCTACTTAGTTATTTAATACTCCCATTCTCTACTTAGTTATTTAATGTTCCCATTCTCTACATAGTTATTTAATACTCCCATTCCCTACTTAGTTATTTATTGCTCTCATTCTCTTCTTAATGAAGTAGGAAAAAAGTAGGAACAGCCTTATCAATTAACGAGTACAAGTTGTGACGTTTCGGCACGAGTCTTACCCATACAAAAACACACAGGACGAAGAAATGGAGAAAGGAGATAAAATATAAATTCACACGAATGCTATGTTTAAAAAAATGAATACAGCATTTAGCTGTAACTTGTAAGAAGCTGTGGCGTGTCCGACGCTGTGTGTCAGAAATGCGCATAGTGGAGTGTAGAGAGTGTTTAAATGTGTGATAGGTGGGTCGAAACTGAGGGTGGTGGGTGGGGAAACTGTGGAGGAGTGAAATATGTGATTATAGTTAGGGTAGAGGGGTAGTAATGTGATGCTGTGAAGAGGTTCTAAGCTATGTGTAACAAGTGAGAAGGGAGTGGACCTTAGTGGGAAGGGATTATTATTGTGGAAGAGGAGAATGTTAGGTGTAGCTGAATAACGAGTTCAAACTATGTTGTTCTAGATTCCCATACTCCTGAATGTAGCAGTTCTCAAGCGCTAGGCGGCTTCTGTCATCTGTGTGACATTGTTTGATGCCTATTACCAGAAAAATCAGATTTGCCTCTGTGGCTGGGGTCATTGAAATGATTCGGGACTGGTTTCCAAGCATGCTGGGTGATATTGTACACGTGTTTTTGCATGCGGTCCCCTAATCTGAGGCCATTTTCACCAATGTAAGTTATCCAGCACCTTTTGCATACAATGACTTTCTGGTAACAGACATCAAAAAGTGTCACGCAGATAACAGAAGCCGCCTAGCTCTTGAGAACCGCTATTTTCAGGAATATGGACTCTGGAGCCACATGGTTTGAACTCGCTATTTAGCTACACCTAACATTCTCCTCTTCCACAATCATAATCCCTCCCCACTAAGGTCCACTCCCTTCTCACTTGTTACACACAGCTCAGAACCTCTTCACAGCATCACGTTACAATACCTCTAACCCAGCTATAATCACATATTTCACATTATCCCGGCTAGATTGCCATTGTATCACTCTCTGTATCTCCTCCACGATTTCCCCATCCACCACCCTCAGTTACGAACCACCTATCACACATTCCAAGTCTCCATTTACATACTTTCTACACTCCACTATGCACATTTCTGACACACAGCATCGGACAAGCCACAGCTTCTTACAAATTACAGCTGCGTGCTCTATTTATTTTATTATTATATTTTTTTTAATTTAAAAAGAATTCATTCATGTGAATTTATATCTTATTTCCTCTCTCTATTTCTTCGTCCTGTATGTTTTTGTATGAGTAAGGCTCTTGCCGAAACGTCACAACTGTGTACTCGTTAAGTAATAAAGCTGTTCCTATTTTCCCCCCTAGTTTATGCATTTTGGTATCACAGCTTTACTGCATTGGCTTCGTGTATAGTTATATTAGTTAGCTGATCCTCTTGGGCCAAAGGTAGCGCGTAGGGCGGATGACAAGGCTCTCCATGTCTGGCGATTCCTTGCTACTTGCTTTAGATCTTCGGTGTTTCTGATGAGCATTGTTGAACACTCCTTGGTGATAACTCTTCTTAGCGTGTCTTTGGGTCTTCCCCTCTTTCTTTTACCCCCTGGTGACCACGTAAATGCTTGGCGTGGGAGTCGTTTTACGTCCATTCTAAGTACGTGGCTGATATAGTTCCAGCGATGTCTTCTGATAAAGTTTGATACGTAGTCTTGTTTAGTGTCTTGTCTTATTGATGTAACCGATCTGAAATCGTGGCAACAGATATTTAGCAGTCTTCGAAGGCATTTATTTTCAAAAGCATCTAGCTTCTTTCCATTGCTGGGGATGTTCTCAAACTCTCGCAACAATAGGTTAGTACTGGTACTACACAGGAGTTGAAGATCTTGAGTTTCGTGTGCCTACTGAGTTGTTTTGATTTCCAGATGTTAGTCAACTTGTTGAAAGCGTTTGACGCTAAAGCAACTCGGGTCATAATTTCTGTTGATATGTCTCTCGCGGTTGTTAACTTGCTTCCTAGGTATGTAAAACTAGTGACTTTTTCAAGAGCATGGCCATTAAGTTTAATGTTGTCCAGTTTGTTGGTGAGATCAAGAACTTTAGTTTTTGCTGAGTTGATTTCAAGGCCAAATTTGTTTAGAGATAGTTTGGTGTCGGTTTGTTTTCTCTTGCGCATCAGCGTGTGTGGAGCTCAGAAGTGCTATATCGTCTGCGAAGTCTAGGTCTTCCAGTGATTTGTTGTCAATCCATTTGATGCCTAGGGATGTATCATGGGTGCATCAGGGCATTAGCCAATCAGTTGCTAGCCCAGATAGCATTGGTGACATGACGCAACCTTGTTTTACAATTGTTTTCACCGGGACCCAGTCAGAGTTGCCAGATTCTGTTCTTACACAGCAACTTGAGTCATCGTAGAAGGCTTTTATTATGTTTACATATTTGAGCGGAAAGCCATAGATTGTAAGAAGTTTCCACAGTGTGGGCCGGTGGAGGCTGTCGAAGGCTTTTTGGAAGTCCACGAAGTTGATGATGAGATGGGACTGAAATTCTATTGATTCCTCTATGATAGTTCTGAGTGTAAATATATGGTCCACGTAGGACCGGTCTGCACCCTGCCTGTTCTTCTCTAAGTTTGACATCCAATGATATCCTGAGTCTTTCTATCAGCAAACTGCAAAAGAGTTTTCCTAGTATTGATAGCAAGGTGATACCACGCCAGTTATTGCAGGCAGACAAATCATCTTTTATAAGCAGTTTAAAAATAAACTCATACACTAAATATTGTGTGTTACTAAACCATTCTCTACTTAGTTATTTAGTGTTCTCATTCTCTACTTAGTTATTTAAAGCACTCATATATCTTAAGTTCCAGGTCAGCTGCCTGTTTATCATACACCATGCTACTTGTTAGTTTACTATCTACTGATGTTTTAATTCTATTTAACAAAATAGACAGGAAATTATGACAGTGCTCAGAGACAAGGGATAGACATGGAAGAAAGCAGAGAATAATTCCAAGAACAGGGATGACTGCAGAGCCTTTACGCATGGCCTATGCTCCCAAGGGTGTGAAAGGCGATGATGATGATGATGATGATAACGATTCTAGTTATCTGAAGTATGAGTGGCGTCAGCAGCCATTTTAACCAACTTAAAACTTCACTTGGGTAATAAAATCGGGATTGAATACTTTCGCTCTATCCTGAGTAGTTGCCCTATTCTACAAGGGTATGCTCGTGATTCTGACCGGCGACTTTAGGCCCAGTGATCAGCATCTTTCGTAAATCATTTATATGTTTGTGTCTGAATGGCTGAAAGTACGTCAGTTAGCTAATCCTTTAAAGTCTCCTTGTACTGGACTCAAAAGCAGTCCTTCGGCCCCCAGCGGTCTGCCAGAATTAGACACAGACTAGAGAGAACTGATTGTTCCACACATGGCATTCACAAGAGTAAGAACAGAGTCCTAGTTTCAGCTCTTTGTTTTCTTATTCTTGTCCAGCATGCACTAGACATTTGCAGGAGATCATGTGTGTACATTTGTGTCTCATATTTTGTATACGTGAGAGACTGATTTAAGCGACGGAGTTTCCGTGTCATGATTTCGTTTCCTTTCCAGGTGCCACGATTTCAGGCATGGTTAGGAGGTTTGGCGAGGTGGTAGGTGGTTCAGTGGTTAGTGCGCTTTCTTCTGGTTACCAGACAAGGTTGCTTGTCCTGCTGAAGTTTGTGCTTGCAGGTCTTGACATTTTCTTTTCTTTTTCTCAAGTCTAAAAGTTTTCGAAGACAGACAACACAGAACTGTGCTGTCGGTTTACTGTGCGAAAGTCTTGTCTGAAGACCTTTTATGCATCTTCTTCTTGCAACATTTGGCTCTTACAAGAAAAGCCAACGTTCTGCTAAATCTCTCCTTCGAATTCCAGTAACAAAACTCAGGATGTAGACAGCTAAAACATGATGATCTGAAAAAAACAAAACAAACCAAAGGCGAGTTTTAACACGAGAAAAAAAAACTTTGACCAAGTTGTAAGAAAAGACCTTACCGTTGTCCGCGTTTTACGCACGTAGCCAGGCAAAAGTTTCTTGTCAAAACATCTCAACAATAATAAAGATGATCCTGTTAGGACTTTTTGAAACCGGTACAACTATACCTGTCTTTCACCTTCCACGATGACCTTTCTGAAATACCGGTTTTTTTCAACACACAATTTAGTACTTTATTTGATTTGATTTTTAAAGTATAAAATAAAGCACATTTGACAAACATCAGCGAGAATCACATTTTCCTGTGAAGTCTGTGTTCTCCCCTTATTCTCGCCGAGATTTGATCGTTACATAAGCTCATCTGTTGAACCAAAGTCAAAACTGGCTCATTCTGCTCCATACAAAGTGAGCACTCATCATCCTACTGACCCGATTATCCTCCATACAAAGTGAGCACCATCATCCTACTGGTCAGATTATCCTCCATACAAAGTGAGCACTATCATCCTACTGACCCCATTATCTTCCATACAAAGTAAGCACTCATCATCCTACTGACCCCATTATCTTCCATACAAAGTAAGCACCCATCATCCTACTGACCCGATTATCCTCCATACAAAGTGAGCACTATCATCCTACTGACTCGATTATCTTCCAAACTGGTTGCTTTTTGCTAGAGTTTTGATAATATAAACCGGAAACGGTAACCGACAACGTCAAAAGTTTCGGTTTTTCTCTTTACAAAAAAAAAAGTAATTTACCGGAAATTGCAGGTTAACCCGGTCACTGATAATACACATGTTGATATTCGATAATTCTGTACAATCACTGACCAATAATGTTCAGTAATTCTCCACAATCACTGATAAGTGGCTGTTTTTCTGATTTGATGGGCCCCTGAAAAACGAAAAATTACTCAGCAACAAAATGTTTTCTAATTTCACAGTTTCTTTCTAAGTGATTCTGTATTTTGGGAAAAACATTTTTTTATGCAATCGTTTATTTATGTTCATCCATCTCAACTTGGGCGTTTGCCAGATGTTTTTCGTTAAAGTTTTTTTGTTTGTTTTTCTTTTGTTTGTTTCTTTTCTCTTTCTGGTCATTATTTTATTCTGCCACGTGGCATTCAAGAGAGTGATTTCAAGTTCAGAGAGCTGGTTGTTTTGGGCGCTTCATTCATCACTGGAAGCGTCTAAACCATTGGCTGGGATATTTATAAGTTTGAGTCACGTGAACCGTTTTCTCCTTTAAGACCCGGTACTTCGAATAATCGGGGGGGGGGGGGGGGACTATTCGGTAAAGTTCAACTACAACCACTGGGAATTCTAGTATAGGGTATGTTACTCCGAAAGTTGCGATAGAAAAAAAGGCGTATACAAGAGGTTGTGATGGAAAGCTATATCCAGGAGGTTGTGATGGAAAACTATATCCAGGAGGTTGTGATGGAAATTCATGTACATGAGGTTGTTATGGAAATCTATGTACAGGAGGTTGTGATGGAAAACTATATACAGAAGGTTGTGATGGAAAACTATATACAGGAGTCCTGATGGAAATCTGTATACAGGAGTTTTTGATGGAAAACTATATACAGTGGGTTGTGATGGAAAATATATATAGGAGGGTGTGATGGAAATCTATATACAGAAGTTTGTGATGGAAAATATATACAGGAATCAGTGATGGAAAACTATATATATATATATATTGCAAAGGAAAATCATTTACAGACAGTTGTGAAGGAAAGCTATATAGAAAAGACCGTCGATGAAGATAAACACAATCGCCCAATCATGACAACTCTTGCTATGGGTTCAGTAGTCGGTGGGTTCTCGTTCACATGTGAATGTTAAATATACGTGAATGTTAAATATACATGAATGTTAAATATACGTGAAGTAATGTGATACTTGGACAGAAGGTTGTGGGTCATGGAGAATGACCTGTCATAATAAATACTTATTCAATCAGAGGAGCACATCCCCCCTTTCATCTCGGGAATACTTTCTCTTTCCGCTGCCGGTAGCAAGATATTTCCACGTTTGTCTGTCCTTCATTGGCAGCGTGGTTGTCTCCCATGTCAGTGCTTGATTTATCAGCATTGTCTTTACTGTTCTTCTCCATGTTCGTTTCTTTCTCTTGCATTAGCAGACCTGCAGCTCAAGCAACGCACGGGAAACAAAAGAAAAGAAAAAACATTAAACGAGCAGTTATATCCATCAGGAGAGTTTAGTGTACACTTTTCTTTTCTTTTCTTTCTATTAGCCAGTTCACTGGGGGACAAAGTGCACATCTTATCTTATCTTATCTTTTCTTATCTTATCTTATCGTTACAAGAATTAAGCCAGGAAAGAGATTCGCAATCTGTCTCATTGATTTTCTTCCGTTCTAGGCCAATTGCTTCGCAAACACGTCCGAGATTTTGTTTTATTTTCAGGAAATTTTATCGCAAGCTGAGAAATATAGACTCGGTCCACACTCCGAGAAAGGTTTGTTCTGAGTTTGTCGCACACTTAATTACACGATCCTACATATGGGAGTTATATGTTATCATGACGTTACATGCAATCTGGTAGTTACGTTATCACGATGTAACGTGTAATCGTTCTCGGACACGAGTCGGACTTCATAGTTCCAGTACAGAAGCTCGTGAATGATCTGTGTCGGGTTCAGTTTTCTAGCAACAGGAAGCACGCAGGCTATATAGAACAGTTGTCCCCAAACGCAGGCTATATAGAACAGTGGTCCCCAAACGCAGGCTATATAGAACAGTGGTCCACAAACGCAGGCTATATAGAACAGTGGTCCACAAACGCAGGCTATATAGAACAGTGGTCCACAAACGCAGGCTATATAGAACAATGGTCCACAAACGCAGATTATATAGAACAGTGGTCCCCAAACGCAGGCTATATAGAACAGTGGTCCCCAAGCGCAGGCTATATAGAACAGTGGTCCCCAACTGGGGCCCGCAGAATCTAATGTGAAGATCCGTGGCAAAGTCTCAAGGTCGTTTTTAAAATGTCCACTTTGAAATGTCCAACAACCGATGTTTCGGTGAATCCTGTGTGAAGGAAACAACTTTTTTTTCACGTTTAAAAATAGGACACACTGAACCAGATGTTAAACCGACTTTTCGGGAAAAAAAAGAGGCACGATCTGCCTCGTCATATTTAGGTTGCTTAACTGCCACATACATTGTACTTCATATTCTGTTCATTTGTCAGAACAAATAGGGACACTACTTGGCGTCTATATTGTTTTCTTTACCACATTATTGTCATTTTGAAAATTCACAAAGTCTGTACCGCTTTTTTAGTGTGGTGTAGCTTTTACTCATTAGAGGTTACCCGCATTTTCTGAAAAAAACATTCTTTTGCATTTAAAGCACATAGCTAGCATACAGGTATGAAGTTTTCCCAAAATATGTGAGTCCGTGGCCCTGGTTTTGAAACAGAAAAGGAGGGGGGGGGGGAGTGTCCCCGGACTTTTGTTATTTGGGAACCACTGATCTAGAAGAACATTGCGTTACTTTGCTCATATTTCTTAGCAATCCCAGAATGAATTATCTGAGAATTTTATAGTTATCACTTTCTGTTCTTGTCGTTATCTCCCTGGAATTGACAACATCACGTTTTTTTAACAGCCGATGCTGCGAAGTTGTTGAAGCACAAACATTATCCCCAGTTTGGGGTTGTGTGAAGGGAGAGCAGCTTGCAGATCCCAAGTGAAGTTAAAATAGCAGAAAAAAAGGTGCAGTGCTTCTCGGTCGATTTATCTCCTTCCTTACCCCCATCACTCCTTCCAGGAGACACGAGACAGCTTGTTTAATCTCAGACATGAGACAGCTTGTTTACTCTGAGACATGAGACAGCTTGTTTAATCTGAAACATGAGACAGCTTGTTTAATTTGAGACATGAGACAGCTTGTTACCTTGAGACATGAGACAGCTTGTTTAATCTGAAATATGAGACAGCTTGTTTAATTTGAGACATGAGACAGCTTGTTTAATCTGAGACATGAGACAGCTTGTTTAATCTGAGTCATGAGACAGCTTGTTTAATCTGAGACATGAGACAGCTTGTTTACTCTGAGAAATGAGACAGCTTGTTTAATCTGAAACATGAGACAGCTTGTTTAATCTGAGACATGAGACAGCTTGTTTACTCTGAGAAATGAGACAGCTTGTTTAATCTGAAACATGAGACAGCTTGTTTAATTTGAGACATGAGACAGCTTGTTTAATCTCAGACATGAGACAGCTTGTTTAATCTGAGACATGGGACAGCTTGTTTAATCCGAGACATGAGACAGCTTGTTTAATCTGAGACATGAGACAGCTTGTATATCTCAGACACGAGACAGCTTGTATAATCTCAGACATGAGACAGCTTGTATAATCTCAGACAAGAGACTGTATAAAATAATTATCAGAGTCCAGTGTAGTGTTATGTTTTCCACCGATAACTGTAACTTAGCTGCTATTTTATTGACTTTCTTAACTCTCCTTTGTTCTGTATATCTCACGAGGGCTTCCAATCTACGAAATGATGACTTGTGTATATAATTTCAGAATATAGGTCGCCGAATTTAATAAATCTTCGGATTATATTTCAGCGTAGGTGATCAGTGTTTGGATTAAAGCTGTGAGATTCGCCTACATTTATCAACAGAGACAGTGCTGACGACGTAGCTTTCAGCATATTTCTGTAAACTGATGTAAACGTTACTTTCTCAAGCGATCTTAACTGAATTTTTAATTTAATTTAATTTAATTTTTTTATACTGATCGGTGATCAAGCGGCTTCATTTCAGTTGATACAAGTGATGGCGCTAGGATTTTTTCGAAAGTGGTACAACTATATCCGTCTTTCACTTTTCATGACGAAATTTCGAAATACTGGCTCAGTCAGAATGTATAAACTAGGAAAAAACAAGGATTAGCTTTATTACTTAACGAGTACACGGTTGTGACGTTTCGGCGTGAGCATTAATCATTAAAAGAACACACAGGACAAAGACGCAGAGAGAGGAGATCAAATATAAATTCAAATGAATGCTATGTTTTAATAAACAACATCAAATAAAACGAATAGAGCACGTGGCTGTAACTTGTAAGAAGCTGTGGTTTGTCAGACGCTGTGTGTCAGATATGTGCATGGTGGAGTATAGAGAGTATTAAATGGATACTTGGGGTGTATGATAGATGGGTTGTAACTGAGGGTGGTGGATGGGGAAACCATGGAGGGGAGAGAGAGTGATACAATGATAATCTAACCGGTAAAGTAAGAGAACACAGTTTTGTAGGATTAGACCTCGAGAAAATCGTAGACAAAGAACTTTAGTGAGACGTGAGAGAAAGAAAAATCACAAGAGAATTACCTGGGATTCGAACACAGACTCCGGCCGGACGAGCAGCCTTCTA
The DNA here is from genome assembly GCA_009760885.1 of Achatina immaculata. Classification (NCBI taxonomy): domain Eukaryota; kingdom Metazoa; phylum Mollusca; class Gastropoda; order Stylommatophora; family Achatinidae; genus Lissachatina; species Lissachatina immaculata. Next base: position 5,308,373 of record CM019703.1, on the reverse strand, counting down.
GCCAGGAGAAGGTGAAATATGTGATTATAACTGGGGTAGAGAGGTTGTGATGTGATGCCGTGAGGAGGCTATAAACTATGTGTAACGAGTGAGAAGGGTGTGGAACTTAGTGGGGAGGGATTATGATTGTGGAAGAGGAGAATGTTAGGTGTAGCTGAATAACGAGTTCAAACCATGTTGTTCTAGAGTCCCATATTCCTGAATGTAGCGGTTCTCAAGCGCTAGGCGGCTTCTGTCATCTGCGTGCCATTGTTTGATGGCTGTTACCAGAAAGTCAGTGTTTTGGTATCACAGCTTTACTACAGTGGCCACGTGTATAGTTATATACTCATACACTAATTATTGTGTGCTACTGGCTCAGTTAGTATAGCTTTAGCTACTTTACTCGTTGTTTTAAATGTAAAATTAAAAACATTTTACAAACATCAGCGGGAAGTGAATGTTCGTACGAAATCTTTCTTATCTTTTTTTTTTGCGCCGAGATTTGCTGCTTATGAAATACTCACACGCTGAACCAATGTTAAAACTGGCTGATTCTCCTCCATACAAACAACAGATCACCATCATCATCATGCTGCTGACTCGGTTATCCTCCAACTGATTTCGCTGGAAGATTTTTACTAGCTTTTTGATACTATAAACCGGTCACGTAACCGAAGATCTCCAAAAGTTTCCGTTCCTCTTATTTTTAAATCGGTAATTTACGGGTAATTGTCGGTAAACGCCGTCACCGAAGTTTGTACTACCAGTTTCTGTCATGACTTTAACGCATTTTTCTTGAAGACTTTGAAGGGGTCATAAATAATCACATCGGGAAACTGACAAGGTCAGATGAATACAATTCATATCTTAGCAGTCGATATCTGGATGTGATAACTCTATGTTGCAAAAGATCTAAGTGAAAAATAAGATAATTAAGCGTAAATCCGTTTCTATCTGTCCGTGTCAAAGCAGATACAGGAAAAATGACTCAGAGAAACAAAAATAGAAAGACGGTCATACGGGAATAATTTTCAAATTCTTACCATCATAGACAGAATGGGAAATGAACACTTAGTAACAGAGAGACAATGAGAAATAAAAACTTTATGTTGGTGAAACAATGAGGAGTGAAACTCTGTGTCAGAGAAATGAGAAATGAGAACTCAATCAGAGAAATGAGAAATGAGAACTCAATGTTAGAGAGAAAATGAGAACTCAATGTTAGAGAGAAAATGAAAAATTAGAACTCGGTGCTATAGAGAAAATGAGAAATTAAAACTAATTTCTAGAGAGACTATGAAAAATGAAAATACAGTGTTAAAGAGACAATTAGGAAGGAAAAAAATCAGTGTTATAGAGACAATGAGAAGTGAAAACTCAATATTAGAAAGAAAATGAGAAAGGAAAACTCAGTGTTAAAAAAGAAAATGAGAAATGAAAACTCAGTGTTAGAAAAACAATTAAAAAAAAATAAATGAAGATTTAGTGTTAGAAAGGAAATGAGAAATAGAAACTCATTGATAGAGACAGCATGAGATTGTTAGTAGCTCAGTGTTAGTTACAAATTAAAAATGAACTTTAAATGTGAACAGCATAAAAACTGAACATTTAATGGAAATGAATGACAGAACGAGAAATAATGTCTTATTATTAGACACAAAAACGTAAAATGAAGACAAAGTGTCTAGACAGATTAAGAAATGACATCATGTAAACTACAACTTTTGCTAATACTTGTGAAAGAGAAGAAGAAACAAAACGTCAGAAGAAAATATACTTTTATTACTGTGCTTCTGCTGCCGTTTTTCAAATGAGGTTTATCAAGACGCCATCACGAACATTTCTGCATCGGATTATCTAACCTGAACATAATGGTACACAGAGCAGGAAGATAAATGGATGGTGTCCACGACTGCAGAAATCAAGAAAAAATAGCAAGCTAAATAGGTGAAGGAAGAAAGGACAATTATTCATTCTACTTGGCCCACCGGAAGAAATATTTGAGAGAGAAGGGAGGGGGGAGATTACTCTACAGATGTGCTTCCCGAAATGAGCGAAAATTCTGTCCCGGATATGTCATCTCATTCCAGTTTTTTGTTTGTTTGTCTGTACCGGCGTCCCGTGGAAATATCAGATTGTTTTCTTTGTAGATTAAGCCAAAAGCTGGAAAAGTAAACACGGTTATCCAATATTTTTAGTCTGAAAATGTCCACCAGAAATCACTGTGGTTATATGTAACACGAGAAACGAGGATCCATCATCATCGCTGCCACGATGATCTTGACTGGTGGTGTTCTTACCTGGCGTTATTACAAATGTAATATATTTGTGTAATATATCACTGCATCCAAAACCATCACTCTCTCATTATCGTGGCTATTTTACTCTCTCTCTCTCTCTGAACCTTAAGTGCCCAAGGTACATGGGGCTTCCACTAAGGTTTTCCGCAAACTCCTGTCCTTCGCCTTTTTTTCCACTCTTGCCCAGGCGAGCCCTCTATTGTTGAACATCCTCTCTGTTGTTCTTCTCCATGTCTCCTTTGTTCTACCCTTACCCCTGTTCGCCTCTGGTGTCCACCTCGGTGCTATTCTTGGTAGTGAGTCGTCAGAGATCCGGAGCACATCCATCGCCAATGTCTTTTCTCAATAATAGGCATCAATGGCTTTATCTGCATTTCTACCAGCCAGGGTCTATCTACTATACCTAGCGTGTATAATTATCGTATATTTTACCTAGCATGTATAATTATCGTATCTTTTACCTATCATGTATAATTATCATATATTTTACCTAGCATATATAATTATCGTATATTTTACCTAGCATGCATAATTATCGCATATCGCCAACAACACAAATTAAGCAACGTAAGAACTCTGATTTAATCACGATGAAATCCTTCATAAAAACTGGAAAGGTGATGGAGGTCAGTTTTTCATACAAAGCGGCTTTCCAACGTGAATGTCTGCGGTTGATCACTTTCAGTAATATCTTCATTTTCTTCTTTTGATCAATAAAGATACAAGTTTTATTTACCTAAGTTTTCTGTGTGATAGCGCCTGCAGGTATATGAACATGGGACAGGTGCGAGTATTTGTGTACTTGTACATCATGACGCAAAATATGTTTTCAAGAAAACTAATCCACTCCTCATCCGACACAGTCAGCATCATCACGGCATTGAAATTTCAGTTCCAGAATGCCAGAATTAGAAGAATAAACGCCACTGATAGAAGTAAGGATGAGGCATATGTGAGGCAAAGTTTAGGCATAGATGAGGTACAGGTGAGGCATATTTGAGGCATGAAGGTAGATAGAAGTGTATATTGCAGTTTTACAAACAGATATAAAGAGTGAGGAAAGTGCTGATCAACATATGCGTTTTTCAAGGACCATATACATTAAACACTTGGGGTTTTTTTTGGTTCTCGTCCTTGTAATAACGACGGGCACATAAAGCAAAGCCGAAGCACAGATAAAGGACAGATGAGGCTCAGAAGAAGCATAGATGGAAGAACTGTATGGTACGGTGATTTTAGAACTAAGCAGGAGCATGTAACTCATACACTAGGACGCCACAGCCTGTATACTTATCTCCCTTTCAGTGTAAAATTAAAAAAAAGGGGGGGGGGAAACGAAACGAAAGTGTAATCCCCCTTACAGATGTATCGATACAGCTCAAGAAGATTAAAGATAATATCAAGCATTTGATCAAATATGTAGAAATCTACGACATTACAAATGTTGAGTTGTTTCAAGGCAGAGTTGTGACGGGCAAATTAAAAGTGACAAAGCCTTCATGTCTGTAATTTGTCTTTTCTTCGTCTTCAATTAAGAAGCAGTGAATCTATCGCAGCTTCCTTGTGTAAAATAAACACACGGATAGAGATTAATGGCTGCCTGTAACATGGGTTCTATCATTTCTTACCAGATAAAAAAGCTTTGCTCATGATACTTTGACTTTTATATTCTGCGGGGTACAGACGTGGAGATTTTCACTACGTCATTAAAAAAATCTCGTCCGTGCTATCTTCTTTTGTCTTTGAATTTCATCAATGTTGTCTACAGAGTTGCTTTAAACAGGACATATATCAGCAACAAACTGAAAAGATAGAAAGATATAAACAGACTTGTAGACTGAAAGACAGACAACACTGACAGTAGACAAAAAGATAAAGAGACGGACTGACAAACAGAGAGAGAGATAGATTAGATAGACAGACAGACAGATAAGATAGATAGATAGATAGATGAATAGATAGATAGATAGATAGATAGATAGATAGATAGATAGATGGATGGATGGATGGATGGATGGATAGATAGATAGATAGATAGATAGATAGATAGACAGACAGACAGACAGACAGATAGATAGATAGATAGATAGATAGATAGATAGATAGATAGATAGATAGATAGATAGATAGATAGATAGATAGATAGATACTAACAATCTAATTATAACAGAATCAAAAGTACTGTTTTCTTTGCCTTCTATATTTGAAACTTGTGCACCTTTAGAAACTACCTAAAGGTGATTTTTCGGTGTAGGACTCCTTCTTGACCTAGCTAAACTTGACATTCACTGGCTTTTGAAACTTTTCCAGTCTTGTTAAAAACTCTAGCCAGGCTAATAGTTTGAAAGAAAAAAAACTCTAGAAATAAATGAGAGAAATTAAAATACGGGTTTATATTCTTTGGAGCGCTGTTTTCCCTTTAGGAGCAGTTCATTGACTCCTTTGCTGTGTCGTGTTTTCATCTTTGGAGAGTGTGCTTGTTTGGGAATATTCTGGTGAGTGTGCTTTTTGGGAATGTTCCGGTGAGTGTGCTTGTTTGGGAATGTTCCGTTTTGCAGAAGTTTCTTAACTATATATATTTTTTTTCCTTGTGTGACTTGTTATTTCATCCATTACATTCTACCCAGTATGTTTTTATTGGATAACTAGCAATACATTTTGATCCTTCCTTCCTTCCTTTCTCCCTCCCTCCCTTCCTTCCTTCCTTCCTTCCTTCCTTCTGTTGATTTATTATCTCGTACACTTATTTCTTTGTTTACCTAAAAATATATCAGACAAATTTCATGCACAGTAAAGGAAAAAATCCCGAGCAGCGGAAACGAAGAGTCTCTGGGGTAATGTTTGTGAAACTGGCTGCTTGAAAATAAAGTGTCTCTGGGGTAATGTTTGTGAAACTGGCTACCTGGAAATAAAGTGTCTCTGGGGTAATGTTTGTGAAACTGACTGCCTGGAAATAAAGTTGGCTGCCCGGAAATAAAGTGTCTCTGGGGTAATGTTTGTGAAACTGACTGCCTGGAAATAAAGTTGGCTGCCCGGAAATAAAGTGTCTCTGGGGTAATGTTTGTGAAACTGACTGCCTGGAAATAAAGTTGGCTGCCCGGAAATAAAGTGTCTCTGGGGTAATGTTTGTGAAACTGGGTGCTTGGAAATAAAGTGTCTCTGGGGTAATGTTTGTGAAACTGGCTGCCAGGAAAGAAGACATTAGTACGCTCAGATTGGTAGTCCCGTCTCCATGTCCAACCTGCAGTTTTCCATTATGTGAGAAGTGCGCAGAGATTTATGAGTTTTCTCATTTAATAATTATTGTCTTTATTATCTTTCTTTGATCAATGTTCACTCGTTTTATTTTCTTTGTTCTTTTGTTTTACGAAAGGAAACTCGCCAAGCAAGCAACCGCTAACGTGCATGAGGTTCTATATTTCCTACATTCCGTCTGTAACCGCGTATATACCTAAAATCAAACTGAATGTTAATATCTTAACATAAATATTAAGCCACAGTTAAAACTATACCAGCTGTGAAACACAGATGTTCCTGCTGTCCTAAATGAAAGCACCCAAGAAGCTAAGCTCTACTGATCTGTACAGGAACTATGACAAGTTCGTTTTATCCGAGAGACAGAACGGCAGATATGGATAGCAGATGCGTATGAAGAAGAAGAAGAAGAGGAGGAGGAGGAAGAAGAAAAGAAGAAGAAGAAGAGAAACTGGGAACAGTAAAAACGTGATTATTGAAAGTTATCGAGTACGTTTTAAGTACTTAAATATTATCAGGAAGAAGAAGAAGAAGAAGAAGAAGAAGAAGAAGAAGAGAAACTGGGAACAGTAAAAACGTGATTATTGAAAGTTATCGAGTACGTTTTAAATACTTATATATTATCAGGAAGAAGAAGAAGACGAAGAAGAAGAAGAAGAAGAAGAAGAAGCCACAGTTAGTCTGTAGATTTATTCAGAAATTTACTTCTAAAAACCTCTTCCTTTTGAATGTATATTGTTGAAAATCAAACTTCAAAAGCAGAGCCCAATCTTAATCGGGTTTCTGTATCGTAATCCAAATGCAACAGCATCGTGGTATGATCGCTTTACAAATATGATGGATTATGTTTTGTCTTAATTTAAAGGATAGAATTATTCTTGCTGATTTCAATATTAATTACAGACAAACAGATGCTACATGGAATGATAATTTTTTATCATAAAAAGAAGAGATTTCTTTTCAACAAGGCCAAGTTAATTTATAAAATTATATCGCACAATGCGCCACCCTATCTATGGTTGTTGATCAAATCCAACTCAAGACACTATCAACGCTTAAGCAATTGTATTCTCCCAAAACCAAGGCTTGACATGTTTTAAAAAAGCTTCTCTTATTCAGCTGCCCACCTTTGGAATGCCCTACCAATTCACGTAAAACTTATAAGTAATATTCGTTCTTATAACTTTAAACTTTGTCAACATCTGTTTTATATTAACTTTATGCCTCCCTAAGCATAGTTTAAGGTAGTCTAAAGTATGACTTGAGTGTTGTAATTTTTTTTAAATACTGCTTTTCTATAAATTTGTTAGTTTTGAATGAATGTAAGAATGCAAGTTTATTCCATGTTGTTGCATAAATCAGAGTGTGGAGTGTATGGACATGAGATTAGTTTATTATTTATTTATGTAATCATTTAATTGTGTCTTCATGATTATTATGATCATTAACAAGTGCTGATTGACTGTGACTGAGTGAAACCTATATGATGAGGGGCATAATGTCAGACGGCCCTGCGTGCCCAATTCTTAACCCTTTGAAAATAGTATATGGTCGCTCGTTCGTTCCTAATCGCCTCCAGTTCTGAATCATCGGGCCCCGCCTCAGATGATATTTCTGAAAGAGTTTGGACCATTTTGGTTTGTACTTCGCGTACTATGACAGGTCCTTTTCCAAAAGCAAAAGAACTCCTTTGAGTTCAGTTAACAGCTGTGCAATAAAATATAAAGACGTGTTCATTTTAAATCAATAATCTTGCTCTGACTGAAAGATAATTACATCTTCAGTTTATGTAAATTTCAAGAGCATGAGAATTGGATACGTTTGTGTTGGTAACTCAGTTCATGATCTCACAAACTGCGTTCAATACTAAGGTCTTTGATCTCTTCTCTATAGCATTTCCCCATTAAACTGGACGAACTTTGACTCTTTAAGAGCGCTTGGAAAAAAGTAACGAAAAAAGTTAATATTTAATTAATTCCTTGCAGAATTTAATACAAGTTACCAGGATTTATATGCTTGTATGTAGAAAATGAAATGTGTACAGCACATACATTACTTGACCTCAGAAAACTAAATTAAGAGACACTTAAATCTATATGCAAATGAATTTCATGTACATGGAGATAGAATATACCAAAATTAGAAACAAAGGATGGAAATTACCGCGCAGACTGGAGGATTCTCAGTGTATTTTAAAGATAACTAGTTCGCTCCACTTCTTGCTCCTCTGTGCTAAAATGTAACATACATTTGTATGTCCACTGTTTGTTCAGAGATTCGTCTGTCATTAGCAGAGTTGAAGGAGTTTATCGATCAGAGAGCGCCAATCACAATAGCCATAAATTTACCAGAATAGGCAGAAGTAATCTATGTAGAAAACATAACAAGCATAGCTCTATAGAGGCTTACGTCAGCATAAATGAAGAGCAGAAATACCCAGACGAATGAAAAGAAAGAGAACAAAGAGTTAAGGCGCACAAAAAATTAGGAGACAAGGAAAAAGGCTGAAAAATAATTTTTTTTAAATAATCCAAAGTCCATCTTCAGAGAAAAATAACAGAAAACAGTAACGTGACATTTCCTCCTAGAAATTGATTCTGAAGTTGATGCATATTTGATTTCATAATCCTCATCCAACATGTATTACTAGCAGGGCATCCATAACTTCTTCCTAATCCTCATCCAACACTTACTACTAGTATTGCAGGGCATCTATAGCTTCTTTCAAATTCTTATCCAAATCTTATTACTAGTATTGCAGGGCATCTATAAACTTCTTCCTAGTCCTCTTTCAAAAAAAGGCAGACCGCGTGAAACTCTGAAGAGGACATTATTAAGAGAGGCCAAATTAATAGGCATAAAATCCTTTGATGAGGTTGAAAGACTCGCCGAAGACAGGAAAAATTGGCGAACTACTTTGCGAGCCCTATGTGACGTTTAACGGCACGGGAAGGATATAATATATAAGATATAAGAAGTTCTCTTTCAACATTTTTTTTTCTACTGTTGCACGACATCTGTAAGAAACCACAACTAGGATAATTGATTCTACACTGCATGTAATTGCTTGAGTCGACCATGTGACCATCGATTTATTATCCATGCCTTTTATACATCTCCCTACCTCAAATCACAATAAAAGGTAATTTTTCAGTAACGCCCCCCCCCCCCCCCCCAACTAACAAAATAAGTTTCTTATGACAAATATCAAGACACTCATCATGAACACACACAATGCCAATAACGGTTCAAACGCAGAACATATAAAGAGATATAAAACATAGAAAGCAATGGCATAGCAGTGCACCACTGAACCAAAATATGCAAGTGAGTAATCCTCATACGTATCAACCTTCACTGTCATAAGGAATTTCAGTAATAAATCTCTCTCTCTCTCTCTCATGCTCATCTTTGGAATACACTTCCATCCTGGATAAAAAAATAAAAACTATACTCCTTTCTACAGCTACAAACTTTTCCAATATCTATTTGATGTCGACTACATGCCTCCATGAATCGTAAAACTTAAATAGTTATTTTAGACTGCTCTTACAAACACCGAACTCATTATTCTGAATAGTAATGACATTTTTATTTGGTAGATAATCATTTATATGTGTATGTAGGTAGTAATTTATATGTGTATGTAGTCAGTCATTTATATGTGTATGTAGTTAGTCATTTTATGCATATGTAGCTTCTTTATTGTTAATTATGTTTGCTATCTGAGCAGCATCCCATAGCAACATATGCCTGTGAGACCTGGACACTTAACAAAACAGCTGAGAAACACATAAATGCCTTTGAATGTAAATGCTACAGAAGAGTTCTCTAAATATCGTGGACACAAAAAAGAACAAATATATCTATACTACAAGAGCTTAATATTGAAGAAGACTGGCTAGTAAAGAGGATTAAAAAGAGAAAACTGAAATATTTTGGACACATTAAACGTCATGATAATTTAGAGAAGACCGTATTGGAAGGATACATAATGGGAAAAAGAAAAAGAGAAAGACCAAAACGAAGATGGCTGCAAGACATCGTTGACGATCTGCAAATGGATGCCGCAGCAGCAGGCCATCTTGCTCACAACCGAGAGGCCTACAGGAGTGCTGTCTGGGGGGCAAAGTTCCGCAAGGGACATGCAAATAAATGAATGAATGAATCTGAGCAGCATATTTATAGAATGTCTGGAACAGAGTGAAAGTTGTATGATAAAGGGCAGAATGTCAGACGGGCCTGCGTGGTCAATTCTTCACCCTTTCGAAACAAAGATCAATCAGTCAATCTCTCTCTCTCTCTCTCTATATATATATATATATATATATATATATATATTCTTATATCTTATATCCTTCCCGTGCCGTTAAACGTCACATAGGGCTCGCAAAGTAGTTCGCCAATTTTCAACCTCATCAAAGGATTTTATGCCTGTTAATTTGGCCTGTCTTAATAATGTCCTCTTCAGAGTTTCACGCGGTCTGCCTATTTTTCTTTGGCCTGTTCTGTTCCACTTGATAGCTTGTTTTGGGATTCTCTGATCATTTCTTCTCATCAAGTGACCAACATATGTCCATCTTCTTTTCCTGATCACCCATAAGACTGGTTGTTGTTCAGTCATCTGTCTTATCTCTGCATTGTTCTTGAATTCATTCCACTTGATGCCGAGTATTTTCCTTAGGCATTTGTTTTCAAAAGAGTCTAATTTCTTTTCTATTTCTTTAGTTGTTTTCCAGCTTTCGCATGCATAAATGAGGGCGGGTATTAAATTCGAATTGAATAGTCTTAACTTGGTTTTTGTGCTTATAACTTTTGAATTCCATATGGTCTCAAGATTCTTGAAGATTGATGCTGCTTTTGAAATTCTGATCCTAACTTCCTTTCTAGTGTCACCATCCTGGTCTATGTAGCTGCCAAGGTATGCAAATTGGTTGACTTCTTCAATATCTGTCCATTCTATGTGTATTTTTCCATTTTGATTAAGGGAAAGTTTCATTATTTTTGTTTTGTCCTTGTTAATTTCAAGTCCTATTTTGCTTTATATATATATATACCATCCCAACTCCTACTACAACCTTGCCACACATACCAGTGGTTGCACCTAACACATAACACTGTTATCCTTATGAAATCATCTCTAATAACCAAACCCATACACAACCAACCTAACTGAGTCTGGTGTGCTGGATGGGGTCATAGCCAGCAACCACATATCACATACACTTACAACATAATCAATGCAGGGCACAATAACATTGTGTATACTTCAATATCAGGAACCCACCACATCGACAAAACCAGCCACACGATGGCTCGCCCACCGAGACATATCCCGAACTAACTGGAAAACATCTTTGCAACAACGTGTGTACTAAATAGTGTTCGCAGCCTAACGTCCCTACCGCTGATAGCATGCTGTTTACACTGTTTACAATATTTGGAATATGTTCTCCAGGTTAAGTATATATACTCCTCACTTTGAAAAGACACAGAGACTGACGCCTTGGAATTGTATTAAAACTAGTTTTATTTCGAGGTAAAAGTTTACTCCGTTTCGTTTTGACCTACGCTATACCGACTGCCTGGTTGGCTGAGTTGGTAGGCGCTTGGTTTACTAATCCCGTGGTACCGGGTTCAAGTCCCAGTTATGGGATTTTTTTTTCTGGTACGCAAAAAAAAAAAAAATAAACCATGGAGTCGACCCAGCCTCTAAAAATGGGTACCAGAGAAATCTGGGAAGGTAAATGCGACCAGGTGTGATACTGCCCACATCACAGTTTTCATGTGTCGAAGGTCGTGGAAATATGGCCCAAACACCTTATCCCCAATATCCCTTGATGGCAAGGAAACGGGAATTTACCTTACCTATACTATACTGCTCTCACTGACCGGAGTTTCGTGCGTATAATTTTGGATCAGGAATTTGCGAGCAGAAAAGAAGATTCACCGAGAACTACTGGAACAGTTTTAGTTAAAACAGAAATAACAAAGAACATAATTACTAGACAAAATGTTCTGAAGACGAATAATAATACACTGGCCAAAAAAAATAAAATGGAGAGAAATAGAGGAGGAAGGTAACTAAGATATAAAAGATGAATAAGGTCAAGTGATGGATATAAGTCTCAGAAAGTAAAGAGAAGAGGAGGAAGGCAACAAAGATATAAAAGATGAATAAGGTCAAGTGATGGACAGAAGTCTTAGAAAGTAAAGACAGAGAACTCTGGAGATTCATTACAGCCGTTCATCTCTGATTGACACGGCACAGGACGCTGATGATAAACAATCAGAGACAGTGATAGATTTATACTTGACAAGGCTCTAAGCTATACAACGTTTGGAGACCTTTAGTTAAAAAGTAATCTTATAAATTATAAGTGGCCGTATAGTTATAAATTATACGCATCTGTTATAAAGGCGCCTATTTAAATTTAAAAAAAAACAGGACCCAGGGAAGTATAAAAAAAAGCTGAAAACCAATACATATACAAGATATGTTGCAGTACCTCCAATAAATATAAAAAGTAACATGAAAAGTCTTTTAGCTATTAAAAAAAATCGGACATTTTCTGAAGCCCTAAGGTGTAGCTTGTTTAGTTTGTGCCTAAGTCTGGCATTGGTCAGAAACAAATTTTGGATCTGTAAAAAAAAGAGTGGGTTCTGCTAGGGCACTCGTGTCAGTCGACAGATTAATGAGATCGTCCATAAAATGAAATGTGGAACTCAAGATTGAATGAACGAGTGGATGTATCAACAAACGTCAGGGATAATGAGCCACTAAAATTGATCGCGTCACCTGACCAGCATTATTTTTTCAGGGGAAATAACCGCTGGAGGCTCGTTCTAGGCTAGCGAAAAAAAAAAAAAAGAAAAGACGTTTGCGCGACGATTGAACAAGTTAGTGGACGTATTTCTGTGATAATTTATAGCTCTAGTTTTGAAAAAAAATATTCTGTTGAATATGTGTTAGAATGTTAGAAAACGAGTCCTAAAATGCTATATTGAACCTATCTTGTTATATGGAGGTGAATCATGGACAATAGGCAGGTCTGCACAAAAATCATTGGAAGCAGCAGAAATGTGGTTTATTAGAAGAATGTTGCGAATCCCCTGGACAGCAAAAATAACTAATGAAGAATGTATGAGAAGAGCTGGAGAGACAAAAAAATCTTGTCAAAAAATAAGAGAGAGACAATGTACTTTCATAGGACAAGCAATGAGAAGAGGGAGCATTGAAAATATTATAACAACAGGAAAAATAGAAGGAAGAAAATTCAGAGGAAGACCGATAGAAATGATACTGGACAGTCTGACGGGATGGTGTGAGAGGAGATCACCAACTGAACTGATGGCCTGCATGAAGGATCGTGTACTCTGGAGAAGCATAATAGCCAACGCCAGTCGGCACGCCACCTGATGATGATGATCTGTTTGTATTGTAATGAATTATCTTTGATAGGTCTCCTGGTTTTGTGATTCTGCATTCTTTGATGTTTAAATACTGATACACATAGCTCCATTTCTGAACTTCTCAATGCTCTTAGCGTGATGAGATTGTGCTGCTCTAAATGGCACCTGTGTACAGCAGAAGAACTGTTTTGAATAACAAAAGTACCCGTTATTGCAAAATATCTTTGAAAACGTAAAAAAAAACTCAGTGTTTTCCAGAGTAATGCTTCACTGGCTGTGATTCTCAGTCAGAAAATCAATGATGTTTCTTTACAGTGTTTTCCAGAAGATGGCTTTAGAATATTATTAAAACAGACTTATTACAAAACTTAGAATTTTTCTGTACCAAAGTGAACCGATCCAGATGGATAAATACTCTAGATGTAATAAATAACGGTCCTTAGTTCTTATCACTTCATTAGTCGTCCGTTTTGTATTAGACGCAGTTGTAAATCCATATAATCGTGTATGGACGTTGAAATTTTAAGTTTTAGTAAAAGAATGTTAATATTTTTAAATTGTAATTTGTGAGTTCAGAAAGATATTTGTTGTTGTTGTTGTTGTTAATAAATCTTTTCAGCGGTGTTGGCATCTTTCTACACATGAGAGTAAACTGCACACATAATTTATGAAATCTGAAGTACAATATATTTAGAAGTTGTGCACGTTCCAAGGACACGGAAGAAAAAAAATATGAACATAAAGACTCACGTTCATACGTCAGAGAACAGTAAAATTCATCAAGTAATAAATCTGATCATGATATCTTCCTTATAATAAAAAGTGCCTGCTGTTGATTATGTCTAAACCATGCTCTTCTGGCCTCTCGGAAACAAAGGGTTAATGGAATGTTCCCTGAATGTGCAAGCTTTCTACAGCTTGTAACGATTTCATGTCTTTCTTTGTTTTCCAGAATGACTAGGAAAATTTAATGTTCACTGAGCTTATTTTTCTAAATTAAATGATTAAATCATTGAGTCTATTTTTCTAAATTAAATGATTAAATCATTGAGTTTATTTTTCTAAATTATATGACTAAATAATGGAGTTTACTTTTCTAAATTAAATGATTAGTAATTAAAAGTATTAAGAACATTCTCATAACTCATTTTATTTAAAGAGATCTCTCATAAATCATGTTAGATCATGAGAATTTTAGTAATTCTCATTTAGAAAAAAATTCTCATAACTCATGCTATGTACTGAAAGTTGTTGTCTTTGACAGTATACAGGAACATCGCTTTGTTGTTGTTGTTGCTTTCTGTCTTCTTTTATTTGTTTATTATAGCCTTTCTGTAGCTCCTATTAAGAGCCGAACTGGAAATATTATTGCTTTTTTCTGATATATTTTAAAATTTTGTTTATTTAAAAGAAATTCTGTTATCCTTCTGCATTTTATTAAAACTGCACTTTCATCTTTCTTCATTTTCTAATGTTAGTATCACTTTCCTACGTATCGTACTTACTTCTTCATTTGCTTCTGAATTGAAGCGCTTTGTTTGAGTGTATTGTTATTGTGGGTGTTTTCATGATGTCTCACCTATTATTCGCTCCGTTAATTTTCTTCAGTCTGTATACTAGAAACCGTAAGCTTCCCATTAAGCCATTGAGCCATTCATTCATTCATTCATTCATTCATTCATTCATTCATTCATTCATTCATTCATTTGCATGTCCCTTGCGGAACTTTGCTTCCCAAACAGCACTCCTGTAGGCCTCTCGGTTGTGAGCAAGATGGCCTGCTGCTACTGCGTCCATTTGTAGATCATCAACGATGTCTTGCAGCCATCTTCGTTTTGGTCTTCCTCTTTTTCTTTTTCCCATTATGTATCCTTCCAATAAGGTCTTCTCTAAATTATCATGACGTATAATGTGTCCAAAATATTTAAGTTTTCTCTTTTTAATCCTCTTTACTAGCCAGCCTTCTTCAATATTAAGCTCTTGTAGTATAGATATATGCCACCAAGCCATATGGTGATCGATACGAGAGGAAAGAGCAATGACACATCTAAGAAAGTCTAAATATAATGTGGTCTCCTAAGACAGAGCTATAAATAACCACCATATGAATAAACAATTGGAACAAATAATAAAGGCTACTGAAATGTGATTCTCAAGAAGGATGCTTTGAATATCAGTGGATAGCCAGAAAGACAAATGAAGAAGTACTGCAGCAGGCAAAATTGATGCCACATACAAGAAAAAGACAGTCAAAGTTTCTCGGACACATCAGCAGACGTGAAGGTCTGGAAAAATTGGTCATGACTGGAAAGATAAATGGCGAAGAACAGAGAGAGAGACAGAGACAGAGACAGAGAGAGACCGAGAGACAGAGAGAGACAGAGAGAGAGAGAAGAAGAAGAAGAAGACAGAAATAACTGAATGGTCTGACGGCATGGTTTGAAAACAAGAACTGGATTGATTCAAGACACAGAGGATAGAACGGGATGGAGAGAGATGACCGCCTACGGCTATCGGCATGGCACTATCTGATAATGATGATGACAGCTATATGAACTTTATAGTTACAGGCCGTCCAGATTGTTTGTCATGTATAGTTTCATAAATCTAACATTGTTGTAGTGTAGTACTTCAGGTAGTAATTCAGATGATATAAACCACCACAAAAAAGCGGATGATTACGAAGAAATCAACATCCACTCACACACGACAAGCCAGCCGAATACTGAACACAGCACGACAAGTCGAATACTGAACACAGCACGACAAGCCGAATACCGAACACAGTACGACAAGCCAAATACTGAACACAGCACGACAAGCCGAATACTGAACACAGCAATCTTACTGGAAAGCTTTATCTCTAATTCTGTAGTTTTTGTTTTATTTCAATTTTCCTTCAGAGAACATACAACATACAACATAAAACATATGTATTTGGCACTGCTTCAATATCTCGTACCGACGTAGAAACATGCAAGAGTTCTTTGAAGGAGAACATCAAAGGAAAAGTTCTTTACTACTCCAAAATCAAATATTAGTAATTCCTAAGCTTTAAATCCCTGCACTCTTCAAGATAAAAACTCATCAAATAAATCAGATTTCAGATTTTATGAGTTCTTAGTAACCTTTGACCTCATGAACTTCGAGTACTTCACTATGGTAATTTCTTCGACCTCACGAATGTAAAGTCCTTCACTGTGGTCAATTATTCGACCTCAAGAACTTCGTCCTTCACCATGGTCAATTCTTCGACCTCATGAACTTCAAGTCCTTCACTATGGTCAATTCTTCGACCTCATGAGCGTAAAGTCCTTCACTATGGTCAATTCTTCGACCTATCGAACTTTAAGTCCTTCATTATGGTCAATTCTTCGACCTCATGAGCGTAAAGTCCTTCACTATGGTCAATGCTTCGACCTATCGAACTTCAAGTCCTTCATTATGGTCAATTCCTCGACCTCATGAGCGTAAAGTCCTTCACTATGGTCAGTTCTGTAGTAAGTTTCCAACTACTTTCTGAGAGTCAAGGCCACCATATCATCTCCTCCAATATGTCTTGACTTCTTTCAAGAAATGTCGCGTATTTCAGAAGCTTCGTCCACCATTTTTGCAGGTAACGTTGAGATATGTCCTCTTCGAAGCCCTTTTCGATTCTTTCTCTTCGATGCACTTTTGATGTTTCCTTTTGTTCCTTCCTCATCTTTTTAGTCTTCTGTTGATTCATGAGTTATCTGGGGGTAGGTGGGGGGGGGGGGGGAAGGGTTGCTCCTGATATGACCTCACATATTGTGAAGATTCGAAATGATGTCTTATTCATTTTTTTCTGACTTTTGTTTCTGAGAAAGAAGTATTTAACCAAAGTTCAAAGACTTGAAGGTAGTTGGGAACAACACGGCTTGCACACAGCAAAGCAATAAGAACTAAGCTTTCAAAATTAATCGCCACATTTCATTCTTGACAAGGATTCAGAGAGAGCATGATTCAGAGAGAGCATGATTCAGAGAGATCATGATTCAGAGAGATCATGATTCAGAGAGAGATCATGATTCAGAGAGAGCATGATTCAGAGAGAGAGCATGATTCAGAGAGAGCATGGTTCAGAGAGAGATCATGATTCAGAGAGAGCATGATTCAGAGAGAGATCATGATTCAGAGAGATCATGATTCAGAGAGAGATCATGATTCAGAGAGAGCATGATTCAGAGAGAGATCATGATTCAGAGAGAGCATGATTCAGAGAGAGCATGATTCAGAGAGAGCATGATTCAGAGAGAGCATGTTAGGACAGTAAAAGCTCGTAGGCAATAACAATCATGGCAGCATTAAAGCTTGACCCGCAGCTGCTTGTTTTCCTACATCAGGGGTAGGTCTTCTCTGAGACCGAGCACGCACTGGAAATCCTAAAACTCAGCCCCACACAGAATGGAAAAGCGCGAGAAAATAAACAATGTGGCAGTGTATATTACCGTTGTATGTACCAGATTTACGTCATGCAAGGCAGTCAGGTATCCGCTAGGTTTCGCTGTCATAGACACGAGAATCAAATTAATCATGGTGCAATTCTGTCTTAAAATAAGCACAAATAGGGCACGCCCGCTTCACAATGAACTGGTAAGAGCTAGAGGGAGTGGGCTGAAGAGAAGAAAATCCTGGATGGGCCTTGTGGAATATGTAATCCGTGAAGTAAGAGAACACAGTTTTGTAGGATTAGACCTCGTAGACAAAGAACTTTAGTGAGACGCGAGAGAAAGAAAAATAACAAGAGAATTACCTGAGATTCGAACCACGGACTCAGCTGAGACGAGCAGCCGTTAGCCACGAAAGAACAACGTACTAACGAACTGCGCTATCTCGCATCTCCAATAAAAAGGCGCTTGAAAGCGAAGTCATTAGTAAATATTCAGTCGACACGAGGATTGTGGTACCCGGAAAGAAACGAGGTCATGACACAGAAATTCCGTAGCTTAGATTCAGTCTCTCTAGCAGGTACAAACTTTAGACAAACATACACATGGTCTCCTGCCACGTCTGGTGCATACTTGAGCAACAACAACAACAACAACAACAACAACAACAAACGAACGAATACTCTTTACATGAAGTTAGTTTCAGGTACAGTTTCAGGAACAATTTTTTTTTATAAACATATGAAACAACGAGGCTTTCGTACGGTAAAGTAAGAGAACACAGTTTTCTAGAATTAGACCTCGAAAAAATCGTAGAAAGAAGTTGGTCAGACAAAACACTTCACTGACAACTGTGAATCTGTGTCATTGTCACGAGTGAAGGGGTTAGGGCCTAAAATTATGTAGAAAATAAAAAAAAAAGATAAATAAATCAAGAGCTCCAGACAGATGGTCAGCCAAACAGAACATGTGTAATCAGATGCTATATGCTGAAGGAAATGTTGCAGAGATCGGAGAGCCTATGAAATGTGCCAAGTGTACACAGATGACGGTCCTTCCTAACTAACATTTCTGTTAATGAGCAACTAATTTAGTGATGTTTATAGAAACCTCATATCCTGTAGGTTATCATTTTCAGCTGCCTGACTGAGTGCTAGCAAAGTTTAGTGATGCAGAGTGTTCGGCTATGTTTTGGAGAAGAAGTCTGCTGCCTACAGGTCAGACTAACCTGGCCGAAGCTCACCTTGAAGAACCATTCCACGGGCTCTTCAAATTTTAATCTCAGGATCCCTGCAACTGGTTACAAGTCATTTTGTTGTAAGACATGCTTCAGTGAAAACACTCTCATTTCGTCCAGTGAACCAAATCTGGTCAGCACCCTCTGTTATTTCTGAAACTGCTTCGAGCAAGCTTTCTCTGTTGCTGTAGACTAGCTAAAAGAGCGCGGGGTTGATATGTTCAACAAGGTGATGGAACCTCTATGGCGGTTTACATTTTATTTCGGTCGAAGAAAAAAAAATAGAAGAAAACAAACCATTGATTCAATTTCCTGTGTTTTAATATCATAATCTGTTTCTCTTATCCTACCTTACAGGTGATTATGTATGATTCACCCACTTGACAGAATGAAAGTAGTTCGTTTCAAGATGAGTCACGATGCTGAACACTGTTAGCTCTCGCAACTGTCGCAGAAAGCCGGAGGATAAGAGCAGAACTTCCGAGGTAATGCTG
Source organism: Achatina immaculata (assembly GCA_009760885.1). NCBI lineage: Eukaryota > Metazoa > Mollusca > Gastropoda > Stylommatophora > Achatinidae > Lissachatina > Lissachatina immaculata. The sequence goes on along the minus strand of CM019703.1, from coordinate 5,289,283 downwards.
TGCTGTTCTGAACAGCCAACGTAGGTAGTTTTCTTCTCTCAGAACTCCCAAGGTAATGCTGTGCTGTTCTGAACAGCCAATGTAGGTAGTTTTCTTCTCTCAGAACTCCCGAGGTAATGTTGTGCTGTTCTGAATAGCCAACGTAAGTAGTTTTCTTCTCTCAGAACTCTGTTCTGAACAGCCAACGTAGGTAGTTTTCTTCTCTCAGAACTCTGTTCTGAACAGCCAACGTACGTAGTTTTCTTCTCTCAGAACTCTGTTCTGAACAGCCAACGTAGGTAGTTTTCTTCTCTCAGACGAAAGTGGAAATGCTGAACGGACTCTACGTCGAGGCCAAGCGGTCACACCAGAGGAGCGCCCGACGTAGCGTGGATGTTCCTTTGAAGCCCATCAAACATGGTAAGGCTGTTGTCATTGAGTTTTGTTGTAAGACTGCTATTATTGAGTTTTGTTGTAAGACTGCTATTATTGAGTTTTGTTGTAAGACTGCTGTTATTGAGTTTTGTTGTAAGACTGCTATTATTGAGTTTTGTTGTAAGACTGCTATTATTGAGTTTTGTTGTAAGACTGCTGTAATTGAGTTTTGTTGTAAGACTGCTATTATTGAGTTTTGTTGTAAGACTGCTATTATTGAGTTTTGTTGTAAGACTGCTATTATTGAGTTTTGTTGTAAGACTGCTGTAATTGAGTTTTGTTGTAAGACTGCTATTATTGAGTTTTGTTGTAAGACTGCTATTATTGAGTTTTGTTGTAAGACTGCTGTAATTGAGTTTTGTTGTAAGACTGCTGTAATTGAGTTTTGTTGTAAGACTGCTGTTATTGAGTTTTATTGTAAGACTGCTGTAATTGAGTTTTGTTGTAAGACTGCTGTAACTGAGTTTTGTTGTAAGACTGCTGTAATTGAGTTTTGTTGTAAGACTGCTGTAATTGAGTTTTGTTGTAAGACTGCTATTATTGAGTTTTGTTGTAAGACTGCTGTTATTGAGTTTTGTTGTAAGACTGCTGTTATAGAGCTTTATTGTAAGACTGCTGTAATTGAGTTTTGTTGTAAGACTGCTGTAATTGAGTTTTGTTGTAAGACTGCTGTAATTGAGTTTTGTTGTAAGACTGCTGTAATTGAGTTTTGTTGTAAGACTGCTGTTATTGAGTTTTGTTGTAAGACTGCTGTTATAGAGCTTTATTGTAAGACTGCTGTAATTGAGTTTTGTTGTAAGACTGCTGTAATTGAGTTTTGTTGTAAGACTGCTGTAATTGAGTTTTGTTGTAAGACTGCTGTAATTGAGTTTTGTTGTAAGACTGCTGTAATTGAGTTTTGTTGTAAGACTGCTGTAATTGAGTTTTGTTGTGAGCCTGTTGTTATTGGGTTTTGTTGTAAGACTGCTGTAATTGAGTTTTGTTGTAAGACTGTTGTTATTGTGTTTTGCTGTGAGCCTGTTGTTATTGAATGTTGCTGCAGATTTACCATTACCACCATCATCGCCTTCACAACGCATTCATTATCAAATTATTCATGATTAACATTGCTATATTTTCAACCTCGTTTGAAGTAGTTGTTGACCTTCGCTGTGTCGCTGTAGTCCTGCTGACATTCGCTGTGTCACTGTAGTCCTGTTGATTTCGCTGTTTCACTGAAGTCCTGTTGACATTTGCTATGTCACTGTAGTCCTGTTGACATTCGCTGTTTCACTGTACTCCTGTTTATATTCGCAGTGTCACTGTAGTCCTGGAGATCTTTTCGCCGTCACTGTAGTCTTGTTAATCTTCGCTATGTCACTATAGTCCTATTGGTCTTCGCTGTCAGTGTTGTCCTGTTGATCGTCTCCGTGTCACTGTAGTCTTGTTGATTTTCGCTGTGTCACTGTAGTCCTGCTGATCTTCGTTATGTAAGTGTCGTACTGTTGACTTCGCTCTATCAGTGTGTTCCGATCTGTTTTGTTGATTTACCTGTTCTTCGTACGGGACTTAAAAGCACAAGCACCGATGCCAAAAGTTTGGAACTAACAGTGGGGAGTACTTGTACATCGATTCTTAATATTGTTGTTCATCGTGTAGCATATAGCCCCGAGGGGACATGAGACAAGGTTGTCACACATTTTCATTCTGGTTATTCAGTCTTGCCTTTGATACGTTTGTTCTAGAACTCGTTTTCTCGACCTTTTTTGTTCTAGCACTTGTTCTCTCGACCTTTTTTGTTGTCTCTCGACCTTTTTTGTTCTAGAACTCGTTCTCTCGACCTTTTTTGCTTATTTTTCTGGCTAGGGAGAGTATCCAGAAAAACATTCTTTTTTGCCTTGTACGTTAGCTTATTTTCTGATTTGGTTTTTAAAGAACAATTCCGATTTAAAAATGCTGTCCTTTTAGCATTAGTCAAATCATCATCATCATCATCATCATCATCATCATCATCAGTCCTTTACACTCCCAATGGAGCATAAGTCATCAACAAAAGTTCTCTAGCCAACCCCGTCTTGAGCAAGTCGGGATACCTCAAACCTTGTCTTTCTTACTTTCTTAGGTTCTTGCTGTGTTGTGAGTCTTCAAGTTCCCAATGGCCTGGCCCTCTTTCTTTTCCTTGATGTGTCCAAGTCAAGGCGGTGTAGGGGTGTCTTGTTTTTCTCCAGATTCGTAGTATGTGGCCCATCCATCCATCTTCGTCTTTTGGCTCCTTTAGTAATGTTCTCAATGCCTGTTCGTTTGGTTATTTCCTCGTTCGTCACACATTCTTCCCAGTGTATTCCAGTAATGTTCCTAAGACATCTTCCTTCAAATCCTCTCAGGGAATCGATTTACAGAAGTACATTCAGAAGCTCTCGATGTTGTAACACGTCGCTTTCAAGTGAATTAAACTGTGGGACTAGTCAGAATTTTAAACTATCATGTCAACTAAATATAAGAAATGATGTCATTCTCTTGTTAAAAACATAGTGGGTGTGTTAATGGCAAAGTTGTTTGTTCCGCTTGGAATTTTTTTTTTTCTGATAGCATAAGATGTTACACTGCTATGTGTTCAGTCTGTGCTTTCTGCAGCACAGAGAGACCAGTTTAATAGCATAAAGTAATCGACCTGATCAAGGCGTCCAGTCCAGCTGTCTGTACGCAGTGACACATCTCTTATTTCCAAATAAGGAAATCTAGTAGCACTGGAAATTTAGGAAGGTGAAAAACAAGAGTTGAAAATGCTTCCATATACAGCCCTGGAACTTTTCCGAGTCTAATTTTTAATTAATTAAATGTATATATGTAACAATCAATAAGTATTTTATCTATTCTCTGGGGGAACCAGTATTTATTTGGAAATGGTTAAAATTACAGAAATAAGAGAGCTGTAATGGAGGCTTTAAATTTGCTTTAATGATGCTGTCAATTTGGTGTTCAGTATATCAATCTTTCTATTTGTATCTGATGCGCGTTGATGCGTTGATGCGATCGATTCAGATAGTTTAGAGCGTAACTGGAAAGCTTCACATGTGGAAACACAGGTAGAGGGATGAAGCCAGCTAGAATAACCAGATAGGTTATTCCACGAGAAAAGTCTATAAAAAAAAGGACAAGGACTACATAGGCCTCATTTCTTCGTTTACCATTGAAGATTTATTCTGCATGTGAAGGAAATGTGTCATTTAATTCCTCTGGAATCCGTCAACTCAAACATTACATGCAGACCTTCACAACAGAATTCACCGTTTGTGAGTTACATTGAAGCAGACCGAATGCAGGAGATGTTGGTGAGCAATAGCTTTAACAAATGGGAACAAGAAGATTCTTGTGTGGGTGCGTATTGCTGCTAGACGTGGGGTTCAGACTTTGACAGTTGTGTTGTGCACGTTTATCTGAAGCTGAAAGTTAGGAGTGCAGACGTTTGCCTTCGTTTGTGGGGCATGACGCAGAATGTGACGTGATGTGAACTTTGCAGATTAGTTTTCCTTTTACATCAAATATGCCTGGCGCGTCGTGTCAGTTAGTTGAAACTTAAGGCACGATGTTGATACCAATTATTTCAGGTTGTGAATTGATGATGTTGATGTAAATTATTTCAAGTTGTGAACTGATGATATGATGTTGATATAAACTATTTCAGGTTGTGAACTGATGATGCTGATATCAATTATTTCAGGTTGTGAATTGATGATGTTGATATCAATTATTTCAGGTTGTGAATTGATGATGTTGATATAAAAAACGGACACTTAATCAGTCAGATTTATGAGCAATTTCAGTAGAGAGAATTAAAGGTCTGCTGGTAACGATGAACACAATATCAGCTGAAACTTTGAGCAGCTGTTTTCGATGTGACAAAAGACACCAAGTAAGTAACAGCTGAAAACATTTGACTTTCGCGTTGGTTAGGACGCTGATCTCGAAGACTGAGAGGCAACTTCCCAGAAGACGGTCAACATAGAAGTGAACTCTAGGCGAGCAGGGATGCGTTTTTTACATGGAAGTTGGCGAAAGAGAAAAGGTGAGCAACATTTGAATTAACCGTGGCTTGTTGTGACCGTCTTATGGTAAGATTTCATTGTAGACCGTTTGAATTCAGCTTGGACAACAGTATAGGGTTATATGTTCTTTTTTGGTACAGTTTGTACGCGGTACATGTGATAAAATCAGCTTATACGAGAACTGTTTCTGAAAACTAACATAAATACATTGGTTTATAATTTAAGAAGCAAGAGTTTCATTTAAAATGTGTCTGGGGATTCTCAAATTTTGTGTCGCTTGTCCTTACATACCTTACATACTTTATATTCATTCATTCATTCATTCATTTATTTGCATGTCCCTTGCGGAACTTTGTCTCCCTAACAGCACTCCTGTAGGCCTCTCGGTTGTAAGCATGATGTATCCATTTGCAGATCATCAACGATGTATTGCAGCCATCTTCGCCTTGGTCTTCCTCTCTTTATTTTTTTCGCATTATGTACCTTTCAAAGATGGTTTTCTCTAGATTATCATGACGTTTAAGGTGTCCAAAATATTGAAGTTTTCTCTCTCTAATCCTCATTACTAGCCAGCTTTCTTCAATATTAAGTTCTTGTAGTATGGATGTATTTGTTCTTTTTGTGTCCATGATATTTGAAGAGCTCTGCTGTAGCATTTACATTCAAAGCCATTTATTTGTTTCTCAGCTGTTTTGTTAAGTGTCCAGGTCTCACAGGCGTACGTTGCGATGGGAAAGATGTATGCCCTTAAAAATCTTATTTTTGTAGTTCTGTCTGTTCCTCTCCACAGATTCTTTATTTGTTTTACTTTCTGAGGAGCGATAGAAGTCCTCCTTTTAATTTCCCTCATTGTATCTCCATTATTAGTTAGCAGTGATCCGAGATATCCAAAACTCTCCACTTCTTCTAGTTTTTCCTCATTGATACATATTTCAGCTGCCTTGTTTGTTTTGTCAGTTGTCATCAATTTAGTTTTCTTCGCATTAAGATAGATCTTTTGCTCTTCACTATTCTTACGGACTGACATAATTAGTTTTTCCATTCCTTTTTACGTTGTGGACAGTAATACTATGTCATCAGCATAACTAATCTCTGGTATTTCACAACCTCCAATTGTTATTGCATTGTAATATTCTTTGTCTACATCTTCTCTAACATTCCTCATTATATTTTCAGTATACAAGTTAAATAAGTAAGGCGACAATATGCACCTCTGATGGACCCCTTGTTTTATGTCAAACCAAGTTGTTGTTTCACCATTTATTCTTACTGCTGCCTGTTGGCCTAGATACAGTAGTGAAGTTAATTGTATCAAATGTGTTGGAAATCCCATTTTTTCCATCATTTCCCAAAGTTTCTGGTGTTGTACACAATCAAATGCCTTTGAGTAGTCTATAAAGGCTAAATATAGATTCACATGAAACTCTCTGCATTTCTCTATTATTAATCTTATTTTGAATATATTATCTCTTGATCCTCTTCCTTGTCTGAAACCAGCTTGAACCATATTGACTTCTTCTTCTGTTTTCTTACAAAGTCTACCCATTATGATTTTTAACAGAATTTTACTGGCATGACTAATCAGAGCAACAGTTCTGTAGTTTGTGCATAATTTCAGGTTACCCTTTTTTTGGCAGTGTATGAATACAGTTCTTTTCCATTCTTTTGGCCAAATACCTGAATGCCATATCTTTTTACATAGTGCATGATAAATTATTGCACATTCCTTTCCTCCTGCTTTGATAAGTTAAGCTGTTATGTCATCATATCCTGGTGATTTGCCATTTTTCAGATTCTTTATTGCCCATAAAACTTCTTCTGTTGTCGGTTCGGGATCTTTCTCTTCCAATAACAATTCACACTGTTGATTTCTGCTTTCACAGTCAGTTGTTTCATACATTCTTCTGTAATATTCCTTCCACATACTTTATATATACCGTAAATATAATAAGTCCCATAGCAGCTTATAGAAGTAGGAGCTGGAGACAGGAGTTTAGATGAGGTCCGAATGACTGACAACTCACTACCAAAAATAGCACTAAGATGGACACCACAGGGGAACAGAAGTAAGGGTAGACCAAAAGAGACAACAGAAAGGATGTTGAGCAATAGAGGGCTCACCTGGGCAAGAGCAGAAAAAAAGGCGAAGGACAGGCATTTGTGGAAAACCCTTGCGGAAGCCCCATGTGCCCTGGGCACTTAAGGTTCAGAGAGAGAGAGAGAGTTCTTCAAAGAAATGTCAGGTTTACATTAAGCTGCCTTTAGTTCCTGAATAAAATGTCAGGTTTATATTAAGCTGCTCTTATTTCCTCAAAGAGATGTCAGGTTTACATAGTACATTGCCAATATTCAAATTATATATATATATATATATATATATATATATATATATATATATACACATACATATCTTATATCGTATATCCTTCCCGTGCCGTTAAACGTCACACAGGGCTCGCAAAGCAGTTCACCAATTTTTCCTGTCCTCGGCGAGTCTTTCAACCTCATCAAAGGATTTTATGCCTATTAATTTGGCCTCTCTTAATAATGTCCTCTCCAGAGTTTCACGCGGTCTGCCTCTTTCTCTTTGGCCTGTTGTGTTCCACTTGATAGCTTGTTTTGGGATTCTCTGATCATTTCTTCTCATCAATTATATATATATATATACATGCACACACAGAGTACACAATATATTACATTGACATATGAAAAAAAAATTCAAAGCTATTTTAAGTTTTATTATACAAACCATTCTTTTCAATGTAAAGAGGTTCCTTGGAGGCACAGATCTCTGTCAGTTTTATCTCGCGCTAGCTTGCGACTAAGAACTAAACTTCCGTGGCTTCTCTTCCTGGCGGGTACATAGTATAAAAATAAGCAAAAACTGCACTGTGATCTGGTCAAAAATATTTTTTGCTCTAAAAATTCTGCCGCACACCTATAGTTCTCTTGTGACACACCTATAGTTCTCTTGTTACACACCTATAGTTCTCTTATGACACATCTTGTGACACACCTATAGTTCTCTTGTGACACACCTATAGTTCTCTTCTGACACACCTATAGTTCTCTTCTGATACACCTATAGTTCTCTTGTTACACACCTATAGTTCTCTTATGACACACCTATAATTCTCTTGTGACACACCTATAATTCTCTTGTGACACACCTATAGTTCTCTTGTGACACACCTATAATTCTCTTGTGACACACCTATAATTCTCTTGTGACATACCTATTGGTCTCTTGTGACACACCTATAATTCTCTTGTGACACACCTATAATTCTCTTGTGACACACCTATAGTTCTCTTGTGACACACCTATAGTTCTCTTGTGACACACCTATAATTCTATTGTGACACACCTATAGTTCTCTTGTGACACACCTATAGTTCTCTTGTGACACACCTATAATTCTATTGTGACACACCTATAGTTCTCTTGTGACACACCTATAATTCTCTTGTGACACACCTATAGTTCTCTTGTGACACACTTATAGTTCTCTTGTGACACACCTATAGTTCTCTTGTGACACACCTATAGTTCTCTTGTGACACACCTTTTTATAAAATGTGATCATAAACTATGATCTGTTTAACTGAAACTTAACTAAGAGATAGAAAACATTTTTAACCAATGTCCGGAGCAGCGGTATCTGTTTAATTAGAAAAAAAATTCAGAAATGGAAAATACCATTCTAACAAACAAACAAACAAACAAACAAACACATAGTTGGAAGTTGTCCCTGGTTATTGTCATCTTTTTTTTCAATGTCAAAGTCATGCAAAATATACCGGCTGAGATCAGACATTTTCAACTCTCCAGATTTCATCATGCGTTTTGTATTGTTGCTTGTTATTTCTATGTTTTTTTCCACCTGTTTTTGTTTAGACCAAGTGATCTTCGCTAGATTATCTCTCTCTCTCTCTCTCTCTCTCTCCGTTTCTTTCGTTAGTATCTCAGTAATAAAGGGATCACATATTTCAGAAAAGTAAATGAAAGTGGCATTTCTTGAACTTCTAGAAAACAGTGAAGAAACTTCAAGCAGACTTCGCTTCATTGAAGTCTCTACAAGCCCTGACAGTATATTTTCTCCCTGCCACTCAGTTTTATTTAACTCTTCCTGCCACTCAGTCTTATTTAACTCTCCCTGCCACTCAGTCTTATTTAACTCTCCCTGCCACTCAGTTTTATTTAACTCTCCCTGCCACTCAGTTTTATTTAACTCTTCCTGCCACTCAGTTTTATTTAACTCTCCCTGCCACTCAGTCTTATTTAACTCTTCCTGCCACTCAGTCTTATTTAACTCTCCCTGCCACTCAGTCTTATTTAACTCTCCCTGCCATTCAGTCTTATTTAACTCTCCCTGCCACTCAGTCTTATTTAACTCTCCCTGCCACTCAGTCTTATTTAACTCTCTCTGCCACTCAGTCTTATTTAACTCTCCCTGCCACTCAGTCTTATTTAACTCTCCCTGCCACTCAGTCTTATTTAACTCTCCCTGCCACTCAGTCTTATTTAACTCTCCCTGCCACTCAGTCTTATTTAACTCTTCCTGCCACTCAGTCTTATTTAACTCTCCTTGCTGTTAAAGTTTATTTATTTATTCCTGTCATTCAAACATATTTCTTTTTCCCTACCACTCAAGTTCATTTCTTTCTCCTTACTACCCATGCTCATTTCTTTCCCCTTACTACCCATGCTCATTTCTTTCTCTCAGTCACTCAGACAATTTCTTTTTAAAAAATCTCAGAATGAAGCGACACGTTGAATAGAAATGCTTGTGGGCTGGATTTCAACAATTCTGATTAGAAATAAGAGCCCTGGGAACTGTTCTCTAGAGCGTGCACGGGCATGATTCTCACGAGCCTGAGGGAGGTTTAGACATAATGGAGCGAGCGAAACAAAGGAGCACGGGATCATGATAGCTCTTCAGTTTTCGATGCAAGACAGACTGAAGGGGTGCAAGACGATGTGGATGATTACCGTGACTGACAGAATGTAGCAGTGATTTATACTAACAGAAAGAAAAACGACCAAAAGAAGAGAAGAATAGAGAATGAGATAGGAAATAAGAAAGAGCGCACGTCGACAAGTGAATCGACATAGACATGGCTTCTAAGATTTAAGTTATCGGATTCTGGCCCCGTCATCACTGCCGCTTCTGTTCGTTAGAGTTCTCGCCGTCTTTTCCATCCACCTTTGAAGGCAAATTTATAGACTAATCAGGAGTTTAATATTGATAATCTTTGAAGGCAAATTTATAGACTCATCAGGAGTTTAATATTGATAATCTTTGAAGGCAAATTTATAGACTCATCAGGAGTTTAATATTGATAGTCTTTGAAGGCAAATTTATAGACTCATCAGGAGTTTAATATTGATAATCTTTGAAGGCAAATTTATAGACTCATCAGGAGTTTAATATTGATAATCTTTGAAGGCAAATGTATAGACTCATCTGGAGTTTAATATTGATAATCTTTGAAGGCAAATGTATAGACTCATCTGGAGTTTAATATTGATAATCTTTGAAGGCAAATGTATAGACTCATCTGGAGTTTAATATTGATAATCTTTGAAGGCAAATGTATAGACTCATCTGGAGTTTAATATTGATAATCTTTGAAGCAGAAATGTGGTTTATTAGAAGAATGTTGCGAATCCCCTGGACAGCAAAAATAACTAATGAAGAATGTAGGAGAAGAGCTGGAGAGACAAAAAAAAACTTGTCAAAAAGATAAGAGATAGACAATGTACTTTCATAGGACATGCAATGAGAAGAGGGGGCATTGAAAATATTATAACAACAGGAAAAATAGAAGGAAGAAGATCAAGAGGAAGACCAAGAGAAATGATACTGGACAGTCTGACGGGATGGTGTGAGAGGAGATCACCAACTGAACTGATGGCCTGCATGAAGGATCGGATACTCTGGAGAAGCATAATAGCCAACACCAGTCGGCACGACACATTATGATGATGATGAATCTTTGAAGGGAAATTTATAGACCCATCAGGAGTTTAATATTGATAATCTTTGAGCACTTCATTTCATCACTGAAACTGACGTTACTCACAGCTTTGCTTGAAATAAAATCTTTCGTCGTCCATTTGAAGAAAGACTTTGTATAATTATGGAGAATTTGCAATGCATAAAGATTAGCTAACCAAGCAACAGAAGGAAAAAAAAACCCAAAGTAATTAAACTGTGTAACACACAGAAAGTTTCCGACTTTAAATTAGTCAACAGTTATTAATTTCCACGTGAGAAAAACGAATGTGACATTAAAAACACTCAGTTAGCTCTTATTGTTTTGATATTGCTTATTTAATGTGTCAAGGAAAGTGTAGCATTTTTATGACGCAAAGCTTTCCCGGCTACCAGACATTTTGACAGCGTTGAATTACTGCTTATAGTATCTGTGGCAACCATATTGTTTACTTCTGTGTGGCAAATGTGAAAAAACCTCAATTTGAATTCCACATTTAAATTAATACAAGATTTTAATATTTTCAAGAAGTATATATATATATATATATATATATATATATATATATACACATCAGGAGTTTAATATTGATAATCTTTGAAGGCAAATTTATAGACTCATCAGGAGTTTAATACTGATAATCTTTGAAGGCAAATGTATAGACTCATCTGGAGTTTAATATTGATAATCTTTGAAGGCAAATGTATAGACTCATCTGGAGTTTAATATTGATAATCTTTGAAGGCAAATGTATAGACTCATCTGGAGTTTAATATTGATAATCTTTGAAGGCAAATGTATAGACTCATCTGGAGTTTAATATTGATAATCTTTGAAGCAGAAATGTGGTTTATAAGAAGAATGTTGCGAATCCCCTGGACAGCAAAAATAACTAATGAAGAATGTAGGAGAAGAGCTGGAGAGACAAAAGAAACCTTGTCAAAAAGATAAGAGATAGACAATGTACTTTCATAGGACATGCAATGAGAAGAGGGGGCATTGAAAATATTATAACAACAGGAAAAATAGAAGGAATAAGATCAAGAGGAAGACCAAGAGAAATGATACTGGACAGTCTGACGGGATGGTATGAGAGGAGATCACCAACTGAACTGATGGCCTGCATGAAGGATCGGATACTCTGGAGAAGCATAATAGCCAACGCCAGTCGGCACGACACATGATGATGATGATGATGAATCTTTGAAGGCAAATTTATAGACCCATCAGGAGTTTAATACTGATAATCTTTGAGCACTTCATTTCATCACTGAAACTGACGTTACTCACAGTTTTGCTTGAAATAAAATCTTTCGTCGTCCATTTGAAGAAAGACTTTGTATAATTATGGGGAATTTGCAATGCATAAAGAAAATGTAGCCAACCAAGCAACGGAAGGAAAAAAAAAACCCCCAAAGTAATTAAACTGTGTAACACACAGAAAGTTTCCGACTTTAAAATAGTCAGCAGTTATTAATTTCGATGTGAGAAAAACGAATGTGACATTAGAAACACTCAGTTAGCTCTTATTGTTTTGATATTGCTTATTTAACGTGTCAAGGAAAGTGTAGCATTTTTATGAAGCAAAGTTTTCGCGGCTACCAGACATTTTGACAGCGTTGAATTACTGCTTATAGTATCTGTGGCAACCATATTGTTTACTTCTGTGTGGCAAATGTGAAAAAACCTCAGTTTGAATTCCACATTTAAATTAATACAAGATTTTAATATTTTCAAGAAGTATATATATATATATATATATATATATATATATATATATACACATTTCGCAGTGATGTAATAGCTTGAATTTGTAACAGGACTGGATTTAAAGATGCCGCGAAAGTGGTTTAATAGCGCAAACAGTTTTTGCTACGTTTGTGGCGAAGTGACTTTTTTTATCATAGAAACGCCATATTACACCTCTAATCAAAACAGCATATCATTATTATTTAGGTTGTAAGATAACTGGCCAAGACAAGCCCTGGGCACCTGACATTTGCTGTAATAAATGTGATGTGGAACTCCGTGGTTGGTGGAAGAGTAAAGGACAGTCAATGGATTTCACGATTCCCATGGTATGGAGAGAGCCTACAGATCATGTAAGTGATTCCCATGATACAGAGAGAGCCTACAGATCATATAAGTGATTCCCATGATACAGAGAGAGCCTACAGATCATGTAAGTGATTCCCAAGATACAGAGAGAGCTTACAGATCATGTAAGTGATTCCCAAGATACAGAGAGAGCCTACAGATCATGTAAGTGATTCCCAAGATACAGAGAGAGCTTACAGATCATGTAAGTGATTCCCAAGATACAGAGAGAGCCTACAGATCATGTAAGTGATTCCCAAGATACAGAGAGAGCCTACAGATCATGTAAGTGATTGCTGTTTGTGCATGGTGCCTCCTCTTCAACACCGAATGTCTACAACGAAGAAGCGGACCTTGAGGTATCCAAATATTCCATCTGATACACGACCATATGGAGACAATCTGCCTATTCCTGTCCCATCAGACCAGTACTTTTTGGAGCTCGATGAAGAATTTAGTCAAGAAACATCAGCGGAGCCTGTACAACAAGATTCAGAATTTACACCAAAAGGTTCGGTGGATAAGCTACACAGAATTTCCCAAAATGAACCGAGTGATCTAATTCGAGATCTTGACCTGTCCGAAAGAAAAATACTGAACTTCTTGCATCAAGACTTAAACAGTCGAATCTCTTGGAGGAAAATGTATAGGGGTCGACAGAAAAACGTATCTCCATTTTTTTCAGAATGGAACACAACACTGTTGCCTGCCATGATGTTAATGATCTTAGGGCACATTTGAAAATGGAACATAGACCACAAGACTGGAGACTCTTCTTAGTCTCAACAAAGTTAAGCTTGAAAGCTGTTTTTTCTATACAATGGCAGTTAACTACCATCGCTACCTGTAGGTGGCACTGCGCACGTGAAGGGGAACTATGAAAATATGAAACTGCTTCTCCAAATAATAAAAATATAGCAACCGTCAGTGTCAGATTTGTGCAGATTTGTTCAGATGTGTATTGCAGTTTTACTTGGAGTGCAGTTAGGAGACAACAAGTATTGTTTTTTTCTCTGCGAATGGGACAGTCGACAGAGATCTTCCCATTACATAAGAAAAATCTGGCCTGATAGGAAAATTCTGGAGCTTGTAAAGAAGATTGTCCAGCAGACTCCTGTTGTTGATCACGGGAAAATCATTCTGCCCCCTTCGCATTTTAAATTGGGGCTAATGAAGAACTTTGTCAAGAGGATGAATCAGGAAGGAGTGGCATTCAAGTACCTGAAGACAAAATGTCATCATCTTAGTGATGCCAAAATAAAGGAAGGAATCTTTGTAGGCCTCAGATTAGGGAACTGCTAAATGATAAATACTTTGGTTCCATTCTTCATGGGAATGAGAAAGAATCTTTGTAGGCCCCCAGATTAGGAAACTACTAAATGATAAATACTTTGGTTCCATTCTTCATGGGAATGAGAAAGAATCTTTGTAGGCCCCCAGATTAGGAAACTACTAAATGATAAATACTTTGGTTCCATTCTTCATGGGAATGAGAAAGAATCTTTGTAGGCCCCCAGATTAGGAAACTACTAAATGATAAATACTTTGGTTCCATTCTTCATGGGAATGAGAAAGAATCTTTGTAGGCCCCCAGATTAGGGAACTACTAAATGATAAACAGTTTGATTCTGTTCTTCATGGGAATGAGAAAACAGCTTGGGAAGCCTTCAGATCTAATCTGTTGTTCATAGTTTCCTGGGAAACCAAAGAAATAAAAACTATCTTGTGGCTGTTAATGAACTTCTCACAGCACACCAACAATTAGGTTGCAACATATCACTCAAAATCCATTTCCTGGAATCTCATCTTAACTTCTCCCCCCCCCCCCACCCCTAACTGTGGTGCTGTAAGTGATGAACACGGGGAGCGTTTCATACAAGACATTTCATTAATGGAAAGAAGGTACTAGGGGAGGTGGAACACATCTATGCTTTCTGACTACTGTTGGAATGTGACAAGAGTTCCTCCGAAGTGGAACACATCTATGCTTCCTAACTACTGTTGGAATGTGACAAGAGTTCCTCCGAAGTGGAACACATCTATGCTTTCTAACTACTGTTGGAATGTGACAAGAGTTCCTCCGAAGTGGAACACATCTATGCTTCCTAACTACTGTTGGAATGTGACAAGAGATCCCCAGAAGTGGAACACATCTATGCTTCCTGACGACTGCTGGAATGTGACAAGCGATCCCCAGAAGTGGAACACATTTATGCTTCCTGACTACTGTTGGAATGTGACAAGAGTTCCCCAGAAGTGGAACACATCTATGCTTCCTAACTACTATTGGAATGTGACAAGAGTTCCCCCGAAGTGGACCACATTTATGCTTCCTGACTACTGTTGGAATGTGACAAGAGTTCCCCAGAAGTGGAACACATCTATGCTTCCTGACTACTGTTGGAATGTGACAAGAGATCCCTAGAACTGGAACACAATTAGTGAGGTTTTTATTCTTTACATAGCCATCCACCAAGGGGACTAAAAAATGAATATGGTTTTTAATACAAATTTTGACATTTAAATATCTCGAAAACTAAAGCAAATAACAATTTTCTGATCTCATATTTGTCTTTAACATCCATTTTCAGTAGGAACTGGCAAATTTTAAACAGGAAACAGAAAAAAGTAGATGGGGGGGGGGAGGGTTGTTTCACGTTGTTATCCTTAAATTGCATGCCCTGATATTTTATCTCCTGCTTTGACACCATGAACTATGAATTATCATATATGAGGAACGGAACAGATGGGGCAGAGGAAGCAAGAGAGATCGTCCATAGAGTCTCAGACTGCATGTCTCTCTCTTTCTTCCTCTCCCAGACTCTCTCTCTCTCGATCTTAAAACAGTTCTAAACAGCGATCGATTGCCCTTTTCTCCTTCTGCGTCGACATTTCTCATGTTTCTTTCATAAACCATCATAACAGCGTCATCAAAAAAAAAAGCGCATTTGAGCTCAATCTTATGTTTGTCCGTCACGAACCGAACGCATGTCCGAGTCTCTAAACATTTTCCGAGTTTGTAAGTTTACCCTTAACATCATTCCACGAACAGTGCAGTGGCAGGAACATGTGTTCGTAGAGGCAGCTGCTTCAGGGTGGTGAAGCGGTAAAGAAGTTGTAGATGACATAGCCATACATCAATGTCTGTCTGGTTAAGTGTTTATTTCTTGGAAATTGATTTTGTATGGTTTCCTAAGTGGATTGCTGAATATTTAAAATGGGTGGTTACCGATGTGGTTACCGAAGAGCGTCGTCACTGAAATGAAGTGTTGGGTGGTTATAAAAATGCGTTGTTAAAGTTTTAAATGAACTGTTGAATATTGAAATGAATTCCTGAAAAGTTTTATTTACGTGATGTATTTTATTTACTACTAAAACCGATTTTATGAGCTGCCGTAAGAATAGTTATTTCGTTATATGTATATTTTTATCGGGGGAAAATTAAAGCATAACGCATTGAACTGTTTGGCTATGTATGCAAAAATTACCTCGAAATTATTATAATAATATAATATAATATAATATAATATAATTAATACTATAATAGCCTTAATAACGCACGCCTGGAGAAAAGAGAAATGAAGGCCGATTACAGACAAACTGTCTATAAACACTGAAATAGAGGCGGATATTTACAACACAGTGAGGACACCATACAAAACGTGACTACAGGCCATCATAAAAAAAGGATAACTTATTATTTTCTGAAGAAGTCAATCAATTTGCACACCTTGGCAGCTACATAGACCAGGATGGTGACACTAGAAAGGAAGTTAGGATCAGAATTGCAAAAGCAGCATCAATCTTCAAGAATCTTGAGAACATATGGAATTCAAAAGTTATAAGCACAAAAACCAAGTTAAGACTATTCAATTCAAATGTAATATCCACCCTCATTTATGCATGCGAAAGCTGGAAAACAACTAAAGAAATAGAAAAGAAATTAGACTCTTTTGAAAACAAATGCCTAAGGAAAATACTCGGCATCAAGTGGAATGAATTCAAGAACAATGGAGAGATAAGACAGATGACTGAACAACAACCAGTCTCACGGGTGATCAGGAAAAGGAGATGGACATATGTTGGCCACTTGATGAGAAGAAATGAGCAGAGAACCCCAAAACAAGCTATCAAGTGGAACACAACAGGCCGAAGAAAAAGGGGCAGACCGCGTGAAACTCTGAAGAGAACATTATTAAGAGAGGCCAAGTTAACAGGCATAAAATCCTTTGATGAGGTTGAAAGACTCGCCGAAGACAGGAAAAATTGGCGAACTACTTTGCGAGCCCTATGTGACGTCTAACGGCACGGGAAGGATATAAGATATATAAGATAAGATATTATTTCTCTGTAAGATAACAGAATGTCTACTGCAGAGTGACTGCTTCGATGACAGTCCAAGAACGTGGATGGATGGATGGATTTTTACGGTATTGTTGCAATATGGAGTATTTTCATGTCATTTCTTTAGAATGCATCTGCGTTGTCATTTTTTGTCACATATAAATGACACATGGTCATTATTTTCTATATCTTCATATGTGAAATATCTCAGTTTTCTAACTGATGTCACATTTCTTGATTGCTTGCTCATTTCTCTCATCTTTTGTAAAATCCACTTAGGCCACACAGATTTACACAGGAATCATCTTTGTCATATACTGGATGTTCGGTTTATGTTTTATATGTTGGATATTGGGATTATGTCTTATGTGTTGGATGTTCGGTTTGTGTCTTACGTATTGGGTGTTTAGTTTAAGTCTTATATGTTGGATGTTAGGTTTATGCCTTATGTGTTGTTTGGTTTGTCTTTTACATCTTAGGTGACGCCTTTTTTCATTGTTGTCATCTAAATTCA
This sequence comes from Achatina immaculata, assembly GCA_009760885.1. Classification (NCBI taxonomy): domain Eukaryota; kingdom Metazoa; phylum Mollusca; class Gastropoda; order Stylommatophora; family Achatinidae; genus Lissachatina; species Lissachatina immaculata. Next base: position 5,271,889 of record CM019703.1, on the reverse strand, counting down.
GGTCATACATTAACCTCTGTGCTTGATGGAAATTCTACTTTGAAACTATACATTTTTTTTTTCAATTCTTCAGATGATTTCTAAAATTCTACATCGTGCCTTTCATTTTTCTTCAAACTGCTTTGTTCATACAATATTATGGCTCTCCAAATCTCTACGTTTCTCATCTCCGATTGCTGCCTGCTTTTAAGTGCCCTTTCTTAAATTCTCTAATGTAAAATGTATCATTCCACGTTGGTGCTTCATCGGATATACCTTTTCTGTCTTTTGATCTTTGTTGACTACTGCAAGACAATCTTGTCTCTGGAAATAGTTAATGGATTTCATATCATTTGAGAACATCTCTTTTTCTGCTTTATTGTCCACTAACACTTCTGCTTTATTGCCTGACATATCTGAACCCGTTTTACAAAGACAGACTTCCAGTGTATTTAAGAAAAAAAAAACCCCTAAAAACTAGGGATTTGCAGAATTGACGTAGTTGTGAATCTTTTGTTGCTGGTGTTTTTCTGTTTATTGCTGATGAATTTCACATGAAGTGAAGTATTTCCCCAAAGATTACCTCAAATTTTCTAGGACACCACATGGACCCGCATGAGCGGATCTTCCTGGACGCTGTGGAGAAAGGGGATAAGCCGACTGTGATACGATGCCTGGCCAGCCCAAGCCTTGTTAGCGTCAACTGCACGGACATGCTGGGACGGTCTGCCATACAAATCGCGGTGGATAATGAAAACAGTGAACTGGTGGAACTTTTGTTGCAGCAAGATGGAGTTAAAATAGGTATGGTTAGTCTAGTAGTAACTGTTGAAAATCTCACCAGTTATACTGTAAGATGTGCAGGATAAATTAACAGTGGCGGATCACTTAAAACATAAAGTGCATAAAATTCCACTTTAATAAGTAGAAAGCATTTTTTAAAATTAATTTTTGATCTAAAACTATATGCCCTTTAATTTATTTGGCTGCCGTCATCTTCACCAAGTTATGCCTCTAAATTCATACTTCACTACTATTATTCAATTGTTTTTTTATGCAACTCTCAGAACTCTTAAATGTATATTTTTATCTTTCTTTCTTAAAGTAAATTAATGTTGAGACAAATTATGCGCATCTATCATACCATGGCGATGTCTTTCAGAAACAGCTTAATCCTCCCTCTTCATCTACCTCGTCCAATCAGGTGACGCGTTGCTGTACGCCATAAGAGAAGGCGTGTATAGGATTGTGGAGATGCTGATAGAACATCCGTCCATATCACGTGACATGCTCGGACCTGAGTGGACTAAAGCTCGTCACGTGGACGACGAAAGTTTTGACTACTCGCCAGACATCTCTCCTGGTATGTTAGATTTAAGTCGCATAGATTACATGTGGTAGGGCTGTGAAGTGTTACAAGTTTCCGGTTTCTAGGCCGCAGGTTTATGAGTGGTGGGGGGGGGGAGGGCAGCACCTGTGCTTGCTGCCTTTGTTGTTTTCCCAAGGAAACGCTGGGCACCCATTTCCTGCACATGGATCGATCTTGTCCAGAAAATATCTCTCTCACACACATACACCCCCGCACCCCCCCCCCCCCCCCCCCCAAACAGGAGTCGAACCCAGAAACATGTGGTCCGTAAGCGGGTGCAATAACTACTACACCGCTGAAACACCTTATAGATCATACTATATGACGAACAGAACCTCATTCATTTGCATGTCCCTTGCGGAACTTTGCCTCCCAAACAGCACTCCTGTAGGTCTCTCGGTTGTAAGCAAGATGGCCAGCCGCTGATGCATCCATTTGCAGATCGTCAACGATGTCTTGCAACCATCTTCGTTTTGGTCTTCCTCTCTTTCTTTTGAACAGAACCTGCAGTTGAAAAATAACCTGAACATCATATCAAAAGCAGACTCAGCATGTAAGACTAATAAAGGCAGAACGAGAAGCTTGTAACAACAAAAATACATTTTCGGCTGCAGTACCAAACTGTTAGCACAGAAAATGAACCTACAGTTCCATGTATTTCTGTTGTTTAATTAAGTTTATAGTGGAATTTTTAACACAATTTAGAACAAAATTGTAAAACTTTTAATGGAAATGTTGACGTCTAAGATAATCCTGAAGACTGTATAGAAGACAAGACTTATTAGACTGAGAAATATCATCTTGTATGAGAAGGCTGTTACTAACTGTCGGTTTTCCAAGATCAAAACACAGAACTGTGTGATTATACCTCGAAAAAAATCATAGACAAAGCACTATTAGACGCCAGAGAAAGAGAAATAACAAGAGAATTACCTGGAACTTGAACCATGGACTCCGGTAGAACGAGCAACCGCTTAGCCATGAGAGAACAATGCACATTAATCAGCTATCTCGCACCCCCCCCCCCCCCCCCTTAGTGTTTGATAGGGAAGCCGTTACTGCCTGGCTGGTCTAGAATCATGACAACCGGCAACCGGAAAGGGAACGCGGCCACAAAACAGAAATTCCAAGAAAGGAAACGTGGCCACAAGACAGAAATTCCAGGAAAGGGAACGCGGCCACAAGACAGAAATTCCAGGAAAGGGAACGCGGCCACAAGACAGAAATTCCAGGAAAGGGAACTCGGCCACAAGACAGAAATTCCAGGAAAGGGAACGCGGCCACAAGACATAAATTCCAGGAAAGGTAACGCGGGCACGAGACACAGAAATTCCAGGAAAGAGGCAAGACCATGAAACAGAAATTTCAGGAAAGGGAACGCAGCCACGAGACAGAAATTCCAGGAAAAGGAACGCGGGCACGAGACACAGAAATTCCATGAAAGGAGCAAGGCCATGAAATAGAAATTCCCGGAAGGGGAACGAGGTCATGAGATACAACATTCCGTCGCTTAAATTCAGTCTCCTCCAGTTACCAAATGTTTGAGACAAACATACACATGGTCTCCTGCAAATGTCTAGTGCATACAGTAGCAACAAATAAACGAATACTTTTTACATAAATATAATTTCAGTTTATGGTTTCAGATACAGTATTTTTACAAACGGGAAACAACGAGGCCTTCGCACTGTGCTTTGCCTATGATGTTTGTCGAGGTCTGATCATACAATACCGTAGTCTATCACTTTATCGTGCGAAACTGTTGTGATAGTATAACATGATCACTATGACAGGAATTGACAAGTTATTCATTCTTCATTGGACTTGCTGAAAGGGGTTTTTACATAGGCTCACTTCAGGAAACAAAGAAAGCGATTGTAGCCCATATCTCGTGTGATATGATATCTGGGTTTCTGTAAGCCTCTCAGGTAACCCATGTTACTGGGAGAGAAAACTAATATTCGTGGAGAGATACTCAACAACAGCACAAGCACGCACATATTTTCTTATCGGCGTTTTTTTTTTTTTAATTTGAAAGACAGTTTTGAAGCAGAAACATGTTTGAACTTGTGTTGAACGTCATATATTTTTCTGAACAGCGTTTCTCATAACTGATTCTAGAAATATTGATTTTGTATAATCGATCACAGTAACGGCCGACAAGACGAGAGATCAGGTCCCGGTTTGCTTGTTTTGTCTTCGAGTTTGGTTCTCGTCGCCATTATCAAAAGACAGTTTACCCCTTATATAGCTTCGCTGTTCTTGTGGCTTGGTTCACTAAAACTCTGAAATATACAGATTGTTACATCATGTTGTATCATGTTATACAACAGCCCTTATCGATAATCTGACAGTGATACTGGCCGCCCATTGCAACCAGTTCGAGATCCTACAACTTCTCCTCGTCCACGGAGCATCCATTGAACGACCTCACCAGCTGTCCTGCTCTTGTAAGAGATGCCAGGCCAGAGTGCACGCAGACAGGTGAGTCATTTCTCATTTGTGGATTTTTTTTTTGTTTGTTGTAAAAACAATCAGCATAGTTTCTTCAATAAATATAACTATTTTATATTTATAAACAAAAAATATAAAATAAAAAGTAGTTATTAACTATTTTAAATAGTTTTACAACTATTTTATATCTATAAACGGGAGCTGCTTTAGCACAGTGGATTAGTCACTCGCTCGCCGACCAGGCGGCCTGGTTTCCATTTCCACTCTCAACAGTGGCGGTCAAACCGTGGATCGCAAAAAAAAAAAAAAACTGAAAAAATTGATACCAGAGTTAACACTCTGGGAAGGATCAGGAATGACTCCGCTAGCTACGGAGTTCGGGGTGATGGCGACACTAGTCAGCAGTCTCTGGTCTACTGCTGACTAGCAGCGGAGCACTTATAGTCTCACAGTGTGCAGTGACACTGGCTTACAATGGACACTTTGCCTTTTTTTTTTTGGTCTTATATTTATAAACGCATGAAAACCTCAGGCTACGTGGCGGGCAATGGCTCTTGATTGTTCAGTCAAGTTTTGTCTTCTTCTTATGCCCCTGTTTTCTGTCCTAGTTTTTAACTTTGTGTGAGTCACTTTTTGACTTTGTGTGGACCACTTTTTGACTTTGTGTGGACCTTTTTTTTTACCTTGTGTGGACCTCTCAATCTTCCATATTTCAATCCCAGTTCTTGATGACTTGTCCCTCTCCAGTGCTTGGTTTTATTTCTGTTTGGACATAGTTTAATATACCCTCTAACTTTGCTTTCAGCATACAGATTCGTTCACATTACTAGATGAATGAAAAGAGACATTTTTTGTAGGTTTTAATGTTGTCTGGAAGGTTAAAAAAAATGGAATATTTTATCAGTGTGATAGGGGTAATAGTTACATTTGCCCCAATTTGGAATTATGCGTTGTTTCAGTACTGACGGTAGCAGCAGTAGCAGCAGTTGTAGTAGAATTAGTAGTAGATACGGTAGAAGTACTTTAGCGTTGTAGCAGTGGTAGTAACAGCAGCAATCGTAGCTGTAGCAGTTGTAGTAGTAATAATGATAGTATAGCACTGGGGGGGGGGGGTAAAACAGCAGTAATTGTTGTAGAAGTAGCAGTTAATAGACATAATTTTAGTAGTAACTCTAGTATAGGTAGAAGTAATAGTTATGGTAGTGATACATGCCTTCTTCTTCTTTCTTTCTTTCTTTCTTCAGATACTGATTCATATAATTAAAGTGACAAAGAGACGGGCCTCTTTCATGTTTTAAATGATCCAACTTTAAACGATCAAATGAGCGATTAAATTTTAGACTTTAAACTGTTAAAAGTTTAAACTTTATCCCTTTAACTTTAAATGATGAAACTCGTGCAGTTTGCGCCACTCGTTACTGAGAATCAACACATACAGAGCTCTGGCCAGCCCGTCCTGGATATCGTTGACGAGCCCAGACCCTGTCCTGACAGCTTTTCAACTCTCATGGGAGCTAAAGCACCTAGCACTGAGAGAGAATGAGTTCAAAGACTCTTATGTTCAGGTAGCTTTGCTTTCTTTTTTAAACGTCAAAATATCTTTCCATTTTTGCTCCAGAACAAGTATATCAAACAAGTTATGATAGAAAATGATAGTGATGATGGTAATTTCATACGTTTCCCATTTTAAAAGAAGAAGACAAACATATATTGGGCAAAAATAATTGTTGGTTAATAAATGCTACACCGCTTCTGTGAATCACAGAGTGCCAGTAATCCGCTCGTCTCTTCACACCACAATAGGTCGTATCTTTATCACTCCCGAAACACAGCGTCTTCATATGATGGCCACACTTGTTTCACTTACTTATTATTCCACAGTTAATCACAACAGGGGGTAAGACTGGTCGAATCAATAGGGGGGCGTGCTCTTCCTGGTCAGTATCCGACTCAGGGCGTGGGATTAAATCTCAGGTTGCCAGGGTTCTCGTCGATGCTACGGAGTATATGCACTATGCTGAGATTCCTCTTTGCTAGAGGAGACTGAAACATTTACGGATTTGTCCGACTTACAGTGACTTTTTTTTTTAAAACGTTAACAGTTAGTCACATCTCCAACAATCACTACGAAATATTATTGTACAATAGGAACTATTGATGGCCGAGCTTATACGTTTTTATGATTCTATAAAAAAGTAAAGATAGTCCCATAGCAAATGCCGTAGGGGGTGAAGCGTTAGAGACCTCATTATGCTGGGTCATCAGCGTATGAGGTAGGGTGGCCAGTTCCTTTCCTCGCTGCCTTTACTTCCCAGATTTTCTCTGGTACCCATTTTGCGAGGCTGGGTCGACCTCGGGGCCGTATTGGTCGGAAAAAAAAAATCCCGCTCAGCTGGGGATTCGAACCCTCGACCATTTAGTTGCTAGACGAGTGCTCTAACCACTACGCTAGCCGGCCCCCGTATGATTCTATACAAAACAAAAATAGAGAAGCAGCATTTATTAAAAAGTTAGAAGTACAATGATCGGGTCAAGTAAATAAGGAAGGGGCTAGGAGTCAATGCGAAAGCGATACCTGTAGAAGTGGGAGCGAGAGGATTCGTAGCAACATCAACATCCGACCTACTTGTATGTAAGCGACTGGGCGTAAAGGGACAAGCAAGAGCAAGGTCATTGAAAAGCCTCTCAGAAACAGCAGAAAGGGCTTCATGCTGGCTGTGGAGTATGCGAAACAAGCATTTAGAACTTATATAATTTCGTTTCTCACGTCTAATACCGGGCTACCTTAGCTGAATGGCTAAGAGGTTCTTCGAAGTGCAGTGCCAGTTGAAAGCGCTTGGGTTCAATTCCGGGACAGGACAACTATAACAATAATTTTTTTAAATCAAAAGAGTCACCCCTTAGAGTGCCTCTGATGATCTGATGGAGCTGTGTTGTTATTCCGCTGTCTACAGAAGACAGTTTCCTGCACACAGTGTCTTTCTATACTTTCAGCTTAGTGCTCAGTGTAAGAAGTACGCCTGTGACCTACTGGATCAGTGTAGAAGTAGCGAGGAGGTCATAGCCGTCCTGAATAAAGCCAGCGAGGAAGACATAGAAGAGCATGGTAGTCAGCCTTCAGAAGATCTGGACCACCTGTCTTTGTCCAGGCTAAAACTGGCTCTTAAGTATGAACAGAAACAGGTAGCAGTATTTTGTTGTTCCATCCATCCATCCATCCATCCATCCATCTGCCGAAGTAATTACAAACCGTAATGGTTTGTAATTGCAAGTTTTCTGTATGTTCTCCTGTCTGCCTGTTTGATCGTGTAGCAGTCTTAGTCTTTCGGTCTGTTTATCTGTTGTCTATATATCTCTGGCTGTCTGCTTCTCTACCAGTATTGATACAAATCCTAATTATCTGCACCAAGATAATACCACTCTGATAATATAAGGCAGTTTAACTTCTGGTAAATTTTTCCACTGTTAAACTTATACTACAGTGTAATCTTGGGATTACATAAAACAACATGGATATCTCCAGATGATAGAATCAGAAACCAGATAGATCATTTTTGTATTAGAAAACAATTCAGAACATCTCTGATAGATGTAAGAGCATATAGGGGTGCAGATGTCAACAGTGATCACAACCTGTATATAGGGAGGATAAGACTTAAACTGAAAAGCCAACACAAGAAATCAGTACTCAGAAAGATAAACAGTCATAACCTACAAGAAGAAAATATCAACAGTGATTTCAGTCTGGAACTTATCAAACATTTCACAGCACTCAAAGAGGTAGACGATACAGATATAGATGGATTAAGGAATTCATACAGCACAGCCATAATCACAGCAGCAAAAGCAAGTGGTGGCCTGCACTTAATAAGTAGAAAAGCATGGATATCAGATAACACATGGAAATACATACATGAAAGAAGAGCAGCCAAATTAGCCATGTTGAATCTAAAGACAGATCTTGGAAAAGTTTTTGCAAAAGCAACATACAAAGGACTAGACAATAAAGTAAAAAGTTCAGCTAGAAGAGACAAAAAAGAATATATGGATAATATGGCAAAAGAAGCAGAAAATGCAGCAAAAACAGGAGACAGCAAAACTCTATATAACATACAGAAGAAGCTAACAGGTTCTATTACCTCCAGAGAAAGACCAGTCTTAAGCAAAACAGGCAACTTATTAACATCTGATTAAGACCAAAAGCAAAGATGGGCCGAACACTTCCAAGAAATACTTAATCGACCACACCCAAATGAATTAATAAATCTTGAAACCGATTTACCAGTCCCACAACTAAATGTCAACTTAGATGACGTTACACTGAATGAAACTGAAAAAGCAGTGAATCTAATGACTAACAACAAAGCTGCAGGTGAAGAGGAAATAACAGTCAAAATGTTAAAAGAGACAGCTACAAAGAATTGTTTAATAAAGTTTGGAAAGAAGAAAAAGTCCCTTCTAAAAGGAAAAAGAGAATCATTTTTAAAATACCAAAAAAGGGAACCTCAGTGACCGTAATAACTGGAGGGGTGTAACCTCATTATCAGTTGTGTCAAAGATGTTTTGTAAAGTGATTCTGAATAGAATTAAGAATGTAATGGATACTGCAATGAGAGAAGAACAGGCAGGATTTCGAAAAGGGAGAAGCTGTCTGGACCAGATCTTTACTCTAAGAATAATACTTGAAGAACATACTGAAAAGCAGAAACCATTAATCCTGAACTTCATAGTCTTTAAAAAGGCATTTGATAGCATACACAGAGATTCATTGTGGATAATTTTAAGACTATATGGAATACCATCTAAAATTGTCAACATCATTAGAGATCTCTACAACGGATATGCTTGTGCAGTCAAGATCGAAGAAGGAGGAATGAGCGAGTGGTTTCAGATTGAAACAGGCGTGAAACAAGGATGTATATTATCTCTATTGCTTTTGTGGAATTGCCATAGACTTTATAATGAAAAGATGCTGTACAGGTAAAACGGGCATTGAATGGGTACATGGGACCCAAAATGAAGATCTTGATTTTGCAGATGACATAACTCTTATCAGTGACAATGTGAAATCAATGCAGGAAAAAAAACAGATTCCCCGTCTTCTTGGTTAGCAACATAAGTCTTGAAGTTAACAAAGACAAAACAAAAATAATGAAACTTCTCATTAATCAAGAAGGAAAAATATACATAGAAGGAACACTTGTTGATGAAGTAAACCAATTTGCATACCTTGGCAGCTACATAGACCAGGATGGTGACACCAGGAAGGAAGTTAGAATTGCAAAAGCAGCACTGTCCTTCAAAAAATCTTGAGAACACATGGAATTCAAAAGTTATAAGCAATACTTGCGAAAGATATAAACAATACTTGCGAAAGATATAAACAATACTTGCGAAAGATATAAACAATACTTGCGAAGGATGTAAGGGTTAATCCTCCGTAGAGGAAAATGAACTTACGAGTGGCATTATCATTAGCCAGTGCTTCTGTATACGATAACTCTAGAAAGTTATTATCTTCTGAGGCCCCTTTACTAGTTTTGTTCCAGCTCAATAAGGGGAACCTACGTCTTATGTCAACGTGGGAGATTGTAAGATAAAAGTCTGGCTTGAGATAGCTCAAATAAAGAAAAGTAGGTTTCTCTTCCATGGACACAAGTAGCAATCTTATCTTATATCCTTCCCGTGCCGTTAAACGTCACATAGGGCTCTCAAAGTAGTTCGCCAATTTTTCCTGTCTTCGGCGAGTCTTTCAACCTCATCAAAGGATTTTATGCCTGTTAATTTGGCCTCTCTTAATAATGTCCTCTTCAGAGTTTCACGCGGTCTGCCTCTTTTTCTTCGGCCTGTTGTGTTCCACTTGATAGCTTGTTTTGGGATTCTCTGATTATTTCTTCTCATCAAGTTACCAACATATGTCCATCTCTATGTTCAGCAATTCTACAGATATAAACATATACAACGTTAGACAGAAAATGGTTAACTAAAAGGGGGTAGCAGTTATAGGATATAGTGAAATCTCATTTAGTTGGGAGTTTCTCCCATCGGTGGATGGGGGAGGGGGGGGGGTGGCGGGGGAAAGAGAAATTTGCGGCCGTAGACGGGCAGATTAAAACTCCTGGAACGTTGATGCGCAAGTCAGAAGTGGCCTGTTCCAGTAGTTTGAGTCTGTCAGTCTCTAATCATTCACATCCTTCCCTGGACAATTCTAACCTCCCCTCCCCTCCCCCTCTTTCTCTTCCCCCCCCTCTCCCCAAGCAATTACACACTGGTTGAGAGTCCCTGAGAAATAAAGTGGTCAGCAGAATAGAGCTATGGCACAAATGAAGCACTTCGGCACAATCTTTAACTTTAGTGCCACGATTCTGTATTAAAAAAAAACTTGTTAATACCTGCACATGGAAAACTCCATGTATATCTTATAGTTCCAACAGATGCTGAGAATCTAAGATTTCTACATTAATAATATGAACATTTGCTTTCAGGGACGAGAAACAAAATATCAGAGAAAGCTTTGAAATTTCACTGTAGCAAAGCTACGTAAAGAAATGTTGATGATTGTAATGGTTCAAAAATGAAAAAGGTGTCCTCATCCGAGTAAAAAAAAGTGAATCAAGATTTAAAAAAAAAAAACCAGAATTTAAGAAATAAATGTAGAGCACAGAGCGGGAAAACTAGGCTGTGGAATTAGCAAAGTAATACAAATATAGTAAGGAAGATTAAGCAGAGAAAACTGAAATATTTTGGACATATTAAACGTCGTGATGATTTAGAGAAGACCGTCTTGGAGGGGTACGTAATGGGACAGAGAAAGAGAGGAAGATCAAGGCGAAGATGGCTGCAAGACATCGTTGATGATCTGCGAATGGACTCATTAGTCTTACAACCGAGAGGGCTACAGGAGGGTTGTTAGGGAGGCAAAGCTTCGTAAAGGACATACGCATCCTTGACTGAATGACTGACTGACTGACTGACTTTACTGTTCTCATAAAACGAGGAACCTATGACTTTCAGCTACAACTTTAAAACTTTGCCAAGAGAGAAGGCTAGCCAGCGGGATTACTTTCCTCTTATTTTGTACAGCATTGAATGTCCAATTTTGACTAGTGTCGAGATTCGACTAGTGTCGAGTTTTGACTGGTGTCGAACTAAAGTGATGACGAACTGCGATTTATAAATTCGCCTCAGGAATGTAGCACTCGTAAGAAGCTATCGTCTTCGTCACCTCACACAGATCAGTAATCTCTAGACAATTTGAGACTGCTACACAGGTGATAAGAAAGTTCTGTCACGGCACACCTGTGTTCTTTATGCTGTAAGTCTCATGCAGTTAACTACATACGTGTAAAAGTTTCATAGTTTTCACACTACACTCTATGTCTCTCCTAGTAATATTCTCCCTCCTGGTAATCTTCTCCCTCCTGGTAATCTTCTCCCTCCTGGTAATCGTCTCCCTCCTGGTACACTTCTCCATCCTGGTAATCTTCTCCCTCCTGGTAATCTTCTCCCTCCTGGTAATCTTCTCCCTCCTGGTACACTTCTCCCTCCCCGAAAGCTTTACGTATTTGCAACATTTTTCCTGGTAAGCTTCTCTCTCTTGGTAAGCTTCTCTCTCCTGGTAAGCTTCTCCCTCCTGGTAAGCTTGTCCCTCCTGGTAAGCTTGTCCTTCCTGGTAAGCTTCTCCCTCCTGGTAAGCTTGTCCCTCCTGGTAAGCTTGTCCCTCCTGGTAAGCTTCTCCCTCCTGGTAAGCTTCTTCCTCCTGGTAAGCTTCTCCTTCCTGGTAAGCTTCTCCCTCCTGGTAAACTTCTTCTTCCTTATACACTTTTCCCTCCTGGTAAGCTTCTCCCTCCTGGTAAGCTTCTTCCTCCTGGTAAGTATCACCCTCCAGGTAAGCTTCTTCTTCCTTATACACTTTTCCCTCCTGGTAAGCTTCTTCCTTCTGGTAAGCTTTTCCCTTCTGGTAAGCTTCTTCTTCCTTATACACTTTTCCCTCCTGGTAAACAACTTCCTTCTGGTATGTTTCTCCCTCCTTATACTTTTCCCTCCTGGTACGCTTCTTCCTGATAAGCTTCTCCCTCCTGGTAAGCTTCTTCTTCCTTATACACTTTTCCCTCCTGGTAATCTTCTTCTTCCTTATACATTTTTCGCTCCTGATAAGCTTCTCCCTCCTGGTAAGCTTCTTCTTCCTTATACACTTTTCCCTCCTGGTAAGCTTCTCCCTTCTGGTAAGCTTCTCCCTCCTGGTAAACTTCTCCCTCCTGGTAAGCTTCTTCTTCCTTATACACTTTTCCCTCCTGGTAAGCTTCTCCCTTCTGGTAAGCTTCTCCCTCCTGGTAAACTTCTCCCTCCTGGTAATCTTCTTCTTCCTTATACATTTTTCGCTCCTGATAAGCTTCTCCCTCCTGGTAAGCTTCTTCTTCCTTATACACTTTTCCCTCCTGGTAAGCTTCTCCTTCTGGTAAGCTTTTCCCTTCTGGTAAGCTTCTCCCCTGGTAAGCTTCTTCTTCCTTATACATGTTTCCCTCCTGGCAAGCTTCTCCCTCCTGGTAAACTTCTCCCTCCTGGTAAGCTTCTCCCTCCTGGTAAACCTCTCCCTCCTGGTAAGCTTCTTCTTCTTTATACATGTTTCCCTCCTGGCAAGCTTCTCCCTCCTGGTAAGCTTCTTCTTCCTTATACACTTTTCCCTCCTGGTAAGCTTCTCCCTCCTGGTAAGCTTCTCCCTTCTGGTAAGCTTCTCCCTCCTGGTAAACTTCTCCCTCCTGGTAAGCTTCTTCTTCCTTATACACTTTTCCCTCCTGGTAAGCTTCTCCCTCCTGGTAAGCTTCTCCCTTCTGGTAAGCTTCTCCCTCCTGGTAAACTTCTCCCTTCTGGTAAGCTTCTTCTTCCTTATACACTTTTCCCTCCTGGTAAGCTTCTCCCTCCTGGTAAGCTTCTCCCTTCTGGTAAGCTTCTCCCTCCTGGTAAACTTCTCCCTCCTGGTAAGCTTCTTCTTCCTTATACACTTTTCCCTCCTGGTAAGCTTCTTCCTGCTGGTAAGCTTCTCCCTCCTGGTAAACTTCTTTTTCCTTATACATTTTTCCCTCCTGGTAAGCTTCTTCCTCCTGGTAAGCTTCTTCTTCCTTATGCACTTTTCCCTTTTGGTAAGCTGCTTCTTCTTTATACACTTTTCCCTCCTGGTAAGCTTCTTCTTCTTTATACACTTTTCCCTCCTGGTAAGCTTCTCCCTCATGGTAAACTTCTTCCTCCTGGTAAGCTTCTTCCTCCATATACACTTTTCCTTCCTGGTAAACTTCGTCTTCCTGGTAAGCTTCTTCCTCCATGTACACCTTTCCCTCCTGGTAAAATTCTTCCTCCTGGTAAGCTTCTTCCTCCATATACTCTTTTCCCTCCTGGTAAGCTTCTTCCTCCATATACACTTGTCCCTCCTTGTAAAATTCTTCCTCCTGGTAGGCTTCTTCCTCCATATACACTTTTCCCTCCTTGTAAACTTCGTCTTCCTGGTAGGCTTCTTCCTCCATATACACTTTTCCCTCCTTGTAAACTTCGTCTTCCTGGTAGGCTTCTTCCTCCATATACACTTTTCCCTCCTTGTAAAATTCTTCCTCCTGGTAGGCTTCTTCCTCCATATACACTTTTCCCTCCTTGTAAAATTCTTCCTCCTGGTAGGCTTCTTCCTCCATATACACTTTTCCCTCCTTGTAAACTTCGTCTTCCTGGTAGGCTTCTTCCTCCATATACACTTTTCCCTCCTTGTAAACTTCGTCTTCCTGGTAAGCTTCTTCCTCCATATACACTTGTCCCTCCTTGTAAAATTCTTCCTCCTGGTAGGCTTCTTCCTCCATATACACTTTTCCCTCCTTGTAAACTTCGTCTTCCTGGTAGGCTTCTTCCTCCATATACACTTTTCCCTCCTGGTAAGCTTCTCCCTCCTCACTGTAAAGAATCCTACACATGCGGAGATGCTGTTAGAGATAAGATTTAACATCATATCTGCCTCTTTTTCTCTATTTACAGTTTGTGGCTCATCCTCACTGTCAGCAGCTGCTCACTTCCATCTGGTACGAGGGTCTACCAGGATGGAGGAAGCGAAATGGGGTCATGAAGTTCTTGACCTGTATGGGTCTCATCCTTATCCTGCCGTTTATGTCGGTTTATTATCTTATCTTCCCTCGCTCAAAAATTGGGCAGCTTCTTCGATCGCCCTTCATGAAGTTTTTATACCACAGGTATGTTACATATTGCAGCTTATAGCTCATAGAGATATTAACAGCGTTACTATATTTACTTACAGTTTGTACTACATTAACATACAGAGCAGCACGTTTTTTTAACCTCATGAAGTAATAATATATGTTACTAGATCAACTTTCAGATGTTGCTAATCTTCTGTTTACTGTTTCTTTATAAATAAAATAAAAACATTGTTATGGGAAACTTGTTATAGCTATAGTTTTTTTTTTAATTTCCCGGACTTAATACGGCTAACATTAGTGACCACTTCCAGTAATATCTTTATATAGTTAAGACCAGGGAGTATTTAGCTTTAATGTGTTCGCAGTTAACACGCTGGTAAAAAGAGAATGAATGGTTAATGAGAGCCAGAGATGAGTAGTTAACACTGCTGAAGGGAAAGTATAAATGGTTTATCAGGGCCAGAGATGAGTAGTTAGCACTGCTGAAGGGAAAGTATAAATGGTTTATCAAGTCCAGAAATGAGCAAACACTTCTGAAGGGAAAGTATTAATGTTTAATCAGGGCCAGAGATGAGTAAACACTGGTGAAGATAAAGTATAAACGGTTTATCAGGGCCAGAGATGAGTAGTTAACACTGTTGAAAGGAAAGTATAAAGGGTTAATCAGGATCAGGGATGAGTAAACACTGGCGAAAGCAACGTATAAATGGTTAATGACGGCCAGGGATGCATAATTAACACTGCTGAAGGGAAAGTATTAATGTTTAATCAGGGCCAGAGATGAGTAGTTAACACTGCTGAAGGGAAAGTATTAATGTTTAATCAGGGCCAGAGATGAGTAGTTAACACTGCTGAAGGGAAAGTATTAATGTTTAATCAGGGCCAGAGATGAGTAGTTAACACTGCTGAAGAGAAAGTATTAATGTTTAATCAGGGCCAGAGATGAGTAGTTAACACTGCTGAAGAGAAAGTATTAATGTTTAATCAGGGCCAGAGATGAGTAGTTAACACTGCTGAAGGGAAAGTATTAATGTTTAATCAGGGCCAGAGATGAGTAGTTAACACTGCTGAAGAGAAAGTATTAATGTTTAATCAGGGCCAGAGATGAGTAAACACTAGTGAATATAAAGTATAAATGGTTAATCAGGGTTGGAGGTGAGTAGTTAACACTGGTGAAGAGACAGAATAAATGGTTAATCAGGGTTGGAGATAAGTAGTTAACACTGGTGAAGAGACAGAATAAATGGTTAATCAGGGTTGGAGGTGAGTAGTTAACACTGGTGAAGACAAAGAATAAATGTTTAATCAGGGCTAGAGATTAATGTGTTAGAGTGAGGACACAATTTTTAGAAAAAGCAAAACAACGCGGAATCAAGAGCCTACCCAGCCTCGCCATGTTGGTGTACTCTTTCAGTTGTGATAACAGTGTAGAACTCACTCTGGTCTGCCTAGGGGTAGAGCTTGCTGAAAGACTTGTTCTTTTGTGATCCACTTTTGATCAAGACTTAACTCATTACACAACTGATAGACACTGATTGTGTCTTAAAATAAGGCTGGAAAAAAAATGATGCTATTCCAGTGAAATAAGATTAAGAAAGAGGAAGAAGAGAAGTAGAAGAAGAAGAAAAAAAAGAGGAGGAAGAGGAGGAGCAGGAGAAATAGAATAAGAAAAAGAAAGAGCAAAAGGAAGAGGAGGAGAGAGAAGTAGAAGAAGAATAAGAAAAAGAAATGGGAGGAAAAGGAGGAGGAGAAGTAGAAGAAGGAGGAGGAGAAAGACGAAGAGGAAGATAAATAGAAGAAGAACGAAGAGGAGAAGGAGGAGGAGGAGAAGAAGAAGGAGGAGGAGGAAGAGAAGAAGGAAGAGGAGAAGAAGAACAAACTGCACCAAAGATCCTTACACAAGCAACTACGTGTTCTGCCTAAAACTGTTCAGAGAACTAAAGTCACATTTTTTACCCTCTATCGGTGAGCAATTGGAAGAAACATTTGTCTACTAGCCACGTCAGATTTATAGCCTGGGCTTCAAGAAGTTTAAAGCCTTCGGAGCAAAATCAGACAAAAACATCGCTGGATACAGAATCAACTCCTTCTTTCCTCTGATGTGAGCAGTTTTCAAACAACTTAATTCTCACATGAAAACCGAGCGTATTTATGTATGTAACAACAATGAAGCAAAACAAGTTACAAGAAGAAAGCCCGTGGAAAGTAAAAAGCTAACTCCTTCATGTTCTTTCCATGTGTCAGACGTAGGCAAGGGTTTGGTTTATTTTTATTAAGCCCTCCTTGTGAAAGTTTTTTAAACATTCGTAGAAACTATGAGGGAAAAATAACCCGAAAAAACACATGTCTTTAATGTGAAATCAGTGCAATAAAATCTAATTCACCAGCAAGCTAAATAGTTTACCAACGTAACACCTATTAAATACTATAATTTCCTGAAACAGAGATTGTTTTAAGTACTTAGACACCTTGATAACATCAGATGGAAGATTTATATAGTTTAACGCACTTAGACACCTTGATAACATCAGATGGAAGATTTATATAGTTTAACGCACTTAGACATCTTGATAACATCAGATGGAAGATTTATATAGTTTAACGCACTTAGACATCTTGGTAACATCAGATTCATTTCATTCATTCATTTGCGCGTCCGTTGTGGAACTTTGCCTCCCTAACAGCACCCCTGTAGGCCTCTCTGTTGTGAGCAAGATTGCCTGCTGCTGATGCATCCATCTGCAGATCATGCCTTGCAGCCATTTTCGCCTTGGTCTCCCATCTTTCTTTTCTCCATTATGTACCCTTACAAGACGGTTTTCTCTAGATTATCTCATGACGTTTAATGTTTCCAAAATATTTAAGTTTTCTCTCTTTAATCCTCTTTACTAGCCAGCCTTCTTCAATATTAAGTTCTTGTAGTATGGATATATTTGTTTGTTTTTTTTTGTCTCCATGATATTTGAAGAACTCTTCTGTAGCATTTACATTCAAAGGCGTTTATTTGTTTCTCAGCTGTTTTGTTAAGTGTCCAGATCTCACATGCATACGTTGCGATGGGAAAGATGCATGCCCTTAAGAATCTTATTTTTGTACTTCTGTCTGTTCCTGACAGATAATGTTGGTTATGGTCACCATTCTATGATGGTAGGCAGATGATCTCAATGTAGGGACAATGGCTACGATCACTGACTAGTACAGTCACTGCCCGGAAGGAAAGCAATGGTAAACTACCTTCTGGAAACATACCAAGAAACCCAAGCAGCAAAATGGATGCAGCAGCAGCAGGCCATCTTGCTCACAACCGAGAGGCCTACAGGAGTGCTGTTTGGGAGGCAAAGTTCCGCAAGGGACATGCAAAGGAATGAATGAATGAATGAATGTCTGTTCCTCTCCACAGATTCTCTAGTTGTTTTGCTTTCTGAAGAGCGATAGATGTCCTCCTTATAATTTCCCTCATTGTATCTCCATTATTAGTTAGCAGTGATCCGAGATATTCAAAACTCTCCACTTCTTCTAGTTTTTTCTCATTGATACATATATCAGCTGCCTTGTTTGTTTGTCCGTTGTCATTAATTTAGTTTTCTTCGCATTAAGATAGAGGTTTTGCTCCTCACTATTCTTACGGGCTGACATAATTAGTTTTTCCACTCCTTTTTTGTGTCATCAGCATATCTAATCTTTGTTATTTCATAACCTCCAATTGTTATGGCATCGTAATATCCTTTGTCTACATCTTCTCTAACATTCCTCAGTATATTTTCAGTTTACAAGTTAAATACGTAAGGCGACAAAATGCACCCCTGACGGACCCCTTGTTTTATGTCAAACCAAGTTGTTGTTTCACCATTTATTCTAACTGCTGCTTGTTGGTCTAGATACAGCAGTGATGTTAATTGTATTAAATGTTTTTGAAATCCCATTTTTTCCATTATTTCCCAAAATTTCTGGTGTTGTACACAATCAAATGCTTTTGAGTATTCTATAAAGGCTAAATATAGATTCACATTAAACTCTCTCCATTTCTCGGACCATATTGACTTCTTCTTCTATTTTCTTTCGAAGTCTACCCATTATGATTTTTAACAGAATTTTACTGGCATGACTTAATCAGGGCAACAGTTCTGTAGTTTGTGCATAATTTCAGGTTACCCTTTTTATGGGCAATGGTATGAATATAGTTCTTTTCCATTCTTTTGGTCAAATACCTGAATGCCATATCTTTTTACATAGTGCATGATAGATTGTTGCACATTCCTTTCCTCCTGCTTTAATAAATTCAGCTGTTATCTCATCACATCCTGATGATTTACCATTTTTCAGATTCTTTATTGCCAAAAAAACTTTTCTGTTGTCGGTTTGGGTTCTTTCTCTTCCAATAATAATTCACACTGTTGATTTATGCTTTCACAGTCATTTGTTTCATACATTGCTCTGCAATATTCCTTCCATCTTTCTAGAATTTCCTCTGTCTCTGTCAAGGTATTCCCCATCTCATCACAAATTATATTTAGTTTAGGTGTGAGATTTCTCGTCAATGTCTTCATTTCCTTAAATATTTCACTATCTCTTCCACAGTTCTGATGTTCTTCTATTCTTTCACAGCAATCTTGTATGTATTGTTTTTTGTCTTTTCTTATGTTTCTTCGTACTTCTTTTAACATCCGATGGAAGATTTATATAGTATAAAGTACTTAGATACCTTGGTAACATCAGATGGAAGATGTATATAGTTCTAAGAACTTAGGCACTTTGCTAACATGAGATGGAAGATTTATATAGTTTAAAGCACATAGACACTTTGGTAACATTAAATGGAAGATTTATATAGTTTTAATCACTTAGGCACCTTGGTAACATCAGATGGAAAATGTATATAGTTTTAAGCACTTAGTCACCTTGCTAACTTCAGATGGAAAATGTATATAATTTTAAGCATTTAGTCACCTGGTAACATCAGATGTAAAATGTATATAGTTTTAAGCACCTAGGCACCTTGGTAACATCAGATGGAAAATGTATATAGTTTTAAGCACTTAGACAGCTTGCTAACATCAAATGGAAGATGTTTCACCGAAGTAAAAAAAAAAGAAGCAGAATTGCACAAATCAGAACCTCCTGCTTCCATACTTTGCTGTAAGTCACTGTCTATGAGAGTCAAGAAGAGAGTGCTACAGCGTTACTCTGAACCAATACTGGGCGATCAGTAAAGAGATACAAAGAGGGCGGAAATCAGCTGAAATGTAGTTCTTAAGAAGAATGCCGAAGGCACAGTGAACAGCGAGAAAATCGAACAAAGAAGTTCTGAAGGAGGCACAAGAAACATGGGAAATTATAATGAAGAGCAGAAAACAACAATCCATGGGACATGTTTAGAGGAGAGGCAGGCTAGAGCGCCTAATGGCAAAAGAAAAGATAAGATCGAAGGTAGAATAGAAGAAGGAGGAGGAGGTGGAGGAGGAGGAATAATAATTAGACGTAAAGAAAAGATGTTTGATGGTGTGGCATCCTGGCACAGTGGCAAGCCTGTTGAGATGCACAAGGGATCGAAGGTTATGGAAGGACATGATATCTTACACCTTACAGAAACCTTAAGAAAGAAAGAGAGAGAAAGAGAGAGAGAGAGAGAGAGAGAGAGAGAGTAAGAGAGAGTAAGCGCGCGCGAGAGAGAGAGAGACGGGTTGACGAGGGGTTGGGGGGGGGGGGGAAGAGAGAAGGAGAGAGAAGCCAGAGATCATTGCTTGAACAGTCATTTTTTTTGTTGTGTCTTTTATTATCTGCCGTTTCATCGTTTTTTTTCCTCTGAAAAAGAAAAGTTCGAAGCATTTCAGATATATTCCCTCGCGTTTGCTTGTTGCTGTTTACTCCATAGAAAGCATTATATTACCCCTTTCTTTATATCTTCATTTGAAACTCTTTTTGTTTTTAAACTAAAACTTCTTATCTTCTCTGCATTCATTATATCATTAGCGCAAGTTTTGGGGTGTTCCTCTTCTTGCTCGTGTGTGCCTCCACTGACATCATCAGCAACGAGCCGAAACGAGACAGGTTTCGTGGTCCAGAGCCCTCGGAGCTAGAGTGGATGATAGTTCTCTGGGTCGCAGGTCAGTGTTGTGGATAATTAACTGTTTCACTTCTGAAGTAATTTCCATGCTCTGCCAGGATACATTTTGAAGAGATATTTTTGTAGAAATAAACTGGAAGAACATTTCTTCTTACTCATTTTACAATATTTGGTTAGAAATGTGCAACTTTTCATTTTATTTAGACTTTGTCTACATATCTCTCTGAGTATTGATTCGTATAGTTAAGTAAGATCCACCTACATTGCCAGTGTTGTTTTAGAGTGATAGAGTTTTAATGAGTTTGGCGGCCTCGACTCATATTAGAAGCTTCAAGAAAGTTAATTTCCAGTATGTACTCTCCCGACTTGGTGTCAGACTGAAGAAGGTGTGACTGCAGAAATAAGTAACGAACAGACAGTCGTAGACAGCTTTGATGGTTCTTCCTCTTCGGCCAGTTGTGAACTATGACGGTCTTTGTGTGCCCTGGTTTGGCTTGGCGCCTTAGCTGCGGAGTCCGTGCCGAGAGCGACGCTGACTAGTTTCCGCATTTGGATTTTTTGTAGTTCCCAAAAATGGAGTCCTCACTGGGTGGTTCATCATCAAGGACTGTTGCGAAGGACCATTGATGAACAGTCTGTGAGATACTCACTGGCACGGGGGGGGGAGGGGGTGGAGCGGTTATGAGAGCATCTCGTTGGAGATGATACCGAGAACCTAATACTAAATAAACATGCTGACTTAACTGACCGTCAGATTGTAAGCTACGAGAAACCACCACAAACTGAGACCTGTCACGAAGTCTGGTCACTTTACTAAATAAATAAAAGTGAATTATTTTATTTTTGGAGCAAGTTAAAACAGAATTTGCTGCCGTGATAACGACGCGCGCATGAGACTGGCACCAACAAAGCAGCAAGGCTAATATATATTCGCTGACAAGCAAGCGGAACTCATAAGAGAGACATAGAAAGTTAAGATGTCTGCTTCTGCTGCCAATGTCTATTAATTTCTCGTCTTGTTGCCATTGCACAATTGCTTCTAGTATGTTGGAGGCAATTTGCAAAATTCTGTTGTTACATTATACACGCAGCAACTCAACCAGACACTCAGAATTCCAACTATGCAGCAGAACACCATGTAAATACACTATACACTATACCACAGTTGGAACCTGCAGTCAGTCAGTACCATCAGCCTTTAACATTCCAGAGAAAGACTGATCTTAGTCTACTGTTAGAATAAACATTCAATACAAGATTTATTAATGGACAAAAACGAAGGGTGATCAGATGAGGATGAAGATGTAGCCCATCAGGATGAGAAAATAAAAACAACATTGATTCCAGGCGTGAGCTAGTCGACGCCATGTGGGAAGAAAAACTATTACATTACAACTACAACAAAAAGTACCTGCTCACAAGAACAAACTCTGCAACGTGACGAAAGCCCTTTAAAAAATTACCATCGTGAACTACCATACCCAGGACTAAGCCCAAAATCTCACACAAGTCTCTAATCTAGATTTCTGGCCTAAATCTTCAAATTTTGATCTATCAAACACCATCTTCTACCAACAAACTGGATTGGACTCTACGACTGTCCCTCCCATCTTCTACCAACAAACTGGATTGAACTCTACGACTGTCCCTCCCATCTTCTACCAACAAACTGGATTGAACTCTACGACTGTCCCTAAAGTTTTTCCAAAAACTTTCAAAAACTACTCAGGAAAACCTGCCTGAAATCCATCCTAAAAAAATCCTCAAACAAAAATCTACTCTGTCTGTCTGTCTGCCTGTCTGTCTGTCTGTCTGTCTCTAGATAAGCAATTCTCCTTTCCGTTCTAATCCTGAATGGCATTTATACCATAACTTTTCCCACTCACTTCTCATGTTGCACACTTATTTCAGGACCTTTGCCCAAGTCCTTCAAAGCTGTTACCCTTTTATCTCCTCAACAAGAGCACTCAATCTGTTAATCAATTTGCCTGCCTACCAATTTTACTTACAATTCAGGATCTATTTGGAGAATACTACCACAAAGTCATGTGTCAACGGATTATCTTGACACAAGAGCAGAATGTCAAAACTTATTTTGTTTAAAATGTCTGTGACACAGAAAAAAAAACAGCGTAATGCCCTTAGTCTCTTCATTCAGACACACACATACATCTACTTCGTAGGTTAGCCATTTTGTCTTCAGGTTTTGTATGGGCAGAGTGTAAGCAGCTTTGGGATGAGGGCCTGAAAGCCTACATCCGGCAGTGGTGGAACTGGCTGGATTTTATAATGCTGTCTCTGTACTTAGCCACATTCGCACTTCGAACAGTAGCTTATTTCCAGGTAAGATATCTCTATATTGTACCTGTACTTAGCCACATTCGCACTTCGAATAGTAGATTATTTCCAGATAAGATATCTCTATATTGTACCTGTACTTATCCACATTGGCACTTCGAATAGTAGATTATTTCCAGGTAAGATATCTCTATATTAAAACTGTACTTAGCCACATTCGCACTTCGAATAGTAGATTATTTCCAGATAAGATATCTCTATATTGTACCTGTACTTATCCACACTCGCACTTCGTATAGTAGCTTATTTCCAGGTAAGATATCTCTATATTGTACCTGTACATATCCACACTCGCACTTCGTATAGTAGCTTATTTCCAGGTAAGATATCTCTATATTGTACCTGTACATATCCACACTCGCACTTCGTATAGTAGCTTATTTCCAGGTAAGATATTTGTATGTTGTCTTTGTATTTAGCCATGTTCTCACTTCGAACAGCAGCTTATTTCCTGGTAAAATACCTCTATATTGTACCTGTATTTAGCCACACTCGCACTTCGAAAAGAAGCTTATTTCTAGGTAAGATACGAGGGGTGATTGATAAGTTCGCGGCCTAAGGTATAACAGATTATTTGTGGACAACTTTTGTGGGTTATTTCTCAACATAATCCTTTTGCAAGTTTATGCACGTAGTCCAGCGATCCTAGACCATACAGATCCTTTCTTTGTAAAAATCAGCATCTTGTGCCAGTAGAGTGTGGTCTACAGCATGAGTGACGTCATCATTTGAAGCAAATTTGCGACCACTGAGCTCCTTTTTTTGAGTTTGGTAAACAAAGTAATAGTCCGAAGGGGCCAAATCTGGGGAATAAGGAGGATGTCCAAGAAGCTGGAAGCCGCATTCATGAATGGCGGCCACTGCTATCGCCGACTTGTGAACTGGAGCATTGTCTTGCTGAAAGATGTGACTCCTCTCGTCAATTTCCCTCGTCGCTTTTCCTTCAATTTGACCAGCATTTGCTTCACACGTTTAGCGTAATAGGCCCCGGTGACCGTTCTGTCCTTTTGAAGATAGTCTACGAACAGCACGCCTTCTAAATCCCAAAAGATGGAAGCCATCATTTTGCCTGCAGACAGAACCACCCTTGCTTTCTTTGGAGGTTGGGATCCATGATGTTTCCGCTGCTTTGACTGTCTTTGGTTTCTGGTTGGACATGATGAACCCAAGTCTCATCCATAGTCACAAATTGCTGAAGAAACTTTTCAGGACTTGCAGAAAAATAGCCAAGATTGTCTCTTGACATGTTGAGACGCTGTCGTTTGTGATCAGCTCCAAGAAGTTTCGGGACCCATCGAGCAGAGACCTTTGTCATTTGAAGGTCATTGTGAATAATTGCATGAGCACGTTCCTGGGAGATGCCCAACTCAGTAGCAGTGTACCGCTCAGTTAGTCGTCGATCTTCCATTATCATGTCATGGATTCTGCCGGTGGTTTCATCGGTGTTTACCGTTCTTGGTCTTCCTGGACGGGGAACATCTTCCAGACTCTCCCTTCCATGTTTGAACTGACCTGCCCATTTCTTCACTGTGCAGTAAGAAGGGACACTCTCCCCTAGAGTCTCCATCATATCCTCATAGATCTCCTTCGATGATAAGCCCTTGATGCAGAGGTAGCGATGAGAAATTTTATCCATTTTCTCAATTTCTGCCACCCCTTACCACTTCAGTAGCCTGTAAAAAACATTGATTGCAGTTAATTTCTTGAAACTTGGTGTTTAATCTTACATAAAGCTGATCTATAAACGCGTCTAATATCAGTTGTGTGTTTCAAGTATTTGTACTTTAGGCCGCGAATTTATCAATCAACCCTCGTATCTCTATATTGTACCTGTACTTAGCCACACTCTCTTCGCACTTCGAATATTTCCAGGTAAGATATTTCTCGGGATTTCTGAATATAATATTTTCTGTTTCACTCTCTCCTCTAGGACTTGAAACTAGTCCTATCCGCTAGGCTTAGAGGATTTAAGGTTTCTCTGACAGTTGCTTCTGGCCTGGTTGGTTGAGTGGTTAGGCAATCGGTATACTAATCAGATGGTACTGGGTTCAAGTCCCAGGTGTGAGGATTTTTTCCCGGTATCACTAAATCAGAAAGATCCCGGGGTCCACCCAGCCTCTAAAACTGGGTACCAGAGAAACCTGGGAAGGTAAGTGCGGCCAGGCGTGATACTGACCACAACACACTTTCATGTGCCCAAGGTCTTGGAAATACGGGCCTAATACCTTATCCCGAATGTGCCTGAATGGCACGGAAGACACGAACTTTACCTTTATATTTTTACCTGACAGTTACTTCATTAAGATGTCAGTTTTCGTTGGGATACTGACTGGATATTGACTGAATTTGTACAATTCTGAAGTGCATCGCGAGACCATTCTTCCTTGACAAGTTGGCTAGAAGTTTCTTTCCTCTGAGAACAAAAAGTTGTCTTATATTTTTTCAAGATAATCATGCAACATATTGAAAGTAATACCTTGACCTCTTCTTGAAACTGAGGTGGGGGAAGGGAGTAAATATTGGTAAATGTTACGCTGGCCATGTCATCCTTAATGTTAGATAAAATGGCTGTCATGAAGTGGCATCCATACATTTCAGATACATCCACAAGTGCTCAAATCTCCGCCTTATTTTATCCCTAGTTTGCCAACACTGAGGCTGGCATCGTATCCTCATATGTGCTACACTGACATAGATCAGGCAAGAAAATGTAGGAGCTAACAATATAACCACACTATGCCTCGACGGTATGGAACAAATAAAAGAAAATGTGGAATGTTAAACCATTTCCTTGATATACCGCTGGTCTGTCCTCAACTTTTCAGTGATCACTTTTATCAAGATGTCACGAATATGAAATGGTTCGATTCTGGTAGCATCTGCTAGAGAATCCTCTGTTTTCTAAAGGACGAAAGTCTGCCTTTCTCATTTGTGTAAGCTTCCAGTTTTAAGTTATTTGTAATTACTTTCTTTCCTCTCTCGTGTACGCTTTGAGTCTCAAGGGGCAACTCGTTACCTTGTTATGTTTCTCCTATTTATTGCACTTAACCTATTCTAATTTGCTTCTTTTCATGATCTTGAGCGATACTGCACTCTCTTGGTTTGCTAATGAGAGACAGTCGTCTTATGATGAGAGAACCACTCACGCTAGCAACAATTTAATGATGTATCTCAGTACAAATGAATGTTTACACGTCTGAATTTCTGCATGGCTTTCTTATCCACGGTGTTTACATTGTTGCCTTTCGTATTCTGGATAATTCTCAGATCGAGTCTGGTAACTATGGTGACCGCGAAATGCTGCGCAAGGATTGGCCAGAGAACGACCCAACGCTCATTTCCGAAGGTCTTTTTGCAGTCGCCAACGTTTTTAGCTTTGCCAGGATAATATACCTTTTCCAGGTAAGTGCGAAAATATTCAAGCACTTCCACGGAAGGTGAAACGTTTAATGTTAACATGAGTGCAAAAATCTCTGAATTCAATTGGAAGCAGACAGAAGATCACAGAGAGCACAGCTTGTAGCTAACCTGTTAAACTGTTACGTGAACGTGTATAGAAGTCAACGAACTAAAATGCAAATGTGAAACAGAATTATGAACTATATCACAAGTATTAGAAAAGATCCTTCTTTCCCGGTGTCGTTTTGCTCGACTGTCCTGGGTTAGGCGTTAGTCTTGCTATGTTGATTCATCATCATCATCATCATCATCATCATCATCATCATCATCATCATCATCATCATGTGCCTTCTCCAGTACGAAGGTTGGCGGTAATGAATCTCCAGGTCCCCCGATCCCTCGCCTTGATAGTGCACTGACCCAGGCTGTGCCCTGTCCAAGCTCGTATGTTATCTTCCCACCTACATCTCTGTCTTCCTCTTGCTCTTTTCATTCCCAGCTTTCCTTCTAGTATGATCTTCAGTAAATTGTTATGTCTTTTGATATGGCCAACTTCTTTTGTTTTCTTTAACCTTATTTCTTTGAGAAGTTCACATTGCACTTGGAGCTGTTCTAAAACTCGAGAATTTGTTATTTTCATTCTCAACGTTATTTGACTTGGTTTTCTATAGAACCACATTTCTACTACATTAATCTTTCTCTCTGTCATTTCGCTTAGAATCCAGGTTTCTGCACCATACAGCAGAACAGAGTAGATATAACATTTTACATATTTATTTTTTAATGGGCAGATTTCTGGATAAAAACACTGTCTTCATGTTTTGCCATTCTTATTATTTTCTTTATCTCCATCTTACATCTTACATCGTTAGTTAGTGTATGGCTTAGGTAGCAGTAGTTGTCACTTGTTCCGGTCTTTCTGTGTTTATGGTTATATCCATCTGTGGTTTCTGGTCTTTCCTGCTGAACAGCATTACGTTGGTATTGATACTGATTTCGAGTCCCCATTCTTGGCTTGTGTTGCGTATTATCTATTCATTTCTGTAGGTTCTGTGGATTCTCTGCTGGAAGGGACTGTTCCATGTGCATATCTTAAATTGTTGACATTTCTCCACCAAAACCCCACCCCAAGTTCAGTCCTGGTAGGTCACCTGAGAGTTAATCAAGCCTGGCCAGCAGATTTATGATGATCATCGTGAGATACCGTGCTGGTAGGCGTAGGCGATCACGTTTCTTCATAAATCTCGGTGTTTGATATTTTCCATCAGATTTATGGCACAGGCAAATAATTAGCTCAAGATGTAAACAGAGCTCCCACGCATTTCACCCTAGATTACCTTATGAATTAAGTTGCCCATGCGGACCAACAGAAGAAAGTTGTGTACAAACCTCTCCTCAACTCACTGGTATCTTTGCTTTCAGGTCATCATGACATACAAAAAAAAAAGTTTCCAGTTCATGAAAATCAGAAGATAAAATAAAATAGTCTGTAACAAGATTCAGCAATCTAAATTCAAAACAGAACCCAGTAACGTCATAGAGGAGTCTTAACTTTACAATAAAATCAATGTTGAAGAAAGGCTGTAAAGAGGGTTGATTGTACAACTAAGAGTCCGATTCTTTCGTATAGAACTGAATTATTGGCAGTAAACATCTTTCATATATAACTGAATTATAGGCAGTAAACATCTTTCATATATAACTGAATTATTGGCAGTAAACATCTTTCATATAGAACTGAATTATAGGCAGTAAACATCTTTCATATAGAACTGAATTATTGGCAGTAAACATCTTTCATATATAACTGAATTATTGGCAGTAAACATCTTTCATATAGAACTGAATTATAGGCAGTAAACATCTTTCATATAGAACTGAATTATTGGCAGTAAACATCTTTCATATAGAACTGAATTATTGGCAGTAAACATCTTTCATGTATAACTGAATTATTGGCAGTAAACATCTTTCATGTATAACTGAATTATTGGCAGTAAACATCTTTCATATATAACTGAATTATTGGCAGTAAACATCTTTCATATATAACTGAATTATAGGCAGTAAACATCTTTCATATATAACTGAATTATTGGCAGTAAACATCTTTCATATAGAACTGAATTATTGGCAGTAAACATCTTTCATGTATAACTGAATTATTGGCAGTAAACATCTTTCATATAGAACTGAATTATTGGCAGTAAACATCTTTCATATATAACTGAATTATTGGCAGTAAACATCTTTCATATAGAACTGAATTATTGGCAGTAAACATCTTTCATATAGAACTGAATTATTGGCAGTAAACGTCTTTCATATATAACTGAATTATTGGCAGTAAACGTCTTTCATATATAACGGAATTATTGGCAGTAAACATCTTTCATATAGAACTGAACTACTGCCAACAGACACACCCACATAACTGTGATTTGATGCAATACTGATGGATCTGAACTTGACACTTTAGACACCTAAAAAATTGAAGCAGACACGTGCTAGGTGCTGTGTCAGGTCGGGACTGGCCAAAGTGAGAAGAAAATGATGACAGCTGTCCAAGTCGGATGGTCTTGACCGTGCCTGTTTAAAACAAAGATAAGAAGCACACCGAATTAAACAACTCAGGACCAGATGAAACCCAAATTTGAAATAAATGAAATAGTGCCCTAATAAATGTCATTAATATTCAGTAAACAGACCTAACCTTTATGAAGAGAAGATATAATCTACACCAGAGACTAAAACTGAATGAAGCCTCAGAACTTAAGAGAAGTAGTTAATTCTTTGTTGTCAGATTTTGAAAATGAAAGATTTCCTGTTGAAACAAATTTATGTACAACGTGATTTATCTTTTTTTTTTATCCTTTAGATGTTGATTTTCTTTATATTTCCTTCGGCTGCGAAAGTGACGAAATCGTTAATGTACTTCTCTATCATGTAAATGATCACCGACTTGATTTAAGCAGGAGGCCTTATGATTAATCCAGCTGTAGGGATGGATAGTTTAACTCTTTGGTGCCAGAGAAAGAGAGGTGATTACTTTCTTGTTAAAACTATTTAAAACAAAAGTAGGAACAGTTCGTAACAAGCAGATAATTATAACATTTCTGTTTACACCTTAATCATACAAAAAAACATACAGGACAAAGAAATAGGAAAAAAGAAGAGAAAATATATATTTAAATCAGTGACACTTAATTGTGACTTCCAAGAAGCTAATTCTGACAGTGCGAAAATTGTGAATGTTTAAGGCCTGTGAGATGTGGTGCCAGTCTGACAGGTTGGTAATACAGAGAGGGTGTGGAAAGAGGAAACGACAGAGAGGGATAGTCAAGTGTCTCCAGCAGAAGCTTGGTGGAATAGACGAATGTAACTGGGGTTGGAGGTTTGTAATATAGTGCGGTGAAAGTCTTAGAATATTAAATGCAGTTGAGGAAAGAGTAGACGAGAACTTAGTGGTGGGGAAATATGATTGTGGAAAAAGGAAAGGTTGAATTTTGCTGAATGCCGAGTTCAATCCGTGTGGTTCCAGTATCCTATATTCCTGTATGTAGCGGTTCTTGAGCGGCAGGCGGCTTCTGTCACCAGAGAGACCTTGTTTAACAGCTGCTATTAGGAAAACAGACTTGCCGTTGTGATTGTGGCCGTTGAAATGTTTAGAGACTGGCTTAGAAGTATTTTGGGAGGTGTCATAATTAATCCTATATTTAATGTATGTTCATTAATTCCTAAAGCTGTTCCTACTTTTGTTGTGAAAAGTCTTAACATTTTAGTTATTATAGCTTTACTGCAGTAGCTTCTTGTATGTTTATATATTCAGTTTTTTTCTGTATACTTATACCAAAAGTATTCGTGTATTCTTGTTGTGCACCGACAAGTCAGGGGAAAATATGCTTTGAACACTTAAAGGAAATTATTGGCACTAATATCATACACCCTGTATGCCTTCATAGCACAGAGCTGGTCAGTAATTACATGGACGCTGAGACCAAATCTCCTAAATATGCTTAAGTGACACAAACAGATATTTTGGCGTTTTTAATGGCACTGTGATCTCCACAACAAATAACACGTACCTACTGGCACATTAGATTATTTTTCCTGTGAACAAAGGAAAATTGTTTTCAACATGAGTTACATTTGAAAGCAAACAATGAAGTAGAATTTGGTCACTATATTGCCCCCCCCCCCCCCACCTTTCCTCCTCCCGCCCTTCATACATGCCCCATCCTTCCTCCCCACCCCCCCCCCCCCAACCACAAAGAAATCTATGGCACATTTAAGATAAGGCTAATATATCCAGGATAAATTACATGATCTCCGTCACAAACACGCTCACGTTTTTATTCAACAGGCCAATCAGCACTTAGGACCACTACAGATATCCCTGGGATGTATGCTCATAGACATCGCTAAGTTTCTGTTTATCTTCTTCCTTGTCGTCTCATCATTCGCCTGCGGCCTCAATCAGCTCTACTGGTACTACAGTGATACGGACCCAGACGACGAGGATCTGTTCTTCACGTAAGTTCTATACAGAAAGACAGACAGACGAGCAGAGAGACAGGCAGACAGACAAACAGACAGACAGATAGGCACAATAATTGGTGTATAAGTATACAACTATACACTAAACACTGCAGTAAAGCTGTGATACTAGAATGTATAAAATTGGAAAAAAGTAGGAGCAGCTTTATTAATTAACGATTACAAAGTTGTGACGTTTCGGTGTGAGCCTTAATCATACAAAAACATACAGGACGAAGAAATAGGGAGAGGAGATAAAGTATAGATTTACATGAATACTGTAAAAAAAAAAGTACTTAGCTGTAAATTGCAAGGTGTGGCTTGTCTGGCGGTGTGTGTCAGGAATGGATCTGGTAGGACGTGGAAATTGTTTAAATAGAGACCTGTGACATGTGGTCGGTGGGTTGTAACTGGGAGTGGTGGATGGGGAACCGGGGAGGGGAGAGAGAGTGACGCACTACTGGCCTAGCTAGGAGAATTTGAAACAGGTGATTGGGGAAGAGGTGTTGCAGAGAAGAGGGGTTGCTGAGAAAATAGCGGGGTTGCAGAGTGATGCTGTGAGGAAGTTTGAAAAGTAAAAAGGGGTGGATTTAGTGGAGAGGTACTATAATGATTGAAGAAGATGATGTTACGTGTAACTAAACAGAGAGTTTAACCCATGTGGTTCCAGCGTCCCATAATTTTGAATGCAGCGGTTCTCAAGTGCCAGGCGGCTTGTGTCATCTGCGTGACCTTGTTCTGGTCCATGTTCAGCCTTACCGCGCCCAACAAACTGGAGGTTAAGAGCACCCAGAGCTTCACCATGACGGTGGGCGAGATCCTGTTCATGGTCTACCACGCCATGGCCATCATCGTGTTGCTGAACATGCTTATAGCGATGATGTCAAGTTCTTTCCAGGATATTGAGGTAACAGCTGCTAGTGTCCAGCATAGCATGTTTTACACACAAATACATGCAGACACAGGGTGCATACAGGCGCGCATAATTCAGGTACACGGACATTTGTATACAGGACACATACACACACATGTACATCATCATCATTATCAGGTGCCGTGCCGACTGACGTTGGCTGTTATGCTTCTCCAGAGTACACGATCCTTCATGCAGGCCATCAGTTCAGTTGGTGATTTCCTCTCACACCATCCTGTCAGACTGTCCAGTATCATTTCTCTTGGTCTTCCTCTTGATCTTCTTCCTTCTATTTTTCCTGGTGTTGTAATATTTTCTATGCCCCCTCTTCTCATTGCATGTCCTATGAAAGTACATTGTCTCTCTCTTATCTTTTTGACAAGATTTTTTGTCTCTCCAGCTCTTCTCACACATTCTTCATTAGTTATTTTTGCTGTCCAAGGGATTCGCACCATTCTTCTAATAAACCATATTTCGGCTGCTTCCAATGATTTTTGTGCACACCTGCCTATTGTCCATGATTCACTTCCCTATAACAAGATAGGTTCAATATAGCATTTTAGGACTCGTTTTCTAACATTCATTGATAAGGATGTGTTGGCTAATATGTTTCTCAATCTCTGAAATGTAGTCTTTGCTTGGCCTATTCTGTTCCTAATTTCTGTTCTGCATTTCCCATTTGAAGTTATTACTGCTACAAGGTACATGTACATGTACACATACAAGAATCCGCAGGTTTGTGTTCATAAGAATTCAACTGAACATATTGTTTACCTATTTCATTGGTAGTTTTTTTTTTTGTCGTTATTCTCTCTAAATCAACACATTATTTTTCATCTCTTTCTCTTCCGGAATCTTAAACTTCTCAAAGAACTGTAAAATGAAACATGAAATTATTTCAGTTGTGAAAGTTATTTTTCCTTTGCCTGCAGTTCTGGTTCTCTTTGTTTTGATGTTATTTAAAGAGTTCTTATGTTCGTGCACGATGTTCTGTTGGCGGCAGAGCTAAAGCTCTTATCGTGCACTCACCTCGTGGCCAGTGCTCTAGGTAAGCAATCGTGGCCAGTGCTCTAGGTAAGCAATCGTGGCCAGTGCTCTAGGTAAGCAATCGTGGCCAGTGCTCTAGGTAAGCAATCGTGGCCAGTGCTCTAGGTAAGCAATCGTGGCCAGTGCTCTAGGTAAGCAACCGCTAAACACCTGCCCCGACTCAACGCGGGAAAAAGACCGCTGAGAGCAATGATACTTGACATTAACTTCAGATCTAAACTTGCTCGCCACTTGACATTAACTTCACATCTAAACTTGCTCACCACTTGACATTAACTTCACATCTAAACTTGCTCACCACTTGACATTAACTTCACATCTAAACTTGCTCACCACTTGACATTAACTTCACATCTAAACTTGCTCACCACTTGACATTAACTTCACATCTAAACTTGCTCACCACTTGACATTAACTTCACATCTAAACTTGCTCACCACTTGACATTAACATCACATCTAAACTTGCTCACCACTTGACATTAACTTCACATCTAAACTTGCTCACCACTTGACATTAACTTCACATCTAAACTTGCTCACTACTTGACATTAACTTCACATCTAAACTTGCTCGCCACTTGACATTAACTTCACATCTAAACTTGCTCACTACTTGACATTAACTTCACATCTAAACTTGCTCACTACTTGACATTAACTTCACATCTAAACTTGCTCACTACTTGACATTAACTTCACATCTAAACTTGCTCACTACTTGACATTAACTTCACATCTAAACTTGCTCACCACTTGACATTAACTTCACATCTAAACTTGCTCGCCATTTGTCATTAAATTGAAAACCTTCACACGTTTCTCCTATCTACATAATCTAGAGATTTACGACATTTACAACACCTTTCTTCCAACTCCTAATCCACACCTTTCCATCTTGATTATGTTTTTCCTCGATATTTTGTCAAACTTTATCATTTTCATTATTTCATTTCTCTTCTTGATATAACACACACAGTATCTTGGTTAGGATGATTTCCTCACACCTTCTTATAGAACCACGCAGACATGGAGTGGAAGTTCGCCCGCTCAAAACTCTGGATGGGCTATTTTGACGAGGGCTCGACCCTTCCACCCCCGTTTAACTTGATTGTCAGTCCAAAGTCCATCTACTACCTGGTGACATGGATCAAGCGAGCAGTGGAAGAATGTTTCTGTCAGTCCCAGACCATTTACAAGCAACGGCACTGGAGATCTGCTCGTGGAAGTAAAAGGGTAGGTGGCAGGAATTTCTCACTAGAATGTGAGACCGTGATGGTGATTTCAGTCTAGAAAATGAAACAGTGATTTGCAATTTCAGATTGAAGATGAAACATGACGGTGATATAAGACTTTATAATAAGAAAACTATATTGTTTTACAATGAGAAAATTATATTGTTTTCGAAATAGAAATTGAGATAATGATAGCGATTTCAGTTTAGAAAACGAAACAGTAACAGCACTTTCAAGCTAGAAAATGAGATAGATGGTGATTTCTAACTAGATTACGTAACTATAGTGATTACAAATTAGAAAATGAGGGAATGATGGTGATTTGAAAAAAGAAAATGAGACACTGATAGTGATTTCAGATTAGAATATGAGACAATGATTTAAAACTAGAAAATGAGACGATAGTGACTTCTTACTGGAAAATGAATAATAGAGCAGGAGAACTTTCTGGTCAGAATGAAGAGAGAGCCATTTTAAAACCAGGTACTAAACGTGTTGTTTAAGAGAATTATATTACGACGTAGAAGCATGAAAACTGAACTGAGTAAAAACTTAGTTATCTCTCTTACTTTCGAAATCACGTCCGGGTTAGGGTATCGGGCACTGCAGATCACTTGTTACTCGAGCTCAGTACTGACACCGAAGAACATTCAAGAAATCCCAGACCGCGAGATCAATAACGAGAGAGACCAGCAGAAAATGTTCACAAGAATGGCTCAGACAGCGTTCAATCATTACTTTTTTTTTCATTACATTTTTTTTCTCCTTCTGCTGGCTCCACCTCCCCTTCCCATTTCTCTTTAAAATATGTATCTCCGTGAGATAATTTAGAGGAACGAAATCTTGAAGGCATGAGAGCGGATATTCTATCCCTCCCCCTCTCCCCCCTCTCTCTCTCTCTAAATGTTTAAAATAAGAAAAAATGTAGGAACAGCTTTATTAACTATTCGCGTGTCTCTAGCTAAGTGTGTGTATACCTCTCTCGCTGTATTAGACCATCTAGCAATCAGTTTATGTTTAGAGAGAGGCTGCACCATTTCTTGAAATCGTTATTTTATTACTTAACACTTTGACTCTAGGTAATGTGCGAGAATGTAAAAATAACTGCCTGGCATGTTTTGTTTTGTTTTTGTTTTGCTTACTTTACATTGAATGAGTATATAAAACAGCACACACGGCTCAGCCTGCACGTTCAGCTTTGTAAATTCTGCTCGTGCGCGTTATATTTTTAGTTCACGTCCACTGAACAGAATGTGTGCCCCAGGCTGAAAGTTGAGAGGTGGACCATCGCAGATCCGGCATCATCGAGACCTGTTGCATAGCGGATAAGTTTATTCTGCCGGATTAATGATGGTTACGTTAGAATACAGCTAACCACTTCATCTTACCTTTAGTAACACACGTAATTAGTATATAAGCATACAACTGCACGCACACGAAGCCACTGCAGTAAATCTGTGATAACAAAATGTATAAACTAGGAAAAAAGTAGGAAAAGCTTTATTACTTAACGAGTACACAGTTGTGACGTTTCGGCGTGAGGCTTAATCATACAAAAACATACAGGATAAAGACATCTTCCAACTCCTAATCCACACCTTTCCATCTTGATTATGTTTTTCCTCGATATTTTGTCAAACTTTATCATTTTCATTATTTCATTTCTCTTCTTGATATAACACACACAGTATCTTGGTTAGGATGATTTCCTCACACCTTCTTATAGAACCACGCAGACATGGAGTGGAAGTTCGCCCGCTCAAAACTCTGGATGGGCTATTTTGACGAGGGCTCGACCCTTCCACCCCCGTTTAACTTGATTGTCAGTCCAAAGTCCATCTACTACCTGGTGACATGGATCAAGCGAGCAGTGGAAGAATGTTTCTGTCAGTCCCAGACCATTTACAAGCAACGGCACTGGAGATCTGCTCGTGGAAGTAAAAGGGTAGGTGGCAGGAATTTCTCACTAGAATGTGAGACCGTGATGGTGATTTCAGTCTAGAAAATGAAACAGTGATTTGCAATTTCAGATTGAAGATGAAACATGACGGTGATATAAGACTTTATAATAAGAAAACTATATTGTTTTACAATGAGAAAATTATATTGTTTTCGAAATAGAAATTGAGATAATGATAGCGATTTCAGTTTAGAAAACGAAACAGTAACAGCACTTTCAAGCTAGAAAATGAGATAGATGGTGATTTCTAACTAGATTACGTAACTATAGTGATTACAAATTAGAAAATGAGGGAATGATGGTGATTTGAAAAAAGAAAATGAGACACTGATAGTGATTTCAGATTAGAATATGAGACAATGATTTAAAACTAGAAAATGAGACGATAGTGACTTCTTACTGGAAAATGAATAATAGAGCAGGGAGAACTTTCTGGTCAGAATGAAGAGAGAGCCATTTTAAAACCAGGTACTAAACGTGTTGTTTAAGAGAATTATATTACGACGTAGAAGCATGAAAACTGAACTGAGTAAAAACTTAGTTATCTCTCTTACTTTCGAAATCACGTCCGGGTTAGGGTATCGGGCACTGCAGATCACTTGTTACTCGAGCTCAGTACTGACACCGAAGAACATTCAAGAAATCCCAGACCGCGAGATCAATAACGAGAGAGACCAGCAGAAAATGTTCACAAGAATGGCTCAGACAGCGTTCAATCATTACTTTTTTTTTCATTACATTTTTTTTCTCCTTCTGCTGGCTCCACCTCCCCTTCCCATTTCTCTTTAAAATATGTATCTCCGTGAGATAATTTAGAGGAACGAAATCTTGAAGGCATGAGAGCGGATATTCTATCCCTCCCCCTCTCCCCCCTCTCTCTCTCTCTAAATGTTTAAAATAAGAAAAAATGTAGGAACAGCTTTATTAACTATTCGCGTGTCTCTAGCTAAGTGTGTGTATACCTCTCTCGCTGTATTAGACCATCTAGCAATCAGTTTATGTTTAGAGAGAGGCTGCACCATTTCTTGAAATCGTTATTTTATTACTTAACACTTTGACTCTAGGTAATGTGCGAGAATGTAAAAATAACTGCCTGGCATGTTTTGTTTTGTTTTTGTTTTGCTTACTTTACATTGAATGAGTATATAAAACAGCACACACGGCTCAGCCTGCACGTTCAGCTTTGTAAATTCTGCTCGTGCGCGTTATATTTTTAGTTCACGTCCACTGAACAGAATGTGTGCCCCAGGCTGAAAGTTGAGAGGTGGACCATCGCAGATCCGGCATCATCGAGACCTGTTGCATAGCGGATAAGTTTATTCTGCCGGATTAATGATGGTTACGTTAGAATACAGCTAACCACTTCATCTTACCTTTAGTAACACACATAATTAGTATATAAGCATACAACTGCACGCACACGAAGCCACTGCAGTAAATCTGTGATAACAAAATGTATAAACTAGGAAAAAAGTAGGAAAAGCTTTATTACTTAACGAGTACACAGTTGTGACGTTTCGGCGTGAGGCTTAATCATACAAAAACATACAGGATAAAGACATAGAGAGAGGAGATAAAAGTATAGATTCACATGAATGCTGTGTAGAGACTATTTAAATAGAGACTTGTGATGTGTGATAGGTGGGTTGTAACTGACTTATGGTTTGAACTCGTTATTCAGCTACACCTAACATTTTCCTCTTCCATAATCATAACCTTTCCCCACTAAGTTCCACTCCCTTCTCACGTGTTACATATATTTCAGAACCTCCTCATACCATCACATTACAACCCTCTACCTCAACTATAACCATCTATTTCACCTTCTCCCGGTAGGTTATCATTGTATTACTCTCTCTTCCCTCTACGGTTTCCCCATCCACCATCCTCAGTTACGACCCACCTATCACACACCTCAAGTCTCCATTTAAATATTCTCTACACCCCACCACGTGCATTTCTGAACACAACCTCTTACAAGCCACAGCTTCTTACAAGTTACAGCTAAGTTCTCTATTCATTTTATTTCATTTTTTACACAGCATTCATGTGAATTTATACTTTATCTCCTCTCTCTAGTTCCTCGTCCTGTGTGTTTTTGTATGATTAAGGCTCACGCCGAAACGTCACAGCTGTGTAGTAAATTTTAGTAAAACTGCTCCTACTTTTTTCCTAGTTTATACACTCTACCTTTAAAACACCTTGTTAAATCAGCACATGTACTTTTATAAAGAAAAAGAAAAATTCAATGGATATTGAATGAAATTTTAATGAAACACAGGCAAAATACTGTAAAGGTTCCGAGTACATATATTTCTGTTCTCTCTGCTTCTTTATGTCATAAACTGTAGATGAGCCAGGGCTGTATAAACCACACAAGCTTCGCACAGACACGCCGCTGTGTTTTTCAGAAGTTCTACCTTAACTGTTATGGACAGCCTATAATGTCTGCGCGTAACACCATGAGAACCACTGCTTGTATTCATTAGCGACCGGGACTAAATGTCAACAGGTTAAGATAAAAATTGCACAAAAGATAATTAGAAATGCCCTACCGGTGTTTACAAATGCTCAAAACCAGCGGATGCGACTGCTAAGCGCCACCAAACGGATGCGACTGCTAGCGCCACCAAACGGTTGTGGCAAGTCAGTACGGCGATCCGGAAACCTGCAGTGTCTCTCGTGGAAATTTGCGCCGGACAACTGATTGTCGGACAGCTGATTGTCGGACAACTGATTGGCGGATAACTGATTGTCGGACAACTGATTGTCGGACAACTGACTGTCGGACAACCGATTGTCGGACAACTTATTGCCGTGTAACTGATTGCTGGAAACTGATTGCCGGACAGTTGATTGGCGGATAACTAATTGCCGGACAAGTGACTGGCGGATAACTGATTGCTGGACAACTGATTGGCGGATAATTGATTGGCGGATAACTGATTGCCAGATTTGTGATGGTCAAGTATAGATTGTTTGGCGTGTCTGAGAGCATAGTTCTTCAGCAACTGAAAAAAAAAGTTGTTTCTGTCTCCCTGTCTATCTTTCTCTGTGTCTTCTCCTCTCCTCTGTCTTTCTCTGTCTCTGTCTCTCTCTATCTCTCTCGGTGTCTCTATCTTTCCCTCCTTTGTCTCTCTCTCTGTCTCTTTCTCTCTCTCTGTCTCTGTCACTTTCTCTCTCTCTCTCTGTCACTTTCTCTCTCTATCTCTCACCTTCTCTCTATGACTCTCCTTCTCTCTGTCTCAGTTTCTCTGTCACTCTCCTTCTCTGTCTCTTTTCTGTATCTCTCTGTCGCTCTCTATTTCCATGTCTCAGTTTCTCTGTCACTCTCCTTCTCTGTCTCTTTTCTGTATCTCTCTGTCGCTCTCTATTTCCATCTCTCTCTCTGTATCTTATCTTTATCTCTCTGCCTCTCTCTATTTCCGTGTCCCTCTGTCTCTCTGTTTCTTTTCTTTATCTCCCTGCCTCCCTCTAGTGCAGCATGTAAGACGGGCCTGCGTGCCCAATTCTTTACCCTTTAAAAAATAAAGATTATTTATTCTATTTCTGTGTCTATCTCTGTCTCTTTTCTTTATCTCTCCGCGTCTCTCTCTAACTCTCTCTCAGTTTTAATATTAGGATGAGATCAACATGCAGCTTATTTTTTATTATTTATTTATAGATAATAAACCAACATAAACTCGGCTTTTTAAAACAGTTAATTAATTTACAATGACACAGTTAGAGACTACCCATTCTTTAACTAAACGAGAAATGTATATTAACAATACAACTTTACATTTTCTTTCTCTCCCAATCTCGTAGTCAAGGAAGACTGTAAGACCATCAGAGGCTAACATTTTCAAGGTCAGGGACGAAAACTGTGTTGTATTTTGTCGTTGTAGCATTGTTATCGTTTCTTAACTGCTGGACCTTCTTTACTCTTCTCCTTCTTCTAGACTTCATTTATCTGCCATTTCCATCTTTCTGTTAAAAACAATTATAACCTTTATCAAAGTTCATAAACCCCCCGTTCCTCTCCATAAACCTTGTCACTGACTCATTCACCGACGTACAGAAAAGAATATGTATTGGCATATTTCACTTATAACCAAGTAACCACCAACATCTAACCAAGTCACCACCAACATATAACCAAGTCACCGCCAACATTCTGGCTGTAAAGAGTTTCCCGATAGATTTCAGTTTTAAACACAAAATCATTGTTTTCAACATTGGCTTTATTTCTGCGAAGAT
Organism: Achatina immaculata; assembly: GCA_009760885.1. Taxonomy (NCBI): domain Eukaryota; kingdom Metazoa; phylum Mollusca; class Gastropoda; order Stylommatophora; family Achatinidae; genus Lissachatina; species Lissachatina immaculata. The sequence goes on along the minus strand of CM019703.1, from coordinate 5,232,143 downwards.
TGTTTTAATATCTATCTAATAATTGTTTTAGTGTCTATCTAATAATTGTTTTAATGTCTATCTAATAATTGTTTTAATGTCTATCTAATAAGCATAGAAGATTGTTTTAATATCTATCTAATAAACATAGAAGATTGTTTTAATATCTATCTAATAAGCATAAAAGATTGTTTTAATATCTATCTAATAAGCATAAAAGCTACTCATGAAACTTGTCTACTGCAGGTTCTTTATAACTTAGACTAACCAAGCATGTTTTCTAAGGTACAGATTCTAACAATGAATCTTTGCATGGGCTTTTATAGAAATTAGACCGCAAACGCTAGTAGTCTTTTCTTTCGTAGAATTTGTCGCATTCTTCTGAATTACAGACCACTCACAGCCGAGATGTCTTTTGTTCAGTTCATGACGGATCTGTAAGTATGACTAATGTATTTTTCTTGGTTTAGCTTATGATGGATCTGTACGTATGAGTGATGTTTTTGCTGAGTTTATGATGGATCTGTAAGTATGAGTGATATTTTTGCTGAGTTTATGACGGATCTGTAATATAAGTGATGTTTTTGTTGAGTTGATGATGGATCTGTAAGTATGACTGATGTTTTTGCTGAGTGTATGATGGATCTGTAAGTACGAGTGATGTTTTTGCTGAATTTATGATGGATCTGTAAGTATGAGTGATGTTTTTGGTGAGTTTATGATGGATCTATAAGTATGAGTGATGTTTTTGGTGAGTTTATGATGGATCTGTAAGTATGAGTGATGTTTTTGTTGAGTTGATGATGGATCTGTAAGTATGACTGATGTTTTTGCTGAGTGTATGATGGATCTGTAAGTACGAGTGATGTTTTTGCTGAATTTATGATGGATCTGTAAGTATGAGTGATGTTTTTGCTGAGTTTATGATGGATCTATAAGTATGAGTGATGTTTTTGCTGAGTGTATGATGGATCTGTAAGTATTAGTGATGTTTTTGTTGAGCTTATGACGGATCTGTAATATGAGTGATGTTTTTGATGAGTTTATGATGGATCTATAAGTATGAGTGATGTTTTTGTTTTGAGTTTATGATAGATCTGTAAGTATGAGTGATGTTTTTGCTGAGTTTATGATGGATCTATAAGTATGAGTGATGTTTTTGCTGAGTTTATGATGGATCTGTAAGCATAACTGATGCTTTTTTGTGTTTATGATGGATCTGTAAGTATGAATGATGTTTTGTTTTGTTGAGCTTATGATGGATCTGTAAGTATAACTGATGATGTTTTGTGTTTATGAGGATCTGTAAGTATAACTGATGATGTTTTGTGTTTATGTGGATCTGTAAGTGTAACTGATGATTTTTGTGTGTTTATGATTGATCTGTAAGTATCAGTGATGTTTTTGTTGAGCTTATGATGGATCTGTGACAGTGTGGCTGATGTCTTAATGTTCAGTCCATTAAAGATCTGTCAGTTTAACTGATGTATTTTATTCAGTTCATGAAAAATGATTTCTTTTTTTTAAAAATTCAGTTGATAACAGATCTGTTAGCACGACTGGTGTAATTTGTTAGATTCTTAAAGGATCTTTTAACATGACTCATGGTGTTTTTTTTTAAAATCATGATGGGTCTGTAAGTATGATTATGTGTTCTGTTTAGTCCGTGATGGATCTATGAAAGTGTGACCAAATAGTTTCCTAATATTAGTTGCGATTTCACACTCTTGATGTATAAACACAGCATTACTATCTGTGAATGCGTGTGATCACCTCATAACATATGTATGTCTGTAGATAGCTGTATGTCTAGATAGTTGTATGTGTATGTCTGTAGATAGCTGTATGTGTATGTCTGTATATAGCTGTATGTCTAGATAGCTGATGTGTATGTCTGTAGATAGCTGTATGTGTATGGGAGCGTGTAATATACTGCAGTATAAACAAAAATTTCTCTAGAAAAATTGTTTCCATTGCGTGTCAAATGTTAATTAACATAGGAAGGGAGCATTGTAAAACATAGCGATCTGATGCATTGAATTCCACAAAATTGTCTCATACAGCTGTTTCATACACTAGTTATGTACATAAATGTTAGATATAAAGAAAGTTTCTTCCCAAAACTTGCCAAACTAAATGTTAGAACATTACTTTTCAACATAATTCTTATCGCAAATGCTGGCAGCAACTACAAGAGGCCAAGCCAAGTTCTACTGAACACTGAAGATGATTTTTAACTCGTTGCTGAAGATTAACAGCTGTAATATTTTGCGACTTCACAGCAGTTATGATCACTAGTAACGTCTCACATGTTTCCGTTGTCGTGCCATTGGTAAAGTAAATTTTTAAAAATACCTGAGATTGGTATGCCTTTCCGCTGTATCTCCTTTCTTAAGTTTCTAGAAGGAGAAATTCACCGTCGGCTTGCTGGGCCTGTCGTAGCTTCACCAGAGTTCCTTTAGCCAGCTGTTTTCAGGGTGATCCGGTTTGGCCTTCCTGGCTGACGTAGCGACCTCGTAGGGGCGAACCCACACTATACTTCCCCAAACTCAGCAACCTCTTACTTGGCTGTTAACCTGTCCCACGACGAGGGTACAGGTTTGGTCTTCCTGGCTGACGTAGCGACTTCGTGGGGGTAAACCCACGCTATACTTCCCCAAACTCAGCAACCTCTTACTTGGTTGTTAACCTGGCCCAATACGAGGGTACAGGTTTGGCCTTCGGGAGAGTGCTTTGGCCACTTAGTGTGGCGCACATACAGCCAGCCTGAAGGCCTTCAATCAAAGAATTACAGGACACAGATCATGAGGACGACCTCAGAAAAGATGGTTAGATAGAGTTATAGAAACACTCTCTGAGGTCACTGATATGGCCCAAAAACGCCAACTATATCTCCCCTTGACAGTCTACGGTATAAATGGAAGGATAAAATGAAGTAACGTAATGTAAGGTACCTTGTTTCTACAGTCCTTCCCGTGCTGTTAAACGTCACATAGGGCTCGCATAGTTCTTTGCCAAGTTTTCCTGCTCCCGGCGAGTCTTTCACCTTCATCAAGGGGTGTTATGCCCACTAAACTGGCTTCTGTTAACAATATCCTCTTTAGAGTTTCACGTGGTCAACCTCTTTTTCTTCAGCCTGTTGTGTTCCACTTGATAGCTTGTTTTGGTACTCTCTGACTGTTTATTCTCAATACATGGCCTATATATGTCCATCTTCTTTTTCTGATCACCCATGAGAGAGGTTGATGTTTGCTCACCTGTCTTATCTATGTGTTGTTCTTGAATTCGTTCCACTTTATACCAAGTATTTTCCTTATGCATTTGTTTTCAAAAGAGTCTAATTTCTTGTCTATATCTTTAGTTGATTTCCAGCTTTCACGTGCATAAATGAGGGTGGATATCACGTTTGAATTTAATCATCTTAACTTGGTTTTTGAATTCCATATGTTCTCATGATTTTTTAAGGACAATTCTGCTTTTGCAATTCTAATTCTAATATCCTTTCTGGTGTCACCATCCTGGTCTATATAGCTGCCAAGGTATGTAAATTGGTTTACTTCATCAACAACTGTTCCTTCTACGCATATATTTCCTTCTTGATTAATGAGAAATTTCATTATTTTTATTTTATCTTTGTTACTTTCAATACCTATTTTCCTAGCCAATGAAGACAGGGAATCTGTTTTTTTTTCTGCATTGATTTCACTTTGTCACTGATAAGAGTTATGGCATCTGCAAAATCAAGATCTTCTATTTGGGTCCCACGCATCCAATCAGTGCCGGATTTACCTGTACAGCATCTTTTCATTATAAAGTCTATGGCAATTCCAAAAAGCAATGGAGATAATATACATCCTTGTTTCACGCCTGTTTCAATCTGAAACCATTCGCTCATTCCTTCTTCTGTCTTGACTGCACAAACATATCCGTTGTAGAGATCTCTAATGATGTTGACAATCTAGATGGTATTCCATATAGTCTTAAAATTCTCCACAATGAATCTCTGTGTATGCTATCAAATGCTTTTTTAAAAGTCTATGAAGTTCAAGATTAATGGTTTTTGCTTTTCAATATGTTCTTCAAGTATTATTCATAGAGTAAAGATCTGGTTGAGACAGCTTCTCCCTTTTCGAAATCCTGCTTGTTCTTCTCTCATTGCAGTATCCACTACATCCTTAATGCTGTTCATAATCACTTTGAAAACACTTTTTTTGACACAACTGATAGAAGGTTACACCCCTCCAGTTATTGCAGTCACTGAGATTGCCTTGTCTGGGTATTTTAACAATTATTTCCTTTTTCCATTTAGAAGAGACTTTTTCTTCTTTCCAAACTTTATTAAACATTCTTTGTAGTTGTCTCATGTTGACACTGTTAATAGCTTTTAATATTTTGACTGTTATTTCATCTTCACCTGCATCTTTGTTGTTAGATTCACTGCTGTTTCAATTTCATTCAGTGTAACTTCATCTAAGTTGACATTTAGTTGTAGGACTGGTATATCGGTTTCAAGATTTATTAATTCATTTAGGTGTGGTCAATTAAGTATTTCTTGGAAGTGTTCAGCCCATCTTTGCTTTTGGTCTTAACTTGATATTAATAGGTTGCCTGTTTTGCTAAAGACTGGTCTTTCTCTGGAGGTAATAGCACCTGTTAGCTTCTTCTGTATGTTATATGGAGTTTTGCTGCCTCCTGTTTTTTCTCCATTTTCTGCTTCTTTTGCCATATTGTCCATATATTCTCTCTTGTCTTTTCTAGCTGAACTTTTTACTTTATTGCCTAGTTCTTTGTATGTTGTTTTGCCAAAACATTTCTAAGATCTGTCTTTACATTCAACATGGCTGATTTGGATTCTCTTCTTTCATGTACATAGCAAAATTTGAAATGATCATCCAAGATGAGGACACTCACAGAGTTAGAAGGTTCTATCTCGGACACGTGAAGACATAAGCCGCGACTTGATAAATATGCGAATAAGTACTGAACTCATTTCTGCTTCACTCAGTTATTTGCACGTCCCTTGCGGAACTTTGCCTCTTCTTTGCGCTTAACAAACCAAAAAGCCGCAGACATAAATACCGTAAACAGCAGTATAAAGTTTCTACGGTTACAAAAGTTACACAAAAAAAGTGTAAAAGTGTCTTTATAGTATGAGGAGGCAATTAAAAATAAGAACAAGCAGCTTCAAAGGTGTTTAACCAGTACTAAAAGTTGTATTCCCATCATCATCATCATCATCATCATCATCATCATGTGCCGTGCCGACTGACGTTGGCTGTTATGCTTCTCCAGAGTACATGATCCTTCATGCAGGCCATCAGTTCAGTTGGTGATCTCCTCTCACACCATCCCGTCAGACTGTCCAGTATCATTTCTCTTGGTCTTCCTCATGATCTTCTTCCTTCTATTTTTCCTGTTGTTATAATATTTTCAATGCCCCCTCTTCTCATTGCATGTCCTATGAAAGTACATTGTCTCTCTCATATCCTCTTGACAAGATTTTTTGTCTCTCCAGCTCTTCTCATACATTCTTCATTAGTTATTTTTGCTGTCCAGGGGATTCGCAACATTCTTCTAATAAACCACATTTCTGCTGCTTCCAATGATTTTTGTGCAGACTTGCCTATTGTCCATGATTCACTTCCATATAACAAGATAGGTTTAATATAGCATTTTAAGACTCGTTTTCTAACATTCATTGATAAGGATGTGTTGGCTAATATGTTTCTCATTCTCTGAAATGCAGTCTTTGCTTGGCCTATTCTGTTCCTAATTTCTGTTCTGCATTTCCCATCTGAAGTTATTACTGCTCCAAGGTATTTGAATTTCTGCACCTGTTATAGAATAGTTCCATTTAATTTTATACTGCATGCTGGTGAATTCTGTTTCTTAGATATAACCATAGTCTCTGTCTTTTTATGTTCAAAGTAAGGCCGTTCTGTTCCATTTCTTTGGCCACTTTATCCAAGAGAATTTGCAGGTCTTGTTGGTTCTCAGCTATCAGTACTGTGTCGTCAGCATACCGAAGGTTGTTAATATTGTATCCTCCAATTTTTATGCCTAGTTCTGTGAAAATCGTTCTTAGAATATTCTCGCTGTACAGAGAAAAAAGGTCTGGAGATAGTACACATCCTTGTCGCACCCCTTGTTTTATAGGTTGATATTTTCCAGTTCTATTTTCAACTCGAACTGCTGCTTCTTGCTGCCAGTATAGATGTTTTACAATCCTCAAGTCTTTGCCGTCTATGTTGATGTCTTCAAGCATTTTAATAATTTCATTATGTTTCACCTTGTCGAATGCCTTGGTGTAATCAATGAAGCATAAGTAGAGATCTTTCTGTACTTCTAAAGCTCTTTCTGTTAGTGTTCGTAAAGCATAAATGGCATTGTGTGTTCCCTTTCCTTCAACGAATCCAAATTGTTCATCTGCTATTTCTATTTTTATCTTTTCCCTTTATTCCCACGTGAACAAAAATTCCTAACAAAACTCATGACCCTTCAGATTTAACCGACATTTGCGCTGTCAACAAGAGCAAGAGAATGTTGAATGCAAATCTCATTTAAATAAATGGAAAATCGCTGTGAAAGTTGAATCAAGTTTGTAACAACAAAAAACAAAACATCGTTTAGAGGGAATAACTGGAAAGGAAAAAAAAAGAATTAGAACAAACAGAAAAAGAGAAAGCGCAAATCGGAGAAGTGAAAAATGGATATATAATATAAATGAATAGAAATATTTCTCTGAAACTTTAGAATTCATTGCCCCTTATTTTATCTCATGAAACAAACCAGACAGTCAGGCCTGATCTAGCGAACACGCTCAATGTAGACTAGGCCATGTACAATAGGAACTGAAAGTATGTTATATGTTTATGTCGAACGCTGCTCACTGCAGACTAGGCCATGTACAATAGGAACTGAAAGTATGTTATATGTTTATGTCGAACGCTGCTCACTGCAGACTAGGCCATGTACAATAGGAACTGAAAGTATGTTATATGTTTATGTCGAACGCTGCTCACTGCAGACTAGGCCATGTACAATAGGAACTGAAAGTATGTTATATGTTTATGTCGAACGGTGCTCACTGCACGAGTTAGTGCGTAGCTGTTGTTTTAATGCTGTCACACTGTGAATATTAACAAGGGTAAGCAGTTTGACTGTTCGTAGGAACGAAGAATGGAATTATGGGGAGAAAACTATTTTAATATCTTATATATATCTTATATCCTTCCCGTGCCGTTAGACGTCACATAGGGCTCGCAAAGTAGTTCGCCAATTTTTCCTGTCTTCGGCGAGTCTTTCAACCTCAACAAAGGATTTTATGCCTGTTAACTTGGCCTCTCTTAATAATGTCCTCTTCAGAGTTTCACGCGGTCTGCCCCTTTTTCTTCGGCCTGTTGTGTTCCACTTGATAGCTTGTTTTGGGATTCTCTGATCATTTCTTCTCATCAAGTGACCAACATATGTCCATCTCCTTTTCCTGATCTCCCGTGAGACTGGTTGTTGTTCAGTCATCTGTCTTATCTCTGCATTGTTCTTGAATTCATTCCACTTGATGCCGAGTATTTTCCTTAGGCATTTGTTTTCAAAAGAGTCTAATTTCTTTTCTATTTCTTTAGTTGTTTTCCAGCTTTCGCATGCATAAATGAGGGTGGATATTACATTTGAATTGAATAACCTTAACTTGGTTTTTGTGCTTATAAGTTTTGAATTCCATATGTTCTCAATATTTTTTAAGGATAATGCTGCTTTTTCAATTCTAACTTCCTTCCTGATGTCACCATCCTGGTCTATGTAGCTGCCAAGGTATGCAAATTGATTGGCTTCTTCAATATCTGTCCCTTCTATGTGTATTTTTCCATTGTGATTGATGGGAATTTTCATTATTTTTGTTTTGTCCTTGTTAATTTCAAGTCCTATTTTGCTAGCCAGTGAAGATAGGCTATCTGTTTTTTCTTGCATGGAATTCACATTATTACTGATAAGAGTTATGTCATCAGCAAAATCAAGATCTTCTAGTTGGAAGATATTTTAATATGCTTTGTAGTTAAAAAGTAGACACAGTGCATGATGGAACTCGGTAGCGAAACATGGCGGAGCAAATAATTAAGAGACTAGCGAGAGATATAAATGTAACTGTTTACCAAAAATATTTACTCCCAGTACGTAGATTAAAACATGTTTGTTACGTATTGTGTCAACCGCGCGCCCTAGTTCATGCTAATTTATTTTCTTTCTTTTTAAACTCTTATTAAAGTATTGTTTTAATGCGACAGTTTTACACAGCTTTATGTGGGTAGCCACATACAGAATACATCTCCTTATTAACATTCTTAAGTATAGCTGAATGTCAGGTTCAGTCCGTGTAATTTCAGCTTCCCATATTCCTGTATGTAGCGGTTCTCGAACTCAGTATACGTATAACAAGAATAGTTTCCTAGGCAGAAAAGAAACGTACCTGTATTATTTATAATCATACGCCATGGCTTGGTAATGATGTTAAATTTACTCCAGGGGTTGACAATGACGTCAACTTTATTCACATTCTTAAAGCATGATTCCCTTGTATTAAATACTACGCTTTACAGCCATGGACAGTGCCGCCAGTTAAGACTTACACTGTGAAAGTTATTTCAGTCAGGGACAACTGTATTGTCGTATGATTTCACAAAGTCTCGAGAATATCTTTAACGCCATCTTATGCACTGGGGGCACTGATTTTATCGCCTCACATCAACATAATTATCGAAACAACATGTATTTCTGTGACTTCCTGTCTTCTGCTGCTGGTGTTAAAGATTTCCTGCCTTATCTCTTCTGTGCCACACAGAGATTCTTTTCCACATCTCAAGCTTCTGATTTCAGAAACTACACCGCCGGATCTGATTGTTAGAGCTTATCTCAGCTTCTCTCAGCTTCTCTCACATCTCACCCACGTTTTAGCCCGTCTGTCTCCATACCTGTCCTTCTTCCTAGCCATCTCCATCTAGCCGTCTGTCTCCTTATCTCCCTATTTCCGTTCTGTAGTGCGGTGAGTCTCATGCAAGTCACGTATAATGGAATGTGTAATTCGTCCTTATTTTTTACCTTTTACGCAGTCGTCTCCTCCTCGTGCCGTCCCCATATATAAGGTAAATATAACCCTGTTATGCGTTAGAGGCACATAGGGGATATGGTGTTAGTGCCCATATTTTCCAAGACCTGTCAGCACACTAGAGGGTGATGAGGTCCTTTCCCAATACCCAGAAGGCCGGGTAAACATTTCTACACCTAGATGACCCAAGCTCCTCCGGTAGGGTTCGACCCCTCGATCTTCGCCATGAGAGACTAATGCTCTAACCACATTGCCACTCAGACGCCCATATATATATATATATATATATATATATATATATATATATACTGTATGGCTTTTCTTTGCATGCATCTCTTAAACAAATGTGTTTGATCTACAGAGAACAGCCTACAAAGGTCGCGAGAACATTCCAGACGAAAGACCTCAAGCAAAACACAACTCCCAACGGTATCAGGTATGTGGGAGATATTCGTGACATTTACAAGACAGAGTATTCGTGACAGTTACAAGACAGAGTATTCGTGACATTTACAAGACAGAGTATTCGTGACATTTACAAGACAGAGTATTCGTGACATTTACAAGATAGAGTGTTCTTGACATTTACAAGACAGAGTATTCTTGACATTTACAATACAGTATTCTTGACATTTACAAGACAGAGTATTCTTGACATTTACAAGACAGAGCATTCGGGGAATGTACAAGTCAGAGTATTCGTGACATTTACAAGACAGAGTATTCGTGACATTTACAAGACAGAGTATTCGTGACATTTACAAGACAGAGTATTCGTGACATTTACAAGACAGAGTATTCGTGACATTTACAAGACAGACTTTTCTTGACATTTACAAGACAGAGTATTCTTGACATTTACAAGACATAGTTTTCGTGACATTTACGAGACAGAGTACGTGACATTTATAAGTCAACCATTAAGGCAGTAGAAAGATATAAACGCCTGCGCCAAGACCGTCCTAACAGAACAGTGGTTGATAAATGGAAGCATAATAATAGACTGAAACTTGATACTCCGGTGCACATAGCAGAACAGTTAAACACAAGACACAAACTCCCTGAAGACAGAGAAGAACTTCCAAAAGTACCAGACATCCCACCAAACACAAGCTACACACTTCCTCAAACTAACACCAGACTCAAAAACAAATTAGTGAACAAATCATCAGATCCCAACACCCTAAAGCTGTGTGCACTGGAGACCATAGAATCCTACCCCAAGGACTGGATCCATGCATACACTGATGGGTCAGCGTTCAAGGAAACAGACAATGCAGGATATGGGGTACACATAATGTTTCCACAGACAATGCAAGATATGGGGTACACATAATGTTTCGAGACAAGACAACTAGCCACATTTCTGCTCCTTGTGGATCTCGCTGCTCCAGTTATGACGCAGAGATACAGGCAACATTAGCAGCCCTGGCAGTCACCACCAAATACAAAAACATTGTCTCTCACCCAAAAAAACTTTGTTATTTTCTCAGACTCCCAGTCTGCTCTACAGTCCCTTGAAAACTGAATACGAACAGTTGATCACATTACAACTGACATACTCAGTGCAATAAACCAAATCGCCTCCTATGATATTAAGACTACCCTACAGTGGATACTAGGGCAAATATATATCAGAGGAAATGAACGTGCTGACAGACTAGCAAAGAGTGGAGCCACCATGTCACAGCCCCACATCCCCACCAACATGAGAACCGCTAAACACATTATACACAACAACTACAAGTGGATGGACAACTGGAAGATTCCTATATACGCACCTGCCAAACCAACCACGGAGACCCCATCAACAGCCCCACATCCCCACCAACATGAGAACCGCTAAACACATTATACACAACAACTACAAGTGGATGGACAACTGGAAGATTCCTATATACGCACCTGCCAAACCAACCACAGAGACCCCATCAACAGCCCCACATCCCCACCAACATGAGAACCGCTAAACACATTATACACAACAACTACAAGTGGATGGACAACTGGAAGATTCCTATATACGCACCTGCCAAACCAACCACAGAGACCCCATCAACAGCTTATGTCATAAAGACCAATGCACAATCTTCAGGTTGCAAACAGGACATATCACTCTCAGTAAGCACTTACACAGAGTGACCGCTGACCACACACCATGCTGCATGCACTGCAACAGACAAGAAGAAGAAACTGTTAAACACCATCTACTGGACTGCAGTGCATAGAAGGACCTTCGGAAGAACCTGATACCACCAAACTCCTCAATCACCGACATTCTGTATAGATATGTAGAACAGCTGAAGAGGTCCTGTACGTTTCATTATCTGACATAAGGGAAAAAGAGAGAAAACTCGTAAACCCGGGGACTGGAAAAATCAAAAGTCAAAGTTGTGACATTTACAAGACAGGGTATTCATGACTTTTATAAGACATGGTATTTGTGTCATTTAAAAGACAGAGTATTCATGAAAATTACAAGACAGAGTATTCATGACATTTACAAGACAGAGTATTTGTGACATTTACAAGACAGAATATTCATGAAATTTACAAGACAGAGTATGTATTCATGACATTTACAAGACAGAGTATTTGTGACATTTACAAAACAAAATATTCATGAAATTTACAAGACAGAGAATTCATGACATTTACAAAACAGAATATTTGTGACATTTACAAGACATAGTATTTATTAAATTTACAAGACAGAGTATTCTTACATTTACAAGACAGAATATTTGTGACATTTACAAGACAGAGTATTCATGAAATTTACAAGACAGAGTATTCGTGACATTTACAAGACAGGGTATTTGTGATTTTTACAAGGCATGTTAGGAGTGAAAGAATAAATAAGAATAAATAACTCATACATAGTGTCAGAAGTGAAAGAGTTAAACTCTGTTTTCAGTAGCAGTAATCTCAGTCACATTTAATTCATAGAAATTTTCAATTACAAGTATATTTTCCATTCGAAATCGTGTGTTCTTCTAAACAAGAAGCTTTTTCTGTTGCTCCATCCATTACTATACCTTTCCTGAAATATGGCTTCACACTTTCCAGGTTTTATACACAGTGCCTCTCCTTCATTATAGAATTATATATGAAACTAATCTCTCTATAGGTATTTCATATGGATGTATGCTTTGATCATATGTATACTTATAACTTCCCTTGCCGCTTTCTTCCTCATTTGTTTTATCAAGGATGTTGTGTATACATAAGTCATTCATTCATTTGCATGTCCCTTGCGGAACTTTGCCTCCCTAACAGCACTCCTGTATGCCTCTCGGTTTTGAGCAAGATGTCCTGCCGCTGCTGCATCCATTTGCAGATTATCAACGATGTCTTGCAGCCATCTGTATACATAAGACTAGAGTCAAATTTAACATCTACGTTATCTCGTAATTATGCGGCTCCATGTTTTTCATTTTAAATTGTAAAAATGTCCATTTCTCTGACATTTATTTCCTTCTTCATATCTTTTACGACATAAAATTGATTGGCCATTCTTCCATTACTGTGTGTACTCTTGATCTGGTTAAACTTGTCCTTATTGCTGAGTAACAGTGGGGACTGTGAAGTATGAGACAATCTGACTGTGAAGTATGAGACGATCTGACTGTGAAGTATGAGATGATTTGACTGTGAAGTATGAGACGATCTGACTGTGAAGTATGAGACGATTTGACTGTGAAGTATGAGACGATCTGACTGTGAAGTATGAGACGATCTGACTGTGAAGTATGAGACGATCTGACTGTGAAGTATAAGAAGATCTGACTGTGAAGTATGAGAAGATCTGACTGTGAAGTTTGAGACGATCTGACTGTGAAGTATAAGAAGATCTGACTGTGAAGTATAAGAAGATCTGACTGTGAAGTATAAGAAGATCTGACTGTGAAGTATGAGACGATCTGACTGTGAAGTATGAGACGATCTGACTGTGAAGTATGAGACGATCTGACTGTGAAGTATGAGACGATCTGACTGTGAAGTATGAGACGATCTGACTGTGAAGTATGAGACGATCTGACTGTGAAGTATGAGACGATCTGTCTGGGAAGTATGGGATGATCTGACTGTGAAGTATAAGAAGATCTGACTGGGAAGTATGGGACGATCTGTCTGGATGGCGGACACAGGACAGTAGTGAGTACTTTATACACCAGGTACGACCTGCACAGTTCTGATTGTTACACTGATGTGTCACTACATGATGGGGGCTTGTATTAGGCATTCAGAGAGCTTAATCTGTTGTCTCCGTTCTTTGTGCCATCGAACACTGCCAAGATTCTGGTAGTAATGACATTATCTGTTTATTATATAATTTCATATGTTGTAAGAATGAATTTAACAATGACCAGATATTAAAAAAAACAGTAATACCTCAAAAGAGTGATCAAGATATCAAAACAAAAGGAATAAGGATATAAAAAAAGTAATATTTCAAAAGATTTCCTGAGAATGTTGATGCCTGCTATGTCTGCTTATACTAGAAATGTCTTACATTCCAGGAAGTCATGAGACGACTCATCTGCAGGTACATTCATCAGGCCAAGAAGCAGTCAAGGCAAGGAGGAGTCTGCGAAGATGATGTCCTGGAGATCAAGCAGGACATATCAAGTCTCAGGTTACTGCGCTGATAAACAGTTACCAGAGTTGTCTTTTCTTTTCTCATTCAACAGCTCAGCCTCGCACATTTAAGGGATGCAGGATTTATGCTGTTAACACCTTTACTTTTCTTTTGACCTGTCAGTGATTGAAGGTAATGTGGTCAATATAAATGCTTTTGAATGTAAGTGCTACAGAAGAGTTCTTGAAATATCATGGACACAAACAAAGAACAAATATATACATACTACAAGAACTTAATATTGAAGAAGGTTGGCTAGTAAAGAGGATTATACAGAGAAAACTTAAATATTTTGGACACATTAAACGTGATGAGAATTTAGAGAAGACAGTCTTGGGTACATAATTGGAAGAAGAAAGAGAGGAAGACCAAGGCGAAGATGGCTGCAAGACATCGTTGATAATCTGCAAATGGATGCATCAGCAGCAGGGAATCTTGCTCTGAGAGGCCTACAGGGAAGCTGTTAGGGAGGCAAAGCTCTGCAAGGGACAGGCAAATGACTGACAGACCGACTGACTGGCTGAGCACGCTTGGTTCTCTATACTTGTATAGATTCAGGAGAAGCGAGCTCTCCACTTTTACAGCTGTCTTCCGCTGCTGGCGAGATTCTTCAGCTGCCATGCATGGGGTGGGGCTCCTCCCAGCCAGTGAGGAAAGGTGCGGATGGGGTTGCGGCTGTGGAAAAGGTGGAAGAAAAGATTAAGTGAAGTAAACAGTAGTCTCGAGGTCAGGACTGCTCAAATCAGGGCACCTCTCATCTGGAAGTCGGCGACGTCGTATGTGCACTCATATTGGGAGAAATGCCTGAACCGGTTTAACCCAGAGGTTAAGACTCTGCTGGCGAGATTCTTCGGATGCCGCGCGTGGAGTGAAACTAATTCCGGCCAATGAAAAAAAAACGAAAAAGAAACTAGGGTTGCCGTGCGGCGCCGATGAGAAAAGGTGATGGAAAGAATAGAATGAAGTTTAGTAGGTATGTCCATTGGTCTCGCGGCGAGAGCTACTCATACCACGGCACCTCTGCTCTAGATGCCGGTCACGTCCAATATACACCTATACTGGTGAAATATGCCTAAACCGGCTTAAACCAGGAGTGAAACTTGATGGCAACTAATGTCACAGTACCTCCGCTCTAGAGGTCGGTCACGTCCTAAACATGCCAATACTGGGATAATATGCCTAAACTGGCGGAACCCAGGGGTGAAACTTACTAATGGCGAGGATTCATCCTCCTGGACAAAAGCTCCGTCCTGGTCACAACTAGGAAGGATAGAGGCCACGATCATAAAATGCTGAAGTCGGAGACACTGGACCAAGGCAGTCTAGATAGGCAGCCACTTCTCACCCGACGGGGATGTATACGTATCCCAATCATGCTGAGGTTTTCTGGTGAGAAATTTCAACGTTGGACTGAATGGGCAACCACCTCTCACCCGGCGGGGATATGCTGATATCCAAAACACGTCGAGGTTTTACGGTGAGAAAGTCCAACTCTAGATTAAACTGGTGCAACGAAAACCACAGTGTCGTACATTCCTGCTTCTGAGACCCACCAAGAATACAGGCTCAAGCCCTGCGATACTCTGAACCTCTTGTGGTCCTCTCGTGGATCTCGTGTGGTCCTTTCGGGGACCACAGCGGGACCACGGGACCTATTGAGCACCACAGGAGTAAATTCAGGATTATCACGTGGCGCTCTTGGTGGTAGAAGCGAACGAAGAAAAGAAGAAGAAGAAGACAGCTGTCTTGACCAGGGCCCCTCCGGCTGGGTTAGAATCACAACATTCACCAAGACAGGCTGGTACACAAACCACTGCACCATTCAGATCGACCAAGCCAAGAAAGTGCATACTCGACCACAAGAGAACCAGTAATACAAAATGATGCAATCGTAAAAAAACTAAAATCTACCTACTTCCAATAATACTTGTAGAACTAAATTATTATTGTTATTAAGATTTACTAGAAGATCTTGATTTTGCTGATGACATAACTCTTATCAGTAACAATGTGAATTCCATGCAAGAAAAAACAGATAGCCTATCGTCACTGGCTAGCAAAATAGGACTTGAAATTAACAAGGACAAAACAAAAATAATGAAATTTTCCATTAATCAAAATGGAAAAATACACGTAGAAGGGACAGATATTGAAGAAGTCAATCAATTTGCATACCTTGGCAGCTTCATGGACCAGGATGGTGACATCAGAAAGGAAGTTAGAATTAGAATTGCAAAAGCAGCATCGATCTTCAAGAATCTCGAGAACATATGGAATTCAAACGTTATAAGCACAAAAACCAAGTTAAGACTATTCAATTCAAATGTAATATCCACCCTCATTTATGCATGCGAAAGCTGGAAAACAACTAAAGAAACAGACAATAAATTAGACTTTTTTGAAAACAAATGCCTAAGGAAGATACTTGGCATCAAGTGAAACGAATTCAAAAACCATGCAGAGATAAGACAGATGACTGAACAACAACCAGTCTCATGGGTGATCAGGAAAAGGAGATGGATATATGTTGGTCACGTGATGAGAAGAAATGATCAGAGAATCCCAAAACAAGCTATCAAATGGAACAGAACAGGCCTAAGAAAAAGAGGCAGACCACGTGAAACTCTGAAGAGGACATTGTTAAGAGAGGCCAAATTAACAGGCATAAAATCCCTTGATGAGGTTGGAAGGCTACCCGAAGACAGGAAAAATTGACAAACTACCTAGCGAGCCCTGTGTGACGTTTAACGGTACGGGAAGGATATAAGATATAAGATAAGATAACATTTTGGAGACTCATATTTCATACGAATTTGTTCAAAAAAATGAAACACTGCACTATATGTTCACTATTTTATGTTATCTGTTTGTTGCCTCTAGTTTGCCATTCCAGTTTGTCCGTGTTGTCACAGAAGACAAGTGGCAGATGAAAACAACATACCTGTTAACTCTTGGAAACAATCTACCTGTTAACTATTAGACAGTATCCACAGTCCATCACTGCTGCTTTCCTTGCTTGAGGGCTTGTCATTCAGGCTAACCTTAACTAATAATTCTCATTTCTATTGTTTAGTTGTAGTTTCATTTTTCATTCACTACTGACTGAAGGATTATGTGCTCCTGATGCAAGAATTGACCAGGGTCTCTTTCTCAGTGATCTAAAATACATTTGCACTTGGTGCATGCAGTTAGCAGCATATTCATCGCAAGATCATCATCAGTATCTAGTGTCTTCATATTTCGACTGCTCGACTGAGCCATCTGTTTACTTGAAGACTGTACTAAAGATTCTAGTTTCCGCCTATCTTCTTAAATACTAGTACCATTTCGTTCTTTGTGCAATGATAGGATATAGCTATCCTATTGTTTCTGTTAATGTAATGACAGGATACAGCTATCTCATTGTTTCTGTTAATATAATGATAGGATACAGGTATCTCGTTGTTTCTGTTATATTTAATGATAGGATACAGCCATATCAATGTTTCTGTTATATGTAATGATAAGATACAGCTATCTCATTGTTTCTGTTATATGTAATGATAAGATACAGCCATCTCATTGTTTCTGTTATATGCAATGATAGGATACAGCTATCTCATTGTTTCTGTTATATGTAATGATAGGATACAGCTATCTCACTGTTTCTGTTAATGTAATGATAGGAAATAGCTATCTCATTGTTTATTCTTCTAAGCTGCCAAAGCTGATTAAGAGAAAGTAATAAACTCGCACATGAGATGTTACAATGTCAGGTAAAATAACGAAGGGGACAAGACACCTCAAACAAGAAGCCACGTCACATTTAGGGCAGCAACAGTTAGAACTCCAGCTTCTCAAGGAAAAGGAATTGGGTTCTGTTGCAAAACAAATGAAGAAAAATAAACATTATGTCAGGTAATGAAGGCAACAGATTGACACCATATCTAGAAGCTGTTGTCTTGAAAGTTAGAACACGTGCATGGCAGTTATATAATACATATTAAAACAGATATTTAAAAAAAATTCCAGCAATAGAGAAAAGAAAAAGAAGAATGATTTCTCTAAACAAAAAAAAGATATAAAATATGTTTAGTGTCTTTTTTTTTTGGTCTGAAATCTGCCTTTAAGTTTCATTTTGTTTGATGTTTCTAAATGTAAAAATAATTTGAAATCATTTATTTCTTATAAATAACTTTCTTGTACTTCTTATTTCAGTTGTTTCTTATGAAATAGACGTGTTGTTTCAGTTGCCCCTCATGAAGAAAACTTAAGTGTTTGAACCATTTTATTGTGACATAAGCTCTTTGTTTTGGTCATTTTTTCCACATTAAAAAGAAGTTGTCTAACACTTTTCTTCCCCCCCCCCTCCCCCCAACACAGGTTTGAGCTGCGAGAAGACAGGAAGAAGGAAGTTGCTCGAACAACATGTCACGTGGACAGTTTACGCCGCGATCTTCAGCAGACAATCACGCGTCTGTCGCCTGTTCCATCCCCGACTTCCGTCAATGGCTTGTCGCCGAACCATGGATTGCTTCAGACTACTTTCTGCGGGAAGACGCTGCCTGGAAGTAGGAATCTATTAACACCAGCACGTGATGCCCGAAGCTCGTTGAACGCGCATCATGAGGGCGACGTGCCCAAGTCTGTAGCGTTGTCCTCGTTAGATCTAGACTATCTGAAGGCGGAGATTGTGGCCGGCGTCAAGGAAGAGCTTAGGGAGGTTTTGAAACAGACCGTGCTGTCGTCAGATGTCACTCAGCACAGACAGCCACAGTCATCACCTCAGCACCTCCTCCTTCCTCCACTAGCCGTTCAAGAAAGCGACTCCATCTCCCTGCATCCGTACAGCTCAGAGCTATACCACACCCACCTCTACACACAGCTTTGACAAACAGCTTCATGTAAATGTCGCTGAACAGAGACTGTGGTCGCAAATTCTTATATAGACAGATGAGATCACAACTCACCTTTCTGCTCTGCAGAGACCTTTGAGAAGACACGACCTGCCAAATCCGAATGCATAATATTTATTGTTTGATACATCAGTTATATGGACACCACAAACCAGACAAACTGTGGTCTGGAAAAAGTTTCCTTTACTTATGTACTTCTAAATTCCAGAGAGTACAGTTCTGTGATATTTTGTTTAATTAAAGATTGGAAAACTATATGGAACATAATATGCAATACCACATTCTTAAAACAGTTGTTATAAGACTAAAGAATTAAGGCAGAAGTATGACACAGGTATTAGCCTTTACCAGAAACATAAAAAACGACGAAAGTTTAGGAAGATATTACAAAATCCTAAATAGAATTCCCAGCCTGAAGCCAACATAAATAAAAAGCTTTACTGACGACTCCTCACAGTTCATAATACACATTTTTTCCCAGCAACCTAAATGTTTATTATTTATCGACAATAATTCTAACAAAAAAAAACATATTCCTGTTGTATAACACAATACGGCAACGCGAAAACAGTGCATGTAAGAGCCTTTTTCCTTGTTGGAGAAGTTGCCCATTCTCCAGGCTCGTCCGACGATAAAAGAACAGTTTCTGTTTGAATATTCGCACATGAACACGTATATAGAAGGCGAAGAAAAAAACGTAATCCCTTTACGCGCGGATTAGATTCTTTAAACCAGTGCTAGTATAAGATGGAGGTTTGACATCCCTTGCATCTGAAATACTTTGTTAACCCTTGCTTGCTCCATAATCTTAAATGGCGCCTCTATTAAGTCTCGACCATCCCACTACCTTCTTGTACTTTCTATAGGATGATTACCAACTTGTCATCAACCATCCTCATTCATTCCAACCAAGGCAGATAATAAAAAAAAAAGCTAAAGCATTGTGGTAATGTAAGGTTAATAGATATATTTAATTAGGCCTACCAGACGTCCCGCTTTGACCGGGACTGTCCCGGTTTGATGATGTGGTCCTTGCATCCCGGTTATTTGGTAAAATTTTAAAGTGCCGAATATACAAGAAGTAAAAAAAATAGTGCAGCCTCTGGTAAAATGCCGATTTGGCAACTAAAATATCCCCTCTGTTACACTCACTGTTGCCAATCTAAATATTTTGTATCTAAATCTAAGTACTTTTAAAGTTGTCTAGATTTTTTTCCCCCAAAATTTAGAGCATGTGGCCTAGATGTTTTATTTTTTCATCCACATATATTTTCACAGAATTTATAAAAGCAATGAGATCAAGATATTTTTATTTCATTTTCTTTAGATATTTTGTTCCAATTAGAGTTGGCTACACTGGAACTTACACTGGCCACGTCATTGTTGCGCATGTCCTATCTTAGTTGAGTTCAAATTGCTAGTCGGCATTTGCCATCATTCTGTACTGTACTATACATTAAATCAGTTTAATCTCCAACATGCCAAAAAGAAACTGCGTGTTTACTGATGAATTAAAAAAAAAGGATTATCCGTTTTTGAAAAAAAAGTTTGTAATCGTATTGACAAAGTGAAATGTGAACTGTGCTTTTCAGAATTTCAGTAGTTCATGGTGGGCGTTCGGACATTAAAAATCACTTGAAATGTGCGAAACATAAGGCAAGCAAAAAACCATTTTAAAATAATGGGAGTATTAATATCAGTACAATCCTACAAGAGTTTACAGCATTTTATGAACGATGTCTTTCTTACACTGAGCTATGGGACGGAGCAGAATCTTTTACTTGGAAAAACAACAATGAATTAAAATGTTCTGAATTTGAAGCTTCAGGTGTAAAAATTAATGAAACTGTTGCAAGTGATACAATAAACATAGATCAGCTGTTTGATGAAGTAGTGATTGCAAAAGCTTTTTGGTCAGCAAACTATGACATTTAGAAAAATACAAGTTGTGAAGGAAAATGGATACAACTTTTCAGTCACTTCAGAGAAAAGAACATTTTATTGGCCAATATTGTTCGAATTATAGAATACATTTTCAGCATGCCAAGTAAATCTGCACCAGTCGAAAGAGTATTCTCAATAATGACTATCATATGGCCTAAAGAACGAGGTAGAATGGCTGAATCAACCGTCAAAGTCCTACTACGCTGCAAAATTAACAGTGAACTAAATTGCAGTTGGCTAGAAAAATAGGTCTTGAAATTAACAAAGACAAAACAAAAATAATGAAACTTCTCATTAACCAAGAAGGAAAAATATTTGTAGGAGGAGCAGTTATTGATTAAGTAAACCAATTTACATACCTTGGCAGCTACATAGACCAGGATAATGACACCAGGAAGGAAGTTAGAATTGAAAAAGCAGCATTATCCTTAAAAAATCTTGAGAACATATGGAATTCAAAAGTTATAAGCACAAAAACCAAGTTAAGGTTATTCAATTCAAATGTGATATCCGCCCTCATTTATGCATGCGAAAGCTAAAGAAATAGACAAGAAATTAGACTCTTCTGAAAACAAATGCCTAAGGAAAATACATGGTATACAGTGTAACGAATTCAAGAACAACCCAGAGATAAGACAAATGAGCAAACAACAACTTGTCTCATGGGTGATCAGAAAAAGAAGATGGACATATATAGGCCATGTGATGAGAAGAAACAATTAGAGAATACCAAAACAAGCTGTCAAGTGGAACACAACAGGCTGAAGAAAAAGAGATCGACCACGTGAAACTCTAAAGAGAACATTGTTAAGAGAAGCCAGTTTAGTGGGCGTAACATCCCTTGATGAAGTTGAAAGACTCGCCGAGAACAGGAAAACATTGCAAACAACTATGCGAGCCCTATGTGACGTTTAACAGCACGGGAAAGATGTAAAAAGATGTAAGAATTTTTCGATGCCATTAAAAATAACAAAGAATTTTTACAGAAAGTTCACACTAATGATAAATATTAATAACTTTTTAATAATAAGGTATGTTGAACTGAGTTATTAAAAATTGCTTTTAACTCATTGTTTTTTTAGCAACCTCTTTATTTAGGTTTTTCAGTTATAGATACTTACCCTAGTAGGCTTTATTTTTGTTGTGAAGATTTTCTCAAAATTGTCCCGGTTTGATAAAAATAAAATATTATGGTAGGCGTCCCGGTTTGAGAACAAAATACTATGGCAAGCCTGCATTTAATACACAAATCGACAACTTTCTTGGCCGTAATACGTGCGCCTTGTAGGAGGTATGGAGGTATGGGGGAACCAAACCCCGCAACACATGATGGTACAACAAAATGACAGTTCAGGTTGATTTTTTTTGTTAACGTCAAACAAAAATTAACATGAGCGTATGTGTACAAAAAAAGAGGCCGACCACGTGAAACCCTAATGAGGACATTGTTAATAGATGCCAAATTAGGAGACATAAAATTCCTTGAAGAGGTTGAAAAGCTCGTCGAAAACAAGAAAACTTGATGAACTACCATGCGAGCCCTATGTGATGTTTAACGGCATGGGGAGGATGTAAGATGTAAGAAATATGTACAAAACCTCTCTACCCCCCGCCAAACTTTACATTCATTATGCCAACATATCATCATCTTGTACAGCTAACATATTCAAGTACATAATATCACTCAACTCAGATAGATATGTCTGAACCACGGTCGTAAATTCACATATCAGCAATTTTAAAAAGTCATAACAGAACAACAATTCAGTTCCATCATCTGCAATTTAAATACAAAATTCTGTGATGAATCCCGACAGACTTGTCATCATAAGGATCCCAATAATCAGAATCCAGAACACATCAGATACACTTCTCCTGAGGGTTACTTAACAGACACTGGTTTACTCGCATAAATCAGGGACATTCCCCACGTCAAAGACAGTTTCTTCTCTGACGTTAACACTATATCACGCTACATAAAGATTATATATATATAAAACAGAGACCAGGATCAATGAAAGAAATATGATACTTTACCCGGGTTGAAAAGCCTTGCGACTTCTTCCAGGCGACTCAGACAAACCTGAGGTGCAGAGTGCAACCAAAACTGAGCTGTACTTCATCACGTGACCTATGATGCGTTCTCTTCTCTACCGTACCCCAGCCCCACTTCACACTATGGAGAAGAACTACAAGAAGGGAAACTACTGCACTATTTGTATGCCCCGCGGGCGTTCCCCTCCCCCCCCCCCCCCCTACGCTACAAGCAGTCAGATATTGTCTCACTTAAAATATTTGTGTAATTATCCCATATGCAAAGTCTACTGTAAATTGTTGGAATAGGTGAGTAAAAAGACTCTGTTTTTTTAATAGCTGTTCGTTTATTATATATTTTGTTTTTTAAACGTATATTGCACTAGTACTAAAGTGATGGTGAATGATTACACTTGGATGAAATCTGCGATATACAAGCCAGAAAGGCGTTTTATTACTCTATAAAAGTAAACTTTTCTCAACCTCTCTCTCTCTGTCTCTGTCTCTCTCTCTCTCTATCTCTGTGTCTCTGTATCTCTCTCTCTTCCTCTCTCTCTCTGTATCTCTCTCTCTTCCTCTCTCTCTATCTCTGTCTGTATCTCTCTCTCTTCCTCTTTCTCTCTGTATCTCTCTCTCTTCCTCTTTCTCTCTCTCTTTCTCTCTCTGCGTCTCTGTATCTCTCTGTCTCTCTCTTTCTCTCTCTGTGTCTCTGTATCTCTCTCTTTCTCTCTGTGTGTCTCCGTATCTCTCTCTGTCTCTCCCTTTCTCTGTCTCTGTATCTCTCTCTTTCTCTCTCTCTTTCACTATCTCTTTCTCTCTCTCATATGCACACATTTTAGTCACTTCTTCCCCCCCCCCTAGTTCCTTCTTGAATGTCTCTTCACATAACTAAGTAGACGAGCGAACACTTTTTCTCATAAAATAAAGAGAATGAACATTCACACTTTACAACAAAAGTATCTCATGTTTTGCCAGAAATGTTCATTACACAAATCAGTTACTGAACTTGAAGGCAGTTTCTGGTTTTCGCATGTTGAACTTCCTTTTTTCTGCTGCAGTTGATTTCCCATTTCCCGATACAAAATCATGAACGCACTTTAGTCCATACGGATACAAGATACTCCGAACCATTCATCAGACAATCTGGAGTGACCAAACCGGAAATTAAGGACACAGCATTTTAATCTCACTATACGCCACAACACATACAACTAACATTGACATCAACGTGACATCAAGACTGGTGTCATTATAACTGGCGAACAGTTGGATGAACAAGATCAATGCAATGCAAAATACTTCAAGCAATCTTCAATGATAGAAAAACAATTGAATGAACAATGTCAATACAATGTCGGGTAATCAAGCATGGTATCATATGATACTAACTTCTCATGTTACATTATTGAAAACCTGATGGACCTGGGGTTATAGGCTCTCTTGGCCCTCCACGTAGGTACACTACGAATCTAATGTGCAGTGGCACATATTCCACACAGCCACAGCTGCCATGACATACCTCTATATAACCCCGTTGCTGCAAAACAATATCAGTCTACATGAGGGCATAATAACGAATCAAACATGTTGTCCATCCAATATACGTATAAATCATGCTGAAAATCGTGTCCATATTGATACGTAAATACAGAAACCTACAGCACATTTTACTGCACAGCTACATAATCTACACCACATGAGGTAGGCACGGACAGAATATAGCCAACAGTCATCATAATACACAGGAACTGACAGCACATTCATAGGTACAACTACACAAGACATCGCCCGCTCATGGCTTTTATCTACAGTGATCCAAGCCAATGTTTATATATATATATATATCCCACCAAAACCAACTACCAATCACGTGGACGATGACGCTTCGGTCAAGGTAGTATACCCGTCGATCTAAGCGTGCCTTGTCTGAGTTACGCAGTCGTTAAGAAGTATGTGACAGAAATTCCTTGATGTCATATTCCTCTGTCATATTATTTGATGCTCCTGTTTGTAAGGGTAAATTGGATTTTCTTCATCAGTATACGAGAAAGTAAGTTTGCCCAAAAGAAAGTTCCATATTGAAAACTGAATGAGTAAATTAAAAAAAAAACATTAACAAAAAAGTTAGAAGTTAAACAAGAGTCATAAATTCTCTCTTAGCAACACTGAATACTTCATACTAAACAAGAGTCAGAAATTCTCTCTTAGCAACACTGAATACTTCATACTAAACAAGAGTCAGAAATTCTCTCTTAGCAACACTGAATACTTCATACTAAAAAAGAGTCATAAATTCTATCTTAGCAACACTGAATACTTCATACTAAACAAGAGTCATAAATTCTCTCTTAGCAACACTGAATACTTCATAGTAAACAAGAGTCATAAATTCTCTCTTAGCAACACTGAATACTTCATACTAAACAAGAATCATAAATTCTCTTTTAGCAACACTGAATACTTCATACTAAACAAGAGTCATAAATTCTCTTTTAGCAACACTGAATACTTCATACTAAACAAGAGTCATAAATTCTCTTTTAGCAACACTGAATACTTCATAGTCTCTCACGCCATAGTTACAAGGGTCTGTTTGATGGTGGTGGTGGTTTCTTGCGTCTTCCGAGTCTTGAGATGTTTGAATTTGATGAAAACTCTTAAGTGCTAGTCACGTTTCAGAAACAAGAATAAGCCATTAAGTGAGTGATTAAGTGAGTTATTAAATGAGTGAATGACTGAGTTAGTTAATGAGTCGACGACTGAGTCAGTTAGAATGAGTGACTGAATGTGTAAGTTAGTAAGCGAGTGTAGGGCTATGTTGGTGAACGAGATAACGATCAAGTAATCGAGTGTACGGCTATGTTGGTGAACGAGATAACGATCAAGTAATCGAGTGTACGGCTATGTTGGTGAACGAGATAACGATCAAGTAAGCGAGTAAACAAGCAAGCGAGTGAATTGTTCATTTCACCGAATTAGCTAACGAAGAAGTGAGATATTGAATGGGTTAGTAAGCGATTTGTCTTATCTCTGTAACTGCGAACTGGATGATGCTGGCGGCACTAGCAACACCAACATGTAGTGAAATCAGGACAGACTTATCACCAGGCTCCACTACACGAGGAAAATTTCCGTTAGTCCCAAAATCTCTGGCCAGTTCTGCAGTACATACAAAAGAAGTACGGGAGACGCAAGGTCAAAGTATGACATAGTATCGATAATCTACGAATCCCCAGAACTTACGATTGTGCTGTCATCTGTCTCCAAACAAGGACAATTTACAGATTTTAAAAAAGGAAACACTGCATACACAGAAAAAAAGAAATATTCAGTTTCTCTCGTTCTGCAGGTAATGCCAGGGTCAAGCTCAATAGCTCCAACAGAACCAGTCTTAGAACGAACAACAGAGTCTGTTCCCAAAGACCAGGAAATTTCGAACTGTCAAGGAATCATCTACGCTTCCAATGAATTTCACATTACTACAGACAGCAACTCAAAGAGCACATTGAAACTCTAAAGAGGACATTGTTAAGAGAGGCCGTTTTAGTGGGAGTGTACATGATAGCACGTAGAAGTGGACAGTGGTTAGTTGATAAGTATCCAGGTCGAACGTTAGAAGCAAGCTAAAATGTAGGTAAAAGGTACATGGTGTTAAAGGCATTGAAGCAGAAAGGAAATGGTGTCCATACTTTCACTGAAAACTAGAGGGTTATGGCATGGCCGTCTTTCCTTCTCAAGAAGCGGGTATCCAATTCTACAACTAAAACACGCTAAATCACCGCTAACATTTGAGAAGAAAAAAAGAGAAAGTACAAACTTTGATTTAAACTGAAGATTATCAAGACATGCTGCAAATAGAAAGTAAACTGATGAGAAATTAGAAATAACAAAATAATGCTAATGCCAGTTTGCAACAAAGCCTTTGCTACACCATAAACGCACTTTTACTGCAGCAAAATGTGGAGATTATGCTGTGGCTGATCATCATTTTCTCCATCAGCCGGAGTGTGGGAATTAAAAAGAGTTAACGGGCTAATAAATGTCTGCAATTTATCATGTTGTTATATTGTATTTGTATTTTTTTGGTATTTTAGGCCCATGAAGATTGACCACTACACACATTATTTAACACATTACTCATAAAGAAGAAAAACACGAATACAATTCTTCATCAGTTAATCATATAACATATATTGGTGGTAATCATCAGAATCATTAAAACACTGTCTTTCAATGTTTGGATTCCTACAAAAATAAATCAACGATAAATTAACGGAGATCAGTAAAACAATCTTACACATGCATGTTAGTTTGATTTGCAACAAATATCGTTCTCTGCATAAAATCTCAAAATAATCATACTTAAAGATTAAGATTAAAATTCTGACTGTAATCATAAACTAACTAATTGGCATATATTGTATGCAAACGTACTCTTACATAGAACACGGCAATACATAATCGTGTGTACATACAAAACCTACCTTTTGCACATTGATAAACGTGACATCTTACACAGAATAATTATGTTAGTATGGAGTTCTGATTATTCAATGTCTATTTCTATTTATCTAAATCATACCTAAGTATAGTCGGGTTTGGTCGGATGAGGAAATCACAGAATGGACACAGTTTGCACGCATCCACATCACAAAAGTATAAATCGATTATTAACTGACATAAATCTGGTTTTCCACAGACAATAAAACATCTCGTTCACACTTGACTTTTCTCAGACCCGCTGGCCCCTACAAGCTCAGTGTACAAAGCCCGACCTATTCAAATTCTATCTTGTTTTCTTTATATACTGGACCAAAGACGGACCTTTCCCAGAACTGCGCACTTTCGGTACGAGCCTGTCTCTGACCCATTATTTATTACTCTCGGGTTGCCAATCAACCTAGGTTTGCTGTGTACTTATTCATCCTTACAAGAGAAGTCAAGATATTCACGCCCAACAAGTAATAAATGCCATGGCAAGGAATAACCTCTTAAAGCTTTTTAACTTTTCTGTGATTCAAATAAGTACATCCTTTTCAAAGTTTGTAATGTGTCTGATTTTATGCTGTTCACATTTCAATCTAGCAGGAAAG
This sequence comes from Achatina immaculata, assembly GCA_009760885.1. Classification (NCBI taxonomy): domain Eukaryota; kingdom Metazoa; phylum Mollusca; class Gastropoda; order Stylommatophora; family Achatinidae; genus Lissachatina; species Lissachatina immaculata. Next base: position 5,204,459 of record CM019703.1, on the reverse strand, counting down.
TGGACCAATGGTCTGTCTCGACATTTTACTTTATATTACAGCTGCAGATATTACATTAGATATGAACTAATCAAAGTGATGTACATGCAGTAGTGGTTATAAATATTATCTAGAGATTCTGACTTTATTGCTACATTTCTTCTTTCACTAATATTTTACAAGTTTTTATGATATTCCTGCCATTTCAGGATTATGGTTTATGGTTTATGGTTTATGTTATAGATCATCGTCATCATCATCATCATCATCGCACTCCGGACATGCCCATAGTTGCTCAGATCCCCCAAACACACACATACAACATATCCAACAGTGTCCTGACGCTGATAAAGCCCGTCCTGTGTTGTCCTCTCGCGCGTCCAGTATGCCTCCCCCCCCAGCTCTGTCAGTCTAAGAAGAGTTGTGGATTCGCTGCTCTCGAAGTCCTCCACTCCACTTGTCTCTCTGGGCGCGCCGACAATGTCTGCTCGATCCAGTGGTCCATCTGCGGTGATGGCAGAACCAGCCGCTATCAGTTCTCTCATTTCCCTGAATGCATGATACATTTCCAGAACCTGCCTCTACCTTCCGGATCTCACTCACTGAATCATTCAGCATGCAGACAAGGCCATATCATGGGTAGAAAACAATGAGAAACAGGTCAAAATATTTCGACTGATCTAAAGTATGGCGAAAGCGTCGAAAGAAAAAATGAGCAAGAGCTTTGTAATATACCATCACTGACTTCACTTTGTGTTAAAACAAACCACGAACAATTTAAACTTCTAACCACAGTGTGTACACTTATACAAGTGTATGAGACAAAACCTTCAAGTCAACTTTTTGTCGTATTACATAACAGTATAAGACATCTTAGGATCTACACTCGATCAGTACAGAAACCAATGCAGTGAACCAATTGCATAGCTTTTAAATACGGTATATAGGGTAAAGGTAGAGCCGTGACCATATTTCCACAAAGTTCTTTGTTATATCCCTACCTTATGTCGCCGTGGAAATGGCTTCGCTTTATTTTCTCATATATATATATATATATATATGACACAAGCACGACTACCATCTCGGTAAAATGTATAAACCAGGAAAAAAGTAGAAACAGACTTATTACTTAATAAGTACACAGTTGTGACGCTTCGGCGTGAGCCCTAATCATACAAATACACACAGGGTAAAGAAACAGAGAGAGGAGATAAAGTATAAATTCACGCGAATGCTGTGTTAAAAAAATCAAATAAAACGAATAGAGCACTTAGCTGTAACTTGTAAGAAGCTGTGGGTTGTCCGACGCTGTCTGTGAATTTATACTTTGTCTCCTCTCTCTATGCCGTGTATAGTTATATACTCATACACTAATTATGCATTCTGAACCCTTTGTTATTAAATCTGGCGTTCGGCAAGGTTGCATCTTATCACCGCTGCTGTTTATAACATATATCGATAACATATGTAGAGAAGATGGACTGGTAAGGACAGCAAAAAATCAGCAAAATGAAATAGAGCAAACAGAAGACGACATAACCATAAACGAACTATTATTTGCAGATGACCAAGCTCTAGTTGCCAAACTCAGAAGAAGGCTTACAAGGTCACAGACTGAATGATGCATGCGAAGAACACAATATGAAAATTAGCCTAGGCAAAACAGAAATCATGACTATCGCAAGAGTAGGAACACAACAATAAACATTACACTGGAAAACCATACTGTGAAGCAAGTAACGCATTTCAAAAACCTCGGAAGCAATTTCTCAACAAAAGGAAAAATAGAGATCGAAAACAGATGTAACAAAGAGAACCAACTTATCAGGCAAATGGCTCCCATACTAAACAACGAGCATGTCTCACTAGAAACCAAAAGAACTATCTATAAGACAATCTTCATATCAACTTTATGCTACCAATACCAGGCATGGGCGATGACAGCAAAAGGCAAAAGGAAAATTACAACAACTGAGATGAGATTCTTGAGAATAATACTTGGAATATCAAGAATGGACAGAATCAGAAATGACGTTATTAGAAATAAAGTAGGAGTTGAACCAGTTCTGAACTGTACTAAAAAAAAACAGCAAATAAAATGGTTCTGTCATGTGTCACGACTACCAGCAGAACGTGTACCACAGAGAACAGTGTTGTACAGACCACACAAAGGCAGAGGAAGGGGCCGCCCATGCAAACGATGGACCGATGGTATAGCAGAGTCCCTAACATCTCAGTGTATGAAGCCAACAGGCGAGCCATTGGGAGACAATTACATTTCACCTCTACACCTAGCAGTAAATGAGGAACGATAAGACAAGACAAGACTAATTACTGTGTGTTACCATCTCCATAAGTACATGAACAATCTCATTGTTCTTTCATAAAGCAACAGTCAGGAAAGTTATGTACAATTATGTATTATTTTCTATCGGCTTCGAGTTGTCTCACGTCTGAAGCAGTCTTTGTTTATGTCACGAAAATTTCCCAGTGTCAAGAAGATCGACCATCAGATCAGGGCCGTGGAGGGCCGGACTCTCAACAGCAGGGGCACTAAGGGTGCAACCTCAGTTTCCCTTCTTCCGTCCCTCTCTTCGTCGGACCTGCCGGCTGCAGCACTGTGTAATCCTTCTTGCTACAGATATAAGCATTCCACAAGAGTGTGAAGAAATACCACGCGCTATTTCCAATGTTTGGTGATGTCTTTTTCTTTTTTGCTTAAACATCTGAATTTTATTGCACAAAATCTTTACTTTAAGTGAACAGGGCACTCTATATTCACTTTATTATTAGTTTCAATATGGCAGCAAGGACAGCATTATTCTCCATATTACAACCAAATGAATATTCTCATTACAGCTTTTGCAGTCAGTCTTATCTGATGTAATATTAATAAAACATTTTGACATGAGCAGTCTGTTTAACCTTGAAATAGTTACCGTAGATGTCAACACACTGTTGATCGCACTTTTTGTGACCTTATAGGAAGGCGGTTCTGCAGGATATTGTGACATTTAGTATTAGTACGAGTATATGTTAAGCTTTCCAATACTGTTACCTGCAATGCTTTCTTAAGTTTTTTAGCAGAGCAGAAAGAAATTCGTCTCTCGACTGCGTACATGGCATGTTTTCGGGAAAACACGAAGACGCATCATACAGAAAGCGTGTCGCAGAACTTGACAGCACAAACATTTCTCCCGGTCTGTAAGAACATCGCTACATCAATCAATGAACAGCTGGCAAGTATCAGATCAGTGTAACATTTAGCTAGAACTCGGTACACCAACGTATATTTAATTCACGTCGTTATCTGAAGCTCAGATTTTAAGTCATGAGAAATGGCCATGTCCAACATTATATCTGCTTGCCGATCAACCCTGCTAGTTGCTGCTTCCTTGGCAATCTTGTGGGTAGGTAAGCTGCAGAAGGTAACATTTTTCTTGGTCGTTACTGAAGGTTGGTGAGTTTTTATTTTCTCATCTGTTGTTATAGAAGTGTGCGCTATGTCCAAGGCTATGAAGAACATATCTATATCTTCAACTTTACTGTCAACGTACCCACTACAAGAAGACTGTTTTTGGCCAGCTTTGATTCAGGTAATCTCTGTATCACAACTGCTTCCAACGATTTATAAAATCAGTTTCTTAATTGTCCCAAGACATGGAGGTGATTCTGGGAAGGAAAGGGTGTACTGGCTGGAAGGTCTAGCTGCAGGAAGACACCGCGATACACTGGACCAGACAGACATTAACATTTTCATGAAAGCTGATAGAACGAAAGTTTACCTTACTGTCACAGCATTTCTGAGATGGGCCAAAAAGCTCGGTGTAAAATATTATCCATGATACAAAAAGCTAGGTGTAAAATATGATTCATGATAGAAAAAGCTGGGTGTAAAATATGATTCATGACAGAAAAAGCTGGGTGTAAAATATGATTAATGATAGAAAAAGCTTGGTATAAAATATTATTCATTATAGAAAAAGCTGGATGTAAAATATTATCCATGATAGAAAAAGCTGGGTGTAAAATATGATTCATGATAGAAAAACCTGTGTGTAAAATATGATTCATGATAGAAAAACCTGTGTGTAAAATATGATTCATGATAGAAAAACCTGTGTGTAAAATATGATCCGTGATACTAATGTTGTGTCAAAGGAACAATATTTGTAAATCAAGATAAACCTAGCGTCTTCTGTCTCTGTACACTGGTGGACATGTGGCAAAAAAGGTTGGAGCAGTAGTAGGTTGGCAAAGGAGGTTGGAGCAGTAGTAGATTGACAAAGGAGGTTGGAGCAGTAGTAGGTTGGCAAAGGAGGTTGGAGCAGTAGTAGGTTGGCAAAGGAGGTTGGAGCAGTAGTAGATTGGCAAAGGAGGTTGGAGCAGTAGTAGGTTGGCAAAGGAGGTTGGAGCAGTAGTAGGTTGGCAAAGGAGGTTGGAGCAGTAGTAGGTTGGCAAAGGAGGTTGGAGCAGTAGTAGGTTGGCAAAGGAGGTTGGAGCAGTAGTAGGTTGGCAAAGGAGGTTGGAGCAGTAGTAGGTTGGCAAAGGAGGTTGGAGCAGTAGTAGGTTGGCAAAGGAAGTTGGAGTAACAGTGGCTTTGCGAGTGGCGAGAATCTGTTTCAGTCATTGCCATCCGCTCTCGTTCTTCTGATAAGGGCATTTGGAAAGCTCCGGAGCGGTGCTTTATCCTCCAGGTCGGGTGTTTACACCCAGCCGATCTAAATTCTCAGTTTAGCACTGTCTGAGCAACTATTTCCTTCTTTCGACTATCATTGTTTCCTTATCTTTGTTCTTGCTCGTCTGCAGTATCTTTCTCTTCATTCTCTAATGGACTTGATCATCTGTTCCGTGAAGTAGTTATGATCAATAATACTATTCCTCAGCCCCCCAACCCCCCGTTTTTTCTTCCTACTACTCTGGTCTCTAGCTAATCTTATTCCATGTTTGGCTGCGTATCTAACTCCTCATATATCAGCCCACAAACACGAACTGCCCAGTTTCTCTGGTGGAGAGCGTTGTAACATTATTCTGGTCAAGAGTAAGTAACCCTTGATATAACTCTGAATCAGTATCTCAGAGTTAGGCCTAAGACGGTTGTATGTCTAGTAGAATCTTCTAGATTGATTTGTCGATGACTTTAGTCCATTCTTTGCTCGTGAAAAGCATGTTTGTGGTGTGGATGTGAGACGAAAGTTTCAACTCAGATCATTCGGATTCTGACTGTGAAGCGTCTATGTTGTGTTAGTGTCGTCTTGCTAGAAATCTTATTGTGCAAGTTAGTGTAAGTTTGAAGTGTGTGGATAGATAAAAGTTGCTTGCTTCTCGTGGCGCTAACTTAGTATTAGCTAGCTAGCAGTCCGGAATCTTATTCGCGTTGGAATTCTGTATTCTTGAAGACACATCATTTGATATATTTCATCTGTTCGATTCATCTTCACCATAATCGTGCTCCATGTAATAAACGGCTGTGAGCGCGAAGGTAATCCGGTCTTGATTGATAATCCTGTGTGCCAGGTTGTGGACGTTCTGGGGCTGTCCTGTGAAGAGTAAATGATCACAGTGAGTGTTTAGCACCAGCCACTCGGTTCAACACATACCGTTTTAGCGTGTCGCAGATATGTTTCTTAGTGTGTTTTTATCTGTTTGTTTTGTTCTGTTTTTCTATTGTTTCTTATTCAGACAGTTTTGCTGAAATTTTAGGCTGTTATTATAGTCATTTCATTGTTCCCAATCCTTGTTGCTAACCTTTCTTTCTTTCTTTCTTTCTTTTTCTCCCTCGCTCAGTTAAAAAAAAATGTAAAACGGCACCATAACCTCATTCTAAATCATTTTGTAACAGTTTTACAGCGGTTACCACCACAGTTATGTTTTATAAATCTACCAGTAACAGTTTTACAGCGGTTACCGCCACAGTTCATTCATTCATTTCCATGTCCCTTACGGAACTTTGCCTCCCTAACAGCACTCCTGTAGGCCTCTCGGTTGTGAGCAAGATGGCCTGCTGCTGCTGCGTCCATTTGCAGATCGTCAATGATTTGTTGCAGCCATCTTCGTTTTAGTCTTCCTCTCTTTCTTTTTCCCATTACGTATCCTTCCAATATGGTCTTCTCTAAATTATCATGACGTTTAATGTGTCCAAAATATTTAAATTTTCTCTCTTTAATCCTTTTTAAACCGCCACAGTTATGTTTTATAAATCTACCTGTAACAGTAACCTCATTCTAAATCATTTTGTAACAGTTTTACAACGGTTACCACCACAGTTCTATTTTATAAATCTTCTAGTAACAGCTTTATAACGGCTAGCAACACAGTTATGTTTTATCAATAGAACAAGTACACACTGAAGACTGTAACCACCAGTTGCTGTGCGGTCTAGCTGTGGCTATTATTTTTCCCCCACGGTACCCGATCCTTCATGAGGACTATCAGGTTAGTTGGTGATCTCCCGTAATACCATCTCGTCAGCCTATCCTGTATCATTTCTCTCGGCTTTCCCCTGGATTTATTCTTCGCTCTGTTTCTTGATTTCCTGTTTCCACTGAAGATTGCGCTTAATAATTATGCTCCACGACAGAAGTGAAGATGCAAGTTTGCACATTTACAGTACTAAAAGATCACCTGTGTCCACAGGTAACGCTCGTGTCCGGATCTATAGACGAAGATATCCTGCAGGCTGGTGGTCTGACTGCCCTAGACGTCTTCCACGCCACCACAGACAACAAGGTCATGGTCAAACAAGAACTTGACATAATGATGAGCTTCCATCAGTACAAGTTGATGAAATCGTCACCAAGAACCCGACGTGGGATTATCACTAAAAATCCTCGTTCTAGATGGCCTGGTGGTGTTGTATATTTTGAAATTATGAAAGACCTAAAACAATTTTCGGACGTCATAAAAGGTGCCATGATGGAAATTATGAAATACTCATGTATCAGATTTTCGGAAGACGATACACACCTGGAACGTATACAGGTAATAAATGGTTCTGGTTGTTGGGCCGAATTAGGATACGAGGTTGGTAAAATTACTCGGGTATCTTTAGGCGTTGGTTGCAGACGGGACACAATTATGATTCACGAGTTCCTTCATAGTCTAGCTATTGATCACGAACATAGCCGCCCGGATCGCGATAAATATATTAAGATTTTGAACGAACAGTTACAAGAATATGATGTTGTGTTTGAAAAGGACAACGCTGCTAGAGTTGAGAATTTCGAGATAGAATATGACTACAGAAGTATAATGCATTTTGGTCGCGCCATGAGACCTCTGGACTCACGTTATAATGATGTTATTGGGATGACACGTGGTTTGTCTTTCAGAGATATCAAACTGATAAACCTTGCTTACGAATGCGCAGAAATGGCTGAATGTCGTAATTTTAACAAGAAATGCCCTTTCAATGGTTTCATGCTATCCATACCCTTTGCAGGATATTCGCCTTGTCGGTGTTTTTGTGATTCTGGCGATCTGTTTAACGATGAACCCCTTGTTTCGTGTGATGAGCTCATAAATTCACTTGAGCCGGTGTACAGCAGGAAAGCTACATCCTCTTCAGTCAGTGTTGGTAGTCCCGAGTGTAACGATTTGCTAAGGAACTGCACTGACTTAAAAAAGGATGATTTGTGCCTGACTGAAATGAGGAGAATGAAGAACTTGTGCAGCAAGACATGCGACTACTGCAGCAAGGGCAATGACCTGTGCATGGATCATGATGATGCTTGCGCTATTATGGCGAAGTCCGGCGCCTGCAAAGACGAAGATTTTGGAGCGTTTATGAGTAAAACATGTCCTAGATCGTGCAAAGTCTGCTCTACGCCTGTTACTGATTGTGATATTCAAGAAATTCTCTCAAAGTACACCATCAACAACGGTAACAGAGTTTCACTGAATGTCTCTAGGGTGACACGCTTAATCATAATATTAACAATGATAGAACATTTTTCAGAAATGATGAACATCTTTTAAGGGGCTACTTCCTGCTAACCATGACCTTATAGAGACCCATTTAACCATTATAAGTGCTGCCTTTCACTATCAGGGAGTCAGTGTATCTGGCAATTGAGTTTTTGTATATTCCTGTAATGAAATTAAGCAGAAAATATACATTCCTTTCAGTTATGAAGAGTGTTTATTTTTTTTTTTTTTGCAAACTGTGTAACACCTGTTTAAACAGAAATGTAATTGCTTTCATTGTTATTACTAAAAAATAGAAACGTCATCAAGGCAGATTTTATTTGAAAGAAGAGGAGAAAATGAAAACTCTGAAACTTTGCCGTATTCTTATTTTTTTCTTTTCTGGCCATCGTTAAACGTCACATAGGGCTCGCAAGGCAGCTCGCCAATTTTTCCTGTTTTCAGCGAGCTTTTCAACCTCATCAAAAGATTTTATGCCTATTAATTTGACCTTTCTTAACAATGTCCTATTTAGAGTTTCACGTGGTCTGCCTCTTTTTCTTCTGCCTGTTGTGTTCCATTTGATAGCCTGTTTTGGAACTCTCTGATCTTTTCTTCTCATCAAGTGACCAGCATATGTCCATCTCCTTTTCCTGATCACCCATGAGACTGATTCTTGTTCAGTCATCTGTCTTATCTCTGCATTGTTCTTGAAATCGTTCCACTTGGTGCCGAGTATTTTCCCGAGGCATTTGTTTTCAAAAGAGTCTAATTTCTTGTCTATTACTTTAGTTGTTTTCCAGCTTTCGCATGCATAAATGAGGGTGGATATTACATTTGAATTGAATAGTCTTAACTTGGTTTTTATGCTTATAACTTTTGAATTCCATATTTTATCAAGATTCTTGAAGATCGATGCTGCTTTTGCAATTCTAATTCTCACTTCCTTTCTGATGTCACCATCCTGATCTATGTAACTGTCAAGGTATGCAAATTGATTGACTTCTTCAACATCTGTCACTTCTACATTTATTTTTCCATTTTGATTAATGAGAAGTTTCATTATTTTTGTTTTGTCCTTGTTAATTTCAAGTCCTATTTTGCTAGCCAGTAAATACAGGCTATCTGTTTTTTCTTGCATGGAATTCACATTATTACTGATAAGAGTTATGTCATCTGCAAAATCAAGATCTTCTAGTTGGGTCCCATTTACCCAGTCAATACTTGTGTTACCTGTGCAGCATTTTTTCATTATGAAATCTATTGTAATTCCAAAAAGCAAAGGAGACAGTCTACATCCTTGTTTCACACCTGTTTCAATCTGGAATATTCACTTATCCCTTGTTCTGTTTTGACTGCACAAATATATCAGTTGTAGAGGTACTTAATGATGTTAACAGTTTTAGATGGTATTCCATTTTGACTTAAAATTCTCCACAATGAAACTCTGTGTATGCTATCAAATGCCTTTTTTGAAGTCTATAAAGTTCAGGATTAATGGTTTCTGGTTTTTAATATGTTCTTCAAGTATTATTCTTAGAGTAAAGATCTGGTCGAGACAACTTCTCCCTTTTCGAAATCCTGCCTGTTCTTCTCTCTTTACAATATCCACTATATATTTGTGTCTATTCAAAATGACCTTGCAAAATACTTTTGACACAACTGATACTACGATTACTGCTCTCCAGCTGTTACAGTCACTAAGGTTGCCCGTTTTTTTAGGGGGGGGGGTGTTTTAACAATGATTCCTTTTTTCCATTTAGAAGAGACCTTTTCTTCTTTCCAAATCTTATTAAACATTCTCTGTAGTTGTCTCATGTTGTCACTATTGATACCTTTAACATTTCGGGTGTTATTTCATCTTCACCTGCAGCTTTGTTGTTAGCCATTAGATTCACTGCTGTTTCATTCAGTGTAAATCCATCTAGGTTGATATTTAGTTGTGGGATTGTTAAGTCGGTTTCAAGATTTATGATTCTTTTCTGCGTGGTCGATTAAGTATTTCTTGGAAGTGTTCAGCCCATCTTTGCTTTTGGTCTTTACATGATGTTAATAGGGTTCCAGTTTTGCTAAGGATTGGTCTTTCGTTAGATGTGATAGTACCTGTTAGCCCCTTTTGTATGTTATATAAAGTTTTACTTTTTCCTGTTTTTTGCTACTTTCTCTGCCTCTTTCGCCATATTGTCTCTGTATTCTCTTTTATCCCTTCTAGCTGAACTTTTTACTTTATTGTCTATTTCCTTGTATGTTGCTTTTGCCAGACCTTTTTCAAGATCTGTCTTTACATTCAACATGTCTAATTTGGCTGCACGTCTTTCATGTATGTACTTCCATGTGTTTTCTGATAACCATGCTTTTCTATAGAGTGTATTAGGTTGTTCTGATGGCGACAGTAGTCTGCCGGGAACATATATCGTGGAGATGTCCAGTCTTGTGTCCATGGATTTTGTTGATGCCTTTGTCGTTCTCGTCATATCGCTCATCGACTCATCGTCACCCCGTGCATCATTAAAGTCATTTCAACTGTAAAGTTGCTGCTTCTGTATTACTATTTCCATTGAGAGAGAATGAACCTGGGAGCAAGTAAGTCTGTGAAGTGAGTAACAAAATAGACGCAAAACAACGTGGAATAGTAATGTAAGAAAGAACTAATTGTGGACGGTAGTGGAAATATACACAGAAATGAATAGCAATACATCTACAGTTTACATTCTACACACAGAAGAGCAGAAGAATGAATCACCACCCTAGTATCTTGCTTTAATCCTTCTCTATAAGAACTGGTTTAAAACAAGGGGATTCACTATCTCCATTAATATTCAACCTAATACTAGAAAAGGTAATCAGAAAAGCGAAAGAAGAAAGCAGTAGAGAAGAACAAGCTAAAATACTGGGATACGCTGATGACATCGACCTGTTGAGAAACCTTTGCAAGAAGTCATCAATACCTGCATACACCTGAGAGATGTAGAACTAAAAGTGAGTTGACCATTAACCATGATAAGACAGAGTATAATGAAGATATTAAGAGACCAGAGGCAGAATGATCCAGATTATATAAATGTTAGAGAGATGATTATTAGGAAAGTAGAAATATACAAATATCTAGGCACAACCTTCAACAGAAGCAACACAGAAAGCGAGGAAATTAAAAGCAGGGTACAGATAGGGAATAAAATATACCTCACCTTGCAACACCTGTTAAAATCCAAATCATGTTCCAAAAACACCAAAATAACAATCTACAAAACTGTAACAAGACCAGCTGCTATGTATGGATCAGAAACATGGAGTACAACAAAGAAAGATAAACAACAATAGCAGATCTTTGAGAACAAGATCCTAAGAAGAATCTTTGGGACCAATAAAGTTGAGAATGGAGATCTAGAAAGAACACCGAACTGAACAGTTTATTTAAATCCCAACGAATTATAAATGTCTTAAAACTGAACAGACTATGCTGGCTGGGGCATGTAGAAAGAATGGAAGAGAACAGACAAACGAAAATGATGTATGCACAGAGATGAGGTAAACAAGACCAAGGTGTAGACCAAGACAGAGACGGAAAGACAACATAGAAGAGGATATAAAAGAAACTGGTGTTACAAACTGGAGAGAGAAGATTAGGAATAGAGAGGAATGGAGGCCAACTTTATCTGCAGCAATGAGCATTAATGGCTTGGAAAGAAGAAGAAGAAGTAGATAGGTAAAACAAAGCTGAAATTAATCTAAATTTGTTCAGGATAGGAAAAGGTTGATGCCGTTTTTTGAAAATGTTTCAACATTTATAGCCCTATGCAGTTACTTTTAGACTTACAATACACATAGTAAGCATATTTGTAGTTTAAGAGTTCATTTATTTGACATTTCTGCCCAGCGTATTGTAAGGTATTATTTGCAGAAGTGTGTTTGTTGCTTCTGTTTTAGTGTTAAGTAAGATGTTTTTTGCGTTTTTCAGTACAAAGTGAAAAAAAAGAGTATTCCCGTGACTAGCCTTCAGACGACTGCTTATACTAGTTCATGTGGGAGCTGACATGGCAGGCACAATGAACATATAATGACAATATGCGTATGATGTCGCCAGTTAATAAAATTTGTCATTATCAAAATTTTGTTTACAAGTGTATTGGCGCATCCCTTATTTGCTGTATCTTCTCTGCTGCTAAGTAAGAGGCCAATTTATATTTATTCACACATTTCATCACTGAGCAGTCGACAGGTAAATCACAAAGCTGATGACACAAGATTTGAACACCGGAGACATTATTCGCTACACCTGAAACATTATACACAATTCAGGTAACATCCAGGAACAATTTAACACCACGTGGTACAGCAGAGAAGCTAGTGTCATCGCCGTCTTCATAATATATGAAAAGTAGATTATGTGGCACATGATGATAGCGCAAATGAAGCGGTAGCTCGCATATGCCAAACAGTAGAGCAAAATACTCAGCAAATCAGGGCGAACAGAATTCCGGGCGGGTAAACCAAGTCTTGACTAATGCCGCCGCTATAGGAGTCAAAGATCATTTTCAGAACTACATGTACTACATTCAAAACTGCTAAATAATAATCATTAAGTAGGACAGAACAACATTCTCGAAGACGTTAGATCTTAAACTGCCTTTAACTCAAGATTTTGTCCCACGTGAGAGTCACTTTGCACCTGGAAACCGAGCTTGTTCAGGGCCGAACTACTAAATCAGCATACAACCAACCAAGGGCAATAAGCTTAAAACCAATTCTTTCATGATTATTTCATGGTTATTTACCTTCCACCGTAAATTCTGGCTCGTCTTATCTTGTCTTCCTCCTCATAAACCTCTCGGTATTGAGGAGACAAATACCTTGACAGGCCTCGACAATTTGCTTCATATAATGGGATATCTAATGCTTCTGTAATCTCCTCTCTCCATCTCCTGCATGGGCGGCCTCATCCTCTGTTACCTGCAAATCTTAGTGTGAATGTTTTCTATTGTAACTGTGTAAATTATCCAAACCATTAGACTTGCTGTTACTGAATATGGTGTAGTGCTGGTGTTACTTTCAACCTTTGCCCTGATGGTGTCATTTCTTATTTGGTCTCTTCTTATCACATTTAGTATTCTCCTTCAACATCTCGTGTCTATCGTGATGATTTTCCTTTTGCTCTTGGCTGTTGTGTCCGTGTTTGACATCGATAGTATAGAGTTGGGAGGAAAATTGTGTTGTACAGCGCCCTTTTTGTTCCAGATGTGATGAATTTGTTTTTCAGTAAAGGAGTCGTTTGTCCAATGACCTGATTTGTTTTAATGGATCTGTTCTCAGTCTCAGCGTCAGCTGTCCCCGTGGGTGATATTATGCTACTTAGATATTAAAAATTTTTCACTTGTTTCAAGGGCTGGTTGTCTAGTAAGATCTTTGGATTTCTTCTGCCGCTATAGTCATGACTTCTGTTTTTTTCAGCACTGATCTTCATGTTTTTGGCTTTGATATGCCCTGGAGAAGTGTGGGGACTGAGCCGATGTGTTACTGTACTGAAAGGGGCTGGCACTTGTTAAGCCGGCCGTCTCGTATCGTTACGCAGCCTTCGTTCATGTAGATACCAAACTGTGCATTCATCTTTTCTGCATTAACTAAAAACTATCTCCAGCCAAGCTTCTCTTCCAGACTGGTACAAAACTTCACGTTAGCAACAAACTGCTACAGACATCAAGCAAGTCCTGGGTAAATTTGACATGAGGATTTTATTCATGGAAATGATGATGCTGATGACATTAATTCGACTGCCGGCAGGTTACCCCTGCCATGTGGCAAGTCCATTCATACTACAAAGATATAACGTCAATATATTTCCCGGAGACATCACACAAAGCGTCCACACAGGTTCACATTTAGATGAATACTCAAATCGCTCAGGCTTTTTCCCACAGTTCTCAGTCACGGGATTCTCAAACTACGTGACCTTCTTGTTCACAACAAAGCATCATAATGCGAGAAATGCCCTTTCTGTAGAGAAAAAAAAAACCAACAGTTGTCTCCCTATACTGCTACAGCCCTTGCTAAATTATCCATGTTCTGCTGTAGGTAGTTTTCTGATGTGGCTACAAATGCTTGATCGTCAGTAAAAATGAGTTCGTTTATGGTCCTCATATTGGGTATATCTTCTGGAAGGTGTTGTGGGTTTATCTGCATTGTTTATGGGGTTGGACTGTTGGTCAGTTTTGTGGTGGAGTTTTTACTACGTGTGTTAGCTTCTTTGCAGATGTTGTCAATGTATGTGATGATTAGTAAGGGTTATATATAACCAGTACACAGCCTTGCCTCACTCCAGATTTTACGAATATAAATACTGCCATACATGTTTATTTTCTTCTGCAATTCTAGCAATAGTATTCTAGCTCACATTTCCAGCGCAGAGCAACGAAGGAAAAAAAATTCCTACCTATCTGTTTTCTATAAAACAATGAATCTGACGTTTCATTCGACTTTGTGAATACAAAGTACTGCAAGGTTATATATGAAAGAACAAATGTCCCTGACTATTATTTAAAGAAATCTAAACTAGTAAAAGACTAAGTGAATCTTAGAAAATTCTTCATTAGGTTGTATATATCTTCCCACATTTTCTCAGTCCACTAAAAGCGCCTATCAGTATGTAGTAATAACTCAACTTTTGACATTACTAATCAAATTAAAACAAATCCGAGTTCAGGGTAAAGTGAATTATATCGGAGTTGCGACATAAAAAATAATACATTAAATATCCCTTATATCTCAGTACAATATAGCCACAACACTTTATGCCGTTATAACTGTTCTAAGGTGGGGCAATGTCTTTTTTTTTGGTTGACCTTTATATGATGGTACTGAGGAGGTATGGGAAAGGGCAGGACAAGAACCTATGCACCTACAAATCATGTCTAGGAAATGGAGGTGGATTGGACACACTGAGAAAACCTGACACCAGCATAGCAAGACAGGCACTGAGATGGAATCCTCAAGGAAATAGTAAACGAAGAAGAGATAAACTTACTTTGAGAAAAGAAATTATGACAGTGCTCTGAGACAAGGGATACACATGGAAGGAAGCAGAGAATAATTCCAAGAACAGGGGATGACTGGAGGGCCATTATTCATTGTCTGTGCTTTCAAAGGAGTGAAATGCGATGATGATGATTGCTCCAGTATTCGCCATTCGCTTAGATATCTGTTCCTCAGTTTTCTCACATGTTCAAAGCATCCTGTGACTGCTCTATGGAATGTAGTAGTTTTATTCTCTTCTTATCCTGTTATTGTCACTGGGATTATAAAGCGGTTAACGATTAATCGAATAAAGTGAATTGGCTGGCCGTTGATCTCACCCAACACTCATAAGTTTCTATCGCAAACGTCATCTCCTGTCTCACGTCTAGTTTCGCCATTTTACCTGTCTTATATTTAAATGTGGCCGTGAAAACCATTTGATTTGCCAGGTGAGTTTTACTAGAAATTAAAGTCATATGATTAACTGTTCACTGCATTTCATTCGAATCTTCGTTAGGCATTTTGAGACGTTACTTTCACACACATCTCAGGTCCCACGAATTTCAATTAATCAAGTTTATTGGACATGTTACTGATTCCATTTAATTCGACCTAATAAAGATTCAGATGCATCATTTGGTAACACAACTTGGAATAAGATACAATAGAAAGTCAATCCTGTGGGACATTTAAACATTATTCGCAAATATAAAATTTAGCCATATTCTGTTCACACTGTTGCACAAAAGTCCTAACTCTAAACTGCACTAGATCATCAATTCTTGGATAACAGTTTCTGTACGTAGATTTAAATGAAATTATTTCTTATTCGTCGTAGATTTTATGGTCGTTTTTCTTATGCAGGTGTCACAGTATTTCTTGTAGGTAGATTATAACTGAATATTACTTCTTCATTCTCAACATTTACTTCTGAGGTCCAATTAAAAGCTTTCGTGGTATAATATTTCTAACACATTCACAAGATGAACACAGCCACTTGTCTACAAGACATCGTTGATGATCTGCACATGGATGCATCAGCAGCAGGCCATCTTGCTCACAACCGAGAGGCCTACAGAGTGCTGTAATGGAGGCAAAGTTCCGCAAGGGGCATGCAAATGAATGAATGATTGAATGAATGTCTGTTCCTCTCCACAGATTCTTTAGTTGTTTTATTTTCTGAAGAGAGATAGACGTCCTCCTTTTAATTTCCCTCATTGTATCTCCATTATTAGTTAGTAGTGATCCAAGATATTCAAAACTCTCTACTTCTTCCAGTTTTTCCTCATTGATAAATATTTCAGCTGCCTTGTTTGTTTCGTCAGTTGTCATCAATCTCTTTGCATTAATATAGAGGTTTTTCTCTTCGCTATTCTTACGGACTGACATAATTAGTTTTTCCATTCCTTTTTGTGTTGTGGACAGTAATACTGTGTCATCAGCATATCTATTCTCCGGTATCTCATAACCTCCAATTGTTATGGCACTGTAATATTCTTTGTCTACATCTTCTCTAACATTTCTCATTATATTTTCAGTATACAAGTTAAATAAGTAGGAGACAATATGCACCCCTGATGGACCT
Source organism: Achatina immaculata (assembly GCA_009760885.1). Classification (NCBI taxonomy): domain Eukaryota; kingdom Metazoa; phylum Mollusca; class Gastropoda; order Stylommatophora; family Achatinidae; genus Lissachatina; species Lissachatina immaculata. The sequence continues at coordinate 5,187,982 of CM019703.1, read as the reverse complement.
CTTGTTTTATATCAAACCAAGTTGTTGTTTCACTACTTATTCTGACTGCTGCTTGTTAGTCTAGATACAGCAGCGATGTTAATTGTATCAAATGTGTTGGAAATCCCATTTTTCCATTATTTCCCAAGATTTCTGTTGTTGTACACAATCAAATGCTTTTGAGTAGTCTATAAAGGATAAATATAGATTCACATTAAACTCTCTGCATTTCTCTATTATTAATCTTATATTGAATATATGATCTCTTGATCCTCTTTCTTGCCTGAAATCAGCTTAGACCATATTGATGTCTTCTTCTATTTTCTTACGAAGTCTACCCATTATGATTTTTAACAGAATTTTACTGGCATGACTAATCAGGGCAACAGTTCTGTAGTTTGTACATAATATCAGATTACCTTTCTTTGTCAATGGTATGAATACAGTTCTTTTCCATTCTTTTGGCCAAATACCTGAATGCCATATCTTTTTACTTAGTGCATGATAAATTGTTGCACATTCCTTTCATCCTGCTTTAAATAAGTTCAGCTGTTATCTCATCACATCCTGGTGATTTACCATTTTTCAGATTCTTTATTGCCCATAAAAATTCTTCTGTTGTCGGTTCGGGTTCTTTCTCTTCCAATAATAATTCGCACTGTTGATTTCTTCTTTCATAGTCGGTTGTTTCATACATTCCTCTGCTCTGCAATAATTCTTTCATCTTTGTAGAATTTCCTCTGTCTCTGTCAAAGTATTCCCCATCTCATCACAAATTACATTTAGCTTAGGTGTGACATTTCTCGTTAATGTCTTCATTTCTTTAAACATTTCACTATCTCTTACACACTTCTGATGTCCTTCTATTCTTTCACAACTTCTTTTGTTAAAGATTTATATTCCTCTTGGTTGTTGTTTGTCACTTTCCATTCCGTCTTCATTTCTCTGCGTTGTTTTATCAGTTCTAATGTGCCTGCTGTAATCCATCAATTCGTTTGTGTTTTCTTTACTGGAACCATGTCTTTAGCTGTTGTTATTAAGACATCTTTGGCTTGCGTAGCCAATTCCTCTGGTGTCATCTCCTCCTGTACATTCATCAGAATTTCGAAACGGCTTTAGGAGTATAAAATACGGTATGGTTATATGAAAACCCAAATGTACCCGATCATTATTAAAAGAAACCGAAACTAGTACAATGAGTCTAATCTTAGAAAAGTTCATTAGTTGATATAAGTATATTTCCTAATTTTCCCAGTCCTTTGGTATGAGAAAGCGCTTGTGAATATGTAGTAATAACCCCATTATCGACATAGCTATTTAAATTTAAAAAAATATATAAGATCAAGCTATGCTGAAATGTATCAGAGTTGCAATACAAAAAGAAGAAGACATATAACACGAGTATTGCTTGTACCTCAAGATTAAATGTGTATGACTGGTCCAATAAATATTTTTGTGAGTGATATTTTTGTCTTAAGTTGTACATTCCGATGTAAACCTACAATAATAATTGCCGTTTTCAAAAACAAATTTCCGAAATGTGGACATTGAGTTGAAAATGTGAAAACCAGTAACTTATATGATATATACTATTATTGATTTCTTTCACTTTTGATAGTGCTATTATGACATTTCGATAGTTCTTATTTTATTATTTATTTCTGTTAGTTATTGCTTTGTGGACGAAAAAATACTTTTGTCATCATAATGAATCACAACACACACTTCTCGGTCTTTGTCCAACATGTAGAAAATATTATGGCCTGCCCATAATTCAAAATTTCTTTACAGGTCATCATTTCCACACATAGAGAGAGGCACCAAGTGGTATAAATGCTATTATTAACTACAGTATTTGCGCACTTCATTTGATGTCTGAAAAAAATGAACTTGTCTTCGAGTTTCTGTTGTGCACATTGGAACTGCTGCATCAAAGTATCTGACATCACAAAAGCATCAGTTAGCCATTAAAAGAAGAACTAGTACGACACACTAACAAAGCTGATTTAATTCAAGATAAAGTTATTTTAGCTGTAGTTTCCATATAGCCTGGTCTGCTGCATATTTATTCTCCGCCTTCACCTGGACATCAGATTTTAGCAGTGGAAAAATGGCCTTGTCTTGTACTGTAGATGCTTGTCAGTTAAATATAATAATTGCTGTATCAGTGATAGTCCTACTGGTAAGTATATGATAAAACGGACAGAAGTATATGAGCCATCTTTAACTAGTCAATTATCTGCTAAGTATACCAAGTTATAAATTGTTGAAAAAGTAAACCAGTTTTCATACTTCGACAGCTACCTAGACCAGGATGGTGACACCAGAAACGAAGTTAGAATTAGAAATACGAAAACAGCACCGATATTTAAGAATCTTAACAACATATTTCACTCATAAGCATAAAAACCAAGTTAAGATTAGTCAGTTCAATTTAATTTATGCGTGCCAAAGCTGGAAAACAACCAAAGAAACAGACACGAAATTAGACTCTTCTGAAAACAAATGCCTAAGGAAAATACTCGATATAATGTAAGAAATTCAAGAACAATGCAGAGTTAAAACAAATGAATGGACAAGAACCTGTTTCATATGTGATCAGAAAAATGAGATAGGCATATATCGGACATATGATGAGAATCACATGGGAATCAGAGAATCCCAAAACAAGGTATCAAGTGGAAAACAAACGGCTAAAGAAAAAGAGATCGACGGCGTGAAACTCTAAAGACCACATCGTTAAGAGAAGCCATATTAGTAAGCATAAAATCCATTGAGAGATTGAAAAGCACGAAGAAAACAGGAACACTTGGCAAACTACCATGCCAGCCCTATGTGACGTTTAACGGCAAGCAAAGGATGGACAATGTAAGATAGCAGGTAAGACGTTCGCAAGGATTTTATTGAAGCCTTGCAGATCTAAAACAAGAAATGAACGAAATAGCTCTAAAAACTTTCTGTCTATTACATTTAATGTTCTATCTTCAGATATCTCATTTCTTTCTTCGTTTGTCATGTAAAACGGCACTAAGGAAATCAATCCGTTCTCACTCTTATCATCAGGAACCTGCTGTTAGTCCTCTCGTTCAAAATGTCATTTTCCAATCACGTATCTCTGACTAGCTAAGATTTTTCTGTTCTCACATATCGCCTTCAAACCTGCTATCAAATCATGTTTGAATATGAAACCGACAACATAGTTAACAATTTTATTAACACCAGCAACAATATTCTTCTTCGGCACACAAACAAGTACAGAAAACATTAAAAAAGAACTCACGACATGTGAGTCTTGAACATTTGCATGATTAGTACTGTATATTAAACTTAAGAAAAAAGGAAAATCATACACCCACTGTACACCTCTTAAAAAGGCAAACGCATACATGAGTTACTTCGACCTCTGTATTCACACATAATACATATTCCTGAAAACCTCAGTTCGTAAAGCCAAAAGTTTCTAAAGGTCACAGAAACCAAATTTTAGAACACAGCAACTTGATCAATCATACAATCAACTATATATGTACCAGACCATGAAAGTTTCAGGGAAAATGGAAGAAAGGATCGGTTGACTGACTCAGTTGTCGTGGAAAAAGGCAGGCAAATGATCGACCCGATATCAACAGTGCTAAATATGTAGAAGCTGATGGAACAAAAGACTTCACTGACGACTGTAAATCGGCGTCGATGTCGAGAATGAAAGATTTCAGAGTGAAGCCTGAGGTAGCAAAATAATGAAAGATTCATCAAGAGCTCCAAATGGAAGGCCAGCCAACACAGAAGACGCATCTTTTGTTACTGCACACAGAAGAAGATGCTGAAGAGGAAGTTGCAGAAACTGGCAGAGCGGATTTGGTCCGAGATGTAGTGTGGTTTTAGGACAGTGCTATCAATCAGTGACATGATCGTTACACTCGACAGATTAAAGAAAAATGCAGAGAAAGTAAATGCCATTGTCTCTCTTCGTTGCCTTTGTTGACTTCACTAAGGCTTGGTATGTATAAAGTATTAGGGTATACTGGCTGTCTACAAATGCTTCTCAACATCCTTGCATCATTACTTGGGGAGTGGCTAAAATACACTCTGATGTGAGTACATATGACAAATTTGACATCAAGAGTGTCGCATTTGTGACCCACAGAGAATATAGTCCCAAGCCCCACTATGTTCTGAGCCTCCATCCTAACTGAGACTATCGCGAGAACCACAGGAGTAAATTCAGTAGGATCACGGCGCGATCTTGATGGTAGAAGCGAACGAAGAAGAAGAACAGGAGGAGGAAGAAACGTGATTAGAATACGGATTGGAATATATTTTAATAATTGTGCAGTTGATGTAAAACAAACTACGAAAAAAAGCAGTGAATAAAGACACTAATGAGAGGTACGATGAAAAATTTACGTTAAAATATAAAGTGTACAGAGAACTTATCTACTAAAGTGGAGTTATGACATTTGTCAGAAGAACACAACACCAGACGAATTTTAAGATTAATGTTTCATTCACAGATTATGTTCAACGAATATATGCTGAAATAAATATTTTATCTCATTCACAGATAACATCAGTATCCAGTTCGGTTGATTCTGATATCATAAATGCAGCAGGGTTAAACGCTATGGAGTTTTTTCATGTCACAAAAGACAACAAGATTATGATTAAGTACGAATATGATATAATGATGTCCTTGGATTTCTTCAAATCGATGTTAGAGCCAAACGACTCCAAAGTCGAGGAAAGGGCTATTAGAAAAAGTCAAAAAGCTAGATGGCCTAATGCATACGTGCCTTATACAATTTTACCAGAACTGATGCCCTATTCAGACATCATCAGAACGTCTATCCAAGAATATATGACGTACACCTGTCTGAGATTTGAAGAGACTAATGATATCGCGATTCATAAAATAAAGTTTACGGATTGGACCTCTTGTGGCTCAACTACGGGCTATTCTTCTGCATGGAATGGAGCAAGTGTATTCCTGGGACCTCTTTGTTTTGAACAACGCACAATACTCCATGAAGTTGGACACGCCCTGGGTCTTTATCATGAACAAAGTCGTCCTGACCGCGACAGATATATTCGAAAGGCTGAAAATCCGCAGTATGAAGAACCCGCTTTCAATTTTCGCAACATTAAATCGAGCCTAGCTTTATCTTACAATATTGAATACGACTACAGAAGTATCATGCACTATTGGCGTGATTTAATAACACTGGATCCAGCTTTCCAAGATATAATTGGTCATCCATCATATTTGTCTTTTAGAGATATAAAACTTTTAAACCTTGCTTACAACTGCGCCAAAAGAGCTAAATGTGTGAATTATAATAGAAGGTGTCCATTCAATGGCTTTGTGCTTTCACAACCTCTGGATGGACAACCCGCGTGTGAGTGTTGGTGTGATGCAGGAGCAATGTATAACATTCCTGCCCTCATTCTGTGCTCGTCCATTAGTCAGTCCCTAGAGCCAGTGTATAACATAAAACTGCAAAGTTCTTTAGTGCCCACAGACAAACATGAATGTATTGATTTGCTAAATAATTGCACTGTCTTGAAAGAAAACCGTCTCTGTTTCGTTGAATTACGAAGAATGAAAAAAGTATGCGCCAAAACATGTAATTTTTGTGGCAAAGACAAGGAACTGTGCATGGATTATGATGAAGGTTGTCAGATTATGGCAAAGTCTGGTATATGTAAAGATAAAACATTACAAGAATTTATGTCCCAGAAATGTCCATACTCCTGTGGCTTTTGCAGAAGCTCTAATTCCGAATGTGATATTCAAAGAGATATAGAGGGACCATATATGGCGATGAATCATGCATTAAAGAACAGTCAATGGATCACAAGCTTTGTTGTGTTCTTTGCAATTTTAGTATAGAACATTAAAATTAAGAAAACAATGAGACACATATCAAGAATATCTACAAGGAACATAAATAGAAAAAAGGAGAAAAAAGGAGTATTTGCAACGAAAATCCCAAACTTCAGAAATTCGAGCATATTTTCTCTTCTCAGCCGATAGAAAATAGAATAGTTAGTATAATTTCATTGCAAAGAGTATCAAACATTTGTCTGAATCTCAGACTTTATAAAAACGATCATATTTTAGACAAAACGAGACACAAATCATCTCTTCGTTTGTAATTTGCTATAGCTAATGTATTATCTTCTTCCTCGTTTATTAGTCAGAACGCTAAAGCATGTTCTTTCATATTTTACCTACCATTACCAAAAAATAAAGCAAGTATTTTGGTATTTCGGCTGTTTTGTGTCGTCAAAAGTAGAACAAATAAACAAATATAGCTTTGCATCTTTAACATACTCGACAACATCCATATTGTTTCTAAACTCAGTCATTAATATTCTACTACGAATGAACATCAGATGTTCTCTGATAAAAAATATTTACAAGATAAACTCAGTCATCAATATCCTAGTACGTCTGAACATCAGATTTTTGTTTCAATATCACCATACTATATATGATAGCTCAAAAGAACGTAAACATATTTGTGAAATAAAGCAGTAAAGACGTATACGAGAACTAGAGTTAACAAAAATAAACGAATATTTTACGTGTAAATTTTAGAAATCCATCTAAGTGACATGTAGGGGAGAAAACTGGGCTGTGATTAAAGAAAGCGAAACTGACTCTATGTAATACTGATGCAACTAATATATTATAGAGCAAACATTATATCAAAATGTTCCATTCCATCACATAATCGGAGTAGAGCTACCTCTTTTTTTGTATTTCTGTTGAACGATGTCGTACAATGGTGTTAACTAAATAAAAAAACGAATAAACTATGCAATTTTCATGTACCCAAAATAAGCTGCTTAATATGTAATGTTAGCCATTATTATCTTAACTTTAGCCAACGTTTAACCATTTGTTTTCTCTCTAAACCAAGCTGGATCTGTACAAGAACAAACTTGCATACTTTGATTTGTACCTTTGGAATTCCTTCCCCAAACATTTAAAATCCATAAGTGATACTTCAACTTTAATCTTTTAATTTCAATCTTTTATTCGTTATTTACTTGAATGCAATTATATGAATCGTCTCCCAATGCTGATTCGCTGGCCACGAAGTATTGTTCTGAAATAGCAGAATTCAGTGTATATAAAGTTGCTTTAAAATTATATTAATAAATTACGAACAATGCGATGTGAAATAAACTGCATCAAAAAATTCTCATACTTACAGTCTTCTCCTAGTCATTTCCCATGGGGTTCTTCATTTTATATAATGAATTTACAAAGTTATTTTCTCTTTTAGATTTGACATTTTCATATAAAGTGTCATCATCATCATCATCATCATCATCATCATCAGGTGCCGTGCCGACTGGCGTTGGCTATTATGCTTCTCCAGAGTACACGATCCTTCATGCAGGCCATCAGTTCAGTTGGTGATCTCCTCTCACACCATCCCGTCAGACTGTCCAGTATCATTTCTCTTGGTCTTCCTCTTGATCTTCTTCCTTCTATTTTTCCTGTTGTTATAATATTTTCAATGCCCCCTCTTCTCACTACATGTCCTATGAAAGTACATTGTCTCTCTCTTATTTTTGTGACAAGATTTTTTTGTCTCTCCAGCTCTTCTCATACATTCTTCATTAGTTATTTTTGCTGTCCAGGGGATTCGCAACATTCTTCTAATAAACCACATTTCTACGGCTTCCAATGATTTTTGTGCAGACTTGCCTATTGTCCATGATTAACTTCCATATAACAAGATAGGTTCAATATAGCATTTTAGGACTCATTTTCTAACATTCATTGATAAGGATGTGTTGGTTAATATGTTTCTCATTCTCTGAAATACAGTCTTTGCTAGGCCTATTCTGTTCCTAATTTCTGTTCTGCATTTCCCATCTGAAGTTATTACTGCTCCAAGGTATTTGAATTTCTGCACCTGCTTTAGAATAGTTCCATTTAATTTTATACTTCATGTTGGTGGATTCTGTTTCTTAGATATAACCATAGTCTCTGTCTTTTTGGTGTTCAAAGTAAGGCTTTTCTGTTCACTTTCTTTTGGGACTTTATCAAAGCGATTTTGCATGTCTTATTGGTTCTCAGCTAACAGTACTGTATCGTCAGCATACCGAAGGTTGTTAATATTGTATCCTCCAATTTTTATACCTGGTTCTCCAATGATCATTCTTAGAATATTCTCGCTGTACAGAGAAAAAAGGTCTGGAGATAGTACACATCCTTGTCGCACCCCTTGTGTTATAGGTTGATATTTTCCAGTTCTATTTTCAACTTTAATTGCTGCTTCTTGCTGCCAGTATAGATATTTTACAATCTTCAGGTCTTTGCCGTCTATATTGATGTCTCCAAGCATTTTAATAATTTCATTATGTTTCACCTTGTCGAATGCCTTGGTGTAATCAATGAAGCATAAGTAGAGATCTTTCTGTACTTCTAAAGCTCTTTCTGTTAGTGTTCGTAAAGCATAAATGGCATTGTGTGTTCCCTTTCCTTCAACAAATCCAAACTGTTCATCTGCTATTTCTATTTTTATCTTTTTCCTTGTTCTTCTCATAATGATTCTTAGAAGTAGCTTCGTTATGTGACATGAGAGGCTGATAGTCCGGTGGTCATCCCATTCCTTTGCACCTGGTTTCTTTGGTAGTGCTATAAACGTGGATTTAATCAGGTCACTGGGAATATAACCACTGTTGTAAATGTCATTCAGTAACTTGGTTATTATTTTTATTCCTGTCTCCTCTAATGGCTCTATTTCTTCTATTGTTATATTATCAGGTCCAGTCGCTTTTCCTTTCTTCATGTGTTTGATGGCATCTATGATTTCATCTTCAAGTATTGGTGGTCCATCACAGTTTGCAGTATCTGGTGTTAGTTCTGGTCTTTCTCCTCCATATAACTCACCGATGTACTCTGTCCACAATGTCTTCTTTTCCCATTAACATTTTACCTTCTTTCGATTTCAGGCATCCTGTGGTATATTTTGTTTTCCTGACCGTGAGTTCACTAATTCGTTTGTGCATGTTTTTGCTGTCTTTATTATGAGAGTCCTCTATCTGTCTGCACTGTTCATTTAACCATAATTCTTTTGCTTCTCTGCATTTGCGTCTTATTTCTTTATTTATCTTGCTATAATTTTTCTCATTATTTTTACACTTCCTCCTCTTGTTCATCAGTCCTAAGATGTCGTCTGTCATCCATTTATTTTTAGAGGCTTCTTTTTTGGTGGTATTATCTCCTTAACAGTTTGGTGGATAGAATCTCTTAACATTTGCCATTGTTTATCTATACTATTTATCTTTGCTATTGCATTGTATCTATTTGTTATAATAACTTTGTATTGTTCTCGCAGTTCTTGATCATTTTTAAGGACTTATGTATTCAATTTGATGTTTATCACTTTTTTGCCTGCTTTCTTTAGCTTTATTCTAATTTTTCCACAGAGTGGGTCGTGGTCACTATTGCAGTCAGCTCCTGGCATGGTTTTTGTTGTCAGTAATGTATTCCGGAATCGTTTGTTGATTAATATGTAGTCTATCTGGTTAAAAGTCTTTTTGTCTGGGCTGCACCACGTTGCCAGTCTTCGAGGATGTTGTTTAAACCAGGTGTTTCCTACAACCATGCTATGTATTCTTGCCCATTCAATTAATTTACTACCTCTGTCATTGCTCTCCCACAGTCCATAGTCACCAACGATGTCTGAAGTTCTTCCTTTACCAACTTTTGCATTAAAATCTCCCATGACTATGGTAACTTCATGTGACTTTCTGTGTTTTAGAGCTGTCTCTATGTCATTATAAAATATCTGTACATCTTCTTCAGAACTTTCAGATGTTTGTGCGTACACTTGTATAATATTTATGTTTATTGGTCGTCCTTTCAGTTGGGCTAGCAGGACTTAGTCTGAGATATTCAAATATCCTACAATTGTCCTTGCTGTTTGTTCATCAAATATTTCATGTTTCACACTTCCTGAATATATTATTGTGTATTTATCTGAGTTTATCTTACCTGCACCTGTCCATCTAACTTCACTCATTCCTAATATGTTGATCTTCATCCTTTCCATTTTCATATAAAGTGTGCTCTTGTACTAAATCAAAGATGAATGACAGAATTTCGGATCTCCCTGCCCGATTCTTCACCACTTGAAAATGATTCCTTCGTATCAGTCTGCTGTCCGTCTGTCTGTCTCTCTGTCTGTCTCTCTGTCTGTCTGTCTGTCTCGTGTATGCAGGTCAATTACACAAACACGAATACAATCCCATATCCATTATAACATTGCAGAATAATTAATTGCTGTGAAATTTATGCATGAGCCAGAAAACCCGCAAGATCAAATCACAAGAACAAAGAACATGAATGAATGTACAGCGTAATTTTAGGAAAAAACCCGACAAGTCTAAAATTAAAACGCATAAATATTTTTTCTCTGAAACAAACATACACGCAGTACTAATAGAAGAAATTATGAAATAAACATACACGCAGTACTAATAGAAGAAATTATGAAACACAGATACACGCAATACTGATAGAAAAATGTATGAAACAAGCATACATGCAGTACTGAGAGAAGAAATTATGAAAAGATCATACATGCAGTACTGATAGAAGAAATTATGAGCCAAACTGCTCAGAAACATGATTGTCATCAAATGTACAAGAACTAAACTGAATCCATGTCAAGCAACATAAGATTATACTATTTACTCTATTTTTCTGTACACTCTTAACCCTGAAACAAAGATTCGTAAAAACAAACTCGTACAACAAATTAGAACTTTAATGTCCTGTATGTGGTTCATATTACTGTAATATAATGACCTCCGTTGGTGCATGGAATGGGAGAGCAGTCGACACATAATGTTGGTTATGGTCACCATTCTATAATGGTAGGCAGGTGATATCAGTGTAGGGACAATGGCTACGAGTTCTGACTGGTACAGTCACTGCCCAGAAGGAAACTAATTGTAAAATACCTTCTGGAAATATACCCAGCAACACGGAAGATCAGACAGTAAACATATCTGGTGGCGAATCCCCCACAGAGGTCAGTACTAGTAATTATGATGACGGACAAAATCCTGACGGAGTCACTAAGGAAAACCCTTGCATCAAACTAAAAAGAACAATAAGAGTAGGAACATGGAATATGAGAAATGTGCATGAGGGAAAGTATCAAATAATAAGTGACGAGATGAAAAGAACCGGGATAGACATTTAGGGATATGCGAACATCGATGGAGAGGATCAGGATACTTCAACAGCGAGAATGATAATATCTTTATATACTCTGGTGGGGAATTAGAAGGAAAGGATGGAATGACTTTTTACATGGACAAATTAACATTAAAAGCATTACTAGGTTACAATCCAGTAAGTAATAGAATCCTCACTATCAGGGCACTCCTAGAAATGTAACAATTATCCAGATATATACACCTACATCAGCAGCAGAAGAAGAGGAAATAGAAGACTTTTATAACACATTGCAAACGATGATAGACTAGGTACGGAAAAATGATATTATATTAATAATAAGATAAGAAGTTTGGTACAGAAATTTGGAGAAATTTAGTATAGGACATAGAAATGAGGCAGGTGACAATCTAGTGAGGTTTTGCGTGGAAAATGAGCTAATGGTCGCTAACACACATGGACATCACCTGATGGGAAATCCATGAACCAAATACATTAAATTTTAGGGCAAAGAAGGTGGAGATCGATCAAGTAATACATCAACAAAAACTCTACCAGGTGCCAGTTGTGATAAGGACCATGAGTTATTAATAGCAGACATGAAGATAAAGATAAAAAGACAGTTACAGGATCAAGACCACTACACTTTATGCAGGCCAGAGATATCTTAATAACAACAACTGAAGACGTGGTTTCAGTAAAGACCATACAAAAGAATGGAGGAACAGATACAATAAAACTACTAAAACAGGGCAGAGAAATGAAGACGAAATGGAAAGTGACAAATAACAACAAAGAGAAATACAAGTATTTAACAAAATTAATAAAAATACGCATAATAAAAGATTTTAAAAAACAATACATACAAGATTGTTGTGAAAAAAATAGAAGGACACCAAAAGTGTGGAAGAGATAGTGAAACGTTTAAAGAAATGAAGACATTGACGGGAACTGTCACACCAGAATTAATGTAATTTGTGAAGAGATGGGAAAGACCTTGACAGAGATTGGAAATTCTAGAAAGATGAAAGGAATATTGTAGAGGAATGTATGAAACAACCGACTGTGAAAGCAGAAGCTAACAGTGTGATTTATTATTGGTGGAATAAGAGCCCGAACCAACAGTAGAAGAAGTTTCATGGGCAAGAAAGAGTCCGAAAAATGTTAAATCACCAGGACGTGATGAGATAATATCTGAACTTATTAAACCCGAAGAAGAGGAATGTGCAACAATCTATCACGCACTATGTAAACAGATACAGTATTCAGGTATTTGGTCAAAAGAATGGAAAAGATATATAGATATATATTCTTATATATAAACGGGTAACTTAAAATTCTACACAAACTACACAGCCGTTGCCCTGATTAGACATGCCAGTTAAACTCTATTAAAAATATTAATCCGTAGATTTCGGAAAAAATAGAAGAAGCAGTCAATATGGTCCAAGCTGGCTTTAGACAATGAACAGTAACAAGAGATGATATATTATTATCTATTAATAATAGAGAAATGCAGAGAGAATTCAGTGTGAGTCTAAATTTATCTTTTATAGACTATTTAAAAGCATTTGATTGTGTACAACACCAGAAGCTTTGGAAATGATGGAAAGATGTGATTTCAAACACATATAATACAATTAGTATCACTGCTGTATCTAGAATACAGGCAGTAGAAAGAATAAATGGTAAAACAACTTGGTTTGACATAAAAGAAGGGGTTCTTCAAGGGTGCATATTGTCGCCGTATTATTTAACTTCTATACTGAAAATATAATGAGTAATGTTAGAGAAGATGTAGACAAAGAATATTACGATACCATAACAATTGGAGGTTATGAAATACCAGAGATTAGAGATGCTCATGAAGACATATTATTTCTACAACCCAAAAAGGAATTTTAAAAAAAAGTAATTATGTCAGTGCGGAAGAATAATGAAAAGCAAAGCCTCTAATTTAATGCGAAGAAAACTGAAATAATGACAACTTACTAAACAAATAAGGAGCTATAATATTTATCAATAAGGAAAAACTGAGAGAAGTGAAGAGTTTTTAATATACTGGATCATTACTAACTAATAATGTAGATCCAATGAGGTAAATAAAAAGAACATCTATCGCTCTTCAAAAGGTAAAACAACTAAAGAATTTGTGGAGAGGAACAGACAGAACTACAAAAAATAAGATTTTTAAGGACATGCATCTTTCCCATCGCAACATATCCTGTGAGATCTGGACACTTAACAAAACAGCTAAGAAACAAACAAATGTCTTTGAATGTAAATGCTACACAAGAGATCTTCAAATATCATGTTCACAAAAAAGAACAAATATATCCATACTGCAAGAGCTTAATATTGAAGAAGGTTGGCTAATAAAGAGGATTAAACACAGAAAACTTAAATATTTTGAACACATTAAACGTCACGAGAATTTAGAGAAGACCGTCTTGGAAGGATACATAATAGGAAAAAGAAAGAGATGAAGACCAAAGCGAAGATGGCTCCAAGACACCGTTGATAATCTGCAAATGGACGGATCAGTAACAGGTCATCTTGCTTACAACCGAGAGGCCTATAGGAGAGCTTTTAGAAAGACAAAGTTCCGCAAGGGACATGCAAATAACTGACTGATATTATATTACTGTTTCATTTTTGGTATGTGTTTTGTCCTTCTGCGGTCCAATTAATAGTTTTGTTATATGACATTTGTAATAGAATAAGGATTGCAACTTAGTAAATTGTAGTCAAAGTTGTTGAACACTGCTAAGGTGATTTTGTAAGCACGGAGCAAGTTTTATCCCCATGTTTCCATTGGCCACTTGGTCACGGGGTCTGGGCTTTTTGTTGTCACTGTAGAGACAAAATTGTTTTCTTGTTAATGTTCGTCTGGGTTGTTGTTATGTTGTTGTTATGTTGTTGTTATGTTGTTGTTATGTTGTTGTGTATTTCAGTTACAAGAAGTATATCCACATAACCGTTTTGGATACTTAACTTAGTATTGCAGCTGAGGAAATAACTGCTGAACAGTGTTGTCTAGTATTCAAAAGAATGAAATACTGATTCACATTTCTAACACATCCACAAGAAACTGCAGTGTCATGGATATAATTAATGATGTAATTGTAACAATAACATTACGTAACGGAAGAAATACCGGCATAAATCGCACGTTCTCACTTCAGTTGTGTAACTAATTTCTTATCATTATTTTATCATAATATTCGAAAGATTTCGTCATTTAATAAAGTTTCTCAACATCACAGTTTTATTTACAAATGTATGAGTTCAATCTATGTTAAAATATATCAGAGTTGGAATATAAAAAATAAGACATTTAACACGAGTATCGCTTGTATCTCAAAACTAAACGTGTATGACTGATCCAATAAACATTTTGTGAGTGATATTTTTATCTTAAGTTGTACATTTCAATGTAAAGTTGCAATAATAAATGTGGGTTTTTAGAACAAATTTCTAAAATGTGGACAGTGAGTTGAAAATGTGAAAACCAGCAACTTATATGATATATACTATTATGGATATTAGTTCAAATTTGTTTCCATTTTGATAGTGATATTCTGACATACTTCGTTGGTTATTGCTTTATTTGTTATTTTTGTTAGTTATTGTTTTATTAATTATTTTCGTTAGTTATTGCTTTGTGGACGAAAAAATACTTTTGTCATCATAATGAATCACAACACACACATCTCAGTCCTTGTCCAGCATGTAAAAAATATTATGGCCTGCCCATAATTCAAAATCTCTTTACAGTTCATCATTTCCACACAGAGAGAGAGGCACCAAGTGGTATAAATGCTATTATTAACTACAGTATTTGCTCTCTTCATTTGATGTCTGAAAAAAATGAACTTGTCTTCGAGTTTCTGTCGTGCACATTGGAACTGCTGCATCAAAGTATCTGACATCACAAAAAGCATCGGTTAGCCATTAAAAGAAGAACTAGTACGACACACTAACAAAGCTGATATAATTCAAGATAAAGTTATTTTAGCTGTAGTTTCCACATAGTCTGGTCTACTGCATATTTACTCTCTGCCTTCACCTGAACATCAGACTTTAGCAGTGACAAAATGGCCTTGTCTTGTACTGTAGATGCTTGTCAGTTAAATATAATAACTGCTGTATCAGTGATAGTCCTACTGGTAAGTATATGATAAAACTACCAGAAGTATACGAGACATCTTTAACTAGTCATTATCTGCTAAATATAACAAGTTATAAGTTGTTGAATAAGTAAACCAGTTTTCATACCTCGACAGCTACATAGACCAGGAAACGAAGTTAGAATTAAAAATGCGGAAACAGCACTGAGCCATTGATCTTTAATAATATTGAGAACATAATTCACTCATAAGCATAAAAACCAAGTTAAGATTAGTCAGTTCAATTTAATTTATGCGTGCCAAAGCTGGAAAACAACTAAAGAAACAGACACGAAATTAGACTCTTCTGAAAACAAATGCCTAAGGAAAATACTCGATATAATGTAAGAAATTCAAGAACAACGCAGAGTTAAAACAAATGAATGGACAAGAACCTATTTCATGAGTGATCAGAAAAATGAGATGGGCATATATCGGACATATGATGAGAATCACATGAGAATCTTAGAATACCAAAACAAGGTATCAAGTGGAAAACAAACGGCTAAAGAAAAACAGATCTACGACGTGAAACTCTAAAGATCACATTGTTAAGAGAGCCCTAATTAATAGGCATAAAATGTATTGAGAAGAAATGCACACAGAAAATAGGAACACCTGGCAAACTACCATGCCAGCCCTATGTGGCGTTTAACTGCAAGAGAAATATGTACAATGTAAGATAGCAGGTAAGACGTTCGCTAGGATTATATTGAAGCCTTGCAGATCTGAAACAAGAAATGAACGAAATAGCTCTAAAAACTTTCTATCTATTATATTTAATGTTCTATCTTCAGATATCTCATTTCTTTCTTCGTTTGTCACGTACAGCAGCACTAAGGGAATCAATCTGTTCTCACTCTTATCATCATGAACCTGCTTTTAGTGCTCTCGTGCAAAATATCATCTTCCACTCACGTATCTCTAACTAGCTAGGATTTTTCTATTCTCTTACACCGCCTTCAAAACCGCTATCAAATTATAAGTTTGAATATCAAACCGACAACACAGTTAACAATTTTATTAACACCAGCAACAATATTCTTCATCTGGACACACAAACAAGTACAGAAAACATTTAAAAAGAACTCATGACATGTGATTCTTAAACATTTGCATGATTAGTACTGTATATTAAACTTACGAAAAAAGAAAAATCATACACCCATTGTACACCTCTTAAAAAGGCAAATATATACAGAAAAAAATGACATACATGAGTTACTGTGACCCCTGTATTCACACATAATACATATTCCTGAAAAACTCAATTCGTAAAGTCAAAGAGTTTCTAAAGGTCACAGAAACCAAATTACATTCTTTCTCTTTTAGAATATAACAACTTAATCAATTATACAATTAAATATATTTGTACCAGATCATGCAAATATCAGACAAAATGAAAGAAAAGTTCGGTTGACTGAAACAGCTGTCGTGGAGAAAGGCAGGGAAATGGTCACCAGTTCTATATACTGTTCAAAAATGGAATGCGACAGATATGATTTTGAGATTTAAACTGAAGTTTGCTAATCAGACAAGGGCAAATTGTCTGAAACGTTCACTTGGACATCAACTTCACGTGCTGACCTGAATTGTACTCAGCAGATGATTCATGAGCACAGAAAAGCGACACTTGTCAAAACAGCATTTTTTTTTACTATAACTCATCACAGGCTCATAAGAATCCAGTGAAATTTACTGAACACAAAACTCACTGACCATGTTACTCTCTCTCTCTCTCTCTGAACCTTAAGTGCCCAGGGCACATGGGGCTTCCGCAAGGGGTTTCCACAAATGCCTGTCCTTTGCCTTTTTTTCTGCTCTTCCCCAGGTGAGCCCTCTATTGCTCAACATCCTTTCTATTGTTCTTCTCCATGTCTCTTTTGGTCTACCCTTACTTCTGCTCCCCTGTGGTGTCCATCTTAGTGCTATTTTTGGTAGTGAGTTGTCAGTCATTCGGAGCACATGTCCCAACCATCGCCAGGGTCTTTCCTCAATAATTGTTGTCAGTGGTTTCATCTGCATTTCTGCTAATAAGATGTTATTTCTTATGGTGTTTGGCCAAAATATTTTTCTAATTCTTCGTAAACATTTAGTCTGGAAAGAATTCAACTTGTTTTCTATGGTTTTGGTGATTTTCCAGCATTCACTTCCATAGAGTAGTACACTTAGAACATTACTCTTAAATATCCTGATTTTCATATTTATGCTTAGTTTTTTTGATTTCCATATAGTCTGCAGCATTGCAAAAGCCTGGTTTGCTCTAGTAAGTCTGCTGTTGATGTCCTCTGTGCTGTCTCTATTTTCTACTACTCTGCTGCCAAGGTATACAAATTCGTTGACCTCCTCCACTAACTTGTTATCTACTCTGAGTACATTTCTATTGTTCACATTTTGCTTCATTAACTTTGTCTTTCCTATGTTGTTACTGAATGCCTGTAAAAGATTGACACTGCTCGAATAAATTCATTTGAAAATTCAATGCCCAAGTATGGCTCATCTCACTACAGAACAGCGACTCATCATCATTGGACGTCTACAGACTGGACAGTCACAAAGTGTAGTGACCTGACAATTTACGAGGGGAAGTCACTAAGTATCTCGCAAATTGAAATATTTTATCAGGTTATCAGGTTTGCTGTGGGCGAGATCTTCAGCTGCCGTGCGTGGAGCGGTGCTCCTCCCGGCCAATGAAGAAATTTGCAAATGAGGTTGCCGCGCAGCATCACTGCGGAAAAGGTGGTAGAAAGGATAAAGCGAAGCAAACAGTCAAATCACGGCACCTCTGGTCTGGAGGTCGGCCACGTCCTGAGTGCAGTCATATCGGGTGAAATGCATGAACCAGGTTGTCCCAGAGGTTAAGACACTGCTGGCGAGACTCTTCAAATGCCGCGCGTGGAGTGAAGCTCCTCCCGGTTAAGGAAGTAAATGCGGAAAAGAAATAAAGGTTGCTGTGCGGCGCCGATGGGAAAAGGTGGTGGATAGTGAAGTTGAACCGGTATGTCCAGTAGTATCGCTACGAGAGCTATACCACGGCACCTCTGCTCTAGAGGCCGCCCACGTCCGAAATACACCTACACTGGTGAAATATGCCTAAACCGGCACACACCAGGGGTGGAACTTGATGGCTAGACATATCATACCACCTCCGCTCTAGAGGTTGGTAACGCCTGATTAACACCCATACTGGTGAATTTTGCCTAAACCGGCTCATACCAGGGGTGAATCTTGAAGGCTATGCATGTCACAGTACCTCTGCCCTAGAGCTCGGTCCCGTCCCAAACACGCCCATACTGGGATAATGCCTAAACCGGCTCAGCCCAGGGGTGGAAGTCACTAGTGGCGAGGATTCGTCCTCCTGGACAAAAGCTCCATCCTGGTCACAACTAGGAAGGGTAGCGGCCACGACCGCAAAATGCTGAAGTCGGAGACACTGGACCAGGGAAGTCTAGATAGGCAACCACCTCTCACCCGGCGGGGATGTTTGCGTATCCTAATCACGCTGAGGTTTTCCGGTGAGAAAGTCCAACCCTGGACTGGATGGGCAACCACCTCTCACCCGGCGGTGATACACGGGTATCTCAAAACACGTCGAGGTTTTCCGGTGAGAAAGTCCAACTCTGGCCTGGATGGGCTACCGCCTCTCACCCAGAGGGGATGCACTGATATCCTAAACACGTCGAGGTTTTCCAGTGAGAAAGTCCAACCCTAGACTAAACTGGTGCAATGAAAACCACGGTGTCACGCAATCCCGCTTCCGAGACCCACCAAGAATATAGGCTAAAGTACTGTGATACTCTGAACCCCTTGTGGTCCTCTCGTGGATCTCGTGTGGTCTATTTTGGACCACACAGGGGACCTAACGAGGACCACAGGCGTGAATTCAGTAGGTTCACAGTGCGGTTTTTGGTGGTAGAAGTGAACGAAGAAGAAGAAGAAGAAGGTTATCAGGTAGTATTTAAATATATCCTTAGATAGTACCATCATCCAACTTTATAATAGTTGTATGTAGGAGGCGCTGGGAGTTACGTGCGCATGCGCAAAGCAGTAACACAATGGCAGACTGGCCGCTCGGTGGTAGACCCATAGTCACAACTCCTGCCGAAGACTGCCTCATACGGCTGCGTCACCTCAGGAATCGATTTGAATCTGCATCCTCAACAGTCCAGTCAATGACAACAGCCCGTCGAATTTCAGACCAAAAGCCCAGGAACCGGCTGCACGACGCCGGGCTTTGGGCTAGAAGACCCTACAGAGGTCCTGTTCTTACGGATCGGCATCGCAAGAACCGACTGCAGTGGGCGAAACAACATCGTCAATGGACCGTTGCGAATGATTGGAGAAGGATTTGGTTTAGTGATGAATCATTCTTTCTGCTCCAGCGACACGATAGACGGAGAAGAGTTTACCGCAGATTCCATGATCGCTACGGTCAGAATTACGTGGATGAGGCTCCTCCACATGGTGGTGGAAGTGTAATTGTGTGGGAGATGATCAACTTCATGGGAAGAAGTGACCTGGTGCAAATTGAAGGATGCCTGAATGCCCAACGATACGTCGATGAAATTCTTCGCCCTTACGTCCTTCCACTTCTGGCTGCACCAGGATCAATATTTCAGCAGAATAACGCTCGACCTCATGTGGCACAACTCACTACCTAGTTCCTCGCTGACAACAACATCCAGACCATTCCGTGCCCATCCATGTCATCAGATATGAAATCAATAGAAGGAACTCAACAGACAAGTCCGCCAACGAGACGTGACACCAACCAATCTCCGACAGTTGTCTCTTGCATTGCAGGAAGAGTGGGCAACCATCCCACTACAACAGATCCAACGGCTAATCGGATCCATGTCAAGAAGATGTCGTTCTCTGATACAGGCCAGATGAGGCCATACATCTTACTGAAACGGAGGCAAAAAATAAAGGTCCAAACCAAATTTAATAAACAACATTTCATTATTAAAGTCTTAAAGTTTCTTGAAGATTGAAACATTAATTCCGTAAAAATTATTTTGCTAAAAATTTGAAATTTGGTGTCCATTATTTCTACAGTAGGGTTGCTTTTCTTTTTTTTTAACAATATATAATTGAAGCTGGTGGAACAAAGTACGTCACTGACAACTGTGAATCAGCATCGATGTCGAGAACAAAAGATTTCGGAGTGAAACTTGAGGTAGCGAAAAATAAACGATTCATCAAGAGTTCCAGATTGAAGGCCAGCCAACACAGAACAGGTATCCTCTTTTACTGCACGCTGAAGAAGATGGTGAAGAGGAAGTTGCAGAAACTGGCAAAGCGGATTTGGTCCGACGTGTAGTGTGGTTTTAGGGCTGGACTATCAACCAGTGACGTGATCGTTACACTCGACAGATTCAAGAAAAATGCAGAGAAAGTAAATGCCAATGCCTCTCTTTATGTTGTGATCTGAAATAGCAGAATTCAGTGTATAGTAAACTGTTTTAAAATTATATTAATGAATTAGAAAGAATGCGATGTGAAATAAATGGCATGAAAAAAAATCTGATATTTACAGTCATTTATTACTATTTCCCATTGAGAGCATCTTATATTCACGAATTTATAAAGTTGTTTCACTCTTTTAGATACGTCATTTTTATATAAATTGTATTCTTGTACTAGATCAAAGATGAATGACAGAATCTCAGAAGGTCTCCCTGCCCGATTCTTCACCACTTGAATATAAAAAAAACATTCTGTCTGTCTGTCTGTCTGTTTAATACTGTCCTAGCATGTGACCACGTGAACGATACCTCATTGTAACTAGGTCATCGTGTGGCCAGGTGAGACTACAATGATTGGGGTAATGCATTGCGTCATAAGATACCAATGTTATCATGTAGTCGAGAGGATGAATTAGAAGAAGCTAGCCAGACAAGAAGACGGGAAGAAGCTAGCCAGACAAGAAGACGGGAAGAAGCTAGCCAGACAAGAAGACGGGAAGAAGCTAGCCAGACAAGAAGACGGGAAGAAGCTAGCCAGACAAGAAGACGGGAAGAAGCTAGCCAGACAAAAAGACGGGAAGAAGCTAGCCAGACAAAAAGACGGGAAGAAGCTAGCCAGACAAGAAAACGGGAAAAAGCTAGCCAGACAAGAAAACGGGAAGAAGCTAGCCAGACAAGAAGACGGGAAGAAGCTAGCCAGACAAGAAAACGGGAAGAAGCTAGCCAGACAAGAAGACGGGAAGAGGCTAGCCAGACAAGAAGACGGGATGGACTGCGGCCGGCAGCGGTGAAGAATTACTCCCAGAACAAAAGACAGGCGGTAAATACCAGAATATATAAAGTAAGAGCAGCTTTATTACTTAACGACTACAAAGTTGTGACGTTTCAGCGTGAGCCTTAATCATACAAAAACATACAGGACGAAGAAATAGAGAGAGAGAGAGGAGATAATGTATAGATTCACATGAATACTATTTAAAAAATTAAATAGAGTACTTAGCTGTAAATTGTAAGATGTGGCTTGTCCGGCGGTGTGTGTAATGAATGGATATAGCAGAACGTGGAGACTGTTTTAATGGTGACCTGTGATATGTGGTCGGTGGGTTGTAACTGGGGGTGGTAAATAGAGAACCGTGGAGGGGAGAGAGACTGATAAAATATTGACCTAGCCAGGAGAAGGTGAAACTGATGATTTGAGAAGAGGGGCTGCAAAGTGATGCTTTGAGGAGATTTTGAGATATGCATGACAAGTAAAAAGGGGGTGGAGCTTAGTGGAGAGGTACTATGATGATTGAAGAGAATGCTAAGTGTAGCTGAACAGTGAGTTTATCCCGTGTGGCCCCAGCGTGCCATAATTTTGCATGTAGCAGTTCTTAAGTGTTTGGCGGCTTGTGTCATCTGCATGACATTGTTTGATGGCTGTTACCAGAAAATCAGATTTTCCTCTGTGGTTGGGGCCACTGAAATGGTTTGCGACTGGTTTCGAAGCATGCTGGGCGATGTCGTACAGATGTATTTTCCTGCGTTTCCCTAATCTGAGGCCAGTCTCACCAATATACGTTATCTTGCATCGTTTGCAAACGATGACATATATCACAATACGAGAATCGCATGTGAATCCCTCATGAAGAGTGAGGATAGTTTTGGGAAAGGTGATCGTTTTCGTTTCCCAGATTACCGGGAAGGTAACACAGCGGGG
Source organism: Achatina immaculata (assembly GCA_009760885.1). Classification (NCBI taxonomy): domain Eukaryota; kingdom Metazoa; phylum Mollusca; class Gastropoda; order Stylommatophora; family Achatinidae; genus Lissachatina; species Lissachatina immaculata. The sequence goes on along the minus strand of CM019703.1, from coordinate 5,165,458 downwards.
GCGGTTACATTTTCTGGTGCCAACATATTTAAGGCTCCGCTTCAAGCGGCTGTGGACAAGGATGTCCTTAAGGTTTGGCTCACGTTCTTTGCTAAGCTCCGAAGGTGCGACAAAGTACCCGGCCTAACAATAACACATACCAACGAGGGACAATGCCTGGTCGTTCTTGTCAACAACACGCTGGATTATGAGTGCGTTAAACAAGTGTTCAGGGAGTACTACCACGGCCACATAGAAAAGAGGACAGATAACAGTGGTGCAATGTGGAGGACTTTATAAAAACAGCGCTTGTAATAATCCACCTGTACCATACCATAAATAAAATACTGGTTCATCATCATCAGGTGCCGTGCCGACTGGCGTTGGCTGTTATGCTTCTCCAGAGTACACGATCCTTCATGCAGGCCACCACTGCAGTTGGTGATCTCCTCTCACACCATCCTGTCAGACTGTCCAGTATCATTTCTCTTGGTCTTCCTCTTGATCTTCTTCCTTCTATTTTTCCTGTTGTTATAATATTTTCAATGCCCCCTCTTCTCACTACATGTCCTATGAAAGTACATTATCTCTCTCTTATTTTTGTGACAAGATTTTTTTGTCTCTCCAGCTCTTCTCATACATTCTTCATTAGTTATTTTTGCTGTCCAGGGGATTCGCAACATTCTTCTAATAAACCACATTTCTGCGGCTTCCAATGACTTTTGTGCAGACCTGCCTATTGTCCATGATTCACTTCCATATAACAAGATAGGTTCAATATAGCATTTTAGGACTCGTTTTCTAACATTCATTGATAAAGATGTGTTGGCTAATATGTTTCTCATTCTCTGAAATGCAGTCTTTGCTTGGCCTATTCTGTTCCTAATTTCTGTTCTGCATTTCCCATCTGAAGTTATTACTGCTCCAAGGTATTTGAATTTCTGCACCTGCTTTAGAATAGTTCCATTTAATTTTATACTGCATTTTGAAGGATTCTGTTTCTTAGATATAACCATAGTCTCTGTCTTTTTGATGTTCAAAGTAAGGCTTTTCTGTTCACTTTCTTTGGCGACTTTATCCAAGAGATTTTGCAGGTCTTGTTGGTTCTCAGCTATCAGTACTGTGTCGTCAGCATAAAGAGAGTTGTTAATATTGTATCCTCCAATTTTTATACCTGGTTCTCCAATGATCATTCTTAGAATATTCTCGCTGTACAGAGAAAAAAGGTCTGGAGATAGTACACATCCTTGTCGCACCCCTTGTGTTATAGGTTGATATTTTCCAGTTCTATTTTCAACTCGAACTGCTGCTTCTTGCTGCCAGTATAGATGTTTTACAATCCTCAGGTCTTTGCCGTTTATACTGATGTCTTCAAGCATTTTAATAATTTCATTATGTTTCACCTTGTCGAATGCCTTTGTGTAATCAATGAAGTATAAGTAGAGATCTTTCTGTACTTCTAAAGCTCTTTCTGTTAGTGTTCGTAAAGTATAAATTGCATTGTGTGTTCCGTTCCTTCAACAAATCCGAACTGTTCATCTGCTATTTCTATTTTTTTCTTTGTCCTTGTTCTTCTCGTAATGATTCTCAGAAGTAGATTCATTATGTGACATGAGAGGCTGATAGTCTGGTGGTCATCACATTCCTTTGCACCTGGTTTCTTTGGTAGTGCTATAAACGTGGATTTAATCTGGTCACTGGGCATATAATCACTGTTTTAAATGTCGTTCAATAACTTGGTTATTTTTATTTTTATCTCCTTTCTTCTATTGTTATATTATCAGGCCCAGTCGCTTTTCCTTTCTTCATGTGTTTGATGGCATCTATGATTTCATCTTCAAGTACTGGTGGTCCATCAGTTTGCAGCATCTGGTGTTAATTCTGGTCTTTCTCCTCCATATAACTCACCGATATACTCTGTCCACCTGTCCACAATGTCTTCTTTTCCCATTAACATTTTACCTTCTTTCGATTTCAGGCATCCTGTGGTATATTTTGTCTTCCTGACCGTGAGTTCACTAATTCGTTTGTGCATGTTTTTGGTGTCTTTATTATGGGAGTCCTCTATTTCTCTGCACTGTTCATTTAACCACACTTCTTTTGCTTCTCTGCATTTGCGTCTTTATTTATCTTGCTATATTTTTCTCGGTTATTTTTACTCCTCTTCCTCTTGTCCTTCAGTCCTAAGATGTCGTCTGTCATCCATTTATTTTTAGGGGCTTCTTTTTTCGATGGTATTATCTCCTTAACAGTTTGGTGGATAGAATCTCTTAAAATTGCCCATTGTTCATCTATACTATTTATCTTTGCTATTGCATTGTATCTATTTGTTATAATAACTTTGTACTGTTCTCGCAGTTCTCGGTCATTTTTAAGGACTTATTATTCAGTTTGATGTGTCTCACTTTTTTGCCTGCTTCTTTAGCTTTATTCTAATTTTTCCACAGAGTGGGTCGTGGTCACTATTGCAGTCAGCTCCTGGCATGATTTTTTTTGTCAGTAATGCATTCCGGAATCGTTTGTTGATTACTATATAGTCTATCTGGTTAAAAGTCTTTTTGTCTGGGCTGCACCACGTTGCCAGTCTTCGAGAATGTTGTTTAAACCAGGTGTTTTCTACATCCATGCTAAGTACTTTTGCTCATTCAATTAATTTACTACCTCTGTCATTGCTCTCCCACAGTCCATAGTCACCAACGATGTCTGAAGTTCTTCCTTTACCAACGTTGGCATTAAAATCTCCCATGACTATGGTAACTTCATGTGACTTTGTGTGTTTTAGGGCTGTCTCTATGTCATTATAAAATATCTGTACATCTTCTTCAGAACTTTCAGATGTTGGAGCGTACACTTGTATAATATTTATGTTTATTGGTCGTCCTTTCATTTGGGCTAGCAGGACTCGGTCCGAGATGTTCAAATATCCTTGCTGTTTGTTCATCAAATATAATTCCTAATCCTCGTTCATGTTTCTCACTTCCTGAACATATTATTGTATATTTATCAGAGTTTATCTTCCCTGCACCTGTCCATCTAACTTCACTCATTCCTAATATGTTGATCTTCATCATTTCTATTTCACTCTTTACATTTTCTAATTTTCCAGCCTGGAATAAAATTCTAACATTCCACGTTTCTATTTTGAATGTGTTAGTTGTGTAACCAGTAGATCGTGAGCTGCCCTACTGCTCGTGGCTGTTCCAGAGGAACATCCATTAAAGTCGTTCATGACAAATCTATTACTCTGAATAAGCATAATTGCTCTTGGGAGCTACAACAGTGGTTTCCCGTTGCCTTCTGTCGGTTTGTGTACGGACTCTCCGCTAGCCTTTGGACTCCTTGGCCTACCCCCAAGGTAGCGGGAGTGAGAGGTTTTAAGGCTCATCTTACCCGCCTGGTATTCCCTTCACTGGGGAGTAGTAGAGCCACCTACTGCCCGAACTCGCTCTCTGAGACTACCGCCAGGTGGTCCGCGCCTGCTTATTTAGGTAAATCCTTTTTACTTCTTATCTTATCTTATATCCTTCCCGTGCCGTTGGACGTCACATAGGGCTCGCAAAGTAGTTCGCCAGTTTTTCCTGTCTTCGGCGAGTCTTTCAATCTCATCAAAGGATTTTATGCCTGTTAATTTGGCCTCTCTTAACAATGTCCTCTTCAGAGTTTCACGTGGTCTGCCTCTTTTTCTTTGGCCTGTTGTGTTCCAATTGATAGCTTGTTTTGGGATTCTCTGATCATTTCTTCTCATCAAGTGACTAACATATGTCCATCTCCTTTTCTTGATCACCCATGAGACTGGTTGCTGTTCAGTCATCTGTCTATCTCTGCATTGTTCTTGAAATCATTCCACTTGATGCCGAGTATTTTCCTTATGTGTGCAGGAAACTCTACCGTAGGGAGCGGAACAACAACACAACTCCTTCAGATCATCAGAGGAAGTACCCCCCCAGACAAGTGTCTCGGCACTTTAAACTTCTGACACTCTAAGGGGGGGGGGGGTGGGCCCCTCTGGGTCATGACTCCCAGAGGTCTTGTGAGTTGTTGCTTTTTTTCCGGTCCCGGGATCGAACCCATGGTCTTCCAGTTGGCACTGCACTTTATGAAGTGCGTCTTTAGCGATTTAGCTACGGAGGACTGGTATTGGTTGTGGCAAATGAAATTACTTATGTTCCCAATGCTTGTTTCGCATACTCTACAGCCAGCATGAGGATTTTCTGCTGTTTCTGAAAGGCTTCTCAATGCCATTGCTCTTGCTTGTCCCATTATGCCCAGTTGCTTACATAGGTCATATGCTGATGTTGCTACGAATCCCCTTGCTCCCACTTCTACAGCTATCACTTTTGTTTTCAAAAGAAATCTATATATTTCTTTAGTTGTTTTCCAGCTTTCACATGCATAAATGAGGGTGGATATTACATTTGAATTGAATAGTTTTAACTTGGTTTTTGTGCTTATAACTTTTGAATTCCATATGTTCTCAAGATTCTTGAAGATTGATGCTGCTTTTGCAATTCTGATCCTAACTTCCTTTCTGATGTCACCATCTTGGTCTATGTAGCTGCCAAGGTATGCAAATTGATTGACTTCTTCAATATCTGTCCCTTCTATGTGTATTTTTCCATTTTGATTGATGGGAATTTTCATTATTTTTGTTTTGTCCTTGTTAATTTCAAGTCCTATTTTGCTAGCCAGTGAAGACAGGCTATCTGTTTTTTCTTGCATGGAATTCACATTATTACTGATAAGAGTTATGTCATCAGCAAAATCAAGATCTTCTAGTTGGGTCCCATGTACCCAGTCAATACCTGTGTTACCTGTGCAGCATTTTTTCATTATGAAGTCTATTATAATCCCAAAAAGTAAAGGAGACAGTATACATCCTTGTTTCACACCTGTTTCAATCTGGAACTATTCACTCATCCCTTCTTCTGTCTTGACTGTATAAATGTATCCATTGTATAAATCCTTAATGATGTTGACAATTTTAGATAGTATTCCATATAGACTTAAAATTCTCCATAATGAATCTCTGTGTATGCTATCAAATGCCTTTTCAAAATCTGCGAACTTCAGTATTAATGGTTTCTGCTTTTCATTATATGTTCTTCAAGTATTATTCTTAGAGTAAAGATCTGGTCGAGACAGCTTCTCCATTTTCGAAATCCAGCTTGTTCTTCTCTCATTGCGGTATCCACTATATCTTTAACACAATAATTAGTGTATAAGTATACAACTATACACGAAGCACTGCAGTAAAGCTGTGATACCAGAATGTATTTTTTTTAGTATTCATGTGAATCTATACTTTATCTCCTCTCTCTATTTCTTCGTCCTGTATGTTTTTGTATGATTAAGGCTCACGTCGAAACGTCACAACTTTGTAATCGTTAAGTAATAAAGCTGCTCCCACTATATCTTTAAGTCTATTCAAAATGACCTTGCAAAATACTTTTGACACAACTGATATTAAGGTTACTCCTCTCCAGTTGTTACAGTCACTAAGGTTGCCTTTTGTTTTGGTATTTTAACAATGATTCCTTTTTTTTCCAATTAGAAGGGACCTTCTCTTCTTTCCAAATCTTGTTAAACATTCTCTGTAGTTGTCTCAAGTTGTCACTATTGATAGCTTTTAACATTTCGGCTGTTATTTAATCTTCACCTGCAGCTTTGTTGTTAGCCATTAAATTCACTGCTGTTTCAATTTCATGCAATTTAATTTCATCTTGGTTGACATTTAGTTGTGGGGTTGGTAAGTCAGTTTATAACAATTCTTTTTGGTGTGGTCGATTAAGTATTTCTTGGAAGTGTTCAGCCCATCTTTGCTTTTGGTCTTTATATGATGTTAATAGGGTTCCAGTTTTGCTAAGTATTGGTCTTTCTTTATATGTAATAGTACCTGTTAGCCTCTTTTGTATGTTATATAAAGTTTTGCTGTCTCCTGTTTTTCTGCTTTTTCTGCTTCTTTCGCCATATTGTCTATGTATTCTCTTTTATCCATTCTAGCTGAACTTTTTACTTTCTTGTCTATTTTTTTTGTATGTTGCTTTCTCTAGATCTTTTCCAAGATCTGTTTTTTGCATTCAATATGTCTAATTTGACTGCTCGTCTTTCATGTATATACTTCCACGTTTTATCTGATATCCATGCTTTTCTATTTGTTTTTTTCAGTGCGGCGCTTGCTTTTGCTGCTGTGATTATGGCTGTGCTGTAAGAATTCCATAATTCATCTATACCTATCTCCTCAACTTCACTGTGTGTTTTGGAATGATTGGCAAGTTCCTGATTGAAATTAATGTCAGTATTTTCTTCTTGTAGGCTGTGGCTGTTTATCTTTCTGTGTACTGATTTCTTGTGTTGACTTTTCAATTTTAGTTTTATTTTCTCTATGCACAGGTTGTGATCACTGTTGACATCTACACCCCTATAAGCCCTTACATCTATGAGAGATGATCTGTATTGCTTTCTAATACAAAAATGATCTATCTGGTTTCTAGTTCTATTATCTGGAGATATCCACGTTGTTTTCTGTATCTCTTTGTGTAGGAATAATGTGCGTCCAATGACCATGCCCTCTGTTAGACATATTTCAATTAATCTTTCTCCGTTCTGATTAACCATGTCAATTCCTTCTTTCCCCATCACTTTTTCAACGTCGATGTTATCTTTCCCTACCTTAGCGTTGAAGTCCCCCATAGCAATTAGGATGTCGTGTTTAGGGACTTTGTTGATGATTTGTTGTAGTTGGTGATAGATGTCGTCTTTCACTGGGATCCTCCATATCTGGAGAACTTTCGCCATCTGCCACCTGTGACGCGCTACGCTGGGGATTGTCGCACCAGCTTTACCCAGAAATTATATGTAAATACTGGTTATATCGCGTAAAAACAACTCATCACATCTACTCACACTTCAAGGGGAATTAGATAAACACAAACAACACAGATATCAAGGCGCACTTCTGAGATCAGTACTGAACACCATCACACAAGAAATACCTACCATGCAGTATTTAAGCATAGAACAAACCATACAAAAGGAGTAGAGAGAAAAGAGCGATAATAGACGCCACAGGAAACAGACAGACAGACAGGACACACATAATACAAGCGTGTAGAGGATATTATACGAACCTGTACACCGAGGAAAGAACACAAACACACATACAGGAGAAATACATGCAGTACACTAAACAACTCACTGACTCGGACAAGCAAACACTCTACATACACCACTAACATTAGAAAACCTGACACAAGCAAGCACTAGACACACCACTAACATCAGAAAACCTGACACAAGCAAGCACTAGACACACCACTAACATTACAAAACCTGACACAAGCAAGCACTAGACACACCACTAACAGTACAAAACCTGACACAAGCAAGCACTAGACACACCACTAACATTATAAAACCTGACACAAGGAAGCACTAGACACACCACTAACATCAGAAAACCTGACACAAGCAAGCACTAGAAACACCACTAACATCAGAAAACCTGACACAAGCAAGCACTAGACACACCACTAACATCAGAAAACCTGACACAAGCAAGCACTAGACACACCACTAACATTACAAAACCTGACATAAGCAAGCACTAGACACACCACTAACATTACAAAACCTGACATAAGCAAGCACTAGACACACCACTAACATTACAAAACATGACATAAGGAAGCACTAGACACACCACTAACATTACAAAACCTGACATAAGGAAGCACTAGACACACCACTAACATTACAAACCTGACACAAGGAAGCACTAGACACACCACTAACATTACAAACCTGACACAAGCAAGCACTAGACACACCACTAACATTACAAAACCTGACATAAGGAAGCACTAGACACACCACTAACATTACAAAACCTGACATAAGGAAGCACTAGACACACCACTAACATTACAAAACCTGACATAAGGAAGCACTAGACACACCACTAACATTACAAACCTGACACAAGGAAGCACTAGACACACCACTAACATTATAAAACCTGACACAAGGAAGCACTAGACACACCACTAACATTACAAAACCTGACATAAGGAAGCACTAGACACCCACTAACATTACAAAACCTGACATAAGGAAGCACTAGACACACCACTAACATTACAAACCTGACACAAGGAAGCACTAGACACACCACTAACATTATAAAACCTGACACAAGGAAGCACTAGACACACCACTAACATTACAAAACCTGACATAAGGAAGCACTAGACACACCACTAACATTACAAAACCTGACATAAGATAGCACTAGACACACCACTAACATTACAAACCTGACACAAGCAAGCACTAGACACACCACTAACATTACAAACCTGACACAAGCAAGCACTAGACACACCACTAACATTATAAAACCTGACACAAGCAAGCACTAGACACACCACTAACATTACAAAACCTGACATAAGGAAGCACTAGACACACCACTAACATTACAAAACCTGACATAAGGAAGCACTAGACACACCACTAACATTACAAACCTGACACAAGGAAGCACTAGACACACCACTAACATTACAAACCTGACACAAGCAAGCACTAGACACACCACTACCATTACAAAACCTGACATAAAGAAGCACTAGACACACCACTAACATTACAAAACCTGACATAAGCAAGCACTAGACACACCACTAACATTACAAAACCTGACATAAGCACTAAAAAAGATGCAAGAAAACAAGTCACCAGGGTCAGACGGTCTCACAGCAGAAATCTACAAACACTTCCTTCCACTCTTAGGTCGTCTTCTCTTACAAGTCTTCACTGAGACATTTCAACACACAGAACTTCCACCCAGTCTAAACTTATCATACATCACTCTCATACCCAAAGACAACGCAGACAAGACACAATTAAAAAACTACAGACTTATATTTCTGCTAAACGTATACTATAAGATCCTTATAAAAGCGCTCACAAACAAGCTCAAACCATTTATGCACAAATTCATACACGAAGACCAACAATGTAACGTAGAAAACAGAAACATACACCTTCAGACACACATTTCATACGAGACATCATACACTACACACACACCAGAAAAACTGCCAGTCGTCAGTTCTTTCCTTAGATCCGGAGAAAGCCTTCAACAGAGTGTGACATCAATACCTGCACAAGGCATTACTACATTGTAACATAGGGAACTACTTTAGAGACTGGATTCACATTCTCTATTCCAAACCTGAGAGCAAAGTCTTAGTAAACCACATGCTTACAGAAACTTTCAGGCTAACTAGATCTGTGAGACAGGGCTGCCCCCTCTCTCCTTTACTGTACATACTCACTCTAGAACCACTTCTAGAAAAGATCAGACAAGACACAACAGTCCAGGGAACTTTCCTACCTGGCAGGGGAGAGAGAAAGTTGCTCGCGTATGCGGACGACACGATCTTCTTCCCGCCAACAGACAGATCAATAACTCACATTTTAGACACCTCCACAGAGTTTGGTAAAGGTAGCGGAGCCAAACTCAACATACAGAAATCAATTGTCATGGGTATAGGCAAATGGCGAGATAAAAGGGATTTCCATTTTCGTCTCATACGCACAGACAACATCCACGTGTACGGCATCACTTTCCCATCACACTCAGACAAAATACACAAACACATGGGAAAACCTCATAACAAAAATCACAAACATGTTACAACTATGCAAATACAAAACAGCAACAATATTTGGTAGAAGCACCATAGTAAACACATACATCATTCCAAAAGTATTATACACCACTACTGTACTAAAACCTCGAAAGCAGACAATCAAGGAAAGAAACAAACAAATCAGACACTTTATCTTCACAAACACCGCACACAACATACAATCTAAAACTCTCATACAGGACAAACTACACGGAGGGATGCCTTATAAGACATACAGGACAAACTACACGGAGGGATTGCCTTACAAGACATACAGGACAAACTACACGGAGGGATTGCCTTACAAGACATACAGGACAAACTACACGGAGGGATTGCCTTACAAGACATCCAGACAAAAATACAAGTACTCAGAATCAGCCACGTAGGTCGTATCATCAAACACCCAAACCAGCACCCGCTAGCTCACTACTACATGGGACTTAAACTATCAAACTTAGTCCCACCAAACCAGCACCCACTAGCTCACTACTGCATGGGACTTAGACCAAACCAGCACTCGCTAGCTCACTACTGCATGGGACTTAGACTATCAAACTTAGTCCCACCAAACTAGCACCCGCTAGCTCACTAATGCATGGGACTTAGACTATCAAAAAATATTTTGGCCAAACACTATAAGAAATAACATCTTGTTGGCAGAAATACAGATGAAGCCACTGACAGCAATTATTGAGGAAAGATGCTGGCGATGGTTGGGACATGTGCTCTGAATGACTGACAACTCACTACCAAAAATAGCACTAATATGGACACCACAGGGGAACAGAAGTAAGGGTAGACCAAAAGAGACATGGAGAAGAACAACAGAAAGGATGTTGAGCAATAGAGGGCTCACCTGGGCAAGAGCAGAAAAGAAGGCAAAGGACAGGCATTTGTGGAAAACCCTTGCGGAAGCCCCATGTTTGCCCTGGGCACTTAAGGTTCAGAGAGAGAGAGAGAGAGAGAGAGAGAGAGAAAGAGAGAGAAAGAGAGAGAGACTATCAAACTTAGTTCCACCAAACAACTCCCAGGCACACCACTTTGGCACACTGCCATCCTTCTGCAAAAACTGCATACAAGCAACTCAAGGACACGAAACACTCATTCAATGTAAAACAAATCACATATAGAAACATTTGGTCAGATATCAAGCACCGCCATTACACCTTAGGATTAAAAGCGGACGCAGATACCCTCTACTAGACTACACCGACAAGTTCCAAAACCTTCATCTTTAGAACATCACACCAAAAACTAGAGAAATCACTTTCGGACTCATATACAATATGACACCCATGAACCACAGACAAACACACAGAAACATGAGACGATGTTACCTATGCAGGAGAAATACACACGAGAAACAGAAGAACACATTTTCTATGAAAACAAAACAGTGGCAACCACCGTAACAACAATAAAGAACACCATAGAAACACACACGGCACAACAAGCAGACATCTACAAAGCCATAATGTTAAATACAATCCCTAAAACTCAGGTTAGTACACATCAAGTTACTGGCCCTGCTGGCAGAGTTCAGGTTCTTGGCGTGGACGTGTAGAAACAGAGCTCGTTTTTTTATTTCTGTACGTTTAGTCCTACCACCTTCCTATGTCTCTTTCTACAAAGAATAAGTTAAATCATGGACTGAGAGAGAGAGAGAGGAGAGAGAGAGAGAGAGAGAGAGAAAGAGAGAGAGAGAAAAGGAAGAGAGTGTTAAAATGGAATAGCAAGTCTTCATGTACATCTCCAGAGTGAGAGGAAGTACGGGAGAAAGAGAGAGAGAGCGGGAGAGAGAGAGAGAAAGAGAGGGCACGAGAGAGGGGGGAGTGCTGCAAGAGAGTACTAGAGGGATATGATAAAATAATACCAAACTGTTTATCACACGAATCTTTGAGAGAGAGAGAGAGATAGAGAGAGAGAGAGAATGTGTGTGTGTGTGTGTGTGACAAAAAATTATAAAGATTTCACATTAGGCTTTATTTTCAGATTTGCTGTTTGATGTGTGATAAGACTACACTTGTATGATATAGATAAAGACCTAAGTAGACTCCCCTCCCAAAAAATGTTTCCCACTCTGAAAAGCTGTACTATCTGATCTCCTAATCCTAATCCTAGCACTAGCTGTACTATCTAATCCTAATCCTAGCACTAGCTGTACTATCTAAACTACTATTCCTAATCCTAGCACTACCTCCGACTGACAAGATAATGCTACCGCCGCCCAAGTGCTGATCTTACTAACAAAAGCCCTTTCAGATCAGGCAAGCATCTCAACTGAACCTACTGACGTTCATACAATGTTAGAACACTCTACCAGCAACAGTTTTGCTGATGTGGGCGTGGCTGATTCACCACATACATCTCAGCAGTCAACAGCTGTCAAGGAACAATTAGCTACATTATGTAGCCTGAACATATTTGATGTAGCCAAAAATCTCCTCATAAACCCTATTACTGATATGTCAGCGGAGATTAAGCTCTCTTTCAAGCTGGGGAATGACAAATTCAGGGATGATATTACGTCACTGAGAGATGAAAACACTAAATTCAGACTCATGATATCAGAATGACAGAATGAGCAACACAGACACAGCAGCAAGGAAATGCTGACACGTAATGAAGAAGTGACTGCTGACACAGATAATATGACTGTAAAATCATGCACAAGTGCATCAGATATCAACACAGAAGACACGCCACAGCAAAGAGTTGCACAACACAAACACACCAGCACCACAACACCTATAAAGTCAGCACCTGAAAATTTAGCTTATCCTATTGATGTGCATGTAAGTAATAGTTTTCAAGCCTTACAAGATAGCCCAACTTTACATAACCATAAAGCAACAAGGACCCAAACAGATATTTCAAACAAGACATCCACTCTCCAGTCACGATCTCAAACATCATCAAGAACAAGATACACAACAATACAGTAACAGCATCAAAGAATATGCAACACACTTGATAATCGGAGATTGCTTACTTAAAGGAATCTATGGTGAGCGGATGTCAGTTACCTCTGAAGACACTGTCTCAGTCATGCCAGTACCTGGAGCTGGTATTATAAAACTAACGCAGACACTGAGACGACTTGACGTCGATCAGAGAGTGACGAGAACGACCGTACATGTCGGCTGACAGCACGAACGGCCGGAGTCTTCGGCCCTCTGATATACAGGACTTGATATCCACCATCAAGAAAAAATACCCCAACACTTCCATCAACATTTCATCCATCATTCCACCTTGTTCTGGTCCTGGACGTCGCATGGTGGATATAAACAACAAAATACTACACATATTCTGTCTACAGAACACAGCATTTTAAATAAATGACACACCATTTTTTACTTCGGTCACAGGTGCTCCCAAAAAACGCCTTTACAGGAACTACATTCACATTAATAAGACTGGCAGCAGCATCCTACAGGGACCACATTCACATTAACAAGATTGACAGAAACATCCTACAGGGACCACATTCACATTAACAAGATTGACAGAAGCATCCTACAGGGACCACATTCACATTAACAAGATTGACAGAAACATCCTACAGGGACCACATTCACATTAACAAGATTGACAGAAGCATCCTACAGGGACCACATTCACATTAACAAGACTGGCAGCAACATCCTACAGGGACCACATTCACATTAACAAGATTGACAGAAACATCCTACAGGGACCACATTCACATTAACAAGATTGACAGAAACATCCTACAGGGACCACATTCACATTAACAAGATTGACAGAAGCATCCTACAGGGACCACATTCACATTAACAAGACTGGCAGCAACATCCTTGCCAAAAATATCAAGCATTCAGCAAAACTCAGCAGAATGTAACAACACACTAAAATATCTAGAAACAGGTTAGACAGCCACCCACATCTCATTGCTCCAGATACACAAACTCTACACCAACTACAAAACTCCAAGGACCTCAGAAGCACCATCAGCTGCCTCTCTACCATTGCTCACTCCATCCACTGGCCCACTATACGATTCCATGTTCCCGCCCCTACCTACACGCCAAGCTCAACAAATTATACCAACAGTTAGTACAGCGAACAACATGGAGACTCCTGCACAATTACCACTTAGGAATAGGACAACAGCTGTACAGGACATAAACGCAAGAACACCCCATCATTATCCACGGAGCTTTCAGTTACAATATCTAATGCAGTTTAGTCCTGCAGCTCTAAGCCAAGAATATATGATGTCCCTACTACACAATCAACATGTAACACCCATATAAAGACACCACATAATTTGAAACTTCCAGCACATTTTAACTTCTGTAGATAAACTTAACTGAACTAAAACAAAAACAAACAAAAAACCACAGAACATCTTACAGCAGAACACACGTTTCACAATGCTAGCTTAAGTTAATATTGTCGTACAGTCTTTTACAATTTACACGCACATAACGTTCATTGCATTGTTGATTTTTATACTTTTTTCCCTTATTTTTTATCAGGATATTATAAATGTATTTAGATTCGTTATCTCTACTACCCTAAACGTATAATTATATGATTGAAGTTTTGACTGTTGCACGAGTAAGTCTGTCTGACCAGTTATTTTATTTTTACTGAAATATAATCTATCATAAAATCTATCATGCACTATGTAAAAAGATATGGCATTCTGGTATTTGGTCAAAAGAATGGAAAAGAACTGAATTAATACCACTGCCAAAAAAAAGGTAACCTGAAATTATGCACAAACTACAAAACTGTTGCCTTGATCAGTCATGCCAGTAAAATTCTGTTAAAAATCATAATGTACAGACTTCGGAAGAAAGTAGAAGAAGTCAGTATGGTCTAAGCTGGTTTCAGGCAAGGAAGAGGATTAAGGTATCATATATTCAATATAAGATTAATAATAGAGAAATGCAGAGAGTTTAATGTGAATCTATTTTTATCTTTTATAGACTACTCAAAAGCATTTGATTGTGTACAACACCAGAAACTTTGGGAAATAATGGAAAAATGGCATTTCCAACCCACCTGATACAGTTAACATCACTGTTGTATCTAGACCAACAGGCAGCAATAAGAATAAATGGTGAAACAACAGCTTGGTTTGACATATAACAAGTGGTCCGTCAGGGGTGCATATTGTCACCTTACTTATTTAACTTGTATACTGAAAATATAATGAGGAATGTTAGAGAAGATGTAGACAAAGAATATTACAATGCCATAACAATTGGAGGTTATGAAATACCAGAGATTAGATACGCTGATGACACAGTATTACTGTCCACAACACAAAAAGGAATGGAAAAAAACTAATCATGTCAGTCTGTAAGAACAGCGAAGAGCAAAACCTCTATCTTAATGAAAAGAAAATTAAATTGATGACAACTGACAAAACAAACAAGGCAACTGAAATATGTATCAATGAGGAAAAACTGGAAGAAGTGGAGAGCTTTGAATATCTTGGATCACTACTAACTAGTAATGGAGAATGAGGGAAATTAAAAGGAGGACATCTATCGTTCTTCTGAAAGAAAAAACAACTAAAGAATCTGTGGAGAGGAGTAGACAGAACCACAAAAATAAGATTTTTAAGGGATGCATCTTTCCCATTGCAACATATGCCTGTGAGACCTGGACACTTAACAAAACAGCAGAGAAACGCATAAATGCCTTTGAATGTAAATGCTACAGAAGAGTTCTTCAAATATCATGGACACAAAAAAGAACAAATATATCTATACTACAAGAACTTAATATTGAAAAAGGCTGGCTAGTAAAGAGGATTAAAGAGAGAAAACTTAAATATTTTGGACACATTAAACGTCATGATAATCTAGAGAAGACCATCTTGGAAGGATACATAATGGGAAAAAGAAAGAGAGGAAGACCAAGACGAAGATGGCTGCAAGACATAGTTGATGATCTGCAAATGGATGCATCAGCAGCAGGCTATCTTGCTCACAACCGAGAGGCCTACAGGAGAGCTGTTAGGAAGGCAAAGTTCCGCAAGGAAGATGGAAACAAGTGAATGACTGAAATATAATATTTGTTACATTGTTAAATAATGACCCAGAAAGCGGAGGAGTGGCTGCGACACGATGGCCTACGTGTTGGCCACTTAAATGTTTATCACTTGTTAGGAAAACTCCCTGAGGTTACACATATACTTCGACAACATTTTCATATTTTAGGCTTCTCTGAAAGCAGATTACATAAAAACATCACAGACAATGATATACGAATAGATGGTTTTAATTTGATCAGGCGTGACCCAACTAGGAAGCTAGAGACAGGTTTAGTCGTTTACATTTCTAACACACTTAAATTTTGTAGAAGAGAAGACCTAGAAACATCAGAGGCTGAATGTATTATGTTAAAAATTAAATTATCAAATCTTAGTCCAATTCTAATTAGTTTTCTATGCCGAAATCCAAATGCTTCAGCCGAGTGGTATGATCACTTTGTGAGTATGATGGATGATGTTTTAACCTATAAATTTTAATACATAGTCATTCTAGACGACTTCAGTATAGATCTCAATCAGCCCAATCCTACATGGAAGAACATTTTAACATCCTACAACTTCTCCCAAATTGTTAACAAAGCTGCTAGGGTAACTGAATCCTCATCAGCACTAATAGATCATATTTATGTAGCTCATCAAGAAAACATTACTGAAGTACTGTCCCACGTGTGTCGCTGAGTGATCACTACCAGGTCTGCTGTACGCTTATCTTATATCCTTCCGGTGCCGTTAAACGTCACATAGGGCTCGCAAAGTAGTTCGCCAATTTTTCCTGTCTTCGGCGAGTCTTTCAACCTCATCATAGGATTTTCTGCCTGTTAATTTGGCCTCTCTTAACAATGTCCTCTTTAGAGTTTCACGCGGTCTGCCTCTTTTTCTTTGGCTTGTTGTGTTCCACTTGATAGCTTGTTATGGGATTCTCTGATCATTTCTTCTCATCAAGTGACCAACATATGTCCACAAACATACCAGCATCAAATATAGGAACTTTAAAAACTTTAACTTGGAATTATTTTAACTGATCTAAAAGCTTCGCCTCTTAATACGTTTAACTATTAACCAATCCAGATGAGGCTATCGAATACTGGATCAAGATATTTCGAAATATTTTTGACAAGCATGTCCCCATCAAAGAAACGAGAGTACAACACGTAACAAAATCCCCGTGGATAACTCCCGATATCTTGCAACTCATGAGGAAACGGGATGAAGCTCATAAAAGCAGAAATTTTCGTAGCTATCGTTCACTTATGAATAAACTGCGGTATTTAATTAGGCAGGAAAAGAAAAATTACTGCAGAAATTTAGTGAAAGACAAAACAGGTCAGTCAGCCAGCCAGCCGTCTGTCTGTCCGTCCGCTTGTCTGTCCGTCCGTCCCTCCGCTTGTCTGTCCGTTCGTCCGTCCGATCGCCAGTCTGTCTGTCTCGTGTGTGGATGCCTATTACACAAACACGAATACGCTCTTATATCCAGTATAACACTGGAGAATAATTATTTATTTTCAAATTTATGCATGAGCCACAAACACCTGCAAGACAAATCACAAGAAAAAAGAACATGATTGAATGTGCAGCGTAATTTTAGGAAGCAAAAAGCGACAAAACTAAAATTAAAACGTAGAAATATATTTTCTCTGAAACAAACATACACGCGGTACTAATAGAAGAAATTATGAAACAGACATACATGCAGCACTGATAGAAGAAATTATGAAACAGACATACATGCAGCACTGATAGAAGAAATTATGAAACAGACATACATGCAGCACTGATAGAAGAAATTATGAAATAGACATACATGCAGTACTAATGGAAGAAATTATGAAACAGACATACATGCAGCACTGATAGAAGAAATTATGAAACAGACATACATGCAGTACTAATGGAAGAAATTATGAAACAGACATACATGCAGTACTAATAGAAGAAATTATGAAACAGACATACATGCAGTACTAATAGAAGAAATTATGAAACAAACATACATGCAGTACTAATAGAAGAAATTATGAAAGAAACACATTGTAACTGTATATGTGAGATAACCGTTGTGTTTTCAGAAAAGGCATTTCTGTTGTCTCGTTCTGAACTTTCCTGTGCTAGACAGAGGCCCGTCACGTGGGTTGAGCAATCACTGACCGGGGGGGGGGGATTGCGAAAGGAAGGGTTTACGTTGCATGTGAAACAGAGAGGAATGTTTGTGGTATCTTCATGTGGTAAAGATGGATGATATATTGTTACTGGAGTTTTGGATGGATGAAAGGACACACCTTGTGGCAGGGGCAACCTGCCGACTGTCAGGTTACCCGTCATTTTCACCTGCATCTTCACCATATTCATCAATAAACAAAGTGTCTATGTGATACTCAGGACTTGCATGAAATATATGCACCTGTAGTTCTTAATGTCAGGTTGTGTAAGAGCCTGGTAGTGAAGTGTAGCTGGACTCAGCGGATAGCTAACCTAGCATCATTCTGCATATCACGGCCTGAAGTAACATTCCAACATTACCTTACTGTACAAAGGCGAAAAAAAAGAACCAGTAGGACGAAATAAGAAGAAATACTATTTCAATACATGCAGTACCAGTAGAAGAAATTATGAAACAAACATACATGCAGTACTGATAGAAGAAATTATGACACAGACATACATGCAGTACTGATAGATGAAATTATGAAACAAACTGCACAGAAACATGACTCATCAAGTTCTACAACAGCTAAACTGAATACATGTCAACCAACATAAGATTATAATATTTACGCTATTTTTCTGAACATTCTTAACCCTGAAACGAAAATTCTTAGAATAAAAAAAAACAAAACTCTAAAAAACACAATTTTGATGTCCTGTATGTGGCTCATATTATTGTAATATAATAACCTCCATTTCCCTAAATTATTTTCGGTCATTATTTCGACTAGATCGAAATTAGTCATTACCGATTTTTTTGGCTTATAAATATAAATATATATAAATAGAAAAACACATATAGCCTGTCTTCACTGGCTAGCAAAATAGGACTTGAAATTAACAAGGACAAAACAAAAATAATGAAAATTACCATTAATCAAAATGGAAAAAAAATACGCATAGAAGGGACAGATGTTGATGAAGTCAATCAATTTGCATACCTTGGCAGCTACATAGACCAGGATGGTGACACCAGAAAGGAAGTTAGAATTAGAATTGCAAAAGCAGCATCGATCTTCAAGAATCTTGAGAACATATGGAATTCATAAGTTATAAGCACAAAAACCAAGTTAAGACTATTCAATTTAAATGTAATATCCACCCTCATTTATGCATGTGAAAGCTGGAAAACAACTAAATAAATAGAACAGAAATTAGACTCTTTTGAAAACAAATGCATAAGGAAAATAGTCATGGACTAAAGGTGGAAAGAATTCAAGAACAATGCAGAGATAAGACAGATGAATGAACAATAACCAGTCTCATGGGTGATCAAGAAAAGAAGATGGACATATGTTGGTCACGTGATGAGAAGAAACGATCAGAGAATCCCAAAACAAGCTATCAAGTGGAACACAACAGGCCGAAGAAAAAGAGGCAGCCGGCGTGAAACTCTAAAGAGGACATTGTTAAGAGAGGCCAAATTAACAGACATAAAATCCCTTAATGAGGTTGAAAGAATCGCCGAAGACAGGAGAAATTGGCGAACTACCTTGCGAGCCCTATGTGATGTTTAATGGCATGGGAAGGACATACGATAAGATAAGAAGATAATTCTCAGCTTGAAAGATTTATGGTGGCATCTTTGTCACGTGGGTTAGTAAACTTTAGTTCTAAAGTTGGTCGGTACATTCTACTGTATGTACTTTCTACGATAACTCATAAGACAGTGATACTCGGGTGTGTACACTGTGTTGTATACACATTTCATACGCCTGCTATCGGTTAGTGTTGTAAGGGTATCTCCTATCATAGGAGAAGTAAGACGTCTAATTACCTCCGTCAGTCTACGGGCCACCCTTGGGCAAGGTGGAGTACCCATATAGCCCCCCGATCAGGGTGACGTGAAGCCATGGGAGCAGGTGGTGGATGGAATGGGAGAGCAGCCGGCAGATAATTTTGATTATGGTCACCATTCTATGATGGCAGTCAGATGATCTCAATGGCTACGATTCACTGACTAGTACAGTCACTGCCCGGAAGGAAAGCAATGGTAAACTACATTCTGGAAATATACCAAGAAAACCAAACAGCAACATCTTTGATCTTACAAATAAGGAATAGAAATGAAGAACTGTTTCTAGGTAGCGATGGCTGTACAGGAGAAGATAACACCAGATGAATTGGCTACACAGGCCAGAAATAACCGCTGCTAATGATATGGCTCCCGTAAAGAAAATACAAAAGAATGGATGTAACATGTACACTAGAACTAATAAAAGAACGTATAGAAATGAAAACGACATGAAAAGTGACGCTAAAAGACAATATGGAGGTTCAGATAGGAAACATGGTGGCAGACAGATCTAATTTTAACACTGGGGAAAAGAGTGAGACAGAAGTCAGTGCTAGTCAATGTGATAACCGACAAAATCCTCACGGTGTTACCAAAGAAAACATCTGCATCAAACTAAAAAGAAAAATAAGAGTAGGAGCATGGACTATGAGAAGTATTTATGAGGGAAAGTACAAGTATCAAAGCATGGACTATGAGAAGTATTTATGAGGGAAAGTACGAGTATCAAAGCATGGACTATGAGAAGTATTTATGAGGGAAAGTACAAGTATCAAAGCATGGACTATGAGAAGTATTTATGAGGGAAAGTACGAGTATCAAAGCATGGACTATGAGAAGTATTTATGAGGGAAAGTACAAGTATCAAATAATAAGTGACAAGATGGAAAGAACTGGGGTACAGATTTTGGGAATCTGCGAAAATCGATGGAAAGGAACAGGACAATTGAAAACGAGAATGATGGAATGTGACAAAAAAAAACAACAACAAAGAGGAATATAAATCTTGAACAAAATAAAGAAGAAACACAAGAAAAGATCACAAAAATACATAAAGATTGTTGTGAAAGAATAGAAGGACATGAGAAGTGTGGAAGAGATAGTGAAATGTCTAAAGAAATGAAGACGACGAGAAATGTCACAGAAAAGCTAAATGTAATTTATGACCAGATGGGGAAGACCTCGACAGAGACGGAGGAAATTCTTGAAAGATGGAAGAAATATTCCAGAGGAGTGTATGATACAACCGACTGTGGAAGCAGAAATCAACAGTGTGAATTATTATTGGAGGAGAAAGAACCCGGACCGACAATTGAAGAAGTTCCATGGGCATGAAAGACTCTGAAAAAATGTTAATTCACCAGGATGTGATGAGATAACAGCTGAACTTATTAAAGCAGGAGGAAAGGAATGTGCAACTATCTATCACGCACTATTTAAAAAGATATGGTATTCGGGTATTTGGCCAAAACAATAGAAAAGAACTGTTTTCATACCACTGCCAAAAAAGGCTAACTTGAAATTATGCACAAACTACAGAACTGTTGCCCTGAATAGTCATGCCAGAAAAATTCTATTAAAAATAATAATGGGTAGACTTCGTAAGAAAATAGAAGAAGAAGTCAATATGGTCCAAGCTGGCTTTAGACAAGGAAGAGGATCAAGAGATCATATATTAAATATACGATTAATAATAGAGAAATGCAAATAATTTAATGTGAGTCTGAATTTATCTTTTATAGACTACTCAAAGGCATTTGATTGTGTGCAACACTAGAAAATTTAGGAAATAATGGAAAAAACTGGGTTTCCAACACATTTGATATAATTAATATCACTGCTGTATCTAGACCAAGAGACAGCAGTAAGAACAAATGGTGAAACAACAACTTGGTTTGGCATAAGACAAGTGGTCCGTCACGGGTGCATACTGTCGCTTTATTTATTTAACTTGTATGCTGAAAATATAATGAGGAATGTAGGAGAAGATGTGGACAAAGAATATTACGATGACATAAAAATGTAAGCTTATGAAAGACCAGAGATTAGATATGCTGATGACACAGTATTACTGTCCACAACATAAAAAGGAATGGACAACACTAATTATGTCAGTCCTTAAGAATAGTGAAGAGTAAAATCTCTATCTTAATGCGAAGAAAACTAAATTCATGACAACTGATAAAAAATAAGAAGCTGCAATATTTATCAATGAGGAAAAATTTGAAGAGGTGTAGTTTTTAATATCTTGGATCATTACTAACTAATAATGGAGATACAGTGAAGGAAATTAAAAAGAGGACATCTATCGCTCTTCACAAAGTAAAACACATAAAGAAGCTGTGGAGAGGAACAGACAAAACTACAAAAATCAGATTACAACAGAGAGGCCTACAGGAGAGCTGTTAAGTAGGCAATGGACATGCAAATAACTGAGATTATAACTAAATATTACTTCCTCATTTGTGGTATGTGTTTTGTTCTTTTGCGGTCCAATTGGCAGTTTTCGTGTATGACATTTGTAACAGATTAAGGGAGATATTCTGTGACAGAATAAGGATTGCAAATCAATAAATTGTGGTCAAAGTAGTTGACAACTGCTAAGGTGATATTGCAAGCACGGAGCGAGTTTTATCTCCATGTTCCCATTGGACACTTGATCATGGGTCTGGGCTCCTTTTTTGTACGGGACAAGTACTTCTACTTGAGATGTGTGTGTGTGAGAGAGAGAGAGAGAGGACGTCTAGTTTTTTTGTCCCAGATGGTTGTTCGTGTTGTTTTGGATCATTATTTACGTATTCTGTAAATTTGCTGTCCTTTTAGGAACAGAACTGTTATGTACACCTTTATGTAGTGTTTTAGAAACGTGGTTGTCCTTTTTATGACAATTGTGAAATATGATTCTTTCGGAAGTTGCGCACAGAAACTCCGGAGTGATTGAGGTCAGTACATTTTTCAAGTTTGAGTGTGTTTGGTAGATTCTAATCCCGATCGCAGATCGCCCGTATAGTTTGTGCCTTTTGTTGGTTGATTCATTTCAGTCCGAATTTGCAACTTTTTTTTTTTGCAACCATTCATACACACGTTTTGGGTTTATATTAAAGCTTTTTCTTGGTGTATTTACAACTTCTGACTTCTGTGATATGTGGACTCAATGTTAACTATTTCATTCGTCACGTGTAGTAGTTGTATTGTCATTCATGTTAGACTGGTCATGTTAGTGTAGACGACAACGTAGTTTTCTTGTTATTGTTCTCCTGGGTTGTTGTTATGTTGTTGTGTATTTCAGTTACACGGAGTATATCCACATAGCGGTTTTGGAGACGTAGTATTGCAGCTAAGTAAAGAACTGTTTAACAGTGCTGTTTAATATTCAAAAGATTGAAATACTGATTCACATTTCTAACACAGCCAAAAGAAACTGCAGTGTCATGGGTACAATTAATTATGTTATTGTAAGAATATCATTAAGTAATGAAAGAAATACCATGCAGATATCCCACTTTCTCACTTCAGTTTTGTGAAATATTTCTTATCGTTCTTACATTTTCATTTTGTCATAATATTCTCATGATTTTACCATTAAAAAAAATTGTCAACTTCCGAGTTTTATTTACAAATGTTTGTTTTCTTCTGCAATATTTCTCAATAATATTGCAGATGAGATTTACAACACAGAATGACCAAGAAAGAAAACTTCCTGTAGTCTTCACATTTATTATGGCAACGTTATCATCATATTATAAAGAGAGGGAAAAAAATCATATTTTCACATTCTACCCATCTGTTTTCTGTAAAACGATGAATCTCACGTTTCATTCGGCTTTAGGAATATAAAATACTGTATGGTTATATGAAAACACAACTCCACTTGATCATTATTAAAAGAAATCGAAACTAGTACAATGAGTCTAATCTTAGAAAAGTTCATTAGTTTATATAAGTATATTTCCTAATATTCCCAGTCCTCTGGTATGAGAAAGCGACTGTGAATATGTAGTAATAACCCCTCTATCGACATTGCTAATGAAATTTTTAAAAAATATGAGATCACGCTATGCTGAAATATATTAGAATTGGAATATAAAAAATAAAACATTTAACACGAGCATCCCTTTTATTTCAAGACTAAATGTGTATGACTGATCTAATAAACATTTTGTGAGTGACATTTTTGTCTTAAGTTGTACATTTCGATGAAAAGCTGCAAAAATAATTGCGGTTTTTAAAACATATTTCTAAAATGTGGACACTGACTGAAAAATGTGAAAACCAGCAGTTTATATGATATAAATTATTATAGATATTAGTTCGATACTTTTTCTCTTTTCATAATGATATTATAACATTTCGTTAGTTATTTCCTTATTAATCATTTTCATTAGTTTTTGCTTTATTTGTCATTTTCGTTAGTTATTGCTGAATTAATTATTTTCGTTAGTTCGTGTTTTATTAGCTGTTACTTTATTAGTTATCTCCGTTAGTTATTACTTTATTAGTTATTTTCGTTAATTATTGTTTTGTGGATGAAAAAACACTTGTGGCATCATAATGAAACACAACGCACAATTCTCAGTCCTTGTCCAACATGTAGAAAATATTATGGCTTGTCTAAAATTCAAAATTTCTTTACAATTCATCATTTCGACAACCAGATAGGCAACAAGTAGTATTCATGCTATTATTAACTACAGTATTTGCGCACTTCATTTGATGTCTGAAAAAAATAAACGTGTCTTCGAGTTTCTGTTGTGCACATTGGAACTGCTGCATCAAAGTATCTGACATCACAAAAGCATCAGTTAGCCATTAAAAGAAGAACTAGTACGACACACTAACAAAGCTGATATAATTCAAGATAAAGTTATTTTAGCTGTAGTTTCCATATAGTCTGGTCTGCTGCATATTTACTCTCTGCCTTCACCTGAACATCAGATTTTAGCAGTGAAAAAATGGCCTTGTCTTGTACTGTAGATGCTTGTCAGTTAAATATAATAATTGCTGTATCAGTGATGGCCCTACTGGTAAGTATATGATAAAACTACCAGAAGTATATGAAACATCTTTAACTAGTCATTATCTGCTAAATAGAACAAGTTATAAGTTGTTGAATAAATAAACCAGTTTTCATACCTCGACAGCTACATAGACCAGGATGGTGACACCAGAATCGAAGTTAGAATTTGAAATGCGAAAACAGCACTGACCTTTAAGAATCTTAACAACATATTTCACTCATAAGCCTAAAAACCAAGTTAAGATTATTCAATTCAAATGTAATATCCACCCCCATATATGCGTGAAAAAGCTGGATAACAACCAAAGAAACAGACAAGAAATTAGACTCTTTTTAAAACAAATGCCGAAGAAAAATACTCGATATAATGTAAGAAATTCAGGAACAACGCAGAGGTAAAGCAAATGAATGAATAACAACCTGTTTCATGGGTGATCAGAAAAAGGAGATGGATATATATCAGACATATGATGAGAATCACATTAGAATCAAAGAATTTCAAAACAAGATATTAAGTGAAAGGGCTAATGAAAAAGAGATCGACGACGTGAAACTTTAAAGACCACATTGTTAAGAGAGGCCAAATTAGTAGGCATAAAACCTATTGATAGGTTGAAAATCACGCCGAAAACAGGAACACTTGGTAAACTACCATACCAGCCCTATGTGGCGTTAAACTGCAAGAGAAAGATGTACAATGTAAGATAGCAGGTAGGGCGTTCGCTCGGATTATATTGAAGCCCAGCAGATCTGAAACAAGAAATAAACGAAATAGCTCTAAAAGCTTTCTATCTATTATATTTAATGTTCTATCTTCAGATATCTCATTTCTTTCTTCGTTTGTCATGTACAATGGCACTAAGGGAATCAATCCGTTCTCACTCTTATCATCATGAACCTGTTGTTATTGCTCTCGTACAAAATGTTATCTTCCAATCACTTATCTCTGACTAGCTAGGATTTTTCTATTCTCGCACATCGCCTTCAAAAACTGCAATCAAATTATAAGTTTGAATATCAAACCAACAACATAGTTAACAATTTTATTAACACCAGCAACACTATTCTTAATCTGGACACACAAACAAGTACAAAAAAAACATTTTTAAAAACTCACTACATGTGATTCTTGAATATTTCCGTGATTATTACTGCATATTAAACTGAAGAAAAAAGAGAAACATACACCCAATGTAAATAACCTCTTAAAAACAAACGCATACAGAAAAAATGACATAAATGAGTTACTTCAACATCTGTATTTACGCATTATACACATTCCTGAAAAACTCAATTCGTAAAGCCAAAGAGTTTCTAAAGGTCACAGAAACCAAATTACATTCTTTCTCTTTTAGAATACAACAACTTAATCAATCATACAATCAACTATATATGTAACAGACCATGCAAGTGTCATGGAAAATGAAAAAAGATCGGTTGCTTGACTCAGCTGTCGTGGAGAAAGGTAGGCAAAAGATCGAGCCGATATCAACAGTGGTATAATAGAAGCTGGTCGAGCAAAGGACTTCACTGACAACTGTGAATCAGTGTTGTTGTCGAGAATGAAAGATTTCAGAGTGAAACTTGAGGTAGCGAAAAATGAACAATTCATCAAGAGTTCGAGACGGAAGGTCAGCCATCACAGAACACGTATCTTCTGTTACTGTACGCTGATATGCTAGGGTCAGGGCTCGCGAACCAAAGCTGACTAAGACCCTGTCTCACCTCTCCGTGATATCTCCAGTAACAGGTCTAGCCTGGCTAACAGGGTAGAGATCGCCATAGCCCCCATTGTAGTGGAGTTTACTAAAGAAGCATTGCACATCCTTTTTAGCTGTACTCCGGGACTGAAAAAAGATAGCTGCCATAACTCGCTCAAACGCCGATACAATGCTTTGCCCCAACATCTTCACAGCATCGGCTGCAAAGAACACCAGCTTGCAGTTACAGGTAGATAGACAATACGACAAGACAAGAATGTACGCTGAAGAAGATGGTGAAGAAGAAATTGCAGAAACTGGCAGAGCGGATTTGGTCCGACGTGCAGTGTTGTTTTAGGGTTGGACTATCAACAAGTGACGTGATCGTTACACTCGACAGATTCAAGAAAAATGCAGAGAAAATAACTTCCAGTGGCCCTCTTCATTGTGTTGGTTGACTTCACAAAGGTCAGGTCTGTATAAAGTATTCGAGTATACTGGCCGTCTACAAATGCTTCTCAACATCCTTGCATCATTCCCTGGGGAATGGCTACAATACACTTTGATGTGATCTGATATGACAGTTTTGACATCAAGAGTGGAGTTAAGCAAAGCTGCATCCTAACCCGTGATCTCTTTGAAATATACGTTCAAGGACGTGATGCATTCATTCGCACACGATTAGATGGCTCATTGTTTAAGTGTGCACATCATAGAGCCATGACAAATACAGTCGAAGTACTAGTCAAGGATCTCCTGTCTGTTGATGATGCAGCTCTCGTGGCTCACAAGGAGACAACTCGGCGGACTCTAACAGTATGGCTACAGCTTGTAATTTGTTTTCACTGGCGGCAAGTATCAAGAAGACAGTGGTTCTTGAACAAAGCATAATCACACCGATCTCTCTAACACTGAATGAGAACTTGCTTGAATCAGTGAACAGGTTTAGCTATCTTTGATTTACAGTTTCTTCAGTACACGAAAAAAGGGCGGCTAGAACTTTTGGCAAACTAAGGAAAAGAACGTGAAACAACAGAAGGTTAACATGGAAACAAAGGTGCTTAGCTTTCTTCTATATTGATCTGCAACGGGAACATTTGCAAGTCGTGAGATAAAAATAAACTTAATAGTATTTATCTTCACTGCCATCGGAGAATAATGAAAATCAAGTGGCATTATAAAGTAAACAACTCCGAGGTTCTGCAGCGTCCTAGTGTAAAATATTTTCTATGTTTAAATTATTGAAGGTCATAATGGCTCTTATTCTGGATAGGGGAAAATGACAGACCAAAGCTGTGGCTTGGTTGGAAATCCCAGTGTCCTACCTCTTTCACATTCCAACAATCCAAAAGGTTACTACTTTGTGCCGGGCGCAAGGCTAATCTTTAGTCTGCAGATGGGATGGACCTGCGTTACCGCTTCACGTGGTCCCGTGTTCCACACTGCCCGCCCCGACCCAACATTAAACCCAGGATCGTTTCCTTCACGGCCAGTTGTTCTTAAATCGACTACCCTCCATGCAAGCATAGATATCAAAATTTCTAAGTAATCCTTCTTCTCCCATTCCAATCCATCCTCCACCAACAATCAGTTAAGAGATCCTAACACTATTTATTATCAAAACAAACCAGAACAACTTTATTACTGAAATACATCTCTCCAACACCAAGCAAAGTATTTCCCAACAAATGCTTGCACAAAAAAAGAAACCATTATACACAATTAAACACTGTTCTCAACATACCCTTTTTACAGCTGCAGTTACAGCTGAGTTATCAGCTATCCCGTTCCTTAGAACAGAATCAACACAAACAGTCCCTCCTCTCTTAAACAAAACACAGAGGAACAAAACCCGACGCGGACTTCTGCCCGCATTCCCACACATATATCAAGGTTTTCAATAAACGTCAACAAATCCTTGAATACTAAAATATAATAAAAGGATACATAGTTATCTTCTAGCTCAAGTTAAAGAATTACACTCACATGATCCATCACACTTTTGTGCACAATGAAACAATGTGAGCCACAAGAAATAGCACTTCCAAATCACAACAGAAACACTCACACAGTTACATATCTCCCATAGGCCATCTTTAACCAACAATGTAACTCACCCAAAAGTATATTATAGAACTTCAACTTAACTCCTCATTAAGAAATTCTCAATTCATAACTCGTTAGTTTTCTTATCCTCAACTAGTTTGTTCTTGAAGCAAATGTTTACACTTACACCGCAGAAGACATGTATTGACTGGACATTATCTGACAATTACATCTGCGAACATTTAATGACTTACACCAACGAGGCGGCTCGAACAACACTCTGAGATCATCGCTAACAAGACAATCATACTCACGACCCCAAGTAACACTTATCACTTCAAACGGATAAAGCCTCCCCAGAATACTATACTTGTACCGGGCGTTGGGCATAAGGCTAACAACCTTATCCTGGGACCTATCTAGACGTACTGGGCATCAGTGAAATGCGATGGTCAGAAGCAGGTAAAAGTTCGGTGGAAAACAGTAAGGCAGAAACGATGGTAAACTTCGAGACGGGACAGGTATTATTATGCCAAACGTAGCAGCAAAGATCCTTGTAGAATGGGAAACAGTGAACCGTCGTATAATAAGAGCACGATACAACCTAAGACACGGAGGAATGACAATAATACAGTGTTATGCACCCACGAACGATGCAGATGATGATGTGAAAGACGACTTCTATCATCAATTACAACAAATCATCAACAAATTCCCTAAACACGACATTCTAATTGCTATGGGGGTCTTCAACGCTAAGGTAGGGAAAGATAACATCGACGTTGAAAAAGTAGAAGGGAAAGAAGAATTGACAAGGTTAATCAGAACGAAGAAAGATTAATCGAAATATGTCTAACAGAGGGCATGGTCATTGTAGGAACATTATTTCCACACAATGAGATACATAAAACAAAGTAGATATCTCCAGTTGATAGAACATTTTTGTGTTAGAAAGCAATACAGAACATCTCTCAAAGATGTAAGGGTTTATAGGGGTGCAGATGTTAACAGTGATTACAACTGTGCATAGGGAAAATAAAACTAAAATTGAAAAGCCAACACAAGAAATCAGTACACAGAAATATAAACAGCCACAGCCTACAGGAAGAGAATACTAACAATAATTTCAATCAGGAACTTGCCAATCACTCCAAAACACCCAGTGAAGTTGAGGAGATAGGTATAGATGAATTATGGAATTCTTACAGCACAGCCATAATCACAGCAGCAAAAGCAAGCGCTGGATTGGAAAAAACCAAATATAAAAGCATGGATATCAAATAAAACATGGAAGTATATACATGAAAACGAGCAGTCAAATTAGACATGTTGAATGTAAAAGCAGATCCTGGAAAACATCTTGTGAAAGCAATATACAAAGAACTAGACAAGAAAGTAAAAATTTCAGCTAGAAGGGATTAAAGAGAATACATAGACAATATGGTGAAAGAGGCAGAAAAAGCAGCAAAAAACAGGAGACAGCAAAACTTTATATAACATACAAAAGAGGCTAACAGGTACTATTACATCTAAAAAAAGATCAATCCTTAGCAATACTGGAACCCTTTTAACATCAAGTAAAGATCAAAAGCAAAGATGAGCTGAACACTTCCAAGAAATACTTAATCGACCATACCCAAAAGAACTGTTAAACCTTGAAACCGACTTACCAGCCCCAATACTAAATGTCAACGTAGATGAAATTAAATTGCATAAAACTGAAACAGCAGTGAATTTAATGGCTAACAACAAAGCTGCAGGTGAAGATGAAATAACACCCGAAATGCTAAAAGATATCAATAGTGACAACATGAGACAACTACAGAGAATGTTTAACAAGATCTGGAAAGAGGTTGAAAGAGTCGCCGAAGACAGAAAAAATTGGCGAACTACTTTGCGAGCTCTATGTGACGTTTAACGGCACGGGAAGGATATAAGATATAAGAATATAAGTATGCAACAACTGACCACGGGAAGTCAAGACATCATGTACTGACCACAAGAACTCAAGACACTAGTTACTGACCACGGGAAGTCAAGACACCAACTAGTGACCACGGGAAGTCAAGACATCAAGTACTGACCACAGGAACTCAAGACACCAACTACTGACCACGGGAAGTCAAGACACCAACTACTGACCACAGGAAATCAAGACACCAACTACTGACCACGGGAAGTCAAGACACCAACTACTGACCACAGGAAATCAAGACATACCAACTACTGGCCATGGAAAATCTAACACATCCTTGGTTACCGGTCTACCTTCACGTGCTCAAAAACGTTCTTATCCCCCCCCCAACATCCCCCCACCCCAACTACGAGCAACCACGAGTTTGGTTACCGCAACCGGCCGCGTTACAACCACCAGACCCCGGTCCTTTCACACTAGCCTTCCATCAGTGACAACAGCATTAAGCATCAGATGCTTGAGACGAAAAGAAAGACAGCATTCTTTTTATGAGGACCTTATGGTGAGAAAGAGGCCACATTGTAGACCTAAACAGACACGAAAGTATTTGTAGTACATCAGTGCCAGACTTTCCTATTAGCCACGAGGTCTTGAATGAACTTGCTATAGACCGACTCATGTGAAGAGCGACAATGCACAAGATTGCAGCACAATTTGAGAATGAAATGGAGTTCAAGCGTGGAACTAGAAGAATAAAGGACAAGTAAAACTGGAGCTTGCAACACAAAATATTGATAGCTGTTGCTGTTACTATACAAATTCAACACAGCCACAAGAAGAGCTGCTCAATAAGATGATAGCTGGAAAAATTCAAACCAGTTGCGGTTCGCATGCTTTAAAACAGCTTTCTTAGATGAAAACTAATAGAAGAGCTTCTCGAAAGTTACTCAGTTTCAAAAAATTAGCATGTGTTATGCATTGCTGCCGTCTGATATGCATTTCAACAATATGCAGAAGAATACAAGTCATTATACATTTATATGAAACATAATAATAACTGAGCAGCTGCTACTCCATGTATATTTCCATGTCTCCTTGCCGAGAAATCCAGGTTCATCAGCACCGGCACGACGCATTAGGTTTTAGTATTCTTAGCTTATTGATTCCATCAAGATTAGAAAGTTGATGCATATTGAAATATTCGCTGCCATTGTCATCTTTTGCGGTTTCTGTGGTGAACTGAGTAAAAGTATGCCATTTAGGCGTGCACTGTTAATTTCATAAAAGAATTGTATTAATTGAAAGTGATGTATCTGCTGCTTAAAAATATGATTTCTTGTTAACTTCTAACTTCTACTCTTGTTGCTACCATAGAAAGGCTTCAGTGTGAGCCAAGTTTGTAAGAAATCCGTTGCTTAACTATTTGACACCACAACACAAGAACACTACGCTCTCCACATAACAACAGCAACACAACAAATAATAACTGTTCTACAGTGAGACCTGCAGTCATCAACCCCACAACATATAGCACTCCATGGGGAAGGTAACCAAAACTACAACTTCAAGAAAATACCAAGTACACATATTTATGAATGGGGAAATGGCAGATGATGTGATGAGGGTGGAAATGTAGCTCATCAGGCTGGTAAGAAGAATACAATGTCAGTTACAATATCAATTCCCGGCGTGAGAAACCCTACCCCACATGGGAGAAAACCTTACATTTTTACTTATACAAAAGAGGCATACTTACAACGTTCCAACAAATAACATCTCCTCTAAAACAACTTCAACTATCTCAAAAAACTAATCCTACATCTTAACTTAGACTGTCTCTACCAAGAAAGAACTGCTACTACTGAAACTCTTGTCTACTAAAACATAATGAGACTCTCTCACTGACACATTATAAGGCTCTGTCTGCATCAAAACAAGTAAGACTTCCTTTAACCTGGTCTTTCGTGGTATTTATACCATAACCATACTCAAGCTATCTAGAGATCCCCTTTTTCCCAAGCTGCTTTTCTCATGCTGGCTTATGACCCTTACACCAATGACTATATTGCCTTAATATTACCCCCTCCCAATAAATGGAGGTTTGGCTGTCAAACCTCTCAAAAATATGCTAAGTATTCTCACAAATATGAAGTATAATACAATCAGTTTTTAAAAAAAGCTTATTCTCCAAGTCCAGGTACAAGATAATTTCCACATCAACAGAGGACACGCTTCCTTGATAAATTGCTCAAATACATGTGGTCCATGTCCACATGTCCCAATCACCACATGAATTCTCATACCTCCAACTTGTATACACAAGTATCCTCTTTCTACAACTTAATGCATGAATCCCCATGCGAAACCCTTTACACATAAATTCAAATGCGTAAAACTGGAATAGCTGAAAGTATATTCCGAATAAACTAACAATAATGGCTGGATCAACCTGCATCCAGCTGCGCAAAGCAGGGATCCACATGCATCAGAAAACCGCAAAGCACAAAGTCACATGCAATGCGTAGACTTAAGCTAAACCACTTATTTCAATAAGAAAATCTTGTTACAGCTCTGGTAACACTATGTCTTAAACAGGAACAATGTTCAACAACTTAATCCTATGATATCAATGACAAATCTATGTCCAATCAAGGATCTTTGAGGTGCATACAATCATGTGACAATCCAGTCATGTAGGGCAAACTTGCCTTCCTACCAACGTCATAATCAGTATATCTCTATCTGGGAACATCTGCAACATCCTAGCGCGAACCCAGAATAGTCATGACAAATAAATCTGTATAAGCAGAAACCTCAATGGGGTACTTGGCTCTGGAATGTGTTGTTTTGTTTATGGGAAATTCGTATGCATAAAAAATACTAAACTGTACCTATATTATCCATCTTACTTCCAAATATAACGAGTGAAATTATGATCAAAGCACAACACAAAAAGAATGTAAAAACTAATTATGTAAGTCCGTAAGAACAGCGAAAAGCAAAATCTTTATCTTAATTACGAAGAAAACTAAACTGATGACAACTGACAAAACAAACAAAGCAGTTGATACATGTATCAATGAGGAAAATTTGGGCGAAGTGGAGAGTTTTGAATATCTTGGATCACTACTAACTAGTAATAGAGATACAATGAGGAGAATTAAAAGGAGGACATCTAACGCTCTTCGGAAAGTAAAACACCTAAAGAATCTTTGGAGAGGAACAGACAGAACTACATAAATAAGATTTTTAAGGACATGCATTTTTCTCATCGCAACTTATGCCTGTGAGACCTAGACACTTAACAAAACAGCTGAGAAACACATACATGCCCTTAAATGTAAATGCTACAGAAGAGTTCTTCAAATATCATGGACACAAAAAAGAACAAATATACTCATACTATAAGAACTTAACCTTGAAGATGGCTGGCTAGTAAAGAGCATTAAAGAGAGAAAACTTAAATATTTTCGACACTTAAACGTCATGGTAATCTAGAGAAAACCGTCTTGGAAGGCTACATAATGGGAAGAAGAAAGAGTGAAGACCAAGGCGAAAACGTCTGCAAGACTTCGTTGATGATCTGCAAATGGACGCATCAGCAGCAGGCCATCTTGCTCAAAACCGAGAGGCCTACAGGAGCACTGTTAGGGAGGCAAAGTTCCGCAAGGGACATGCAAATGAATGAATGATGAATGAATAATCCCAGTAAGTCTATTAAAGCTGAAAGAGAAACATTCAAAATCTAAGCTCCATGCAGCAAACATCTCATTGCAGAACAGATTCCCAGTCTAACAGCAGTATGTAACACTGGAACTTGAACTTATAAGGTTGATCTCAAGAAAGTCCAGAACATAGGATATCATCATCCATAACGAGAAAACTTTCTGGAAAAACTCAGATATCTAACCAATATCTATGACAAAACAAAACAAAACAAAAAAAACAAAAATAAAATTATAGCATTTACCCAAAATAATCCATCAATAATTGCACTTAATAGTGGCCTGAATAATAAATAGTTGTTAGTTATCTACTCAGCAACAACAAATGGTAATTTTTCAGCAAGACCATAATTAAGAATCCTCAGTTATATACCACTTATAGTGTAGAATCAACTATATGAAATAATGGTTATAATGAGTATTATTAACAGCAAAATACAAGCTAAACTGCTGAAAGAGAAGGAACATATTTTTTGTTTGTTTGAAATCTACTACGGCTAAGCATAATGACACATTTAACTAATAACACTCATCTCAAAATTAGTACAACTCCTGAGTTCAATCCAAATCCCTGAAATAGTTGCTTGTGAATAACACGAAAACATCAGTTCACACTCTCTTACTCTTCAAATACTAATATGTCTTCCAAAAAGTTCACGAAACTGTCATTTCTGCTAGAAACAAATGGCAATCATATATTGTCCTTCAGCTTCCTGTCTCGACTACGTCAGCCTAGAATCCATGGGGTAGAATAACGATCGAAAAAAAAAAACCCAGCCATGTCACGAATAAACGTTTATTTCCCTTGACTCGAGGACTCTTTAAAACGACATTAACGTAACTCACGTGCAAGCTGAGTAGTTGCTGGAGACTTCAAGGAAATGGTTCTCGGCAGGTGCAAGCAGGATCTCTGGCGGAACGTGCAGGTGACATCAAGGGTTAACTGCTGAAGGTTTGAGGCCTGCACTACTTCACTAGTCTGGTCTAGCCGGACATCAGCGGCGACTTGAACTAATCAGGAACTTCACAACATCTATGACACAACACCCCAAAAACTACTAATTGTGTTCCTAATCTGGATGCCTCATCTTCTCCCACAGGAGATGTCGGGAAGCCAATGCTGACGGAACTACCGACCGAATTTCAAACACTAGCTATCTAACCAAACTCTAATCTTGACCCTAACTAACCTACGCTATCTGCAGCCACAAATCAAGCCGGCACTATGTTAACCCTAACTAAACACTCCAAGTACACATCTAAACATCTCACTACTGTGCACTATACTACAGTGTACTTCCAGCGGAAGCAATTATTTATTGAAGACGTAGACTAACACGCCCAGTCATTTAGTAATAAAACTAGGTCAGGTTACACTGACACACGAAAACCAAGCGTAGAAGGCTTGTCAACAACTTCGTAGACGGAAAAGCATGTACTACAGTACACTGAACAGGCCTGATCGAAAAGTGGGCATAGTACGGCACCACTAAAGACGTTTACTGTGAAACTATAGGGCTGGCCACAGGATCACTAAAGAAGTATGACAATTATATTTTTGTCACTTTACTTGAAGAAGAGACTGCATAATTTGGAAGTTGTTGTGTGCTGCCTAAAAATGGAAGAAATCCATTGCTTATCTATTCCTATCACAATACAAGAAGAACACTAGAGTCTCCACATAACCACAGCAACACAACAAATAATAACTGTACTACACTGAGACCTGCAATCATCAACCCCACAACTTATAACACTCCACGGGGAAGGGAACTAAAACTACAACTTCAAGAAAATACCAAGTACACATATTTATGAATGGGGAAATGACAGATGATGTGATGAGGGTGGAAAGGTAGCCCATCAGGCTGGTAAGAAGAATACAATGTCAGTTACAATATCAATTCCCGGAGTGAGAAACCCTACCCCACATGGGAGAAAACCTTATTTTTTTACTTATACAAAAGAGGCATACTTACAACGTTCCAACAAATAACATCTCCTCTAAAACAACTTCAACTATCTCAAAAAACTAATCCTACATCTTAACTTAGACTGTCTCTACCAAGAAAGAACTGCTACTACTGAAGCTCTTGACTACCAAAACATAATGAGACTCTCTCACTAACACATTATAAGGCTCTGTCTGCATCAAAACAAGTAAGACTTCCTTTAACCTGGTCTTTCGTGGTATTTATGCCATAACCGTACTCAAGCTATCTAGAGATCCTCTTTTTCCCAAGCTGCTTTTCTCACGCTGGCTTATGACCCTTACACCAATGGCTATATTGCCTTAATATTACCCCCTCCCAATAAATGAAGGTTTGGCTGTCAAACCTCTCAAAAATATACTAAGTATTCTCACAAATATGAAGTATAATACAATCAGTTTAAAAAATGCTTATTCTCCAAATCCAGGTACAAGATAATTTCCACATCAAACAGAGGACACGCTTCCGTGATAAATTGCTCAAATACATGTGGTCCATGTCCAAGCGAGCATTAAGTCTGATTTGTGACAAACACACAGTACAAACTGTAGATCAACACAAATAACTCACAATTCTACCCCTCAAAAATAGAATCATTTTTAACAAAGTTAAATTTGTTCACAGAATTCTGTCGCACAATGCTCCGCCTTACTTGTGGTCACTGTTTACGTATAACACTAAACATAGCCAGCGTTTAAAAAATTGTCTTCTTCCTAAACCCAGGATTGATCTGTACAAAAAAGCCCTGCATATTCTGCAGTACAGCTCTGGAACAACCTCCCCTACCATTTAAAATCCATTGCTAATACTTCATCCTTTAACTCAAACCTGTTTCATTATTTACTTGCTTGTAATTATATGCCTCCATAAAATAACCAGCACTCTCTCAACACATGACTCGCCAACATCAAGTACTAAAATGACATAGTTAGAAAAGCAACTTGTTAGATATTGTTAGAAATTATTTTAATGTCTGTTAAAAAAACATATGTTAGAAGATCTGTATTTACAATGTATTTTTGTTTATATATATATATATATATATATATATATATATATATATATATGCTTGTGTATGTGTGCTTGAGTGCTAATTTATTAGGTTAATTACTTCTTCTCTTTTACTTTGAATGTAGTAGTTAAATCTTACACTCTTTTGATATGTTTTTTCCTAATTTAATGTGTATATTTGTACTTCTTCTTCTTCTTCTTCGTTCGCACTGTCTGTCTATATCTGCAGTCCTGTCTCTTGGATAAATTTCACTGTTTTTTGTAACTCATGTATGGAACCGTAGAGCTTATCTTCTTTAGTGGTTTCACTGGGCCAGTAATTATTTCTCAGTGTCTCGTAGTTGATGCAGTTCTGGAGGATATGTTCCACGGTTTGGGGCACCTGGGCACATGTACATAGATTAGTAGTACCAACCTTAAACTTTGTATACATATGACTTCGGAGTCGGCTGTGTCCTGTTCGGAGACGGAAGATGGTGACTTGTTCCTTTCTGTTTAGCATGTGATAGTCATCATGTGGTGGTGTTTGTGGCTTCCTGTAGGTTTTTATCATGCTTTTCTTCTGATTATAGGTGACTGGTATGTCTGGTTGCTCCATTTCAGTGCCCTCTTTGGCCAGATGGTCAGCTTTCTCATTGCCTGGTATCCC
Source organism: Achatina immaculata (assembly GCA_009760885.1). NCBI lineage: Eukaryota > Metazoa > Mollusca > Gastropoda > Stylommatophora > Achatinidae > Lissachatina > Lissachatina immaculata. Next base: position 5,127,693 of record CM019703.1, on the reverse strand, counting down.
ACAGTGGGAGGGAATCCACTGCAAAGTGACTCCATGTTGTAAGCCAATTTTTGACAAGGCATCCTTAAGGTCTGGTAGTTTGTTGCACTGAAGAGCCTCCAATACTGATCTTGCATCTGTGAGAATTACTACAGGACATGTATCAATTCTGGAGTCTGATAGTTTTTCAACTGCAGCAATAATTGCCCTAACTTCTGCATCATAGTTGTTGCAGTATTTACCAGTGGGTATGGAAATCTTGTCAATGGTGTTGTTTGGATATTCAATATATGCTCCTGCCCCTCCATTTTTTATGGCATTATGTGCAGATCCGTCTGTATACACACGTATTCAGGTGTCACATGGATATTTGTCATCTAGAACACTAAGTGTGGCTACTGATCTTACAAGACTGCTCTGCATCTCACCATTCTGCACACCTTTCACTTCAGTCTGAATAGTTATTTGTGTATAATCTGCTTCTTTCCATGGTGTATGCTCTGGTACAGATGATAATGGAGTGACTACAGTTGGAAGGTCAGGTATCAGCTTACGCATACGCTTGGCCTGATGAATGAAGCTGCTTCTTTTAAGCCGTCCTAATGCCAAGTTATTGAATCTCTCCTTCAGGGGATGGCTTACAGAGCTAAGGAATTTTTCTCCCATGGTCATGACCTTTGTGTCTCTACGTTCCTTTAGCGGTTGAACACCAACTATTTTCTGCATTTCTACTATTAGTGTGGACCTCATGGCACCTGTGATAATCCGTAGTGACTGATTTTGAACCTTGTCTAGATTATGCAGCGTAGTGTTTGATGCTGTGCACCAAGATGTTGAGCCATATTCTAAATGTGGTAGAATACTTTGCTGATATACGTTCTTGAGGATTCTTTCACTAGCTCCCCATGTAGTCCCACTTAATTTTCTTAATATGGTTAGTTTTCTTCTGGCTTTTGCTTCTGCACTGTTGATGTGTTGCTTCCAAGTCAGTTTTGAGTCAAGAGTCACTCCTAAGTAAGTGGGTTGGTTGTCCATCCTTAAGGGTATTTCATTTACAAAGATCTTACCTGCTTTCTGTTTAGATGAGAGGGTGAACAGAGTGGTACTTGATTTCTCTGTGTTGATACTTACACACCATTTGTTTGTCCATGATGTCAAGATGTCTGCTGCTCTTTGGAGTCTCTGTGTAGCAACTGTCGCATATTCATCTGTACACCACATGACCAGATCATCTGCATACAGTGCTGCTTTGATTCCATAGGGAAGTTCCTTGACCAGGTCATTAATGAATACAAGGAATAGTGTAGGCGAAAGGACTCCTCCTTGTGGTACACCGTGTCGCAGAAGTACTTTCTGGCTTTTGTGTCCATCCATTACTACTCTAGCTCTTCTATTGTGTAAATAGGACTTTATCCAGTTGTACAGTCTTCCATTCACATTGCAGTTTCTTAGTTTCCACAACAGACCTTTTTTCCATACTTTATCAAAGGCTTTCTTCAGGTCTATCCACGCTGCTAGTACAAGGTTTTTCTCTTGGAATGCATCCTCAATCTCTTGAGAGAGATAGGTCACTTGATCTTCCGTACTGTAGTACTGCCTAAATCCTGCTTGTTGTGGAACGAGAAGGTTTTCACTTTCTAGGTACCATTTTAGCCTCAGGTCAATGATGCGTTCCATCGTTTTGCATAGGCAGCTAGTGAGACTGATTGGCCTGTAGCTGGAGGCAGTATCACTGTTTTTCCCTGGTTTTAGCAGTGGTACCATGCTTGCTTCCTTCCAGATTTGAGGTAACTTACCTGTGCTCCAGCACATATTGAAAATATCCAACAGCTTTCCCATTACTGCCACTCCCAGGTTCTTGATCATTTCATTGGACACTCCATCTGGTCCTGGTGATTTCCTTGGTTTCAGTTTACTAACTGCTAGGTCTAACTCACTGCGTGTGATTGGTGCATCCATGACCTCCACTTTTCTGACTTGTTCCTCCTCTTTCTGTGGCTCGATGCGCACTGTACGCTCCTTCTCTGGATGGATATCAATGTTGCAGTCCTGTGCAAACATGCGAGCAAAGTGATCTGCTACCTGCTTACCTGTAAGAGTTTTCCCATCCTCTATTAGTGTAATCTTTGTACTTCTTCCAGTACTCTCATCATTTAACTGTTTGATTAGTTTCCACAGTTTCCTTCCATCCTTTTCAAAGTTTAGGGACTCTGTTTTCTCTCTCCAACTTTCCCGTCTGGCTTGCAGCTTTGATCTCTGAAATTTGGCTTTAGAATGTTGGTAATTATTGTGGTGTTCTTGGCATGGTCTATTTTCTGCTTGCTTTCGAGCTGCTTCCACGTCATCATGGAGTTTTCCCAGCTCACTAGACCAGTATGGTTTATAGTCCCTGCGAGCTCCTCTGGGAATGGTTTCACGAGCGGCCTGAAGGATACAAGCATTGAACTCCTTCACTGTGCTGTTAATATCCTTACCTTCTATGGACAGCTGTCCCACCATGATACCTGTACGATGTCTGTACATTGTCCAGTTTGCTTTTTTATAGTTCCATCTGGGGAGAGGGTTACTGGTGTTAAGGAGTTCATTTTCTATTGTCAGGAAGACTGGTCGATGGTCGCTACCTCCAAGTTGTTTTCCAACTTCACGTGTAATGTTCCACTTCAGATCTGGAGAGTGGAATGCCAGATCTGGTGTTGATTTTGTATGCCAAGCCCTTGAGTAAAATGTTGGGGCATCCATTGGCTGGTTGATCAGGAGAAGTCCTGCCAGCTCTCAACTTCCTCTCCTCTCTTGTCTATGTGGTCATAGCCCCAGCTCTGGGAATGACTGTTAAAATCACCACAGACCATCAGTCTCTCTTTGTGTGGGATTGTTCCTAAAGCAAGTGGGCGGTCATTAGGACAGTAATAGTTAAGGAGGTGGAAATCTGTATTACTACTTTTTAGATGGATCATCTGGTACTCGGCTCCTTCCATGTACACTCCCACCTGACATGCGCTGATGTTATTCTTAACAAGTGTGAGTACTCCTCCTTTTCTTCTGTCCTGTCGGTCTGATCTAAAACACTGGTAGCCTCTGATTTTAAAGGCGGCATCTTTGGTTAGGTGTGTCTCCTGTATGCAGCATATGTTCTCTAGTTCAACCTTTTTGCTATAGCCATCTCTAACACTGCTGACACCCTCAGCATTCCACTGCATTATTTTAAGTTCTTGCTTTTTGGCTGTTTTCTTCTGTTGTATTTTTTGGCCAGTAGCTCTACTCTCATGTCTCCTGACTCCACAAGACGAACTGAGAGGACCTCCAGTAGCATTGGGTGGACCCTTTCGAGGCAGGGGGCCCGGCACTGCACCTGCCTGGTTAGTCTTCACAGGGCGAGCACCATGTTTGAAAACTGTAGATATAGACATTTCATTAGCGATAATGCGTGTTACCCTGATTTTTGCGATGCGCCTTTTGGCTGGGTAACTCCGACTTCAGCACCTTTCCTTGCTAGGGCAGACTGTGGTCTTGCTCGGACTGCCATGAAGACAGTGTGGCTGGCCTGGCCAAAACTTTGTTTTCCAGCCTCTGGTGGCTGTACTTAAACCCCTTCTCCATGTCAGATGGTTTGAGACAGTTCCACAAAGACACTCTGACTCTGAGATGAGGAATCTGATGAGTGCTTCAACGATATCCATTCCCCGCCACCTATAGTCTACTGGCTCTGTTTTGTTCACATCATTCTGATAGCCATTGTTGTAAAGACCCATAGGCTTGTCACGTCCTGGATTCATTGGTTTCACACCAGACTTCCCTCATCCCCGCCAGAGATCTCCATGTCCCCATCCGTCCACCAACCTGACATTACATTTTGCAAAAATAACAATTACAATTAGTGTTGATTGCTACAAGTTTCTGGGCTACAGAGGTAGGTCAGAGTTTTTAAGCAAACAGATCTATGTTCCCTGTCTCACAAACACTGTGTTAAGATAAGTGTGCTCTTAACTATATTTGTACTAAATCAGGAGTGTGGGAAGAATGAAATAGAATGATGAAGGGCGGAATGTAAGACAGGATTGCGTGTCCAATTCTTTACCCTTTAAAAATAAAGATTATTCATTCATTCATTCATGTCCCAATCACCACAAGAATTCTAATACTTCCAACTGTATACAAGTATCCTCTTTCTACAACTTAATGCATGAATCCCCATGCGAAACCCTTTACACATAAATTCAGATGCGTAAAACTGGAATAGCTGAAAGCATATTCCGAATAAACTAACAATAATGGCTGGATCAACCTGCATCCAGCTGCACAATGCAGGGATCCACATGCAACCCAAAACCGCAAAGCACAAAGTCACATGCAATGCGTAGATTTAAGTTAAAACACTTATTCCAATAAGAAAATCTTGTTACAACTCTGGTAATACTATGTCTTATACAAGAACAACGTTCCAACAAATAACATCTCCTCTAAAACAGCTTCAAGTATCTTTAAAAAAAGCCGGTTTTTTTTTCATTTGTTCGCCGCGATGAATATTTTGGTTTATCACGGTTAAAAACAACAGGATTGTTAAAAAAACATGACATTTGTCAAATCCGAAAAGAGATAAAACCATAAATAATAAATGTATAACTAAAATCGAAACAGAAAAGGGAGTTATAAATATAACTAAAAGATAAGGTACAATTCCAGTTTTCATGCCATTAAGGCATTTTGGGGATAGAGTGTTAGGACTGTAAATATTACTACGACTAACTAAATGGAAAGAAAGAAGATTAGAATACTGATTGAAAGAAACATGATTAGAATTTAGAATGCGGATTGGAAGAAACATGATTAGAATACGGATTGGAATTTATTTTAATAATTGTGCAGTTGATGTAAAAAAAAAATAAGAAAAATAGTGAATAAAGACACTAGTGAGAGTTACGATGAAAAAATTGCGTTAAAATATAAAGTGTACAGAGAACTTATCTACTAAAATAGAGTTATGACATTTGTCAGAAGAACACAACACCGGACGAATCTTAAGATTAATGTTTCATTCACAGATTATGTTCTACGAATATATACTGAAATAAATATTTTATCTCTTTCACAGATAACATCAGTGTCCAGTTCGGTTGATTCTGATATCATAAATGCTGCAGGGTTAAACGCTATGGAGTCTTTTTACATCACGAAAGACAGCAATATTATGGTTAAGTACGAATATGATATAATGATGCCCTTGGATGTCTTGAAATCGATGTTAGAGCCAAACGACTCCAAAGTCGAGGAAAGGGCTATTAGAAAAAGTAAAAAAGCTAGATGGGCTAATGCATACGTGCCTTACACAATTTTACCAAAGCTGATGCCCTATTCAGACATCATCAGAACGTCTATCCAAGAATATATGACGTACACCTGTCTGAGATTTGAAGAGACTAATAATACCGCGATTCATAAAATAAAGTTTACGGATTGGACCTGTTGTGGCTCAACTACGGGCTATTCTGTTACACAAAGGGGAGCAAGTGTATTCCTGGGACCTCTTTGTTTTGAACAACGCACAATACTCCATGAAGTTGGACACGCCCTGGGTCTTTATCATGAGCAAAGTCGTCCTGACCGCGACAAATATATTCGAAAGGCCGAAAATCCGCAGTATGCCGAACCCGCTTTCAATTTTCGCAAGGTTTCATCGAGATTAGCTTTATCCTACGATATTGAATACGACTACAGAAGTATCATGCACTATTGGCATGATTTAACAACACTGGATCCACTTTTCCAAGATGTAATTGGTCATCCATCATATTTGTCTTTTAGAGATATAAAACTTTTAAACCTTGCTTACGACTGCGCCAAAAGAGCCAAGTGTGTGAATTATAATAGAAAATGTCCATTCAATGGCTTTGTGCTTTCACAACCTCTGGATGGACAACCCGCGTGTGAGTGTTGGTGTGATGCAGGATCAATGTATAACACACCTGCCCTCATTCTGTGCTCGTCCATTAATCAGTCCCTAGAGCCAGTGTATGACTTCAAAATGGAAAGTTCTTTAGTGCCCACAGACAAACATGAATGTATTGATTTGCTAAATAATTGCACTGTCTTGAAAGAAAACCGTCTCTGTTTCGTTGAATTACGAAGAATGAAAAAAGTATGCGCCAAAACATGTAATTTTTGTGGCAAAGACAAGGAACTGTGCATGGATTATGATGAAGGTTGTCAGATTATGGCAAAGTCTGGTATATGTAAAGATAAAACATTACAAGGATTTATGTCCCAGAAATGTCCATATTCTTGTGGCTTTTGTAGAAGCTCTGATTCCGAATGTGATATTCAAAAAGCTCTGGAGTTACCATATTTGGCAATGAACCATGCATTAAAGAACGGTCAATGGATCACAAGCTTTGTAGTATTCTTTGCAATTTTAGTATAGAACATTAAAATTAAGAAAACAATGAGACATATCAAGAATATCTGCAAGGAACATAAATAGACAAAAGGAGTATTTGCAACGAAAATCCCGCGCTTCAGAAATTCTCGCATATTTTCTCTTCTCAGCTGATAGAAAATAGAATAGTTAATACAATTTTATTGCAAAGAATATCAAATATTTGTTTGAATCTCAGACTTTAGAAAAACGATCATATTTTATACAAAACGAGACACAAATCATCTCTTCGTTTGTAATTTGCTAAAGCTAATGTATTATCTTCTTTCTCGTTTATTAGTCAGAACGCTAAAGCATGTTCTTTCATATTTTACCTACCATTACCAAAAAATAAAGTAAGTATTTTGGTATTTCGGCTGTTTTGTGTCGTCAAAAGTAGAACAAATAAACAAATATAGCTTTGCATCTTTAACATACTCGACAACATCCATATTGTTTCTAAACTCAGTCATTAATATTCTACTACGAATGAACATCAGATGTTCTCTGATAAAAAATATTTACAAGATAAACTCAGTCATCAATATCCTACTACGATTGAACATCAGATTTTTGTTTCAATATCACCATACTATATATGATAGCTTAAAAGGACGTAAACATATTTGTGAAATAAAGCAGTAAAGACGTATACAAGAAATAGAGTTAAACAAAAATAAACAAATATTTTAAGTGTAAATTTTAGAAATCCATCTAAGTGACATGTAGGGGAGAAAACTGGGCTGTGATTAAAGAAAGCGAAACTGACTCTATGTAATACTGATGCAACTAATATATTATAGAGCAAACATTATATCAAAATGTTCCATTCCATCACGTAATCGGAGTAGAGCTACCTCCTTTTTTGTATTTCTGTTGAACGATGTCGTACAATGGTGTTAACTAAATAAAAAACGCAAAAACTATGCAATTTTCATGTACCCAAAATAAGCTGTTTAATATGCAATGTTAGCCTTTATTATCCTAACTTTAGCCAACGTTTAACCATTTGTCTTCTCTCTAAATCAGGCTTGATCTGTACAAGAAAAGCTTTGCATACTCTGATTTGTACCTTTGGAATTCCTTCCCCAAACATTTAAAATCCATAAGTGATACATCATCTTTAATCTTTTAATTTCAATCTATTATTAGTTATTTACTTGAATACAATTATATGAATCGTCTCCCAATGCTGATTCGTTGGCTACAAAGTATTGTTCTGAAATAGCAGAATTCAGTTTATATAAAGTTGCTTTAAAATTATATTTATGAATTACAAACAATGCGATGTGAAATAAACTGCATCAAAAAGTTCTCATACTTACAGTCTTCTATTAGTCATTTCCCATGGGGTTCTTCATTTTATATCATGAATTTACAAAGTTATTTTCTCTTTTAGATTTGACATTTTTATATAAAGTGTGCTCTTGCACTAAATCAAAGATGAATGACAGAATTTCAGAAGATCTTCATGCCCGATTCTTCACCACTTGAAAATAAGAAAAAGATTCCTTCGTATCCATCTGCTGTCCGTCTGTATGTCTGTCTCGCTGTCTGTCTTTCTGTTTCTCTGTTTGTCTGTCTCGTGTGTGGATGTCAATTACACAAACACGAATACAATCCCATATCCATTATAACACTGCAGAATAATTAATTGCTGTGAAATTTATGCATGAGCCAGAAAACCCGCAAGATCAAATCACAAGAACAAAGAACATGAATGAATGTACAGCGTAATTTTAGGAAAAAAACCCAACAAGTCTAAAATTAAAAAGAATAAATATTTTTTCTCTGAAACAAACGTACACGCAGTACTAACAGAAGAAATTATGAAAGAAACATGCACGCAGTATTAATAGAAGACATTATGAAACAAGCATACAAGCAGTACTAATAGAAGAAATTATGAAAGAAACACACGCAGTATTAATAGAAGACATTATGAAACAAACATACACGCAGTACTAATAGAAGAGATTATGAAAGAAACATACATGCAGTACTAATAGAAGAGATTATGAAAGAAACACACACGCAGTACTAATAGAAGAAATTATGAAAAAACATACACGCAGTACTAATAGAAGTAATTATAAAAGAAACATACACGAAGTAATGATAGAAGAAATTATGAAGCAAACATACACCCAGTACTAATAGAAGAAATTATGAAACAAACATACACACAGTACTAATAGAAGAAATTGTGAAACAAAGATACACGCAATATTGATAGAAACATTTATGAAACTAACATATATGCAGTACTGATAGAAGAAATTATGAAACAAACTGCTCAGAAACATGATTGTCATCAATTGTACAAGAACTAAACTGAATCCATGTCAACCAACATAAGATTATACTATTTACGCTATTTTTCTGTACACTCTTAACCCTGAAACAAAGATTCGTAAAAACAAACTCGTAAAAATAAATCAGAACTTTAATGTCCTGTATGTGGTTTATATTTCTGTAATATAATGATCTCCGTTGGTAGATGGAATGGGAGAGCAGTCGACAGATAATGTTGGTTATGGTCACCATTCTATAATGGTAGGCAGGTGATATCAGTGTAGGGACAATGGCTACGAGTACTGACTGGTACAGTCACTGCCCAGAAGGAAACCCATTGTAAAATACCTTCTGGAAATATACCAAGAAACCCAATAGCAACACGGAAGATCAGATAGTAAACAGATCTGGTGGCGAATCCCCCATGCCAGATAGTTGTAATTTTAACATTGAGGAAGAGTGTGAGATAGAGGTCATTACTAGTAGTTGTGATGGCAGACAAAATCCTGACGGTGTCACTAAGGAAAACCCCTGCATCAAACTAAAAAGAACAATAAGAGTAGGAACATGGAATATGAGAAATGTGCATGAGGGAAAGTATCAAATAATAAGTGACGAGATGAAAAGAACAGGGATAGACATTTAGGGATATGCGAACATCGATGGAGAGGATCAGGATACTTCAGCAGCGAGAATGATAATATCTTTATATACTCTGGTGGGGAATTAGAAGGAAAGGATGGAATGACTTTTTACATGAACAAATTAACATTAAAAGCATTACTAGGTTACAATCCAGTAAGTGATAGAATCCTCACTATCAGGGCACTCCTAGAAATGTAACAATTATCCAGATATATACACCTACATCAGCAGCAGAAGAAGAGGAAATAGAAGACTTTTATAACACATTGCAAACGATGATAGACCAGGTACGGAAAATGATATTATATTAATAATAAGATAAGAAGTTTGGTACAGAAAGAGTAAAAGACAAAGGAAATGTTTTGGAGAAATTTAGTATAGGACATAGAAATGAGGCAGGTGACAATCTAGTGAGGTTTTGCGTGGAAAATGAGCTAATGGTCGCTAACACACTTTTTAGATAACATCCAAGAAGACTTTACACATGGAGATCACTTGATGGGAAATCCATGAACCAAATACATTAAATTTTAGTGCAAAGAAGGTGGAGATCGATCAAGTAATACATCAACAAAAACTCTACCAGGTGCCGACTGTGATAAGGACTATGAGTTATTAATAGCAGACATGAAGATAAAGATAAAAAGACAGTTACAGGATCAAGACCACTACGCTTTACGCAGGCCAGAGATAACTTAATAACAACAACTGAAGACGTGGTTTCAGTAAAGACCATACAAAAGAATGGATGCAACAGGTACAATAGAACTACTAGAACAAGGCAGAGAAATGAAGACGAAATAGATAAGGACAAATAACAACAAAGAGAAATACAAGTATTTAACAAAATTAATAAAAATACGCATAATAAAAGAAACAAAATAATAATACATACAAGATTATTGTGAAAGAATAGAAGGACACCAGAAGTGTGGAAGAGATAGTGAAATGTTTAAAGAAATGAAGACATTGACGGGAACTGTCACACCAGAGTTAATGTAATGTGTGAAGAGATGGGAAAGACCTTGACAGAGACAGTAAATTCTAGAAAGATGAAAGGAATATTGCAAAGGAAGGTATGAAACAATCGACTGTGAAAGTAGAAGCTAACAGTGTGAATTATTATTGGTGGAGAAAGAACCCGAACCAAAAGTAGAAGAAGTTTCATGGGCAAGAAAGAGTCCGAAAAATGTTAAATCACAAGGACGTGATGAGATAATATCTGAACTTATTAAACCCGAAGAAAAGGAATGTGCAACAATCTATCACGCACTATGTAAACAGATACAGTATTCAGGTATTTGGCCAAAAGAATGGAAAAGATATATATATATATATTCTTATATATAAACGGGTAACTTAAAATTCTACACAACTACACAACCGTTGCCCTGATTAGACATGTCAGTAAAACTCTATTAAAAATATTAATCGGTAGACTTCGGATTAAATAGAAGAAGCAGTCAATATAGTCCAAGCTGGCTTTAGACAATGAACAGTAACAAGATATCATATATTAAATATACGATTAATAATAGAGAAATGCAGAGAGAATTCAATATGAATCTAAATTTATCTTGTAAAGACTATTCAAAGGCATGTGATTGTGTACAACATCAGAAACTTTGGAAATGATGGAAAAATGTGATTTCAAACACATGTAATACAATTAGTATCAATTCTGTATCTAGAATACAGGCAGTAGAAAGAATAAATGGTAAAACAATTTGGTTTGACATAAAGGAAGGGGTTATTCAAGGGTGCATATTGTCGCCTTATTATTTAACTTATATACTGAAAATATAATGAGTAATGTTAGAGAAGATTTATACAAAGAATATTACGATACCATAACAATTGGAGGTTATGAAATACCAGAGATTAGATATGCTCATGAAGACATATTATTTCCACAACCCAAAAAGGAATTAAAAAAAACTAATTATGTCAGTGCGTAAGAATAATGAAAAGCAAAGCCTCCAATTTAATGCGAAGAAAACTGAATTAATGACGACTTAATAAACAAATAAGGAGCTGAAATATTTATTAATGAGGAAAAACTGGAAGACGTGGAGAGTTTTTAATATATTGCATCATTACTTAGTAATAATGTTGATCCAATGAGGGAAATAAAAAGGACATCTATCGCTCTTCAAAAAGTAAAACAACTAAAGAATCTGTGGAGAGAAACAGACGGAACTACACAAAAAAAAAATAAATAAGATTTTTAAGGACATGCATCTTTCCCATTGCAACATATCCTTTGAGATCTGGACACTTAACAAAACAGCTAGGAAACAAACAAATGCCTTTGAATGTAAATGCTACAAAGAGTTCTTCAAATATCATGTTCACAAAAAAGAACAAATATATCCATACTGCAAGAGCTTAATATTGAGGAAGGTTGGCTAATAAAGACGATTAAACACAGAAAACTTAAATATTTTGGACACATTAAACGTCACGAGAATTTAGAGAAGACCGTCTTGGAATGATACATAATGGGAAAATGAAAGAGATAAAGACCACGGCGAAGATGGCTGCAAGACATCGTTGATAATCTGCAAATGGAAGCCTCAGTAGCAGGACATCTTGTTTACAACCGATAGGCCTATAGGAGAGCTTTTAGAAAGACAAAGTTCCGCAAGGGACATGCAAATAACTGACTGAGATTATATTATTGTTTCATTTTGGTATGTGTTTTGTCCTTCTGCGGTCCAATTAATAATTTTGTTATATGCCATTTGTAACAGAATAAGGATTGCAACTTAGTACATTGTGGTCAAAGTTGTTGAACACTGCTAAGGTGATTTTGTAAGCACGGAGCAAGTTTTATCCCCATGTTTCCATTGGCCACTTGGTCACAGGGTATGAGTTCATTTTTTGCATGGGACGAGTATTTCTGCTTGAGATGCACGTGCGAGAGAGAGAGAGAGAGAGAGAGAGAGAGAGAGAAAGAGAGAGGACGTCTAATTTTTGGTCTCGGATTGCTGTTCGTGTTGTTTTGGATCATTATGTAAGTTTACTGTAAATTTGTTGTCATTGTAGAGACTTCTTCTTCTTCGTTCGCAGTCATTGTAGAGACAAAATTGTTGTGTAAATCTTTATGTAGTGTTTCAGAAACGTTGCTGTTCTTTTTATGACAATTGTGAAACTTCAGAATGACTGAGGTCAGTACATTTTTCAGGTTTGAGTGTGCTTGGTAGATTCCTAAGTCGATTGCAGCTCGCCCGAATAGTTTGTGTACCTTTTGTTGATTGATTCATTTGAGTTCATATTCGCAACGCCAGTTTTTTGCAACCATTAATACACACATTTCCGCTTTCTATTAAAGTTTTTTTTTCTGAATTTACAACTTATGACATCTGTGTTATGTGAACTCAATGTTAACTGTGTCATTCGTGGCGTGTCGTAACTGTGTAGTCACTCACGTTAGACTGGTCATGTTCGTGTAGACGACAACATAGTTTTCTTGTTAATGTTCGCCTGGGTTGTTGTTATGTTGTTGTTATGTTGTTGTGTATTTCAGTTACAAGAAGTATATCCACAATAACGGTTTTGGATACTTAACTTAGTATTGCAGCTGAGGAAATAACTGCTGAACAGTGTTGTCTAGTATTCAAAAGAATGAAATACTGATTCACATTTCTAACACATCCACAAGAAACTGCAGTGTCATGGGTATAATTAATGATGTAATTGTAACAATAACATTACGTAACGGAAGAAATACCGTGCATAAATCGCACGTTCTCACTTCAGTTTTGTAACTAATTTCTAATCATTATTTTGTCATAATATTCGAAATTTCGTCATTTAATAAAATTTGTCAACACCACAGTTTTATTTACAAATGTTTATTTTCTTCTGCAGTCTTATCAATAATACTGTGAATGAAATTTACAACATAGAATGACCAAGAAAGAAAACTTCCTATAGTCATAACACTTATTATGGCAACGTTATCATCATATTATAAAGACAGAAACAAATGGAAGTGCTGCATCAAAGTTTCTGACATCATAAAACCATCGGTTAGACATTGAAAGAAGAAACAGTACGACACACTAACAAAGCTGATATAATTCAAGATAAAGTTATTTTAGCTGTAGTTTCCATATAGCCTGGTCTGCTGCATATTTACTCTCCGCCTTCACCTGAACATCAGATTTTAGCAGTGAAAAAATGACTTAATCTTGTACTGTAGATGCTTGTCAGTTAAATATAATAACTGCTGTATCAGTGATGGTCCTACTGGTAAGTATATGATAAAACTACCAGAAGTATATGAGCCATCTTTAACTGGTCATTATCTGCTAAATAGAACAAGTTATAAGTTGTTGAATAAGTAAACCAGTTTTCATAACTCGACAGCTACATAGACCAGGATGGTGACACCAGAATCGAAGTTAGAATTTGAAATGCGAAAACAGCACTGACCTTTAAGAATCTTGACAACATATTTCACTCATAAGCATAAAAACCAAATTATGATTATTCAATTCAAATGTAATATCCACCCCCATATATGCGTGCCAAAGCTGGATAACGACCAAAGAAACAGACAAGAAATTAGACTCTTTTTAAAACAAATGTCGAAGAAAAATACTCGATATAATGTAAGAAATTCAAGAACAACGCAGAGGTAAAGCAAATGAATGAACAACAACCTGTTTCATGGGTTATCAGAAAAAGGAGATGGATATATATTAGACATATGATGAGAATCACATTAGAATCAAAGAATTTCAAAACAAGGTATTAAGTGAAAGGCTAAGGAAAAAGAGATCGACGACGTGAAACTTTAAAGCCCACATTGTTAAGAGAGGCCAAATTAGTAGGCATAAAACTTACTGATAGGTTGAAAATCACGCCGAAAACAGGAACATTTGGCAAACTACCATGCCAGCCCTATGTGGCGTTTAACTGCAAGAGAAAGATGTACAATGTAAGATAGCAGATAGGGCGTTCGCTCGGATTATATTGAAGCCCTGCAGATCTGAAACAAGAAATGAACGAAATAGCTCTAAAAGCTTTCTATCTACTATATGTAATGTTCTATCTTCAGATATCACATTTGTTTCTTTGTTTGTCATGAACAACGGCACTAAGGGAATCAATCTGTTCTCACTCTTATCATCATGAACCTGCTGTTAGTGCTCTCGTTCAAAATGTCATCTTTCAGTCACGTATCTCTAACTAGCTAGGATTTTTCTATTCTCACACATCGCCTTCAAAAACTGCAATCAAAACATAAGTTTGAATATTAAACCGACAACATAATTAATAATTTTATAAACACCAGCAACACTATTCTTCATCTAGACACACAAACAAGTACAAAAAAACATTTTAAAAAACTCACTACATGTGATTCTTGAATATTTCCGTGATTATTACTGCATATTAAACTGAAGAAAAAAGGAGAAACATACACACACTGTAAAAAAGCCTTTAAAAAACAAACACATACAGAAAAATGACATAAATGAGTTACTTCGACCTCTGTATTCACCGATAATACACATTCCTGAAAAACTCAATTCGTAAAGCCAAAGAGTATCTAAAGGACATAAAAACCAATTTACATTCTTTCTCTTTTAGAATACAACAACTTAATCAATCATACAATCAACTATATATGTACCAGACCATGCAAGTATCATGGAAAATGGAAAAAAGATCGGTTGATTGACACTCAGCTGTCGTGGAGAAAGGTTGGCAAATGATCGAGCCGATATCAACAGTGGTGTAATAGAAGCTGGTCGAGCAAAGGACTTCATTGACAACTGTGAATCAGCGTTGTTGTCGAGAATGAAAGATTTCAGAGTGAAACTTGAGGTAGTGAAAAATGAACAATTCATCAAGAGCTCGAGATTGAAGGCCAGCCATCACAGAACACGTATCTTCTGTTACTGTTTAGCCACATATCGCGGCAACAAGCCCTCACCCCTAAACCGCACTGTAACTCGGACAGAGTGAAACTAGTACTCACGTACCACCCCCATAGCTTGGCAATTAAAAATATACTGTTTCGCCATCTCCATCTCCTCCAGACCGAGCCTGAGACACGTGAACTTTCTGGGGAACCCCCATTGGTGGCTTACAGACGGGACAAGAACCTCAGGGACCTTTTAATTCGTAGTCATCTTAAGACAAATGACACGTTTTACGGTACCAGACGTTGCGGACGCCGTAGATGTAACACTTGTCCGTTTGTTGTCGAGGTTAGCCAGATCTCCTTCCCTAAGTCCACGTTTCAGTTCAGGAGGTTTTCAATTGTACTTCACGGAATGTTATTTATGGTATCATGTGCAAACGTTGCGGTTTGAAGTACATAGGTGAGACTGGCTTACGGTTAGGAGATCGATTTCGCCAGCATCTCAATATTTCTAAGAGGGCCTGGACACCTGTGGCTAAACATTTTTGCCTTGGTAACCACAGGGGCAAACAAGACATTTCTGTTAGTGCGATCCGCACTTGTTCTGCTGATGTACGATCTCGGAGGCTCCTAGAACAGCGCCTTATTTTCCTGACTGACTGTCTCCACCCAGCTGGAATTAACAATGTCTTCAGCTTTCTGTAACTTCTTTATTTTTCCATTGGCCTTTTTTTTAAACTCTACTTTCTTTCTCCATGCTACCCCTCCCTACTACCACCCTATTTTCTTCTCCGCCAACATATTGGTGTCTTTAGTCCTATTTACCAATTTCACATTTTCTCCATGCAGGTGTTTAAATTCTTCATTCACTATCTCCCCGCGTCCCCTTTTCCCTCCCCCCTCCCCCCCCCCCCGACACCTCTAGCGGCCATCATGTTTCTATTGCCTTCCCCCTACCCCTTTCTCCCACTTGTTCTCCTCCCCTCTTTCCACCTCTTCTTCACGATTGGCTCTATCGGGCATCTTTTGTTCACAGGCAGCGTGGTCTTTCCTTCTCTCTTCTACTACACATTTTTCTGTCCTGACTCGGAGGAAGACATTTCAGATAAGTTCTTCATGTTTTTGTCTTGTTTTGTATGTATCCTCGAATAAGGCTCACGCGGAAATATCGGATGTTGTATGTTTTTCATTTATACATTCTCATACTTTCTATTAGTTTTTTCTCACCTTACTCACTCCCTCGCTCACTTTGTAAAACTGCACCATAAACCTCTATCTACCTTCTGTTACTGTACGCTGATATGCTAGGGTCAGGGCTCGCGAACCATAGCTGACTAAGACCCTGTCTCACCTCTCCGTGATATCTCCAGTAACAGGCCTAGCCTGGCTAACAGGATAGAGATCGCCATAGCCCCCATTGTAGTGGAGTTTACTAAAGAAGCATTGCACATCCTTTTTAGCTGTACTCAGGGAATGAAGAAAGATAGCTGCCATAACTCGCTCCCACGCCGATACAATGCTTTGCCCCAACATCTTCACAGCATCGGCTGCAAAGAACACCAGCTTGCAGTTACAGGGAGATAGACAATACGACAAGACAAGAAGGTACGCTGAAGAAGATGGTGAAGAAGAAATTGCAGAAACTGGCAGAGCGGATTTGGTCTGACGTATCGTATATCCTTCCCGTGCCGTTAAACGTCACATAGGGCGCGTAAAGTAGTTCGCCAGTTTTTCCTGTCTTCAGCGAGTCTTTCAACCTCATCAAAGGATTTATGCTTGTTAATTTGGCCTCTCTTAACAATGTCCTCTTCAGAGTTTCACGTGGTCTGCCTCTTTCTCTTTGGCTTATTGTGTTCCACTTGATAGCTTGTTAATACTAAAGATACAAGAAGGAAATTAAAAGGACAGCTATCGCTCTTCAAAAACTGAAACAAATAAATAAGCCATAGAGAGGAACAGACAGAATTATAAAAATAAGATTTTTATGGGCATGCATTTTTCCCATCGCAATATATGCCTGTGAGACATGGACACTTAACAAAGCAGCTGAGAAACACATAAATGCCTTTAAATGCTATAGAAAAGTTTCAAATATCATGGACACAAAAAAGAACAAATATATCCATTCTACAAAAACTTAATATTGAAGAAGGCTGGCTAGTAAATAGGATAAAACACAGAAAACTTAAATATTTTGGACACATCAAATGTCATTATAATCAAGAGAAGACCGTCTTGGAAAGATACATAGTGGGAACACGAAAGAGAGGAAGACCAAAGTGAAAATGGCTGCAAGATATCGTTGATAA
Organism: Achatina immaculata; assembly: GCA_009760885.1. NCBI lineage: Eukaryota > Metazoa > Mollusca > Gastropoda > Stylommatophora > Achatinidae > Lissachatina > Lissachatina immaculata. The sequence goes on along the minus strand of CM019703.1, from coordinate 5,110,175 downwards.
TCTGCAAATGGATGCATCAGCAGCAGGCCATCTTGCTTACAACAGAGAGGCCTACAGGAGAGCTGGTAGGGAAGGCAAAGTTCCGCAAGGGACATTTAAATGACTTAGTTTAGAAACAATATGACTGTTGTCAAATACACTATATCTTTCATAAGTATGTTAAAAGTGGAAAGCCATATACGTTTATTTGATCCATTTTTGACGACACAAAACTTCGAAATACCGAAATACTTCCACTTTTTTGGTAATGGTGGGTAAAATATGGTTAGCGGGATAGGGGTATCATTTATCAAAGGAGAAATAAGACGTCTCCTTACCTCCGTCAGACTAAGGGACACCCTTAGGCAAGGTGGAGTACCCGTATAGCCCCCCGATCAGGGTGACATGAGGCCATGGTACCATGTAGTGAATGGAGTGGAAGAGCAGCCACAGATAATGTTGGTTATAGTCACCATTCTATGATGGCAGACAAATGACATCAATGTAGGTACAATGGCTACGATCACTGAGTAGTACAGTCACTGCCCGGAAGGAAAGCAATGGTAAACTATCATCCGGAAATATAACAAGAAACCCAAACAGCAACACGGAAAGTCAAATAGGAAAAAGATCTGGTGCTGAGGCCCCCAGGCCAGATAGATCTAATTTTAAAACAGGAGAAGAGTGAGACAGATATCAGTACTAGTAATTGTGATGACGGACAAATTCCTGACGGTGTTACTAAGAAAAACCCCTGCATCAAGTTAAAAAGAAAAATAAGAGTAGGAACATGGAATGTAAGAAGTATGTATGAGGGGAAGTATCAAATAATGAGTGACGAGATGAAAAGAACAGGGATGCATATTTTCGGAACCTGTGAACATCGATGGAAAGGATCAGGACACTTCGAGAATGAGAATGATAATACCTTTACATACTCTGGTGGAGAATTAGGAGGAAAGAATGGATTGGTTTTTAACTTGTACAAATCAACATCAAAAGCATTACTAGGTTACAATATAGTAAGTGATAGAATCCTCACTATCAGACGTAAGGCTACTCCTAGAAATGTAACAATCATCCAGATATATGCACCTACATCAGCAGCAGAAGAAGAGGAAGTAGAAGACTTTTATAACACACTGCATACGACGATAGATTAGGTACCGAAAAATGATAATGTATCAATAATGCGGGATTTTAATGCACAGAGTGGTACAGTAAGAGCAGAAGATGAAGGACATGTTGTAAGGAAATTTAGCATAGGACATAGAAATGAGGCAGGTGACAATCTAGTGACTTTTTGCATGGAAAATGAGCTAATGATTGCTAACACACTTTTTAAACAACGTTCAAGAAGACTTTACACATGGACATCACCTGATTGGAAAACCAAGAATAAAATAGATTACATTTTAGAGCAAAGAATGTGGAGATCAAGTATAACATCAGCAAAAACTTTACCAGGTGCTGATTATGACACGGAGGAAGAGTTATTAATAGCAGACATGAAGATAAAGATAAAAAGACAGTTACGGAATCAACACCACTCCGCTTTGATCTTACAAAAACACCAAAACAAAACGGTATAGAAGTGAAGAACCGTTTCGAAATCCTGATGGCTGTACAGGAGAAGATGACACCAGATGATTTGCTTACATAGGCCAGAGCTATCTTTATAACAACATCTAAAGGCATTGTTCTAGTAAAGAAAACACAAAAGAAGTGATGGATTACAGCAGGCACACTAGAATTGATAAAACAATATAGAGAAATGAAGACGGAATGGAAAGTGACAAACAACAACATAGAGGAAAATAAATATTTTACAAAAGAAGTACAAAGAAACATAAGAAAAGACAAATACAACACATACAAGATTGTTGTGAAAGAACAGAAGGACATCAGAAGTGTGGAAGAGATAGCGAAATGAGATATTGACGAGAAATGCCACACCTAAGCTAAATGTAATTTGTGACAAGATGGGGAATACCTTGACAGAGACAGATAAAATTCTAGAAAAATGGAAGGTATATTGCAGAGGAATGTATGACTGTGAAAGCAGAAATCAACAGTGTGAATTATTATTGGAGGAGAAAGAACCCGAACCAGCAGTAGAAGAAGTTTTATGGGCAAAAAGAATCTGAAAAATGGTAAATCACCAGGATGTGATGAGATAACAGCTGAACTTATTAAAGCAGGAGGAAAGGAATGTGCAACAATCTATCATGCACTATGTAAAAAGATATGGCATTCAGGTATTTGGCCAAAAGAATGGAAAAGAACTGTATTCATACCATTGCCAAAAAAGGCTTACTTGAAATTATGCACAAACTACATAACTGTTGCCCTGAATAGTCATGCCAGAAAAATTATGTTAAAAATCATAATGGGTAGACTTCGTAAGAAAATAGAAGAATCAGTCAATATGATCCAAGCTGGTTTCAGGCAAGGAATAGGATCAATAGGTCATATATTCAATATAAGATTAATAATGGAAAAATGCAGAGAGTTTAATGTGAATTTATATTTATCATTTATAGACTACTCAAAGGCATTTGAATGTGTACAACAGGAAATAATGGAATAAACGGGATTTCCAACACATTTGATACAATTAACATCATTGCTGTATCTAGACCAAGAAGCAGCAGTAAGAATAAATGGTGAAACAACAACTTGGTTTGACATAAAACAAGGGGTCCGTCAGGGGTGTATATTGTTGCCTTACTTATTTAACTTGTATGCTGAGAATATAATGAGGAATGTTAGAGAAGATGTAGACAAAGAATATTACGATGCCCTAACAATTGGAGGTTATGAAATACCAGAGATTAGATATGCTGATGACACAGTATTACTGTCCACAACACAAAAAGGAATGGAAAAAATAATTATATCAATTCATACGAACACCGAAGAGCAAAACATCTATCTTAATGTGAAGAAAGCTAAATTGATGATAACTGACAAAATAAACCAGGAAACTAAAATATGTATCAATGAGGAAAAGCTAGAATAAGTGGAGAGTTTTGAATATCTTGGATCACTACTAACTAATAATGGAGATACAATGTGGAAACTTAAAAGAAGGACATCTATCGCTCTTCAGAAAGTAAAACAACTAAAGAATCTGTGCAGAGGAACAGACAGAACTAAAAAAATAAGATTTTAAAGGGCATGTAATTTTCCCATCCCAACATATGCCTGTGAGACCTGGACACTTAACAAAACAGCTGAGAAACATATAAATGCCTTTGAATGTAAATGCTACAGAAGAGTTCTTCAAATATCATGGACACAAAAAAGATACAATATATCCATACTACAAGAACTTAATATTGAAGAAGGCTGGCTAGTAAAGAGGATTAAAGAGAGAAACTTAAATATTTTGGACACATTAAACGTCATGATAATCTAGAGAAGACCGTCTTGGAAGGGTACATAATGGGAAAAAGAAAGAGAAGAAGACCAAGGCGAAGATGGCTGCAAGACATCGTTGATGATCTGCAAATGGATGCATCAGCAACAAGGCATCTTGCGTACAACCGAGAGGCCTACAGGAGTGCTGTTAGGGAGGCAAAGTTCCACAAGGGACATGAAAGTGAATGAAATGGTAGATAAAATATGAAAGAACATGCTTTAGCGTTCTGACTATTAAACGAGAAAGAAGATAATACATTAGCTATAGCAAATTACTAACAAAGAGATTCTTTGTGTCTCGTTTTGTCTAAATTATGATCGTTTTTTGAAGGCTAGGATTCAAATAAATATTGGATATTTTGTGGGATAAAATAATATTAACTATTCTATTTTCTCCCTGCTGAGAGGACAAAAATATGCTCGAATTTTTGGAGTGTGAGATTTTCGTTGCAAAATATTCATTTTATTCTGTCTATGTTCCTCGTAGATATTCTTCAAATGTCCCATTGTTTTCTTAATTTTAATGTTCTATCCTAAAATTGCAAAGAACACTACAAAGCTTGTGATCCATGGACCGTACTTTAATGCATGGTTCTTTGGCACATTTGGTCTCTCCATAGCTCTCTGAATATCACATTCGGAATCACGGCTTGTGCAAAAGCCACAAGAGTATGGACATTTCTGGGACATAAATTCTTGTAATGTTTTATCTTTACATATACCAGACTTTGCCATAATCTGACAACCTTTATCATAATCTATGCACAGTTCCTTGCCTTTGCCACAAAAATTGCATGTTTTGGCGCATACTTTTTTCATTCTTCGTAATTCAACCAAGCAAAGACGGTTTTCTTTCAAGACAGTGCAATTATTTAGCAAATCAATACATTTATGTTTGTCTCTGTGCACTAAAGAACATATACTTTCTATGTCATACACTGGCTCTAGGGACTGATTAATGGACGAGCACAGAATAAGGGCAGGAGTGTTATATATTGATCCTGCATCACACCAACACTGACATGAGGTTTTCCATCCAGATGTTGTGAAAGCACAAAGCCATTGAATGGACATTTTCTATTATAATTCACACATTTAGCTCTTTTGGCGCAGTCGTAAGCAAGGTTTAAAAGTTTTATATCTCTAAAAGACAAATATGATAGACGACCAATTATATCATGGTAATGTAGATCCAGTGTTATTATATCATACGAATAGTGCATGATACTTCTGTAGTCGTATTCAATATTGAAAGATAAAACTAGGCTCGATTTAATCTTGCGATAATTATCAGCGGGTACGTCATGCTGCGGATCTTCGCTTATTCGAATATATTTGTCGCGATCAGGGCGACCATGCTCATGAATAAGACCCAGGGCGTGTCCAACTTCATGGAGTATTGTGCGTTGTTCAGTACAAAGAGGTCTCAGGAATACAGTTGCTCCTTTCTTTGAACTCACGTAGCCAACAGTTGCGCTACAAGAGGTCCAATCCGTAAACGCTATTTTATGAATTGCGGTATCATTAGTCTATTCTAATCTCAGACAGGTATACGTCATATATTCTTGGATAGACGTTCTGATGATGTCTGAATAGGGCATCAGCTTTGGTAAAATTGTATAAGGCACGTATGCATTAGGCCATCTAGTATTTTTACTTTTTCTAATAGCCCTTTCCTCGACTTTTTAGTCGTTTGGCTCTAACATCGATTTGAAGTCATCCAAGGACATCATTATATCAAATTCGTACTTAATCATAATCTTGCTGTCTTTCGTGACGTAAAAAGACTCCATAGCGTCTAACCCTGCAGCATTTATGATATCAGAATCAACCGAACTGGATACTGATGTTATCTGTGAATGAGAGAAAATATTTATTTCAGTATATATTCGTAGAACATAATCTGTGAATGAGAGAAAATATTTATTTCAGTATATATTCGTAGAACATAATCTGTGAATGAAAAATTAATCTTAAGATTCGTCTGGTGTTTTGTTCTTCTGACAACAGTCATAGTTCCATTTTAGTAGATAAGTTCTCTGTACAATGTATATTTTAACGTACTTTTTTATCGTAGCTCTCATTAGTGTCTTTATTAACTGCTTTTTTCTGATTTAAAAAAAATCAATCTCACAATTATTAAAATAAATTTCATTTCAAATTCTAATCATGTTTCTTTCCATTTAGTTAGACGTAGTTATATTTACGCTCCGAACACCGTACCCCCAAAATGCCTGAATGGCATGGAAGCAGGAATTTTACCTTACCTTTTAGTTGTATTTATAACTCACTCTTCTGTTATGATTTTAGTTATATATTTATTATTTATGGTATAATCTCGGTTTAGTCCCCCTGGGAATAATTCTATTAAGAACACACTTATCTTAACATAGTCTTTGTGAAACAGGGAACACTAGATCTGATTGCTTAAAAAACTCTGACCTACTCCTGTAGCCCAGAAACCTGTAACAACTAAGACTGTTTGTTATTGTTATAAGATATAATGCCACCCTCTTATAAGGCAGAATTTTTAGGGAACAGAACGTTCTGTAAAAGAAAGAGGGAACATAGAACTGGGAAATCTGCTAGTAGCCTGTTGTATTTTATAGGAATGTCAGATAACTCAGACAAAATGCTTTGTATGCTAAGAAAACTCACTCGCTTGTGGGAAAATTAACAAGCACTATTACCCCTCCTAGAACAGAAGGCAATCTAGCTTTTCACATTGCACAATAGATGGAGTTAGGATCTTGGCCTAGGGCCGCTGTGGGCTGTTTGGGATGGTGGATGGATGGGGACACAGAGATCACCCGCGGGTATGAGGAACGTCTAATGGAATTTTACGAGAAAAGGATATGGGTCTCTACAACAAAGACTATCAGAATGAGGCAAACAAAGCAGCCAGCAGACTACAGGTGACTGGGAATTTATGTCCCAGAAATGTCCATACTCTTGTGGCTTTTGCACAAGCCGTGATTCCGAATGTGATATTCAGAGAGCTATGGAGAGACCAAATGTGCCAAAGAACCATGCATTAAAGTACGGTCCATGGATCACAAGCTTTGTAGTGTTCTTTGCAATTTTAGGATAGAACATTAAAATTAAGAAAACAATGGGACATTTGAAGAATATCTACGAGGAACATAGACAGAATAAAATGAATATTTTGCAACGAAAATCTCACACTCCAAAAATTCGAGCATATTTTTGTCCTCTCAGCAGGGAGAAAATAGAATAGTTAATATTATTTTATCCCACAAAATATCCAATATTTATTTGAATCCTAGCCTTCAAAAAACGATCATAATTTAGACAAAACGAGACACAAAGAATCTCCTTGTTAGTAATTTGCTATAGCTAATGTATTATCTTCTTTCTCGTTTAATAGTCGGAACGCTAAAGCATGTTCTTTCATATTTTATCTACCATTTCATTCACTTTCATGTCCCTTGTGGAACTTTGCCTCCCTAACAGCACTCCTGTAGGCCTCTCGGTTGTACGCAAGATGCCTTGTTGCTGATGCATCCATTTGCAGATCATCAACGATGTCTTGCAGCCATCTTCGCCTTGGTCTTCTTCTCTTTCTTTTTCCCATTATGTACCCTTCCAAGACGGTCTTCTCTAGATTATCATGACGTTTAATGTGTCCAAAATATTTAAGTTTCTCTCTTTAATCCTCTTTACTAGCCAGCCTTCTTCAATATTAAGTTCTTGTAGTATGGATATATTGTATCTTTTTTTGTGTCCATGATATTTGAAGAACTCTTCTGTAGCATTTACATTCAAAGGCATTTATATGTTTCTCAGCTGTTTTGTTAAGTGTCCAGGTCTCACAGGCATATGTTGGGATGGGAAAATTACATGCCCTTTAAAATCTTATTTTTTAGGTTCTGTCTGTTCCTCTGCACAGATTCTTTAGTTGTTTTACTTTCTGAAGAGCGATAGATGTCCTTCTTTTAAGTTTCCACATTGTATCTCCATTATTAGTTAGTAGTGATCCAAGATATTCAAAACTCTCCACTTATTCTAGCTTTTCCTCATTGGTACATATTTTAGTTTCCTGGTTTATTTTGTCAGTTATCATCAATTTAGCTTTCTTCACATTAAGATAGATGTTTTGCTCTTCGGTGTTCGTATGAATTGATATAATTATTTTTTCCATTCCTTTTTGTGTTGTGGACAGTAATACTGTGTCATCAGCATATCTAATCTCTGGTATTTCATAACCTCCAATTGTTAGGGCATCGTAATATTCTTTGTCTACATCTTCTCTAACATTCCTCATTATATTCTCAGCATACAAGTTAAATAAGTAAGGCAACAATATACACCCCTGACGGACCCCTTGTTTTATGTCAAACCAAGTTGTTGTTTCACCATTTATTCTTACTGCTGCTTCTTGGTCTAGATACAGCAATGATGTTAATTGTATCAAATGTGTTGGAAATCCCGTTTATTCCATTATTTCCCAACGTTTCTGGTGTTGTACACATTCAAATGCCTTTGAGTAGTCTATAAATGATAAATATAAATTCACATTAAACTCTCTGTATTTTTCCATTTTTAATCTTATATTGAATATATGACCTCTTGATCCTATTCCTTGCCTGAAACCAGCTTGGATCATATTGACTGATTCTTCTATTTTCTTACGAAGTCTACCCATTATGATTTTTAACATAATTTTTCTGGCATAACTATTCAGGGCAACAGTTATGTAGTTTGTGCATAATTTCAAGTAAGCCTTTTTTGGCAATGGTATGAATACAGTTCTTTTCCATTCTTTTGGCCAAATACCTGAATGCCATATCTTTTTACATAGTGCATGATAGATTGTTGCACATTCCTTTCCTCCTGCTTTAATAAGTTCAGCTGTTATCTCATCACATCCTGGTGATTTACCATTTTTCAGATTCTTTTTGCCCATAAAACTTCTTCTACTTTTGGTTCGGGTTCTTTCTCCTCCAATAATAATTCACACTGTTGATTTCTGCTTTCACAGTCATACATTCCTCTGCAATATACCTTCCATTTTTCTAGAATTTTATCTGTCTCTGTCAAGGTATTCCCCATCTTGTCACAAATTACATTTAGCTTAGGTGTGGCATTTCTCGTCAATATCTCATTTCGCTATCTCTTCCACACTTCTGATGTCCTTCTGTTCTTTCACAACAATCTTGTATGTGCTGTATTTGTCTTTTCTTATGTTTCTTTGTACTTCTTTTGTAAAATATTTATTTTCCTCTTTGTTGTTGTTTGTCACTTTCCATTCCGTCTTCATTTCTCTATATTGTTTTATCAATTCTAGTGTGCCTGCTGTAATCCATCACTTCTTTTGTGTTTTCTTTACTAGAACAATGCCTTTAGCTGTTGTTATAAAGATAGCTCTGGCCTATGTAAGCAAATCATCTGGTGTCATCTTCTCCTGTACAGCCATCAGGATTTCGAAACGGTTCTTCACTTCTATACCGTTTTGTTTTGGTGTTTTTGTAAGATCAAAGCGGAGTGGTGTTGATTCCGTAACTGTCTTTTTATCTTTATCTTCATGTCTGCTATTAATAACTCTTCCTCCGTGTCATAATCAGCACCTGGTAAAGTGTTTTCTGATGTTATACTTGATCTCCACATTCTTTGCTCTAAAATGTAATCTATTTTATTCTTGGTTTTCCAATCAGGTGATGTCCATGTGTAAAGTCTTCTTGGATGTTGTTTAAAAAGTGTGTTAGTAATCATTAGCTCATTTTCCATGCAAAAAGCCACTAGATTGTCACCTGCCTCATTTCTATGTCCTATGCTAAATTTCCCTACAACATGTCCTTCATCTTCTGCTCTTACTGTACCACTCTGTGCATTAAAATCCCGCATTATTGATACATTATCATTTTTCGGTACCTAATCTATCGTCGTTTGTAGTGTGTTATAAAAGTCTTCTACTTCCTCTTCTTCTGCTGCTGGTGTGGGTGCATATATCTGGATGAGTGTTACATTTCTAGGAGTAGCCTTACATCTGATAGTGAGGATTCTATCACTTACTATGTTGTAACCTAGTAATGCTTTTGATGTTGATTTGTACAAGTTAAAAACCAATCCATTCTTTCCTCCTAATTCTCCACTAGAGTATGCAAAGGTATTATCATTCTCATTCTCGAAGTGTCCTGATCCTTTCCATCGATGTTCACAGGTTCCGAAAATATGCATCCCTGTTCTTTTCATCTCGTCACTCATTATTTGATACTTCCCCTCATACATACTTCTTACATTCCATGTTCCTACTCTTATTTTTCTTTTTAATTTGATGCAGGGGTTTTTCTTAGTAACACCGTCAGGAATTTGTCCGTCATCACAATTACTAGTACTGATCTCTGTCTCACTCTTCTCCTGTTTTAAAATTAGATCTATCTGGCCTGGGGGCCTCAGCACCAGATCTTTTTCCTATTTGACTTTCCATGTTGCTGTTTGGGTTTCTTGTTATATTTCCAGATGATAGTTTACCATTGCTTTCCTTCCGGGCAGTGACTGTACTACTCAGTGATCGTAGCCATTGTACCTACATTGATGTCATTTGTCTGCCATCATAGAATGGTGACTATAACCAACATTATCTGTGGCTGCTCTTCCACTCCATTCACCACATGATACCATGACCTCATGTCACCCTGATCGGGGGGCTATACGGGTACTCCACCTTGCCCAAGGATGTCCCTTAGTCTGACGGAGGTAAGGAGATGTCTTATTTCTCCTTTGATAAATGATACCCCTATCCCGCTAACCATATTTTACCCACCATTACCAAAAAAGTGGAAGTATTTCGGTATTTCGAAGTTTTGTGTCGTCAAAAATGGATCAAATAAACGTATATGGCTTTCCACCTTTAACATACATATGAAAGATATAGTGTATTTGACAACAGCCGTATTGTTTCTAAACTAAGTCATTTAAATGTCCCTTGCGGAACTTTGCCTTCCCTACCAGCTCTCCTTTAGGCCTCTCTGTTGTAAGCAAGATGGCCTGCTGCTGATGCATCCATTTGCAGATTATCAACGATGTCTTGCAGCCATTTTCACTTTGGTCTTCCTCTCTTTCGTGTTCCCACTATGTATCTTTCCAAGACGGTCTTCTCTTGACTATAATGACATTTAATGTGTCCAAAATATTTAAGTTTTCTCTGTTTTATCCTATTTACTAGCCAGCCTTCTTCAATATTAAGTTTTTGTAGAATGGATATATTTGTTCTTTTTTTTGTCCATGATATTTGAAACTTTTCTATCGCATTCAAAGGCATTTATGTGTTTCTCAGCTGCTTTGTTAAGTGTCCATGTCTCACAGGCATATATTGCGATGGGAAAAATGCATGCCCAAAAATTCTTAATTTTATAGTTCTGTCTGCTCCTCTCTATGGCTTATTTATTTGTTTCAGTTTTTGAAGAGCGATAGCTGTCCTTTTAATTTCCCTCTTGTATCTTTATTATTAACAAGCTATCAAGTGGAACACAATAGGCCAAAGAGAAATAGGCAGACCACGTGAATCTCTAAAGAGGACATTGTTAAGAGAGGCCAAATTAACAGACATAAATCCTTTGATGAGGTTGAAAGACTCGCTGAAGACAGGAAAAACTGGCGAACTACTTTGCGTGCCCTATGTGACGTTTAACGGCACGGGAAGGATATACGATATAAGTTAAGATCTCTATTATTAGTTAGTAATGATCCAAAACTCTCCACATTTGCCAAATTGTATTCATTGATACATATTTCAGCTGCCTTATTTGTTTTGTTAATTGTCATTAATTTAGTTGTCTTCGCATTAAGATAAAAGTTTTTTTCTTCACTGTTCTTCCGGACTGACATAAGTAGTTTTTCCATTCCTTTTTGTTTATGGACAGTAATACTGTGTCATCAGCATATCTAATATCTGGTATTTCGTAATTTTTATTGTTTCTAAACTCAGTCATCAATATTCTACTGCGACTGAACATCAAATGTTCATTTATATAGGAATATATGCAAGATGAGGCAGACCACGGGAAACTCTAAGGAGGACACTGTTAAGATAGGCCATTCGTTTATGAGATTGAAAAGCTCGCCGAAAACAGGAAAAATTGGCGAACTACCTTGCGAGCTCAATGTGACAATTAACGGAAGGGGAAGGATATAAAATATAAGATAAGTTATGCACGATAAACACAGTCATCAATATTCTACTATGATTGAACATCGGATTTTTATTTAAATATCACCATACCATATATAGTAGCTCTAAAGGATGTAAACATGTTTGTGAAATAAAACTGGAGCGATTTCTACAAGAACAAGAATTAAACGAAAATAAACAAATATTTTACATGTAATTTATAAAATTCGATCTACATGACATATATGGAGGAAAACTGAGCTGTGATTAAAGAAAGGAAAACAAGCGAAACTGACTCTATGTAATACTGATGCAACTAATATATTATAGAGCGAACATTATCTAAAAATGTCCATTCTATCATGTAATCGGGGTAGAGCTGCCTTCTTTTTTTTTGTATTTCTTTTGAACGATGTCGTACAATGGTGTTAACCAGGACAAAAAACAAACGCATGGCCTATACAGTTTTCAAATACACAATAAACGCTGTTTAATATGCAAAGCTGGCCTTTATTATCCTAACTTTAGCCAACGTTTAAACACTTTCTTCTCTCTAAACCAGGCTCGATCTGTACAAGAAAACCCTTGCATACTCTACTTTGCACCTCTGGAATTCCCTCTCCAAACATTTACAATCCATAAGTGGTACTTATCTTTTATCTTTTATTTCCATTTCTTTTCAGTATTTACTTGAATGCAGTTATATGTATCGTCTCACAATGTTGATTCGCCGGTCATAAAGTTGTGGATTGAAATAGCAGAATTCAGTAGACAGTGATTTGTTTTAAAATTATCTTAATGAATTGGAAAGAATGGCATAGTATTAACACCAATTAAAGAGGAAAAACAAAGATATACCGAACACTTCAAAAAAAAAAAACATAATCGACCACACAAATACGAATTAATAAATCTTGAAACAGATTTACCAGTAACCGATTTACCAGTCCAACAACTAAATGTCTACTTAGATGAAATTACATTGAATGAAAGTGAAATAGCTATGAATTTAATGGCTAACAACAAAGCTGCAGTTGAAGATGAAATAACAGCTGAAAAGTTAAAAGCTAATAACATTGACAACATGAGCCAACTGCAAAGAATGTATAATAAAGTTTGGAAAGAGGAAAAGGTCACTTCTAAATGGAAAAAGATATCACTGCTAAAATACCCCCCCCCCCCCGCCCCACCAGAAAAAAAGACAACCATAGCGATTTCAATTACTGGAGAGTAGTAACCTTACTACCAATTGTGTAAAAAATATTTTGCATTGTTTTTTTTAAACATAATTAAAGATATAGTGGATGCTGCAATGAGAGAAGACCAGGCAGGATTTCGAAAACGGAGAAGCTGTCTTAACCAGATCTTTACTTAAGAATAATACTTGAAGAACATATTGAAAAGCAGAAACCGTTAACCCTGAACTTCATGGACTTTAAAAAGGTATTTGATAGCATACACAGAGATTCACTGTGGAGAACGTTAAGACTATATGGAATATCATCTAAAACTGTCAACACAATTAAGGACCTATACAATGGATATTTTGTGCAGTCAACACACAAGAATGAATGAGCGAATGGTTCCAGATTGAAACAGGCGTGAAACAAGGATGTATATTATCTCCCTTGCTTTCTGAAACTGCCATAGACTTCATACTGAAAAAATGCTGCACAGCTAAAACGGACATTGATTGGGTATTTGAGACCCAACTGGAAGATTTTGACTTTGCAGATGACATAACTCTTATCAGTGACAATGTGAAATGAATGCAAATAAAAACAGATACCCTGTCTTCATGGCTAGTAAAGAAAATGACTTGAAATTAACAAGAATAAAACAAAAATAATGAAATTTCTCATTAACCACGAAGAACAAATATACGTAGAAGGAACAGACGTTGAAGAAGTAAACCAATTTTGCACATCTCAGTAGCTACATAGACCAGGATGATGGAACCAGAAAGCAAGTTAGAATTAGAATCGCCAAAGCAGCATTCACCTTCAATAAATTTGAGAAAATATGGCATTCAAAAGTTATTGGCACCAAAATCAAGTTAAGATTATTCAATTCAAGTGTAATATTCACCATCATTTATGCATGTGAAAGCTGGAAAACACCTAAAGAAATAGACAACAAGTTAGACTCTTTCTAAAATAAATGCCTAACGAAAATACTCGGTATAAAGTGGAACGAATTCAAGAACAGCACAGAGATAGGATAGATGAGCAAACAACAACCTGTCTCATGAGTAATCAGGAAAACAAGATGAACATAAGTCGGTGACATGATGAGAAGAAAGAGTCAGAGAATCCCCAGAACAAGCTATCAAGTAGAAAACAACAGGCTCAAGAAAAAGAGGTCGACCACGCAAAACTCTAAAGAGGACAATTTAAGAGAGGCCGGTTTAGTGGGCAAAAAATCCCTTGATGAGGTTTAAAATTTAGCCGAAAACAGAAAAACTTGGGAAACTACCATGCGAGCCCTATGTGACATTTAACGGCACGGGAAGGATGTAAGATTCTTGTACTAAATCAAATGTGTGATAAGAATGAAAGATAGCTGATGAACGAGAGAATTTCAGAAGGGCTTTCTGCCCAATTCTGCACCATTTGAAAATTTTTAAAAAGCGTTCTTCATTTTATCTATCTATTTGTCTGTCTATCTGTGTGTCTGTCTGTCTCGTGTGTGGATGTCTATTACACAAACACGAATACACTCTCAAATCCATTATAACACTGGAGAATAATTATTTATTTTGAAACTTATGCTACAAAAACCCACAAGACAAGTCACAAGAACAAAGAACATGAATGAATGTGCAGAGTAATTTTAGGAAGACAAAAGCGATAAAATTAAAATTTAAACGCAGAAATATTTTATCTCTGAAACAAACATACATGCAGTACCGATATAAAAAATTATGAAACAAAAATATATGCATTGATAGAAGAAATTAGGAAACAAACATACATGCAGTCCTGATAGAAAAAAAATTATGACAAAACATACATGGAGTATTGATATACATTATTTTTGAAACAAAAATTTATTCAGTAGTGATAGAAGAAATTATGAAACAAACTACACAGAAACATGACTGTCATCAATTGTACAAAAGCTAAACTGAACCCATGTCAACCAACATAAGATTATAATATTTACGCTACCTTTCTGTACATTCTTAGCCCTGAAACACAAATTCTTAAAATTAACAAAAACTCGTAAAAAATCGCAATTTAATGTCCTGTATGTGGTTCATATTATTATAAAATAATGAAAAAGGTAGATAGAGGTGTATGGTGCAGTTTTATAAAGTGAGGGAGGGAGTGAGTAAGGTGAGAAAAAACGAATAGAAAGTATGAGAATGTATAAATGAAAAACACACAACATCCGATATTTCGGCGTGAGCCTTTTTCGAGGATTACATGCACACACGAGACAAAAATAAAAATAAAAAAACGAAGAACTTATCTGAATATGGCTTCCTCCAAAAGTAGAAAACAGAAGTGTGTGTAGTAGAAGGAACGACCACGCTGATCACAACAGAGGATACCAGATAGGGCCAATCGTAAAGAAGAGGTGGAGAGAGAGGAGGAAAACAAGTGGTAGAAAGGGGTGGGGGAAAGGCAATAGAAACATTATAGCCGCTAGAGGAGGTGTCGGGGGGGGGGAGGGAAATGGGGTAGATAGAGGTGTAAGCCAGATAGAGGGGTAGATAGAGGTGTAAGCGTAAGCCAGTCTCCCTTATGTACTTCAAACAGCAATGTTTGCACATGATAGCATAAATAACATTGCGTGAAGTACAGGTGAGACCATCCTGAACTGATAACGTGGACTTAGGGAAGGAGATCTGGCTAGCCTCGACAACAAATGGACAAGTGTTGCATCTACGGCGTCCGCAACGTCTGGTACCATAAAAAGTGTCATCTGTCTTAAGATGACTACGAATTAAAAGATCCCTGAGGTTCTTGTCCCGTCTATAGGCTACCAATGGGGGTTCCCAAAAAAAGTTCACGTGTCTCAGGCTCGGTCTGGAGGAGATGGAGATGGCGAAACAGTATGTTTTTAACTGCCAAGCTATGAGGGTGATACATGAGTACCAGTTTAACTCTGTCCAAGCTACAGTGCGGTTTAGGGGTGAGGGCTTGTTGCCGTGATATATGGCTGATGGGGTTCCAAGATGACGAGAGAATATGTTCTGGATAGCCGCGTTGACGGAAGAAATCTAGCATTTTATGGCCTTGATTCTGGAAATCCAAATCCTCATTACACAAACGTCGCAACCTAAGAAGCTGGGAAAAAGGAATAGAGTCCTTATACGATCTGGGATAGGAGGAAGAGTACAGGAGGTAGCTGTGAGAGTCTGTAGGTTTATAGTGGATAGACGTAGTAAGGCCGATAGTAACTGCAATGTCAAGAAAGTTAGCGGAAGTAGCAGAGATATGGGAGGTGAAAGAAATGACAGGATTGTACTCCTTAACAAAACTGATAAAATTGTTAAGATCTTCCTCTGGCATTGATGTGACCCCAGTGCTGTCATCTATGTAGCGTTTATAGAAGGCGGGAAAAGGGCCTCTAAAGGCTCTCAGAACCTTGTGTTCGAAGTGGCCCATGAACAGACACGAGTAGCTGGGCCCCATCTTGGTACCCATGGCTACACCACTAATCAGGTCGAAGTAAAGGCCATTGAATTCAAAAGAATTTAGCTGGAAGACAAGTCGTGTAAGGCGCTGAATAGTAAACGTAGGAATAGAGGGACTGCGTCTTTTGTTCAGAAAGAACTTGACGGCCTGAAATCCCTGATCATGCGGGATGGATGTGTATAAGGATACTACATCAGGGGTGTTGTCGCCATCCCTTTTATCTGTCTTATAAAATAATGACCTCCGTTTCCATAAATTTGGCATCCTCTCTTTCATTTTTTCGCCTACATCCAAATTATTCATTATTTATTTCTTTGTTTATTTTGCATCTAATTCTTTGCTTGAAAGATTTATAGTGGCATCTTTGTCACGTGGGTTAGTAAATTTTAGTTCTAAAATTAGCCGGTACATTCTACTGTGTGTGCTTTCTACGATAACACAGTAGACAGTGATACTCCGGTGTGTACACTGTGTTGTAAATACATTTCATTCGCCTTTCATTTTATCTGCTCTATAAAATATTCTATTAGTTTCAACATTTCCGTGTTTGAATTATTTAGGCATGTAGTCTTTATTTTTGCTATTACTATTATACTAGAATGGCCTAGGGAGCAGATAACAGCACCAATCAGAGTGGAATATTCTCCATTCTCATCATTCATTCATTTGCATGTCCATTGCGGAACTTTGCCTCCCTAACAGTACTCCAGTAGGCCTCTGGGTTGTGAGCAAGATGGCCTGCTGCTGATGCATCCATTTGCAGATCATCAACGATGTCTTGCAGCCATCTTCGCCTTGGTCTTCCTCTCTTTCTTTTCCCCATTAAGTACCCTTCAAAGACAGTTTTCTCTAGATTATCATGATGTTTAATGTGTCTAAAATGTTTACGTTTTCTCTGTTTAATGCTCTTTACTAGCCAGCCTTCTTTAAAATTAAGTTCTTGTAGTATGGATATATTTGTTCTTTTTTGTGTCCATGATATTTGAAGAACTCCGCTGTAGCATTTATATTCAACGGCATTTATGTGTTTCTCAGCTGTTTTGTTAGGTGTCCAGGTCTCACAGGCATATGTCTCGATGGGAAAGATGCATGCCCTTAAATATCTTATTTTTATAGTTCTATCTGTTCCTCTCCACAGATCCTTTAGTTGTTTTACTTTCTGAAGAGCAATAGATGTCCTCCTTATAATTTCTCTCTTTGTGTCTCCATTATTAGTTAGCAGTGATCCAAGATATTCAAAACTCTCTACTTCTTCGAGTTTTTTCTCATTGAACAGCTGACTGTTTGTTTTGTCAGTTGTCATCAATTTAGTTTTCTTCACATTAAGATAGATGTTTTGCTCTTCGCTGTTCTTACGAACTGACATAATTAGTTTTTCCATTCCTTTTGTGTTGTGGACAGCAATACTGTGTCATCAGCATATCTAATCTCTGGTATTTCATAACCTCCAATTGTTATGGCATCGTAATATTCTTTATCTATATCTTCTCTAACATTCCTCAGTAAGAACTATGAAAGAAATTATTGGAACACACTGTGCTGTGATATGATATCATTCATGTTGCTGCCTGTGTGGCTTATTTTATTTCTCTACTGTGTGTTAAGCAATAGGCAAAATTTGTCACTACTGTATTTCCATAGCAACACAACAATAACTTCTAGGTTCGCCACTAGTACAACTAATATACCAGTGCCACAATGATCAAGAACTGGACTTCCATTCATTCAAACTGACTGACAGAAGAATTTCCAACAACTCAAACCTCCACCTAGATTTAAAAGTTAACATTTATTAATGAAGAAAATGAGTGCTGAACTGATGAGTGATGTGATGAAGCCAAATTGCTTGAAAAGTAGACAGATTCCAGGCATGATTACTCCACTGGGAAGAAACAACAACCCTACTATACTAAACCAAAAATATACAACTCATAATTTTTCCGAAAGAACCACACAATCCAATGAATTAAAAATAAAACACACAATAGCACTCTACATCCTGAATGTAGCACAGGTAACTACTTGTCGTCCTATTAAGGACAACAGTAACAGACAGAACTGCTACATTTCAACTCTAACTATATAAAAACTTCCCTCAACGAACTTCACAAACTTTTACTGACTGTCTGCATCTCCTAACGCAATCTAATCATCCAAAAATAAGTCAGTCATAATCATATTAATCATAATCCTATCAATCTGAATGTACTGTAATCTGCTCTTTCTAAAATCTTTTTTATATGCTCTTCGCAAAGTCCCTAAGTTTCCCGAAGCTTCTGTCACGTGAAGCTCAAAATCACGTGAAACTCAAAAACACGTGAAACTCAAAATCACGTGAAGTCACTTGGCCTTTAGTTTTCACAAAATCCTTAACAACGCCAAAGGAAGTGAACAGAAAGGCCTTACTTTTAACATCGAAAAGACAGAGACTATTGTTATATCTAAGAAACACAATCCATCAACATGATATATTGAACAAATCTTATTATATGGAAGTGAATCATATACAGGTCTGCACAAAAATCACTGGAAGCATCAGAAATGTGGTTTATTAGAAGAATGTTGCGAATCCCCTGGACAGCAAAAATAACTAATGAAGAATGTATGAGAAGAGCTGGAGAGACAAAAAATCTTGTAAAAAATTAAGAGAGCGACAATGTATTTTTAGGACATGCAATGAGAAGAGGGGGCATTGAAAATATTATACAACAGGAAAAATTAGAGGGAAGGAGATCCAGAGTAAGAGCAAGCGAAATGATACTGGACAGTCCGACGAGATGGTATGAGAGGAGATCACCAACTGAGCTGATGGCCTGCATGAAGGATCGTGTATTCTGGAGAAGCATAATAGTCAACGCGAGTACTCTGTCAGATCTGGAAATCAGCGAACCATAGATAAAAACTGACACCATGGCTGGCGAACCAAAGCTAACAAAGACCTTGTCCCACATTTCGGTAAGCAACCTCCCCTCCCGCACTAAAAGTAGCCTGGATAACAGGGAAGGGATCGCCTTAGTCCTCCAGGGCTATGAAGTCTAGTAAAGAAGTACTATATATCCTCTACTTTTTAACTCCAATAAGGGGATGAAAATGTAGTGGCCTTAACTCTTTCCGTGCAGGAGAAGAAACACGGACGTGTCGTGGCGTGCGGGAGTAAAAACGCGGGTCTTGATAGGGTTGGGGGTATAGTTATAAAATGGAATGGAAAACAGTATTTCCATGTACTTTCGTATGCGTAATATGTGTCAAAGTATAGCTAAATGAATGAAAATTTCATAAAAGCAGAGTTTTTTAGGAAAAAAGAAGTAATGTGATGTTTTTAGACACTGATTGTGGCCAGCTCACCATCGGCTAGGTCTAGATTCGCGCTACTTACCCCTACTTACCATCTAAGATGTGTAGATCTACTTGTCGATCTCGTATTGTGACTCCGTATTGCATTTCCGCTGAATGAATGTCTGAAATAACCTCCTAACTACTCCTTCTTCTTCTTCTTC
Source organism: Achatina immaculata (assembly GCA_009760885.1). NCBI lineage: Eukaryota > Metazoa > Mollusca > Gastropoda > Stylommatophora > Achatinidae > Lissachatina > Lissachatina immaculata. Next base: position 5,090,499 of record CM019703.1, on the reverse strand, counting down.
GTTCACTTCTACCACCAAAAACCGCACTGTGATCCTTCTGAATTCACGCCTGTGGTCTTCGTTAGGTCCCGTGGTCCCCTGTGTGGTCCAAAATAGACCACACGAGTTCCACGAAAGGATCACAAGGGGTTCAGAGTATCACAGTGCTTTAGCCTGTATTCTTGGTGGGTCTCGGAAGTGGGATTGCGTGACACCGTGGTTTTCATTGCACCAGTTTGGTCTAGGGTTGGACTTTCTCACCGGAAGACCTCGACGTGTTTGGAATATCAGTGCATCCCCGCTGGGTGAGAGGCGTTAGCCCACCCAGGCCAGAGTTGGACTTTCTCACTGGAAAACCTCGACGTGTTTTGAGATACCCGTGTATCACCGCCGGGTGAGAGGTGGTTGCCCATCCAGTCCAGGGTTGGACTTTCTCACCGGAAAACCTCAGCGTGATTAGGATACGCAGACATCCCCGCCGGGTGAGAGGTGGTTGCCTATCTAGACTTCCCTGGTCCAGTGTCTCCGACTTCAGCATTTTGCGGTCGTGGCCGCTACCCTTCCTAGTTGTGACCAGGATGGAGCTTTTGTCCAGGAGGACGAATCCTCGCCACTAGTGACTTCTACCCCTGGGTTGAGCCGGTTTAGGCATTTCCCAGTATGGGCGTGTTTGGGACGGGACCGACCTCTAGGGCAGAGGTACTGTGACATTCATAGCCTTCAAGAGTCACCCCTGGTATGAGCAAGACCTGCAAAATCTCTTGGATAAACTCGCCAAAGGAAGTGAACAGAAAGGCCTTACTTTTAACATCGAAAAGACAGAGACTATGGTTATATCTAAGAAACACAATCCATCAACATGATATATTGAACAAATCTTATTATATGGAAGTGAATCATATACAGGTCTGCACAAACATCATTGGAAGCATCAGAAATGTGGTTTATTAGAAGAATGTTGCGAATCCCCTGGACAGCAAAAATAACTAATGAAGAATGTATGAGAAGAGCTGGAGAGACAAAAAATCTTGTAAAAAATTAAGAGAGCGACAATGTATTTTTAGGACATGCAATGAGAAGAGGGGGCATTGAAAATATTATACAACAGGAAAAATTAGAGGGAAGGAGATCTAGAGTAAGAGCAAGCGAAATGATACTGGACAGTCCGACGAGATGGTATGAGAGGAGATCACCAACTGAGCTGATGGCCTGCATGAAGGATCGTGTATTCTGGAGAAGCATAATAGTCAACGCCAGTCGACACGGCACCTGATGGTGATAGTGATGATGATGATGATGATGATGATGATGATGATTAACGCTAAGATGATGATGCGTTTCTAGACGCTTCTTGCACGCCTATTCTTCAAATTCCCTTGATAAAATTGAAAGACTCGCCGAGAACAGGAAAACTTGGCAAACAACTATTCTAGTCCTATGCGACGTTTAACGGCACGGTAAGGATGTAAGATTCTTCAGAAGCAGGGGCGAGTACTCTGTCAGATCTGGAAATCAGCGAACCGTAAATAAAAACTGACACCAGGGCTAACAAAGACCTTGTCCCACATTTCCGTAAGCAACCTCCCTTCCCGCACTAAAAGTAGCCTGGATAACATGGACGGGATCGCCTTAGTCCTCCAGGGCTATGAAGTCTGGTAAAGAAGTACTATATATCATCTACGTTTTAACTCCAATAAGTGGTTGAAAATATAGTGGCCTTAAATCACTGAGAAGTCAATATGATGCTGTGTCTCAACATATTCCCCAAAGAATACCAGAAAAATAGAAGAAGATTGATTGATTGATTGAGTGATTGAACTTTATTTCCGAAGGGTTAAGTCCTGGGCAGGCAGGCGGTCTGACACTTTGCTTTTTATCATACAACTTTCACTCTTTCCAGACATTTTGCCTTTTATCATACAACTTTCACTCTTTCCAGACATTTTGCGGTCGTGGCCGCTACCCTTCCTAGTTGTGACCAGGATGGAGCTTTTGTCCAGGAGGACGAATCCTCGCCACTAGTGACTTCTACCCCTGGGTTGAGCCGGTTTAGGCATTTCCCAGTATGGGCGTGTTTGGGACGGGACCGACCTCTAGGGCAGAGGTACTGTGACATTCATAGCCTTCAAGAGTCACCCCTGGTATGAGCCGGTTTAGGCAAAATTCACCAGTATGGGTGTTTATCAGGCGTTACCGACCTCTAGAGCGGAGGTGGCATGACATGTCTAGCCATCGAGTTCCACCCCTGGTGTGTGCCAGTTTAGGCATATTTCACCAGTGTAGGTGTATTTCGGACGTAGGCGGCCTCTAGAGCAGAGGTGCTGTGGTATAGCTCTCGTAGCGATACTACTGGACATACTAGGTTAAACTTCACTTTCCACCACCTTTTCCCATCGGCGCCGCACAGCAACCTTTATTTCCGCATTTACTTCCTTAACCGGGAGGAGCTTCACTCCACGCGCGGCATTTGAAAAGTCAAGCCAGCAGTGACTTAACCTCTGGGACAAGCCGGTTCATGCATTTCACCCGATATGACTGCACTCAGGACGTGGCTGACCTCCAGACCAGAGGTGCCGTGATTTGACTGTTTGCTTCGCTTTATTCTTTCAACCACCTTTTCCGCAGTGATGCTGCGCGGCAACCTCATTTGCAAATTTCTCCATTGGCCTGGAAGAGCACTGCTCCACGCACGGCAGCTGAAGATCTCGCCAACAGCGTGGTTTTGAACTAATAAAAGCGCTCTTTCCACGAGGGTCTGAGCTTGGTAAGCATGTATTAGCTCTAGAATTGCCACAGTTATCCAAGTAGGATCGTGTCATCTAAGGAACCTCGACTGATTTAATGAGCCATTCGCGGTTTCACCGTGAGACAGTGTGAACTTAGACATGCATGGCTTAATCTTTGAGACAAGCATATGACTACTGGCAGGATCAACCAGATAGCTTTCTTCACCGAACCTTTGTCGGATATCTGCCGACAGACCGACGCGGGGCAAGGGAGACAGCGCTCTGCTCAGAGCGGATCCCTTTCGACCCCGGCGGCGTTTCATTTCCTTTAACCGGCGGGGGCGGCTCTCTCTGCTCTAACGAGCGGAGAAGAAAGCCTGGCCACCCGCAAACAACACACGTTACATACTGCAGACCCGATACTCTTTGCGAGAGATGGGCCAATTTCGAGACCATCGGTCGACAAAACCGTACTACATCGTTATCACGAACCTGGCTGGCTAGCCGTTTACATGCTTCGCTCGACGGACAAACCACTTGCTTCTGCATCGAAACACCTTAACTCTCGCAGTCCGGGAAGGGAGCGAAAGCCTGTCTCCCCACGCACGGAACTCGAGAGCGCTTTTTCGCCCGCGGCTGACCTAACTACTCCTAACTACTTCTCCAGTCATATGAATATGTCTAAATCTACTTAGAAAACATTCAAGAGCAGCGGGGTGGCCATAGGCTATGTCCATACCCCTATCTACATCGTCAAAAATTGAAAAATTTCCATGCTTCGCGTCCTTGTTCTCGCTCGGCATCGCTCGTAACTAGGCACGCATTCTCCATTTTGAAAGTGTCACCGGAATCGCGGACGAAATATGTACAATCTAAATGTTACACCGCTTGTTTTAATGAAACAAACAATGTCGAATTTTCGACCATACGCTAGCTTGGGACCACCGGAAGTGTCGAAAATTCGACCATACGCACGGCTATGCCTTAACATCTTCACCAAAGAATACCAGAAAAATAGAAGAAGATTGATTGATTGATCTTTATTTCCGAAGGGTTAAGACATGGGCAGGCAGGCCGTCTGACATTTTGCCTTTTATCATACAACTTTCACTCTTTCCAGACATTTTGTCTTTTTTATCATACAACTTTCACTCTCTCCAGACATTCTATAAATATGCTGCGCAGATAACAACAAAATTAACATTGAAAAGATGAGTAACATTAAATAAAACGAAATACAATACAATATTTACGTTTTTATCAATGCACTCTGCACAGAAAGCAACTATTTACATGTAAAAATGAATGTTTACTGAACAATTTCAGTACTACTCGGAATAAATAATTGAATGAATTCAGTGCCTGTAAGAAGAGTCTAAAATAAGATGTAAGTTTTATGAATCATGGAGTCATGTAGTCGACTTAACCTCTGGGACAAGCCGGTTCATGCATTTCACCCGATATGACTGCACTCAGGACGTGGCTGACCTCCAGACCAGAGGTGCCGTGATTTGACTGTTTGCTTCGCTTTATTCTTTCAACCACCTTTTCCGCAGTGATGCTGCGCGGCAACCTCATTTGCAAATTTCTCCATTGGCCTGGAAGAGCACTGCTCCACGCACGGCAGCTGAAGATCTCGCCAACAGCGTGGTTTTGAACTAATAAAAGCGCTCTTTCCACGAGGGTCTGAGCTTGGTAAGCATGTATTAGCTCTAGAATTGCCACAGTTATCCAAGTAGGATCGTGTCATCTAAGGAACCTCGACTGATTTAATGAGCCATTCGCGGTTTCACCGTGAGACAGTGTGAACTTAGACATGCATGGCTTAATCTTTGAGACAAGCATATGACTACTGGCAGGATCAACCAGATAGCTTTCTTCACCGAACCTTTGTCGGATATCTGCCGACAGACCGACGCGGGGCAAGGGAGACAGCGCTCTGCTCAGAGCGGATCCCTTTCGACCCCGGCGGCGTTTCATTTCCTTTAACCGGCGGGGGCGGCTCTCTCTGCTCTAACGAGCGGAGAAGAAAGCCTGGCCACCCGCAAACAACACACGTTACATACTGCAGACCCGATACTCTTTGCGAGAGATGGGCCAATTTCGAGACCATCGGTCGACAAAACCGTACTACATCGTTATCACGAACCTGGCTGGCTAGCCGTTTACATGCTTCGCTCGACGGACAAACCACTTGCTTCTGCATCGAAACACCTTAACTCTCGCAGTCCGGGAAGGGAGCGAAAGCCTGTCTCCCCACGCACGGAACTCGAGAGCGCTTTTTCGCCCGCGGCTGACCTAACTACTCCTAACTACTTCTCCAGTCATATGAATATGTCTAAATCTACTTAGAAAACATTCAAGAGCAGCGGGGTGGCCATAGGCTATGTCCATACCCCTATCTACATCGTCAAAAATTGAAAAATTTCCATGCTTCGCGTCCTTGTTCTCGCTCGGCATCGCTCGTAACTAGGCACGCATTCTCCATTTTGAAAGTGTCACCGGAATCGCGGACGAAATATGTACAATCTAAATGTTACACCGCTTGTTTTAATGAAACAAACAATGTCGAATTTTCGACCATACGCTAGCTTGGGACCACCGGAAGTGTCGAAAATTCGACCATACGCACGGCTATGCCTTAACATCTTCACCAAAGAATACCAGAAAAATAGAAGAAGATTGATTGATTGATCTTTATTTCCGAAGGGTTAAGACATGGGCAGGCAGGCCGTCTGACATTTTGCCTTTTATCATACAACTTTCACTCTTTCCAGACATTTTGTCTTTTATCATACAACTTTCACTCTCTCCAGACATTCTATAAATATGCTGCGCAGATAACAAAAAAAATTAACATTGAAAATCTGAGTAACATTAAATAAAACGAAATACAATACAATATTTACGTTTCACTCTTATCAATGCACTCTGCACAGAAAGTAACTACTTACATGTAAAAATGAATGTCTACTGAACAATTTCAGTACTACTCGGAATAAATAATTGAATGAATTCAGTGCCTGTAAGAAGAGTCTAAAATAACATGTAAGTTTTATGAATCATGGAGTCATGTAGTCGACTTCTAAATATAAGTACTGGAAACGTTTGTAGTTGTAGGAAGGAGTACAGTTTATATTTTTATTAAATACAGGATGGGAGGGTATTCCAAAGACGAGCAGTAGAACAAGCACATTATTTCTTGAAAAGATCAAGTCTAGATTTTAAACAGTATCCAAGACAGAGCATTCTGTGAAAGAATTTGATGTACCATCTTGGCTTTTTTTAAATAGGAACCTGTTCTTAAGAGACAGTATTTTGATACATTCGTGCTGATCTGTTTGTGCATGATCTTTGTCAATAATAAGCTTTACTGCACCTTTTTGAAGTGAGTAAAGTCTCTCTGTATCTGACACTGAGCAACCATCCTAGATTGTTGAGCAGTAGTCTAAATGTGTTTGTTAATGTGATGTGTAGCATGTCTTTCTTGTGTCTTAATCGATGAAGTCCTTAATTTTGGCTAACTGGTATACCTTTTAAACGATGAGTTTTGTTAGACCTTGCACATGAGAGTTCCAGATTAGATGTTGGTCAATATTGAGACCTAGTGTTTTGTGTTTGCTAACATTTTCTATCTGTGATGTTTCCACACAGAGCTGCAGTGTTGTTTTTGTTTCCTTTTGTAGTTTCCGTCTTGTTGTTAGAAGCACTGATATTGTTTTATCAATGTTTATCATCATTCCATTGTTGTTCCTCCATTTAATTAGATTATTTAATTCGACCAGAAGAGTTGATTCTATAATAAAATAGTCGTAGTCACTGGTGTTTTATTTTTGTTACCAGAAGGTTGTGATCGCTTCCTACATCTGCTCCATTCCTTGCTCGCACATCTTGTAGTGACCGTTTCCACTTGTTTATTAGTATGTGATCGATTTGGTTTTCTGTGTTTTTATCTGGTGACCTCCAGATGAAGCCACTGACAACAATTATTGAGGAAAGACGCTGGCGATGGTTGGGACATGTGCTCCGAATGACTGACAACTCACTACCAAAAATAGCACTACGATGGACACCACAGGGGAACAGAAGTAAGGGTAGACCAAAAGAGACATAGAGAAGAACAACAGAAAGGATGTTGAGCAATAGAGGGCTCACCTGGGCAAGAGCAGAAAAAAAGGCAAAGACAGGCGTTTGTGGAAAACCCTTGCGGAAGCCCCATGTGCCCTAGGCACTAAAGGTTCAGAGAGAGAGAGAGAGAGAGAGAGCGAGAGAGAGAGAGTCACTGGTGTAGAATCAATCATTGGCAAAAAAGTCACAAGAAGAGTGCTTAAGATGTAGTGGAAGATCATTGATATAGACAGGAAAGACCAGAGGGCCTAAAATAGAACCTTGTGGAACCCCAGTGTCAACTACAGAGAATTTGATGGACAATTGTTGAAGAACACTACCTGTTGTCTGTCTGAAAGAAATGATGCAATTAATTTTATTAACTCAGGATGCAGTCTATAAGTCTTCAACTTCTTTTACAAGAATATCATAGCCAATGTTATCAAATGCTTTTTTAAAGTCGAGAAGACGGCACCACATAGTCTGTCGTAATTTTGTTTACTAACCAGTTTTCTGTCATTTTAGTGAGTGTTGTGTGGCAGGAATGTTTGGGTCTAAAGCCTGACTGACTGTTTATGAGTAAATTGTTCTCTTGCATGTGTCGCAGAGTTATTTTGTATATGTGTTTTTCGTGTGGTTTTGATAACGATAGCATGGAATTTGGTCTATGGTTTGTAAGATTGTTGGAAGAGCCAGATAATGGTCTATACTTGGTATGATTTCTGGAAGAGCCAGATTTAAAGAGAGGATACAATTAGCAGTTTTAAAAGCCTCGAGGAAATAACATTTTGCACTGCACTGATTGTAAATGTATGTTACTGTATGTGAAATGACAGGTGCAGAATAATATAAAATCTTATTGCTAATTTCGTCAAGCCCAGGTGTATTGTTGTTCTTTAAGAATAAGAGATAACTGCGAACTTCACTGACTTTTAGGAATGGAATGTGTAACTGTTTAATTTTACTGCATCTGCTATCAATGAATATTTGTAGTTCATGTAAGTTACATACAAGAGCTGGTACTGATAATTTAAGAACATTGATTTCTTCTTTGAAATGAGTACTTAAATATGCGCTAGTGTACCTATAATTACTAGCTTGAAGTCTTTTCTTTTATTTGATAGGGTATTTATGGCTTTCCAAACTGACTTACTATTTGATTTATTTTGTACTAGATTTCTAGAGTAATTTTTCCTCTCCTGTCTTATTAATTATTGAAGTTTGTTCCCGAGCGGGCGCTAGGTATTCAAGTCCTTGATTTTGTGCGCGCTGTTAAGCTCTCTCGTGACATGCAATATTTCAGTTGTTATCCAAGGTGACCTCATCTGATGTTTTAATCTCACCTCTTTCGTGGTGACATGCTTGTCTGATATATCTCTGAAGATCTTTAGCCAATATTCTATCACCTCGTCAGGATCAGGTAGTTGGTACATGTGTGTAAGTGAAGATGCTTGAAAATCATCTAAGAATAGTTCTGGGTTAAGTTTTTTAAACTTCTAAATTTCATACTGTGAGTTTGCGTTTTGGAATTCTGTATTCCTTTCCTGTCTACTTACAACAGACTGGGGAACGATCACTTAACGAAGTATGAAGGATGGGGCATTCAATAATGTCCTCTGGGTGGGCTACATATGTAAGATCTAACAATGTGGGTGATAATTCTGTTACTCTTGTGCGTGTGGTGATAATCTGGGGAAAGATTATAGGATAATATAATTTTGCTCCAAGCTGGATTTGATTGTGTTAAATCTATGTTGAAATCACCAAGAATGATAATATCTTTGAACTTAAAGGCTGAAACATCATCCATCGTAGTCGTGAAGTGATCATATCACATTTTTGATTATGATACTAAAACCCAATAACTAATGGATTCTGGTTCGCCAGTTCAATTTACTCCCAAATACACTCAACCTCTGATGAATCGAAGTGTTCTCTATGACGATCATTGGGACATTGCTATGGGGACATATACCTGTTTCTAGTTTTCTAGTTGGGTCACGCCGGATCTAATATCTTCATCAGTTATGTCGTTGTTTAAATGGCTTTCAGAAAAGCCAAAAAATGTCGAAATTTTAGTTTAATATGTGTGTTGCTTCGAGAATTTTACCTAAAAGGCGATATACATTGAAATAGCCTATTCGAACTCCTTTATGTTAAACCATTGTCGGTAAAAAAATGGGGGGGGGGGGGTCATTTTATACTCTTATGTACTATTATTGGTTTGAAAATAATGCCTATAATTAGACTTACTACTGAAGTAAATACAACTTTTAAATACCACACACAGATACATTTTCAAATGGTACACAGCACACCATACAGGATGTAAAAGAAATTGGTAACACCAAATTGAGAGACAAGATTAGAAATAGAGAGGAATGGAGGCTAACTTTATCTGCAGCAATGAGCCTTAATGGCTCTGTAAGCTGAAGAAGAAGAAGAAGAAGAAGAAGACACAGCTCACTAACTTTTAGGAATGGAATGTGTAACTGTTTAATTTTACTGCATCTGCTATCAATGAATATTTGTAGTTCATGTAAGTTACATACAAGAGCTGGTACTGATAATTTAAGAACATTGATTTCTTCTTTGAAATGAGTACTTAAATATGCGCTAGTGTACCTATAATTACTAGCTTGAAGTCTTTTCTTTTATTTGATAGGGTATTTATGGCTTTCCAAACTGACTTACTATTTGATTTATTTTGTACTAGATTTCTAGAGTAATTTTTCCTCTCCTGTCTTATTAAATATTGAAGTTTGTTCCCGAGCGGGCGCTAGGTATTCAAGTCCTTGATTTTGTGCGCGCTGTTAAGCTCTCTCGTGACATGCAATATTTCAGTTATTATCCAAGGTGACCTCATCTGATGTTTTAATCTCACCTTTTTCGTGGTGACATGCTTGTCTGATATATCTCTGAAGATCTTTAGCCAATATTCTATCACCTCGTCAGGATCAGGTAGTTGGTACGTGTGCGTAAGTGAAGATGCTTGAAAATCATTTAAGAATAGTTCTAGGTTAAGTTTTTTAAACTTTTAAATTTCATACTGTGAGTTTGCGTTTTGGAACTCTGTATTCCTTTCCTGTCTACTTACAACAGACTGGCGAACTATCACTTAACGAAGTATGAAGGATGGGGCATTCAATAATGTCCTCTGGGTGGACTACATATGTAAGATCTAACAATGTGGGTGATAATTCTGTTACTCTTGTGCGTGTGGTGATAATCTGGGGAAAGATTATAGGATAATATAATTTTGTTCCAAGCTGGATTTAATTGTGTTAAATCTATGTTGAAATCACCAAGAATGATAATATCTTTGAACCTAAAGGCTGAAACATCATCCATCGTAGTCGTGAAGTTATCATATCACATTTTTTATTATGATACTAAAACCCAATAACTAATGGATTCTGGTTCGCCAATTCAATTTACTCCCAAATACACTCAACCTCTGATGAATCGAAGTGTTCTCTATGACGATCATTGGGACATTGCTATGGGGACATATACCTGTTTCTAGTTTTCTAGTTGGGTCACGCCGGATCTAATATCTTCATCAGTTATGTCGTTGTTTAAATGTCTTTCAGAAAAGCCAAAAATGTCGAAATTTTAGTTTAATATGTGTGTTGCTTTGGGAATTTTACCTCAAAGGCGATATACATTGAAATAGCCTATTAGAACTCCTTTGTGTTAAACCATTGTCGGTAAAAAAATGGGGGGGGGGGGGGGAGTCATTTTATACTCTTATGTACTATTATTGGTTTGAAAATAATGCCTATAATTAGACTTACTACTGAAGTAAATACAACTTTTAAATACCACACACAGATACATTTTCAAATGGTACACAGCACACCATACAGGATGTACAAGAAATTGGTAACACCAAATTGAGAGAGAAGATTAGGAATAGAGAGGAATGGAGGCTAACTTTATCTGCAGCAATGAGCCTTAATGGCTCGGTAAGCTGAAGAAGAAGAAGAAGAAGAAGAAGACACAGCTCACTAACTGAAATAATTACAGACTGAAAGAGAGACACGCCTACCTACTGAACAACTAAAAACTCAAATATGAGATATCACCAACAACTGAAAAAACTAAGCATTCAGTTTAAAGGAAAATATCTACTTCTAAAATAATATCTAAAACTGTTCGCCGAGAACTCTCACTTCTTGAGAACGAAATCGAAACTACAAGAACCTTCCTCGAACGGACCAGCTCAAGGCCAGCTAAACTGGTATTAGCCGGTATGTGTGGATTACTGTTGTTAACCAAGTGTCTTGTAGGATAACTGGTTGATAGTTAGTTTACTCTGAAGATCTTGTTCAAATAGATTGATGTACGAATCTCCAAGTTTTCTTTTTATGACATTCTCCTAGAAACACATAAGGTACCAGACACTCTACTGACACCATTAGACAACAACAGTACAAACCAGACAAAACTCTGCAAGCTTCCAACATGGCACCATCTCACGGCGTGTGGAGTAAATAAGAATGTGTTTTGTTTTCAGATCTCATGGCACGAATTTATTTAATGAGAAAATGGAGGATGAATTATGAGGATGATGAAAAAGAGCTGCCGACATGACAAGGCGACCACACAAAACAATAGTCAACTAAAAGTAAGATATGACAAAGCGACCACACAAAATAATAGTCAACTAAAAGTAAGACATGGCAGGGTGACCACACAGAATAATAGTCAACTAAAAGTAAGACATGGCAGGGCGACCACACAAAATAATAGTCAACTAAAAGTAAGACATGGCAGGGTGACCACACAGAATAATAGTCAACTAAAAGTAAGACATGGCAGGGCGACCACACAGAATAATAGTCAACTAAAAGTAAGACATGACAGGGTGACCACACAAAATAATAGTCAACTAAAAGTAAGATATGACAAGGCGACCACACAAAATAATAGTCAACTCCAAGTAAGACATGGCAGGGTGACCACACAAAATAATAGTCAACTAAAAGTAAGATATGACAAGGCGACCACACAAAATAATAGTCAACTAAAAGTAAGACATGGCAGGGCGACCACACAAAATAATAGTCAACTAAAAGTAAGACATGGCAGGGCGATCACACAAAATAATAGTCAACTAAAAGTAAGATATGACAAGGCGACCACACAAAATAATAGTCAACTCCAAGTAAGATATGGCAAGGTGACCACACAAAATAATTGTCAACTAAAAGTAAGATATGATAGGGTGACCACACAAAATAATAGTCAACTCCAAGTAAGATATGGCAGGGTGATCACACAAAATAATAGTCAACTCCAAGTAAGATATGGCAAGGTGACCACACAAAATAATAGTCAACTCCAAGTAAGATATGGCACGTTGACCACACAAAATAATAGTCAACTCCAAGTAAGATATGGCACGTTGACCACAAAAATAATAATCAACTCCAAGTAAGATGTGGCAAGGTGACCACACAAAATAATAGTCAACTAAAAGTAAGATATGGCAAGGTGACCACACAAAATAATAGTCAACTAAAAGTAAGACATGGCAGGGTGACCACAGACACAACAATAGTTAACTAAAAGCAAGACATGGCAGGTTGACCACACAAAATAATAGTCAACTCCAAGCAAGACATGGCAGGGTGACCACACACAACAATAGTCAACTAAAAGCAAGACATGGCTGGTTGACCACACAAAATAATAGTCAACTCCAAGCAAGACATGGCAGGGTGACCACACAAAATAATTGTCAACTCCGGGCGAGACATGGGTTTCCACGTGGGAGGAAACCTAAGACCTAGAATTCTACAACAACTGTATGAAAATTTTCCATACTTACAACTCTCATGGAACATTACATCAACTGGGAAATCCACACATTCCAGTATGCCATGTTGGAAGAAACAGACTAACACTGGGATAGGAACATGTCTGACAGTAGAACAACCTAACGTTGTCTCTTCAAATGTCCTAAAAAGACCACCAACAATACAACTGCAAAATTGTCTTAATGAAAACAAACAAGCCCCTACTCTCTGAAAACCACTGGGCCTATCTGACTCTAACAAACCATGTCTCAATAATCCTCATCCCCAAGGTCTCTCTCACTCTCTTATATATTACTTGTATTTTCTCCCATTCTTCCCTAAGGTTCTCCTTGTGAAGTTCAATTTTCCGTGAACAGACATTGTTCTATGACCTTTAGTTCTCACAAAACCCATAATCTCCGTTTGAGTTCACGTCTCCGACAACCCCCTCTGTCACCCAAAGTTTGACACTTGTGTTCCCATAATTCAACTTTCCACTAACCTAAAATCATAAATCCCGTGCAGTCTACAGCCAGTAGCTACCTTCTTGACGCTTGAGTGTTTGAAGTGTCTTGGTACTGATGTCTACAAAGCAGGGTTCAGGGCCTGTTGTCACGCCCTGATCTATATTACAACTTCTCAGTATTTGCGTTATTTTCACAGAACCAACTCCAGGTACCACAACTACGAGGACACTGTCTTCGTCTACTGTTGACATCCGCTGGCCATATACGCACTTCAGTAAAGAATCCACAATCACTACTGTATAATCAGTAATGTGTTGTTCTATCGGTAATGCGTTATACTATGAGTAATGTGTTGTACTGTCCCTGATTTTGTGACTAGGATTTTGCTGCCTATTTTGTTCTCGTTGATTTTGGTGTTGGCGTGATTGCTGGTATGATGGGTTGTTTGAATGATGTGGTTGTTTCGTCCTGTCTGTCTGTTGAGTACAGAGCTTTCTTGTAGAACATCACATGCGTTGCTAATATGGATCTGAGTGAGATACTCGTATATTGTGTTATCATGGTCCTGCTGTCCTGGTAAAGACTCCACTCTGTTTTTGTTGGTCGTTTTCCTGGTTAAGCTTGTCTGCTTTGGCTGGTGACGCTGGATTCACATTCGCATTAAGATTACCTTGACTAGCAGTCACTGAATGACTGTCACTACCAGTTCCTCTCTGGTTACCTTTATTTTCTTTTCTTTTACCAGTGTGTTTTTCGCTGTTAATTAATTTGATGATCAGCTTCAGTTTTCGTATTTGCTTCCTCAGTTTTAGAACTTTTTTATATACTATCGTTCTTCGTACTGACTAACTTTACAACTTCCGACTTTAAGTCGCTGATGAGATCGTGAATAGTTTCTGTAAAGTCATGCCCACAAGTACAAGTGTAAGGAGGGAAAAAAGTAAGCAAGCAGTGACCCGGTTTTGATTGGAAATCCCACTGGCCAGAGACGGCCACGTGTGAATGGAAAATCCCCAGGCGTCCGGTCCGGCGATGACGAGGTATATAAGAAAAGGGAGAAGCATAAAGGGGGATAAGTTGAGCTCGCGAAGATAGCGACCAGTCGTGGACGAAGATAGTTTCCGAGAGACGGAGGCTGGCATGTGTATTTTTAGTTTGTGCGCCTTTGTAAGCAGTATTGAACTCATATTATTCAAGGAAATTTTATTTGTTTAATATATATTTTTAGTAACGCCCGTTAGAATTATATGGACATCATGTGCATCGGATTTGTGATTTGTGATGCTTTATGGATCAGAGTTTTGTAAAATACAAGAATCGTGATTTTATAAAAAGGATTGTTTTCGTATTCCGGTTATTTTATATGTAAGGTGTGAACGTATGGTAAGGTCATCCTTCCACCACTCAGCACAACGACGGCCAGACAAAATAAAGGAATTAAATAATAAATTTCATCAATCTAGTAAGGAATAACTATTACCACATGTGGTGACCGTGACCCAACGAACCTTCATTGCATATATATATGTTTCGATATGTCAGCCGACCTGGTTACAAACCATTTGGATTAATACTGGTACATAGGAGGTCACCGTTTGCACTAACAGCGCTGAAAAGAGGCCAGTCAGATTTCCGTGTTGGCGAGTGTACAGGGGAAATTCCACCACGGAAAGATCAAAGCTCAGCGCCCACGTGCGTGTTATGTAACATCCGGACAGAGGCTCCAACAAGCTGTGCTTTGAAGAAAAGTTCCCGTATGAAGAAAACCCTACTGAAAGTTCCAGTTAGAGTGGAGTAGTCCTAGGCGGAAGAAATTTGTGTTAGTCGCGGAACGGGCAGGCAAGTCAGTACGGAGAATCACGTATAGTGCTGCAGTGTGAACAAGCACACAGTATAAAGAAAAATATTTGAAAATCTCGGAAAATATTTCTACAAATATTCAACCAATAATCTTCGTCAAAAGGCCAAGTACCATGGAGACTGCAACAAATATCGAACCCAAACTAGAAGCTGACCCGGTCACCACAATGACCGAAGCTTTGAGACAATTAAAGATGACCTTCGCCACTCAAGGTTTACCCTGCCACATCGATACCTACGATGGCGATCCACAGAGATTCCAACAATGGATAGAACAGACAGAAAAATATGCGTTTGTGCATAACCTACATGATTCGCAAAAGAAAAACATATTCTTTATTACAGCCAAGGGGAGTGTTTCAGACTTTGTCTCCAGGCGAATTCAAGAGAACTCAGACGAAACATATGCGGATTTTAAGAAAGAACTAGCTAAATGTTTCAGCAAAGGCATCGATCCGCACGCAGCCCTGAGACAAATAAGCAATTTGAAGCAACACAAAGAAGAGCCAATCCAAAACATGGCAGAAACAATAATTAAACTGGCAAAACAAGCCTTCGACAACGACAAGATACATGAACCGGCCACACAGCATTTGCTGGCAAATTTTTTTATAGACGCTGTGTATGACAAAGCAATCAAAACGAAGTTAATCAAGAAAGACCCACAGACATTAAACTCGGCAATCAATGCAGCTATCGAAATAGAGCAGTTCACAAAAAGACTAACATCCCGCATGGACAACAGGGAGACCCCATGCCCGACAACTGAACCAATGACTTCTTTATTACGCAACGACAGTGCTACACAAAGACAAGCTGCCTCGGAAAGCGCAAGTCAGAGCACGGCCACCGTGGCCCAGGTCTCTTATCAGGACACACAGACGAACATACGATCAAAACCATGTTTCAACTGCGGTATTCATGGGCACATAGCTCGCCAATGCAGATATGAATCTACACCAGTATCAAACAGAAGTTCATGGAGGAGCGCGCAGACCAACCATGATTATACACCACCCAGATTCACCAGAGGACCGATACAGAACACCACGAGAATCCACACCAAAATACAGAATCTACAGCCAACAGAGAAAACGCTCGGAAAACTTCAACGGAGGTATGGTAAACGGTCCACTCTACCTCTACAAGTAGCAACGGGCCGTATCACAACACTTGAAAACGGCACAAACGCAACTTCCACCATTCCCGTGCAGATAAACAACACCATCATCCACACACTCATCGACACTGGCAGCGAAGTCAGTCTGATCAGACAAAACGTATGGGAAACTATTCGCTCAAACACGGTATTACTGCCCAGCGAAGGCAAACTCTGGACTGTCGACAATTACGAATTACGGGCAAAAGGAATCACATGGATAAACATATGCATAGGAGGACAAACTCATAAACAAAAGTTTATGGTTATAGACAGAATGTGCAGACCCGCCATACTAGGCAGAGACTTTCTATCTCACACAAAAGCAACGGTGGATTTCGGAAGCATGCAACTATCGATTGGAAATACCAAAGTACCTATGAAAAACGAATACGAGATTTGCTCAACGATCAGAGCTACTTGTGATGTCGCAATTAAACCCCAAACAATAATCATCGTACCAGCAAAATTGCAGAGACTTTTACCTGCATTTAAAGACACGGAGTTAATGATCACTATTCACCAGAACAGTGTATTACTTCACGAACCCTGTGCTGAAACTATAGACAGTATCGTTAACCCTGATAACAAGGAAAATGCCTCGTGACTATAGCCAACAACTCCAACAGGCATTTTAGAATAAAAAAAGGACAAATCATAGCAAAAGCAGAGTTCGGCCTCGATATAATAATATAACTAAACAACAAACTCAGAACAACGCAAATACCACCAGATCTACTGATAGAATCCAACAACTGCTTGCAGAAATGCAGGTACATCCAGAACACGAGGCCGCTATCAAAACGATAATATACAAGAATCAAGACATTTTCGCAAATAACGACTTAGAATTGGGCAGAACTAATACCGTCCAGCTGCACATAGACACTGGAGCCAACCCACCAGCACACACAAAACCATACCCTACGCCACTCAAACACAGAGGCATTATAGAGAAAGCAATCAAGGATATGCTAGAGGCAAAGATCATAGAACGAGCACCACTATCCAAGTGGAACTCACCGATAGTTATAGTAAGAAAAAAGGACGGAACACATCGCTTTTGCTGCGATTTTAGAGGACTAAACAAAATCACGACTCCCATCACATACCAGATGCCCAACGTGGAAGAAATTATGTCAGTACTCAACGGCGCAAAATACTTTACCACACTAGACGCTAAATCAGGATATTGGAGTATACCCCTAACAGATGACTCTAAAGTGAAGACCAGTTTCACATCCAGTTTTGGAAAGTTCATGTTTACCAGAACTCCGTTTGGCATCGCAAACGCTGCAGCAGCATTCATGGCATTAATGGATGAAGTACTGTACGGATTATCAGACCACGCCATAGCGTACATAGATGACATACTGATTTTTACTAAGACATCGATTCAAGACCACATCAAACACATACAATCTGTGTTTGACAGGCTAAGACAACATGACGTCAAGTTGAAAATGGCCAAGTGCAACTTCGCACAGAACAAAATCAATTATTTAGGCTTTACCATCAGTAGCCAAGGCATCACACCAGATAAAGAGAAAGTAAAGGCAATGGCAGAGATAGCCACACCAAGGACAATAAAACAAATACGAAGTTTTATAGGAACAATATCGTACTACAGAAGGTTTATAGACAATTTTTCCCACAAGGCAGAGCCCTTAATCGCGCTCACAAGAAAATATAGCCGATTCGACTGGTCGCTAGAATGTCAAAGGGCATTCGACACACTAAAAAACGACCTCATGCGACAGACTATGCTCGCATTCCCAGATTTAAATAAACCGATGATACTTTACACAGACGCATCAGCAACAACAGTAAGCGCCGTGTTGCTACAAGACAACAGCACAAGACAGAGAGAGGAAAATCTAAAACCAATCTACTTTCTATCCCATAGACTAAGTGAGTCACAAAGCAAATGGCACATCAACGAGAAGGAGGCATACGCCATAGTGTACGCGTTACAGAAACTCCACAAATATGTGTTACACTGCCAGTTAAGCATCCGAACAGACAGTATCGGACTTATAAACCTAATGAACGCCAAGCACAAGAACTTCAAAATACAACGATGGAGTCATTTCATCCAAGCCTACACTACAGACATTCGTCATATCGCAGGAGCACGGAACCTCGCCGACCAGTTTTCTCGGCCAGGAACAGAACAGTATAAGGACAACAATCACCAGACAGCAGAAACTGTCAACAAGCAGGATAACATGCTTGAAATAAACACCATCAACTCTTCATCCTTTCTGCCAACCGATTTCCCCATATACGATCCCCCCCACAACCAACCAATATCCGAAGTCCTACCAGCCCCCACCGAACAGTTACCCACCCCTCCCATCATGGCAGATGAGCAAGACCTGGACGAGGAGATAAGACAATTAAAAGCAGATATGAAGCACAACCGATTACCAAGAAAAACCAGTGAAAAGTTCAGAATAGTGAATAACGTGCTATACAAAGTAAAAGAAGACGACGACGACTACAGGTTGAGAACCGTCACGCCCCAACATCTACAACAACAGGTGTTATCACAATACCACGATAATAACGGGCATATGGGGACGGAAAAAACGTTGAAAGCCATACAAATAGGATACTATTGGAAGAACATGAGAGAGGACGTAAACCAGCACATAGAGCAGTGCCAAACCTGCAAAACAAGAAACTTGTTACCTATAAAAAATCCGCTAGAAATATCCGATACCCCACCGGCATGCATGCTGAAATTAAGTATCGACTGTTCAGGACCTTATCCAATCACCACATCAGGCAACAAGTACATCGTGCATGTAACAGACGAATATTCCGCATGGACGGAGTGTTTTCCAACGCCAAACATCCAAAGTAAAACAGTAGCTGACTTGGTAATCGACAATATCGTCCCAAGACATGGAGTACCAATTACCATAGTCACAGACAACGGTCCCGAGTTTCGCGGAGAACAATTCCAGACTATGGTGAAACGCTATAACATTCACCATATCTTCACAACACCATACCATCCTCAAGCCAACGGGACAAACGAGAGACAGCATCGCACACTAAATGATATTGTTGCCAAGCTGGTAAACACGGAGGTCAGTAAATGGGACGAGTACTGACCCAGGCGGTGGCAGCGATGAATATGAACATTTCTAAACGAACAGGATACTCCCCATTTTTCCTCATGTACGGGAGACACCCCATTCTACCCCTGGACGCCATCCTGAGACTACGAACACACTGCTACAGTGAAAATGATTCTATAGAACACACGCTAATGAGACAACATAAGGCTTTTATACAAGTGATAAACCACATAAACAGAACCAAAGACGCACGAAAGCAAAGGTACGATGAACAAAGCACAACTGAGGACATTTCTATAGGTGATCCAGTATACTTATTAAACCACCACATGACATCCAAACACGACAGCAAATGGAAAACGGGATTCTTTGTTCTAAAAAAGTTATCTCCAGTATCATTTATAATAAAGAACCAACTGACAGGGAAAATACAACGAGTCCACGCAAACCATTTGAGAAAGGCCAAACAAGATTGGAATATCCCTACAGACGACAGAAACAATCAGCGCAGACAGGCTACACTCAGTATAGCACCCAACAACGATGACGACACCGACGATGAGATAGTAGTAGACTCTTCGGAATCAGAGACCGAACCTGACAGTACGCAGGTAGAAATAACGGAGGAAGAAGTCGCATCCACCCCACAGGTAGCAGTAGACAGCGAAGACAGTACCACTCGAACAAGTACATCCTTACTAGTACATGAAAACCAACCACCCGCCGAACCAGAAGACGGAGCTACAGAGCAGAGCGTCGAACAACGAGTAGCACCCCTGCCCACATTACACGACCAAGTACAGTATATGAGAAATACTGCAAGGCACACAAAAGTACAAAAATAGGCCAGACCAACACACCAACAGGCCAACCGGAGGAAGACGACACGCAACTACAGCAACATGGGTACTGGTCCCAAAAAAAGAAGGACATAAAGACTTTGAGTTCAGGATATGTAACTATTCTACAATGCATATATAAAATTTATTGTATTCCATACAAAAAAATTTTGTAAACAAAACCAGAGGGAGTATGTAAGGAGGGAAAAAAGTAAGCAAGCAGTGACCCGGTTTTGATTGGAAATCCCACTGGCCAGAGACGGCCACGTGTGAATGGAAAATCCCCAGGCGTCCGGTCCGGCGATGACGAGGTATATAAGAAAAGGGAGAAGCATAAAGGGGGATAAGTTGAGCTCGCGAAGATAGCGACCAGTCGTGGACGAAGATAGTTTCCGAGAGACGGAGGCTGGCATGTGTATTTTTAGTTTGTGCGCCTTTGTAAGCAGTATTGAACTCATATTATTCAAGGAAATTTTATTTGTTTAATATATATTTTTAGTAACGCCCGTTAGAATTATATGGACATCATGTGCATCGGATTTGTGATTTGTGATGCTTTATGGATCAGAGTTTTGTAAAATACAAGAATCGTGATTTTATAAAAAGGATTGTTTTCGTATTCCGGTTATTTTATATGTAAGGTGTGAACGTATGGTAAGGTCATCCTTCCACCACTCAGCACAACGACGGCCAGACAAAATAAAGGAATTAAATAATAAATTTCATCAATCTAGTAAGGAATAACTATTACCACACAAGTAACCGATGTTGAATCTGTTCCACCAGCTTGATGACAACTGCTAGTGTCAGTGAGTCTAGCAACGTAGCACTGCGAAGACTTTCTAACGTTTGTTTTTGTTACTATATCAACAGCTTGGCTAGAATAGCGGACAGCGCGGAACTGGAGGGAATCGAGGTCTTGTCCCATCTACCTTGCAGTTCCCACCTTGCACTCTCTGACCACCATCAATTTCACGAGATGACACACTTCCTTCAAGGGCGGAAATTCAGTTCATTGGAAGAAGCAGAAGCCGGTATGAGAGATTTATCGGCTGCTTTTACCTTCCTAGTGACATTACAAGAAAGTTCTCTCATTAGCTGAGCGATGGCAGAAGACTATTTTGTGTATTTTTAACAATGAGATTACATCGTTATTAACACTGCGTACCACTTGGAACACTACTAAGTATATATTACATTCTTGGTTTTGTGCACCAGTGAACCACTGCAGAAACATGACTCAACAAAGTAAAATGTCCTAATTAACCCTACCCAACATGTATTTCATCAACAGAATATAGGCACTTTAAACTATTTCACTGATTTCATCAACAGAATATAGGCACTTTAAACTATTTCACTGATTTCATCAACAGAACAACTATTTTGCCTCCAAAGGCACTATCGAATTCTCACCCACTGCATCAAGACGAGAGTCATTATTTAGTAAATTGTTAAATTATAGAGTTGTCTTTTCTCATTAAATTCATTTCTCTCCATTCCCCTCCCTCTTGTCTGTTTGTTGCTGATGATATTTCGTTGTTTAAAAAATGAAGCCTTCTTGCTGAAATGTTCCTCTTATTTTGCCATTTAATTTCCCATTTATTGTTTATATGTACGTTTAGGTTTCATTTCATAATCGCCCAGCAGTAATTGCTCATACACTCTGGTTATTTACAACTAGCACCTGAACGTGTTAAAAAACTCAAGAAAAACAATACAAATTAAAACTGAACGGAATAATGCACAGTACACCAGCGGTGCAAACATCATGTTTATTTCGGAAATTATATACTAGCAAAATATTACCATCATTTCTTCTTCTTTCCTTAGTTTTAATTATTTTCTCTTTTCAAAGAATAATTACAACAGCGGACTTTAACAATCTTAATGCGAAGAAAACTAAATTGGTGACAACTGACAAAACAAATAAGGCAACTGAAATATGTATCAGTGAGGAGAACTTGGAATAAGAGGTGAGTTTTGAATATCTTGGATCACTCATTTCATTCATTCATTTTCATGTCCCTTGCGGAACTTTGCCTCCCTAAAAGTGTGTTAGCGATCGTTAGCTCATTTTCCATGTAAAACGCCATTAGATTGTCACGTGCCTCATTTCTGTGTCCTGTGCTAAATTTCCCCACAAGATATCCTTCCTATTAGCCCTTTCTGTACCAATCTTTGCATTAAAATCCCGCATTATTAATACAATATCATTTTTCCATACCTGGTCTATCATCGTCTGTAGTGTATTATAAAAGTCTTCTACTTCCTCTTCTTCTGCTGCTGATGTAGGTGCACATATATGGATAATTGTTAAATTTCTAGGAGTAACTTTAAGTCTGATAGTGAGAATTCTATCACTTACTGGATATCACCTAGTAATGGTTTTGATTTTAATTTTTCCAAGTCCATCAATGTTGGATCACTACTAACTAATAATGGAGATACAATGAGGGAAATGAAAAGGAGGACATCTATCGCTCTTCAAAAAGTAGAAAACCTAAAGAATCTGTGGAGAGGAATAGAAAAAAACTACAAAAATAAGATTTTTAAGGGCATACATTTTTCCATCGCAACATATGCCTGTGAGACCTGGACACTTAACAAAACAGCTGAGAAACACATAAATGCCTTTCAATGTAAATGCTATAGAAGAGATCTTCAAATATTACGGACACAGAAAAGAATAGATATATCCATACTACAAGAATTTAACATTTAAGAAGGCTAGCTAGTAAAGAGGATTAAACAAAGAAAATGTAAATATTCTGGACACAATAAACGTCATTTAATCTAGAGAAGACCGTCTTAGAAGGGTACATAATGGGAAAAAGAAAGAGAGGAAGACCAAGGCGAAGATGGCTGCAAGACATCATTGATAATCTGCAAATGGATGCATCAGCAGCAGGGCATCTTGCTTACAACCGAGAGGCCTACAGGAGAGCTGTTAGAGAGGCAAAGTTCCGCAAGGGACATGCAATTGACTGACTGATTGACTGACTTACTGACCGACTGACTGAGACATTAATATCATTTATCAGCGAGCTTGACGCTGACAGTGGCTGAAAGGGATACAAATTACAAGAATTCTTGAATGAAAGCCAACTTGAAGAAGTCTTGTCCTATTGGTCTGATTTGAAACTTGTAGCCCAGTCCCTGCCTGAAGATCAGAAATCCCGTGTAGCACGTATCTTTTTGGTATTGTGGCAAGCGTAAAAAGGATGCTCTCTCTGGGTGGTGATATGTGGTGTACTACTCCTTGTAGAGTGCTGGTCAGTTTCCTGGCAGTCTGAAGTCTTTGGTGATTACACTTTGTTGATTTTCATCTGACTAGCAACATAACCCTGTGGACTTTTAGTCTGTAGCTTTCCTATGGTATGGGCAACTTCCAGACCATTCGGACGTCGTCTGATCACCTCTTGACTGCAAATATTTTCAGTCAAAATGGACTACGTTGCTATATACACCCATACTGGCTCAAATGCCTAACCGGCTTAACCCAGGGGCTAACTTAAGACTCTGCTGGCCAGATTCTTCGGCTGAAGGGTGTGGGGTGAAATTCCTTCCGGCAAATGAAAAAAATGCGATTAGGGTTGCCGCGCTGCGCCGCTGTTAAAAGGTGATGGAAAAGATTAAGTGAAGCTAATCGGTATGGCCAATAGACTCGCGGTGAGGGCTACTCATACCACGGCACCTCTGCTATACAGGCCGGCCACGTTCTATATAAACCAATACTGGACAATATGCCTAAACCGGCTTAACCCAGGGGTGAAACTTGATGGCTACGCAGGTCACGGTACCTCTGGTCTAGAGGCCGGTCACGTCCTATATACACCCATACTGAGATAATACACCTAAAATGGCTTAACCCGGGGTTGAAACTCACTAGTGGCGAGGATTTGTCCTCATTGACAATAGCTCCTTCCTGGTCACCATAAGGAAGTCGAGCGGCACGACCACACAATGCTGAAATCGGAGACACTAGACCAGTGCAGTCTAGATAGGCAACCACCTCTCACCCGACGGGGATATATTCATAATCAAATCACGTTGAGATTTTCCGGTGAGAAAGTCCAACTCTAGGCTGGATGGGCAACGACCTTTCACCCGGCAGAGATATATTCATATCCAAAGCTAGTCGAGTTTTTCCGGTGAGAAAGTCCAACTGTAGACTAAAATGATGCAACGAAAACCACACTGTCATGCACTGTCGCTTTTGTGACCCACCGACAATATAAGCCCAAGCCCCACGATGCTCTGAGCCTCCATCCTAAATGAGACTATCACGAGAACCAGAAGAGTAAATTCAGTAGGATCGCCGGGCGATCTTGATGGTAGAAGCGAAGCAGAAGAAGAAGAAGAAGAAGATAAAGAAGAAGAAGAAGACTATGTTGCCTTATCTTGACCCGATTTAGTCGTCAGCATATATGCTCTGTACTGATCTGTATCATAAGACAGAGTAGAAAATGAAAACGATGCGATGACTATATTATGCTACATTCTCGTTTTTCATGTGCACGTTGAAACCTGATTCTGTGAAACACAGTCGAGTGTAAACATACTTTTATTTAAGGTCAGAAAGTTACATAATGTAAGATTTAACTTGAACAATAAAAATCTTCAAATATTTGTCGTTTCACTTTTATGAGTAATGTTATAGTGAGATTTCATTAGAAATCACGGTTCATTATAAATCAGTCTTCAACTGATTCAGATATTTTGCGATAAACTCTTCAGATATTATGCAATAAACTCTTCAGCTATCATGCAATAAACTCTTCAGATATCATGTAATAAACTCTTCAGATATCTTGCAATAAACTCTTCAGATGTCTTGCAATAAACTCTTCAGATATCTTGCAATAGACTCTTCTTTTACTGGTCCTAAGAAAATAAAAGTAATGTTTGGTCCCCGTTACCTTGGAAACAGTCTCCATGGGAACATACACTGCGATCCCAGCGCCTCTTCCACGAGCATCTTTGAAAGAACCGTAGAAGCCCATTTTCCCGAGAGCGTCAAATACCGCCTGCACTTTCGTCTGGAGTTTATTTCCTGCGTCAAAGCGGCGTCGCTTCAGCTTCAGGTTTACTTTGAGGTAGCAAGATGGAGTCACAGATGGCGAGTCAGATGAGTACGGATGGTGTAGGACAACCGTCATGTTGTTTTCTGTCAAACACTGCGCCGTCTTGAGGGAGCACTGAGCGATCGCGTTGTTGTGAAGCAAAGTCAGTTGAGGTTGCGTCGTTGTTGTGTCGAACATCATTTCTCAGCACCTGAAAGCGCACCAGTAAAGACCAACATTCGCTGCGCTGCTAGGAGGAATTCATTCTTGGTAAACGACATCTTTGAGGTCGAACGAAATGATGAGAATGTTTTTTTTTTTTTTTTTGTAATTCGTACCTTCCGGCGACTTCTTTGGTCTTTGCGACTGCGGGCTCTTCCATTGTGAAGATTGCTGTTTTGTCTCCAGATTGTATCTGTAAACTCAGTTTCAACGCCCGAGATGATCCTAAAGATCTTCTTCTTCTTCTTCTTCTTCGTTCACTTCTACCACCAAAAACCGCACTGTGAACCTACTGAATTCACACATGTGGTCCTCGTTAGGTCCGGTGGTCCCCTGTGTGGTCCAAAATAGACCACATGAGTTCCACGAAGGACCACAAGGGGTTCAGAGTATCACAGTGCTTTAGCCTGTATTCTTGGTGGGTCTCGGAAGCGGGATTGCGTGACACCGTGGTTTTCATTGCACCAGTTTGGTCTAGGGTTGGACTTTCTCACCGGAAGACCTCGACGTGTTTGGAATATCAGTGCATCCCCGCTGGGTGAGAGGCGTTAGCCCACCCAGGACAGAGTTGGACTTTCTCACCGGAAAACCTCGACGTGTTATGAGATACCCGTGTATCACCGCCGGGTGAGAGGTGGTTGCCCATCCAGTCCAGGGTTGGACTTTCTCACCGGAAAACCTCAGCGTGATTAGGATACGCAGACATCCCCGCCGGGTGAGAGGTGGTTGCCTATCTAGACTTCCCTGGTCCAGTGTCTCCGACTTCAGCATTTTGCGGTCGTGGCCGCTACCCTTCCTAGTTGTGACCAGGATGGAGCTTTTGTCCAGGAGGACGAATCCTCGCCACTAGTGACTTCTACCCCTGGGTTGAGCCGGTTTAGGCATTTCCCAGTATGGGCATGTTTGGGACGGGACCGACCTCTAGGGCAGAGGTACTGTGACATTCATAGCCTTCAAGATTCACCCCTGGTATGAGCCGGTTTAGGCAAAATTCACCAGTATGGGTGTTTATCAGGCGTTACCGACCTCTAGAGCGGAGGTGGCATGACATGTCTAGCCATCGAGTTCCACCCCTGGTGTGTGCCGGTTTAGGCATATTTCACCAGTGTAGGTGTATTTCGGACGTAGGCGGCCTCTAGAGCAGAGGTGCCGTGGTATAGCTCTCGTAGCGATACTACTGGACATACCAGGTTAAACTTCACTTTCCACCACCTTTTCCCATCGGCGCCGCACAGCAACCTTTATTTCCGCATTTACTTCCTTAACCGGGAGGAGCTTCACTCCACGCGCGGCATTTGAAAAGTCAAGCCAGCAGTGACTTAACCTCTGGGACAAACCGGTTCATGCATTTCACACGATATGACTGCACTCAGGACGTGGCCGACCTCCAGACCAGAGGTGCCGTGATTTGACTGTTTGCTTCGCTTTATTCTTTCAACCACCTTTTCCGCAGTGATGCTGCGCGGCAACCTCATTTGCAAATTTCTTCATTGGCCGGGAAGAGCACCGCTCCACGCACGGCAGCTGAAGATCTCGCCAACAGCGGCAGATGAGCTACCAAACGTGACACTCATCTACCCTAAGTAACTGGTTTTCAGGCGCCAGATATTCGCCCTCGCCCCTTCTCCTGTCAGTTTAAACAGTTCTGCCACGGGAAGGCCAGGAGCTGGACTTGACTGCCAGAGGCTGTTTGTGGCGCGTTTGCAGTCCTTAGAACCGATCCTAAAGATGAAAGTTGGTTCATCGTTGGCCATGTCACGAAACTCAAGGCGCAGATCAAGACGTCCCTGCTTCTGGTCGAATGTCTAGAACCTGGGACAAAATTAGCAGCAGCGCCGTCCATGTTCGCGTTTTTCGTGATCATCTCTTGCCAAACCCCAGAACTGATTTAAAGAATGTGAGAGAGCGAGTATGTGGAATATAAGTGGCAGTCCTCACGGATGATTTCATGTTTTCCCCCCACTTTCTATAGTTATGCTGATGTTTGGTGGCTCTGCAAGCTGAGTATCTTAAACAAACACTCGACCGGTCTTGAAATATGCGTGTCACTAAAAACCTATGTTCCAACTAAAAACCTGTGTTCCAACTAAAAACCTATGTTCCAACTAAAAACCTATGTTCCAACTAAAAACCCGTGTTCCAACTAAAAACCTATGTTCCAACTAAAAGCCTGTGTTCCAACTAAAAACCTTTCTTCCAACTAAAAACCTGTGTTCCAACTAAAAACCTATGTTCCAACTAAAAACCTTTCTTCCAACTAAAAACCTGTGTTCCAACTAAAAACCTATGTTCCAACTAAAAACCTTTCTTCCAACTAAAAACCTGTGTTCCAACTAAAAACCTTTGTTCCAACTAAAAACCTTCTTCCAACTAAAAACCTGTGTTCCAACTAAAAACCTTTGTTCCAACTAAAAACCTTTCTTCCAACTAAAAACCTGTGTTCCAACTAAAAAAATGTTCTTCAGAAAAAGCATATGGAGGGTCTCAGTAACAGATCTGCCGAGTTTCGTGTACATGCAGGCAAGTTTGCTTGAATTTATCAGTCATCGCAGAACGGTTCTAACAACGATTGCTACATTCTGTGTGCAAATTTAACACACATAGACAGTACGGCGTTAACTGGCAGACTGACTAAGCAGGCGTATGAGTAATGACCTTCAGTGTCTCGCTCACATTTGTCGAAAGGTACAGTCACGGCAGGTACAGCTCGCGAATTTCACGATACTACCTCGTATACGTATGGTCAGTCTTGGACTGGAAACGTCTGACTGAATGCCGCTTCTCAGTGTTCTCGCTGATGCAGCAATGTGCCGAGGGCATCCTTCACACGAGGAGTTTGGGGCACTTACAGACTTGTCTATTTACTATAAAACTGTTCCTTATTATGAGCGTTACTCCTTAATCTATCGCCAGTATCATTATTCTTATTGTCTTCTATATTTCTGTCTATTACTCTCTGCACTTTGACTGTACACCAGGGTTACACACATAGCTCATCTGTTTAGCTGTTAACAGCCAAGCTAGCTGTGGCCAAAACTTCTCGAGGTGCTCGTGAAAACAGTGCTGATGTGTGATCTCTGCCTGGCCACCAAAGCAGGAATAAATGAATTCACCACAGTGACCAGGGAGCCTCTGAAATATTGTGTGCCTAGGCTACGCTTAGTAATAGAAAATAGCATCTGTAGCCATTCCAAACGTCGTTTGGGATTTTTCCTTGCAAAAACAAGGAACAAAAACTCAAGATTTAAAGCAAATCAACAAAAAGAAAAAGAACTTCAAGAAACACAGACAAAATGTAACATTCTGTTACATATCTGACAATAAATCATAAATACATATATTACTTTTATTTTAACAATTATATGATGGTAACCTATTGTCTTTTTCTTCTATATTCAAGCGAAACAAAGGAAAATGTTATTTTTAAAATGATGGGTTAAACATAGTTATTCATCATTGAGGCAATGTGCGACGAAAGTCATTCAACTCAGCCTGGTGGAACTTATAAAGCGCGAATAACAGAAATGATTTTCATAATCTAAAACTCGAACCCAAGAACACCAGTTTCATTTAATATTTTCCGACATGTTGAAAAGAAAATCAGAATCCTCTTAAGTTCACTTCATTGTACGTCTTCTCCTATTCGCTGCCGGCTGAACGTGTGAAACAGTCTGCGGTTGTCAAATATCAAAGGCAGAATATAACAGACTTTCTTTCTGCAGCTGCAGTGACCTGACTATAAGTTTGACGTAGGTGGTCTTCTTGTCACAGTTAAAGCCACTGTGCTATAAATGTGAGATAGCTAATCTTTTTCTTTGTTGAGTGTAATGACTGGATTATAAATTTGACATAGATGATCTTCTTGTTATGGCCGATGTGACTGTGATTGTGCTATAAATGTGATACAGCATTTTTTTGGGTTATAATTGGGGTGATTCTGTAAATGTGGCATAGCTTAAATTCTTGCTACAGCCTGTATGATAGGACTATAAATGCAAAATAGTTGATATATTTGTTGCAAGTGCATGGTTGTAGGAAACACCTGATTTAAACAACATCCTCGAAGACTAGCAACCTAGTGCAGCCCAGACAAAAAGACTTTTAACCAGATAGACTACATATTAATCAACAAAAGATTCCGGAATGCATTACTGACAACAAAAACCATGCCAGGAGAACCGACTGCAATAGTGACCATGACCCACTCTGTGGAAAAATTTGAATAAAGCTAAAGAAAGCAGGCAGAAAAGTGAGAAACATCAAACTGAATACAGAACTTCTTAAAAATGACCAAGAACTGCGAGAACAATACAAAGTTATTATAACAAATAGATACAATGCAATAGCAAAGATAAATAGTATAGATGAATAATGGGCAATGTTAAGAGATTCTATCCACCAAACTGTTAAGGAGATAATACCACCAAAAAAGAAGCCCATAAAAATAAATGGATGACAGAGAAAATCTTAGGACTGATGGACAAGAGAGAAGGAGTAAAAATAACCAAGAAAAATATAGCAAGATAAATAAAGAATTAAGACGTAAATGCAGAGAAGCAAAATAAGTGTGGTTAAATGAACAGTGCAGACAGACAGAGGACTCTCATAATAAAGACAGCAAAAACATAATATACCACAGGATGCCTGAAATCAAAAGAAGGTAAAATGTTAATGGGAAAAGAAGACATTGTGGACAGAGTACATCGGTGAGCTATATGGAGGAGAAAGACAAGAATTAACACCAGATATTGAAAACTGTGATGGACCACCAAAAGGGAACACACAATGCCATTTATGCTTTACGAACACTAACAGAAAGAGCTTTAGAAGAACAGAAAGATCTCTACTTATGCTTCATTGATTATATCAAGGCATTCGACAAGATGAAACATAATGAAATTATTAAAATACTTGAAAACATCAATATAGACAGCAAAGACCTGAGAATTGTAAGACATCTATATGGCAGCAAGAAGCAGCAATTTGAGTTGAAAATATAACTGGAAAATATCAAACTATAAAATAAGGGGTGCGACAAGGATGTGTACTATCTCCATCACAAAACCAGCATAAAAATTGGAAGATACAATATTTACAACCTTCGGTATGCTGACGACACAGTACTAATAACTGAGAACCAACAAGACCTGCAAAATCTTTTGGATAAAGTCGCCAAAGAAAGTGAACAGAAAGGCCTTACTTCGAACATCAAAAAGACAGAGACTATGGTTATATCTAAGAAACAGAATCCACCAGCATGCAGTATTAAATTAAACGGAACTGTTCTAAAGCAGGTGCAGAAATTCAAATACCTTGGAGCAGTACTAACTTCAGATGGGAAATACAGAACAGAAATTAGAAACAAAATAGGCCAAGCAAAGACTGCATTTCAGAGATTGAGAAACATATTAGTCAACACATCCTTTTCAATGAATGTTAGAAAACGAGTCCTAAAATGCTATATTGAACCTATCTTGTTATATGGAAGTGAATCATGGACAATAGTCAGGTCTGTACAAAAATCATTGGATCCAGCAAAAATGTGGTTTATTAGAAGAATGTTGCGAATCCCCTGGACAGCAAAAATAACTAATGAAGAATGTATGAGAAGAGCTGGAGAGACAAAAAAATCGTGTCAAAAAGATAAGAGAGAGACAAAGTACTTTCATAGGACAAGCACTGAGAAGAGGGGGCATTGAAAATATTATAACAACAGGAAAAATAGAAGGAAGAAGATCATGAGGAAGACCAAGAGAAATGATACTGGACAGTCTGACGGGATGGTGTTAGAGGAGATCACCAACTGAGCTGATGGCCTACATGAAGGATCGTGTACTGTGCCAGCCGGCACGGCACATGATGATGATGAGGATGATGATGATGGAGTGAATGCGATACAAATGTGACATAGCAGATCTTACTCCTCATTACAATAGGAGTGACTTGTCTATAAATAATCTTACTAGGTTTAGGGTGATTGTGCTACAAATATGACAGAGCTGGGTAAACTGCGATCATAAAAATGTCGAGAAAGATTACAACACTTTCAGCTTAAACTAGCTGCCATTATTCAATGAGGATGAATTCCTAAATATTGAATAGAACATAGCATATCAAGTTATTCTTGCTATACAAACAGTTCCCTGGGACAGATACACGCTATCTTAGGAAGCATTAAAATTAAAGCATTTTAAAATCTGAGCACGTGACAGAAACGGGCGCCATGCCTCATGTAAGTGAGAGTGAAGCAACCCTCTATTCTGTAAGAGTATACAATATGTCTAATCTGATCTGGGGTGTTAACACCATAAAAATTAGAAAGTTGAGATACTTCAGTCATATCAAGAGACCCAACAGCTTGGAGAGGTTGATAGTAGAAGACAAGTGCCCGGTAACATCCAGAGACACAACAGCTTAGAGAGGTTGATAGTAGAAGACATTGTGTCCGGCTACATCCAGAGACACAACAGCTTAGAGAGGTTGATAGTAGAAGACAAATGCCCGGCCACATCCAGAGATCCAATAGCTTGGAGAGGTTGATAGTAGAAGACAAGTGCCCGATTATATCCAGAGATCCAATAGCTTGGAGAGGTTGATAGTAGAAGGCATAGTGTCCGGCCACATGCAGAGACACAACAGCTTGGAGAGGTTGATAATAGAAGACATTGTGTCCGGCCACATCAAGAGACCCAGTAGCTTGGAGAGGTTGATAGTAGAAGACAAGTGCCCGGCCACCACCAGAGATCCAATAGCTTTGAGAGGCTGATAGTAGAAGACATAGTGCCCAGCCACATCTAGAGACACAATAGCTTGGAGAGTTTGATAGTAGAAGACATAGTGCCCGGCAAAAGAGAAAAAGGGACGACCTCGTCGCAGATGGACTCAGGACATCACGGAATGTGTCACTGGAAGACGGCGGTCACCTTGCGCTAGACCATATTGCATTCAGGGAAGCTGTGAGAGGGACAACGTTCTTGAAAGGACATATCACTTGAATTAATGAATCGAACAATAGTAACAATATTAAAATGCAAAGCTGTTCTTGTTTAGCAGCTTTCACATTATTGTTTTCTAACTGGGCACAGCAACCAGCGCTGCAGATAATACTGCCTCTTCTTGCAGTTCTATAAAGTGCACTGATAAATCAGCACGCAGATAATACTGCCTCTACATGCAGTTCTATGAAGTGCACTGATAAAACAGCACCATTGAATTATCAGCTGTGTAAGAACAATTTAAGTCAGTAAGTTTATCAAAATGAACTTTGATATCGATTTTGGGGCAAGTTTTGGTTGCGTTAGATACAACAACCGGATAGTTTTCTCGAAATTAGTTAAATTAATATTGCTTCAAAATTGATTTTTTAGAAAACACGTGCAGAAGAATGAAATATTTTGCTGATAGCGATATTACTGAAATACTGATATTACCTATAATTCATTTTCTTCATTATTGTAGTAACGGAAACATTGGATGATAATGCTGATGTACGAACCCCATTTACTCTACAGCGGGTATGTCAAACATGCGCCTGCGACCCTTTGCAAGCACAATGGTCCCCATACAAGGGATACATAAGATGGCCTCAATTTCGTTTCAGTTTTTTAACCGGTTATTTTCTTTTTAACTGAATTTTGTTTTGTTCAGATTCCACATCATATTTAAAATGGCTAGCTCCAGTTAAGAGAAAAAAGCAAACTGAACGAAGAAGGGCGAGTGTTTCAAGAAAAATGGGAATGACAGTATTTTTACCCACGGTAAATGGAAAGATACATTGTTCAATTTGCAACAACAGCAGTGCCACGCCAAAAGAGTACAACTTGAAAAGACATTATGAAACGAACCATCGATCGTACGATAAATATGAAGGCCCAATGCGTGTCTCAAGACTCAAGGAACTGAAGGCTAACCTGAGACAGCATCAGACTTGTTTTACGAAAATTGAGAAACGGAATGTAGCTTCCGTTACTGCAAGCTATGAGCTCAGCCGAGTGATCGCCGTGAGTGGGGGAACTTACAGTGAAGGAGATCTCGTAAAGCAACGCCTTGTAAAAACGGCTCAACATTGTGTGCCCAGAGAAAGCAGACTTTTCAAAGATAATTCATTCCCCAGGAACACTGTTGCTGAACTGATTGAGGAAATGTCAAGTGATTTGAAACAACAGTTGAAGGCCACATCATCAAGATTTGAACATTGCTACTGCTATTGATGAGACCGTTGACATCACTGAACAGCACAGCTTGCGGTTGTCATCAGGGCTTGTGACAGTCAATTTAATATTTATGAAGAACTGATTGAACTGATCCCCATGCATGACACTACAACAAGCCAGGACATCTTTGAGAAAGTCGATCAGGTTCTGCATGACTATGGTTTGGATATGAGTAATCTTGCAAGCTTATCTATCGACGGTGCTGCGAATATGGCTGGCAGACATAATAGTGCCATGTTACGAACAAAAATAGAAAACTCGCACTAGATTCATCATTTGCACATTTTCACTGCATCAATTTGTGTTCAAACATGTTAAAATTGGATCATGTGCATAGTTTTGTCACAAAGACAGTGAACTGTATCAGAGACCATACTTTCAACCACCGTCAATTTAGCCAGTTGTTGGAAGATATGGATAATCAGATTACCGACGTTCCGTTCTACACAGAAGTCCGCTTGTTGTCATGTCACAGAGTGCTGAAAGGATTTTGTTTGTTGAGACAAGAAATAATTATCGTTTTAGAGATGAAAGGTAAAAACACAGATGAAATAAAAGATGAAAGTGTGCTCCGGGATCTGGCTTTTGCTGTGGACATTACTGCACAATTAACTGATCTTAATTTGAAATTACAAGACAAAAGAAAAACAAACTCATCACTCAGTTGTATGATGACATCAAGTGCTTCATTACAAAACTAAGCTTATGGAAGTCACAGATGTCAAATGAAAATTTAGCTCATTTTCCTAAGTGCAAAGAGCTGACAAACACTGCCAATACTGAGTCTGTACTTAGCTTTGATAAGTATGACAGTCACCTGGAATTGTTGTCAAAAGAATTTCGGGAAAGATTTCGTTATTTCTCATCTTTGGAATATTACTTCGCATTATTCTCAGCACCATTCACCTTTGATGTTGCCAAAGCAGAATAGAGCAAGAAATAGATCTATTAGAAACGCATAAACGAGGAAAAAAAAAGTAGAACAGCTTTATTACTTAACGAGCACAAAGTTGTGAAGTTTCGGCGTGAGCCTTAATCATACAAACACAAATAGGACGAAGAATTAGAGTGAGGAGATAAAGTATACATTCACATGAATCCTATGTTTAAAAAAATAAGTAAATAAAATGAATAGAGCACTTAGCTTTAAACAACTGGAAACTATCTCCTCTCTCTAATTCTTCGTCCTGTGTATGTTGGTATGATTAAGGCTCACCGAAACTTCACAACTTTGTGGTCGTTAAGTAATAAAGCTGTTCCTACTTTTTTCCTAGTTTATACATTTTAGTATCATAGCTTTACTTCAGTGCTTCTGGTATAGGTATATACTTATAAACTAATTACTATGTGTTGCTATTAGAAAAACACCCGGATTCTACACTCAGAGCAAAGTATCTTGAAATGGGGATACCTGGTTTCTTGTCATACCTTCATGAAAAGTTTAAAAACTTCAGAAAGTTTGCCACAGGGATTATGGGAATGTTCGGTTCCACCTATGTGAGTGAACAGTTATTTTCCTTCATGAAATCAGCAAAAACCTCTCAGAGAACAAGTCAGAACTGCACAGACATTTCACCCAGACACAGCAAAAAGTGTCATTAAAAGAGATGTCAAGCCTCAGGACACAACATTAAAAATATTCGTAGATAAGTGTTCATTTTGAACTGTTCTAATTTTTTAACATTGTATTTGTTGCTGTTGCATACAAGTCTATGTTGCCGTTTAAAATTTCGATTTTTTGGTCTTTTGTTAACCTACTTCATTACTTTGCATTCATGCTTGTGGTTAGCCGCTAAACCATTTGTATCCACATTGTATCTTTCTAAGTTTAAGTAACAACAATATTCTGCAATAATTTTTATTACATGACTTCAATTAGTTGTCGTGTGTGGCCCTCATGACAACAAATGTGACCTATATGGCCCTCAGGGGACCCTCAGTTTGACATACCTGCTCTACAGCCACCACTACATATAAGTTAACACATCTTTAGGGTTTCTCTTGGGAGATCCACTGGGACCTACGGTATTCCTAACGCATCATTAATTTCACAGCTAGTAGCCGGTTTTCCGCAGATCGAGCAAGCTTTGGGGCATAGCTCAGTCATTGCATGTTTTAAAGCGGGATCCATACAGGCGACTGTTTGAGCCATCATAACACAGCCATCATCGTAATTCATGCAGAGATTTATTTCCTTGTCACAAAAGTGACATGTCTTGGGGCACAGTATCTTCATCTTTTTCGGTTCACTAAGACACTGATTTTTGTTTTTCCATACCAGGCATTCGTCCATAGTATCTTCACATGCTGCTTTGTTCTGATTATCTGCAGAACCTGCACCTTTAAGGTTATATACTGGCTCTTGCGATTTAGTAAGAGTTGAGCATAGGACAAGGGGATCATCGTTAAGCTTATCTCCAGAGTCACACCAGCATTCACAGGCTGGTCTCCCTTTGTGAGGTTTGGGGAGCACAAAGCCATTGAACGGACACCCCGGAGCGTGACTGCAAGCCAGTGAGTCGCATTGATACTTTAGGTTCGTAAGTTTTATATCTGCAAAGGACAAACCGTGGACGTTTCCAATAACTTCTTGATACTCTGGATCCAGCGTTTTTATGAAATAACCGAAATGCATGATGCTTTTGTAGTCGTATTTGATGCCAAAGGTATCCATTCTAGAAGAATTAATGTTATAGCCATATATACCCACTGGTCTGGTTATCTTAATGTACTTATCCCGATCTGGTCGATTCATCTCGTGGGTGAGGCCTATTATGTGGCCTAGCAAATGAAGGATAATTCGACGACTGCTACAGTTGGGATGTATTGACAGCTCAGCAGTTCCACTGAGTAAATTGCCTTGCGTTGCATGACAAGTGCTTAAAATTTTGACGGCAACACCGAGTGAGGCATCACTGACTTCTTTAAACGTAATGCAGGTGAACTTTGACCACTCGCTCATAGCAGCCAATAGCTCCGCCTTAACGTGGTCATATTGCTCACCACTAGAACTCACAATGTGATACGGAATTATACCATCATCCCACATATCTTGTGATTCGCTCATAGTCATTCTCTTCTTATTGGCTCTACTTGGCGCATTCATTTCTTTGAATACATCAAGCGGCAGCAGCATATCAAGTTCTTGTCTCACCAAGACTGAGCCATTCGTAGTGATCTGGAAGAAATCCAAAGAGTCAGTCCCACCGGCTTTCAACATTTCTTTATCAATCGAGATTCCTTGCACAGCTACCTGTAAGTAAAGAACCATTTAAAATTTTACTGTAACATGCCAGCAGAATGCTCTGTTTATTTAAGTTTTAACATTTCACATCTCTCTGTTGTCACTTTAGCTGGAAATAGTCGCGTGATTATTACTGTTGTTGGAATAAAATAGAAGATAAGCTTGACATGTCTTCTCTCACACGCTATTTAATCTCTCCCTCATACTCCCTTTCATATCTTGACAAACTCGTTTTTCTCATAATATCCACTTCCCTCAAACTGCCCTCAGTGTGTTTATTGATCTATGTTTAATATTTTTAAAGCTAACTTTGTGACATAAAAATACAGTATCATAGGTCACTTTTGAGTGTTTGAGGCATTCACTGGCTTCCATATCATGTGTTTTTATAGTTTATTATATAGTATTATTTCATGTTATTGTATGTCTCCGATACACCTTCATTCTACAGTTTGCCTCACTCTGCTACCACAAAAAAAAAAAAAACAAAACACACACACACACACACACACACACACACACACACACACACACACACAAACACACACACACACACACACACACACACACACACACACACACACACTCTCTCTCTCTCTCTCTCTCTCTCTCTCTCTCTCTCTCTCTCTCTCACTGAACTTTAAGTGCCTAGAGCACATGGGGCTTCCGCAAGGGTTTTCCACAATTGCCTGTCCTTTGCCTTTTTTTCTGTTCTTGCCCAGGTGAGCCCTCTATTACTCAACATCCTTTCTGTTGTTCTTCTTCATGTCTCTTTTGGTCTACCCTTATTTCTGTTCCCCTGTGGTGTCCATCTTAGAGCTTTTTTTGGTAGTGTGCTGTCAGTCATTCGGAGCACATGTCCCAACCATCGCCAGTGTCTTTCCTCAATAATTGCTGTCAGTAGCTTCATCTGTATTTCTGCCAACAAGATGTTATTTCTTATGGTGTTTGGCCAAAATACTCTTCTAATTCTTCATAACCATTTAGTCTAGAAAGAATTCAACTTGTTTTCTATGGTTTTGGCGATATTCCAGTATTCACTTCCATAGAGTAGTACACTTAGAACATTACCCTCATCACACACAATCCTATTCTTATTTGGCTACCTTTCTAGACTCCAACGTTCCATTGAGCACCTTACACGCTTGCTCTTTTATTGTCTTATCTATTCTTAGTATTTGAGAATAAACAGAAATTCGCAAACTACATAACATTGGTCACAAAACAGGTTTTGTTTCGTTTATTTATCGCATTTCCTCGATGTGAACGAAGAACCAGTCGCAGATGAACAAAGACGACTTTCCCATTATATCAGTTTTTTCCCAACATGTGTTGATGGCGGCGTGTAAAGTGTAAATCATTATGCCTTCCCCAGCAGATTATGCCTTCCCCAGCAGATTATGCCTTCCCCAGCAGATTATGCCTTCCCCAGCAGATTATGCCTTCCCCAGCAGATTATGCCTTCCCCAGCAGATTGCCAAAAGTAATCGATAAACTGCAATGCCTCAGTAGCGTGTTCTCCAGCCGGAACTTTCACATGAGAAGGCATTTCCTTTTTTTTCTTGATCAGCCCCTCCTGTCACTTACCTTAAAGACATCTTTCTCTCTAACAACATGACAGGCAGCAGAAAGAGATGTTTGTGTCACAGCTTAACTGAAGTTTCATCCTTAGATATTTGCTGACATTTTACTTACCAGTTTGGTCAATAGGGGTCCGTGATAGATATTTTGCTACTTAACAGACCCTATTGCCGGATATATCGACATGTTCTTGAGAAAGTAAATATCTGTATAATTTTTTCCTCAGAATCTTTCAAGAATGTTAAGCTGAGATGATAAGAACATGATTTCATGATGATATAGCCAAGTACACTTTTTCCAACATGAAGAAATCCTCAAAGAAATTCAAAACAAACATTGGTTATAATAAAAAAATACAGTAAAAATGTATTGGACTTGTTAAGAAAAAAACAGAGAGTTTGATAATGACTGAGAAGTTCAAGGAGAAAAGAAGAAGAAGAAGAAGACCAAGAGAAAGTTATTTCAGAAAAAGAATCTGAAAACACCAATATTACTTTTAGCCAAGGCGGCTAGAGTGGCATGACTAGATAGTTATTTTCTTCTGTGTTTGTCTGTGGTGCCAAACTGTTCTCTGCCACTCATAATTGTCAGCATCATTACAATCATGATTAACATTGTCACCACCATGTGACCTGTGCCATGTGATCAGAAAAGGTAGACTAAAAGGAACCTGTTTTGTTTTCAACAAAAGAAAAGCTAGACAAATGTAGCATTAACTATCACTGATGCTGCTCACCAATCAGTCTCTGCCTCGTATCCTGGTGGTTTCTATGAACATCTATGTGACATCTTCTTTTAGTATAGTATTAGACGGCTCAAGACGCATCACTCATGTTGGAAGATATAATGGTCGGTGGCCTAGAACCACTTGCGTCGGGCCTGGCGAACCACAGCTGACCGGGACCTTCTACCTCAGCGTTCTTCCCCTTGTAAGAGACATAGTTTTACTGAGGGAGCAGTGATCGCTGAGGGAAGGCAAAACTCGTCCCCAAAAACAGCCAGGTTGAACTCAGATGTGTCGGGGCGAAGAGTGCAAATATCAAAGCTAAATGCAGATTTGACGCAATGCAGCCAAAGCAGATGTATAACGTTATGTCACAGTACTTCAGTTGCCTAACCTCTGCTTCACATTTGAATGTCATTTCTTCAAATGAATTCCAGAAGTGATATTTCAAACTAAACCTTTTGGTACATTCATAACACGTCCTTCCCATCTTTAGATTTGTTTCACTACACAGTCTACGGTGTCACTAGTTCCAATAGGAGAGCGAAAATGACGTAAATGAATGTCATCTCTCTCTCTCTCTCTGAAACTTAAGTGCCCAGGGCACATGGGGCTTCCGCAAGGGTTTTCCACAAATGCCTGTCCTTCGCCTTTTTTTCTGCTCTTGCCCAGGTGAGCCCTCTATTACTCAACATCCTTTCTGTTGTTCTTCTCCATGTCTCTTTTGGTCTACCCTTACTTCTGTTCCCCTGTGGTGTCCATCTTAGTGCTATTTTTGGTAGTGAGTTGTCAGTCATTCTGAGCACATGTCCCAACCATCGCCAGCGTCTTTCCTCAATAATTGTTGTCAGTGGTTTCATCTGCATTTCTGCTAATAAGATGTTATTTATTATGGTGTTTGGCAATGTCAACAGAGATGCACTGTGGAAAATCCTAAGATGGCATGGCCTCCCCCACAAGATAGTGAATGTAATCAAAGCCCTATACAAGGGTTTTCAGTGCAAAGTTATCTGTGGAGAACATACCTCCAGCAGCTTTAGGGTACAAACAGGAGTGAAACAGGGATGTGTACTATCACCAACATTATTTATCTTGGCAGTAGACTGGTTAATGAAGGAGGCAACATCAGACAAACGCAGAGGATTACAATGGACCCTTGACACAGTGCTGGAGGACCTTGACTTTGCGGACGACATTTGTCTATTATCAAGCAGTCACAGAGATATGCAAGATAAAATAAACAAGCTAACTCAGAATGCAAACAACATAGGACTAAAGATCAACGTATTAAAGACAAAGTTAATGAAGCAAAATGTGAACAACAGAAATGTCTTCAGAGTAGATAACAAGTTAGTGGAGGAGGTCAACGAATTTGTATACCTTGGCAGCAGAGTAGTAGAAAATGGAGACAGCAGAGAGGACATCAACAGCAGACTTACTAGAGCAAACCAGGCTTTTGCAATGCTACAGAATATATGGAAATAAAAAAAACTAAGCATAAATATGAAAATCAGGATATTTAAGAGTAATGTTCTAAGTGTACTACTCTATGGAAGTGAATGCTGGAAAATCACCAAAACCATCAAAAACAAGTTGAATTCTTTCCAGACTAAATGTTTACGAAGAATTAGAAAAAATATTTTGGCCAAATTAATGTCATAGGGATGAATAAAACAGTACTTTACTGTCAACAGACAAGCATGTTTTATAGTATAAAAATAGTGACTTTATAATGTGTACACAAACTTTAGAATAAGTAGTTTTCAATTAAATAATTACTGCACACTCTACAAAGTGTGTGTAAAATTGCGAAAAGAAGTTCCCCCTATTTCAATAGACCGTGAGTCGAAAAAAAACCCCACACCAATCGTCGGGATGGTATACCGTCTGTATATCTATTTACACTGTAAAGGATATTGTCTGTATATCTATTTACACTGTAAAGGATATTGTCTGTATCGC
Organism: Achatina immaculata; assembly: GCA_009760885.1. Classification (NCBI taxonomy): domain Eukaryota; kingdom Metazoa; phylum Mollusca; class Gastropoda; order Stylommatophora; family Achatinidae; genus Lissachatina; species Lissachatina immaculata. The sequence goes on along the minus strand of CM019703.1, from coordinate 5,049,457 downwards.
TATTTACATTGTAAAGGATATTGTCTGTATGGCTATTTACACTGTAAGGGATACTATCTGTATCTCTAACAAACTCGTTTTACTTTTCATGGTACTACTAGTATTAGCCCAATGAAGTCTTTGAACCTGCCTAACGGAGCAGAACCTGCCGTGGTCTCCAGCGTTGTGAGGTCTTTTGAGAAACCTGCAATTTCGATCGAGACAGTCGGTGAAATCTGTCCCTATCCAACCCATTTTCTGTGATTCAGCACCACCACAAGGGCAGCGAATGCTGAGAAAACAAGTCAACAGCACCACCACAAGAGCGACGAATGCAGAGAAAACAAGTCAACAGCACCACCACAAGGGCGACGAATGCAGAGAAAACAAGTCACCAGCACCACCACAAGAGCGACGAATGCAGAGAAAACAAGTCAACAGCACCACCACAAGGGCGACGAATGCGGAGAAAACAAGTCAACAGCACCACCACAAGAGCGACGAATGCGGAGAAAACAAGTCAACAGCACCACCATAAGGGCGACGAATGCGGAGAAAACAAGTCAACAGCACCATCACAAGAGCGACGAATGCGGAGAAAACAAGTCAACAGCACCACCATAAGGGCGACGAATGCGGAGAAAACAAGTCAACAGCACCAGGATGATCAAAGAAGATAATGAAGAAAAAAAGAGGAAACAAATAATGATATATAATTTTAAAGCTAATAGTCAGTCAGTCAGTCAGTCAGTCAATTATTTGCATGTCCCTTGCGGAACTTTGCCTCCCTAACAGCACTCTTGTAGGCCTCTCGGTTGTAAGCAAGATGGCCTGCTGCTGATGCATCCATTTGCAGATCATCAACAATGTCTTGCAACCATCTTCACCTTGGTCTTCCTCTCTCTCTTTTTCCCATTATGTACTCTTCTAAGACGGTCTTCTCTAGAATATCATGGCGCTTAATGTGTCCAAAATATTAAGTCTTCTCTGTTTACTCCTTTTTATTAGCCAGCTTTCTTCAGTATTAAGTTCTTGTAGTATGCAGATATTTGATCGTTTCTATGTCCATGATATTTGAAGAACTCTTCTGTAGCATTTACATTCAAAGGCATTTATGTGTTTCTCAGCTGTTTTCTTAAGTGTCCAGGTCTCACAGGCATATGTTGTGGTGGTAAAGATGCATGATCTTAAAAATCTTATTTTTGTGGTTCTGTCTGTTCATTTTCCAGCTTCTTTAGTTGTTTAATTTTGAACAGCGATAGATGTCCTGCTTTTAGTTTCCCTAATTGTATCTCCTTTATTGGTTAGTAGTGATACAAGATATTCAAAACTCTCCTCTTTTCCAATTTTTCCTCATTGATACATATTTCAGCTGCCTTGTTTGTTCTGTCAGTTGTCTTCAGTTTAGTTTTCTTCGGATTAAGATAAAGCTTTTGCTCTTCACTATTCTTACAGACCGACATAATTAGGTTTTCCATTTCTGTTTGTGTTGTGGACAGTAATACTGTGTCATCAGCATATCTAATCTCTGGTATTTCATAACCTCCAATTGTTATGGCATCGTAATATTCTTTGTCTACATCTTCTCTAACATTCCTCATTATATTTTCAGTATACAAGTAAGGCAACAATATGTACCCCTGACGGACCCCTTGTTTTATATCAAACTATGTTGTTGTTTCACCATTTATTCTTACTGCTGCCTGTTGGTCTAGATACATCAGTAATATTAATTGTATCAAATGTGTTTGAAATCCCTATTGTTCCACTATTTCCCAAAGTTTCTGGTGTTGTACACAGTCAAATGCCTTGGAGTAGTCTATAACAGATAAATATATATTCACATTAAATTCTCTGCATTTCTTTATTATTAATATTTTACTGAATATATTATCTCTTGATCCTCTTCCTTGTCTAAGACCAGCTTTGACCACAATTGATTTCTTCTTCTATAAAGCTAAAAACCATGGGCAATGTCTTATCGGTGAAGACAAGTGATAAGCGGATTTTATTGAAAATTTAAATACATATCTAAGATGAATGTTAATTTTACGTGTTCCACAAAAATAAACCATAAATTACGTGTTATTTTACTTACTGGTTTGAAACTCATTGAAATGCTGGCTATTATGAGCACGTATATCGGGCTACCTGCCAGAATATTGACCACATCCATTACCAAAGATAAAATCCTCACAGAATGTGACAGATCAGTTAAAGACAACTGCAGAAAAGATGTTTCTTGGCTCAGTTAGATCTGACTTGTATCTGTGTTAGATGTTTCTTGGCTCAGTTAGATCTGACTACTATCTGTGTTAGATGTTTGCAGAAACTACTGTGGGAACGTTAAATGACGTCATTTGAGTAATTCAAAAAATATGTTGTGACGTGAAAGACATGAAAGTGTTAGCGACTAGAATATACCTACGATACGGGTATCAAGTGCCTTTTCTAAGTGTTGTACTCTATTATCATTTTCCCAGCCTTCATTTATTTATATTTCTGTTTATTAAATTTATAAAATATGCAATTCTTAAATATCTACATCCTGAGTTTTCTTTTGATTTTGCATGGCCTTGACATTTCTCAGCAGTCTGTGGTTTAAAGAGTGCATAAAGAAGTTTATATAACTCAGAGCTTTAATCTCTCCTGAGTGTTTAAAGTGGAAGACACGGTGCTATATGGTTAATCTCATAGCTTTAATCTCTCCTGAGTATTTAAAGAGATAGTCACAGTGCTGTATGGCTAATCTTCGAAGAAACATCCAACACAATGAGAGAAAGGAATGTGACAAGAGATTGACCTTGGCCAGCATCCATCTTACACAATGAGAGAAAGGAATGTGACAAGAGACTGACCTTGGCGAGCATCCATCTTACACAATGAGAGAAAAGAATGTGACAAGAGATTGACCTTGGCCAGGATCCATCTTACACAATGAGAGAAAAGAATGTGACAAGAGATTTACCTTGGAAAGGATCCATCTTACACAATGAGAGAAAAGAATGTGACAAGAGATTGACATTGGCCAGGATCCATCTCACACAATGAGAGAAAGGAATGTGACAAGAGATTGACCTTGGCCAGGATCCATCTTACACTGTGAGAGAAAGAATGTGACAAGAGATTGACCTTGGCCAGGATCCATCTTACACAATGAGAGAAAAGAATGTGACCTTGGCGAGCACCCGCCTAACCACGAGAGTGCGGTTCGCCTATCGACTTGGCCATTTTACATCTCAGGAGAGCTGATTTTGAAGAGATGATTTTGAAAAGATGATCTATATTCACTTTCATCGTTTTCAGTAATTTTAAAGTCATTAACTCTTTCCGTGCCCATTGGCAAAATTTTACTACTTCCGGTTTGTCCGTTGAGTGCCGTTTGGTAAAACTTTACCACTTGTTTCGTGTTTAAAAAACGGTGTAATTTTTAAATTGTACATGTTTTATTTGCGCATGCCCGGTGAACTTTCATAGTTCCGTCCGAAGCGTGCCTAATAACCTAGTGAAAATGGGTCTTTTTCGGAGACATTTCAATACTTTATGTGACTTCTGAGGCATACGGCCAATCCTTAAGACCAGACCACTGTTCTTGAATGTGCCGCAAGTAGATTTTGACTTATAAAACGCTATAAAACGGACTGAAGAAGTAGTTAACGATGTTAGTTCAGACATTATTGTACTGAGTTTGCTACATACTATCACACGACGAGATAGGATGAAGCTACAGTTCGATCTAGACATCGTCGATGGTAGATCTAGACCTACCCGATGGTAAATATGACACAATTATCAGCTAAAATCATCACACTACTTTTGTTTTCCTTAAAAAAAACTCTTCATTCTTACATTTAGAGCTAATTTGATGCATAATACATATACTTTTATAGTGCAAATACTTTGTTATTTCAGCTTTACAACTATACCCCCTATAGAGATCAAGACCCGCACCTTTATTTTGGCTTTTTAATTTTCTTATACTAGCTTTTAAGTTTAAATAAACGTGTGAAGTTCTCCTCTTTACAGGCAGGGAACTACCGGTATCCTTGTATGACGGTTCTGTTTAGAGCAAAAAATAACGAGGAATTCGTGTTAGAATTAACACCAATTTTTCACCGTAAAGATTAGTTACTAATTTAACTTGATCTCTTTCAGACATTAAATCAGATGCCAATATAACATTCAGCCAAAAGCTTAATATAACCTATAAAACAGAATACATTCATAGTAAGGATTTCTTTGATCTATTGCTTTATGAATCTATGTCATTAATTTGCTGACATTTTGTTGAAATTTCGTGAAGTCTATCTCGAGTCATGCTTCAACAATGTTACACCGAAAGCTATACACTCTACGTAAAATTTGCACACGCTGTAATAACAATTAATCAAAACATTTGAAGGTGAAGTAGTGACAAATTGCTGCATATCAAAATGATACTGTAAACTTGAGGAGACGATGCATATAAAAATATCTGTGAAAACTAAGTTGAAACTAAAGGATACTAAAATGTGAATCAGCTTACATACTTGTGGTTTATCTGAACTTCAAACAGGAGCAATGTCCATTTTTTGTGTACACAAGGTACTGATAGAAAACTTACTTATCAATCTACACAATATAACCAAAGTCCTCTCCTACACAATATAACCAAGGTCCTCTCCTAAACAATATAACCAAGGTCCTCTCTCCTACACAATATAACCAAGGTCCTCTCTCCTGCACAATATAACCAAAGTTCTCTTTCCTACACAATATAATCAGGGTCCTCTTTCCTACACAAAATAACCAAGGTCCTCTCTCCTACACAGTATAACCAAGGTCCTCTCTCCTACACATTATAACCAAAGTCCTCTCTCCTACACAATATAACCAAGGTTCTCTCCTAAACAATATAACTAAGGTCTTCTCTCCTACACAATATAACCCAGTTCCTCTCTCCTACACAGTATAACCAAGGTCCTCTCCTACACAATATAACCAAGGTCCTCTCCTACACAATATAACCAAAGTCCTCTCTCCTACACAATATAACCAAGGTCCTCTCCTACACAATACAACCAAGGTCCTCTTTCCTACACAATATAACCAAGGTCCTCTCTCCTACACAATATAATCAAGGTCCTCTCTCCTATACAATATAACCAAGGTCCTCTCCTACACAATATAATCAAGGTCCTCTCCTAAACAATATAACCAAAGTCCTCTTTCCTACACAATATAACCAAGGTCCTCTCTCCTACACAATATAACCAAAGTCCTCTTTCCTACACAATATAACCAAGGTCCTCTTTCCTAAACAATATAGCCAAGGTCATCTCTCCTTCTGTACTCTTCAAGGCCGCAGCCAGATATACTATGCGTTAAGTGATCCACCTTGTCACGTCTCTCGCACCACCTTGTCATTTCTCTCGCACCACCTTGTCACGTCTCTCGCACCACCTTGTCACGTCTCTCGCACCACCTTGTCACGTCTCTCGCACCACCTTGTCACGTCTCTCGCACCACCTTGTCACGTCTCTAACACCACCTTGTCACGTCTCTCGCATCACCTTGTCACGTCAATCGCACCACCTTGTCACGTCAATCGCACCACCTTTTCACGTCAATCGCACCACCTTGTCACGTCTCTCGCACCACCTTGTCACGTCTCTCGCTCCACCTTAACAACCACAAACATATAATCCAAATCATGGTCAAGGTATTCCACAATAATATAATTACCAGAATAAATGTCAACAGTACAGCACAAGAACATCCACAGTCTGCTGCTGCCGTACGCCGGAGCATATACGGGGTTGTCCCGAATGCATTGAAGCCGAAGTCTGAACAATATTTCACGAGGACACAACTTCACAACACGTAATGACATTTATCCTATAAAATAAATGACATGATGATTTCTTGGATCATTACTAACTAATAATGGAGATACAATGATGGAAATTAAAAGGAGGATATCTATCGCTCTTCAGAAAGTAAAACTAAGGAAGCTGTGGAGAGGAACAGAAAAACTACAAAAATAAGATTTTTAAGGGCATGCATCATTCCCATCTCAAATTATGCCCGTGAGACCTGGACACTTAACAAAACAGCTGAGAAACACATAAATGCCTCTGAATGTAAATGCCACAGAAGAGTTCTTCAAATATCATTGGCACAAAAAAGAACAAATGTATCAATACTACAAGAACTTAATATTGAAGAAGACTGGCTAGCAAAGCAGGATTATCGGAGGTTCTATCTTCTGCTTATGTATAGATGTAACTTGTTGCTTATAGATAATCATCTCTTTGTAAATTTCCACTATTGCCCACTGTATTAATGACATTTAAGATTTTATCTCATTTAATCTACGACTTTTCTACAATTTTTTGTGTCTGTTTTGTTGTTCACTTCGCAGACTTACTTGCTCCCAGGTTCATTCTCTCTCAGTGGAAATAGTAATACAGAAGCAGCAACTTTACAGTTGAAATGACTTTAGTGATGCACAGAGTGACGATGAGTCAATGAACGAAACGACGAGAACGACAAAGGCATCACCAAAATCCATGGACACAAAGACTGGACGTAATTTCCATCTCAACGACATAATATATGTTCCCGGCAGACTACTGTCGCCATATAAACATCCTAATACACTATATTCTACAACTGTTTCACTGAGTAACTACATTTCTAACAGACTAATCTATGTCTATTCCAGACGATACAGAAAACACAACTCTTCTGAAATCGTCCAATTTCTGTCTCATCATCCACCTGCTTGGCCAGCATTGCCTCTCTTCTTCTTCTTCTTCGTTCGCTTCTACCACCAAGACCGCCCTGTGATCCTACTGAATTTTCGCCTGTGGTCATCGATAGGTCCTGTTGTCCCCTGTGTGGTCCTGGGCCACACGCGATCCCCGAGAGGTCCACAAGAGGTTCAGATTATTGAAGAGGTTTGAGCCTGTATTCTCAGCAGATCTCAGAAGCGGGATTGCGTTGTTTTCGTTGCACCAGTTAATCTAGACTTGTACTTTCTCACCGGAAAACCTCGACGTGTTTTGGATGTCAGTATATCCCCGCTGGGTGAAAGGTGGTAGCCCATCCAGTCTAGAGTTGGACTTTCTCACAGGAAAACCTCAGCGTGATTAAGATACGCATACATCCCCGCCGGGTGAGAGGTGGTTGCCTATCTAGACTGCCCTGGTCCAGTGTCTCCGACTTCAGCATTTTGTGGTCGTGGCCGCTACCCTTCCTAGGTGTGGCCAGGATGGAGCTTTTGTCCAGTTCAGTTATATATTGAATCCTCGCCACTAGTGGCTTCCACCCCTGGGTTGAGTTGGTTTAGGCATATTATCCCAGTATGGGCGTGTTTAGGACGTGACTGACCTTTAGAGCAGAGGTACTGTGACATGCATACCCATCAAGTTTCATCCCGGTTTAGGCATATTACACCAGTATGGGTGTATTTCGAATGTGGCTGGCCTCTAGAGTAGAGGCGCCGTGATATGAGTAGCTCTCGCAGTGATAATACTGGACACACCGATTAAACTTCACTGCACGGCAGCTGAAGAATCTCGCCAGTAGCGGTAGATGAGCTACCGAACCTGACTCTCATCTACCTGAAACATCTGGGTTTTGGCCCCAGATTTTCGCCTTCGCCCCTTCTCCTGTCAGTTTGAACAGTTCTGCCACGAGAAGGCCAGGAGCTGGACTTGACTGTCAGAGGCTATTTGAGACGCACGCCGTTGGAGTGTAGAGCGTATCCTCCACCCCACCTCCGGCAATAACAGTCCTTAGAACCCTTCTTCTATATGACTCGATTTTCCCCAGCCCCAATCTTGAAACTTATGTCTGGACAAGTCTCGTCTTCACGTGAAAGACATTTCCCTGTAATTATTACAATATTTACTTCTTTCGTCTGGTTATGTCGACCCAGACATTCCACCTTTTGACCCTTCCAACTTTTCTGAACAATCACGTGAGATTTAGCATTTTACCTTGAACTTTCTTGAAATTTATTTTTCGAGACGTCAGACCCTCGTGTCTGTCTCGCCGTGCTCCCAACGTAGAGCATGAAAAAAAGCGTGGAAAGTGAGAGAGTCTCATTTAAGGGGAATAATCCTGCAAAAGTTCACTATTTACTATGGGGCATAACTCTTTTATTGTAACTTTCCAATTCTCTAATGAATTGTCTAACTTCTGATGAATACTATTATACTAGTAAAGAGGATTAAAGAGAGAAAACTTAAATATTTTGGACACATTAAACGTCATGATAATCTAGAGAAGACTGTCTTGGAAGAGTGCATAATGGGGAAAAGAAAGAGAGGAAGACCAAGGCGAAGATGGCTGCAAGACATGGTTGATAATCTGCAAATGGATATATCAGCAGCAGGCCATCTTGCTTATAAACGAGAGGCCTACAGGAAAGCTGTTAGGGAGGCAAAGTTCCTCAAGGGAATACAAATGATTGACTGACTGATGATAATGAATGCACGAATAAGAGATGCAATGCAATACTAGTGATATTTATAATGAAGATGATAATGATGGTGATTAATTCACATGCAAACAAAACGTTTGGCCCCGCATAACACGAATAACTTGATCTGTAAAAGGTTACAATACTGAAATTTCCGGTGGCTGCATACACGAAAATATAAGTGCCAGTAACTCATCATAGTTTCGATCTCTTAACTAATGGTTACTTCTTCAGTCTGAAGTTCTTGTGCAATGTTTTAAAGAAAATAATTGACAGGCACACGTTTCTTGCACTGCATCATTAGCTCAAGCTGAACATAAAGAAAAACAAAAAGGTGACGTAAATTTAGCGTTAATGACAAGAACACTTCAGCAGCAACGACTGCCTCTCAACAGCATAACACACAACACTCACTGTGCAAAACGTGATCATCAAATGGCATGATCAATATACAATTCAAGCAAATTGTGAACGGTCAGCGGGATTTTCACGAGTGTATAGCGTGGGAGTAAAGCGTCACCGTTCACTCGTCCGAAAATGTAAGGCCTATAAACATCGAGAAATCAAGACGGGAATAAATTAATAACGATAGCCAGCAGGCATGGCGGGGCGGAAATCTTTTCGTCTCAGCCGACCTTATACTGTTGGATCAAATGTTTGTAGAAATTAATATGTGCTGTGTATTTCATACTATTATCGTCGTGTGTGGAGATGTCGCTGATTCTTGTTGATATTTTAGTGCATTGGCACAAATGGGAGGCTATGTCATGATATTGCAGTGCGGTGGCACAAAGGGGGAGATTTTTTTTATTCAGTGCGTTGGCCCAAGGAGTAGTTATATGTCATATTTCAGACGTTGTCACAAAGGGGGAGATATATGTCTTGATATTTCAGTTCGTTGGCACAATATTGAGATTATGTGTAGTGTGTAGGTACGGGGATTCATAGCAGCAGTAACTGGAATATGGTAATAAATGCGTTGGCACCATTTACAATGAATGTATGCTTTGCTTATGAGGGCTAGGATAGCCAAGGTCAGCCAAGCCACTTGATTTTAGTTATATAGCAGAGTGTTATGCATTATATATTGATATCATATGTGTTTCATTCATGATGATATGCGTTGATGTCTTGTGCATTCAGTGTCTGCGTGACGTGACATTTATGTAGTGTATAATATAATAAACTATGTAAAGACAGAAGAAGGGTTGAGTGAATGGTTCCAGATTGAAACAGGTGTGAAACAAGGATGTATACTGTCTCCTTTACTTTTTGGGATTACAATAGACTTCATAATGAAAAAATGCTGCACAGGTAACACAGGTATTGACTGGGTACATGGGACCCAACTAGAAGATCTTGATTTTGCTGATGACATAACTCTTATCAGTAATAATGTGAATTCCATGCAAGAAAAAACAGATAGCCTATCTTCACTGGCTAGCAAAATAGGACTTGAAATTAACAAGGACAAAACAAAAATAATGAAAATTCCCATCAATCAAAATGGAAAAATACACATAGAAGGGACAGATATTGAAGAAGTCAATCAATTTGCATACCTTGGCAGCTACATAGACCAGGATGGTGACATTAGAAAGGAAGTTATGATCAGAATTGCAAAAGCAGCATCAATCTTCAAGAATCTTGAGAACATATGGAATTCAAAAGTTATAAGCACAAAAACCAAGTTAAGACTATTCAATTCAAATGTAATATCCACCCTCATTTATGCATGCGAAAGCTGGAAAACAACTAAAGAAATAGAAAAGAAATTAGACTCTCTTGAAAACAAATGCCTAAGGAAAATACTCGGCATCAAGTGGAATGAATTCAAGAACAATGCAGAGATAAGACAGATGACTGAACAACAACCAGTGTCATGGGTAATCAGGAAAAGGAGATGGACATATGTTGGTCACTTGATGAGAAGAAATGATCAGAGAATCCCAAAACAAGCTATCAAGTGGAACACAACAGGCCGAAGAAAAAGGGGCAGACCGCGGGAAACTCTAAAGAGGACATTATTAAGAGAGGCCAAGTTAACAGGCATAACATCCTTTGATGAGGTTGAAAGACTCGCCGAAGACAGGAAAAATTGGCGAACTACTTTGCGAGCCCTATGTGACGTTTAACGGCACGGGAAGGATATAAGATAAGATAAGATAAGATTTATTTTGATTGCTTGGCTTTGTAATGTGCAATGCATGTCATGTCATTGAATGAATGAATGTAATACGCTGCATGATTGGCATACAGCATCCTTGGGGGGAAGATCCTGGGTTGTAGATGAAATGGATTTATTCCTGGCCACCCAGTACGAGTGTACATAGGTCGTGGATTTGGTGTTGCAGTTTCAGGTCCTGTCCCTTCCCGTAAATGCTCCCAAGTGTGGACTTAGCACCCCGTTAAGTTTACAGAAGAGCAAAATTCGATTACCAACAAATTCAAAAGCATATAAGAAAACTTACAACCAATGGTTGATTCACTTAGTTAATAAATAGCTTGAGAAATTAACAAGTTAATTCAGCAACACGCACTTCACGAAAATTAACACACATCACATTTAACGATATCACAGAACTCGCACTACGATTATAACTTACTTTTAACGTCTAAATAAAACTTACAACACACGAGGAGGCACTGGTGCAGATCCCAGCTCGGACAATCAATCGTACCACAATATAATTATCAAGAAAACGTCAGAGTTTTACAGTCCATATTCACGCGAAAACTGGCTTCCTGTCACCCGGCCATTTTCACAGACAGGAATGACCCACAATGAATTGCACGACACACACCAGACTACCACACTTCTAATCCGTGGAGTGTTACACTCCTTCAAGACCGTACGCAACCTAAACGAAAACGTAGCACTCTACAATACATTCATCAGCATCTGTAAAAGCACAGAAGGTTACTCTGTGCAGGCACTCAAAGTAAGCAAGTTGTCCCCCCTGTTCTGGCGTTTTCCGTGAGCAGGTTGTCCCGATGTTCTTTTCTTACGGCGAAATGTGTCGAGTTTTCCGGAATGTTATTTTAAAAGTACCCTTCCATCCCAGCTCCCGAAATGGTCCGACATCATGTCTGCTATTACAGAATTTTAATCGTATCCACTAACTGTCAAACACCCTGATTGCAACTAATAAAACGATCAGTCTCTAAACAACGGGATAAAATATCTCGAAAGGTAAAACAAATAAAAAGTTCATGGGTGAACATTTAAAAGTCGTGAAATTGAACTACATACGAAGATAAGACAGCGGATAAGTCGCTGAAACAAACGATATATAGCAACATTCTGCAGGAGATGTAGTTCTGTTTATTAAAATTCAAGAATAATTATTTCACGTGAATGATTCATTTATCTTGAATGCAGCAATGTCTTTAATCTATCCATCTGTAAAATATGCACAGGTAAAGTATCAACTGAAATCATCTGTACCACATAGCAAACCTCTGGTCATCTAGGACTTTTTTCTTTTACTTTCATGAAGTGCTATATTATAATGTAAACGAAAGTAAACGCTGGGAATATGTTAGCAATTTAAGGGTAATTTAAGCTAGTTCTTATTAATAATCTTTATGACTGTAATGAGCAGGACATATCAACATGATGATTAGAATAAACATCACAAGTTTCGTCATTTTTATGAGTATTCATTTGCAACATGTTTTCAGCAAACAATTCCTTATTATCCTTCTTGTATATTTAATTGTGGCTCATTATCATGATCATTATCATCTTCATTATCACATTGTCTTATCTGCAATTCACTTCGCTGTTTTCTTACAGTTTTGGTTGCGAACAAATGATGACGCTAAGAAAAGATGAGAGCTTCCAGTTCAAACTTTCTTCTTGAAAGTTTGTGCAGTATATTTATCTGATGAATGGTAATCACAGTCCAGTTCTTTTTCGACATGCCACACAACAGTCACAAAGTGATGTTGACACCGTTATCTGATATCTACAACTATTTGATGAATTCTTTTTGTGTTTATATAATCCATGCAGACATGTTTTTAACTGATACATTTCGTTGCATGTAACTGGAATTCTGCGCAATGCTACTGAAAACCTAAGAGAGCAGACATAGCAATTATACATACAGACTCCATGTCATGAGCCAGCAAAACTAACAACAACGCAAAGACTGTATTACCATGGAGACCGATGGAGCTCCCATTATTATCTACGCGTATTTCTGGATCGGATACAAGGAACTGAAATTCGCAGGCGGTAGCAGGTTTAGAGCAGCGAAGGCATGTTTTGGGACACAGATTATCCAAGGATTTGTTCAACACTTCCTGCTCGCAAAGCTCAGATTTAGCCAATATGTCACAGACGTCATCATAATCCATGCAGAGATTTTTTATTTTCAAAAGCTGACTGCAAAATAAGCACGTTTTCGCACACAGGCTGACCATTTTTTTCGCTTCTGCCAGGCATAGTCCCTGATTTTTCAAGGTATCACAGTTGTCCAGAACATCCAAGCATTCAGGCTTGTCGTTATCAGCTGCAGAAATAAAAGATTTCAGGTTGTACGATGGAAAATCTTTGTTAATCTGCGAGCACAGAACAAGGGGTTGATCGTTCCACATATCTCCGGAGTCACACCAACACTGCATGTTTCATTACTGGTGTACATTTTAGGCAGCACAAAGCCGTTGTAAGGGCAAGTCTTATCAGGACAGCCTGCGCGTTTCGCGCAGCCGTACATAAGGTTTATGGCCTTTATATTTCTAAATGATAGACCTCGAGTATTGCCAATAATATTTTGATACTCTGAATCAAAAGTGTTTATTCCACTGTGCTTTCCATAGTGCATAATACTTCTGTAATCATATTCAATGCCATAAGTGTTAACTGCAGTGACGTCTACTTCGGGGTATTCATGCATATAAAGATTACGATTCTGGTCTTCTCTGTGATTAATTCTGATGTACTTATCCCGGTCTGGTCTGCTGTGTTCATGGAGAAGCCCAATAGCGTGGCCAATTTCATGAAGCATGACTCTCTTTGTCCAGCACTGCTGACTTAATGAGATGTACTGTGGATGTCTCTTCGTCCATCCAACTTCAGACCAGCAACCTGAAGCAGACCCGTCCGAAAACTGCAGACGGCTACCTTCTGAGTGGTTTCTTCGAAACCTCAGACATGAGCTCTCCTCAAATAATTTTAGCACGTTGACCAGATCAGGTCTGCGGTAATCAATAAAAAGATCGATGTCATAATATATTGTAGGACTTGGCCACAAATTGCCCCCTTCCTTCATTTTTCCCTTAATCGCGCTTTTTGCGACAAACTGCTGCAGTGTTATCTGCAATTCACTTCGCTGTTTCTTACAGTTTTGGTTGCGAACAAATGATGACGCTAAGAAAAGATGAGAGCTTCCAGTTCAAACTTTCTTCTTGAAAGTTTGTGCAGTATATTTATCTGATGAATGGTAATCACAGTCCAGTTCTTTTTCGACATGCCACACAACAGTCACAAAGTGATGTTGACACCGTTATCTGATATCTACAACTATTTGATGAATTCTTTTTGTGTTTATATAATCCATGCAGACATGTTTTTAACTGATACATTTCGTTGCATGTAACTGGAATTCTGCGCAATGCTACTGAAAACCTAAGAGAGCAGACATAGCAATTATACATACAGACTCCATGTCATGAGCCAGCAAAACTAACAACAACGCAAAGACTGTATTACCATGGAGACCGATGGAGCTCCCATCATTATCTACGCGTATTTCTGGATCGGATACAAGGAACTGAAATTCGCAGGCGGTAGCAGGTTTAGAGCAGCGAAGGCATGTTTTGGGACACAGATTATCCAAGGATTTGTTCAACACTTCCTGCTCGCAAAGCTCAGATTTAGCCAATATGTCACAGACGTCATCATAATCCATGCAGAGATTTTTTATTTTCAAAAGCTGACTGCAAAATAAGCACGTTTTCGCACACAGGCTGACCATTTTTTTCGCTTCTGCCAGGCATAGTCCCTGATTTTTCAAGGTATCACAGTTGTCCAGAACATCCAAGCATTCAGGCTTGTCGTTATCAGCTGCAGAAATAAAAGATTTCAGGTTGTACGATGGAAAATCTTTGTTAATCTGCGAGCACAGAACAAGGGGTTGATCGTTCCACATATCTCCGGAGTCACACCAACACTGGCATGTTTCATTACTGGTGTACATTTTAGGCAGCACAAAGCCGTTGTAAGGGCAAGTCTTATCAGGACAGCCTGCGCGTTTCGCGCAGCCGTACATAAGGTTTATGGCCTTTATATTTCTAAATGATAGACCTCGAGTATTGCCAATAATATTTTGATACTCTGAATCAAAAGTGTTTATTCCACTGTGCTTTCCATAGTGCATAATACTTCTGTAATCATATTCAATGCCATAAGTGTTAACTGCAGTGACGTCTACTTCGGGGTATTCATGCATATAAAGATTACGATTCTGGTCTTCTCTGTGATTAATTCTGATGTACTTATCCCGGTCTGGTCTGCTGTGTTCATGGAGAAGCCCAATAGCGTGGCCAATTTCATGAAGCATGACTCTCTTTGTCCAGCACTGCTGACTTAATGAGATGTACTGTGGATGTCTCTTCGTCCATCCAACTTCAGACCAGCAACCTGAAGCAGACCCGTCCGAAAACTGCAGACGGCTACCTTCTGAGTGGTTTCTTCGAAACCTCAGACATGAGCTCTCCTCAAATAATTTTAGCACGTTGACCAGATCAGGTCTGCGGTAATCAATAAAAAGATCGATGTCATAATATATTGTAGGACTTGGCCACAAATTGCCCCCTTCCTTCATTTTTCCCTTAATCGCGCTTTTTGCGACAAACTGCTGCAGTGTTATCGCCATATCCAGCTCAGTTTTTACCATAACCTGATCATCCGGCCCAATGTGGAATAAATCCAAAGCGTATATTCCTGAAGCATTTATAATTTCAGTGTCTATAGAGGCCATGGCAGCTTCTACCTGTAAGTAAAAATAAGCAGCTATACCAAATAATGTTTCAACAGCTTTCACTCGCATAATCAGTTATGTTTCACATTATTTTGTTTAGTTAAGAACTAGTTGTCAGATTATTAAGTATAATATCCAGTTACCTATTGGAAGGATATATAATGGGAAAAAGAATAAGAGGACGACCGAAACGAAGATGGCTGCAAGACATCGTTGATGATCTGGAAATGGATGCAGCAGCAGCAGGCCATCTTGCTCACAACCGAGAGGCCTACAGGAGTGCTGTTTGGGAGGCAAAGTTCTGCAAGGGACATGCAAAGGAATGAATGAATGATCCAGTTACCTATGCTGGTCTTAAGATTGACAAGATATGGTTGTAGGGAAATTAAGATTGACAAGATATGGTTGTAGGGAAATTAAGATTGACAAGATATAGTTGTAGGGAAATTAAGATTGACAAGATATGGTTGTATGGAAATTAAGATTGACAAGATATGGTTGTAGGGAAATTAAGATTGACAAGATATGGTTGTAGGGAAATTAAGATTGACAAGACATGGTTGTAGGGAAATTAAGATTGACAAGATATGATTGTAGGGAAATTAAGATTGACAAGATATGGTTGTAGGGAAATTAAGATTGACAAGATATGGCTGAAGGGAAATTAAGATTGACAAGATATGGTTGTAGGGAAATTAAGATTGACAAGACATGGTTGTAAGGAAATTAAGATTGACAAGATATGATTGTAGGGAAATTAAGATTGACAAGTTATGGTTGTAGGGAAATTAAGATTGACAAGTTATGGATGTAGGGAAATTAAGATTGACAAGTTATGGTTGTAGGGAAATTAAGATTGACAAGTTATGGTTGTAGGGAAATTAAGATTGACAAGTTATGGTTGTAGGGAAATTAAGATTGACAAGATATGGTTGTAGGGAAATTAAGATTGACAAGTTATGGTTGTAGGGAAATTAAGATTGACAAGATATGGTTGTAGGGAAGTCACATCTACTGGCATGACTTAAAAGAGGTGAGCTTCCGGCCTGGCCAAGCTTTCTGTGGCGTTTGCATCTTTGATCAACTGATTCTTATAGGCAACGCTCACAACTCCCAACACGGTACCGAGCCAGTGCTTCACGACCATCACGACTGAGGAGGGGGGGGCGGGGGGAGGTGTCATCCAAAGAACAATGTTTGTGGATCCAGGTCAATTTTGAAATTTAAAAAATATGTTATTTTTCACAGTCCTCCTCTTTCTTCCTCTGTCACTCCCTCCCTTCCTCTCTCTCTTTCACTCACTCTCTCTCTCTCTCTCTCTCTCATTGTTGTTCAGTTAACAAGGGCGCCTGAGTGATGTAGTAGTTAGCGCGTTTATCTGTCATTGAGAGGGCAGTAACTCAGTCTCATAGCTATAGAAATGGACACTAGACTCCTGGCGCTGCAGAACGAAAGACAACCAGGCGTGAAGCAAACCACATTACCTCCGGTGTGCCTCTCTCTCTCTCTCCACTGTCCCTTCAGTGCCCCAACACACAAGGGGCTGCTCGTAGCAAGAGAATTCCATCTTTATCGTTTTTATTATTTTCTTGGTTGTCTCCTAAGCCAGTCCTTTGTTTACCAGCAATTTCCCTGCTGTACGTCGTCATGCCTCTTTTTTGTCGTCCCATGCTTCTTGTACCATGTGAAAGCAACTTCAAAGCTGTTCGTGGTGAGCGTTTTCGTCTGTCACTCTCACAATGTGACCTGGCCATCGCCTTCTCTCAGTCATTACCGACGAGTGTACTGACTAGTCAAGGATATTGTGGGCTATGCCATCATTTCCCTTGCTCCGTCAGTGACATGACAGGGCTACGTTGTTATTTGAGAAGAACTGGTATTAAGAGCAGCAAAATACTTCTTGCTCTTGACGTTAATGATTTCTTTTGTCTTTTTGTCCCCTTCTTGCTCTACACATTAACGATTTGTTTTATTTCTTGTCCTCCTTTTGCTCTCGACGTTAATTATTTTAATACATTTTTTACATTTACAACAGTGGTTATATTCCCAGTGACCTGATTAAATCCACGTTTATAGCACTACAAAGGAAACCAGGTGCAAAGGAATGTGACGACCACCGGACTATCAGCCTCTCATGTCACATAACGAAGCTACTTCTGAGAATAATTATGAGAAGAACAAGGAAAAAGATAAAAATGGAAATAGTAGATGAACAGTTTGGATTTGTTGACGGAAAGGGAACACACAATGCCATTTATGCTTTACGAACACTAACAGAAAGAGCTTTAGAAGTACAGAAAGATCTCTACTTATGCTTCATTGATTACACCAAGGCATTTGACAAGGTGAAACATAATGAAATTATTAAAATGCTTGAAGACATCAATATAGCCGGGAAAGACCTGAGGATTGTAAAACATCTATACTGGCAGCAAGAAGCAGCAGTTCGAGTTGAAAACAGAATTGGAAAATATCAACCTATAAAACAAGGGGTGCGACAAGGATGTGTACTATCTCCAGACCTTTTTTCTCTGTATAGCGAGAATATTCTAAGAACAATCATCACAGAACCAGGCATAAAAATTGGAGGATACATATTAACAACCTTCGGTATGCTGACGACACAGTACTGATAGCTGAGAACCAACAAGACCTGCAAACTCTTGGATAAAGTCGCCAAAGAAAGTGAACAGAAAGGCCTTACTTTGAACATCAAAAAGACAGAGACTATGGTTATATCTAAGAAACAGAATCCACCAGCATGCAGTATTAAATTAAACGGAACTGTTCTAAAGCAGGTGCAAGAATTCAAATACCTTGGAGCAGTAATAACTTCAGATGGGAAATGCAGAACAGAAATTAGGAACAGAATAGGCCAAGCAAAGACTGCATTTCAGAGAATGAGAAACATATTGACCAACACATCCTTATCAATGAATGATAGAAAACGAGTCCTAAAATGCTATATTGAACCTATCTTGTTATATGGAAATGAATCATGGACAATAGGCAAGTCTGCACAAAAATCATTGGAAGCAGCAGAAATGTGGTAATAAAGAAGAATGTTGCGAATCCCCTGGACAGCAAAAATAACTAATGAAGAATGTATTAGAAGAGCTGGAGAGACAAAAAACCTTGTCAAAAAGATAAGAGAGAGACAATGTACTTTCATAGGACATGCAATGAGAAGAGGGGGCATTGAAAATATTATAACAACAGGAAAAATAGAAGGAAGAAGATCAAGAGGAAGACCAAGAGAAATGATACTGGACAGTCTGACAGGATGGTGTGAGAGGAGATCACCAACTGAGCTGATGGCCTGCATGAAGGATCGCGTACTCTGGAGAAGCATAATAGCCAACGCCAGTCGGCACGGCACATGATGATGATGATGATGATGTTAATTATTTATTTTATCCCCCCCCCCCCTTTACACTCGACGTAATGATTAATTTTATTCCCCCCCCCCCCGGTCTTGCTCTCGACGTTAAAGATTTGTTTTATTTCTTGTCCTCGCCTTCCTTTCAGCGATAACGATTTGTTTTACTTATTGTTCCCGTCTTTCTCTCGACGTTAATGATTTGTTTTACTTATTGTTCCCGTCTTGCTCTCGACGTTAATGATTTGTTTTACTTATTGTTCCCGTCTTGCTCTCGACGTTAATGATTTGTTTTACTTATTGTTCCCGTCTTCCTCTCGAAGTTACTGATTTGTTGTATTTCTTACTCCCCCCCCCCATTACTTTCGACGTTAATGGTTTATTTTTTTTTATTACCCTGCACTACTACCCCCCCCTACCCCCACCCTCCGTCTTGCTCTCGACGTTAAAGATTTGTTTTATGTCTTGTCCCTCCTTCCTCTCAGCGTTAGGGATTTGTTTTACTTCTTGTTCCCGTCTTTCTCTCGATGTTAATGATTTCTTTTATTTCTTACTCTCCGTCATGCTCTCAACGTTAATGAATTAATATCTTGCACCCCCCCCCCTCCCCGACTTGACCTCGACGTTAATGATTTGTTTTTTTTTTCCTATACCGGTCTTTTTCTCGACATTAATTATTTGTTTCATTCCTTGTCCTCGTCTTCCTCTCGACGTTAATGATGTGTTTCATTTTTTTGACCCCGGTTTGGTCTTGACGTTAATGATGTGCTTCATTTCTTTTCGCCTACTTTCCCTTGATATTAATGATATGTTTCATTTCTTTTCACCCGTCTTTCTGTCGACGTTAATGATTAATTTTATTTCTTTTCCCAGTCTTGCTCTCGACGTTAAGGATTTGTTTTATTTCTTGTCCCCATTTTCGTCTCGACGTTAATGACGTGTTTTTATATCTTTTTTATTCTTGTTTTCAACATTAATGATGTATGTGTTTTATTTCTTACCCACTTTACCCCCCCCCCCCCCGTCTTCCTCCCGAGGTTAACGATTTGTTTAAATTCTTGTCCCTGCCTTCCTCTCGACGTTAACGAGTTTTTAAAATTCTTGTCCCTGCCTTCCTCTCGACGTTAACGAGTTTTTAAAATTCTTGTCCCCGTCTTGCTCTCGACGTTAATTAGTTATTTTATTTCTTGACCGCCGTCACGCTCTCGAAGTTAACGATTTATTTTATTTCTCTAAACCCCCCCCCCCCCCCCCCCCCCCCACTCCCGTCGTGCTCTCGACGTTAATGATTTGTTTTATTTCTTGTCCCGTCTTCCTATCGATGTTATTGATTTATTTTATTTCTTCCCCCTCCCCCCCCCCCCTCATCCTGCTCTGGACGTTAATGATTTAACTTATTTCTTCCACCGTCCTGCTCTCGACAACAAAGACTTATTTTATTTCTTATCAAGCGTCTAGACTTCGAGGTTAAAGGCTTGTTTTATTTCATATAATCCCGTCTTTCCCGCGATGTTAATCATTTGTTTTATATTTTAATTTCCCTCTCCCCCCCCCCCCTCCCCTTGCTCTCCACGTTAATGATTTGCTTCATTTCCTGTGGCCGATATGCTTTCGACGTTGATAAATTGTTTTATCTCTTCTACCCATCTTGCTCCCGACTTTAATTATTTGTTTTATTTCTTGCCCTCGCCTTGCTGTGGATGTGAATGGTTTGTTTATTTCTTGTCCCGTCTTCTCTTCGACATTACTGATGAGTTTTATTTTTGTCACCGTCTAAGCCTCAAAGTTAATGAATTATTTCATATCTTGACCCCCCCCCCCCACCCGACCCCCGTCTTACACTCGACGTTAATGATTTATTTTGTTTCTTTTCCTCGTCTTTCCCCCGACATTAATGATTTTAAAAATTTCTTACCTCCCCCCCCCCCCCCCACCAAAAAAAAAAAAAAAAATCGTCTTGCTTTCGTCGTTAATGATTTGTTTTTTTTTCCTATACCGGTCTTTTTCACGACATTAATTATTTGTTTTATTTCTTGTCCTCGTCTTCCTCTCGACGTTTATGATGCGTTTCATATTTACCCCAGTTTGCTCTCGACGATAATGATATGTTTCATTTCTTTTCCCCGTCTTTCTGTCGACGTTAATGATGTATTTCATTTCTTCTCCCTGTCTTTCTCTCGACGTTAATGAATAATTTCATTTCTAGTTCTCCCCCCCCCCCCCCACCCCCCGGTATTGCTCTCGGTGATAATGATTTGTTTTATTTCTTGTCCCCGTTTTCGTCTCGACGTTAATGACGTGTTTTAATATCTTTTTTTATTCTTGTTCTCAACGTTAGTGATGTATGTGTTTTATTTCTCCACCCCCCCCCTCCGTCTTCCTCCTGAGGTTAATAAGTTCTTTTATTTCTTGTCCCCGTCTTGCTCTCAACGTTAATGTTTTGTTTTATTTCTTGTCACAGCCTTACTTTCGACATTAAAGATTCGTTTTATTTCTTTTCCACTTGTTGTTGACGACGTTAATGATTTATTTCATTTCTTCACATCCCCCCCCCCTTTTCTCTTTACATTGATGAGTTATTTTATTTCTTGTCCCCGTCTTGCTCTTGACTTTAATGAGTTACTTAAATTTTTTCCCCGTCTTGCTCGTGACATTAATATTTTCATTAGGCTCAAACGGGGGCAAGAAAAACAATTTCCCATTAACGTCGAGACCAAGAAGGGGGCAAGAAATAAAATAACTCTTTAACGTCAAGAGCAAGACGAGTAAACGAAATAAAATAACTAATTAACGCCAAGAGCTCGACGGGGACAAAAAAATAAAATAACTAATTAAGGATATAAACATGTGCAGAATTATGGCCGTCGCCGCCTGCCCGTTCTGTACTAAATGAGGAGTGTCTCCAAAATCTCCATTCAGTGGTTCCAGATGAGGTAGAAAAACCCAGGTAAAACATTAATTTCAACAAATTGCGACAATAATATTAACATGAGACAAGAACAGAAAAAAAAAACATTTGAGACACCTATATCTAAATTTTGAAATAAATGTCAGTCGAAACGAAATATATTTTGTTGTACAAGAAATCGTCAGCTTTAAAGCATGTATGTATGTATGTATGTATGTATGTATGTATGTATGTATGTATGTATGTATGTATGTACGTATGTATGTATGTATGTATGTATGTATGTATGTATGTCCGAACATGATGATGTTTAAGTCAACAGTGAGATTTTACTTCTAGTAATGCAGACAATGTACGTGGCACATTCTCCATGGAATGTCCCTTGATATGACAGTTACGGGAGTTGCATGGGCAGAAGTGTCCTCTATGTTTTATTTATATGGGACGTTTCTTGACAAAGCGGTCATTGCTTGTTCTGGTAGTGGCTTGACTTTGCTCACTCTGCTACTTTCCCCTTCTCTATTTTGAAATTACTTCCATTTCTTTTCTTATACTTTGAGATTACTTCCATTTCTTATCCTATACCTTGAGATTACTTCCATTTCTTATCTGTTTTATCTTTGTGCTTTTGTTTTGCAGTTTTCACCCATTTCTTGACTTTTAATAGTAAGCTATAAATATTTCTCGATATGCTATTCTATTGTATAAAATTGTTTATAAATAAAGAAGTAGACTTTTCTTAAAAACACATCTACATGTAACAATTCCTGTCTACTGTTTGGAAACAGTCTTAAAATGCTGTGTTGAACATATCTTATTATATGGAAGTGAATCAGAGACAACAGGCAGGTCTGCACATAAATCGTTGGAAGCAGTAGAAATGTGGTTTATTAGAAAAATGTTGCCAATTCCCTGCACAGCAAAATTAATAATGAAGAATGTATGAGAAGAACTGGAGAGACAAAATATCTTGTCAAAAAAAAAAATAAGAGAGACAATGTACTTTCACAGTACATGCACGGACTTCTCCTTCAATGTCCTGTGCAAGTACATTGTCTCTTTCACATTTATTTATTAGGAGGCATTGAAAATATTATATCAACATGAAAAATAGAGGGAAGAATATCTAGAGGAAGACCGAGAGAAATGATACTGGACAGTCTGACGAAATGGAGTGAGAGGAGATCACCAGCTGAGCTGATGGCCTGCATGAAGGATCGTGTACTCTGGAGAAGCATAATACCCAACACCAGTCGGCACGGCACCTGATGATAATGATGACTGTTTAGAAATGTATACTTACAAGTGCAAATGCTAAACAGAAAGAAGCCACCATTTTCGTGTTTTGTAGTTGGGCTGCCTAGATTCTCTAGTACATACTATTCCAAGTAAACTTAGAAGTTTATGAGAAGCACTGTTAGTGAAAGTAGACCAAGTTTATCCCCTGTCCTGCTCTGTAGATTAGGTGTAAGAGCATTTTTTAAAGAGACTGGGATCTCTTTCTTTAGCGCTGTTACTTGCTGCAGTTTAAAGCTTGACAGGAACCCATAAGAAACCGGTTCTTTCGGTCCTTTCTGTAATAGTGGGTACCCGATTCCTACAAAGCGATTCCTGATACCAAGTATTACCAGATTGGAACCGCGTTATAAAACAAAAACCAAACCAGCTGCAAATACGAGTAGAACCGTTTCTGACGAGCAACACTGAATCTTGGATCTATGAATAAGCATTTTCGCACTCGGGGCACACCCATATGTGCCCGGCTCTCTGTTTCAGTGACCACTGAAGAGTATGAACACTAATTGTGCCATGTAGCTGTTGTTTCTGGCAACCTGAAATTCTACCAGCCAGCCACCCGACTCTTCCTTCCTGCCCCTTTCTCATATCTCTATCTTTCATACTCTGTAGACATATATTATCAGCACATGCCTTTTCCTCCTTCTGCACCACCTCCTTGGCCACCGACTTCAGCATATTTGTTCTGTCCATAGGAATCATACCTGCTGTAATAGTGTTACGGTTAACATGACTGACACCCTCACGGCCTCTCACTCCCACATGCCCTAGGCAACATGACTGACAACCTCCCTGCCTCTCCCTCCCGCATGCCTTAGGCTACATGATTGACAATCTCACTGCCTCTCCCTCCCGCATGCCCTAGGCTACATGACTGACAACCCCCCTGCCTCTCCCTCCCGCATGCCCTAGGCAATATATCCAGGACAGCCTGGTGACACATGATTTTCCCAAGAGCTGACGAGCAACAGTGAAGACGAAATGGCTGGCATCTAAAGGCTGGAGAGTTTGTTTGAAAGTCTTGGCGTCAAAGCCATACCGTCATATGAATCATTTTAACAACAGTGACCATATATTCACATTACACATCATGATCTAGAGGAGACCGTTTTGGAAGGGTACATAACTGGAAAAAAGAGAAGAAGACCAAGGCGAAGATTGCTGCAAGACATCACTGATGATCTGCAAATGGATTCATCAGCAGTAGGCCATCTTGCTCACAAACGAGAGCCCTACGGGAGTGCTGTTAGGGAGGCAAAGTTCCGCAAAGAACACGCAAATGAATGAATGAATGAATGAATGACCATATATTTCTGTACTGTGCAGATATTAAAAGTGCTAATTTTATTTGATAACTTTAAAGTACATATTAGTGTCCCTTAGTAGATTTATCGTTGTTGTAAGACTGTAATTTCATTTGTTTTCCCTTTTCTTCCCCATGAATTATGGTTTCTAAACTTCATTTATTGCGTTCGGTGTCTATTATTGTGAACGTTCTTCTTCTTCTTCTTCTTCTTCTTCAGCTTTTAAGGCATTAAGACTCATTGCTGCAGATAAAGTTCGCCTCCATTCCTCAATATTCCTGATCTCCTCTCTCCAGTTGGTGACACAAGTTTCTTTTATATCCTCTTCTATGTTGTCTTTCCATCTCTGTCTTGGTCTACCCCTTGGTCTTGTTTACCTCATCTCTTGTGCATACTTCATTTTCGTTTGTCTGTTGTCTTACATTCTTTCTACATGCCCCAGCTAGCTTAGTCTGTTCAGTTTCCAGACATTTATAATTCGTTGGGATTTAAATAAGCTGTTCAGTTTAGTGTTTTTTCTGGCTCTTCATTCTCCACTGTTGGTATCCTTTATGGACCCAAAGATTTTTCTTAGAATCTTGTTCTCAAAGATCTACAGTTGTTCATCTTTCTTTGCTGTACTCCACGTTTCGTTTCTTATCCATACATGACGGCTGGTCTTATTACAATGTTTTGTAGATTGTTATTTTGGTGTTTTTGGACTGGATTTTGAATTTTAACAGGTGTTGCAAGGCAAAGTATATTTTATATCTTATAGGTACTCTGCTTAATTTCCTCGCTTACTATGGTGCTTCTGTTGAAGGTTGTGCCTAGATATTTGTATGTTTCTGCTTTCCTAATAATCATCTCTCCAACATTTATTTAATCTTGATCATTCTTCTTCTGGTCTCTTGATATCTTCATATACTCTGACTTATCTTGGTTAATGGTCAAGCTCACTTTTAGTGCTACATCTCTTGTAAACCTTACTTGTAAATAATGGCTCAAAGATCTAATATTAGTTTTTTGTGCAGACGTTTAAAGAGCATTGAGAAATTGCCATTTATCTCATATATAAATCAGCACTCTCATTTATCAAAGGCAGTATCCTGATAAATCAGTTCCAGGAACCGGTTCCATGAGTACTAAGGAAACGGGTACCCAAAGACTCGGTTCCTAAAAAATCCAGTAACGTCCAACTCTTACTGTACTTTTGGAAAGGAAATGACGTCATTGTTTCTATCGCAGTTTGACCTAAATAAGCCACGAAAATGTTACAAGTGTACCTAGTGAAAGCTAAACAAATACTGAAATTGTTATCCGAATTTCCCACTACTTAGACCTCCATATTCTATTTAGAGAGAGAGAGAGAATATGTGTGTGTGAATGTGTGTATGTTTATGTGTGTATGTACGGTGTGAAGATTCTGACCGCTCAGGCAGTCAGCGACCACAGACGGCATGCTGGTGTCATGGTTTGCGAACTAATGCTGATCAAGACCCCGTCCCAGCTCTTCGTTGCTACTTCCTGTAACAGGCCCAATGTTGCAAGAATCGCCACAGTTCCCGTGGGGGTAGATTCTGCTAAAGAAGAATTGTACACCCGCCTCTTTTCCTGATTTCCAAGTTTTCCCTGCTTTCTCGGATTTCCATGCTTTCCCTGCTTTCCACGCTTTCCCTGCTTTCATGCTTTCCATGCTTTCTCTGCTTTCATGCTTTCCATGCTTTCCCTGCTTTCCATTCTTTCCTGCTTTCCATGTTTTCCCTGCTTTTCATGCTTTCCATGCTTCCATGCTTTCATGTTTTCCTTGAATTCCGTGCTTTTCATGCTATCATGCTTTTATGCTTTCCCTGATTTCCATGCTTTCCATGTTTCCCCTGCTTTCCATTTTTTCATGCTTTCCATGTCTTCCCTGCTTTCCATGTTTTCCCTGCTTCCATGCGTTCATGCTTTCCATGCGTTACCTGCTTTCTGTGCCTCCATGCTTTCTTTTTTTTTCACTGCTTTCCACGCTTTCATGTTTTCCATACTTTCCATGCTTTCATGCTTTCCTTGTTTTCCATGCTTTCCATGATTTCATGTTTTCCATGCGTTCCCTGTTTTCCATGCTTCCACTGCTTTCCATGCTTCCGTGCTTTCCTGCTTTCCATGTTTTCCTTGCTTTTCATGCTTTCCATGCTTCCATGCTTTCCAATGCTTTCCTTGTATTCTATGCTTTTCATGGTATCATGCTTTTATGCTTTCCCTGCTTTACATGCTTCGATGCGTTCATGCTTTCTCTGCTTTCAATGCTTTCATGCTTCCATGCTTTCCCTGCTTTCCACGCTTTCCCTGCTTCTATGCTTTGCATGCTTTTCATGCTTTCCTTGCTTTCCATTTTTTCCCTGCTTTCCATGCTTCCATGCTTTCATACTTTCCCTGGTTTCCATGTTTTCCATGCTTCCATGCTTTTATGCTTTCCATGCTTTCACTGCTTTCCGTGCTTCCATACTTTCCATACTTTCTATGCTTTCATGCTTTCCTTGCTTTCCATTTTTTCCATGCGTTCATATTTTCCATGCGTTCCCTGTTTTCCATGCTTCCATGCTTTCCCTGCTTTTCCATGCTTCCGTGCTTTCATGCTTTCCATGTTTTCCCTGCTTTTCATGCTTCCACGCTTTCCATGTTTTCTCTGCTTTATATGTTTCCATGCTTTCCAGCTGCACTCAGGGACCAAAAAAAAATGTCATGACTGGATCCTAACCCGAGACAAAGCTGCAACTCATCATATACACATTTCGTCTGTGTAGAACGCTAGTTCGCAGTTCCAGGGAGATGATGATGATGATGATGATGATGATAAATCGATTTTGGAGTTGTCATGTTTTATAAAAGTTAAACTGTATTGTATCTTTTGTGAAATTAAAGAAGAAAGATATATCAAAATTACACTGCAAATTAAACGAGATGTATTCTGAAAATCAACCTCTAATTAATGTTATTGTTGCTATGCTATTCATACGTACAGTTAACTACTTTCACACAAACGCTCAATCTATTTTGAACCTTGACCATTTGTGATTTTTGTAGGGATTTATGTCTTTGGTGCTAATCTAAACCTACAGAAAATCATATTCTTCGCCTGACAACACACCCTACTGTCTAAAATGAACAACGGTATAAATAATGGCATGTAAGACTGAACACATAAATTATTTTATCAAAAGAAATCAGTGTTATCACATGAAGAACAGAACTGTCTGTGAATGTTTACATTTTTGCATGGCTATTTTTTCCGCCACGTATATTATCTGTGTCCTGTTAAGAAAGATTTTCTAACAACATTCTCTCTTCAGCTATTTCGCCAAACAGTTATAAATTTAAATACTTTTATTTCATCGTCTACAGATCAGAATGAGGACACATGTGTCACTCTGGAAAAACAAAGAATCTCTAGGTGCCGACTTGCGTGTAAGTTTACTCTGCTGAGTCACATGTACTGTTCTTTTTTCTCGTTTCCCATTTCATTTATGTATATGCGTGCAAAGTTTAAAGGATGTTAAAGCTAGAATAACCAAGGCCAGAACAACATTTATCCAACTTAACAAAATATTGTCATCTAAGAACATCAAAACAAAAACCAAACTTTGCCTTTTCAACACAAACATAAAAACTGCCCTGCTGTATGGTTCGGAGACATAGGTTATGACCAAGACAACATAAAATAGGATAC
This sequence comes from Achatina immaculata, assembly GCA_009760885.1. Taxonomy (NCBI): domain Eukaryota; kingdom Metazoa; phylum Mollusca; class Gastropoda; order Stylommatophora; family Achatinidae; genus Lissachatina; species Lissachatina immaculata. The sequence goes on along the minus strand of CM019703.1, from coordinate 5,021,441 downwards.
AAACATTCATGAACTACTGTTTGAGGAGGATTTTAAACATTAAATGGCAAGACAAGATCAGGAATGAGGAGGTCTGGAAAGGACAGGACAAGAACCTATGAACCTACAAAATCATGTCTAGGAAGTGGAGGTGGATTGGCCACACTCTGAGGAAACCCGACACCAGCATAGCAAGACAGGCACTGACATGGAATCCTCAAGGAAATAGAAAACGAGGAAGACCTAGACTTACTTGGAGAAGAGACGCTATGACAGTGCCTAAAGACAAAGGATAAGCATGGATGGAAGCAGAGAATAATTCCAAGAACGGGGATGACTGGAAAGCCTTTATCCGTGGCCTATCCTCTCAAGGAAGTTGTAAACTATACATGAACGTTTTATTACTCAAACTACATGGATCCTGATACTCACAGGTACATTACATAACACAGAACATACAACACATATCATAAGATATTGACAGGCATGATATCAATGTTAGGCAATAACTCTTAACTAACATAACTAACGAACAAGATAACCAGATCCTTGGCTATCCCCTCCCCATCACAATACACCTTATACATCTCCAAGTGTGCCACCGCACTATGAATACTGCAGCCAACGCTGAGAATCTACACCAATATCTCTCCACGAATTTATCCATTTGGCTATGCATTTCTTCATCACGCAGCTACCCCTGCACGGAACTCTCCTCCTCCCATATATGATGTCCCACATGTGCTAACGCACTAATAATCACACAGCGACCTTGCTGTGCTCTCTCCACGATCTCACCAGTGCTATCGCAACTCTTGATGCAGCAGTTGCTGCCAGGATACGTATTTCCAGATACATATTGAAACACATGTAGTATCCACATGAAATAACAGCATTTAATAGCATTAATAGCACATTCAATAGCACAATAATAATCATGAATCACCGAGATATTTCTACATATAATCGTGAATTCAATATTCACATTCTGCACGTTACACAGATATATGAACACACAATATGAGGACGGCTGTGGCGAAGTATTCCATATAAATCACAACACAGACGAGACTGACTTGCCCCGCCATATTCCTCTAGCTGAACCTTTTTTTCCTCTCTTTCCTCGCAATATATATTATATATATATATAATATATATATATATATATTATATATATGACCTGCCACCCCTCGATCACTTGATCGATGACGCTCCGCCCACCGTCGTACACCCGGAGATCTCGAGTGATCGTTCACAGGGTGAAAGGCGATAATGATAGTAGTGACGAAGAAAGTTTCAAGGAAAAACTATTATTATTATTATTATCCGTTACTGTGCTCGCTGTGGAGTATGACAAACTGATATGAGTGATTCTATCACTATTGATAAACGTGCCATTTCTGATTATTTTCGTCTCGTCCATCCAGAATGTCCTAAATGCGCTCAAATTTCGTGACTCTCTTGAGAGTTCAAGTGGCGGTAATATGCAAAAGTCATAACGTTATGTTTCTCTACAAATTAATTAATGTACAGAAAGTTTAGTATGCAGTAAAGCGAAAATACAAAAAGTTTGGTATGCAGTAAAGCGAATATACAGAAATTCTAGTAAGCAGTAAAGCGAATAAACTTGCTTCATAGTAGCTGATTATGTCAAAACATAGATAACAAATAAAACTCCAAGGGAAAATGTCTTTATCACAAACATCAGAGAAGACAAAACAAACATATATATTTGATCTTTCTGTAAATTTATCTTTCTATCCTCTTGTAAAAACGAAACTACACCTATATCTACATCGTTACCAGAACCAGTTTTACCATAGTCGTCGTTTATCTTATCTCTGACTCTCATATGCCTCTAGGTCAGGTGTCTCGTTTCTGTTGTTGATTGTTCAGAAAATGTCAATACTGGTGTGACTCTGGGGAAATGTGTTTGTACAGTATTCCTTCTCATCCATCTGTTCAGCCATTCTTCTTTGGTGATGACTCGAAGAATTTATTGGACTATGTGATATGATACTTCTTTGATGATGGCTCCAAAATTTTACTGGACTATGTGATAGGATACTTCTTTGATGATGGCTCGAAGAATTTACTGGACTGTGTAGTAGGATACTTCTTTGGTGATGGCTCGAAGAATTTACTGGACTATGTGATAGGATACTTCTTTGATGATGGCTCGAAGAATTTACTGTACTATGTGATAGGATACTTATTTGATGATTGCTCGAAGAATTTACTGGACATTATGATAGGATACTTCTTTGATGATGGCTCGAAGAATTTACTGGACTGTGAGGCAGGATACTTCTTTGATGATGGCTCGAAGAATTTACTAGACAGTGTGGCAGGATATTTCTTTGGTGATGGCTCGAAGAATTTACTGGACTATGTGATATGATACTTCTTTGGTGATGGTGTAACAGAATAGCCATTCTGTTCAGAGAGTTTTTGTGTATTGCTAATAATTGTGTTGCGTAGACTACGTCATTAGGAAAGTACGTGTGCAAAGAAGTCGTTAAAAAGGTCCGTGTGAAAAAGCCGGTCGTTAGGCAGTCTATGTGTGGAAGTTGAATTGGATGGACGTGTTGGGCGAACGAGAATGGGGTAGAGCGAGTCTTGTTGTCAGAATTAGTTTAGTTTGTTTTTTTCTGTGTGGCTGCAGTCCTTGGTAAGCCTGTAAGTATGGTTTTTGGTATGAATAAATCATTGTAAGGTTTTCCTTGCCCATGTGGCGTAGATATTTCACGCCGGGCATTTGTTGCTGTGAATTTCTGTAATAAATGTGTGTTGTCTGATGATAAACTACACCAATCGGCTTTGTGGAAATTCTCATTGTTGACCAGTTTGTTTTGGTCGGAAGACTGCCAAGTTATGTTCAAGTTGTTGTATTCGTACTAATTTTGTGGAGTGGAAAGCCTGGGTGTCTTGTTGTATTTTCTTAGTGTATAATACAGAAAATTAGGTGATGGTTAGAACACCAGCAACAAGAAGAAACTTATACGTTGAAACTGTACTCCACAAGAAGAATCAATCAAACCAGTAGTCTCCTTGTAAGGGGAATCCTGCTTCAGTGGCGCCGTGATCCTGCTTCAGTGGTGCCGTATCAGGCCACTTGTCACGTCCAGTGTGTTTGTTTACATGTTTAACAGTTCATGCACGTTTTTTCTAGCCCACAGTTGTGTGTTGCTAGTATGTTTCGTCAGTGGTTTTCAAGTTTTGGTTAGGGAATAGTATTTTTGTTAGTGTCAGAGACAGTTATCGTAGAAGTTATTCAAAGCAGCGATGATGTCCAGCCTACCCAAAAGTTTGCGTCACATCTAGTCCTGGGTCCTAGGCAGTGCAGGTACTGACGCTTACCTGTGCCTGCAATCAAGCCCAGTGAGACTGAACCTGAACTACTATCCGGTGAGGAACTAGAGCAGTTGTTCCAAGCGACATTTACTTCTCAACCAACTCCATCCGGTCAGGGGAGGTAACATGTTGACAAAATTAACGGTTTTCCACAATTTCGGCAGATAGACAGGAGTGGACATTGATACATGGACAGTCGTTGTTTGTGCTTCTTTATGTGTGGTGTAGGATTTCAGACATTGTAGATTCACTTATATTTGGAATAGACATTGTAGGACATTCTTATTCAGTGTTATTAGCGGGACTTTATTGAACATTGATTTTAGTGGTGATATTTGGAACAGTACATAGACTTCTTGTGGCTTTTCATTTAACTTAGGACTTCAGTGTAGTTAGTTAGTGCGTGGTATGGTATTTAATTGAATTTCTTTTCTATGGTTATTAGTTGGATGGCATTAGTGCATGATAATGAATAATTGATATGCCATTGTTTTGAATAATTGTTGACATTACTGTATATGGTGGCATTGTATTGATTCCAGTGATATATACTAACAATAAGTAGAGTGCACTACGGATAGACGCACAATGGCTTCAGCTCCATCCACGTCAGATTTGCTGGGGTTATTACAAGATACCCTGTCCCAAGTCAGCAATGACTTGAGGTTTTCCCACGTCATGTCAGCTGTAGCAAAGTTCGACGGGGACCCAGCAAAATTGAAACCATGGCTGGATGAGATTAATAAGATTATGGACATGCGGAATGCTGATGTGCCCAGTAAGAAGAACTTGGTGTATTTACGCACCACAGGTTCCCTGGCAGAGTTCGTCAAACAGCGACTCCAGATTCAAGAGACATGGGAGGAGTTCGTATCTGTTTTATTAGCACGATATGGGGTGCTGCAGACTCCTCAGGAGGCCTGGCATACGCTAGCCTCTACTCGACAGTCTCCTGGAGAGCCCATTCAAGCGCTGGCTGATCGCTTCAGTGAGGCAGCCAGAGTTGCTTACTCTGAGGCGGAATGGGTAACTCCGCTGGCGCAGAGGCAAATGGTGCAGTCGTTTGTAGATGCACTACTTTCTCGCGCATTGAAATCAAAATTATTAAGAGATAAACCTGTTCTGTTTTCACAGGCGGTGGACTTAGCCTTACAAGAAAATGACCTCATGAAGTCGGTGAATCTTAGTTGTAGTTCCCGACAAGCTTTCATTGCAGGTTCTCGACCGTCCGGTGAGGTGACGACACACAGAGAGTCTCCTTGTGTGGATTCGCAGAGAGTACAGTTAGTCTCTCATCAGGAGAACTCTCGACGGACGTCTTCACACTTCGAAGCGGGTAGGATAGACCACCGGAGATCGAATACCAGGAAGGCTAAACCTGCGAGTACACTACCACAAGAAACTAGATCTTGTTATAACTGTGGAAGGAGAGGTCACATAGCCCGATTTTGTAAGCAGAGTGAAAGGAAGGATCGTGTACATTTAAACTGACAAGTCGGCGCATGAATAGCTCCCATGTGTCCGACCGTATCTTTACACCATCTAGATCTGCCAAACACTCTGTCTCATTTTCGCATGCGACACCACTACGCTCGACTCCTACTTCTGTCCTTGTTTCTGTTGATACTTTTCGAATTCGAGCATTGTTAGACACAGGAGCTAGTGTCTGTCTTATCAAGGATTCTGTATACAGATCCTTACGTTCTGCTCCTAAACTCTTGCCCGCTAGAATCACTCTGCAGACTGTTACTGCAGCTTCCATGAGAGTACTTGGCAGAGTTTACCTACCTATTTCTATTGCTGGTGTCACTGTTTCTCATTGCTTTTATGTGGTTCGCAACATGAACCGTTCCGCCATTCTGGGGCGTGATTTTTTGTCTCGTTCTGGTGCTGTCATAGATTACAATTCTAATACACTAAACATACATAACAAGATGATTCCTTTAGAATTAGATGCACACATTGCTTCTATTCTTCGTGTCCAGCGTTCTTCTCTTCTTTCTCCACGTTCCGTCAATCTTATTCCTCTTAAACTGAAAGCCCAACCATATTTTCCATCTGGCAATTCTTATATGGTTCAGGGTCTTGAGACACCATTCTTACTGTCCCAGCCAGAGATAGAGTTGGTAGACTCAGTATGTGAGCTCCACACTAATCGCTATCCCGTGTTGACAGTAATTAATCATTCTAGTAAACACATCGAGCTCAGACGTGGATGTGTTTTAGGAAAATTGACACCATTCACGGAGTCAGTTGACTCTATCCAGCAAGCTTCTGGTACTGAGGAGACAACACCTGACAGTCGTTCTGAGACTATCGTTCGACAGGTTCAGTGCCCTGAAGTGCACAAGGACATAATATCCAGGTTGTTGACACAGAACAAGGATGTCTTTGCCTTGACTGATTCCGAGATATCGCATACCTCGACAGTGCAGATGGAGATTGATACAGGCGATCATCCGCCAATCTCCAGGAAACCCTACCGCACTCCGTTGGCGAGTAGAGAGGTGATAGAGAGGGCCGTCGAGAATATGTTGCGTGACGGAATAATTTCTCGCACGATCTCAGAGTGGTCATCACCAGTTGTCTTGGTGACTAAGAAGGATGGTACCCATCGTTTCTGCTGCGACTACCGTGCACTCAATGCGGTGACCCGTTCATTGTCATATCCATTGCCACGCATTGAGGACATCCTGAGCACGATAGGCAAAGCCAAATTTTTCAGCACTTTGGATGCTCGTTGTGGCTTTTGGTGTATTCCCTTGTCCAAGGACGCTCAGCAGAAGTCAGCTTTTAGCTGTCATCTTGGTTCTTTCTGTTTTAATTACATGAGCTTTGGTTTAAAAGGGGCACCATCTACCTTTGTCGCACTCATGGACACAGTATTACAGGGCTTAGGCAAGTTTGCACAAGCCTATATTGACGATATACTGGTGTTCACTGATGGAACGATCGAAGACCATGTTCGCGATCTTCAGGCGGTATTCGACCGATTGCGCGAGCACCAGGTCAAGCTCAAACCATCCAAATGTCACTTTGCGGCCTCTGAGACAAAGTATCTCGGGTATGTCATCAGCCAGTCAGGCATATCTCCTGATCCTGAGAAGGTCAGAGCCATTGCCGACATGCCGTCTCCTTTGAATGTGAAGGAGGTGCGCTCTTTTTTGGGGACGTGCAGTTACTATCGACGTTTCATTCCCCACTTTTCGGAGATTGTGGCTCCCATAGTGGACCTCACCAAGAAGGGTCATCGGTTCAAATGGTCTCCAGTCTGTCAAATGGCGTTCGAGTCTTTGAAGGATCGCCTTGCGAAAGTACCGCTTCTCTCGCATCCTGACTTGCATAAGCCACTTACATTGTATACAGATGCTTCCAATGTTGCGGTTGGAGCCTGTTTGGTGCAGACAGCTTCCTCTTCTGATGGACTCTCAGTTGAAGAGCCCTTATATTTTCTTTCGCAGAAGCTGTCGCGCTCGCAGACTAAGTGGTCTACTTTCGAGAGAGAAGCGTATGCCGTCCATTACGCCACGCAGAAGTTGAGATATTTTCTGGCGAATAGACATTTCGCTGTGAAGACTGACCATAGACCCTTGGTGGACGCATTTATCAGCAAACAGGAGATGTCAGACGTCAAGTTGCAGAGGTGGTTTGCTAACCTCCGCACCCTGGACCTTCAGATGTTCTTTCATCCAGGTGCGCGGGAGACAACGTTGGCAAGTTTCGATCGTGCCACTTCTCTACCAGTACCAGTTCACGTTCTTGATGGGGACGTCCCTCAGTCACAAGGATCTGAGACATATGTCGTAAAGTCAGTGAGCGTTGTGGAGGCCTATTCACAGGCAGAGCCCCCGCTTGTAGTAGATTGCTCTGTGCAGACTGACTTGCCGTGTCCCTGTCAGCAGAAAGAGAGAGTAGAGAGGGCGACTAATACATTGTGTCCTATGGTTCAGGACGTCGCCATTAATGTATCGTTGCCTGGTGGGACCTTTCAGAGGCAATATCAGCAAGATCGTTGTAGATCTTACTTGCCGCGTCCCATTAGACAGAGATTTTCTCTTCCGCCGCCTCCTCGTTTTGTTCCCAGGCTCCCACCGTGGTACCTGAAGGAAACCCAGCAGAGAGTGGTCCCTAGAGCTCCTCCCTCAGACCACTATATGGAGGTGGATGCTTCCGCCTCAGCAGTTCCTATGTCGGTGGATGACTTGCGACCTCGGCATAGGCGGAAGAAACGGAAGAGAGCCGATATCTGCCATAAGTCTCAGAAGGAACACTGTCCTCACAGTGAAGATTATTTCCCTGAAGAGACCTCACCTAGTGCCGATTGCGATACGGAGATTGATCAGTTGTACGTCTCCGATCGTAAGCTCGTTGTGGCAATAGGGCAGATAATGGATACCGTGGACTTAGAAACGTTCACGATGAAAGATCTCCATAAAGCACTTATGGAAAAGTTCCCACTATTGGAACTAGATGGCAGGAAGCAGTTCATAGAACGTGTTGTGATCAACATATTAACTGCGATTCCTTCTACTGAATAGTTTGAAATCTATAGGGATTTCTAAAGAAAAGCACAATAGACACTAGTTGGGTAGTGTTCTTCGAAAAAGGAGTTCATCCTTTGCTTCTATCCTATTTCTATGGCAGTAGAAATAGATGGTGTAGTTCACAGAACTCAGTATTAAAAATGTTGTAAATATATGTATATTTATGTTTGCACCACAAATGTTTAACGTACTTAATTTGTACAAATTGTGCGTGCATGAAATTTTTTTTGTAGCTGCATATTCAGCTTTAAATTCATTGTTATCGCTCACAGTTCGTGAGAGTTTTCTGTGCAAGTTCGCAATTTTTTTTTGTTTGGTTGGAGATATTTGATGGCCAAATATCTACCTTTAGGGGGTGGGGAGATATTCTGTAACAGAATAGCCATTCTGTTCAGAGAGTTTTTGTGTATTGCTAATAATTGTGTTGCGTAGACTACGTCATTAGGAAAGTACGTGTGCAAAGAAGTCGTTAAAAAGGTCCGTGTGAAAAAGCCGGTCGTTAGGCAGTCTATGTGTGGAAGTTGAATTGGATGGACGTGTTGGGCGAACGAGAATGGGGTAGAGCGAGTCTTGTTGTCAGAATTAGTTTAGTTTGTTTTTTTCTGTGTGGCTGCAGTCCTTGGTAAGCCTGTAAGTATGGTTTTTGGTATGAATAAATCATTGTAAGGTTTTCCTTGCCCATGTGGCGTAGATATTTCACGCCGGGCATTTGTTGCTGTGAATTTCTGTAATAAATGTGTGTTGTCTGATGATAAACTACACCAATCGGCTTTGTGGAGATTCTCATTGTTGACCAGTTTGTTTTGGTCGGAAGACTGCCAAGTTATGTTTAAGTTGTTGTATTCGTACTAATTTTTGTGGAGTGGAAAGCCTGGGTGTCTTGTTGTATTTTCTTAGTGTATAATACAGAAAATTAGGTGATGGTTAGAACACCAGCAACAAGAAGAAACTTATACGTTGAAACTGTACTCCACAAGAAGAATCAATCAAACCAGTAGTCTCCTTGTAAGGGGAATCCTGCTTCAGTGGCGCCGTGATCCTGCTTCAATGGCTCGAAGAATTTACTAGACAGTGTGATATGATACTTCTTTGGTGATGGCTCGAAGAATTTACTGGACTGTGTGGTAGAATACTTCTTTGGTGATGGTCCTGGTGCAGCCTGTTTGGCAAGGGTGTCTGCCTATTCATTACCAGGGACTCCTCAGTGACTTGGCATCCACATCAGTGTGATCAATATTTCATACTCTTTGTGTAATTTGTCTATAAGTTTCATTACTAATTCTACATCACCTGGTGCAAAGAGTTCTGAGTTGTCGATGGCTAATAGGACTGACTGGGATTTTGAGAAAACTACAATATTATGGGGCACGGCACACCGCTCTCAACATCATTCCAGACTTTACAGGGCCATCACAATATCAATCATCTCTGCAGTGTATTTAAAGCAGAACTGCCCACGTGTATTGGTCTTCTGTGTGCAGTGTGAGATATTAATAACCAGCATTCATCGTGCCTTTGAAATCTGTGTAAGCATGAATGACATTATTTTGATAGCTGTCAATGATCTCACAAGATAGTGACAACAAAACTTCTTCTAATAGCATACAGGAAGTTAGACAATTCATCAGAAAATTTGAAAGATGGGATAAAAAGGGCTACGTCTCATAGTAAAAGAAAAAGGCTCTTGTTAGATTTATTCCCCATGAGACTCAGTTTCCACGCTTTTTTCGTGGTACACGTAGGAGGCGGGGAGAAAGAAAAGTCGTGAGACAAAAATCAGATGACTTCGAGACAGCTGAAGTTTTAGTTCGGGCAGAGTAGGTCAGGATAGCTTGTCTGTGACAAAATATAGTTTTTGTGTACTGTGTTAAAATAGCAGAGGTTTAGAAATGATGGCAACGAACGTCTGCGGACGGCTGTAGTTGCCTGGAATTTGTTATATATGTTGTCTTGGAAATTCGTCTTGTCGTGAGTCTTGGATTTGTATTGTGCCATTGTTTGTGCACGTCAACATCGTTAATCGTCGTCGTAATCGTCGTCGTAATCGTCTGCATCAATAAAGTCTTTTAAAACATAACATTGCTCTACCGTGCTGCTAGTGTGCCACTGGAGAGAATGATCATTCTTGTGAAGAAAGAGTCTGTGGAGCGGATAGTTAAATTTACATGGCAAGAGAATAATCTCGACTGTTGGTGAAAGTAGAACAATATTAAACTAGTAACAAAAGAGAAGTAACCATACCTTGCATGGGAAGAAGAATTCAACTGTGAATATTCACATTCAGAAACTGTGTGAAAAACAAAGGAAACTAAGTAGTAAGTACAATAATTTCTAGTACAGTTAGTACAGCAGTGAATATTTGTAGAGCAGTGAATATTACATGATGTGAGCATAGGTTCACATAAGATACAGGCAACAGGTGGTGCAGGATGCAGTGTCTTTAAGAATAAATTGGCACCATTCTAGTACATTTTTTATTTACATCCCTGCCAAAGTTTACTTCCTGATATTTGTTTTATTACTTTTGGTCTTTCAAGATTCTAATGTGGGGCTGTTTAGAAGCATAACTGAAGTATCTTAATTAAATAAATCATCATCATCATCATCATCATCATCATGTGTCATCTTCAGATGTCAAGGCTGGCGGTAATACATCTCAAGTTCCCTGACCTTGATAGTGTTTTCAGTCAGGTTGTGTTCTCTCCATTCATGTACATGATCTTCCCATCTACACCTCTGCTTACCACTCACTTTTTTTCCTTCCATCTTTCCTTTTAGAATGGTCTTCAGTAAGTTGTTATGTCTTTTGATATGGCCAAAGTGTTTTGTTTTCTTGATATTTATTTCTTTAGAAGTTCACATTGCTCTTGGAGGTGTTCTAAAACTCGTGCATTTGTTCCTTTCATTCTCCATGTTATATGACCTAATTTTCTGTAGAGGCACATTTCATTTCTGCTGAACTAATCCTTCTCTCCAACTTTTTGCTTAGAGTCAAAATATTCTGCTCCATACAGTAAAACAGAATAAATATAGAATGTTACACATCTTTAGAATAGATATAGAATGTTACAAATCTCAGTTTTATTTTTATGGGCAGATTCTTGGATAACACCATTGTCTTCATGGTGCTGAATGCATGTTTTGTCATTCCTATTTTTCTTTTATCTCCATCTCATACTTCCCATCCTTGGTTATCATATACCTAGACAGCTGTACTTTGTCAATTTTTCCAGTCTTTCTTTGTTTACATTTATGTCCATCTGTAGCTTTTAGTCTTTACTGATGAATATCAGTTCTTTAGTTTCTTAATATTGATCTCTAATCCCTATTCTTGGCTTGTGTTGTTTATCTTATCTATTAATTTCTGTAGGTTCTGTGGATTCTCTACTAGAAGTACTGTATCATCTGCATACTTTAAATTATTGTTATGTTCAGTTCTGGTTGTTCATTTGAGCGTCTGAAGATATTATTTGTGTAAAGGTTGAATAGACATGGAGACAGAACACATCCTAGCCTAACTTTATGGGTAAGTTTGTTGAATTCACTGTACCGTTATCTTACCAATGCTTTCTGCTCCCAGTGGGCAAATGTTATAATTTGGATGTATTTCCCATCAAGAATGATTTCCTCAAGACATTTTATTAGTTTGTCAACCTTCACTCTGTGAAATGCTTTACTATAATCTATAAAACAGGCGTATACATATTTCTTAACTTCATGTACTTCTCAATCAATTTTCCTATGCAAAATAAAAGGTACCACTCTTGTCCAGTTAGTCTGTCTGAAACCAAAATGTTCTTCACTGAGTTGTTTATCAAATTTGGTTTTTGTTCTTTCTAGGATGACGTTGAGGAGAACTTTAAACACATTACTCATCAGACTTATATTTCTAAAATCTGTGGCTTTTGATTTCTTGTTTTAGTGCTATAAACTCTGAGTGTTTCATTTCTTGAGTTAAATTTTCTGTTTCATTTATGTAAATGCATATTTCTGTTATCTTGTCAACTCTAAATTCCTTCAATGTGTTTATTATTTCTATGGTAATTCCAGGTGGCCCTGCTGCTTTGCCTCCTTTCAGCTTGTTTATGGCTTTTTCAGCCTCTGATTTCATTATTGGTGGACCATCTATGTTTCTTAGGGCTGGCTTTTGCCTCTGTTATCTTTAAAAAGATCTCTTATATATATTGTGTCCATCTTTAATTTCATCTTCTTCTATTATTGTCTTACTTTTTAGTTTTTGTGTTTTTGTTATCTGCCCTGCTATTTGTCAGACACATTCTTTTGGTAATGAGTGATATTTCTTCATGCATTCCTCTTGCATTGTGAGTATTATTCATTTCTTCTATGACTGTACATTTCTCCTCTATCCCTTCCTTTTTTGCCCTGTCTGCACACGTGATATATTTCTTTGTTAATCTCTTCACATTTAAGTGAGTTTTTAGCTTCCTTTCTTTCTCTCATGCAAGTTAATATATCTTCTGTTATCCAACTCTGCTACATGTTACTGCTCCTTCTTGGCAAGTTGATGGCATATTCTATGCTCTGTTAGACACTGCGTTTTACTTCATAAAGCCTTGGTTGGTTCTCATTTGTCCACCATTTGTCTGTTTTCCTCCTGGTATAATCTCTGTGATGTCATTCATATGTTTATATGACTGCGATATCATTCACAGGTTACTATGACTGATCTTGACCTTCATATAATTGATGGCAATTATTTCACAGGCACTGCTAGGAGTTGATCCCATTCCTCCACAGACAAGGCACAGGGTTAGCTACTGGACCTTGTCTATCCTCTCATTTGTTGAATGGCTAGCAAAGACTGAAGTGGCAGGGAGTATCTGTCATGGATTTCACATGGTCAGTAGATAGCATTTTCATAGTTCTTTTATTTACCTCTCAGTTAGTGCTGGTAATCCTTCATGGGAGTTTTAACTTCTGAGCTGTTTTTGTTGTCATGTTATTTATGTGTGGCTTCATTGCTGGGCTCTTGTCAAGTGTAAGACCTAGATACTTTGGATGCTCATCTGATCTACGCTCTGTTTCAACAGTTGGAGGTGGAGCAGTTTCTTCTTACAGATAGACTCGGGGAGAAAAGAATATGGATTGTCTTCCCAGTGTAGATGCATATTTTCCATTTCTCACAGGCTTACAAACAGCAAACAGCAAGGCTTTCACACGGTAAAGTAACAGAGCATAGTATTTTCAAGGTCTAACCATACAACACTGTGCTTTTAGCTTTGGCAAGCTTTTGTTCACATGTTTCTCAAGGTTTTTTGTTGTTTATCTGTTTGTCCACATCAGAAGGTCATCAGCAAATAATCCACACTTGCTGGTCAATGCTGGAGGTAGATCACTGATATAGATAAGGAAGAGTGTGCAACTAAGTACTGAGCCTTGAGCCAGTCATTTTTCCAAGGTTCTTTAAAGACTTGGAGTTGTGGCTATTATATCTTGTATAAATGGTTTTGGTTGTTAAAAAGTTCTTTATCAATTTGTCACATATTTTCATGTATCCTCAGTGATAACATGTTGTGCAGAAGTCCATTTCTCCAGATCTTGTTGTATGCCTGCTGGAAATATATAAAGATAGCTAACATGTGTTCTTTTTGTTGGAATGCATCACTAGTCAGCTGCTTAAACCTTAATAATTGCTCTGCTACTCCTTTGCCCTTTCTAAACCCTATCTGTTTGGTACTTATGGAACAAGCGCTTTCTAATCATCATTGTAATCTGGTGGATATCATTCTCTCTCATTTCTTGCTAAAGACTGTTGTTAGAGAGATTTGAAGTTTTCTTTTAAATTTACCTTTGTCAGACAACTCTTTCTCCAGCTATGACTGACAAAGCCAAGGATTACGTGCATTTCTAGATTAAGATTATTCAAATTTGAATCATTTCATTGGTGATTTGATCTGAGCCTGCTGTTGTAGCTTTTCTGATTCCTTTAATCTGTTTCTAGCTCAAACATTGCTTCAGATATTTCATCACTTGCAAATGGTGTAGTTTCCATGCTGTGCTTTTATTTTCTCAAGTACTTGTTTTCTTCTGACTTTTTTTGTGGGTCTACATTGCTGAAGTGCATTACCTGTTTTATTATCATTTGTTTGCTGTTTACCATTGCTGTCATCCAAAGCATGGAAGTTCTCTTTTCTCTGAGTTCCTTCCAGACTGTCAAGCAGTTTCCAAACTCTTCCACTATCTCTCCAATATCAAGAGAGTCTCTGACCAAGCTTTTTTCTTCTCCCTTTTTGTAATTAATTTAACTTGAGCTATTAACCTGTTATAGGCCTTCCTGCTTTTGGATGGTTTTTTTTTTTTGCTTCTTTCTCTCTTCTCCTGCTTCTTGTAATTCCTGTCTCTAGTTTACTTTATACTTTTTTTTTACAATCCCAAGGAATATATCTTTTTTGCTGAATTTTTCAGTATCTCAATGACATGTGTATAAACTGTATTGTTATCATCATCTGAAGGTGATCACTGATAGTTTTTCAGATGTTAGTATGTTTGAGATGGGCCAGACTGTCTTTGTTTAGTTTCAATACATCCTTGTTTATCTGTTGATTATGTCATGTAGATTCTTGATTATGTCAAATTTTACTGACAGAAGAACTGGCAGCTGGTCAGTTCCAGTATCTTCCATAACTTAGACTCGCAGTTTGAGAATATATCAGCTGAGACAAGTGTTAAGTCTAGTCTCCTGACTGTGCTTTGGGATCTGTACAGTAATGCTGACTGTGTTTTGGGATCTGTACAGTAATGCTGGCTGTGTTTTAGGATCTGTACAGTAATGCTGGCTGTGTTTTAGGATCTGTACAGTAATGCTGGCTGTGTTTTAGGATCTGTACAGTAATGCTGGCTGTGTTTTGCTGTTCTATAAGATGAGACTTAAAGAGCTAATCATCTCTTCTGTATATTCTCTTGTGGGGTTTCCTCCTTAATGCCCTATGGGGTTGAACATTAAAGTCTTCTGCTATAATGGTTTGTTTATGGTAGTTTTGGTTTTGTTCGAATATCATGTGTATTCTGGACGGGTTGTACGCATTAAAACAATATGTATTTTTCCCCCTTCAGTCCACAGCTTTACTCTGTGCATCTGTTTCGTTACTAGCCACTATGATGATGACCTCAAATGTTAGGCTGTTTCAGACAAGTGCTGTACTGCCCCTGCATGAGAGACAAGCACATGGTAAAGCCTGGGATGAAGACACTTTCCTGTTTGAGGAATTTTTCTCATAGCAAAGCTGTATGTGCATTTCTTTTGTTCATAATGTCTTGTTTTTCAGTCCACAGACATTTATTTGTAAAAGGTTAACAGGCACGTTAGGCCTGTTAGTTATGCCACAGGCAGCACGCTCAGCACACCCACCACACTCAGCACACTCAGCACACTCAGCACACCCAGCACACCCAACACACTCAGCACACTCAGCACACTCAGCACACTCAGCACACCCACCACACTCAGCACACTCACCACACTCAGCACACTCAGCACACCCACCACACTCAGCACACCCACCACACTCAGCACACTCAGCACACCCACCACACTCAGCACACTCAGCACACCCACCACTCAGCACACCCACCACACTCAGCACACTCAGCACACCCACCACACTCAGCACACTCAGCACACCCACCACACTCAGCACACTCAGCACACCCACCACACTCAGCACACTCAGCACACCCACCACACTCAGCACACTCAGCACACTCAGCACACCCACCACACTCAGCACACCCACCACACTCAGCACACCCAGCACACTCAGCACACCCACCACACTCAGCACACCCAGCACACTCAGCACACCAACCACACTCAGCACACCCACCACACTCAGCACACCCACCACACTCAGCACACCCACTACACTCAGCACACCCAGCACACTCAGCACACCCACCACACTCAGCACACCCACCACACTCAGCACACCCACCACACTCAGCACACCCACCGCACTCAGCACACCCACCACACTCAGCACACCCACCACACTCAGCACACCCAACACACCAAGCATACTCAGCACACTCAGCACACTCAGTACACCCACCGCACTCAGCACACCCAGCACACTCAGCACACCCAGCACACCAAGCATACTCAGCACACTCAGCATACTCTGCAGACCCAGCATACCCAGCACACTCAGCATACCAAGCATGCTCAGCACACTCAGCATACTCTGCAGACCCAGCATACCCAGCACACTCAGCACACCCAAGACACTCAGCACACCCAACACACTCAGCATACCCAGCACACTCAGCATACCCAGTACACTCAGCACACTCAGCATACTCTGCAGACCCAGCATACCCAGCATACTCAGCACACCCAACACACTCAGCACACCCAGCACACTCAGCATACCAAGCATGCTCAGCACACTCAGCATACTCTGCAGACCCAGCATACCCAGCACACTCAGCACACCCAACACACTCAGCACACTCATCACATTCAGCACACCAAGCACACTCAGCACACCCAGCACACTCAGCACACTCAGCACATCCAGCACACTCATCACATCCAGCACACTCAGCACACCCAGCACACTCAGCACACTCAGCACATCCAGCACACTCAGCACATCCAGCACACTCAGCACACTCAGCACACCAGCACACTCAGCACATCCAGCACACTCAGCACATCCAGCACACTCAGCACATCCAGCACACTCAGCACACTCAGCACATCCAGCACACTCAGCACATCCAGCACACTCAGCACACTCAGCATACTCAGCACACTCAGCACATCCAGCACACTAAGCACACTCAGCACATCCAGTACACTCAGCACACTCAGCACACTCAGCACATCCAGTACACTCAGCACACCCAGCACACTCAGCACATCCAGTACACTCAGCACACCCAGCACACTCAGCACATCCAGTACACTCAGCACACCCAGCACACCCAGCACACTCAGCACACCCAGCACACTCAGCACACCCAGCACACTCAGCACACCCAGCACACCCAGCACACCCAGCACACTCAGCACATCCAGTACACTCAGCACACCCAGCACACCCAGCACACTCAGCACACCCAGCACACTCAGCACACCCAGCACACTCAGCACATCCAGTACACTCAGCACACCCAGCACACCCAGCACACCCAGCACACCCAGCACACCCAGCACACTCAGCACACCCAGCACATCCAGCACACTCAGCACACCCAGCACACCCAGCACACCGAGCACACCCAGCACACCCAGCACACTCAGCACACCCAGCACACCCAGCACACCCAGCACACTCAGCACACCCAGCACACCCAGCACACTCAGCACACCCCCACACCCAGCACACCCAGCACACCCAGCACACCCAGCACCCAGCACACCCAGCACACCCAGCACATCCAGTACACTCCGCACACCCAGCACACCCAGCACACTCAGCACACCCAGCACACTCAGCACACCCAGCACACTCAGCACACCCAGCACACTCAGCACACCCAGCACACTCAGCACATCCAGTACACTCAGCACACCCAGCACACCCAGCACACAGCACACCCAGCACACTCAGCACACCCAGCACACTCAGCACATCCAGTACACTCAGCACACCCAGCACACCCAGCACACCCAGCACACCCAGCACACCCAGCACACTCAGCACACCCAGCACATCCAGCACACTCAGCACACCCAGCACACCCAGCACACCGAGCACACCCAGCACACCCAGCACACTCAGCACACCCAGCACACTCAGCACACCCAGCACACTCAGCACACCCAGCACACCCAGCACACTCAGCACACCCCACACCCAGCACACCCAGCACACCCAGCACACCCAGCACCCAGCACACCCAGCACACCCAGCACATCCAGTACACTCCGCACACCCAGCACACCCAGCACACTCAGCACACCCAGCACACTCAGCACACCCAGCACACTCAGCACACCCAGCACACTCAGCACACCCAGCACACTCAGCACACCCAGCACACCCAGCACACTCAGCACACTCAGCACACCCAGCACACTCAGCACACCCAGCACACTCAGCACACCCAGCACACTCAGCACACCCAGCACACCCAGCACACTCAGCACACTCAGCACACCCAGCACACTCAGCACACCCAGCACACCCAGCACACCCAGCACACCCAGCACACCCAGCACACTCAGCACATTCAGTGCGATTATGAGTTGGGCAGTACAGAACTTTCAAGGCGACACGCCAGCTCGTATATTCTCGGTTGGATTAATGTTTTCATATGATTTGAGAGTGTGGTGCAACAATTCTTTTTCTACCTCTCTAGGCACCAAACTGAAACATTATGTACCTCTTCTCTAGATATCGAACTGAAATAGTGTGCGCCTTTTCTCTAGGCACAGAACTGAAGTAGTGTATGCTTCTTCCCTAGGCACAGAACTGAAGTAGTGTATGCTTCTTCTCTAGGCACAGAACTGAAGTAGTGTATGCTTCTTCTCTAGGCACAGAACTGAAGTAGTGTATGCTTCTTCTCTAGGCACAGAACTGAAGTAGTGTATGCTTCTTCTCTAGGCACAGAACTGAAGTAGTGTATGCTTCTTCTCTAGGCACAGAACTGAAGTAGTGTATGCTTCTTCTCTAGGCACAGAACTGAAGTAGTGTATGCTTCTTCTCTAGGCACAGAACTGAAGTAGTGTATGCTTCCTCTCTAGGCACAGAACTGAAGCAGGATGCATCTCTTCTCTAGTCACAGAACTGAAGTAGTGTATGCTTCTTCTCTAGGCACAGAACTGAAGTAGGATGAATCTCTTCTCTAGGCACAGAACTGAAGCAGTATGTATCTCTTCTCTAGGTACCAAACTTAAGCAGTATGCATCTCTTCCTCTAGGTACCAAACTTAAGCAATATGCATCTCTTCTATTGCCACAGAACTGAAGCAATATGCATCTCTTCTATTGCCACAGAACTGAAGCAATATGCATCTATTCACTAAGCACAGAACTGAAGCGGTATGCATCTATTCTTCTAGGTACCAAACAGAAGCAATATGCATCTCTTCTCTAGGCACAGAACTGAAGCAGTATGCATCTCTTCTCTAGGCACAGAACTGAAGCAGTAAGCATCTCTTCTCTAGGCACAGAATTGAAGCAATATGCATCTTTTCTTTAGGCATAGAACTGAAGCAGTATGCATCTCTTCTTCTAAGTACCAAACTGAAGCAGTATGCATCTCTTCTCTAGGTACCAAACTGAAGCAGTATGCATCTCTTCTTCTAGGTACCAAACTGAAGCAGTATGCATCTCTTCTCTAGGCATAGAACTGAAGCAGTATGTATCTCTTCTTCTAGGTACCAAACTGAAGCAGTATGCATCTCTTCTCTAGGCACAGAACTGAAGCAATATGCATCTCTTCTCTAGGCATAGAACTGAAGCAGTATGCATCTCTTCTTCTAGGTACCAAACTGAAGCAGTATGCATCTCTTCTCTAGGCACAGAACTGAAGCAATATGCATCTCTTCTCTAGGCACAGAACTGAAGCAGTATGCATCTCTTCTCTAGGCACAGAACTGAAGCAGTAAGCATCTCTTCTCTAGACACAGAACTGAAGCAATATGCATCTCTTCTCTAGGCATAGAACTGAAGCAGTATGCATCTCTTCTTCTAGGTACCAAACTGAAGCAGCATGCGCCATCTTCTCTAGGCACAGAACTGAAGCAGCATGCATCTCTTCTCTAGGCACAGAATTGAAGCAGCATGCATCTCTTCTCTAGGCACAGAACTGAATCAGTATGCATCTCTTCTGTAGACACCAAACTAAAGTAGCATGTACCTCTTCTATAAGCACAGAACTGAATCAGCATGCATCTCTTCTGTAGACACCAAACTAAAGTAGCATGTACCTCTTCTATAAGCACAGAACTGAATCAGCATGCATCTCTTCTGTAGACACCAAACTAAAGTAGCATGTACCTCTTCTATAAGCACAGAACTGAATCAGTATGCATCTCTTCTGTAGACACCAAACTAAAGTAGCATGTACCTCTTCTATAAGCACAGAACTGAAGCAGTATGCATCTCTTCTGTAGACACCAAACTAAAGTAGCATGTACCTCTTCTATAAGCACAGAACTGAAGCAGTATGCATCTCTTCTGTAGACACCAAACTAAAGTAGCATGTACCTCTTCTATAAGCACAGAACTGAAGCAGTATGCATCTCTTCTGTAGACACCAAACTAAAGTAGCATGTACCTCTTCTATAAGCACAGAACTGAAGCAGTATGCATCTCTTCTGTAGACACCAAACTAAAGTAGCATGTACCTCTTCTATAAGCACAGAACTGAAGCAGTATGCATCTCTTCTGTAGACACCAAACTAAAGTAGCATGAACCTCTTCTATAAGCACAGAACTCGTAAAATAGAATGTGCCAGGGAACAGGACCAGTTGAAATAGATTTTCTTCTTTTTCGTGCTACAGATTCTTTTTTTTTTCTATCTTTCACCTTTGTACAGTAAGGTAAGGTTGGGTTCTTACTTCAGGCCGTAACATCCTGAATGATGGTGGGCTAGCTATTCGCTGGGTCCAGCTATACTTCATTACCAAGTTCTTACCAGCCACACATTAGCAACAGCAGATACAGCTCTCAAGCAGGTCCTGTGTATATATCCTCCAGAACTGCATCAACTACGAGACACTGAGAAATAATTACTGGCCCAGTGAAACCACTAAAGAAGATAAGCTCTATGGTTCCATACATGAGTTACAAAAAACAGTGAAATTTATCCAAGAGACAGGACTGCAGATATAGACAGACAGTGCGAACGAAGAAGAAGAAGAAGAAGAAGAAGACACAGACGCTGAGTTTATTGATGAACGTAATGAAGTCTTCTTCTTCTTCTTCTTCTTCGTTCGCACTGTCTGTCTATATCTGCAGTCCTGTCTCTTGGATAAATTTCACTGTTTTTTGTAACTCATGTATGGAACCGTAGAGCTTATCTTCTTTAGTGGTTTCACTGGGCCAGTAATTATTTCTCAGTGTCTCGTAGTTGATGCAGTTCTGGAGGATATGTTCCACGGTTTGGGGCACCTGGGCACATGTACATAGATTAGTAGTACCAACCTTAAACTTTGTATACATATGACTTCGGAGTCGGCTGTGTCCTGTTCGGAGACGGAAGATGGTGACTTGTTCCTTTCTGTTTAGCATGTGATAGTCATCATGTGGTGGTGTTTGTGGCTTCCTGTAGGTTTTTATCATGCTTTTCTTCTGATTATAGGTGACTGGTATGTCTGGTTGCTCCATTTCAGTGCCCTCTTTAGCCAGATGGTCAGCTTTCTCATTGCCTGGTATCCCACAGTGGGAGGGAATCCACTGCAAAGTGACTCCATGTTGTAAGCCAATTTTTGACAAGGCATCCTTAAGGTCTGGTAGTTTGTTGCACTGAAGAGCCTCCAGTACTGATCTTGCATCTATGAGAATTACTACAGGACATGTATCAATTCTGGAGTCTGATAGTTTTTCAACTGCAGCAATAATTGCCCTAACTTCTGCATCAAAGTTGTTGCAGTATTTACCAGTGGGTATGGAAATCTTGTCAATGGTGTTGTTTGGATATTCAATATATGCTCCTGCCCCACCATTTTTATGGCATTATGTGCAGATCCATCTGTATACACACGTATCCAGGTGTCACATGGATATTTGTCATCTAGAACACTAAGTGTGGCTATTGATCTTACAAGACTGCTCTGCATCTCACCATTCTGCACACCTTTCACTTCAGTCTGAATAGTTATTTGTGTATAATCTGCTTCTTTCCATGGTGTATGCTCTGGTACAGATGATAATGGAGTGACTACAGTTGGAAGGTCAGGTATCAGCTTACGCATACGCTTGGCCTGATGAATGAAGCTGCTTCTTTTAAGCCGTCCTAATGCCAAGTTATTGAATCTCTCCTTCAGGGGATGGCTTACAGAGCTAAGGAATTTTTCTCCATGGTCATGACCTTTGTGTCTCTACGTTCCTTTAGCGGCTGAACACCAACTATTTTCTGCATTTCTACTATTGGTGTGGACCTCATGGCACCTGTGATAATCCGTAGTGACTGATTTTGAACTTTGTCTAGATTATGCAGCGTAGTGTTTGATGCTGTGCACCAAGATGTTGAGCCATATTCTAAATGTGGTAGAATACTTTGCTGATATACATTCTTGAGGATTCTTTCACTAGCTCCCCATGTAGTCCCACTCAATTTTCTTAATATGGCTAGTTTTCTTCTGGCTTTTGCTTCTGCACTGTTGATGTGTTGCTTCCAAGTCAGTTTTGAGTCAAGAGTCACTCCTAAGTAAGTGGGTTGGTTGTCCATCCTTAAGGGTATTTCATTTACAAAGATCTTACCTGCTTTCTGTTTAGATGAGAGGGTGAACAGAGTGGTACTTGATTTCTCTGTGTTGATACTTACACACCATTTGTTTGTCCATGATGTCAAGATGTCTGCTGCTCTTTGGAGTCTCTGTGTAGCAACTGTCGCATATTCATCTGTACACCACATGACCAGATCATCTGCATACAGTGCTGCTTTGATTCCATAGGGAAGTTCCTTGACCAGGTCATTAATGAATACAAGGAATAGTGTAGGCGAAAGGACTCCTCCTTGTGGTACACCGTGTCGCAGAAGTACTTTCTGGCTTTTGTGTCCATCCATTACTACTCTAGCTCTTCTATTGTGTAAATAGGACTTTATCCAGTTGTACAGTCTTCCATTCACATTGCAGTTTCTTAGTTTCCACAACAGACCTTTTTTCCATACTTTATCAAAGGCTTTCTTCAGGTCTATCCACGCTGCTAGTACAAGGTTTTTCTCTTGGAATGCATCCTCAATCTCTTGAGAGAGATAGGTCACTTGATCTTCCGTACTGTAGTACTGCCTAAATCCTGCTTGTTGTGGAACGAGAAGGTTTTCACTTTCTAGGTACCATTTTAGCCTCAGGTCAATGATGCGTTCCATCGTTTTGCATAGGCAGCTAGTGAGACTGATTGGCCTGTAGCTGGAGGCAGTATCACTGTTTTTCCCTGGTTTTAGCAGTGGTACCATGTTGCTTCCCTCCAGATTTGAGGTAACTTACCTGTGCTCCAGCACATATTGAAAATATCCAACAGCTTTCCCATTGCTGCCATTCCCAGGTTCTTGATCATTTCATTGGACACTCCATCTGGTCCTGGTGATTTCCTTGGTTTCAGTTTACTAACTGCTAGGTCTAACTCACTGTGTGTGATTGGTGCATCCATGACCTCCACTTTTCTGACTTGTTCCTCCTCTTTCTGTGGCTCGATGCGCACTGTACGCTCCTTCTCTGGATGGATATCAATGTTGCAGTCCTGTGCAAACATGCGAGCAAAGTGATTTGCTACCTGCTTACCTGTAAGAGTTTTCCCATCCTCTATTAGTGTAATCTTTGTACTTCTTCCAGTACTCTCATCATTTAACTGTTTGCTTAGTTTCCACAGTTTCCTTCCATCCTTTTCAAAGTTTAGGGACTCTGTTTTCTCTCTCCAACTTTCCCGTCTGGCTTGCAGCTTTGCTCTCTGAAATTTGGCCTTAGAATGTTGGTAATTATTGTGGTGTTCTTGGCATGGTCTATTTTCTGCTTGCTTTCGAGCTGCTTCCACGTCATCATGGAGTTTTCCCAGCTCACTAGACCAGTATGGTTTATAGTCCCTGCGAGCTCCTCTGGGAATGGTTTCACGAGCGGCCTGAAGGATACAAGCATTGAACTCCTTCACTATGCTGTTAATATCATTACCTTCTATGGACAGCTGTCCCACCATGATACCTGTACGATGTCTGTACATTGTCCAGTTTGCTTTTTTATAGTTCCATCTGGGGAGAGGGTTACTGGTGTTAAGGAGTTCATTTTCTATTGTCAGGAAGACTGGTCGATGGTCGCTACCTCCAAGTTGTTTTCCAACTTCACGTGTAATGTTCCACTTCAGATCTGGAGAGTGGAATGCCAGATCTGGTGTTGATTTTGTATGCCAAGCCCTTGAGTAAAATGTTGGGGCATCCATTGGCTGGTTGATCAGGAGAAGTCCATTATCATCCTGCCAGCTCTCAACTTCCTCTCCTCTCTTGTCTATGTGGTCATAGCCCCAGCTCTGGGAATGACTGTTAAAATCACCACAGACCATCAGTCTCTCTTTGTGTGGGATTGTTCCTAAAGCAAGTGGACGGTCATTAGGACAGTAATAGTTAAGGAGGTGGAAATCTGTATTACTACTTTTTAGATGGATCATCTGGTATTCGGCTCCTTCCATGTACACTCCCACCTGACATGCGCTGATGTATTCTTAACAAGTGTGAGTACTCCTCCTTTTCTTCTGTCCTGTCGGTCTGATCTAAAACACTGGTAGCCTCTGATTTTAAAGGCGGCATCTTTGGTTAGGTGTGTCTCCTGTATGCAGCATATACTTACCTGTTCTGCAAAAAGTATGTTCTCTAGTTCAACCTTTTTGCTATAGCCATCTCTAACACTGCTGACACCCTTAGCATTCCACTGCATTATTTTAAGTTCTTGCTTTTTGGCTGTTTTCTTCTGTTGTATTTTTTGGCCAGTAGCTCTACTCTCATGTCTCCTGACTCCACAAGACGAACTGAGAGGACCTCCAGTAGCATTGGGTGGACCCTTTCGAGGCAGGGGGCCCGGCACTGCACCTGCCTGGTTAGTCTTCACAGGGCGAGCACCATGTTTGAAAACTGTAGATATAGACATTTCATTAGCGATAATGCGTGTTACCCTGATTTTTGCGATGCGCCTTTTGGCTGGGTAACTCCGACTTCAGCACCTTTCCTTGCTAGGGCAGACTGTGGTCTTGCTCGGACTGCCATGAAGACAGTGTGGGTGGCCTGGCCAAAACTTTGTTTTCCAGCCTCTGGTGGCTGTACTTAAACCCCTTCTCCATGTCAGATGGTTTGAGACAGTTCCACAAAGACACTCTGACTCTGAGATGAGGTCTGATGAGTGCTTCAACGATATCCATTCCCCGCCACCTATAGTCTACTGGCTCTGTTTTGTTCACATCATTCTGATAGCCATTGTTGTAAAGACCCATAGGCTTGTCACGTCCTGGATTCATTGGTTTCACACCAGACTTCCCTCATCCCCGCCAGAGATCTCCATGTCCCCATCCGTCCACCAACCTGACATTACATTTTGCAAAAATAACAATTACAATTACAATTAGTGTTGATTGCTACAAGTTTCTGGGCTACAGAGGTGGGTCAGAGTTTTTAAGCAAACAGATCTATGTTCCCTGTCTCACAAACACTGTGTTAAGATAAGTGTGCTCTTAACACAGTTGTTCCCAGGGGAACGTAATGAAGTAATTGTGATGACGGACAAAATCCTGACGGTGTTACCAAGGAAAACCCCTGTATCAAACTAAAAAGAAAAATAAGAGTAGGAACATGGAATGTAAGAAGTATGTATGAGGGAAAATATCAAGTAATAAGTGACGAGATGAAAAGAACGCGGATACACATTTTGGGAATCTGCGAACATCGATGGAAAGGATCAAGACACTTTAAGAGCGAGAATGATAATATATTTATATATTCTGGCGGAGAAGTAGGAGGAAAGAATGGAGTGGCTTTTTATTTGAACAAATCAACATCAAAAGCATTACTAGGCTACAATCCAGTAAGTGATAGAATCCTAACAATCAGACTTAAGGGCATTCCTAGAAATGTAACAGTCATCCAGGTATATGCACCTACATCAACAGCAGAATAAGATGAAGTAGAACATTTTTATAACACACTGCAGACGACAATGGACCAGGTACGGAAAAATGATATTGTATTTATAATGGGTGATTTTAATGCAAAAATTGGTACAGAAAGAGCAGAAGATGAAGGACATGTTGTAGGGAAATTTAGCATAGGACACAGAAATGAGGCAGGTGACAATCTAATGGCGTTTTGTATGGAAAATGAGCTAATGATCGCTAACACACTTTTTAAACAACATCCAAGAAGACTTTACACATGGACATCACCTAATGGGAAAACCAGGAATCAAATAGATTACATTTTAGTGCAGAGAAGGTGGAGGTCAAGCATAACATCAGCAAAAACTTTACCAAGTGCTTATTGTGACACGGACCATGAGTTATTAATAGCAGACATGAAGATAAAGATAAAAAAGATAGTTATGGGATCAAGACCACTCCGCTTTGACCTTACAAATATACCAGAACAATACGGTATAGAAGTGAAGAACCGTTTCGAAATCCTGATGGCTGTACAGGAAGAGATGACACCAGATGAATTGGCTACGCAGGCCAAAGATATCTTAGTAACAACAGCTAAAGACATGGTTCCAGTAAAGAAAACACAAAAGAATAGATGGATCACAGCAGGTACACTAGAACTGATAAAACAATGTAGAGAAATGAAGACGCAATGGAGAGTGACAAACAACAACAAAGATAAATATAAAACTTTAACAAAAGAAGTACGAAGAAACATAAGAAAAGACAAAAACAATACATACAAGATTGTTGTGAAAGAATAGAAGAACATCAGAGGTGTGGAAGAGATAGTGAAATGTTTAAAGAAATGAAGACATTGACGAGAAATGTCACACCTAAGCTAAATGTAATTTGTGATGAGATGGGGAATACCCTGACAGAGACAGAGGAAATTCTGGAAAGATGGAAGGAATATTGCAAAAGAATGTATGAAACAACCGACTGTGGAAGCAGAAATCAACAGTGTGAATTATTATTGGAGGAGAAAGAACCCGAGCCGACAATGGAAGAAGTTTTATGGGCAATAAAGAGTCTGAAAAATGGTAAATCACCAGGATGTGATGAGATAACCGCTGAATTTATTAAAGCAGGAGGAAAGGAGTGTGCAACAATCTATCATGCACTATGTAAAAAGATATGGCATTCAGGTATTTGGCCAAAAGAATGGAAAAGAACTGTATTCATACCACTGCCAAAAAAGGGTAACCTGAAATTATGCACCAACTACAGAACTGTTGCCCTGATTAGTCATGCCAGTAAAATTCTGTTAAAAATCATAATGGGTAGACTTCGAAAGAAAATAGAAGAAGAAGTCAATATGGTCCAAGCTGGCTTCAGGCAAGGAAGAGGATCAAGAGATCATATATTCAATCTAAGATTAATAATAGAGAAATGCAGGGAGTTTAATGTGAATCTATATTTATCCTTTATAGACTACTCAAAGGCATTTGATTGTGTACAACACCAGAAACTTTGGGAAATAATGGAAAAAAATGGGATTTCCAACACATTTGATACAATTAACATCACTGCTGTATTTAGACCAACAAGCAGCAGTAAGAATAAATGGTGAAACAACAACGTGGTTTGACATAAAACAAGGGGTCCGTCAGGGGTGCATATTGTCACCCTACTTATTTAACTTGTATACTGAAAATATAATGAGGAATGTTAGAGAAGATGTAGACAAAGAATATTACGATGCGTAACAGTTGGAGGTTATGAAATACCAGAGATTAGATATGCTGATGACACAGTATTGCTGTCCACAACACAAGAAGGAATGGAAAAACTAATTATGTCAGTCCGCAAGAACAGCGAAGAGCAGAACCTCTATCTTAATGCATAGAAAACTAAAGTGATGACAACTGACAAAACAAACAAGGCAACTGAAATATGTATCAGTGAGGAAAAACTGGAAGAAGTGGAGAGTTTTGAATATCTTGGATCACTACTAACTAATAATGGAGATACAATGAGGGAAATTAAAAGGAGGACATCTATTGCTCTTCAGAAAGTAAAACAAATAAAGAATCTGTGGAGAGGAGCAGACAGAACCACAAAAATAAGATTTTTAAGGGCATGCATCTTTCCCATCGCAACATATGCCTGTGAGACCTGGACACTTAACAAAACAGCTGAGAAGCACATAAATGCCTTTGAATGTAAATGCTATAGAAGAGTTCTCCAAATATCGTGGACACAAAAAAGAA
Source organism: Achatina immaculata (assembly GCA_009760885.1). Taxonomy (NCBI): domain Eukaryota; kingdom Metazoa; phylum Mollusca; class Gastropoda; order Stylommatophora; family Achatinidae; genus Lissachatina; species Lissachatina immaculata. The sequence goes on along the minus strand of CM019703.1, from coordinate 4,993,544 downwards.
CAAATATATCTATACTACAAGAGCTTAATATTGAAGAAGGCTGGCTAGTAAAGAGGATTAAAGAGAGAAAACTTAAATATTTTGGCCACATTAAACGTCATGATAATTTAGAGAAGACCGTATTGGAAGGATACATAATGGGAAAAAGAAAAAGAGGAAGACCGAAACGAAGATGGCTGCAAGACATCGTTGATGATCTGGAAATGGATGCAGCAGCAGCAGGCCATCTTGCTCACAACCGAGAGGCCTACAGGAGTGCTGTTTGGGAGGCAAAGTTCCGCAAGGGACATGCAAAGGAATGAATGAATGAATGAATGAAGATGTGAATGAGAATCACGATATATTAACAGCCGGTAAGGTGCCCGTGCCACATGGCGTGTCCGTACATCTATCCATTACTCCAGTAACAATACAACATCCGTCTTCACGACAGCGACATCCATTTTCATGACAGGACAATACAAAAAACCTCTCCGTTTCACATCCCAACGTAAACTCAACTCTCTCTCAGACTTTTATTCTCCACAATTCCCGCCTCTCCCCCCGCCAGTCACGGTTTGCTCAGCTCACGTGAATACATTTCCCAGAACCAAAACGTCCTGGTGCCAAACAGTCCTGTTTCCTGTCTCACATAAATTACACTAAATCTAAACGAAAACTGTGCGATAGTAGCACATCCAAGAAGTGACGTCATCGTCCTTTACCTCGATAACAACTAAAAGATGGCGAGAAATTCAGTCTTCTAGTTTATCTAACAGCAAATCTAACTCGAATAAACAACAATTGTAGATTAGTTCCTGGTGTGATCGCAGCTGGCTTTACTTCTGAAATACCCTAGTGAGCATAAACACACCATTTGCTTAGTAAGTCATCCCGCGTGATTTGAGATCCAGCTATCAAGATGGCTATTCCTAGAACTATGTACAGCAGAACTGTGACTGTTTGCGTAGCGCAAGCCTTATTATGTGTAAGTAGTTCAGTTTGGGATACATTTATTGTGGATTGTAGGTACTTGCAAAGCATTTTATTCTTATGAGCGTTTTCCTCATTTATCTTTAGAGTATTGCAACGTTTTCTTCGTGCTTGTTTATACATTACCAGCATGCTAATATGAATGCCTTCTCTCCATGTAATTATATGAAAAAAAAAACAACTTACAAGATTTTAAACTTGGTCTTGAAAAATCTTATAGGATCTTAATCTTAAGATTATTTTTTAAAAGTCATATAGGAATAGTACTGCAGTGACTTTAACCAGTTCAGCCGATGAAGCAGGACATTAGATAGGACCATCTTCATGCCAGAATCGTCCATTAGTCTCCTGGTTAGAGTGTGGGGCTACATCTTCTCTTCGCCTGAAACAAAGAGTTCTAGCACTTGTGAGCATCTGCTGTCTAGTAACGCTGTTTAGAGCGCAGAAATCACATCCTACACTGATCTGTCTAGTAACGCTGTTTAGAGCGCAGAAATCACATCCTACACTGATCTGTCTAGTAACGCTGTTTAGAGCGCAGAAATCACATCCTACACTGATCTGTCTAGTAACGCTGTTTAGAGCGCAGAAATCACATCCTACACTGATCTGTCTAGTAACGCTGTCTAGAGCGCAGAAATCACATCCTACACTGATCTGTCTAGTAACGCTGTTTAGAGCGCAGAAATCACATCCTACACTGATCTGTCTAGTAACGCTGTTTAGAGCGCAGAAATCACATCCTACACTGATCTGTCTAGTAATGCTGTCTAGAGCGCAGAAATCACATCCTACACAGATGCACAAAAGATTACGGAAAGGAAAAGAAAAGCAAAATTAAAACAATGGAACCAGTGAAAAAAAATCATAACACTGCTGTTTCAGAACAAACATATGACGTGTTTTCGATTTGAAAAAGGATCATCAAAAATCCAGTACGCCTCATTCTTGTTTCCCTCTTCATGTCATCAAAGTCATTAGACATATCATCTCTATAAAGATACGGGTAAAATTCCCGTTTCCATGCCATTGATGCATATTTGGAAATGCAGTGTTAGGCCCCTATTTTCCATGACCTTCGGCACATGAAAGTGTGATGTGGTCAGTATCACGCCTGGCCGCTTTACCTTCCCAGATTTCTCTGGTACCCATTTTCCGAGGCTAGGTGAACCCCAGGGCCGTATTGTTAAGAAAAAAATCCCACTCAGCTGGAGATTCGAACCCTGATCATTCGGTTGGTAGACGAGGGCTCTAACCACTGCACTAGCCGGTCCCCTTATCTCTATAGAGAAATAAATTAACGCGTAAATATGAAATGTTTCTGTAACATTTATCAAATAAGTGAAAGGACATTGGAACAACTGAAGATTAATCATAAACATAACATATAAGTTTATCACATAAGCGATCTTAAAACATCCTTTTTTGGATCCTAAACATACATACGGTGTAGTCTATTCAAAACATAAGAAAAAAATAACAGTAGCTTTAACCAGCAATTACAGCTAAATTACCAATGAGAGAGAGAGAGAGAGAGAGAGAGAGAGAGAGAGAGAGAGAGAGAGAGACGGAAACTTGTAGAGGTCACCTGTTATCATAACAGGTTTATAGTACCAGAAACCTAGTGAAAGCTGCCACTGAAATCTGCTGGAGGATGACTGGGCCAGAAGGCTGATGCTCCAATTTCATGTATGAGTATCGACCAGTTTTGATTCGGTTCAGCGTGAGAGCATTTTGTAAAGCTTAAATCTTGCTGCAAATAACTTAGAAAAAGAATTCCCCAGGGACATTCCATTCCTGCTGACGTTTTTAAATATGTTCAGTTTTACATTAGAAAGCAAGGTATAAAGAATGTTGCGGTGATAAAACCAGTGTTTCGGAAAGTGCTTCATAGGATGAGAAAGACTGGTACAGGTATAGGTTTTAAAAAGTAATAGCGTAGTCACCGCGCAGTCTTATATATATACATATTTACAAATAATCTAGACTTATGTGTAGTATGTAAGCATACAGGCCTGGGCAAGACTGCTATAGATGACCAGAAAATAAAATCTTAAACATTGAGCCTTTGTTGTTGTTGTTGTTGTTGTTGTTGTCAAATAAGCCCATTCTCCTCACAGTGAGGCCACGAGTCAGCGACGGTATGGCCAGAACGTGTAACATATTCTCACTCAGAATAAATTCTCACCGTTTGCATCGTCTGATCGAGACACAGCCCCATCGATACACACCTTTAAATAGAAACAGATTTGATACGGTGCAAATGTTCAGTTTTGTTTAGATCTATAAATGGACACCAAAAATAATCTTAAAACAGGAGATCTCTTCTCTCTATAAAAATAGTGTCAATGCAGATATAGAAAAAGTATTTACTAAGAACCAACAATAGATGCATCCTGAGGGAAACAGTTCTAATTAATCAGAGTTCTCTGGTGGAATTCAAGACATAATAGTAAAAAAAGGTAAAGGTGACCCTGTCATGCCTTAGAGGCACATAGGGATATGGTGTTAGTGCCCATATTTTCCTTGACCTGTCAGCACACTAGAGGGTGATATGGTCAGTATCACGCCTGGCTGCCTTTCCTTCCCCAACTCCAGAAGAAGTCGGGTACCCATTTCTACAGCTGGGTGACTGGGGTGCCGCCGGCCGGATTCGAACCCCCGACCTTCGCCATGAGAGACCAGTCCACTAACTACTTCGCCACTCAGACACCCCAAGACATAATAGTGAAGCTGAAACTGAGTTAGTAGTTGCTGACTCATAGCTGGAGACTCACAACTGGCAAAGACTATAATCAGTGCTGCAGTGACGTCGTCCCTCAACACAAAGAATGGTTTGTCACAAGTAAATAGAAACTGAAATAGAAAAGCACACTCGTTTATACAGTGAAGCTTTGCTGAAAATAAATGCATCAGGTCGAAACAGGCAGACATCACAACCTGATAGTGAAGGAGTATTTAGCAGTTTGCAGACAAACACTGATGTAAAGAGACTACGTAGCAAGAATGAACGGACTTTATATGAGAATGTTAAGCATACCAATATTAGGTGAATGTGTCATTAGGTTTAGGTATGTTGAAAGTATTGGGCATGTCAGTAATTGTAGTCATGTGAGAAGTGTAGGCAAATGGGCATTTGAGTAATGATCATTGTAACAGGGATGTCAGTAGTAGTTGGCGTGTCATTGTAGTAGACATGTCAGGAGTGGTGGGCGTGTCATTGGAGTAGATATGTCAGCAGTGGTGGGAGTGTCATTAGTTTTATATATATCAGGAGCAATGAAGAAACACCATACCCTACGCCCAATACTTTCTTATCACAGCGAGCTACACAGAGGAGAAAGCTGTGGATTGTTTTTGCTATTAATTCAATACAGCGTGTGAAGATACTAAAAATAAAATATAAATTCATTCACTACAATGTTCTGGTTGTAATATTTGTAATTTATCTTCCACTAAAGAAGATTTATCTGGACACAGTAAGATAGATATAGTTTGGTATACTACATTCTCTAGGGTTTATAGTGTTGACTATTTGGTGGTCAACACAAGCAAAAGTCAAAGTTACATCTAACATCTTACATCCTTCCCGTGCCGCTAAACGTCACATAGGGCTCGCATAGTTCTTTGCCAAGTTTTCCTGTTCTCGGCGAGTCTTTCAATTTCATCATCATACTAAACTGGCTTCTCTTAACAATATCCTCTTTCGAGTTTCAAGTGCTGACCTCTTTTTCTTCGGCCTTTTGTGCTTCACTTGATAGCTTGTTTTGGTATTCTGTTATTGTTTCTTCTCATCACATGGCCTACATATGTCTATCTTCTTTTTCTGATCACACATGAAACAGGTTGTTGTTTGCTCACCATCTTATCCCTCTGTTGTTCTTGAATTTGTTCCACTGTATACTATGTATTTTCCTTAGGCATTTGTTTTCAAAAGGATCTAATTTCTTTAGCTGATTTCCAGCTTTCGCATGCGTAAATGAGGGTGGATATCACATATGAATTGAATAATCTTGACTTGGTTTTTGTGCTTATAACTTTTGAATTCCATATGTTCTCACGATTTTGAAGGGCAATGCTGCTTTTGCAGTTCTAATTCTAACTTCCTTCCTGGTGTCACCATCCTGGTCTAAGTAGCTGCCTAGTTATGCAAATTGGTTTACTTCATCAACAACTGTTCCTTCTACGTATATTTTTCCTTCTTGATTAACGAGAAGTTTCATTATTTTGGTTTTGTCTTTCTTAATTTCAAGACCTATTTTGCTAGCCTAGAAGACAGGGAATCTGTTTTGTCCTGCATCGATTTCACATTGTCAGTGATAAGGGATATGTCATCTGCAAAATCAAGATCTTCCATTTGGGTCCTATGTAACCATTCAATGCCGGTTTTACCTGTACAGCATCTTTTCATTATAAAGTCTATGGCAATTCCAAAAAGCAATGGAGATAAAACACATCCTTGTTTCACGCCTGTTTCAGTCTGAAACCATTCGCTCATTCTTTCTTCTGTCTTGACTGCACAAACATATCCATTGTAGAGGTCTCTAATGATGTTTTGACAATTTTAGATGGTATTCCATATAGTCTTAAAATTCTCCACAATGAATATCTGTGTACGCTATCAAATGCCTTTTTTAAAGTCTATGAAGTTCAGGATTAATGGTTTCTGCTTTTCAATATTTTCTTCAAGTATTATTCTTAGAGTAAAGATCTGGTCGAGACAGCTTCTCTTTTTTCGAAATCCTGCCTGTTCTTCTCTCATTGCAGTATCCACTACATCCTTAATTCTATTCAGAATCACTTTACAAAACACCTTTGACACAACTGATAGTAAGGTTACACCCTTCAGTTACTGCAGTCATTGAGGTTGCCTTTTTTGGGGTATTTTAACAATGATTCCGTTTTTCCATTTAGAAAGTACTTCTTATTCTTTCGAAATGTTATTAAACATTCTCTGTAGTTGGCTCATGTTGTCACAGTTAATAGCTTTTAACATTTCTGCTGTTATTTTATCTTCACCTGCAGCTTTGTTGTTAGCCATTAGATTCTCTGCTGTTTCAATTTCATTTAGTGTAACTTCATCTAAGCTGACATTTAGTTGTGGGACTGGTACATCGGTTTCATTTGGGTGTGGTCGATTAAGTATTTCTTGGAAGTGTTTGGCTCATCTTGGTTACAACTGTTGCGAGATTCCATAACGGCGGGCTTTTTTCCCCAAGTAGAGTCGCCTGTAGATGGGTCTCGTGATGAGGATGAAGTCAAACTGCAGGTAAATAATTGTAATCTTTTAGTTTTAAAATAAACTATCAATAGCCAGCAGTGCGGGACTGAAGTTGGTGTTACGTATGTATGAAACCATGAAAAACGAGTGTCTCATTATCATCATGTACCATGCCTGAAGTCATCGACCACCATGTCTCTCCATAGTTTCTGTTCTTTCATGTTTTCCATCTGTTCTGTTGTTGTGCTTCTCCCATTCCATTTTATCAAGCCATCTAAGATTTTCCCTCTTGGTCTACCTCTTCTCTTCCTGCCTCCAGTTTTTCCTGTTTTACTATATTTTCTGCTCATCCTCTTCTCATTATATAGGCAATGAACGTAGACTGTCTCCCCCGTAGTGTGTTTGTTAAGGTTCTTTTCTCACTGATTTGTCTTAGGCGTTCTTCTTCTGTTATTTTAGTCGTACATCGTGTTCATCACGTTTCAGCTGCCTCTGATGTTGTCCTTGTTGTTTTTGTTAATAACCATGATTCGCTCGATATAGCATGTCAAGACTCTTTTCCCAGTATCTGTTGATAAAGATGGACTGCACAAAATAGTTTTCTTTTGTTTAAATGCTACCTCTGCCTGACATATTATGTTTTTGACCTCTGTGGTACATCTGCCACCCGATTTTATTGTTGTACCAAGATACTTGAATATGTGCATTTGTTTTAATATTATTTTTGTACTTGTTTTAATATTATTTTTTGCACTTGATTTAATATTATTCCTTTTGAGTTTTACATTGCATTAAGGTAAGAATTTCGTTCTGGACGCGACCATCGTTTCTGTTGTCTTACTGTTCAGTGACAGTCCATTAAAGTCATTTTGTGCTACTACTATGTTGTTGGTAATGGCTCTCACAATATTCTCACTGTAGAAAGAAAACAGATCTGGGGACAGCACACATCCGTGACTTGCTCCCCTCTTTAGACTCTGAAAGTTGCCTGTTTTTGGTGTTTACCTTGGTGATTGATTTTCCTAGTGTCTCAGTTGCTGATAAATTAATCTTTTTTTTTCGGAGGTGAGATTCTCATTAGAATGCTAATAATGTTCCCAGAAGGTCAGCAAGCAACATTTTGTAGCTATGTCGATATCTCCAACAAAAAGTAGTGGTTTTCGTACAGTATCCCATACATCTGTAAGGCTTTTCGTAATTTAGCAATTGTAGAGACCATATGGACTTTCTCTGATCTTTATAAATAGTGCGGCCATGTAGCAAGTGCTCTGCTGTCATTTTTCTAATATCACGTGATACTGGCCTGTGGTTCTGATTAAAGTTAATCCCGTAGGTCCTTCCGTAGATATTTTCAAATGTCTCTTGCCGACCACATTATGTATGAGATATCCACTGTCTTCTGAGAAAGTTATTAAATCATTATCTTCTATATTATTAGACAACAGTATGACGTCATGTAATTCTGCATTCCATCAGTTACTATGGCGGAGAAATATTGTAAAGAAAATTAAAATTATAACCGGCACCCCTAGTTCCTCCATGTAACAGCTGCACGTTATACTGAACTTGACAGAGTTAGCAATGTATATACTGTAGATATTATTATAGTTTTTTGCACTTGATTTAATATTATTCCTTTTGAGTTTTACATTGCATTAAGGTAAGAATTTCGTTCTGGACGCGACCATCGTTTCTGTTGTCTTACTGTTCAGTGACAGTCCATTAAAGTTATTTTGTGCTACTACTATGTTGTTGGTAATGGCTCTCACAATATTCTCACTGTAGAAAGAAAACAGATCTGGGGACAGCACACATCCGTGACTTGCTCCCCTCTTTAGACTCTGAAAGTTGCCTGTTTTTGGTGTTTACCTTGGTGATTGATTTTCCTAGTGTCTCAGTTGCTGATAAATTAATCTTTTTTTTTCCGGAGGTGAGATTCTCATTAGAATGCTAATAATGTTCCCAGAAGGTCAGCAAGCAACATTTTGTAGCTATGTCGATATCTCCAACAAAAAGTAGTGGTTTTCGTACAGTATCCCATACATCTGTAAGGCTTTTCGTAATTTAGCAATTGTAGAGACCATATGGACTTTCTCTGATCTTTATAAATAGTGCGGCCATGTAGCAAGTGCTCTGCTGTCATTTTTCTAATATCACGTGATACTGGCCTGTGGTTCTGATTAAAGTTAATCCCGTAGGTCCTTCCGTAGATATTTTCAAATGTCTCTTGCCGACCACATTATGTATGAGATATCCACTGTCTTCTGAGAAAGTTATTAAATCATTATCTTCTATATTATTAGACAACAGTATGACGTCATGTAATTCTGCATTCCATCAGTTACTATGGCGGAGAAATATTGTAAAGAAAATTAAAATTATAACCGGCACCCCTAGTTCCTCCATGTAACAGCTGCACGTTATACTGAACTTGACAGAGTTAGCAATGTATATACTGTAGATATTATTATAGTTTTAAACATCTAATATTGTGATTCCAGTGTGATTCCAGGTAGTAGTTTGGAAATATGAGTAGCAACCATGGTTGGATACATTTGTCTTCAGCTGTTTGTTCTGCACGTAAGTGAGAAGTTTAGTTATTAAAGGCTACTTTACTTGATTATTAGAGGCTACTCATCATGCTAATGAACAGACAGCCCTTTATTTTAGATTCCAGGTTTCGGTAAATGAAAGTTCGATGAAAATCTTGAAAAGAAGACATTATGTCGGAATTACTAGTGAACCGTTCTCCTTTTTGACATCAATGTAAGGGCCAGGGGAGCAGCTTTCAGTTGGCTCCACTACCGAGAGAAATAACATTCAAGCTATGACAGAATAACACCCTGTCACCAACCTCTCATAGGGAAAAGTGGATTAATGGCTTGATCTTATCATACCTTTTGCATGTCAGTTTAATACACAGAGAAATACTGATGGATCACGATCATTCTAGCGTCTTATGTTTCCCTTGGTTCCATTCTTTGTTACTGAGGAGGTTTCCTCGTTCTAGTTTCTTTCAGTCCATTACCTGAGGGAGAAAAATTACTCGCGTTAATCTAGCGTGATTCTGGTCTGTACGACCCTGTTTACACTTTCTTCTTAAGAATTATTTCACTTCACATATTAACATGTAAAGATTGTGTAGTGCAAGAAATCATGTGTAAATATTTCCTCTTCCAATTTAGCGTATCATTTTTGTCAAAACCGAGCACAGCAAATTGATACTAATGGTCTCTCCTATAACTTCTATCACATTATTGTCACTCTCATCTGAGTGAATGATTTCCATGAATGTTATTATTTCGCGAGCACTGATTTTTTTGTTTGTTTGGGGGGGGGGGGAGGTGTCTTTTTATCATCGATAACTGGTTTATAATTAGTAGTAGCTGAGACAAACAGAAGTAAAACTCCGTCAAACAGTTTTCTGTTGTAGTGGTCTGATTTTGTTAACAATGGATTTTTATTCAATCGTTCACTGCAGGAGAAAATCATTTTAGCGAGGCAAAGATACTCATAAATACAAAAATTTAATTAGCAAGATCAAGTAAGATAAAGTTACAAGAAAATATCAAAGACATCTATATGATGATTAGAAATCAGGGAGGGGGGTCCATCTTTATGATGATTAGAAGATGGGGAGGGGGTCCATCTATGTGATGATTAGAAGATGGGGAGGGGAGGTCCATCTTTATGATAATTAGAAGACAGGGGGGTCCATCTTATATGCTGATTAGAAGATGGGGAGGGGGGTCCATCTATATGATGATTAGAAGATGGGGAGGGGGGTCCATCTTTATGATGATTAGAAGATGGGGAGGGGGTCCATCTTTATGATGATTAGAAGATGGGGAGGGGGTGCATCTATATGATGATTAGAAGATGGGGAGCGGGTGCATCTATATGATGATTAGAAGATAGGGAGGGGGCCCATCTTTATGATGATTAGAAGATGGGGAGGGGGTGCATCTATATGATGATTAGAAGATGGGGAGGGGGTGCATCTATATGATGATTAGAAGATGGGGAGGGGGTGCATCTATATGATGATTAGAAGATGGGGAGGGGGTCCATCTATATGATGATTAGAAGACTGGGGGTCCATCTATATGAATGATTAGAAGTTGGGGAGGGGATCCATCTGTTTGATGAATAGAATATAGTGGGGGGGGGGTCCATCTTTATGATAATCAGAAGATGGGAAAGGGGGGGGGGTGGTAGAAATAAAACAGAATGATTTCTTAGAGAGAACTATTTTCAGAAAATATTACAAGGCGGAGATAGTTGCAAGACATCGTTGATGATCTATGAATGGATCAGCAGCAGGCCATCTTGCTTACAATCGAGAGGCCTTCAGGAGAGCTGTTAGGGAGGCAAAGTTCCGCAAGGGACATACTAATGACTGACTGAATGACTGTTACTGGGAAAAAGAACTTATTAGATTGTTCGTACCTTTTGCTTTTGTTTAAACACTTCCCGTGCCAGAGGAAGAAACGCGGACGTTCAGATGGGTGCCGGGATAAAAGCGCGGGTCTTGATCTGTATAGGGGGTATAGTTGTAAAATGAATCGAAAACAGTATTTCCATGTACTTCCGTGTACTTATTATGTTTCAAAGTATAACTAAATGTGAAAGTTTCATAAACGCAGATTTTTTTTATGGAAAAGGAAGTAATGTGATGTTTTTAGACAATGACTGTGCCCAGCTCACCATCGGCTAGGTCTAGATATGCATTACTTACCATCTGAGATGTCTAGATCTACTTGTCGATCTCGTATTATGATTCTCTGTTGCATTCTCGCTAAATTAATGTCTGAAATAACATCCTAACTACTTCTCCAGTCGTCTAATATGTCTAAATCTACTTAGGATACATTCAAGAGCAGTGGGGTGGTCACAGGTCATGTCCATACTCCTATCTACATCATCAAAAATTGAAAAATTTTCATGTTTCTCTTCCTTTTTCTCGCCCGGCACCGCTCGTAACTAAGGACTCTTCCACCATTATGAAAAGTGTCACCGGAAACGCGGACGAAATATGTATAATCTAAATGTTACACCGGTTGTTTTATTGAAACAAACCAAGGTCGGATTTTCGACCATGGCACGAAACGGGAGAGCCGGAAGTGTCGAAAATCCGACCAATGGCGCTGTAAGAGTTAAAAATAAAAATAAGCATATATTTCTCAGACACGGCCTGCCGTTCTAGCTTCATAATCTTACAGTAGCCTTACATATGTCAGTGGAAACATTTCAATCAAGTTTCTTATTTAATACTTTAAAGGCCTATTCAATTTCTGTTCTGGAAAATAATAAAGACTATCTAGCAGAGTGTACAGATGATACTACAGTGCTTACATCCCCCATCCCCCCCCCCCCCCCCCCGCCCAACCAGTGGTCGCTGTAGCAGTCAATTTAGAATTTTAAGAGAATTTTTTTTCAAGTGTTAAATGAATCATTTTCTATCACTGATATAAGTGGAATTATGGGAATGGCGATTTTAGGGAGGTGAAAGTAAAATGGACTGTGGTTTGGCATTTAGCGAGATAAATACGCTACTGGCTGCTGTTTAATATGTGCCGGCTTGTTTTGTTAGCCAATCGAAAATTGAATTTGAGATTGCCCACCCAATTTAAACAACAATGCCAGTAATTGTGGTATACATACAGTGTAGTCTGTCTAAATTGAAGATAATTACTCTCTCTTTTGGAAGAAGCCTGCATTAGCAGGTTAAATGAGCTCGTTACATTATCGACTGAGTAGGAAGTCAAGAGTAAATTATCCTATGGTGATCTTAATGCAGAGTCTGCATCTTTTCTTCTTCTTCTTCAGCTTTCCGAGCCATTAAGGCTCACTGCTGCAGTTTAAATTCGCCTCCATTCCTGTCTCTATTCCTAATTTTTTCTTTCCAGTTGGTGACATCAAATTCTTTTATATCTTCTTTCAATCTCTCATGCGTACATAATTTTTGTTTGTCTGTTCTCTTACATTCTTTCTACATGGCCCAGCCAGCGTAGTCTGGTCAGTTTCAAGACATTTATAATTCGATGGCATTTAAATAAACTGTTGAGATCAGTGTTCTCTCTAGCTCTCTATTCTCCTCTGTTGGTATCCATTGTGGGCCTAAAGATTCTTCTTAGGATCTTGTTCTCAAAGATCTGTAATTGTTGTTCATCTTTCTTTGTTGTACTCCACGTTTCGTTTCTGGTCCATACATGACGGCTGGTCTTATTATAGTTTTGTAGATTGTTATTTTTGGTGTTCTGAGACAGGATTTTGAATTTTAACAGGTGTTGCAAAGTGAAGTATATTTTATTCCCTATCTGTACTCTGCCTTAATTTCCTCACTTACTGTGTTGATTCTGTTGAAGGTTGTGCCTGGATATTCATATGTTTCTGCTTTCCTAATAATCATCTCTCCAACATTTATATAATTTTGATCATTCTGCCTCTGGTCTCTAGATATCTTCATGTACTCTGTCTTATCTTGGTTAATGGTCAAGCCCACTTTCAGTGCCACATCTCTCAGGTGTATGCAGGTAGTGATGACGTCGTGCATAGTTTCTCTCACTAGGTCGGAGTCATCAGCGTATCCTAGTATTTTAGCTTGTTCTTCTGTACCGCTTTGTTCTTGCGCTTTTCTGATTACCTTTTCCAGTACTAGGTTGAATAGTAATGGAGATAATTTATCGTTTTAAACCATTTCTTAGAGAGAACTATTTTCAGAAAATATTACAAGGCGGAGATAGTTGCAAGACATCGTTGATGATCTATGAATGGATCAGCAGCAGGCCATCTTGCTTACAATCGAGAGGCCTTCAGGAGAGCTGTTAGGGAGGCAAAGTTCCGCAAGGGACATACTAATGACTGACTGAATGACTGTTACTGGAAAAAGAACTTATTAGATTGTTCGTACCTTCTGCTTTTGTTTAAACACTTCCCGTGCCAGAGGAAGAAACGCGGACGTTCAGATGGGTGCCGGGATAAAAGCGCGGGTCTTGATCTGTATAGGGGGTATAGTTGTAAAATGAATCGAAAACAGTATTTCCGTGTACTTCCGTGTACTTATTATGTTTCAAAGTATAACTAAATGTGAAAGTTTCATAAACGCAGATTTTTTTTATGGAAAAGGAAGTAATGTGATGTTTTTAGACAATGACTGTGCCCAGCTCACCATCGGCTAGGTCTAGATATGCATTACTTACCATCTGAGATGTCTAGATCTACTTGTCGATCTCGTATTATGATTCTCTGTTGCATTCTCGCTAAATTAATGTCTGAAATAACATCCTAACTACTTCTCCAGTCGTCTAATATGTCTAAATCTACTTAGGATACATTCAAGAGCAGTGGGGTGGTCACAGGTCATGTCCATACTCCTATCTACATCATCAAAAATTGAAATATTTTCATGTTTCTCGCCCGGCACCGCTCGTAACTAAGGACTCTTCCACCATTATGAAAAGTGTCACCGGAAACGCGGACGAAATATGTATAATCTAAATGTTACACCGGTTGTTTTATTGAAACAAACCAGGGTCGGATTCTCGACCATGGCACTAAACGGGAGAGCCTGAAGTGTCGAAAATCCGACCAATGGCGCTGTAAGAGTTAAAAATAAAAATAAGCATATATTTCTCAGACACGGCCTGCCGTTCTAGCTTCATAATCTTACATTAGCCTTACATAAGTCAGTGGAAATATTTCAATCAAGTTTCTTATTTAATACTTTAAAGGCCTATTCAATTTCTGTTCTGGAAAAATAATAAAGACTATCTAGCAGAGTGTACGGATGATACTACAGTGCTTACATTCCTTCTGACTGTCTTCCTTTACATATTACTATTTTGTTTGTATTCTCCATACATATTCTTGTCAAATTGATTAATTTATTAGGTATCTCAAATTCTTTCATAATTTTCCATAAACTGCTCCTATCTATGCTGTCATAAGCTTTCTTGATGTCAATAAAGATATTATGTACTTCCTTTACATATTCCCAGTACTTTTCTGCTCTTTGACGCAGATAAAATATTTGGTTGATCTGTTCTTCCTAAAACCTGCTTGATAGTCTCTCAGTATGTTCTCGCTGTATGGTTATCTATTTAAAAGTATAATAGATAGTATTTTGTAGCTTGTTTGTAGTAATGATATTCCTCTGCAGTTTTCACACTTGGTCTTATCGCTTTTTGTGAATACTGGGATCAGTAATGATAGGGAATTTTTCTTCTGTCTATATTTGTTGTATTAGTCACATATCTGTTCATGTATATTTAGACCTCCTTCCTTAATCAGTTCTGCAGCAATTCCATCTGAACCAGTTGCTTTGTTGTTTCGTAGAAACACGATACTGTAGATGATTTCTACTAAGTCTGGTTCCTCTATTTCAGGTTCACAAGTCTGTATTTCTTCGCATGGTAATGTGCTTTTAGGCTCTTCACAGTTTAGTAGTTTTTCAAAATATTCTTTCCAAATGATACAGATTTTCTCTTCATTATTTATCATGTTTCCATTACTATCCTTCAAGCTCTACAGGGGTTGTTTGTACCCTTGCTTTACTGTTCGCATTTCTTTATAGAATTCTCTAATAATCTAACATGCAACTAGATAGACCATGTTTTAATTGATACCAAGCACACAACAAACATACTTCAGATCAGAAGTTACAGAGGGGATGAATGCAGGACCGACCATTATCTTGTTGGAGCTAAATTAAAATTCAGACTGAAGAAAAATTTTTATAGTAAATTAAATAAAAACTCAGTAATAAAAAGAGATGCTTTGAAAAGAGAAGAAACTAAAGAAAAATTCAGAAATGAGCTAAAACATAAAATAAACACAAGAGGTAATAAAGAAAATGAAAGCATTGATGGCAGATGGAAAGATATTAAAAATTATTATAAAGAACACAGAGGAAGAATGCCTGGGAGTCGAGACCATAAATTAAAAAAAGAACTGGTTCGATGAAGTCTTCAGAGAGGCAGTCATAAAGAAAAGAACAGCAAGACAGATATGGTTGAATGGCATGAACAACAAAACAAATGAAGAGAAGTACCACACACAATGTAAAGAAACTCAAACAGTTATTCGTCAACAAAACCGACAATATATGAAAGACATGGTAAGCAAGATCCAGACATGCCATCAGAATAAGAAAAGCAGAGTCTGCATCTATGAAATCAAGAAATGTAAGTTTCATTTACTTAAAGCTGCGATAGTGAGTTAGTTATTTTAATTTCTGTATATCTGAAAGCATTTTAATTGAAAAATGTCAACATTACATTATTTCTCCTTGCATTAAAAGCTGAATATGGCATGTGTCCTTTGACTAAAATTTTGACTATATTGCTGTCATATGATTTTTCCAGCTATTCATCATCATCACCAGGTGTCGTGCCGACTGCCGTTGGCTAATGTGCTTCTCCAGAGTACACGATCCTTCATGCTGGCCATTAGTTCAGTTGGTGATCTCCTCTCACATCATCTCGTCAGACTGTCCAGTATAATTTCTCTTGGTCTTCTCCTGGCTCTTCTTTCCTCTGTTTTTCCTGGTGTTATAATATTTTCAATGCCCGCACTTCTCATTGCATGTCCTATGAAGGTACATTGTCTCTTTCTTATTTTTTTATAAATTTTTTTCTGTCTCTAACTCTTCTCATACATTCTTCATTAGTTATTTTTGCTGTCCAGGGAATTCACAACATTCTTATAATAAACCACATTTCTGCTGCTTCCAATGATTTTTGTGCAGACCTGCCTATTGTCCATGATTCACTTCCATATAAGAAGATAGGTTCAATATAGCATTTTAGGTCTCATTTTCTAACATTCATTGATAAGGATGTGTTAGCTAATATGTTTCTCATTCTCTGAAATACATTCTTTGCTTGGCCTATTCTGTTCCTAATTTCTGTTCCGCATTTCCCATCTGAAGTTATTACTGCTCAAGGTTATTTGAATTTCTGCACCTGCTTTAGAATAGTTCCATTAAATTTTATACTGCATTTTGGTCTCTATCTTTTTTATGTTCAAAGTAAGGCTTTTCTATTCACTTTCTTTGGCGACTTTATCCTCGAGCTGTTACATGCATTAAAGCTCCTTGGGCTGCAGGGCCTGAATCTATGCCCGGGGAGTAAAGAATATAGCCACTCCTAACTTCCATGCTTGTGGTAAGAGACACCAAGCTAGACCAACAGCCCTGTGGCATATACAGTTTTGTGTGTTAGGGAAACGGTAATGAATAATGGAAACCTGCTGCTGAATGGAACTCAGGGAAACGGTAATGAATAATGGAAACCTGCTGCTGAATGGAACTCAGGGAAACGGTAATGAATAATGGAAACCTGCTGCTGAATGGAACTCAGGGAAACGGTAATGAGTAATGGAAACCTGCTGCTGAATGGAACTCAGGGAAACGGTAATGAATAATGGAAACCTGCTGCTGAATGGAACTCTGAAACTCCTATGGCTGGTGAAAGCTGGAACGAAGTCAGTCACGTGACAGTGGATGTCCTCATTGCAAAATCAAAACGTAGGTTTCCGGAGTGTGAAAACAATGTCTGAAAGAGAAAAATTACGACGGGTCACAACAGAAACAAGAAACTACAAGCTGTAACTTCCTTGGGAAAAGTGAGGGCGGATGGCCAGAGACAAGAAGGATAAAAACAGCGACACGAGAAACAGTGCTGTTTTAAGGAAGACAAGAGAAACAGTGCTATTATTGGGAAGACAAGAGAAACAGTGCTATTATAAGGAAGACAAGAGAAAACGTGCTGTTATTAGGAAGGCAACAGAAACAGTGCTATTATAAGGAAGATAAATGAAACAGTGCTATTATGAGGAAGACAAGAGAACAGTGCTATTATTGGGAAGACAAGAGAAACAGTGCTATTATAAGGAAGACAAGAGAAAACGTGCTGTTATTAGGAAGGCAACAGAAACAGTGCTATTATAAGGAAGATAAATGAAACAGTGCTATTATGAGGAAGACAAGAGAAACAGTGCTATTATTAGGAAGACAAGAGTAACAGGGCTATTATTATGAAGACAAAGAAACAGTGCTATTATCAGGAAGACAAGAACATCAATATTATTATTCCGTAGAAAGATACATTTTTGAAATGCAACGCAACAGGGGCATTATAATTAAAATGCCAAAAAAGCAGATATTACAGACTATAACAATTGGATGGTAAAAAGTAAAATATCAGGAAAAATCATCATCAACTGAGCCTCAGCTACATTAGACCAAACTCTAAGTCATGAACTAACAGTATTTGGATGTACCAGAAGATGACAGACCACATGTTTACACTAAGACATGTACCAGAAGATGAAAGACCACATGTTCAGACTAAAAAATGTATCAAAAGATAACAGACCACATGTTCGCACTAAGAAACAATACTCTGAATGGTATCCAATATATTTATTTTTATTGATTTTTTAAAAAGCCTGTGATAGTGTACATAGAGAAAGTATATGGAAAAACCTGAGAGCTTATGGAGGACCGTGTCATTTCATAGAAATAATCAGAAGTTTCTATGCAGGTTTAACTTGTAGTACTGGCAGAGAGTTTTGAGGTGAAAACAGGGGTCAGATAAGGATGGATATCATGAACTTACTGATCGTCATTTTCATCGTGTCATAGACTGGATAATGAACAAAACAACAGAAGTCGCCCAAAGAGCTATTAGATGGACAGTGTTTTCCATGCTTGAGGATGTGGATTATGCAGATGATATAGCACTCTTAGCACCACATACAGGATAAAACAAGCGCTCCAGATGATTTAGCACTCTTAGCACCACATACAGGAAAAAACAAGCGCTCTAGAGGATATAGCACCCTTACCACCACATACAGGAGAAAACAAGCGCTCCAGATGATATCGCACCCTTACCACCACATACAGGAGAAAACAAGCGCTCCAGATGATATCGCACTCTTACCACCACATACAGGAGAAAACAAGCGCTCTAAATACAATCAGCAGATAAGAGAGTGGCTAAACATCAATATAAAGAAGTCGTAAAGTAAAAATAGAAAACCAAGCAACAATTGAAATTGATTACCAAAACCTAGCAGTAACAGATACCCTCACATACCTTGGTAGCATATAAACACCAGATGGAGGAACAATTAACGACATAAAGAGTGGAATAAATAAATCGAGAGCACAACTTTCTTTAATCTTAGAAGCATCTGGAAGCTTTCTCTGTACAGTATATGAATCAAAATTGGACCAAAGTTGTGTGTTATTCATACCTCTCTTTCGTGGAGAGTCTGGGGCGCAACCGAAGAGAGAAAATTACCCTAAGTCAACAAAACCCGACTCGGAGAGATTTTAAACGTTTACTGCTCACAGACAACGAGTAACAGAGGCCAAAATCTAGGAGAAACAGATACCTTCACATGTCTTGACAGCATACTAATAATTGATAGATGAACTGATGAAGACATAGATAGAAGAAGAAATACAGCGAGGACTGCTTTCATTAATCTTATAAACACCTGGAAGTCCTCCAATATATAGTAAAAAAAAAACAAAAAGAAAAATTCCATTTTCTATGCCATTAAGGCATAATGTAGGATAGGGTGTAAAGCCGGTATTTTCCACGACCTTGGGCACATGAAAGTGTGATGTGGTCCGTATCCTGCCCGCTTTACCTTCCCAGATTTCTCTGGTACCAATTTTTAGAAGGGGGTGGGGGGGGGGTGAACCTGGGGGCCTTTCTCTGTGTGTAACATACACATTTTCCCTCCAGTACACAGTATTAGAAGTACAATAAAACTAGTTGTATGCCATTCATACTTCTCTCTCGAGAAGAATTATTGAGAAGAATTGAACGAGGAAAGGACAAATTGTTTTCATTCCACACAGTCTGCCTCACACAGATTTTGAATATTTATGGCCACAAACAATAAATAACACAGATTTACTTGCTGAATGAGGACAAGAAGATATGCATGCAATAACAGTTAACAAAAATAAAACTCTCCAAATGGATTGGTCATGTTCTCGCCATCTCTTCTACTATATCCAATCATCTCCTCAATCGGTCCTCGCCATTACAAAGGTGGACGTGAAAAGAAAGATGCATTCTGTATGACCACATTATCAATACACGTAACTAATCATGAGAATACATACTGAAGAAATACTTGTATAGAACGAATCTCTTTCATTATACGACGTACAATAGATCATTTACAGGAAATATAGATCTCCCTTTCTCATGTATTAATCCCTTTAAATATGCTTTATTGATTTATTCTAAGAATCACTCTATTCAAGCAAAAACATTCTGCACATCACTGATCTTGCTTTACTTTTAGAACAAATCGAGTGGTACGTTATTTACATTAAACAATAACAACAGAGAGCAATGAGAGATCTCAAACTTGGTAATAAATCATACAGTTTTTCAGATGTCCTATCATCATCATCATTTTTATCATCATCATCATCATGTGCCGTGCCGACTGGCGTTGGCTATTATGCTTCTCCAGAGTACACGATCCTTCATGCAGGCCATCAGCTCAGTTGGTGATCTCCTCTCACACCATCCCGTCAGACTGTCCAGTATCATTTCTCTTGGTCTTCTTCGTGATCTTCTTCCTTCTATTTCCCTGTTGTTATAATATTTTCAATGTTCCCTGTTCTCATTGCATGTCCTATGAAAGTACATTGTCTCTCTCTCTCTCTCTCTCTTATTTTTTTGACAAGATTTTTTGTCTCTCCAGCTCTTCTCATACATTCTTCATTAGTTATTTTTGCTGTCCAAAGAATTCGCAACATTCTTCTACTAAACCATATTTCTACTGCTTCCAATGATTTTTATGCAAAAATGCTTATTGTCCATTATTCACTTTCATATAACAAGATAGGTTCAATATAGCATTTTAGGACTCGTTTTCTAACATTCACTGATAAGGACGTGTTGGATACTATGTTTCCCATTCTCTGAAATGCAGTCTTTGATGTCCTATAGACTAGCGGTAATAGGGTTACAATGTTTGAAACGCAGTTAAATAATTGGAATAAAATAATTAACATTTCTATGACTATATGCCTGAAAGTTATTGGCATTATTTGTTACTCAGTTAAATGCAATAACAAATTAATTTATCTGACAGATGTCGGCCGTGCTCGCTTCTGTTGACACGGACATCATGAAGAACTTGGGAATAAACGCACTGGATTTATTCCACGTCTTGCCAGATGGCAAGATTGTGGTAATAGTTGAACTTGATATGGTGATGACATTGGAAGAGTTCACGGAAACTTTCTCTCTAGAAAACAACTCACGTGAAGATAGAAATGTCGCTAAAGGACATTTATGGCCAAGTACAGTCATATATTATGACATCGATCCAATCATTGATCACCGGAAAAGAGAAATTGCTAACATACTGAGGGAATATGAGAAGCGGTCATGTTTGATTTTTCGAAGAAACAAATTCGAAAACAATCGCCTTCAGTTTAAGTATGGAAAGACCTGCCATTCACATGTTGGATGGCGTGTTCGTGATAAACCACAAGAAATACAGTTTGGCCGCCTCTGCTGGGATAAAGTCATCATGCTTCATGAGATTGGTCACGCTCTAGGATTTTATCACATGCACAATAGACCAGACCGTGATAGATACGTTCGATTTAATTTTGATGTTATATCTCATGATGTGGCTAAGTCGTTTAACTATAAGGCAATGGGCAACGAGATTATAGATACGTATGGTATTGAATACGATTATAGAAGCATCATGCACTATGGTAAACATGGTCAGTTCATTACAATTGATCCAGCATATCAAAATATTGTTGGCAACGTTCGAGGTCTGTCATTTAGAGATATTAAACTTCTAAACATTATGTATAACTGCGCGGAGCAGTCACGCTGTCCACCTAAAACCTGTCCTTTCAACGGTTTTGTTTTATTTAGGATGTACACTAGTGATGCTTTTTGCCAATGCTGGTGTGACTCAGGAGACATGTGGAATGATGAACCCCTCGTTCTGTGTTCAAAGATTAACAAAGATTTTCCACCTTATAAACTTAAAGCTTCGAGCTTTGAATACCAGGAATTCCAAGAATCGGGCAGATGCATTGATATTATAAGCAACTGTACGAATCTGAAAGAACAAGGGGTGTGTCTGACTGAAGTCACTCGTATGAACCACCTGTGTCAAAAAACCTGCAACGGCTGTGACAAAGACAAAGATCTTTGCATGGATCGTGATGAAGGATGTAAGATTATGGCCAAGTCTGGTCGTTGTAAAGGGCAGTTAGAGAAAATTATGAGAGATATGTGTCCCAAATCATGTGGTGTTTGCACTAAACTTTCAACAAAATGTGACATTCAGAAAGCTCTGACTGGTCCATCACCATAGAAATTGGTTATTAATTTGGATATTCTGAATATTTAATTAGGCTATTCTACATTTCTGAATATCCAGGAAAAAATATTAAGGAGTACCACTGGAGTGATTAATGTTTTATATATATATATATATATATATATATATATATTATATATAATATATATATATATATATATATATATGTATTTGAACCTTAAATACCTAGGGCATATGGGGTTTCCGCAAGGGTTTCCACAAATGCCTGTCCTATGCTTTTTTCTGCTCTTGCCTAGGTGAGCCCTCTATTGCTCAACATCCTCTCTGCTGTTCTTCTATATGTCTCTTTTGGTCTACCCTTATTTCTTTTCCCCTGTGGTGTCCATCTTAGCGCTATATGTGGTACTGAGTTGTCAGTCATTCAGATCACATGTCCCAACTATCGCCATCGTCTTTCCTCAATAAATGCTGTCAATGGCTTTATCTGCATTTCTGACAACAAGATTTATTTCTTATGGTGTTTGGCCAAAGTACTTTTTTTTCTAATTTTTCGTAAACATTTAGTATGGAAATACTTCAGCTTGTTAAATGGTTTTGGTGATTTTCTAGCATTCATTTGCATACAGTAGTTCACTTAGAACATTACTCTGAAATATTCTGATTTTCGTCTTCATGCCTATATTTCTTTTTTATTTCCATATAGTCTGCAGTATTGCAAGTGCCTTTTTTGTTCTAGTACGTCTGCTGTTTGTGTTCTGTGTCCTGTCTCCATTTTCTACTACTCTACTGCCAAGATATACAAATTCATTGACCTCCTCCACTAACTTGCTATCTACTTTGAGTACATTTCTGTTGTTCACATTTTGCTTAAGTAACTTTGTCTTTCCTACGTTGATCTTTAGTTCTATGTTGTTTGCATTCTGAGTTAGCTTTATTTTATCTTGCATATCTTTGTGGCTGCTTGATAGTAGACAAATACTGTCCATAAAGTTAAGGTCCTCCAGCACTGTGTCAAGGGTCCAATGCAGTCCTCTGCGTATGTCTGATGTTGCCTCCTTCATTAACCGGTCTACTGTCAAGATTAACGATTCTGGCGATAGTACACATCTTTGCTTCACTTCTGTTTGTACGCTAAAACTGCTGGAGTATGTTCTCCACAGATCAGTTTCCACTGAAAACTCACGTATATGGCTTTGATGACATTCATTATCTTATGGGGGAGGCAATGCCATCTTAGAATTTTCCACAATGCATCTCTGTTGACACTGTCAAAGGCTTTCTCAGAATCTACGAACAGTGCATTTGTTGTGCTATGCCACTCATTTGCAAGCTCTAATATTTGTCTAATTACAGATATACGGTCTGTGCATGATCTTCATTTCCTAAATCCTGCCTGCCCTTTCCGAAGTTTTCCCTCAAGTGCTGGTACAATTCTGTTGGTGATTTTTCTTTAAAATAATTTACTGGTGAGTGGCAGGAGGGTAATGCCTCTCCAGTTGCTGCAATCTCTGAGGTCACCCTTCTGAAACTTTCTCTAGATCCAATTTTTGTGTCATATCCACCAGAGTTGTGTTGGTATTTCTGTTTCTTCTTCTTTCAGCATCTCCACAGTCACTTCATTTTCACTTGGTACCCTGTCTACTTTTAGCGTCTTTATTGCCTCCTTTACTTCACTTATTGTTATTGATTAAGTATTGATGTTTAGTTCCGTTTTTTGCTTCAGGTATATCTATTGTTTGTGTTGCTTGTGTTCTGTTTAGTAAGGTGTTAAAGTATTCCCTCCATCTTTCCGTTTTTATCTTTTTTCTCCCCTGACCAGTTGTCCCTTATTTGTCCTTATTGCACTCTCACATTTTGTGCTGAAGTAAGCTGTCATCTGCTGTGTGATTTTGTATACGGTTTACATGTAATTTGCATATGTTGATTTCTCAGCTGCTTCTGCTAAGTTGTCATAGCACTAATATTTATCTTGACGGCGACAATTCCTTCAGTTCCTTGTCTTTTTGTGCATAATTACTTAAAACTTGTTTTCTTAGCCTATGTTATTTGGTGCTCAATAATCTTTTCTTGATTTCCTTTCTTTGCTGTATCTTTTCCCATGTGGTCTTGCTTATCCATTCCTCTTTTCTCCGTTTCTGATATCCCAGCACTTCTTTTGCTGCTTCCTGTAGTATTTCATTGAACTCTGCTATAGACATTTCTGCTTCGTCTTGTGGGACACTGAAACGGTTCTTAAGTACCATTGAGAATGCATTCCTTGTTTGATTGTCTTTAAGTTTTGCTGTATCAAAGCGTGCCTTTCTATGTTCTCCGATGTTGGCTTTCGTTAATTTAAGTTTTATTTTTGCTACCAGAAGGTTGTGATCACTTCTTACATCTGCTCCTTTCCTTACTCTCACATCTTGTAATGACCGTTTCCACTTGTTGTTTATTATTAGGTGATCGATTTGGTTTTCTGTGGTTTTATCTGGAGACCTCCAAGTTACTTTATAGATGATTTTTTTTATGTTGGAAAATTGTCCCTCAGATGGTCATCATGTTTTCTTCACAAAAATTTGCACAGTCTTTCTCCATTTTCATTTATTTCTCAGATTCCTTCTCTTTCCATGATTCTTCTTCTATCTTCATTTCCTTCACCTACTTTTGCATTGACGTCGCCCAAGATGAGTAGCATATCATGCTTGGGTATTGTTTCTACTGTGGTTTGTGGCTGTTGTAAAAATCTTCTATTAATTCCTCTTCAGCTGCCTCTGTTGGTGCATAACAAACTATAATAGACAGCTTCGTGAATCTTGACTTTGCATATAATAATCTCTCATTTATTGGGGCCAATTTCAGCAATGCTCTTGATGATTCTTTTGTTATAATCAATGCTACTCCTCCGTCATGATGATCTTCTTTACCTGACCATATTATTGTATCTTCTGTGTGCTGTGTTGTTAATTTCCTTCTTGCCTCTTGTATTCCTAATGTGTTTATTTTGTGTCTGTGCATTTGCTTGATTGTTTGTGTTAGTTATCCAGTCAGATTAAGTGTTCTTACATTCCAGCTGCCTATTTGCATCTTGTGTTTAGGTTCCAGGAGGTCTGCAGTCGTGTTTGGGACTTCCAGTGGCTGTCTTTGATCTACAATCTTCACAGGCTCAGTTTCCTGAAAATTGTTTCTCCTTCCACCTGCATTTGTTATTTCCCTTGCTTCTGTTTGTGTAGCAGTCTGATAGTTTTGTTTACCGGTTAGGGTTGCTGGTCGCATGCCAAACCTTCCTTAATCGGCTTTTACGATGATGCGTGGTAGGGTACAGTGGTCCTATTCTTTGCTTCCTAGGTATGTGCCCAGGTCACGGGTACCACACGGGATATATATACATACGATATTTAAATATGATTATATATATATATATATATATATAAAGAGTGAATCTGTTAATCTTCCAAAATCAATCAGTTTTACACTATATATGTATCGCTTGAAAAAAGCTAATTTAGAAGTATCCAATCCAAAAAAACAAACCATTTACATTAAACTATCCCTTCATTTCTGAACAGGAAAACAAACACTTGCATACGCAAAATAAATAGTTGCAGTGATATTACCTTGACATTAAATAAAATATTTATTATTTTTGGCAGCTTTTTTAAGATTTATGAATCTCAAACCTTCGACACCGATGTCCAGAGCAAGGATTGTGAAGAAGTTATGAAATATTTTGTTGCTTCATCGGATATCCTACAGATGTCACAGACTATGTGCAGAAAGTCTTAAAACTTCAGAAATTCTACAGATTTGTATTTTCAAGGAATATCAATAGTGTAAATGATCATTTATTATTGTGTAGACCATTTTCAGGAAATATATGTTACCTTTCTCTGCGTCCTCCAAAACAACAAAAGCAACAACAACGTAGACAAAACTTCTCAAAAAGTTCCTTAAACAAAGGAATATTTTATAACCCCATTCTCTCCTCTTACCCCGTCTCCCTTACACAATATCCTCTTTCTAATATCTTTTCCAAAAATATAATCAGTTTTTATGTATTATCTTTGTCTGATGTCTGGACAACAAACATATTAACAATAGTCTGAAGCAATGAATACACAGTGTACACCACACACTAAATAACCAGGACAGAAAACAATTAAGGATCTTTCAGTTGATGTGTAGAATATTGAAAACTAATTTAAACAATTTTTTTTTAAATCATCTATCTTTGAACATAATATCAGAAAACAGATGCTAGACAACTTGAAAATCAGTTGGAAACTTATGGTTAGAAAATAAATGGAGAGACAGAGAGAAACATATATGAACTAGCTGACCAAATGGTCATAATATTCTTACATTCTTACTTACATGTGCTGTTAAACGTCACATAGAGCTCGGATAGTTTATTTGCCCAGTTTTCCTGTTCTCGGCGAGTCTTTCAACTTCACCAAGTCATGTTATGCCCACTAAACTGACTTCTCTTAACAATGTCCTCTTTAGAGTTTCACGTGGTCAATCTCTTTTTCATCGGCCTGTTGTGCTTCACGTGATAGCTTGTTTTGGTATTCTCTGTTTCTTCTCATCACATGGCCTACATATATGCATCTTTTTTGTATGATCACCCATGATACAAGTTGTTGTTTGCTCATCTGTCTTATCTCTGCGAGATTCGTTCCACTTTATACCAAGTAATTTCCTTAGGCATTTGTTTTCAAAAGAGTCTAATTTCTTGATATGAAGCTCTTACTAAATATCTGGATGAAATATAAAGAACCGCAAATGAATAATCAACATCGTTTTAAAAATTAAGAAATCAATGACATCTTACATTTCCTAGGAATGATTTGGCATGAACTAACATAACATGTAATGATAACAGTTGTAATAAACCTTTATGTTTGTAGTTGATTTTTATATTCCTGTTTGATTGCCATTACCTTTATTTTTCTAATATTTCTCTGCAGTCTATATAAACTTCCTTTTTTTAAAATTTGTGTTACAAGATTCTATAAATCATGTAAAGTGTTTTTTGCTAGTAACGGTGTGTCACGTTGTTCATTGTTGTTTCATCAACAATCCAGCCATCTCACAATTATCCTTGAACATTTTCTCTGTATACAAGTTTAACAAGCAGGGATAAAGCACATACCTTTGTCTGGACTTTATTTTTATAATAATGGGTTTTGTCTGGTTAGTATTAGATCACGCAACCGCTCATTGTTCCAAGTATATGCTGTTTATCACTCTGAGGTCTTTACCATGTTACCACAGAATATGTTTTTTCTCGTCCCATTATTTCTGTTCTCGAAATCCAAACTGTTTGTTATTAATTTTCGTATTTAGTTTATTTCTTACCCTTTCATTAATAACTTTAAGCAGCAATTTTACTACACGGCTCTTTAATCTTATCGTTCTGAAGTTTGTACATTATATTCATTTTGTCTACTATGCAAGTCCTATAAATATTTGTTTTAATGCCCTGAGGTAGATACTATGCGTTGTGCATGTGATTCCTTAAGTCCGTAATTTTGTCTGGTCCATATTCTTTTGATGCTTCTAACATTTCTGCGGTAATATTATCTAAACCTGTAGCTTTCCGTGTTGCCACTGTGCTTATGACCTCTATCACAGATTTTAAAGATTTCTGGGTCCTTCTCTTTATCTACGTGGGTCTTCTGTTCCTTACGTTATCAACAATTTCACGTACTTACTCGTTGCATCTATTAATTATAGTTTGTGAAAATATAATAATGAGAACTATCCTGAAAGAGAAGATCAAGAAAAAAGTGCAGGAGCGAAAGAACGATATAGATGGTTGGACGGCGTAAAGAGATGAACTGGATTCAGCATGGATGGTTGCAATATGAAAAGATGGGATAGAGAAATGTGAGGAGCCATTTCGATCAACATTTTTGAGGGAAGACGGCACAAGATGATGTCGACTACGTTTCTTAACAACCTCTCCCCATCCCCCCTCGTATGACTACGCTTTACCTCCCCTGGAAAATAATCTCATAAATGCCACAACTACATAAATAAATTTTGCACTATTCTCTCCTTCATTATTATGTACACATATACATACACAAACAAGGCTCTGACATGTCCTCTGAACAAAATCATTCGTTTTTTAATGGAATTTCTGTTACTAATCTCGAACCTTCACATCTTGTAAGAAGAGATCACTGACGTCAGATTGTCGCGCGTGTACAGATTTCTGGTAGAGATATAAACATTAAGCATGTTATATATAGAATATGATGATGATGATGATGAATTACACTTTGGGTTCAAGATCTCTGTGGGTCTTCCGACAACGTAATATACACAGATGGCTCAGTGACTCGGAACAGCACAAGTGGTTGGGGTTTTGTTGCCTACCGAAATGGAAGAGTAGTGGGACAGGGTTCGGGAGTCTCTGAAGACAGCACTTCAAGCATGCGAGTGGAAACTGAAGTTGTGTCGACGGCAATGGAATGGACAGTTGCTCATGATGTGGTCACTAGTGTCAATGTGACGGTTTCTTGCTTCATAAGACTGAGAATAAATTGCGTCTAAAAGAATGGCTTTATCTGTTCAGCCAGTCAACCGTGACAAACCTATCGTGACTTTAGTGCCCAAGGCATGCGAGAGAACATGGCAATATATGCTAGATAAGCTTGATAGACAAGCTAAAATAAATAAAATAAATTACTCGTCCTGTATGTGTTTGTATGATTGAGACTCACACCGAAACGTCACAACTTTGTAGTCGTTAAGTAATAAAGCTGTTCCTACTTTTTCCCTAGTTTCTACATTTAGATGAAATAAATGGCAGGCTCAGAATGGACAAGGGCGACATTGCTAAAGCTGGAAAGACTGCGGGAAAAAGAAGAGCGGGAATGGAAGAACCATGTAGATGTGAGAAATTACTGCAGCTAGGACAAATTAGAGGTGCTGGCAGGAAATCTGAACTGTCTGTCAGAAAAAGAATCGCAAACATCCAACATTTGACAGGAACTATTAGCAAACATACTCTTGGATGGATGCTGCGGCATGCAATGGAGCATATTTAGGGTTATCCAGAATGCATTCAAGCAGAAGTCTGAATTTTGAACCTTGGACCTTGTGCACTAAGTCAATGCGAACGGTGCACGCTAGTAGCACATACAGGAAGTGAGGTCATCGCCCTGTGCTTTAAAAAACAATTTAAAAATGGCGAGAAATTCTATCTTCTCGTTTATCTAACAGCAAATCTAACCCGAATAAATAACTGTTTAGGATTAGTTCCTGGGGTGATCGCAGCTGGCTTTATTTCTGAAATACCCTAGTGAACATAAACACAGCCTTTGCTTTGTAAGTCATCCCGCGTGATCTAAGATCGAACTATCAAGATGGCCATTCCTAGAATAATGCACAGCAGAACTGTGACTGTTGTTTGCGCAGTGCAAGCCTTATTATGTGTAAGTAGTTATGCTTGGGATACATTTATTGTGGATTGTAGGTACTTATAGAGCATTTTATTTTTATGGGCGTTTTTTTTCAATTTATCTTTAAAGTACTGCTGTTTTCTTCATTTTATGTATATAAGTTCACCACGTTCCTGAGAAAATGTTATATGCTTATAATCATGTGAAAAATTTTATAGGATCTTAATCTTAGAGGTCTCGTAAATCTTGTAGGATCTTAAGATTTTGATAAATCTTGTGGGATCTTAACCTTTATCTTCTAAATCTAGAAAAACTATATATAATCTTAATCTTTATTTTATAAGACTTGACACATTTATAGTTCTTTAATCTTTATGTGATAGCTCTTGAAACATGGGATTGTAATCTTTATCTGATAAGTCTTGAAACATGGCATTTTAATCTATATCTGATAGGTCTTGAAACATCTTGTAGGAAGAGTACGTGCTGCAGTGGCTTTTCCTGCTTAACCAGATTAGTGAAAGAAGCAGTATGATTAGTTAGCTCCACCACCAATGGCGGCATCAATTCCATTACTCTATTTTTGGCTAGAGTGTAGTACTGTGACTACATTCAGCCTTGAACGAAGCAGAATTTGATTCGACCAGCTGTTGTTCAGTTGCGCTAATGAAAATACTGAGATGACAATCACCGACACAGAAAAACATAATTCTAAAAACAGGACAGGGAAACTGTGAGAAGACCCTGCAAAACTGCTTCAGATAACTGAAATCCGTGAAGAACAAACAAAAAAAAATCCCTATATACATCTTTATTGTTTTTCCTTCACGTCGTGAAGACTTTTTTCTTCACGTCGTGAAGACTTTTTTCTTCACGTCGTGAAGATATCTGATATACTAATATCTACATCCATAAGAAGTTAACATTTAATGATGTAATGTTACTTTATACATTTGGTAAACACACCAAGGGAGTTTGAAACAACTAAAGATTAATCGTAGAAAATCAGAAGATTTTAAGTATTCCAGATAATCGTTTTTAGTATTTTTGTTATGAACCTAAACATGAATAGCATGTTTAAAACAGAAGATAAAAACAAATGTCAAGAAACTCCACTGAGGACCGTGGTATCAAAGGAGAAGATACGAAGGAAAGATTTGAAGAGTCAAGCACAAAGAGACTATACTCATTATATTTACTGTTGTATGTACGTGGTTTCTCTGTAACTGGAATCAGTGAGCTAATTTATGCATGTATAAGTAATTATGCTGGTATAAATCACTTTTTGCAGGTATAAGTAATTTCTGCTTCTTAGCAAAAAACAATAAACCGTTCAAATGTGATTGGTCATGTTCCCGCCATCTCTTCTGTTATATCCAATCATTTCCTCTGTCAGTCCTCACCGTTACAACGGCGGACGTGAACAGAAAGATGGATTCTGTATGATCACATTATCGATAAACGTAAATAATCCGGAGAATACGCACTGAAGAAATACTTTTACAGAACGAATCTCTTTCATTATACGACGTAAAATAGATAACTTACAAAAAACACAGATGTCCATTTCTCGTGTTTTAATTCCTTTTAAAATGTTTTATTGATTTGTTCTAAGAATCACTCTATTCAAGGAAAAAAAAACCATTCTGCACATCACTGATCTTGCTTTATTTTTAGAACACATCGAGTGGTACGTTATTTACATCCAAACAATGACAACATAAAGCAGTGAGAGGTCTCAAATTTTGTAATAAATCATGCAGTTTTCAGATATATTTGTTGCCTACAGCTTGCTCTAATAAGGTTACAATGTTTGAAATGCGGTTAAATAATTGGAACAAAATAATTAACATTTATATGAATATATGCCTGAAAGTTATTGGCATTATTTGTTACTCAGTTAAATGCAATAACAAATTAATTTATCTGACAGATGTCGGCCGTGCTCGCTTCTGTTGACACGGACATCATGAAGGACTTGGGAATAAACGCACTGGATCTATTTCACGTCTGGGAAGATGGCAAGATTGTGGTAACTGTTGAACTTGATATGGTGATGACATTGGAAGAGTTCACGGAAACTTTCTCTCTACCCAACAACTCACGTGAAGTTAGAAATGCCGCTAAAGGACATTTATGGCCAGGTACAGTCATATATTATGACATCGATCCAATCATTGATCACCGGAAAAGAGAAATTGCTAACTTACTGAGGGAGTATGAGATGCGGTCATGTTTGATTTTTCGAAGAAGCAGATTCGAGAACAAACGCCTTCAGTTTAAGTATGGAAAGACCTGCCATTCACATGTTGGATGGCGTGTTCGTGATAAACCACAAGAAATACAGTTTGGCCGCCTCTGCTGGAATAGAGTCGTCATGCTTCATGAGATTGGTCACGCTCTAGGATTTTATCACATGCACAATAGACCAGATCGTGATAGATACATTCGATTTAATTTTGGTGTTGTACCCGAAAGTATAGTTAAAACACATGACTATAAGACAATGAACAACGAGATTTTAGATACGTATGGTATTGAATACGATTATAGAAGCATCATGCACTATGGCAAACATGGTCAGTTCATTACAATTGATCCTGCGTATCAAAAAATTATTGGCAACGTTCGAGGTCTGTCATTTAGAGATATTAAACTTCTAAACATTATGTATAACTGCGCGGAGCAGTCACGCTGTCCACCTAAAACCTGTCCTTTCAACGGTTTTGTTTTATTTAGGATGTACACTAGTGATGCTTTTTGCCAGTGCTGGTGTGACTCAGGAGACATGTGGAATGATGAACCCCTCGTTCTGTGTTCAAAGATTAACAAAGATGTTCCACCTTATAACCTTAAAATAGCGAGCTTTCTATATCATGAGTTCAATGAATCGGGCAGATGCATTGATATTATAAGCAACTGCACGACTATGAAAGAACAAGGGGTGTGTCTGACTGAGGTCACTCGTATGAACCACCTGTGTCAAAAAACCTGCAACGGCTGTGACAAAGACAAAGATCTTTGCATGGATCGTGATGAAGGATGTAAGATTATGGCCAAGTCTGGTCGTTGTAAAGGGCAGTTAGAGAACATTATGAAAGATCTCTGTCCTAAATCGTGTGGTATTTGCACTAAACTTTCAACCAGATGTGACATTCAGAAAGCTCTGACAGGTCCATCACCATAGAAATGGGTTATTAATTTGGATATTCTGAATATTTAATTTAGCTATTCTACATTTCTGAATATCCAGAAACTCTATTGAGTATTGTGTTTAAAAAAATATTAAAGAGTACCAGTGTTGTCATTAATTATATATATATATGAACCTTAAGCATCCAGGTCACATGGGTCTGTCGCAAGGGTTTTCTACAAATTCATGTCCTTTGCTTTTTTCCCGCTCTTGCCCAGTTGAGCCCTCTATTGCTCAACATCCTCTCTGCTGTTCGTCTATATGTCTCTTTTGGTCTACCCTTGCTTCGTTTCCCCTGTGGTGTCCATCTTAGCGCTATATTTGGTACTGAGTTGTCAGTCATTCGGAACACATGTCCTAAACATTGCCAGAGTCTTTCCTCAATAAATACTGTCAGTGGTTTCATCTGAATTTCTGCCAACAAGACGCTATTTCTTATGGTGTTTGGCCAAAGTAATTTTTTTTCTAATTTTTTGTAAACATTTAGTATGGAATGACTTCAGTTTGTTTTCTATGGTTTTGGTAATTTTCTAGCATTCAACTTTCATGGAGAAGTACGCTTAGAACATAACTTAAAATAACTTGATTTTCGTCTTCATGCTTAATTTTTTTTTTTAGATTTTCATATAATGTGCAGTATTACAAATGATTGTTGTGTTCTACTACATCTGCTGTTTGTGTTCTATGTCATCATCATCATCATGTGCCGTGCCGACTGGCGTTGGCTATTATGCTTCTCCAGAGTACGCGATCCTTCATGCATGCCATCAGCTCAGTTGGTGATCTCCTCTCACACCATCCCGTCAGACTGTCCAGTATCATTTCTCTTGGTCTTCCTCTTGATCTTCTTCCTTCTATTTTTCCTGTTGTTATAATATTTTCAATGCCCCCTCTTCTCATTGCATGTCCTATGAAAGTACATTGTCTCTCTCTCTTATCTTTTTGACAAGGTTTTTTGTCTCTCCAGCTCTTCTCCTACATTCTTCATTAGTTATTTTTGCTGTCCAGGGGATTCTATGTGCTGTCTCCATTTTCTACTACTCTGCTGCCAAGGTATACAAATTTGTTGACCTCCTCCACTAACTTGTTATCTACTCTGAGTACATTTCTGTTGTTCACATTTTGCTTTATTAACTTTGTCTTTCCTACATTGATCTTTAGTCCTATATTGTTTGCATTCTGAGTTAGCTTGTTTATTTTATCTTGCATGTCTTTGTGGCTACTTGATAGTAGAAAAATATCGTCCACAAAGTCAAGGTCCTCCAGCATTGTGTCAAGAGTCCATTGCAGTCCTCTGCGTTTGTCTGATGTTGCCTCCTTCATTAACCGGTCTACTGTCAAGATAAATAATTTTGGCGATAGTACACATCCTTGCTTCACTTCTGTTTGTACGTTACAACTGCTGGAGGTATGTTCTCCACAGATCATTTTGCACTGAAAACTCTCGTATATGGCTTTGATGACATTCATTATCTTATGGGGGAGGCAATGCCATCTTAGAATTTTCCACAGTGCATCTCTGTTGACACTGTCAAAGGCTTTCTCAAAATCTACAAACAGTGCATATATTGTGCTAAGCCACTCATTTTGCAAGCTGTAATATTTGTCTCATTACAGATATACGGTCTATGCATGATCTTCATTTCCTAAATCCTGCCTGCTCTTTCTGAAGTTTTCTCTCAAGTGCTGGTCCAATTTTTCTGCAAAATACTTTACTGGTGAGTGACAGGAGTGTAATGCTTCTCCAGTTCCCGCAATCCTTGAGGTAACCCTTCTTTAGTAGTTTTACTGTAAGTCCAGTTTTACACTGTCTGAAACATTTTTCTAGATCCCAAATTTATTGTAGTATCTTGCAGATTGTTTTGGTGTTTCTGTTTTTTTCTGCTTTAAATATCTCCACAGTCACTTCATTTTCACCTGGTACCCTAATTTTAGCTTCTTTATTGCCTCTTTTACAACACTTATTGTTATTGATCATGTATTGATGTTTAGTTCCGTTTTTACTTCAGGGATTCTACTGTTTGTGCTGCTTGTGTTCTGTTTAGTAGGATGTTAAAGTGTTCTCTCCATCTTTCAAGTTTTTCTCTTTCTCCACTGACCAGTTGTCCCTTATTTGTCCTTATTGCACTCTCACATCTTGTGCTGAAGTTAGCTGTCATCTGCTTTGTGATTTTGTATATGGTTTTCATGTAATATGCATATGCTGCTTTCTCTGCGGCTTCCGCCAAGTTATCATAGTATTGACGTTTATCTTGACTGCATGATTCCTTCAGTTCCTTGTCTTTTTGTGCATAATTACTTAAAACTTGTTTTCTCTGCTTTTGTTATTTGGTGCTCAGTAATCTTTTCTTTATTTCCTTTCTTTGCTCTATTTTTTACCCATGTGGTCTTTCTTATCCATTCATCTTTTCTCCGTTTCCGATATCCCAGCACCTCTTTCGCTGTTTCCTGTAGTGTTTCATTGAACTGTAGTATAAACATTTCTGCTTCGTCTTGTAAGACACTGAAGCGATTCTTAAGTATCATTGAGAATGCATTCCTTTGTTTGATGGTCTTTAAGTTTTGCTGTTTCAAAGCGTGCCTTTCTATGTTCTCCAATGCTGACTTTCGTTAATTTTAGTTTTATTTTTGCTACCAGAAGGTTGTGATCATTTCTTACATCTGCTCCTTTCCATACTCTCACATCTTGTAGTGACCCTTTCCACTTGTTTATTAGTATGCGATCAATTTGGTTTTCTGTGGTTTTATCTGGGGACCTCCAAGTTACTTTATATATGTTTTTTATGTTGAAAAATTGTTCCTCAGATGGTCTTCATGTTTTATTCACAGAAATTGCACTGTCTTTCTCCATTTTCATTTATTTCTTCGATTCCTCCTCTTCCCATGATTCTTCTTCTATCTTCATTTCCTTCACCTACTTTTGCATTGAAGTAGCCCAAGATGAGTAGCATATCATGCTTGGGTATTGTTTCTACTGTGGCTTGGAGACTGTTGTAAAAATCTTCTTTTAATTCCTCTTCAGCTGCTTCTGTTGGCGCATAACAAACTATAATAGACAGCTTGTGAATCTTTATTTGCATATAATAATCTCTCATTTATAGGGGTCCAATCAGCAGTACTCTTGATACTTCTTTTGTTATAATAAATTCTAGTCCTCCTTCATGATGATCTTCTTTACCTGACCATATTATTGTATCTTCTGTGCGCTGTGTTGTTAGCTTCCTTCTGCCTTGTCCTGTTTATCTTGCCTCTTGTATTCCTAATGTGTTTATTTTGTATCTGTTCATTTGCTTGATTGTTTGTGCTAATTCTCCAGTCAGATTAAGTGTTCTTACATTCCAGCTGCCTATTTGCATCTTGTGTTTAGGTTCCAGGAGGTCTGCAGTCGTGTTTGGGACTTCCAGTGGCTGTCTTTGATCTACAATCTTCACAGGCTCAGTTTCCTGAAAATTGTTTCTCCTTCCAACTGCATTTGTTATTTCCCTTGCTTCTGTTTCTGTAGCAGTCTGATAGTTTTGTTTACCGGTTAGGGTTGCTGATCGCATGCCAAACCTTCCTTAATCGGCTTTTACGATGATGCGTGGTAGGGTACAGTGGTCCTATTCTTTGCTTCCTAGGTATGTGCCCAGGTCACGGGTACCACGAGTGAATCTGCCAATTATCCAAAATCAGTCAGTTTTATACTATACATGTATCTCTTGAGAAAAGCTAAAATCGTAGTATCTCATCCAAACAACAAACCATTTACATTAAACTATTTCTTCCTTTCCGAACAGGAAAACAAACACATGCGTACGCAAAATAAATAGTTGCAGTGATATACACCTTGACATTAAATAACATGTTTATTATTTTATTCCAACTTTTTTAAGATTTATGAATCTCAAACCTTCGGCACCGATGTCCAGAGCAAGGATTGTGAAGAAGTTATTAAATTTTTTGTTGCTTCATCGGATATTTAAAACTTCAGAAATTCTACAGATTTGTATTTTCAAGGAATATCAATAGTGTAAATGATCATTTATTATTGTGTAGACCATTTTCAGCAAATATATGTTACCTTTCTCTGCGTCCTCCAAAACAACAAACCAACAAAAGTATAGACAAAACTTTTCAAAAAGTTCCTAAAGCAAAGGAATATTTTATAACCTCATTCTCTACTCTTACCCCATGTCTCATGCACAATCTCCTCTTTCAATAACTTGTCCAAAAATATCATCAGTTTGTATGTATTCTCTTTCTTTGATGTCTGGACAACAAACATATTTAACAATAGTCTGAAACAATGATAACACAGTGTACACCACACCCTAAATAACCAGGATAGAAAACAATTAAGGATCTTTCAATTGGTGTGCAGAATATTAAAAACTAATTTAAACAATTTTTTAAAAAAAATCATCTATCTCTGAACATAATATCAGAAGACAGATGCTAGCATCATCATCATCATGTGCCATGCCGACTGGCGTTGGCTATTATGCTTCTCCAGAGTACCCGATCCTTCATGCAGGCCATCAATTCAGTTGGTGATCTCTTCTCACACCATCCCGTCAGACTGTCCAGTATCATTTTTCTTGGTCTTCCTCTTGATCTTCTTCCTTCTATTTTTCCTGTTGTTATAATATTTTCAATGCCCCCACTTCTCATTGCATGTCCTATGAAAGTACATTGTCTCTCTCTTATCTTTTTGACAAGGTTTTTTGTCTCTCCAGCTCTTCTCATACATTCTTCATTAGTTATTTTTGCTGTCCAGGGAATTCGCAACATTCTTCTAATAAACCACATTTCTGCTGCTTCCAGTGATTTTTGTGCAGACTTGCCTATTGTCCATGATTCACTTCCATATAACAAGATAGGTTCAATATAGCATTTTAGGACTCGTTTTCTAACATTCATTGATAAAGATGTTTTAGCTAATATGTTTCTCATTCTCTGAAATGTAGTCTTTGTTTGGCCTATTCTGTTCCTAATTTCTGTTCTGCATTTCCCATCTGAAGTTATTACTGCTCCAAGGTATTTGAATTTCTGCACCTGCTTTAGAATAGTTCCGTTTAATGTAATACCACATGCTGGTGGATTCTGTTTCTTAGATATAATCATAGTCTCTGTCTTTTTGGTGTTCAAAGTAAGGCCTTTCTCTTCACTTTCTTTGGCGACTTTATCCAAGAGATTTTGCAGGTCTTGTTGGTTCTCAGTTATCAGTACTGTGTCGTCAGCATACAGAAGGTTGTTAATATTGTATCCTCCAATTTTTATGCCTGGTTCTGTGATGATTGTTCTTAGAATATTCTCGCCGTACAGAGAAAAAAGGTCTGGAGATAGTACACATCCTTGTCGCACCCCTTGTTTTATAGGTTGATATTTTCCAGTTCTATTTTCAACTCTAATTGCTGCTTCTTGCTGGCAGTATAGATGTTTTACAATCCTCAGGTCTTTGCCGTCTATATTGATGTCTTCAAGCATTTTAATAATTTCATTATGTTTCACCTTGTCAAATGCCTTGGTGTAATCAATGAAGCATAAGTAGAGATCTTTCTGTACTTCTAAAGCTCTTTCTGTTAGTGTTCGTAAAGCATAAATGGCATTGTGTGTTCCCTTTCTTTCAACAAATCCAAACTGTTCATCTGCTATTTCCAATTTTATCTTTTTCCTTGTTCTTCTCATAATTATTCTCAGAAGTAGCTTCGTTATGTGACATGAGAGGCTGATAGTCCGGTGGTCGTCACATTTCTTTGCACCTGGTTTCTTTGGTAGTGCTATAAACGTAGATTTAATCAGGTCACTTGGAATATAACCACTGTTGTAAATGTCATTCAGTAATTTGGTTATTATTTTTATTCGTGTCTCTTCTAATGCCTCTATTTCTTCTATTGTTATATTATCAGGCCCAGTCGCTTTTCCTTTCTTCGTGTGTTTGATGGCATCTATGATTTCATCTTCAAGTATTGGTGGTCCCTGACAGTTTTCAGTATCTAGTGTTAATTCTGGTCTTTCTCCTCCATATAGCTCACCGATATACTCTGTCCACCTGTCCACAATGTCTTCTTTTCCCATTAACATTTTACCTTCTTTCGATTTCAGGCATCCTGTGGTATATTTTGTTTTCTTGCCTGTGAGTTCATTAATTCGTTTGTGCATGTTTTTGCTGTCTTTAATATGAGAGTCCTCTATCTGTCTGCACTGCTCATTTAACCACACTTCTTTTGCTTCTCTGCATTTGCGTCTTATTTCTTTATTTATCTTGCTATATTTTTCCTCGTTATTTTTATTCCTCCTCCTCTTGTCCATCAGTCCTAAGATGTCGTCTGTCATCCATTTATTTTTAGGGGCTTCTTTTTTTGGTGGTATTATCTCCTTAACAGTTTGGTGGATAGAATGTCTTAACATTGCCCATTGTTCATCTATACTATTTATCTTTGCTATTGCATTGTATCTATCACTTTGTATTGTTCTCGCAGTTTTTGGTTATTTTTAAGAAGTTCTGTATTCAGTTTGATGTTTCTCACTTTTCTGCCTGCTTTCTTTAGTTTTATTCTAACTTTTCCACAGGGTGGATCATGGTCACTATTGCAGTCAGCTCCTGGCATGGTTTTTGTTGTCAGTAATGCATTGCGGAATCGTTTGTTGATTAATATGTAGTCTACCTGGTTAAAAGTCTTTTTGTCTGGGCTGCACCACGTTGCCAGTCTTCGAGGATGTTGTTTAAACCAGGTGTTTCCTACAACCATGCTGTGTATTCAGATGCTAGACAATTTAAAAATCAGTTGGAAACTTACGGTTAGAAAATAAATGGAGAGACAGAGAGAAACATACATAAACTAGCTGACCAAATGGTCATGATATTCTTACATTCTTACAACATCGTTTTAAAAATTAAGAAATCAATCACATTTTACATTTTTAATTAATGATTTTACATGAGCTAACATAACATGTAATGATAACAGTTGTAATAAACCTTTATGTTTGTAGTTGATTTTTATATTCCTGTTTGATTGCCATTACCTTTGTTTTTCTAATATTTATCTGTAACCTATATTCTTTCTTTTTTGATATTTGTGTTACAAGATTCTGTAAATCATGTAAAGGTTTCTTTTCTGCTAGTTACGGTGTGTCACGTTGTTCATTGTTGTTTCATCAACAATCCAGGCATCTCACAATTGTCCGTGAACATTTTCTCTGTATACAAGTTTAACAAGCAGGGATAAAGCACATACCTTTGTCTGGACTTTATTTTTATAATAATGGGTTTTGACTGCTTAGTATTAGATCACGCAACCGCTCATTGTTCCAAGTATATGCTGTTTATCACTCTGAGGTCTTTACCACACGAACTAATTCTTTTCAAAAATTCAGTTACTCATGTCTTACCTGATCAAAAGTCGTGGTATATTCTATTAGGATATAGTGTATACAGATGCCCTTTTTTAAAATGTTTTATATTTTCCAGTTACCATCTTCACTAGAATATGTTTTTTCCTCGTCCCATTATTTCTGTTTTCACAATCCAAGCTGTTGGTAATTTATTTGCATATTTATTTTATTTATTACTCTTTCACGACTAACTTTAAGCAGCAATTTTATTACATGGCTGTTTAATCTTATAGTTCTGAAGCCTGTACATTTTGTCTGCTATGAAAGTCCTATAAATATGTATGTTTTAAAGCCCTGAGGTAGATACTATGTGTTTTGTATATGATTCCTTAATTATCTGATTATGTCTAGTCCGTATTCTTCTGATGCTTCTAACATTTCTTAATTCGTCAGTCTTTTTCATGTCCCTTGCGGAACCTTGCCTCCCTAACAGGTCTCCTATTGGTCGTTTTGTAAGTAAGATGCCCTGCTGCTGATGCATCCATGTGCAGATTATAAATTTAAAAACGCTGTAGAGAGGAGCTGACAGAACTACAAAAGTCAAATTTTAATGGCATGCATCTTTCCAATCACAACATATGCCTGTTAGACATGGACACTTAACAAAACAGCTGAGAAACATAAATGCCTTTTACTATAAATGCTACATAGGAGTTCTTCAAATATCATGGACACAAAAAAAAGAACAAATAAATCCATACAACAAGAATTTACTATTGAAGAAGTTTGGCTAGTGGAGAGGATTAAACAGAAAAAAAACGTAAATACTTTGGACACATTATACGTCATGATAATCTAGAGAGGACCGTCTTGGAATGGTACATATTAGGGAAAAGAAAGAGAGGAAGACCAAGGCGAAGTTGGCTGCAAGACATTGACATTATCTTAACGTGTAGTTTTCCTTCATGTCACGGTGCTTGTGACTTTCTTACTCTTTCCATCTTATAATTATGTCTGTCATAAAAGAGTAATGAGAACCATCCTTGAAAGAGAAGATGAAGAAAAAAGAGCGGGAGCTAAAGAACGATGTAGATGGCTGGACAGAGAAAAGAGATGAACTAGATTCACCATGGACGGCTGCAATATGAAAACATGGGATACAGAAATTTGAAACGTCATTTCCGTCAAACGATTTATAGAGAACTGCATAAGATGATATTGATTACGTTTCTTAACCCCTGGCTTCTCTTTACCTCTCCTGGAAAATTTTTATGTATATAAAAATGTATGTATGTATTATGTGTGTATGCATGTATGTATGTCCCGGTATTACTCTCGAACGGCTAGAGCAATATCAACCAAACTTGGTACACTTATGACATACAATCTGTAGATGTATATGTTGGGGCTAAAACACCCCTATCTGCAATGGGGATGGGATATGAAGGGGATGGGATATGAAGGGGATGGAAATCTTAACCACTAAAGTCACAAAGGAACAAACAGTGGTCTAAGGGAGATAAGCGTTAAATAGAGTGGTACTGATCAAGGAGAAGAATGTGTAGTCTCTCTTGGTATGTCTAATGGCACGTCACCTGTGTAAAACTCTAAAGATTAATGAATGAATCTATTATAGAATACAATAACAATTTTTAAAAAAAAGAAAATTAAAAGTTAAAACTATAAAGTGCTTACATCAGTGTAGAAATATAAACCTCTTCACAGAATGAAAAAGTGCTATAATGAATAAATCCATCATAGAATACAATAATAATAAGAAAACAAGGAAAATTAAAAGAAGTACTTACATCAGTGTGGAAATATAAAACTCTTCACAGAAATAAAAAAGTGAGTGTTATAATGAGTAAATGCATTATAGAATACAATAAAAAGCTAATGTAAGCATTAGAAATAAAAAAAAGAAGTATTATAAGGAATAAATCCATTATAGAATGCAATAAAAAGATAAGGTAAGCATCAGAAAAAAAAGAAAATTAAAAGTTAAAACTACTTACATCCATGTAGAAATATAAACCTCTTCACAGAAAAAAAGTGTCATAAAGAACAAATCCATTATAGAATACAAT
The DNA here is from genome assembly GCA_009760885.1 of Achatina immaculata. Taxonomy (NCBI): domain Eukaryota; kingdom Metazoa; phylum Mollusca; class Gastropoda; order Stylommatophora; family Achatinidae; genus Lissachatina; species Lissachatina immaculata. Next base: position 4,952,006 of record CM019703.1, on the reverse strand, counting down.
TAAAAGCTAATGTAAGCATGATAAAAAAGTGCTATAATGAATAAATCCATTACAGAATACAACAAAAAGCTAAAATAAACATCGGAAATAAAAAGAACGTGTTATAATGATTAAATCCATTGTAGAATACAACAAAAACTAAGACAAGCAACAGAAAAAAAAAGAAAATTAAAAGTTAAAACTATAAAGTACTTATATCCATGTAGAAATATAAACCTCTTAATAGAAGGAGTGGTGAAAATTAAAATGCCCAAATTGACTGAGATTAGAGTCGAATCAATAGTGTTCGGGATTGCTAAGCTGATTAGTGACAGTCCTGATAATAATTAAGCCCACGTTTAGTTGAATATCTTATATCTTATATCCTTCCCGTGCCGTTAAACGTCACATACGGCTCGCAAAGTAGTTTGCCAATTTTTCCTATCTTTGGCGAGTCTTTCAACCTCATCAAAGGATTATATACCTGTTAATTTGGCCTCTCTTAACAATGTCCTCTTCAGAGTTTCATGCGGTCTGCCTCTTTTTCTTTGGCCTGTTGTGTTCCACTTGATAGCTTGTTTTGGGATTCTCTGATCATTTCTTCTCATCAAGTGACCAACATATGTCCATCTCCTTTCCCTGATCGCCCATGAGACTGGTTGTTGTTCAGTCATCTGTCTTACCACTGCATTGTTCTTGATTTCGTTCCACTTGATGCCGAGTATTTTCATTAGGGATTTGTTTTCAAAAGAGTCTAATTTCTTTTCTATTTCTTTAGTTGTTTTCCAGCTTTCACATGCATAAATTAGGGTGGACATTACATTTGAATTGAATAGTCTTAACTTGGTTTTTGTTCTTATAACTTTTGAATTCCATATGTTCTGAAGATTCTTGAAGATTGATGCTGCTTTTACAATTCTGATCCTAAGTTCCTTTCTAGTGTCACCATCCTGGTCTATGAAGCTGACAAGGTATGCAAACTGATTGACTTCTTCAATATCTGTCCCTTCTATGTGTATTTTTCCTTTGTGATTAAGGGGAATTTTCATTATTTGTGTTTTGTCCTTGTTAATTTCAAGTCCTATTTTGCTAGCCATTGAAGACAGGCTATCTGTTTTTTTCTTGCATGGAATTCACATTATTACTGATAAGAATTATGTCATCAGCAAAATCAAGATCTTCTATTTGTGTCCCATGTACCCAGTCAATACCTGTGTTACATGTGCAGCATTTCTTCATTATGAAATCTATTGTAATCCCAAAAAGTAAAGGAGACAGTATACATCTTTTTTTCACACCTGTTTCAATCTGGAACCATTTACTCATTCCTTCTTCTGTCTTGATTGTACAAACATAGCCATTGGTTAAGTCCTTGATGATGTTGACAATTTTAGATGGTATTCCATATAGACATAAAATTCTCCATAATAAATATCTGTGTATGCTATCAAATGCCTTTTTAAAATCTGTGAAGTTCAATATTAATTTTTTCTGCTTTTCAATATGCTCTTCAAGTATTATTCTGAGAGTAAAGATCTGGTCGAGACAGCTTCTCCCTTTTCTAAATCCTGTTTGTTCTTCTCTCATTGCAGTATTCACTATATCCTTAAGCCTATTCAAAATGACCTTGCAAAATACTTTTGACACAACTGATATTAAAGTTACTCCTCTCCAGTTATTACAATCACTAAGGTTGCCTTTTTTTGGTATTTTAACAATGATTCTTTTTTTCCAATTAGAAGGGACCTTCTCTTCTTTCCAAATCTTGTTAAACATTCTCTGTAGTTGTCTCATGTTGTCACTATTGATAGCTTTTAGCACTTCGGCTGTTATTTCATCTTCACCTGCAGCTTTGATGTTAGCCATTAAATTCACTGCTGTTTCAATTTAATGCAATTTAATTTCATCTAGGTTGACATTTAGTTGTGGGGCTGGTAAGTCAGTTCCAAGGTTTAACAATTCTTTTTGGTGTGGTCGATTAAGTATTTCTTGGAAGTGTTCAGCCCATCTTTGCTTTTGGTCTTTATTTGATGTTAATAGGGTTCCAGTTTTGCCAAGGTTTGGTCATTCTTTAAATGTAATATTACCTCTTAGCCTTTTTTGTATGTTATATAAAGTTATGCTGTCTCCTGTTTTTGCTGCTTTTTCTGCCTCTTTCGCCATATTGTCTATGTATTCTTTTTTATCCCTTGTAGCTGAACTTTTTACTTTCTTGTCTATTTCTTTGTGTGTTGCTTTCGCCAGATCTTTTCCAAGATCTGTTTTTGCATTCAGCATGTCTAATTTGACTGCTCGTCTTTCATGTATATACTTCCATGTTTTATCTGATATCCATGCTTTTCTATTTCGTTTTTTCAGTCCAGCGCTTGCTTTTACTGCTGTGATTATGGCTGTGCTGTAAGAATTCCATAATTCATCTATACCTATCTCCTCAACTTCACTGGGTGTTTTGGAATGATTGGCAAGTTCCTGATTGAAATTAATGTTAGTATTTTCTTCTTGGAGGCTGTGGATGTTTATCTTTCTGTGTACTGATTTCTTGTGTTGGCTTTTCAATTTTAGTTTTATTTTCCCTATGCACAGGTTGTGATCACTGTTGACATCTGCTCCCCTATAAGCCCTTACATCCATGAGAGATGTTCTGTCTTGCTTTCTAATACAAAAATGATCTATCTGGTTTCTAGTTCTATCATCTGGAGATATCCACGTTGTTCTATGTATCTCTTTGTGTAGGAATATTGTTCCTCCAATGATCATGCCCTCTGTTAGACATATTTCAATTAATCTTTCTCTGTTCTGATTAACCATGTCAATTCCTTCTTTCCCCATCATTTTTTCAACGTCGGTATTATCTTTCCCTACATTAGCGTTGAAGTCCCCCATAACAATTAGGATGTCGTGTTTAGGGACTTTGTTGATGATTTGTTGTAGTTGGTGATAAAAGTCGTCTTTCACATCATCATCTGCATCATTCTTTGGTGCATAACACTGTATTATTGCCATTCTTCCATGTCTTAAGTTGTATCGTGCTCTTATTATACGACTATTCACTGGTTCCCATTCTACAAGGCTCTTTGCTGCTACGTTTGACATAATAATACCTACCCCATCCCGGATTTTACCATTATTTCTGCCTGAATATATTATTAACTTACCGTTTTCCGCCGATCTTTTACCTGCTCTGGCCATCCCATTTCGCTGATGCCCAGTATGTCTAGATGGTATCTCTCCATTTCTTTGATGACCTGGGTAGTTTTTGTTGGTGCTGCCATCGTTCTCATATTCCAGAATCCGATCTGTGTCACATGTTTGGGGCCGACGAATGAGCTCCTCGGAGTTGGCATCTTAGATGAACTGAAGGAATAGAAATCTATATTATCGTCTAGACTTTATAGAACCTTATAAAAAGGTGTGGAAACGAATAGAACTTTGTTGACTGGTAAATACCCGGCAACGCCGGATAATCAGCTAGTAATCTCATAAATGTCACAACTACATAAATAAATTTTGCATTATTCTCTCACTCATTATTATGTACACGTATACATAAACAAAAAATGTCTCTGGTGGGTCCCTGGAACTCTAACAACATCATTCACTGTTTAAAGAAATTTATTTACTATTCTCGAACCTTCAAATCTTGTAGGAGGCGATCTCTGACACCATACCTTCCCCCATGTACGGTTCTGGCCGTGCCACAAATAGTACGCATGTCATATATGATGATGATGATGATGATGATGATGATGACGATGATGATGATGATAAATTACAAAAAATCAAAGCGAAACCTGCGCGATAGTAACATATGCAGGAAGTGATGTCATCGCCCTTTACCTTGATTACGACTAAAATATGCCGAGGCATTCTATCTTCTCGTTTATCTAGCAGCAAATCTAACTCGAATAAATAACAATTTAGGATTAGTTTCTGGCGTGATCGCAGCTGACTTTACTTCTGAAATACCCTAGTAAACATGAACACAGCCTGTGCCATGTCTATTGAGGTGCATTTTCTTATTATAGTCTACTGTGAGGAACACAAAGACTATTCTAGACTCGTATAATCACTTGCAATGTTTACTGTGTAATTGTTACTTACATGGAAAATGTGTATGGCATATGTCAAAATAATGAATAGCACTCGCATTAACTGGTAGATTCGCTTTTTTTTTCTATTCGTTTGTAGAATGTCTTTTTTCATACTGTATGTAAGGTAGAAATATTTTCATGTGTAGTTCTTCTATTCAGGCATTTGGTCAAAAGAATGGAAAAGAATTGCATTCATACCACTGCCAAAAAAAGGGTAACCTGAAATTATGCACTAACTACAGAACTGTTGCCCTGATTAGTCATGCCAGTAAAATTCTGTTAAAAATCATAATGGGTAGACTTCGTAAGAAAATAGAAGAAGAAGCCAATATGGTCCAAGCGGGTTTCAGGCAAGGAAGAGGATCACGAGATCATATATTCATATAAGATTAATAATAGAGAAATGGAGAGTTTAATGTGAATCTATATTTAGCCTTCATAGACTACTCAAAGGCATTTGATTGCGTACAACACCAGAAACTTTGGGAAATAATGGAAAAATGGGGTTTCCAACACATTTGTTACAATTAACATCACTGCTGTATCTAGACCAACAAGCAACAGTAAGAATAAATAATGAAACAACAACTTGGTTTGACATAAAACAAAGGGTCCATCAGGGGTGCCTATTGTTGCCTTACTTATTTAACTTGTATACTGAAAATATAAAGAGGAATGTTAGAAAAGATGTAAACAAAGAATATTACGATGCCATAATATTTGAAGGTTATGAAATACCAGAGATTAGATATGCTGATGACACAGTATTACTGTCCACAAAAAAAAAAGGAACGGAAAAACTAATTATGTCAGTCCGTAAGAACAGTGAAGAGTAAAACCTCTATCTTAATGGGATGAAAACTATATTGATGACAACTGACAAAACAAACAAGCCAGCTGAAATATATATCAATGAGGAAAAATTGGAAGAAGTAGAGAGTTTTGAATATCTTGAATCACTAATAGTGGAGATACAATGAGGGAAATTAAAAGGACATCTATCGCTCTTCATAAAGTAAAACACCTAAAGAATGTGTGGAGAGGAACAGAGAGAACCACAAAAATAAGATTTTTAAAGGTATTCATCTTTCCCATAGCAACATATGCCTGTGAGACCTGGACACTTAACAAAACAGCTGAGAAACACATAAACGCCTTTGAATGTAAATGCTACAGAAGAGTTCTTCAAATATCACGGATACAAAAAAGAACAAATATATCCATACTACAATAACTTAATACTGAGGAAGGCTGGCTAATATGGAAGATAAAACAGAGAAAACTGAAATATTTTGGACACATTAAACGTCATGATAATCTAGAGAAGACCGTCTTGGAAGGGTACATAATGGGGAAAGAGAAAAGAGGAAGATCAAAGCGAAGATGACTGTAAGACATCGTTGATGATCTGCAAATGGATGCATCAGCGGCAGGCCATCTTGCTCACAACCGAGAGGCCTGCAAGAGTGTTGTTAGGGAGGCAAATTTCCACAATGGACATGCAAATGAATGAATTAATGATTTCTCTTATGGGAAAAAAGGTACTAATGATGCCTCGGCTAATGGAAAAAACAGGAGAGACTTGTTCATCATCATTATCATCATCAACAACAACATCATGTGCCGTGCCGACTGTCGTTGGCTATTATGCTTCTCCATAATACACGATCCTTCATGCAGGCCATCAATTCAGTTGGTGACCTCCTCTCACACCATCCCGTCACACTGTCCAGTATCATTTCTCTTGGTCTTCCTCTTGATCTTCTTTCTTCTATTTTTCCTGTTGTTATAATATTTTCAATGCCCCATCTTCTTATTGCATGTCCTATGAAAGTACATTGTCTCTCTCTTGTCTTTTTGATAAGGTAAGAGAGAGACAATGTACTTGTTGCACATGATTAAATCGAAGGCTACGTTACTAAGAGACTGGACATGGGGATTTGTAATATTCTGTGAAGTTACGAACTAATAAATTATGTGTGGCAAAATAAATTTATTCCCTCACTTCTCTCTTTCTCTGTCTGTCTGTCTGTCTGTCTCTCTTATCTCCACATCCGTCTCACTCTCTCTCTCTCCCTCTCTCTCTCTCTGTCTGTCTTTCTTGTCTACATATCTTGTTGTCTCTGTCTCTCCACTATCTATCTATCTATCTATCTATCTATCTATCTATCTATCTATCTATCTATCTATCTATCTATCTATCTATCTATCTATCTATCTATCTATCTATCTATCTATCTATCTATCTATCTAAACTACAGACAACGCTCCAAAATGATATAAACAGTTTGATTAAATGGAGTAATAAAAATGGTATGTTGATAAACACCAACAAAACAAAATCCATGCTCATCACTACAAGACAGAAACTGCAGAATGCAACAAAAACTTCACTACAGTTTTGTGCTGGGACTAAGGCAATAGAAAATGTTCATGAACATAAAACCCTAGGACTCATTATTGATCAGCATTTAACTTGGAATTCTCACGTACATAACCTAACAAACTTGATTGCACAGAAAGTTTACCAATTAGCCAAAATTAAACACTTTATCGACAAAGACACAAGAAAAATATACTACATATCACACATACAAACACACTTAGATTACTGTTTCATAATCTGGGATGGATGCTCAGTCTCAAACACAAAAAGGCTCCACTCACTTCACAAGCGAGCATTAAATCTTATTTGTGACAAACACCCAGTACAGACTGTAGATCAACACAAACAACTCAAAATTCTACCCTTCAAAAATAGAATCAATTTGAACAAAGTTAAGTTTGTTCACAGAATTCTGTTGCACAATGCTCTGCCTTACTTGTGGTCACTGTTTACGTATAACACTAAACATCTTATCTTATATCTTATATCCTTCCCGTGCCGTTAGACGTCACATAGGGCTCGCAAAGTAGTTCGCCAATATTTCCTGTCTTCGGCGAGTCTTTCAACCTCAACAAAGGATGTTATGCCTGTTAACTTGGCCTCTCTTAATACATAGCCAGTGTTTAAAAAACTGTCTTCTTCCTAAACCCAGGATTGATCTGTACAAGAAAAGCCTTGCATACTCTGCAGTACAGCTCTGGAACACCCTCCCCTACAGTTTAAATCCATCTGTAATACTTCATCCTTTAACTCAAACCTGTTTCAGTATTTACTTGCTTGTAATTATATGCCTCCATAAAATAGCCAGCACTCTCTCAACACATGACTCGTAAACCATCAAGTACTTCAATGACATAGTTAGAAAAAGCAACTTGTTAGATATTGTTAGAAATTATTTTAATGTTTGTTTAAAAAAACATATGTTAGAAGATCTGTATTAACAATGTATTTCTGTTTATGTATTTGTCTGCGTGTGTATGTGTGCGTGAGTGCTATTTTATTAGGTTAATTACTTCTCTTTTATTTTGAATGTAGTAGTTAAATCTTACACTCTTTTGATATGTTTTTCCTAATTTAATTTGTATATTTGTACTAAATCAAGTGTGTGGGAAGAATGAAAGATGGAGTGATGAAGGGCAGAATGTAAGACGGGCCTGCGTGCCCAATTCTTTACCCTTTAAAAATAAAGATTATTCATTCATTCTATCTATCTATCTATCTATCTATCTATCTATCTATCTATCTATCTATCTATCTATCTATCTATCTATCTATCTATCTATCTATCTATCTATCTATCTATCTAAACTACAGACAACGCTCCAAAATGATATAAACAGTTTGATTAAATGGAGTAATAAAAACCAAACAGCAATTAAAATTAATGACCAAAACCTATTCTATCTATCTATCTATCTATCTATCTATCTATCTATCTATCTATCTATCTATCTATCTATTCGTTTCTGTCTCTGTAAGGGGTACGTGTCATGTGACGGTGAAAGATTGAGATGAAAAATATGACGTCAAAAAGTCCGGATTTTACACCTTCTGATTTCCATTTCTTTCGGGCCCATGAAAGATCGACTTCGTGGGAAACTGTTTCTTAACAAAAACGCCATGTGTGTGAAACAATGACTCACCTTTGTTGGAGCATGCATAGATGCTCTTGTTCATCGCTGGCAAATTTCCGCCATTGTTGTCTCTCAAATTATATACGTACGTTATAAATATGAATTATAACTCACTGTGCCCTCACAGCGAAACATGGTATTTGCTAAATCATTAATATCTTTGATGTAACACATTTTAACAGGATGGCAGTATTGTTACTGTAATACTAGAATAAAATGTGATGAAACTGACACCCTTGGGTTTACTTGTTATGCATGAGTAAATGTTGCTGTTACTGCACGCGCGATCAGACAATAAAATGAAATAACCAATGGTAGTGACTATGTGGAAAAATAGTGTTTTATAGCTGAGACATTGCTCTATCTAGTTCTGTTATTGTGCTCTTTGTAGCAGTTGTAGTTTCCATATATTAGGGGAATTACTTTCGGAGCGACCCTCGTTCAATGAGGGGTATAGGTTAACATCAGATTATAGCTTTGAAACTTGGGCAAAATAACAACAAACAACAACAAAAAAAAAACAGTTGGCAAAAGAAAACAACCAGTTCTACATCCCTGCGGCGTGCCTAACTTCCGCCCATGAAGACAACGTTTAGCAGCTGAGAATAAAGCTAATGAGCTTGCTGAAAGAATAAATTGCAAGAAAAAAAATTGCACAAATAAATTGCAAGAAAAAATGTACAGCAAACTTCCATCCACCCATGTCCTTGTTTGGCGGTCGGCTAAGCAATTACTGTCCAGTACGCCCTGTGGCGTCTTGCAGGGCAGCAGCAAACTCTCTCCACCTCTCACGGTCAGTGGCCAGCCTTTGTAATGTGCCCCAGCTGTCCTGCGTGCTACTAATTTCCGCCTCTACAGTTCTCCGCCAGGTATCCTTGGGTCATCCTCTCTTTCTTTTCCCCTCGGGTGTCCATCTCATGGCTGTTTTAGCCATGTTGCTGGGGTCTTTTTTTAGCATATGACCAATCCATTTCCAGGGCTTTTTAGCAGTTATGACACGCACATCTTCTAGTTCACACTGGCCAAGTTATGACACGCACATCTTCTAGTTCACACTGGCCAAGTTATGACATGCACATCTTCTAGTTCACACTGGCCAAGTTATGACACGCACATCTTCTAGTTCACACTGGCCAAGTTATGACATGCACATCTTCTAGTTCACACTGGCCAAGTTATGACACGCACATCTTCTAGTTCACACTGGCCAAGTTATGACACGCACATCTTCTAGTTCACACTGGCCAAGTTATGACACGCACATCTTCTAGTTCACACTGGCCAAGTTATGACACGCACATCTTCTAGTTCACACTGGCCAAGTTATGACACGCACATCTTCTAGTTCACACTGGCCAAGTTATGACACGCACATCTTCTAGTTCACACTGGCCAAGTTATGACACGCACATCTTCTAGTTCACACTGGCCAAGTTATGACACGCACATCTTCTAGTTCACACTGGGCAAATTATGACACGCACATCCTCTAGTTCACACTGGCCAAGTTATGACACGCACATCTTCTAGTTCACACTGGCCAAGTTATGACACGCACATCTTCTAGTTCACACTGGCCAAGTTATGACACGCACATCTTCTAGTTCACACTGGCCAAGTTATGACACGCACATCTTCTAGTTCACACTGGCCAAGTTATGACACGCACATCTTCTAGTTCACACTGGCCAAGTTATGACACGCACATCTTCTAGTTCATACTGGGCAAGTAGGTCTCTGTTATTTATTTCTCCGCCCAGTAAATATTTAAATCTTTCTGGGCCAGGTTGTGTGGGATGCAGATAATTTGCCCATTTCATTTTCAGTTGCTCTCTGTCACTCTGCTCCATAGAGGAATATGGATACCACACAGTCTGGCATTTTATTTTAATTCTAGTACTGTGATGGGAGGACTTCCAGATGTTTCTAAGATAAATTAAAGTTGTTCTCGCTTTATTTATTCCACTCTTTATGTCTTTATTCGTTCCTCCATCAGGTGTCAGGCGGCTGCCAAGGCGTGTTAAAGTATCCGTTTCTTTTAGGTTTTGGTCATTAATTTTAATTGCTGTTTGGTTTTCAATATTTACTTTCATTATTTATTATTTCTTTATATTGATGTTCAGCCTCACTTTTCTGGACACTGTGTATGGAGTACTTGTTTTCTCCTGCATATAGTGGTGAGTATGTGCTAAGAGTGTTATATCATCTGCATAATCCAAATCTTCAAGCATGGAGAACATTGTCCATCTAATAGCTCTTTTTTGTGACTTCTGTTGATTTATTCATCATCTAGTTTATGACAATGATGAAAAGAGTACCTGATAGTATACATCCTTGTCTAACCCATGTTTTCACCCCAAAGTTTATACCACATTGGCCAACACTACAAGTGAAATTGGCATAGAAATTATTGCTGCAAGATGGCAAGGTATTCCATAAGCTCTAAAAATTCTTCACGTACTTTCTCTATGTCACTATCAAGCGTTACGGGAAACTTATCATGCAAATATTTTTTTATATGCTTTCGTTTGGAAGCTGACTACGGGACAGACCAAAACTGATAAAGATGACAGGTGAAGTTAAAATTTGAGAAATTAATTCTTAAAACTGGAGCGAGGACTGAGATGTAAAGACTGAGCCACATGAAGAGAGCTAATGTGTGGGAGAGAGCTAATGTGTGGGAGAGATCTAATGTGTGGGAGAGATCTAATGTGTGGGAGAGAGTTAATGTGTGGGAGAGAGTTAATGTGTGGGAGAGAGTTAATGTGTGATAGAGAGCTAATGTGTGGGAGAGAGCTAATGTGTAGGAGAGATCTAATGTGTGGGAGAGAGCTAATGTGTGGGAGAGATCTAATGTGTAGGAGAGATCTAATGTGTGGGAGAGATCTAATGTGTGGGAGAGAGCTAATGTGTGGGAGAGAGCTAATGTGTGGGAGAGATCTAATGTGTGGGAGAGAGCTAATGTGTGGGAGAGAGTTAATGTGTGGGAGAGAGTTAATGTGTGGGAGAGAGCTAATGCGTGGGAGAGAGCTAATGCCTGAGAGTACTTCTTTATCTGACAATAAAACTGTAGAGAGAAAGTCAGCTCTGAAATTGCTACTTTAGGATAGATTAATTCTTCATCCTACCATTTGTTAAATGTATGTAGCTTGCTGGAACACACTTATTTTTGTTTCAAGAAAATCTCCAGCTGAACAATCTGTGTGTATGTGGAGTTTTGCTGTGTTAGTGTGTCTTTTAGGGGGGCGGGGGGAGAGATGATGTGGGGGGAGTGCTTATGTCAAGATTTCTTTCTCTTTTACACATTAAAAATGACGCCATGAAAATTTTTGTTTCAGTAGTTCATGGAAAGGAGAAGTAGAGGAAGCAGAATAGCCTGATATCATGAACGTAGGGGAAGCAGAATAGCCTGATATCATGAACGTAGGGGAAACAGAATAGCCTGATATCATGAACGTAGGGGAAGCAGAATAGCCTGATATTATGAACGTAGGGGAAGCAGAATAGCCTGATATCATGAACGTAGGGGAAGCAGAATAGCCTGATATCATGAACGTAGGGGAAGCAGAATAGCCTGATATCATGAACGTAGGGGAAGCAGAATAGCCTGATATCATGAACTTCTCAAACAGAATCTGCAGATAATTGTGAACCTGTGAGACGGCGTTAGAAATACTTTACGCGTCTTATAGCTTTGTGTAGGCAGTACAGCTTTGTGTATGCAGTATAGCTTTGTGTAGGCAGTACAGCTTTGTGTAGGCAGTATAGCTTTGTGTAGGCAGTATAGCTTTGTGTAGGCAGTACAGCTTTGTGTAGGCAGTATAGCTTTATGTAGGCAGTATAGCTTTGTGTAGGCAGTATAACTTTGTGTAGGCAGTATATCTTTGTGTAGGCAGTATAGCTTTGCGTAAGCAGTATAGCTTTGCGTAGGCAGTATAGGTTTGTGTAGGCAGTATAGCCTTGTGAAGGCAGTATAAGTGTAGTATGTTCACCTATAAGTGTAGTGTATTCGACTATAAGTGTACTGTATTCGACATTATGTGTAGTGTGTTCAACTATAAGTGTAGTGTATTCAAGTGTAGTGTATTCGACTATAAGTGTAGTGTGTTCAGATATAAGTGTAGTGTGTTAACTATAAATATAGTTTATTGAACTATAACTATAGTGTGTTCATCTATCACAGTATAACTCTTTATTGATATCTTCCTGTTATACGCAGCCACCCGCAAGAGAACAAATGATTTCCTTAGAATCTATGGTCTGGCCTAAGGGTATGTATATATTTGCTAGCGTTTTTTTCTCATTTTCTTGCAACCCCATCGCGTGTCGAGAAGCATCGTCGCTGTATTTAGTGGGTTAGAACTGAAAATGCACTGCCCTTCCATAAGCACATAATGATGCGGTCAAAAGGAAATAATGATCAGAAACAAAGTGATCGCTAAGAAATTGTGGTTAAAGGAAAGCAAGCGTGAAAAATGAGGCGCTCAGAGTATGCGTGCGTTCTTCGTTTATAACACTTGACAAAGAGAGGTAACAATTAAAATATTGTTAGAGGGGGGGGGGGTTATATGTAATTAACTATAAGAAAAAAATAACTGGTATAATAATAATAATAATAACGAAAATTGCAAACTGTATATGGTCTGCAATTTCCAGCAACTTATTATTAAATTAACTCACAAACAAAATTAACTCACAGACACCTGGGAGTTCGACCAAGGGCCCCTGCCCCGCCACTTTAGAGTGTCGAACGAACAAACGAACATACTTTATTTTCAAAGAGTTAAGAATTGGGCACGCAGGCCCGTCTAACACATTGCCATTCATCATACAGTTTTCACTCAGTCACAGTCATTCAGCATTTGTTAATGAGCATTAATAATCATGAAGACACAATTAAATTATTACATAAATAAATAATAAACTTATCTCTTGTCCATACACTCCACACTCTGATTTATGCAACAGCATGAAATAAACTTGCATTCTTACATTCATTCATAACTAACAAATTATAGAAAAACAGTATACAATTTTACAACCATCAAGCCATACTTTAAACTACTTTAGACTATTCTTAGGGATGGCATATAGTCCATATCAAATAGATTTTGGCAATGTGTAAAGTTATAAGAACGAATATTATCTATAAGTTTTGAATGAATTAGTATGGCATTCCAAAGGTGAGCAGCTGAGTAAGAGAAGCTTTTTTTTAAAGATGTCAAGCCTTGGTTTTGGACGACTACAATTGCTTAAGCGTTGACTGTGTTTTGGGTTGGATTTGAACAATGACCACAGAGAGGGTGGAGCATTGTGCGATAGAATTTTATGAATTAACTTGGTCTTGTTGAAAAGAAATATCTTCTTGAGTGGTAGAATATCAAGATATTTGTCCTTATTTGTAATATGATTGCATGTTTTGTCATCTATAAGCTTTAGTGATAGTTTTTGATGTGAGTAAAGTCTTTTCATGTTTGACATAGAACAACCATCCCAGACTGTGGAAGAGTAGTCCAAGTATGTTTGTATCTGTGATATGTAGTATATTTTTCTGCTGTCTATGTCTAGAAAATGTTTAATTTTAGTACATTGGTAAACGTTTTGTGCAGTGAGTTTGGTTAGATTGTCTACATGATGATTACAGCTGAGGTGGTGGTAAATCATGATACCTAGAGTTTTATGTTCACTAACATTCTCTACCTGTGAAGTTCCAGCATGGAGCTGTAGTGTTGTTGTTGAATTTGTTCACTTCTGTCTTGCTGTAATAGGCATGGATTGTGTTTTGCTGGTGTTTATTAGCATTCTGTTGTTGTTGCTCCAGTTAATTAGACTGTTTATTTCAGTTTGAAGAGTTGACCCAAGATTAATATTGTCACTAGTGTAAACTGTGCAGTCATCCACAAAGAGGTCGCAAGATGATTTTTTGAGATGAAGTGGAAGATCATTGATGTAGATGGTAAACAGGAGAGGACCAAGAACAGATCCCTGTGGAACGCCATTATCAACCACAGATGAACTTGACTTAGAGTTTTTTAGGCAAACTACTTGTTGTCTGTTGGAAAGAAAATATGTAATAAATTTGGTCAAGTCAGGGTGTAATCTATAAGTCTCAAGCTTTCTAACTAGAATTTCATGATCAATCGTGTCAAATGATTTTTAAAGTCAACAAAGACAGCACCACGTAATTTATCATCGTTTATATTGGATAACAAACATTCAGTCATTTTTGTTAGAGCTGTGCGGCAGGAATGTTTCAGCCAAAAACTTGACTGATAATCAACAATAAAATCATTTTCTTGCATGTGTTGTAAGGTTGTTTTTTTTGTGTGTTTTTCTACGGGTTTTGACAAAGTCGATGGAGTGGAAATTGATCTATAGCTTTAGGGATTTTTCTCCGAACCAGATTTAAAAAGGGGATATATTTTTGCAATTGTATAAGCATGAGAAATTGCAATGCATTGATTGTAAATATACGTTAATATATCTGTAATTACTGGGGGAGAGTAGCATAATATCTTCTTGTTAATTTCATCAAGTTCTGCTGTGTTGTTGTTCTTTAAAGATGAAAGATAATTGTAAACTTCGCTAACTGACATGAAAGGAGTACTGGGTTGCTCTAGATTTGCACATTTACTACCTATAAATGTATTTAATTCGCTTAAGTCAAAAGTAGAGTTTGGTAGTGAAGATTTTAAGATATTGACTTCTTCACAAGACAAGCAGGCGCATGATTAGAACTCTCTAAGTCAGACTGTTTTCTCTTGTTTGTTGGAATGTTAATTGCTTTCCAGACAGACTTACTGTCTGATTTATTCTGAACTATGTTCCTAAAGTAATTTCTCTTTTCTTGCCTACTTAAATACTGAACTCTATTTCTAAATAATCGGTAACTAGTGAATTCCTTATTTTTGTGGAGCTGATCACATTCCCTCATGACTTGCAATATCTCAGATGTTGTCCAGGGCGACTTCACTTGATGTTTAACTCTCACCTCTTTAATAGGAACATGCTTGTCAAATATATCCCTGAAGGTTTTTATCCAGTATTCCAGGGTCTTATCAAAGTCAGTTAGTTGGTACACATGATCTAGAGGTGCTTCTTGTAACTCTTTCAGAAATGATTCTAAGCTGAATTTGGTAAAACTTCTAAATTTAATACCGATATGTTTATTTTTAGGAATTTTCAAGCCATGTCATGTTGATGTGCAACAAACCGGATAGTGATCACTCAGTGATGTGTGAGGGATTTTACATTCTATAATGTTTTCTGGATGAGCTACATATATGTGATCTATTAGTGTGAATGATCTTTCAGTTACTCTGATAGGTTTAGTAATAATTTGTGATAAAATGTGTGATAAAACAACATCATTACATGTAGCATCTATTTGTCTGTAATTAATATTGAAACCTCCAAGAACAATTATATCCTTTAAATTAAAAAAACAAAACATAATCCATCATACTTGTAAGGTGATCATACAACGATGTTGTTGCATTTGGATTACGATACAGAAACCCGATTAATATTGGGCTCTGCTTTGGAAGTTTGATTTCCAACCATATACATTCAATATCTGGTGTCTCAAGGTCTGTTCTACGGCAAGAGTGTATGGCTATGGTAATATATACACCTATTCCTGTCTAAAACTTCCTAGTAGGGTCACGTATAAGTAAATTAAAACCGTTTATCCAAATGTCTTCGAGTTTAACAGGGTTGAAACACTTATCTGGGGAGGGGGTACTTTGTCTGAAGATCTAGGGAGTTGTGTTATTGTTCCGCTCTCTACAGCAGAGAGTTTCCTGAATACAGACACTGGTACTTCTAGAAGAAAGTTAAAAGGCCTTCAAGATGGTCTCGGTTATCCAGTATGACGTGGACATACAGGCCAGGTTACGTGCGAGTCAGAGGCAGTGAGAGTGGAAAAGCTGGCAGGAGTGGCATCAAGGGCATCCTAAAACTGGACAAGGTTTGCAAGAGCCAGCCCGGGTAGGCTGAGTATGGGGCTGAGTGACAACCACATCAGGAGGATGATCCAACTGGGGGAGGAGAGGGGAAATGGATACTTTTCTGAACGAAGTGGTTGAGCCCTCATTGGCCCCAACCAGTTTATGACTGGCTCTGTCATCGGGCGCACCCTCCAGTGGCTGTTGGAGCGGAACTAAAAATATTAATGCGTATCAAATAAACATTAACAGGGAACATTTTAGCTTGTGCAAACATTATTTAATATGTTCTTGCAAGCAAGCAAAATGAACGCGAGGTTCTTCTACTTGAAACACCAACAGATAAAGTGAGATGTAACAAACTAAACTATACGTTGTCTCTCAAATTATATACGTACGTTATAAATATGAATTATAACTCAATGGCCCTCACAGCGAAACATGGTATTTGCTAAATCATTAATATCTTTGATGTAACACATTTTAACAGGATGGCAGTATTGTTACTGTAATACTAGAATAAAATGTGATGAAACTGACACCCTTGGGTTTACTTGTTATGCATGAGTAAATGTTGCTGTTACTGCACGCGCGATCAGACAATAAATTATTGAATTTAAAATTTGATGGAAAAAATGAATGACAGAAGCTGATAACATGAAGAAAATAGCTGAGAGTGGCAAGTACCTGTTATCAGGCACAGAGACGCTGACTGCAGTGTTTCCTGGCGGCTGGGGCGTGACTTTTCCTTGCAGAACATTTTGAATATCACATTCTGTGAAGACTACAGAGCACAGCCCGCACGATTTAGGGCAAACTTTACTCATAAATTCGGTCAAACCCCCCTCTTTACACGCCCCTGTCTCTGCCATCATCGTACAGGCCTCTTCATAATCCATGCAAAGATCGTGGCCCTTGCCGCAGAAGTTGCATGTCTTGGCACAGAAGCGCAACATATTTCTAGTTTCAGTTTGACACAGGCCTTGCTCCTTCAAAGTACGGCAATTTAAATTTAAATCTGAGCACGCCGTTTCATTTGCTTCATCAAAAGAACTTCGGGCTCTCAGATTGTATCGTCGGGGTGATCTTGTAACCGACGAACAAGGAATTATTGGATTACGGTTCAGCAGATCGCCAGAGTCACACCAGCACTGACATCTTGCCACGTCTGACGTTTCCCCGAACCACACAAAACCTCCAAAAGGGCAGAACTTTGGCTGGCAGCCCATTTTTGCGGCACAATCATAGACGATATTTGCGAGCTTGATGTCTCTGAATGACATACCCACAGCGTTGCCAATTATTTCTTGATAATCGGGGTCAAGAGTGAACATTACTCCAAGACTCCCGTAATGCATCATACTCCGGTAGTCATATTCAACTCCATGGGTGTCAATGACGTCCTCACTGAATATATCAAAATTTGATCGGATGGCTCTGTTTATATGCGCATAGTCTACACTTAAATACTTATCTCTGTCATATCGACTATGTTCGTGTACGAAACCCAGCGCGTGAGCAATTTCATGGGCAGGAGTGATTACTGACATACAGTCCTCACTGAGGGTGATATCCTGCCGACTATCTACTTTCATACCGAGTAACGAGGCGCATGAGTTACCTGCTGTGAACTTTATGTAATTTGTTCTAAACCTGCCACGAAATGTACGGCTGAAGCGGATGCAAGTATAATTCTCCCACCATTGTATGGCATTGCGGATGTCAAAGGAATAACGGTAAACCAGCGGTGAGATATCATACTTCACGGTGTCATGAGGCCATCTGTAAACATGTTCATCTCTAAGCGCATTCCTTTTGTTACCTTCTTTTCCACGTGGCGAGTGTAAGTTCTTAAACTGATCTACAGTGAGCATCATATCAAATCCCGTTTTAATTATTATCTCACCATCTGTACTGGCATGGAAGAAGTTTAATGAATTTATCTTCGTTGTATTCAGCAGCCTCTGGTCTAGTGTGGCGGACACTGTTGTTATCTGTACACAATAGACAAAAAACAATATTATATATATATATATAATGCCGGTGCGATCTAGCATGTGGCATTGCTTTTCAGAGCACAAGCAGATTTCTCCAGCATGTAGAAACTGAATATGATATTGTGAAGTTGATTGAATGATGTCAGAAGAGAATTGTAAGAAAAGAAACTTATATAGATAGCTCTAAGAAGATCTAAACTATGGTCATCGATGCTAATAATCGCAAAGACAGCGAATATTCACGAGGTACTACCTACAGTCTTGAATTATAGATTCTCTTTACTCCTGTGATATACAGGCGTAATAAGTGTTTGCTTAAAAGATGTATGCAAAATATAACAAGATAGTTATAATTTTAAAAATTCAGTAAAATTTGTCTCACATTTGTATTTCAGAATATATTTTATGTATAACCGGCGGATCTCATAATCAAGTCTAAAGACAGGGAATTGTGAAGAGAAATGATCGCCTACACCGCGAGGCACGGCACTTGATTGATTGATTGACTGTTTACTAGGGCAAAATTTTGGAGGAGCAAAATTCTCATTGGAGAAGTGTGTGTATGTCTGCGTATGTGTGTGTGTAGAGGAAAGAGAGAGGGGAGAATGAATGAATGAATGAATGAATAATCTTTATTTTTCAAGGGTAAAGAATTGGGTACGCAGGCCCGTCTTACATTCTGCCCTTCATCACTCCATCTTTCATTCTTCCCACACACTTGATTTAGTACAAAAATACAAATTAAATTAGGAAAAACATATCGAAAGAGTGTAAGATTTAACTACTACATTCAAGGTAAAAGAGAAGAAGTAATTAACCTAATAAAATAGCACTCACGCACACATACACACGCAGACATATACATAAATAAAAATAGAGAGAGAGAGAGAGGTTGGTAAACATTTCTTGGAACTGATTTTTCTAAACTTAAAACAATGCACAATTTATCTCGTGACCTCTTTTTGCTACGAAATGTCGTCAAAGCATATTTGGTTACTTCGAAAGAGGTCATAGATAATTTTCTTCAGAATTTGAGCCTAAACAAAATGTCTATAGCAAAATCTCGCCAGTAATGAGCATTGCTCTTTCGTGCAGATGATTTAAATCATAAGCTCTGATTCGCGTGCTATACGCCAAAGTTCATTGAAATAACAGAAGATGAACAACAGTTACAAACTCACTGGGTCGGGGATAATTAAACTTTTTTCTTGACCGCAGATATGCGACATTGGATGGTTGGACAGACGTTCACTCATGTGTCTGGACATTGTGTGCTATCTTTTGTAGACTGATGGTTTGGATCAATATTTCCGCAGATTCTAATTTCCGTATCTGCTGAATGTGGCCAGTTGTTATTAGCAGCGTAGGTTCACAAAACCCAAAATCAGCGCCTTTTTTTTTTCTTATTTCATCCTGTATTTTGAGCAACATTTTATCAGCACGTCTCTGGTTCTATGACATGGTTCTCCCTAAATAACCATCTTGCCAATAAACCAGTGATTGTGCTGAGCTTCTCTGAGGATGCTGAGTATATACGGGAGTGTCCTAATTGGAAGGAGGCCCATCTCTAGGCCAGCGGCAGAGCATGGCCGGTCTTCAAGTTCACGTTCTGTGGGGATGATATTGAAAGAACCAACTTCATGTGGTATCTTGGCGTAAGGTTCAGTTGCAGCTTAGAATTCACAGACCATGTAGACCATATCACAACTAAAGCCGGGAAAGGATTAGCTGCAATAATATGACGGCATCAGTAAACCTTGAACAGCAGAGAACGAGGCCATGCATATTATTCTTTGATGCACAGACAAATCTTGCAGGGCCATGAGGTATCTGCCAGACGTTTCCACTGTGGACGGCAAAATAAAATTACCCAGGAAACACATACCCAGATAGGGCTCACTCACTCCACTTTGAACTGAAAAGAACAAAAGCGAACGGACTTAGAGAGGAAGATCGTGAATGAGCCGGGAGGAAGATTTTGCTCTTCTAAGAATAGACAGGGTGTTTCAGTCAATATTTGTCAGTTTTCGTTGAGCGGATACACGATAGAGAAAGCGCACGATAGAGAAAGCGCACGATAGAGAAAGCGCACGATAGAGAAAGTACACAATAGCGAAAGTACGCGATATAGAAAGTACATGATATAGAAAGTACACGATAGGGAAAGTACACGATAGAGAAAGTACTCGAGAGGGAAAGTACACATCTCCATGTAAGTGTCAGTGACGTCATCGTCATTCGTTAGTATTCTTTTTTAAATAGAGTGTGACGTCTTTCAAAAATTGTCGCAGCCACTAATATCAGAGCAGAAAACTCGAATTGTGAATGGTTTCTACAAACAAATTCCGGTGTCACAGTCCAGCACAGGATTCAAAAACCAGTAGAGCGCAACAAAGCATGGGCACGGAGTACGGTGAAGATGTTGGTATGTTGGTAAGGCAGCTACGAAAATGAGAATGTAACAGGCTAGAAAAGAGGTGGGAGCAAGCCACGCGTACGCAGACCCGAAAGTGTTGAGAACATTCGTGCAATTGTGGTCTCATCTCCTAATAGAAAATGTGGGTATCGCCTTCACAACATGCTGCATACTTCGAACAAATTTACGCATGCATCCGTACAATATCCGTATCTTCCATTCCCTGACACTTGTGTGTCGACAAAAGCGGACAAGATCAGTGGAGGAATTCGGACATCACCTGCAGCAGAAGCCTCACATTCTGGATCACATTTTGTTTAGTGATGAGACCAACCTTCAACTCAGGAGAACATTAACAGGCGTAACGTGCGTTTCTCGGGGCACTTGGTATCCACATTAAACTCATCAACCGGCTAAACACGCCCAGAAAGTCTTGGTGTGACGGGGGTTTCCGCACGGAGCGTTACTGGGCCCTTCATATTTTGATGATTACGTCACTGGAGAGGCGCCATGATGTTCAACTTCTTCCTCCCCCGAACTTAGACAGAGACAATGTTCTGTTCAAGCACAGTGGTTCTAGCAGGATGAAGGTAGACGATTCTCTTGGCCACCAAGCGGTCTAGATTTAAATCCTGTGATTTCTTCCTCTGGGATTATCCGAAGGACGAAGTGTTCAGCAATGCTCCCAGAAATCTGATTTTAAAAAAAAAGAACTGACTTACAAATACAGTGGCAAAAATCCCTGCAGACGTCACAGATCTATTGACTGACACTCATTGTTATGCCAGGCTGTGTAGACTTCAGGGGAAATGAAGCAGCAGTTCAGTTGCCTGAGTCAAGTGTCATGGAGGAATGGCAGGCAATGGATCGAGCACTTTTTCAGTGCTAGAAGAGTAAGCTGGTCAAACAACTGTAAATCTGCTTCATGGTCAAGATTTAAGAAGCTAGGGCTGAAATTTCAATCTTACATCTTACATCCTTACATCTTACATCTTACATCCTCACCTTAAACGACACGTGGAACTCGTACGGCACTTTCCAAGTTTTCCTGTTTTGGCGAGTTTTTCAGCCTTATCAAGGGATTTTATGCATAGTAATTTAGCCTCTTTTAACAATGAAATTTGAGATGGGTAAAAAGAAGGAATTCGTCAAAAGTTCCAGACTGGGGTCAACTAACAAAGAACGGGGGTCATCAGTTACTGTACATTGAGGGAGGTATTGAAGAGGAGAGCAGAGCAAATGTGGATATCAAAGTAATAATATTATGACAGGATGCTCAGAAAAGTAATCAGACAAAGTAGATATCAAAGTAATAATATTATGACAGGATGCTCAGGAGAGCAATCAGACTAAGTAGGTACCAAAAATGCAAGACACAATGAAAAGTGAGGACACGATAAAAGTAAAGAACCAACAAATCCCTGAAACCTACGACATGAAAGAGATAGTGGACTGGACAACTGAGTAGACGGATTTGACGCAACAGACAAATGAGGCATATTTGTTAATCTTAGGACGAAATTTGCACACCTAAAAAAAGGGAGTGGACTGACTCTTCCCGAAATTCAATCAGGGCCCAATCAATAGGCAGTCAGCCAGCTGACCAATAGAAAGAGCTAGCGATGTATCCTACTGCACAACTGACTTACGACATGTAAAGCCAGGCGGGCAGTATCGAGAATAAATACAAAAGAGATACATAGACATAGAAAAAGAGGACGAAGGATAGGAAAAAAAGGACTGACATAGAGAATAACAGAGGGGAACAGCAGAACAGGAGAGTTGATCTAGTGCAGTGTAGAGTTAGACATTTTCTGTCACAGTTTGTGTAGAAAATAACGCTAGAGTTTGATTTTGTGAATAATGAATTTAGTCTTCAACTACGAAACCAACGAATTTTATATTCTATTGCATCTTGTTCCAAGTGACGGAGTCAAAAAAAATATGTGTCCTTATTTATCAGAATTAAATGGATTTCAGTGAACTTTTCGGCGGACTTAGTCAAGTGAATGTTGTAATATTTGTGAAACCTATTCTAGACCACATAAATCTGGATTGTGTGTGAAGATAATGTCCCATTACGGCTAACGAAGATTGAAGATTAAAGTATAATGCGATGAATAATAATAAGGCTTTAACTGCTAGCAAGATGTAAATTGTTGTCGCGGTCACAAGCGTGTTAACAAGACTGCATGAAAGTGCATTAGATTGGTGTTGATTACCTGTAATTAGCCAAAGAGTGCTGCTATACTCACAATCCAGCAACATTATCGATACAAGTGGCAGAATTATATAGGACGATATTATTCAGAAGAAATATAAGACAGCAATGAATATACTTCGTCTTCAATACTAATAAGAACTTTGATGGAGAGATCAACAGAAGTAAAGATGGACCTATACTTATGCTTCATAGACTACTGCAAAGCATTTGATAAAGTGAGGCACATAGAAATTATAAGAATGCTGGAAGACATCAACATAGATGGGAAAGATCTGAAACTTGTCAAAAACATATACTGGCAGCAATCGGCAGCAATGAGGGTCGAGAACCAAATAGGAGCATTCCACGACATAAAATATAAAAGTGAGGCAAGGATGTGTTTTATCTCCTGACCTCTTTTCATTGTACAGCAAAAACATAATGAGAAATATAGAGACCATGACAGGAATATCAGTTGGCGGGCACAACTTTAACAACCTAAGATATGCAGACGAAACAGTCCTGATTGCTAAAAGTGAAGGGGAGCTACAGGCTCTTCTGGACGTTGTGGTTCATGAAAGTAAAAATAAAAGTCTCAGCCTGAACAAAAAGAAGACTGAAGTGATGGTCATCTCAAAGAAAAGAATATCACCAAAATGTAGCATTAACATCGATGGCACACATCTGAAACAAGTTGATAGATTCAAGTACTTAGGAACGATTATAAAAATTGATAGGAAATGTCACAACGAAATAAAAAGCAGACAAGCTCAGGCCAAGTCAGCATTCCAGAAAATGAGAAATATCTTGTGCAACAGATCCATATCAATGGAAACAAGATTCCGAGTACTTAAATATTAAATCGAGCCAATTTTTGTTTTATGGATGTGAAGCAAAGTTCATGAATAAAAGAGTACAGCAAGAAATGGAGGAAATGGAGATGTGGTTTATAAGAAGAATGTTGAAGGTACCATGGACAGCCAAGAAAACTAATGAAGAAGTCTTATGAGAGGCTGCAGTTAAAAAGCAAATTACAACAAAGATCAGAGACAGCCAAGCGAGATTTATAGGACATTTCCTGAGAAGAGGAAAATTGGAACACACTGTGGCAACTGGAAAAATTGAGAGAAGAAGAGACAGAGGAAGACAGAGAGAAAAGTTACTGTAAGGGTGTCAGTGTGGCTAGGAAGAAAGTCACCGGCGGATCTCATAATCAAGTCTAAAGACAGGGAATTGTGGAGAGAAATGATCGTCTACGCCACGCGGCATGGTACTTGACTGGAATTGAATACTATAATAATCAACAACAGAACATGTGTGTGTTATATTCAGAGAACAGTTCAGTTCATCAATATATAAATCACACTAGCTTTTCTACAATGTGTTCTATGACTTTCATTACCCGTTCTTTCTTCACTTCTTCATCCTTAACATCTTCCTAAATGGAAGAAAAGTCTTCCTAAACACCACTCCCTACCCCTGCTCCCCGGAAAACGAAGACCTGAAAATACCAGAGAATGTAAACCTGACCTACAGCTTTACATTTATACGTTGCAATGTACTTACATCTACTGTAGCCAGAGCAAGACAGGTCACAGACACCAAACTCAGGGGGACTTTCAGATTTCTGGGCACTGCCATCTTGGAAATCAAGTTCTTATGTCTGAGACTCACAAAAGATGGTTGGCCATGTAGAGCTTTTTCGGTAGTAATGGCCTCACCCACTGCTAGCCATGCAAAGATCTAATTATACATGTTTCCGCATGACTCATATGCTGAGGGTTTAATTGCCTATTACTACTACATAAAATCGTTGAAGGGTCATACTCGTGACGTCACTATTTTATGTGTAGCTGCAACAATTTCCGCTTTCATTAAATTTTAAAGTATATTTATCAGCGTCATAATTTTGAGACAAAATTTTCCTGGTCTCAGTCTTGTATTGTTAGAAGTAACAAACTATATACTTTTTACATTGTTTTCCATATTTGGAAAATATGATAATTTTATATGACATTTTCAGCATGAACTACTCTCCTTTCATTCTTTAAAAATTTAATTGTTTATTTAACAGGCAGAGGCGCCTCTGTGGTGTAGTAGTTAGTGCGGTCAACTGCCGGTAGATCACAAAGTCCCTGCTTCACTTCACATTCGAACTGAATCTTTTTTGGACTGACCGGCACGGAGGTCAATCCAGCATCCAAAAACTGGATACCTGGGGTTTCTTACATCCTTCCCGTGCCGTTAAACGTCACACAGGGTTCGCATGGCAGTTCGTCAAGATTTCCTGCCTTCGGCGAGCTTTTCAACCTTAGCAAGGGGTTTTATGCCCACTCAACTGGCCCCCGCTCTTAAAAATAAAAAATATCCTCTTTAGAGTTTCACGTGGTCGACCCCTTTTTCTTTGGCCTTTTCTGTTCCACTTGATAGCTTGTTTGGGGATTCTCTGATTGTCTCTTCTCATCACGTGACCGACATATGACCATCTCCTTTTTCTGCTCACCCATAAGACAGGTTGTGGTTCCCTCATCTGCCTTATCTCCGCTTTCTTCTTGAATGCGTTCCACTTTATACCATGTATTTTCCTTAGGCATTTGTTTTCAAAAGAATCTAATTTGTTGTCTGTTTCTTTAGTTGTTTTCCAGCTTTCACATGTGTAAATGAGGGTGGATATCACATCTGAATTGAATAATCTTAACTTGGTTTGTATGCTTATAACTTTTGAATGCCATATATTCTCAAGATTCTTGAAAGTCAATGTTTCTTTTGCAATTCGAATATTCTAGCTTTCTTGCTGGTGTCACCATCCTGGTTTATGTAGCTACCGAGGTACGCAGACTGGTGCACTTCTTCAACAGATGTTCATTCTACATATGTTTTTCCTTCTTGAAGACTGAGAAGTTGCATCATTTTTGTTTTTTCCTTGTTAATTTCAAGTCCTATTTTACTAGCCAATGAAGACATTGTATCTGTTTATTTCCTGCATCGAATTCACATTGTTACTGATAAGAGTTATGTCACTTGTAAAATCAAGATCTTCTAGTTGGGTCCCATGTACGCATTCAATATCCATTTTACCTGGGGCGTATTTTTTTCATTATGATGTCTATGGCAATTCTAAAAAAAGCAGCGGAGATATTATACATCCTTGTTTCACTCCTGTTTCAGTCTGGAACAATGGTTCACTCATTCCTTCCTCTGTGTTGACTACAGAAACATGTCGATTGTAGAGATTTCTAATGATGTTGACAATTATAGATGGTATTATATATATATATAGCCTTAAAATTCTCCACAGTGAATCTCTGTGTATGCTATCAAATGCCTTTTTAAGGTCTATGAAGTTCAGGATGAATGGTTTTTTGCTTTTCAATATAGTCTTCAAGTATTATTCTTAGTTAGAGTAAAGATCCGGCCGAGACAGCTTCTCCATTTTCGAAATCCTGCTTGTTCTTCTCTCTATAGAATAGAGTCCGGCATAAAGCATAGCTGGACTTAACAAATGGTAAATAAATAAACGCTATGAATGTTTCTGGTAAAAAAAAAAAGTGAAATAAAACTCAGAAAAGTGGGTATTTTTATTATTACTGACAATCATATTTAGGTTTTGAAAATTACTCCAGTTAGATGACCGCCATAACATTTGATACGTTCAGCCAGGCGTCTGGAAAATTCCTGCATAACACAATTTAACATGTTCAAAGGGATATTTTGAATGCAGTGTCGGATTCGATCCTTTAGGTCTGCAACTGAATGTGGTCTACTAGCATACACCGTGTTCTTGAGGTGCACCCATAAAAAGAAGTCTGCGGCCGATAAATCCGGTGACCTTGCTGGTCAATGATTATCCCTAAATCTGGAAATAAGACGATTGGGAAATGCTTGTCACAGCATGGCCATAGACCGACGGGCTGTGTGGGCAGTTGCTCCATCATGTTGAAACCATATTAGTCTCTTATTTCTATTGGTCAAGTCTTGAATGAAGTATTCAGTTAGCATCTGCACATAAAAATCACTATTAACAGTAAGAGGATGCCATGTGCCAAAGCGTTCCTAACAGCTGATGGCCGATAGCTACTCAGCAATGCGTTGCGGACTTCTTGAATTCCTTCAGGTGTTTGTTGAGTTCTTGGACGACCAGTAGTCTTGTTATTAAGGCAATTAGCGGTTTCCTTAAATATTAAGACCCACCTCAGAACTGTTTTGTCCTCCGATTGGAACATTATCACGGGGATGCAACTCAATATGGCGACGAAACTTTCGTTGCACAGTAATAGACGATTCTCCACTTTTAAAATAAGTTTCAACGGTGAATGCATCAAGAAGCCATTGTTAAAAATGACCGTTTGTCTGCTTCATCTCTGACGTCATATATTTTTTCACACGTATTCAGTTTCTGTGCACTACGTCAGTGAAATCTAGCTATGCCAGACCCTGTAGTATCCACTATTTCTGTAAGTCTATTCAAAATAGGGTTTTACCTAGAAAAAAAAGGCAGCCAGGACAGGTACTGGCATCTGTACCTCAAATGCTGTAGTGGCCTAGAAATGTAAAGGCACTAACACTTCACATGCCTTTGGACAATATGCGTTTGGTTTCTAGGGTGTACGACCTTGACCGAAATGTGATCTTCCACGAGACTTGGTAGTTGTTTCGGGGTTAATGTGTGGTTGATCATTTTCTTGCATCATTCATATCTGAGGCATGGCCAGGCGATGTCGTGCTTTCATTGTGCTTATGGATTGTGCTGTAATTTTCTGTATATTATTGTAATAAGAACGACTGATTGTTTAGCTATGATTTCTACCCGTGCCCACTTCATGTGGTGTAAGTTTTGTGCAGTGTGAAATACGTTGTGCTGTAGTTTTTGAATTACTATGTGTAGTGGACACAAAAAAGAACAAATATATCTATACTACAAGAGCTTAATATTGAAGAAGGCTGGCTAGTAAAGAGGATTAAAGAGAGAAAACTTAAATATTTTGGCCACATTAAACGTCATGATAATTTAGAGAAGACCGTATTGGAAGGATACATAATGGGAAAAAGAAAAAGAGGAAGACCGAAACGAAGATGGCTGCAAGACATCGTTGATGATCTGGAAATGGATGCAGCAGCAGCAGGCCATCTTGCTCACAACCGAGAGGCCTACAGGAGTGCTGTTTGGGAGGCAAAGTTCCGCAAGGGACATGCAAAGGAATGAATGGATGAATGAATGAGTGATATAATTTATGTTGAAGGTTAAGTTCTGTTAATAGTAAAGGATGTAATGATACAGGTATTTTAGTAGTAAGTGACTGCTTATTAAAAAAAATGTGTGTGTGTATATATATATATATATATATATATATATATATATATATATATATATATATATATATGATTTAATTGTCAGCTTTATTCATATTGGATTGGCATTGCATGCATGATTTTATTTATGCTATTCTATATACTCGTATATTGACTGTGTGCCTGAATTAACATTGATTTTAATCATGTGTGACGTGTATAGCTATGGCTGCCAAGGATTAAGTGCGACTGTACAAATTTTGGTTACATTAATATTTGTCATATGCTTCTATGGCTGCTAAAGATTAAGTGCAGTTATACACGTATTCTTATTGAGGCCTTATGTAAGGACCCAATGAGTTGTCTAGGACATATGTCCGTTGAGTTCCTCGTATTAATATTGCAGGCCAGGGAATGTTCATCATTATCTGTTATTATGCTTGAAGTATTATGCATTGCATCTTCATCTTCATTGATTTTTTACCATGGTTTATCCTTTCCACTGATTATTGTTGTCTTATCGTCACGTAGATTTTCAGAGCCGGTTGTGTTGTTGTTGTTGAGGTTAATTGTGAGATTAAAATGATGTATTATTGATTACAGAATTTTTAATTTGTATTGCATATGTCATGTGTACTGCTGTATTGCATATTCCATATGTATTGTTGTATTGAATGTCAGATGCTTGAGCAATATTATTAACAATTGACATACAATAGACCACAGAAGGGGGATCCTGTGTAGGTTGTTTAATAAGAGCGATAGAATATGTTCTCTAAGTACTGTAGTACATAACAATGTGATTGTTTGGTCTATTATCCATTTTTCCATAATTGATTTCCTCCCAATGAACATCTATCTTGTAAGTTTTAACCCTTCAGTCAATCTGTCAAGTGCCGTGCCGAGTGGCGTAGACGATCATTTCTCTCCACAATTCCCTGTTTTTAGACATGATTATGAGATCCGGCGGCGACTTTCTTCCTAGCCACACTGACAGCCCTTACAGTAACTTTTCTCTCTGTCTTCCTCTGTCTCTTCTTCTCTCAGTTTTTCCAGTTGCCACAGTATGTTCTAATTTTCTTCTTCTCAAAAAATGTCCTATAAATCTCGCTTGTCTGCCTCTGATCTCTGCTGTAATTTGCTTTTTTTAACTGCAGCCTCTCTTAAGACTTCTTCCTTGGTTTTCTTAGCTGTCCATGGTACCTTCAACATCCTTCTTATGAACCACATTTCCATGGCCTCCATTTCTCGCTGCACTCTTTATTCATGGACCATGCTTCACACCCATAAAACAAAATTGACTCGATGTAACATTTAAGTACTCGGAATCTTGTTTCCATTGATATGGATCTGTTGCACAAGGTGTTTCTCATTTTCTGGAATGCTGACTTGGCCCGAGCATGTCTGCTTTTTATTTCGTTGTGACATTTCCAATCAGCTGTTATAATCGTTCCTAAATACTTGAATCTGTCGACTCTTTTAAGCCCTACGGCATCCAAATGCCACGAGACCGTTTTAGACAGGCTTTTATTATATATACTATGCAATCTGCTGTACTGTGCAGGGCACGTCGCAGTGCATGGCAATGATGTGACAGACAGACTTGGTGGACAGACTAAAACAAATGGCAGTCTGACAATGGACAAAGGTGATAATACACTAAATGTAGATCTTCACTGGTTGCTTTATCTCCTCAAGCTGGAAGCCTACGGACTGGGCTATTAAAGTGCTTGTTCATTACATCTGTCCATCTCACATGGTCTAAGGAATAGATCAAAAGGAGATAAGACATGGGGATAAAAAAAAAACAAGACAAGACAAGATCTACAGTTTTGTGGAAAATATGGTCTCACTAACAACATTAAAATCAGAATATGTGGTCTCACTACAAAATTAAAGTTAGAATATATCGTCTCACTAGCAACATTAAAGTAAGGAAATATAGTCTCAATAACAACATTAAAGTCAGAAAATATCTGATTAACAACATTACAGTCATAGAATATGGTCTGATGAACACCATTAAAGTCAGAAAATATGGTCTGAATAAAACCACTAAAGCCAGAAAATATGGGTTGATTAACATCATTAAAGTCAGAAAATATGGTCTCATCAACATTATTTAAGAAGGAAATTATGGTCTTAACATCATTAAAGCCAATTTTAAGAATGAAGATAGAGCAAGTATAATACAAAAATGAAAAAAAAGTTTCACAATTCGTTTTCAGGGAAATAGCTGCAGCATTCCGTTTCCATTAATTCTAATCCACGTGACTATGAGAATACATACCAGAGGAAAAAGAAAGAACCAAGATCATTGAAGAAATATGTACATGAGAAGCAAGAAGGAACCAAATGACTGAAGAAATATGTGCCAGAGAACGAATAGAGAATCAAATGATTGAAGAAATATATGCCAGAGAACCAATAGAGAATCAAATGATTGAAGAATATACCAGAGAACCAATAATGAAGCAAATGATTGAAGAAATATATGCCAGAGAACCAACAAAGAATCGAAATATATGACAGAGAGCCAAAAAAGAATCGAAATATATGCTAGAGAACCAATAAAGAATCAAATTATTGAAGAAATATATGCCAGAGAACCAACAGCGAATCAAATGATTGAATAAAATATATGCCAGAGAACCAATAGAAAATCAAATGATTGAAGAAATGTATACAAGAGCAGTAAGAAGCAGAAAGAAATGAGTCCGACATAAGAGAAGCATCCTGCTAGGCAGAGAAACAAAAATAAAAGACAACAAACGCCATCTAGTGACAGTATTTGGTCAAGGGTATCTAACCCTTGATATAATTCTAAATTATGATGTTAGAGCTGTGCCAGTATGTGACCATCCTGTGTTGTCCTGTAAAGTGTGTATCATTGCAGAGAAGGTTTCCTCGACTTCTGTCTGTATATCAGTAACTGTAGACAGCACAACTGACAACCGGAGGCATACAAGCAGAAGCAACATAAGTCAGCTTGGAAGATTACATTCGTTTATTTAGTTACTGTGCTCGGTTATAAAGCAGAATCTGCCTTCACATCAATATTCCAGTGAAACAAAACATTGCAAAAGTAACAAAGAACAAATACAAATACAGAAAATTAAACAAAAGCAAAACTCAAACATCATCTCATATTCTGCTCTGCCTTTAATTAAATCTAGGAGTTCAGTTCCTCCAATATTTCACATTTAATACACGAGGTATGGAATATTTCACATTTAATACACGAGGTATGGAATATTTCACATTTAATACACGAGGTATGGAATATTTCACATTTAATACACCACGTATGGAATATTTCACATTTAATACACGAGATACAATGTTGTTGCATAGATCAACTATCATTGACTGTTTTATATCTAATAAATGCCACACTTTTGATTGCTTTGAGAGTAAAAACAGAAACAGTTTCTGGTATGAAACATATTTCAGACATGATAAAATGTATATATAAATAAATAAAACAGCACTGTAGCGTGTAACGGACATTAGCTAGAAACTATCGAAGAATTCTCCATCTAGAATGTTACATCTGGATACACAAACATATCAAAATAAGTAAAATAATGAAATGTTCACATGTGAAAATAATAACCCTTAAATATCCCGTTAAGAACTACTGCAGCATTAACTTTTAACTTTTATAAATGTTGTAATCTTCATTAAAAATACTAAGTTTACTTTTACTCCAGTAATTGAATTTTTAACCTCTGTAAGGTGACTGTTCATGTGGATTTAGTTTCTTAGTTGTAGGTGCTCAAAACAGAAGTAAAAATTAGGGCAGCAGGTGTTTCGACATGGGCACAGTAATCTCATCCTCCAGGTGATTCTGGGAAGTTCTGAGTCAAGTTATGATCTTGTGTTCACTTATAAAACAGTTCAGGCAAAAACCATCCAATATAACTGTGCATCTGTTCGAAATGTTCTATATTCATTCATGGACGCTCAGATATCCTAATTTCGATCATCCTGATCCTAGTGCTTTCTGAATTTCACAGCCGCTGGAGGTACTCTTGCAACGATCACATGATTTTGGACATAGAGTGAACGCAACATCCTTCAGCTTTGTGTCGTTACAGGCGCCAGCTCTTGCCATAAGATCACAGCCATTTTCTATGTCCATGCAGATGTCCTTGCCCTTGTCACAGAAATTGCATGTCTTGGGGCAGAAGCTTTTCATCTTCTTAAACTCAAACTCACAGAAGCCTTTGTCTTTCAAAACACCGCAGTTTTCTCTCAGGTCAGAGCAAATAGGGCCAGATGAAGACACAGAACTTGCTTCTCTAAGAGAATAGCCTTGAGCTTCTTTGGTGATGGACGAACAAAGGACGAGGGGGTCTACGTTGAACTTATCATCTGTCTGACACCAACATTCACACTTATCCGATCCTTTGTGCGGTTTCGAAAAGACAAAACCATTGAATGGGCATTGCTTAGATGGACACATTGCTTTTGCAGCGCAGTCGTACATGATGTTTGCCATTTTTATATCTTTGAAAGATAAACCCTTTACCTTACCAATTACCGTTTGATATGCAGAATCAAGTGTTGTTATGATTCCTTGACTTTCATAGTGCATGATACTTGAATAGTCATATTCAATGCCGTACATGGTGACCGTTTCTTGTGCCATTTTACCGAAGTTAATCATAGACTGAAGTGGCACTTTGTCCATGTTAATGCTGACGTACTTATCTCTGTCTGGACGCATATGCTCATGAATAAAACCTATAGTATGGCCAAGCATATGGAGTACCATTTCCTTTGACAGACATGATGGATTCAATGATATTTGTTGCACGCCTCCTTGATTCATCCCCAGATATGACCAGCAGCTATTTCCAAGCATGAACTGGACACGATTTTCTGCTGTGTTGCTTTCTTGGAAGCTTAGACAAGTGTAATCTGACCAGGTATTCATGGCTGACGCCAGTACATCATTATACTTGGCCACATCCTTCATCGTTTCATAATACACAACACCTCCCGGCCATCTGCTTCTGAGGTCACTGAGAGCTTTCCTCTTGCCCTGCTTGTCTTTAGACTTGACGTAAACACCTTTATACTGATCCGGACTCAGAACCAGATCAAGTTCAGTCTTCAGCATGACCCTGCGGTCCGGGGTGACATAAAAGAAATCCAGAGAATTGATTCCAGCAGCATTGATGATCACTGTATCGATCGAGGCGTTGATTGCGAGAACCTGGTAATAGAGAGACGTTTGTAGTTTTGTATGAATGAATGATTGCAACACATTTCCATTGAACAGAGTATACTAAATTTGACATTTTTATTCACACAACCCGTCTTAGGAAGATTTTGAATATTTTTTAGTCCCGAAGGGACTCCAGCAACATTGCTAAAACAGCTTCGCGAAAGATACGGGAAATACAGGAAATGGGATCCGACCATAAATAACCTGCCAAAAAACTGTGTAAGCTGAGATGAACAGTATGCAATACCATATGAGGG
This sequence comes from Achatina immaculata, assembly GCA_009760885.1. Lineage (NCBI taxonomy): Eukaryota > Metazoa > Mollusca > Gastropoda > Stylommatophora > Achatinidae > Lissachatina > Lissachatina immaculata. The sequence goes on along the minus strand of CM019703.1, from coordinate 4,918,572 downwards.
CCTGGCTACAGATCATAAGAACTAGGGAGGATCTGTCATAGCTCTGTAAGATGCCACCAGGTTAATTTGAGTTATAGAACGTGGCTGAACGGGTGGATGGATCTCTAAGTCTTCTTCTTCTTTTTCTTTTTCTTCTTCTTCTTCTTCTTCTTGGTACGCATTGTCTGCCTATATCTGCAGTCCTGTATCTTGGATAAATTTCACTGTTTTTTTAATTCATGTATGGAACCGTAGAGCTTATCTTTTTTGGTGGTTTCACTGGGCCAGTAATTACTTCTCAGTGTCTCGCAGCTGGTGCAATTTCTGAGGATATGTAACACAGTTTGGGGCACAAGGGCACATTTACAAATAGTAGTAGTATCAATCTTAAACGTATACATATGACTTCGGAGCCGGCTGTGTCCTGTTCGGAGACGGAAAATGGTGACTTGTTCCTTTCTGTTTAGCATGTGATAATCATCATGTGGTGGTGTTTGTGGCTTCCTGTAGGTTTTTATCATGCTTTTCTTCTGATTATGGGTGACTGGTATGTCTGATTGCTCTATTTCAGTGCCCTCTTTGGCCAGATGGTCAGCTTTCTCAGTGCCTGGTATCCCACAGTGGGAGGGAATCCATTGCAAGGTGACTCTGTGTTGTAAGCCAATTTTTGACAAATCGTCCTTAAGATCTGGTAGTTTGTTGCACTGAAGAGCTTCCAGTACTAATCTTGCATCTGTGAGAATTACTAGAGGACATGTATCAATTCTGGAGTCTGATAGTTTTTCAACTGCAGCAATAATTGCCCTAACTTCTGCATCAAAGTTGTTGCAGTATTTTCCAGTGGGTATGGAAATCTTGTCAGTGGTGTTGTTTAGATATTCAATATGTGCTCCTGTCCCTCCATTCTTTATGGCATTATGTGCAGATCCGTCTATATACACACGTATCCAGGTGTCACATGGATATTTGTCATCTAGCAAACTAAATGTGGCTGTTGATCTTACAAGACTGCTTTGCATCTCACCATTCTGCACACCTTTCACTTCAGTCTGAATAGTTATTTGTGTATAATCTGCTTTTTTCCATGGTGTATGCTCTGGTACAGATGATAATGGAGCGGCTACAGCTGGAAGGTCAGATATCAGCTTACGCATATGCTTGGCCTGATGAATGAAGCTGCTTTTTTAAGCCGTCTTAGTGCCAAGTTATTGAATCTCTCCTTCAGGGGCTGGCTTACAGAGCTGAGGATTTTCTCTCACAAGGTCATGACCTTTGTGTCTCTAGGTTCTTTTAGCGCTTGAACTGTTTTCTGCATTTCTACTACTGGTGTGGACCTCATGGCACCTGTGATAATCCGTAGTGACTGATTGTGTACCTTGTCTAGATTATGCAGCGTAGTGTTTGATGCTGTGCACCAAGCTGTTGAGCCATATTCTAAATGTAGTAGAATACTTTGCTGATATACATTCTTGAGGATTCTTTCACTAGCTCCCCATGTGGTTCCACTCAATTTTCTTAATATGGCTAGTTTTCTTCCGGCTTTTGCTTTTGCGTTGCTGATTTTTTGCTTCCAGGGATCTCTAAGTGATGCTGTATGTTTTTATATGACACTGTCGACATATTTAGTCTAAGACTGTTTCTTTACGATTCTGCGTTTCTCGTTTTTTTTTTTTAATTAATGTGATTCACATCTGACAGTGACCGAAACGAAAACACTGTCGTTCTAAAATGAATCAACGAAAAAGGTGGACATAAAGTTTACTCATTACCTTATTCATTACCTTACTCATTACCGTATTTACAGAAGGTAATATTTCGCCATTTCCCTTCCTTAACTAGCCAGTATAAAAAGAGGGGGAAAGACGGGAAAATACTAATTAAGTAAAGGAATAAGCTAAAATATAAGCACTTTATAGCATATAATGTGGAGGAAGAGCAGGCATAGCGAGAAGCTAGCACACTAGCGTATTAATGAAGTAAAAAGAATTATATCACGAGCACCACACAACCAAAGAAACTTTATTAATATCTTTGTTAGTTTTCTAATAAGTCTGGACTAAGTTTTCATTTTCTTAGTTATGTCGCGCTGCTAGATGGTGATCATGCTGTACCCTCTGTATGATATTTGGTATCTTCGATCAGTTCTCCTATCTTGCTGTTCAATGGGCCCGCTTGCTGTCCACAGTCGAGGCTGGAGCGATGTGCTATAACACACTTCGTGTCGATGAAGAATTGATTACTGTTGCATGATTGTTTCAAAATGAGCTTCTTGGTAGGCTCCAAGGACACGAGGATCACTTCCAGTCTTGCCAAGCTATGGTGGCTGTAGGTGTGCATCAGCCCGTTTATGTCAGCACAACTAGCTTGAGCTATCACTCAATCACAGTCATAATCTCTTCTACAAGAGTTTGAATAAAATGCTTAAATGAAACTAGAGTTACCATCTGTTCTATAGGAGGTTGGATAAAATGTTTGTCTCAGACTAGAGTTAGGATTTGTTTTGAAGGAGACTGTATAAAATTGTTGTCCCAGACTAGACTCGATCCTTATGACTCTGTATAAAAATGCTTATTTCAAACGAGCCATACTAAATAATCAGCTTCCATTCGGCAATACATGATCAATAATTTAATAGAAATCAAATACATATTTATTAGCAGCTATATCACTAAATGTAGCTAGCATGAAAATATCTCTTCTCGGTGCTCTCTCAGCTTTCTTATGTGAATGACGTGTGTTATATAAAAGCGTGATTCTGATTCGTGGCTTGTTTCACCACAAAGGGTTTATGAAGCCCTCTGAAGGAAAGAATGGCACACAGATTCAAGAAGGCTTGTCAGACACGCTACGTCTGATTAAAAACTGCATCTACGTTTGACTACGTCAAAGGGACAACATATGTTAGCGCTGAAAAAACATCATTTGAGAGAGCAGGAATACGTCAGTTTAAGCATTAAAATTTAGTTACATATAAAGCAACTTATCTTGTACAAAGTGGAGAAACACTTACATGAAACATGAACAGGAAAATGGAAGCAACAATCGTCAGGCCTGGTATACCACGGTACATAATCAGGAATAGCTCCATCTTCAAAGCAAATATACGAGACTTCGGCAACTGCACTATTCGTTCCGGCAAATTGAATGAATCCTTTCTTAGATAAGCGTGAATAAGATTCATCAAATTATCATACTTTTACTGTTGTAATGTCTTTTGATGTTTCAGTTCCAGCCATTCCTTTCTTGGTGCCATACGCAAATATGACGTCAGCGTTGTTCATAGTAACAACAAAAATGGCCACCTCTCGTTGTATCCGCAGCTTCTTTATATTCATTTCAAATGAGAATTTTTCAAGTATAATGTCTATGGCATTTGAAATAAATGTATTCATGTTATATATTAACTCACCATATGTTCCCATAGACTTTAAGATGGTTAATTTTCTTCTTGATCAACAAAGTGCCTACACAAAGTATCCTTGATTTTTTATGCCTTTGGGATAGTAGAGTCAAACATGAACATTGGGCAAAAAAGATTGTCCTCCGAGGGAATACATGGTGGTTGGAGGGTAAAATATAATCAATGAACCTTTGGGAGCATGAGTAGAACCATACTGCCAGTACTATATATAAAGCTACTTATGATGAAACAATCTGTAAAGGCTATGATTAAAGACGGTTCGTGAATTGAATACATAGTGCATAAGTTACCTGGACTTACCATGGAAAAACTGTAGGCAGGAATTGTCGACGGTCCAAAGATAAACTTATAAACTTATAAATGACCCATATTTCATAGCATCAGTGAATGAAATCGAATTATGTGCCTTCGTCGTCGTATATTCTTGTTCTGAAAAGGGTTCTTGGCAACAAGAAGGCAGACAACTACACATAATTAGTAGAGAATATGCTCTTTCATTTCAACAGCCTTGGTTGTAACATGGATGTATCTGCACAGCCAAAGAGATCGCTTTCCAGAGAACCTTGATGACTTAAGCGAAGATTTCACCAAGACATAAAAACAATGGAAGCCAGATACCAACAATATATATATATATATATATATATATATATATATATATATATATATATATATATATATATATATATATATACAAAGACTGGAATCTGGAACATAAGAACGATGGTAACACCAACAAAAACTACTCAGGTCATCAAAGAAACAGAGAGATACCATCTAGACATACTGGGCATAAGCGAAATGCGATGGCCAGATGCAGGTAAAAGATCGGCGGAAAACGGTAAGATAATAATATATTCAGGCAGAAATGATGGTAAAATCCGGGAAGGGGTGGGCATTATTATGTCAAATGTAGCTGCAAAGAGCCTTGTAGAATGGGAACCGGTGAACAGTCTTATAATAAGAGCACGATACAACCTGCGACACGGAAGAATGACAATAATACAGTGTTATGCACCCAAAATGATGCAGATGATTTTGTGAAAGACGACTTCTATCACCAACTACAACAAATCATCAACAAAGTCCCTAAACACGACATCCTAATTGCTATGGGGGACTTCAATGCTAAGGTAGGGAAGGATAATACCGACGTTGAAAAAGTGATGGGGAAAGAAGGAATTGTTAATCAGAACAGAGAAAGATTAATTGAAGTATGTCTAACAGAGGGCATGGTCATTTGGAGGCACAATATTCCTACACAAAGAGATACATAAAACAACGTGGATATCTCCAGATGATAGAACTAGAAACTAGATAAATCAACTTTGTATTAGAAAGCAATACAGAACATCTCTCATGGATGTAAGGGCTTATAGGGGTGCAGATGTCAACAGTGATCACAACCTGTGCATAGGGAAAATAAAACTAAAATTGAAAAGTCAACACAAGAAATCAGTACACAGAAAGATAAACAGCCACAGCCTACAAGAAGAAAATACTAACATTAATTTCATTCAGGAATTGCCAATCATTCCAAAACACCCAGTGAAGTTGAGGAGATAGGTATAGATGAGTTATGGAATTCTTACAGCACAGCCATAATCACAACAGCAAAAGTAAGCGCCGGACTGGAAAAACCAAATAGAAAAGCATTTATATCAGATAAAACATTGAAGTATATACATGAAAGGACATATTAAACGTCGTGATAATTTAGAGAAGACCGTACTGGAAGGATACATAATGGGGAAAAGAAAAAGAGGAAGACCAAAACCAAGATGGCTGCAAGACATCGTTGACGATCTGGAAATGGATGCAACAGCAGCAGGTCACCTTGCTCACAACCGAGAGGCCTACAGGAGTGTTGTTTGGGAGGCAAAGTTCCGCAAGGGACATGCAAATGAATGAATGATATACATGAAAGACGAGTAGTCAAATTAGACATGCTGAATGCAAAAACAGATCATGAAAGAGATTTGGCAAAAGCAATATACCAAGAAATAGAGAAAAAAGTAAAAAGTTCAGCTAGAAGGGATAAAAGAGAATACATAGACAATATGACGAAAGAGGCAGAAAAAGCAGCAAAAACAGGAGACAGTAAAACTTTATATAACATACAAAAGAGGCTAACAGGTACTATTGCATCTAAAGAAAGACCAATCCTTAGTAAAACTGGAACACTATTAACATCAAATAAAGACCAAAAGCAAAGATGGGCTGAATACTTCCAAGAAATACTTAATCGACCACACCCTAAAGAATTGTTAAACCTTGAAACTGATTTACCAGCCCCACAACTAAATGTCAATCTAGATGAAATTAAATTGCATGAAATTGAAACAGCAGTGAATTTAATGGCTAACAACAAAGCTGCAGGTGAAGATGAAATAACAGCCGAAATGCTAAAAGCTATCAGTAGTGACAACATGAGACAACTACAGAGAATGTTTAACAAGATTTGGAAAGAAGAAAAGGTCCCTTCTAATTGGAAGAAAGGAATCATTGTTAAAATACCAAAAAAGGGGCAACCTTAGTGACTGTAACAACTGGAGAGGAGTAACCTTAATATCATTTGTGTCAAAAGTATTTTGCAAGGTCATTTTGAATAGACTCAATGATATAGTGGATACTGCAGTGAGAGAAGAACAAGCAGGATTTCGAAAAGGGAGAAGCTGTCTCGACCAGATCTTTACTCTTAGAATAATACTTGAAGAACATATTGAAAAACAGAAACCATTAATACTGAACTTCATAGATTTTAAAAAGGCATTTGATAGCATACACAGAGATTCATTATGGAGAATTGTATGTCTATATGGAATACCATCTAAAATTGTCAACATCATCAAGGACTTATACAATGGATTTGTTTGTGCAGTCAAGACAGAAGAAGGGATGGGTGAATGGTTCGAGATTAAAACAGGCGTGAAACAAGGATGTATACTGTCTCCTTTACTTTTTGGGATTACAATAGACTTCATAATGAAAAAATGCTGCACAGGTAACACAGGTATTGACTGGGTACATGGGACCCAACTAGAAGATCTTGATTTTGCTGATGACATAACTCTTATCAGTAATAATGTGAATTCCATGCAAGAAAAAACAGATAGCCTGTCTTCACTGGCTAGCAAAATAGGACTTGAAATTAACACGGACAAAACAAACATAATGAAAATTCCTCTCAATCAAAATGGAAATATACACATAGAAGGGACAGATATTGAAGAAGTCAATCAATTTGCATACTTTGGCAGCTACATAGACCAGGATGGTGACACTAGAAAGGAAGTTAGGATCAGAATTGCAAAAGCAGCATCAATCTTCAAGAATCTTGAGAACATATGGAATTCAAAAGTTATAAGCACAAAAACCAATTTAAGACTATTCAATTCAAGTGTAATATCCACCCTCATTTATGCATGCGAAAGCTGGAAAACAACTAAAGAAATAGAAAAGAAATTAGACTCTTTTGAAAACAAATGCCTAAGGAAAATACTCGGCATCAAGTGGAATGAATTCAAGAACAATGCAGAGATAAGACAGATGAGCAAATAACAACCAGTCTCATGTGTGATCAGGAAAAGGAGATGGACATATGTTGGTCACTTGATGAGAAGAAATGATCAGAGAATCCCAAAACAAGCTATCAAGTGGAACACAACAGGCCAAAGAAAAAGAGGCAGACCGCGTGAAACTCTGAAGAGGACATTATTAAGAGAGGCCAAATTAACAGGCACAAAATCCCTTGATGAGGTTGAAAGACTCGCCGAAGACAGGAAAAATTGGCGAACTACTTTGCGAGCCCTATGTGACGTTTAACGGCACGGGAAGAATATAAGATATATATATATATATATATATATATATATATATATATATATATGCTGTATAGATTGCATCTCCCTGGTTTCACCTGCTGGTGTATGACAGTAAACAGTATTAAGAGTCCGCGAATGACTTCTATGATTTGATGTAATCTTAAAGTCTGCATCCCTACAGAAATGTGTCCAGAAGTGGAGCTGGAAGAAAGCAGGGCAATTGGGGGGGGGGGGGGGCGTTGAGGTAAAACACAGCAACAGAAGGAGACTATAACACATCCCGTTCCTAGCACTTGTCAATCTGATATTGAGAAACTTGTCTCCCTACATGAAACTCATCCATCACATTAAAAGTTGAGAAAATAAAGCAGTAGGTGAGTTATGTACCCCTTCATATTGTTAAACTTGTTTGCTTGCTGAAGTTTTTAGCTGTGTAACGTCTACCCCGGTTCAGTATGCCATCGAACGAACAGAACATAACCGGGGTAGGGGGAAAGAGAACAGAACATAACGGGGGTAGGGGAAAGAGAACAGAACATAACGAGGGTAGGGGAAAGAGAACAGAACATAACGGGGGTAGGGGAAAGAGAACAGAACATAACGGGGGTAGGGGAAAGAGAACAGAACATAACGGGTATAGGGGAAAGAGAATAGAACATAACGGGGGTGGGGGGAAAGAGAACAGAACATAATGGGGATGGGGGGAAAGAGTACAGAACATAACGGGGGTAGGGGAAAGAGAACAGAACATAACGGGGGTGGGGGGAAGAGAACAGAACATAAGGGGGGTGGGGGGAAGAGAACAGAACATAATGGGGGTGGGGGGAAAGAACAGAACATAATGGGAGTGGGGGTAAAGAGAACAGAACATAACGTGGGTGAAGGGAAAGAACCGAACATAATGGGAGTGGGGGTAAAGAGAACAGAACATAACGGGGTTGGGGGGAAAGAACAGAACATAATGGGAGTGGGGGTAAAGAGAACAGAACATAACGGAGGTGGAGGGAAAGAACAGAACATAATGGGAGTGGGGGTAAAGAGAACAGAATATAACGGGTGTAGGGGAAAGAGAACAGAACATAACGGGGGTGGGGAAAAATGGAACAGAACATAACGGGGGTGGGGGGAAAGAGAATAGAACATAACGGGGGTGGGGGGGAAAGAGAACAGACCATAACGGGGATGGGGGGAAAGAGAACAGAACATAACGGGGGTAGGGGAAAGAGAACGGAACATAACGGGGGTAGGGGGAAGAGAACAGAACATAACGGGGGTAGGGGGAAGAGAATAGAAGGGTGGGCTATGAGGATGTGGCCTTGTAGAAAAGTGGGCAGCATCCCCAACAACCCCGAGAAACACCATAGAAGCTTAGTGGATACAGTGCTTGTTAGTGGATACAGTGCTTGTTAGTGGATACAGTGCTTGTTAGTGGATACAGCGCTTGTTAGTGGACACAGCGCTTGTTAGTGGATACAGTGCTTGTTAGTGGATACAGCGCTTGTTAGTGGATACAGCGCTTGTTAGTGGATACAGCGCTTATTAATTTATACAGTGCTTGTTAGTGCATGCAGTGCTTGTTAGTGGATACTTTTTCAGGTGTTGTCGCTTTAACTCTTTTCATATGTTTAATGGCATCTAAGACTTCCTCTTCAGTTATTGCTGGACCATCACAGTTGTTTATATTTCTGGAATCTTTTCGATGATGATCTCCAGTTTGCCTGCACTATTCAACAAGTCGTTCTCCTTTAGAATGTCTGCATTTGCTTTTTATCTCTTTGTCACTCATGTCATATTTTTTAACTAGTGTATTCTTTTATCTGCCAGCTACTATGCTATTGGTGTCATCTATTTCCTCTTTGCTGTTTCTTTTTCCTCAGGTATTAAGTTCCTGTCTGATGGACGTGAATGTTAGGATATGTTTATATACGATAATACTGGTTAGTGTGTCGGGGACACACACATGTACGACTATGACCGTACGATGAAAGGAAAAGCAGGAGAAATTATCACCAGAAATAACAAAATCCCGTTAAATTTCAAATTACTAACAACATAACTGAAAATACATTTCATAATAACACGCAGGCAACAGAAAGTAACTAATAACACACAGGCAACAGAAAGTACGAGACTGCATCTGTCCAGTACGAGACTTCTGAGAAACTTGTGTCCCTACATGAAACTCATCTGTCCAGTACTAGAATGCATCTATCCAGTGCGAGACTGCATCTTCTCAATACGAGACTGCATCTGTCCAGTACGAGACTGCATCTTCTCAATACGAGACTGCATCTGTCCAGTACGAGACTGCATCTTCTCAATACGAGAGTGCATCTGTCCAGTACGAGACTGCATCTTCTCAATACGAGACTGCATCTTCTCAATACGAGACTGCATCTGTCCAGTACGAGACTGCATCTGCCCAGTACGAGACTCCGTCTTTCCATTACGAGACTGCGTTTGTCCAGTACGAGACTGCGTCTGTCCAGTACGAGACTGCATCTGTACAGTGCGAGAATGCGTCTGTCCAGTACGAGACTGCGTCTGTCCAGTACGAGACTGCATCTGTACAGTGCGAGAATGCGTCTGTCCAGTACGAAAGCTCAGACTCTGCTATCACTAGGAACAGAATGAGAAGTCCAGTCCTGTATCACTAATGACAGACTGAGAAGTCCAGTCTTGTATCACTAATGACAGACTGAGAAGTCCAGTCTTGTATCACTAATGACAGACTGAGAAGTCCAGTCTTGTATCACTAATGACAGACAGAGAAGTCCAGTCTTGTATCACTAATGACAGACTGAGAAGTCCAGTCTTGTATCACTAATGACAGACTGAGAAGTCCAGTCTTGCACTCTCAAAATACCCGGTCAAACCTTCCCAGTTTTCTCGTGTGAAATATTTCTGTGCGAAGTATTTCTCGTGTGATACATTTCTGTGAGACGTATTTCTCATGTGACATAGTCCTGTACGAAGTATTTCTCGTGTGACACATTTCTGAACGAAATATTTCTCATGTGAAACATTTACGTATGAAGTATTTCTCAAGTTAAACATTTCTGCACAAAGTATTTCTCGTGTGAAATATTCCTGTACGAAGTATTTATTGTGTATAACACTTCTGTACTAAATATTTCTCATGTTTCACATTTCTGCACGAAGTATTTCTCGTGTGAAACATTTCTATACGAAGTATTTCTCGTGTGAAACATTCCTGTACAATGTATTTCTCATGTGAAACAATCCTTTACGATGTATCTGAGAATAGTAACTCAAGAGCGATAAAAGAAATACATTTTAAGTACAGTTCTATGTTAGAAGAACTATGTTGGAAGAACTATGTTAGAAGAACTATGTTAGAAGAACTATGTTGGAAGAACTATGTTAGAAGAACTGTACTGAAAATGTATTTTTGTTGATGTATATGTTTGCGTGCATGTACATGCGCCATTTTATTACGTTAATTACCTCTCCTCTAATACTACGAATGTAATAATTACGTTTGCACTCTTTTTTCCTAATGTAACTTGTATACTTATATTAAATCTAGTGTATGGGAAGAATGAAAAATGGAGTGATAAAAGGCAAGAATATAAAAAGGGCATGCATGCCCAATTCTTTACCCTTTAAAACTAAAGATCATTCGTTTACTCACCTAGTATGTCAAAAACTGTAAACAGCCGCTCAATTTAGTTACTTAGCTAACATGGGTGGGCTGTATGTCTTGTCCAACTGAGCTTCATTACCCATCTGATATGGGTAGGGCTGTATAACATGTCCATCTCAGCTTCGTTACTTAGATAATATAGATAGAGCTGTATACCTTGTCCAGCTCAGCTTCATTACTTAGCAGAGATATGTAGGGTTGTATAGTTTGTCCAGCTCAGCTTCATTACTTAGCAGAGATATGTAGGGTTGTATAGTTTGTCCAGCTTAGCTTCATTACTTAGGTGACACGTGCAGGGTGTGTCCAGCTCAGTTTCGTTACTTAACTAATATTGATAGGGCTGTATAACTTGTCCAGCTCAGCTTCTTTACTTAACTAATATGGGTATGGCTGTATAACTTGTCCAGCTCAGCTTCGTTGCTTAACTAATATGGGTATGGCTGTATAACTTGTCCAGCTCAGCTTCGTTACTTAACTAATATGGGTATGGCTGTATAACTTGTCCAGCTCAGCTTCGTTGCTTAACTAATATGGGTATGGCTGTATAACTTGTCCAGCTCAGCTTCTTTACTTAACTAATATGGGTAGGGCTGTATAACTTGTCCAGCTCAGCTTCTTTATGTGGCTAATATGGATACGGATGTAAATCTTCTATAGCTAAGCTTTGTTACTTATCTAGTATGGGTACGGTTGTATTCCTCGCACAACTCAACCTCGTTACTTAGTTAAATGGGTAGAGTTGTATTCCTCGCACAGCTCAAATTCGTTACTTAGTTATATGGGTAGGGATGTATTCCTCGTACAGCTCAAATTCGTTACTTAGTTATATGGGTAGGGATGTATTCCTCGCACAGCTCAATCTGGTTACTTAGTTATAAGGGTAGGGATGTATTCCTTGCACAGCTCAACTTCGTTACCAAGCCAATATGCGTAATTTTGTATACCATGTCCAGCTCAGCTTCGCTACGCAGCTAATAAAGTTAGGGTTGTGTATTTTGTTCAGCTCAGCTTTATTTCTTAGCTAACACATGTAGGGTTGTATATCTAATTTAGTTAACCTTCGCAACTGATATATGTAGGGTTTTATACCTTTTCCAGCTCATACTCGCTACTTACCTGACATGTGTATGGTTGTATACATTGTCCAGCTCAGCTTCGCTACTTACCTGACATGTGTAGAGTTGTATACCTTGTCCAGCTCACCTTCGCTACTTACCTGATATGTGAATTGTTGTATACATTTTCCAGCTCACCTTCGCTACTTACCTGATATGTGAATTGTTGTATACATTTTCCAGCTCAGCTTCGCTACTTACCTGACATGTGTAGAGTTGTATACCTTGTCCAGCTGAGCTTCTTTTTCAGTTAGTTATATATATTTAGCAGTACATTCAACAGTATAAGTCCACAGCTATACAATGTAGATATTTACTTATTTTCGAAGTTTTTTTTTTAGAAATTTTTATATCACAAATCAGCTTTCGACATACTGCTTATAGATATCGAGAGATTTATAACTTGTCTCAGGCATCCAAAAGAAAACAAAATTCTCTCTAGCCACATTCTAGTCACACACACACATATACACACATGCACACACCATGCACACACATACTCTGACGTCACCAAATGTGGTGCACTTGTAGGAGAAATGGCGGTTGAACTAGGAAAATATTTCAAAATGGTCTGAACTTAGTGTAGTCAGACACAAACTCTTTGCTCTTTCGGAAGGCTCCATCAGATTTTCCATCTAATACGCCATCGTGTGGACCCTGTATTTCCAGAAAGCAGCATTTAATCGAAATCACAATGGCTTTTCCCAGTGTTCTAACAGCAGTCTATGTGAGATTTGGTGTGATATATGTAAGCACACTTTTCAAATATGTGACATTTTTTACTTCTTTAATTTGTTCACATTTCTTGCTATAAAATTGTATAACATGCGTCATCGCCAATGTTTGGCTATACGTACGTTCCAACAAATATGCGCTCAATGAAATGATTTCGATATCGATCTTTCCATGTAAAACTAAAGGAGAAACAACATGCACATAAGAAGACTTTAGCACTAAGAGCTAATGAAAACCTACAAGGAGGCAGAACATATTCAGAAAGTCAGAAAACGATTGACTGTCCAAGAAAGATGCGATGGGCGTTTATTTTTTCTAAGTAAGATTAAGGTAAAATTCCCGCACTCATGCCATTAAGACATTTTATGGATACGATGATATCGCAGTATTTCCAAGGGATGATATGAACAGCTTTAATATGTTCGAAAACTGAACGAACGGACAAATTTTATTTTCAAAAAGTTAAAAACTGAACACACAGGACCGGCTGACATTGTGCCCTTCGCCATACAACCTTCACTCTGTCACGGGCCTGCAGCATCAGTTTATGAACACAGTCAGTATGAATGAAAACAACAAAATTATCTCGTGGCCATGTTCTCCAACAAATAAATTTGTTAGTTTTGAATGAATGTAAGAATGCAAGTTTATTTCATGTAGCTGCATAAATCAGAGCGTAGAGTATACGGACAAGAGATAAGTGTATTATATCTAATCGTTTAATTATGTCTTCATGATTATTGTGCACATTAACAAATGCTGAATGACTGTGACTGAATGAAAGCTGTATGATGAAGGGCAGAATGTTAGACGGGCCTGCGTGCCCAATTCTTAACCCTTTGAAAATAAAGTATGTTCCTTCGTTCGTACTCCACATTCTATTAAGTAATTAACATTAGTAAACTAATAGTACATTCTCTTGTTCATTAGAATGTGGTAAAATGCGGTAAAGCAGTATAAGAAATATAATAATTTCAGTCATTCTTTAAACTAATTTAGACTTTAATCATATATAGGTATACAGACCAAAGTAACATCAACATAGAAATTTCCACAGAGTTACAACAACCTGATATACTCAGATCAGAAATCAGAGAAGCTGTAAGGCTGGCACCAAGGGGTAAACATGCAGGGCAAGATGAACTAACCAACGAACTACTTAAAGCAGCGAAGGAAGTAGACGTAGCATGGCTACACAGACTATTCGGCCTAGTGTGGACCAAACAAGAATCCCCACACGACTAGAAGAATGCCATAATTACCCACTGTGGGAAAATAAAGGCAGCAAAAGAGACTGTACACAATAAAGAGGCATTACCTCATTAAACCATACATGAAAGATATTTTGTAAAATTTTAGAGAAGAGATTAAGACCAACGATAGAGCCCCAGCTGAATGAACTTCATCAAGGCTTTAGGAAAAGCAGAGGATGTACAGACGCAATATTTGCCCTCAGACAGTTGTCAGGGAAAGCGATCGAATTTAATAACCCCCTTTACTTGGCTTTTGTTGACCAGGAAAAGGCATTCGACAGAGCGGACAGGAACAAATTTTGGGAAGTCCTAAAACAATATGGGGTTACCAATCATCTAATAAATATGTGTAAGAGTCTGTACAACAACGGAAATGGTATCATCAGAGCAACAGGAGGGGGGGGGGGGCATTCTGAACCCTTTATTATTAAATCTGGCGTTCGGCAAGGTTGCATCTTATCACCGCTGCTTTTTATAACACATATCGATAACATCTGTAGAGAAGCTGGATGATAAGGACAGCAAAAAATGAAATCGAGCAAACAGAAGACGACATAACCATAAACGAACTATTATTTGCAGATGACCAAGCTCTAGTTGGCGACTCGGAAGTAGGCTTACAAGGTCACATTAATAGACTGAATGATGCATGCAAAGAACACAATATGAAAATTATCCTAGGCAAAACAGAAATCATGACCATTGCAAGAGTAGACACACCAATAACCATTACACTAGAAAACCATACTGTGAAGCAAGTAACGCATTTCAAAAACCTCGGAAGCAATTTCTCAACAAAAGGAAAAATAGAGATCGAAAACAGGTTTAAGAAAGCAAACCAACTTATCAGGCAAATGGCTCCCATACTAAACAACGAGCATGTCTCACTAGAAACCAAAAGAACTATCTATAAGACAATCTTCATACTAACTTTGTGCTACCAATGCCAGGCATGAACGCTGACAGCAAAAGACAAAAGGAAAATTACAACAACTGAAATGAGATTCTTGAGAAGAATTCTTGGAATACCAAGAATGGACAGAATCAGAAATGATGTCATTAGAAATAAAGTAGGAGTTGAACCCGTTCTGAACTGTATACAAAAACAGCAAATAAAATAGTTCGGTCATGTGTCACGACTACCAGCAGAACGTGTAGCACAGAGAGCAATGTTTTACAGACCACATTAAGGCAGAGGAAGGGGCCGCCCATGCAAACGATAGACCGATGGTATAACAGAGTCCCTAAACATTCTCAGTGTCCGAAGTCAACAGGCGAACCATCGGGAGACAGTTGCACTTTACCTCTACACCTAGCAGTAAATGAGGAAGAACAAGACAAGACAAGACATGTATACATCTTCTTCTTCTATGACGCTGGAACTGCAGACTGATGCTGTTCTTTGCAGACCATGCGGTGGAGGCTCGGTATAGCGTCAGATTGTGAGCGGATTATGGCGACTATTTTGTCACTTCCCGAAGGGAGCTAGAAAGCAAGTGACGTGCAATACTTCTTTAGTACACTCCACCGCTATGGGAAATATGAACCCCTGCCCTGTTATCTAATTTAGGCCTATTTCTGTGAGTACCACTGAAGAGGCCGACACGGTCTTCGTTACCTGTAGTTCCCCAGCCTTGAAGCTAACATGTCAACTATGGGTCACAGATTATCAAGTTGGTCACTGTTTTCGCATCCATGTACAGCTGAACATAACTCAAATTTAACTGTTTTCTCTCCCAGTCACACTTGAACATAACTCAAATTTAACTGTTTTCTCTCCCAGTCACACTTGAACATAACTCAAATTTAACTGTTTTCTCTCCCAGTCACACTTGAACATAACTCAAATTTAACTGTTTTCTCTCCCAGTCACACTTGAACATAACTCAAATTTAACTGTTTTCTCTCCCAGTCACACTTGAACATAACTCAAATTTAACTGTTTTCTCTCCCAGTCACACTTGAACATAACTCAAATTTAACTGTTTTCTCTCCCAGTCACACTTGAACATAACTCAAATTTAACTGTTTTCTCTCCCAGTCACACTTGAACATAACTCAAATTTAACTGTTTTCTCTCCCATTCACACTTGAACATAACTCAAATTTAACTGTTTTCTCTCCCATTCACACTTGAACATAACTCAAATTTCGCTTTCTTCGCTCTCATGCAAACTTCAATATACCTCAAATTTATCTTTCTTTGCTCCCATTCAAACTTCAACATAACTCAAATTTCAGTACCTCAGAAAAGACAATTAACATTTACATTGTCTTTGGCAGTAATAATAACTTGGACACAAATAGGCATTTGTTCTAAGAAAACAGTACAGTTTTCAGAGTCAAGAAATCAGAACTTAATCACGACCTTATCTTCTTCCGTCGTTCTCTATTTCGTTTTCATTGTAAAAGAATATTTTCAAATTTCCAATTATTATACTCATCAAAATATTTAAGAGCATTGCCGTAGGTATGCTTATAACATAGAAAAGTTCTGAATTATATTGTCCTTTATAATATTGTAAGGTTCTGATTTATATATTGTTTTTAGTGTTCTGATTATATTGCTGGAACTTTGAGTGATGGCGACTGCCCCGTATAATAGCACACTTTGGCCGTTGAAATGTTATAAACCTAATGCACTTTCATCTCTCTTTCTCTGAACATAATGTGCCCAGGGCACATGGGGCTTCCACAAGGATTTTCCACAAATGCCTGTCCTTTGCCTTTTTTTTCTGCTCTTGCCCAGGTGAGCCCTCTATTGCTCAACATCCTCTCTGTTGTTCTTCTCCATGTCTCTTTTGGTTTACCCTTACTTCTGTTCCCCTGTTAGTTCCATCTTAGTGCTATTTTTGGTAGTGCGTTTTCTGTCATTCAGAGCATATGTCATCGCCAGCGTCTTTCCTCAATAATTGCTGTCAGTGGCTTCATCTGCACTTTCACACAGCGTTGTTAACACGCGATGACTGCGGCGACGTTATCTTTCTCCATTCTCACTTCTTATTTATGAAAGCACTATTATGTCTTCTCTTTTGTTCATTTCAGCAGGTTACAGTACACGTGATTCTATATGATTCCCCACAAGACTGAAATCTTAACACACATCCTACATCAAACATTCTTCCCGTGCCGTTAAATGTCACATAGGGCTCTCATAGTTGTTTGCCAAATTTTCCTGTTCTCAACCAGTCTTTCAACTTCATCAAGGGATGTTATGCCCACTAAATTAGCTTCTCTTAACAATGTCCTCTTTAGAGTTTCACGAGGTCTGCCTCTTTTTCTTCGGCCTGTTGTGTTCCACTTGATAGCTTGTTTTGGTATTCTCTGATTGTTTCTTCTCATCACATGACCTACATACGTATGTCCATCTTCTTTTTCTGGTCACCCATGAGACAGGTTGTTGTTTGCTCATCTGTCTTATCTCTGTGTTGTTCTTGAATTCGTTCCACCGTATATCAAGTAATTTCCTGAGGCATTTATTTTCAAAAGAGTCTAATTTCTTGTTGTTTTCTTTAATTGATTTCCAGTTTTCACATGCATAAATGAGAGTGGATATCACATTTGAACTGAATAATCTTAACTTGGTTTTCTTGCTTCTAACTTTTAAATTCCATATATTCTCAAGATTTTTGAAGGACAATGCTGCTTTTGCAATTCTAATTCTAACTTCCTTCCTGGTGTCACTATCTTGTTCTATGTAGCTGCCAAGGTATGCAAATTGGTTTAGTTCATCAACAACTGTCCTTTCTATGCATATTTTTCCTTCTTTATTAATAGGAAGTTCCATTGTTTTTGTTTTGTCTTTGTTAATTCAAAACCTATTTTGCTAGCCAAGGAAGACAGGGAATCTGTTTTTTCCTTCATCGATTTCACATTGTCACTGATAAGAGTTATGTCATCAGCAAAATCAAGATCTTCTATTTCGGTCCCATGTACCCATGTACCCGGTTTTACCTGTACAGTGGTTCTAAGGACTGCAAACGCGCCACAAACAGCCTCTGGCAGTCAAGTCCAGCTCCTGGCCTTCCCGTGGCAGAACTGTTTAAACTGACAGGAGAAGGGGCGAGGGCGAATATCTGGCGCCTGAAAACCAGTTACTTAGGGTAGATGAGTGGCACGTTTGGTAGCTCATCTGCCGTTGTTGGCGAGATCTTCAGCTGCCGTGCGTGGAGCGGTGCTCCTCCCGGCCAATGAAGAAACTTGCAAATGAGGTTGCCGCTCAACATCACTGCGGAAAAAGTGGTAGAAAGGATAAAGCGAAGCAAACAGTCAAATCACGGCACCTCTGGTCTGGAGGTCGGCCACGTCCTGAGTGCAGTCATATCGGGTGAAATGCATGAACCAGCTTGTTTCACTGCTGGCGAGACTCTTCAAATGCCGTGCGTAGAGTGAAGCTCCTCCCGGTTAAGAAAGTAAATGCGGAAAAGAAATAAAGGTTGCTGTGCGGAGCCGATGGGAAAAGGTGGTGGAAAGTGAAGTTTAGCCGGTATGTCCAGCAGTATCGCTACGAGAGCTATACCACGGCACCTCTGCTCTAGAGGCCGCCCACGTCCGAAATACACCTACACTGGTGAAATATGCCTAAACCGGCACACACCAGGGGTGGAACTTGATGGCTAGACATGTCATGCCACCTCCGCTATAGAGGTCGGTAACGCCTGATAAACACCCATACTGGTGAATTTTGCCTAAACCGGCTCATACCAGGGGTGAATCTTGAAGGCTATGCATGTCACAGTACCTCTGCTCTAGAGGTCGGTCCCGTCCTAAACACGCCCATACTGGGATAATGCCTAAACCGGCTCAACCCAGGGGTAGAAGTCACTAGTGGCGAGGATTCGTCCTCCTGGACAAAAGCTCCATCCTGGACACAACTAGGAAGGGTAGCGGCCACGACCGCAAAATGCTGAACTCGGAGACACTGGACCAGGGAAGTCTAGATAGGCAACCACCTCTCACCCGGCGGGGATGTTTGCGTATCCTAATCACGCTGAGGTTTTCCGGTGAGAAAGTCCAACCCTGGACTGGATGGGCAACCACCTCTCACCCGGGGGTGATACACGGGTATCTCAAAACACGTCGAGGTTTTTCGGTGAGAAAGTCCAACTCTGGCCTGGGTGGGCTACCGCCTCTCACCCAGCGGGGATGCACTGAGGTCTTCCGGTGAGAAAGTCCAACCCTAGACTAAACTGGTGCAATGAAAACCACGGTGTCACGCAATCCCGCTTCCGAGACCCACCAAGAATACAGGCTAAAGCACTGTGATACTCTGAACCCCTTGTGGTCCTTTCGTGGATCTCGTGTGGTCTATTTTGGACCACACAGGGGACCACGGGACCTAACGAGGACCACAGACGTGAATTCAGTAGGTTCACAGTGCGGTTTTTGGTGGTAGAAGTGAACGAAGAAGAAGAAGAAGACCTGTACAGTAAATTTTCACTATAAAGTCTATGGCAATTCCAAAAAGCAATGAAGATAATATACATCCTTGTTTCACGCCTGTTTCAATCTGAAACCATTCCCTCATTCCTTCTTCTGTCTTGACTGCTCGAACATAACCGTTGTAGAGATCTCTAATGATGTTGACAATTTTAGATGGTATTCCATATAGTCTTAAAATTCTCCACAGTGAATCTCTGTGTATGCCATCAAATGCTTTTTTAAAACCTATGACGTTTAGGTTTCTGCTTTTCAATATGTTCTTCAAGTATTATTCTTCGCTCCGAACACACATAGTTACTATACATTTCAGATGGTTCGACCTTGAAACAAATTATAGTTTACTTTTAATACTCATCAAACGAAATTCACAAGTATCACATTGAGACATCTCCGAAAGCATTTTACACAAAGCTTCAAAATTATCAAATCTGCATATCTCACGCATAAATGCTATCTTCAGACTCTCCTAAACTACTTCTGGTTCTGAACTGCTTCTCTACCTAGTGAATATATATTTCTCTAATTGTCCATCTGTTCTATCTGTCGTTGATCTCCTATCTTTATATTTTTTCTTCCCTATGTCTATCGTAAGTCAGTTATCCAATAAGACACACCTCTAGATCTTTCTATTAGTCAGCTGGTTGACTACATACTGATTGGACATCCGGATGTCGGTCCACTCCTTTGGTCATTTTGTTGGTCCGCTGAACTATACATGTGTGCAACTTGCGTCCTAAGATTAACAAATATGCCTCACCTGTCAGTAAGTCTGTTGCGTCAAAACCGTCTATTCAATTTTATCGCGTGGGTAAACTCTTCTTATCTAGTATCCGATGTTTGCGATACCCATCGGGGATTATTATTCCAACTATGTTTACACAGTGTCCGTCTGTCTATCTCCATGTGTACTATTGTTATCTGAGTAAGTCATCCTAGTTTGTATTCTATCGCCTTAGTCCACGTTTCCCCTCAGCATCATTATGTCTCTTATTTGTCGGTATCTACTTAATTCTGTTCTAACAGTACTAATACCGTAGGAGTGTTCCTCTCTACTTGTTCTCAAATTTATCATCGTTTTTACCTTCTTTCTACTTATACTTACAAAGCACTATGTTACATGCTACTCTATGTAAGTGAATTCTGGAAAATCACCACTAAAACTATAGAAAAGAAACTGAACTCTTTCAAGACTAAATATTTACGAAGGATTAAAAGACTATTTAGGCCAAACAACGTAAGAAATGACACCTTTTTGTCAAAAATGCAGATGAAACCGCTGACAAGGATTATCGAGGAAAGACGATGGCTATGGTTGAGACAAGCGCTTTGGATGAATGACGATCACTGAAAAAAATAGATGGGTGTATGGTTCAGTTTTACTTGGAAAAAAGACAGAAAGGGTGATGATAGTGGCAGAAACAAGAATGGCAGAAAGCAAAATGAGTACATACACATACATAACATACACCAGTTCAATATTTCGGCAAAAGCTTTTTTCAAAGATCACATACACAAACAATACAACAGAGAAAAACACGAAAAATAGATGAAACTATAGAGTTAGCTTCTGGGCCTCTTTCTAGTAAGAAAGGTAAAGCAAAATAAGTGCCTTAGAGGCACATAGGAATGTGGTGTTGGTGCCCATATTTTCCTTGACCTAACAGCACACTACAGGGTGATATGGTGAGTATCACACCTGGCCACCTTTCCTTCCCCAACTCCAGAAGATGTCGGGTACCAAATTCCACATCTGGGTGACAGGAGTGCCTCCTGCCGGATTATAACCCTCGGCCTTCGCCATGAGAGATCAGTGCACAAACCACTTCGCTACTCAGACATCTGGTAAGAAAGTTGGGCACAAAATGTTCTTAGATAGACGTAGTAGAGCACGAAGTGAAAGCCAGAAATCCAGTGATCGGCCATTCACAACATTTCTCACCTAGAGAGAGAGAGAGAGAGAGAGAATGAGAGAGAGAGAGAGAACGAGAGAGAGAGAGAGCAAGACAGAGATTATTTTACTCAACTACTTTCACATTTTTAGACTTGACGTGACATTCATTTTTAAAAATGTAGTCTATAGTCTATACTTCTTTATACGTGTGTTCTCTTGTCTTGTCACCTACCTCATATACCTTTCATTGTTAATAGGACTAGTAGGCTTCTTGGTAGGGCTCTTTGATTTCCTTCAACAAGTAAATATCTAAGGTATCTGTAATTTCGTCCATCGACCTCTTACTTAGACCTGTTGCTTACAGTATTTAGTGAGATGTTTTTGTCTGCCGGTATTAGTGTAACATGACTAACCATCTGACCTGTTGTTTTTGGATTTAGTGTGATACTAGTATTGCTCAAACATTTGTCATTTCTTATTGTGGACTCGTCTTGTTTTACGGTATCCCTCCATCACTACAAATGAATATTCTCTTCATTTTCCTCAATCATTTAATCTCCATATAAACAGTTATCAACTCCATTCGATTGCCTTTTCCCCCCAATTCCTTTACAGATCACACTGACCCTTGCATGGGCAGACGAAGTGCAGTTAAATGGCTCAGACTTGAATTCTTTCAGCTTCTTCCACATCACTCCAGACTACAGAGTTATGGTGAGGAGCGGATTTGATATGTTGATCACCTTGGATGAGTATAAAACTCTTCACACACCAGATAATAGTTCACGTAGTGAAAGAGCCGCTGCGATTGCAAGCACTTTTGAAGGTCACAAAACAAGATGGAACAATGGCATAATCTATTACCAGATTTTACCTTTGGTAGAATACTTTAAACAAAACATCATGAACGCTATCCGTGAATGGGAGTACTACACGTGTCTCCGCTTTGTAGAATCTACTGACAAGTTTCGCCTCCTCTTCAGTCAGAATTATAATTCTCGTAAAACCTGCTCTATAGAATATTTTGGAGCTCCACATGGTAAATATATGTCGATGTATGTTGACTGGACCTGTATGGGTCACGGTAAACTTGTTCATCTCATAGGTCACGCTATAGGTCTAATCGACGAAAACAACCGACCAGACAGAGATCGGTACCTGAGATTTAACTGGAATAGTAGATCCCAACCTTTCAGTAATATATTGAGAAAATACAGCCAAAATACGATTGATACTTTTGGTGTAGAGTTTGATTACAGGAGCATCATGCACATGGTATTAATCCCTGTTATGGTGACAAAAGATCCAAAATTCCAAAATATTTTGGGGAAAATTCAACATGTGTCTTTCAAAGACATTAAAACTGTAAATCTCATGTACAGTTGTGCTGAAAATGAGCACTGTCTGTACAAACACTGTCCCTTCAATGGGTTCGTCTTGTTCAAGGAATTTGATAACAAAGCAAAATGTGAATGTTGGTGTGACTCGGGAAATAATATTAATCCTCTGGTACTTTGCTCGTCCATTACAAGTGAGCGTGAAAGATATAACCTCCTAGAAATCAACTCATTGGATGAGAGCGATTTCACTACATGTGTTGACGACCGACCAGATTGTGCCATCTTGAAAGAGGAAGGTCTGTGCATTACTGAAATAAGACAAATGGTAGTAGTCTGCACCAAGAGCTGCGATTTTTGTGGCAAAGGTCAGAATTTGTGCATGGATCGCGACGTTGGTTGCGAGATGATGGCAGAGTCTGGTGTCTGCAAAGAGGAGAGTTTGGCAGGAACGATGAAAGACATGTGTCCTAAATCTTGTGGCTTCTGTAGCAAACCTGCCAGTGAGTGTGATATTCAGAATGAATTGCTAAGAGTACAGACAGAGAGCCGCGGTGTTATGATGATAGCTGAGACGAATATAAGTTTTGGTGTATTGATAATAACATTGGTAAACACTTTGTAGTTTGTGTCAACGATAGTTCTGCAGCTACTGATTTTTTTTATTAGCTTTGACATTGCCCCTAACTTAATATGAGCGTTACAGCTCAGTAAATTTATAGAAACATCGGAAGAGAGATTTGAGCCAAAGAAAATAAATCTGTTTTAAAGGAATCTCGCACTTGAAAGTTTTGTTTGATTTTAATGCCCCACAGTCAATTTTTTCCTTTAATATTTTCCTGCACCTTGGAACACACAACACTGAAAATGCACAGAAAATAGCCATGTACACAAAACTGTGATGTACACAAATCGATAATCCACAGAAAACATTGGTACACACAAAGCGTTAATTTATGCAAAACACTGATGCTCACAAAGCGTTAATGCACACAAATCACTGATATACGAGTAGTAAAAACTTATCTACAAACAACATTAATGAAAAACGAAATGAACACACACAGACAAGAAATGAACACACACAGACAACTATATTTTAGCTACGTCCTTCTTTATATGTTTCTGAAGCTCTGTCTTGAAAAAGAACTAATATTTTTTTCACGATATCACTGATGTGAAGTTGCTGTTTACTTTAGATCATCTAAATTGAGTGCCACAAGCTTGCTGTACACTCGCTTATACTTTGAGATGTTGGACTCAACTGATATATTTTTAGCAAATAAATAAGGCAGTTTTCGTGTTATGCAACTTCAGTCTTTTCGACCATGTTTCAGTGAATGATCACTTACAGGAGAATACTAATACAGTGGAAATCTTCAAAGTTGCTAATTTCATTACAGACGAGCACAGAACGTGAGTGCCAACATAACGGATGAAGAAAGTAATGTACTGAGATCTGACGACCAGAAAGAGAGACCCTTTTTCCCAAATACACCTCAAACAATCGCATCTGGCCAATCTTGAAGAGTGTCTAAGAACGAGAAACACAGTTTCAAGTTTTGTACAAACAGACACCACGGAAAGCCCAGTATAGGTAGAGGATATAAGACAGACATTTAAGTCTGCCAAAAATGGTAGACTCGGTCCTGATGTCGTCCGGTATGGACATCTCAAAGAACTGATGACAACGTTGTAAAGCAGATGACAGAAGATTACAACCAGAGCTTGAAGGCTGGTACAATACCTGATGAGTAGCTGCACAGTTCCTTGATTCCCTTGCCACAAACAGGAAAGAACAATACAAAATGTGTGGATATAGAATTATTACATTACAAACGTATATGACGAAGTAATTGAGAAGATTATAGCTGGCCGACTATCAGACTTTCTAGAGACGAGTGGGCTACTACCGAATCCATTGAGAAGTTATCGTCCAGGAAGAAATACAACAAATAACGCTGCGATCCTTGTGTATTATATATACGAGGGATTTCAGAGAAAAGACAAAACAGTAGTTGTGACACTTGACATTGAGGAGGCATAGAGCAGAGTGATGTTAACACTTCTGATCTAGTTTAGAGTAGATAAAAGATTGGTTAAATAGATAACTTCAATGCTGTTAACACTTTTGATGGAGTTTAGGGTAGATAAAAGATTGGTTAAATAGATAACTTCAATGCTGTTAACACTTTTGATGGAGTTTAGGGTAGATAAAAGATTGGTTAAATAGATAACTTCAGTGCTGTTGACACTTCTGATGGAGTTTAGGGTAGATAAAAGATTGGTTAAATAGATAACTTCAATGCTGTTGACACTTCTGATTGAGTTTAGGGTAGATAAAATATTGGTTAAATAGATAACTTCAATGCTGTTGACACTTCTGATGGAGTTTAGGGTAGATAAAAGATTTATTAAATAGATAACTTCAATGCTGTTGAGACGATTTGTTGCGGCACTGTTGTCAAGTAAAGAACATAAAGACATTAATAGCAGATACTGTGTCATTCTATGCAATCAAGACAGAAGAAAGAGAGCCCTAAGTCATTTAATTAACTTTAAATGAACAAATAACACTGGTTAATACTCCATCGGTCCACTGAGTGCTATCAATGAATAGAATTTAAGTTACTACAAGTAAACCATGGCTTACTACATCATAGGCAAAGAAATATTAATTAAGGCCTAACTTAACAAAACACTTTTAAACAAAAAATGAATAAAATTGTACAGTCAGTTATAAACAATGATAATGCAAAGTATAATAATTTAATTATACTGATAAGGGATCATATATTTTACAGATTAGCAATAAAGATATGAAACTTAAATAATTTTAAAAACTGTGTTGATGTTCTTAAATAAATGTGGTGCAATTGAGGCCGTAGTGATTTTGCAATTGCTTCACGATTCTTTTATCTTATATCTTACATCCTTCCCGTGCCGTTAAACGTCACACAGGCCTCGCAAGGTAGTTCGCAATTTTTTCTGTTTTCAACAGCTTTTCAACTGATCAAGGGATTTTATGCCTATTAATTTGGCCTCTCTTAGTAATGTCCTCTTTAGAGTTTCACGTGGTCTGCCTCTTTTTTTCGGCCTCCTGTGTTCCACTTTATAGCTTGTTTTGTGAATTCTCTGATCGTTTCTTCTCATCAAGTGACTAACATATGTCCATCTCCTTTTCCTGATCACCCATGAGACTGGTTGTTGTTCATTCATCTGTCGTAACTCTGCATTGTTTTTTAATTCGTTCCACTTGATGCCGAGTATTTTCCTTGGGCATTTGTTTTCAAAAGAGTCTAATTTCTTGACTATTCCTTTAGCTGTTTTCCAGATTTCGCGTGCATAAATGAGGGTGGATATTACATTTGAATTGAATAGTCGTAAGTGGTTTTTGTTCTTATAATTTTTGAATGCCATATGTTCTCAATATTCTTGAAGATCGATGGTGCTTTAACAATTCTAGTTCTAACTTCCTTTCTGGTGTCACCATCCTGGTCTATGTAGCTGCCAAGGTATGCAAATTGATTGACTTCTTCCACATCTGTCCTTTCCACGTGTATCTTTGCATTTTAATTAATGGGAAGTTTCATTATTTTGTTTTGTAATTGCTTCACGATTACCAGAGGTTATATAACATCTACTAAGTTTAAACATTGTAATGTCATTTACGAATGTTACATTGGCAGAATGAATGTATTTTTAACTTTATGGAAGAAACCAATAATTCAAGGATATAATTCCGTCAATGTGGAACAACTAATGCCATTTCAATTCCCATTTATACAGCATTAATGAGGAAGAATTAATGCCCTATGCTGCTCATGTAAATAAGAGAAGTGACTGACGCTACTGGTCAGTTTAGTCTTGCTTGCTGCTGTCTGAGAGTGCACTACTAACTATGACCGTCAAACCCAGCATCTGCTTCCTAGTTGGTTTGTACGAGTCTAAGGCTAGGCACGCACACTCTCGCAAGAAGTTCAGACTGATGAACTCTGCTGAGGTGATGACCAAGCTTTTCTTACTCATCTTCTACAACTCTGCTGAGGTGATGACCAAGTTTTTCTTACTCATCTTCTGTAACTCTGCTGAGGTGATGACCAAGTTTTTCTTACTCACCTTCTGTAACTCTGCTGAGGTGATGACCAAGTTTTTCTTACTCATCTTCTGTAACTCTGCTGAGGTGATGACCAAGTTTTTCTTACTCATCTTCTGTAACTCTGCTGTAGGTGATGGCCAATTTTTTCTTACTCATCTTCTGTAACTCTGCTGTAGGTGATGGCCAATTTTTTCTTACTCATCTTCTGTAACTCTGCTGGATCTCTGGACCAATGGACCTCGACCTAACCTTCGGTTTCGTATTTCATTAATAGAGTCATACAGCTGTTTAGCGCAACATGGGATAGTTTTCATTGATTACCCATGCGAAGCTGGAATGCACTATCACTCTGGCTAGCTCTATATCTCTAAAACCTCTGATCTAATCATCTCTCTGTGTCTCTACCTCTCTGTCTATTCTGTCCCTTCCCATAAAAAATCAGTTTTGTAAGCTCTACTAGAGCTCTTGAATATCATGTTTACTACTTTCATGAGCTACAACCAATTCATGAATTTCACTACGAATTGTAAACCTGCTCTATTTCCCGTACAATTCTCATGCGATAGTAAACTTTATTTTCTCCTATACGCAATTACCTCAACTTTGAACCTTGGAACTTCTATTTCATACTTTCATGAGCTTTTCATTCAAGGTTCAAGCGAATTGAGAACTGCCGATCAAGTGACAGTACTTATACATTCCAACTTTATCATTTAAGTCCATTTCACTACGGCGTATTCTGCCATATCAGTCAAACAGGGGAAGTATGATGTCAGTCAGTCATTTGCATGTCCTTTGCGGAACTTTGCCTCCCTCGCAACTCTACTGTAGGCCACACGATTATAAGCAAGATGTCCTGCTGCTGATGCATCCATTTGCAGATTATCATCGACGTCTTGGAGCCCTCCTTGCCTTGGTCTTCCTCTCTTTCTTTTTCCCATTGTGTACCCTTCGAAAACGGTTTTATCTAGGTTATCGCGACGCTTAATGTGACCAAAAATATTTAAGTTTTCTCTGTTTAATCTTCTTTACTAGCCAGACGTCTTCAATATTAAGTTCTTATAGTATGGATAAATTTGTTCTTTTTATGTCTATGACATTTGAAGAACTCTAGCATTTACATTCAAAGGCATTTATGTGTTTCTCAGCTGTTGTATTAAGTGTCCAGGTCTCACAGGCATATGTTGCAATGGGAAAGATTCATGTCCTGAAAAGTTTTATTTTTGTATTTCTGTCTGTTCTCTCCACAGATTCTTTAGTTGTTTTACTTCCTGAAGAGCGATAGATCTCCTCCTTTTAATTTCCCTCATTGTATCTACATTATTAGTTAGCAGTGATTCAAGATATTCAAAACTCTCCATTTCTTCCAATGTTTCCTCATTGATATATATTTCAGCTGCCTTATTTATTTTGTAAGTTGTCATTAATTTATTTTTCTTCGCATTAAGATAGATTGATTGATTGATCTTTATTTCAAAAGTGTTAAGAATTGGACACGCAGGCCCGTCTGACATTCTGCCCTTTATCATACATCTTTCACTCTATTCCAGACATTCTACAAATATGCTGTTCATATAACAAACATAACTAACATTGAAGCTGAGAGACATAAAATAAAATATAACATTTACGTTTCGCTCTTAAACATTCACTCAGTACAGAAGTAACTACATACATTATGAATGACTATCTACTAAACAAAATTTTCGGGACTATTCAGAAAACAATTAATTGTATTCGGTGTCTGTAAGAGCAGCTTAAGATAACTTTTAAGTTTTATAATTCATGGAGGCAAGTAGTCGACATCAAATAGATATTGGGAAAGCTTGTAGTTGTAGGAAGGAGTATAATTTATATTTTTTATATAGGATGGGAGGGTATTCCAAAGATGAGCAGCAGAATAACTAAAGCTTTTCTTGTAAAGATCAAGTCTAGGTTTTGGAAGACATATGTTGTTCAAGCGTTGGCTGCACTTTGGGCTAAATTTAAACAGGTTCCATAGATAAGGCGGGGCATGCCGTGAAAGAATTTGATGTACTAACTTGGCTTTGTTGAAGAGGAACCTGTTCTTAAGGGGTAGTATTTTGATACGTTTGTGATGATTAGTTGTTTGTGCTTGATCTTTGTCACTAATGAGCTTTACTGCTCGCTTTTGGAGAGAGCAAAGCCTCTTTGTATTTGACACTGAGCAACCATCCCAAACTGTTGAGCAATAGTCTAAATGTGTTTGTATATGAGCTATGTAGTATGTCTTCCTAGTGTCTTGATCTATGAAGTGCTTAATTTTAGCTAATTGGTATACTTTTTGCGCGATGAGTTTTGTTAGACATTGCACATGAGATTTCCAGGTCAGATGTTGGTCAATAATAAGACCTAGTGTTTTGTGCTCGCTAACGTTTTCTATCTGTGATGTTTCTGTACAGAGCCGAAGTGTTGTTTTTGTTGCGTTTTGTAGTTTCTGTCTTGTTGTTATGAGCATTGATTTTGTTTTATCGGTGTTTATAATCATGCCATTATTTTTGCTCCATCCAATTAAATCGTATAACTCGACCTGAAGAGTTGATTCTAGATTAACACAATCGTAGTCACTGGCGTAGACTGTGCAATCATCGGCAAAAAGGTCACAAGAAGAGTGTTTAAGATGAAGTGGAAGATCATTGATATAGATAGCAAAGAGCAACGGGCCTAGAATAGAACCTTGCGGAACACCAGTGTCAACTTTAGCAGAATCTGATAGAGAATTGTTGAAGAAAACTACCTGTTGTCTGTCTGAAAGAAACGATGCAATTAATTTTATTAGGTCAGGGTGCAGTCTATATGTATATTTTTCTTACAAGAATATCGTGGTCAGTCATATCAAATGCCTTTTTAAAGTCGACAAAGATGGCACCACATAGTCTGTCGTCATTTATGTTTACTAACCAGTTTTCTATCATTTTGGTAAGAGCTGTGTGGCAGGAATGATTGGGTCTAAAGCCTGACTGACTGTCTATGAGTAAATTGTTCTCTTGCATGTGTCTTAGAGTTATTTTGTGTATGTGTTTTTCGAGTGGTTTTGATAATGACGATAATATGGATATTGGTCTATAGTTGGTAAGATTGTTGGATGAGCCAGATTTAAAGCGAGGATACACCTTAGCAGTTTTAAAAGACTCAGGGAAATAGCATTTTGCAATGCACTGGTTGTAAATATATGTTAGTGTATGTGAAATGACAGGTGCAGCTGTATTGTTGTTTTTTAAGGTTAAAAGATAACTGTGAACTTCACTGACTGTTAAGAATGGAATGTGTAACTGTTTAAAATCAGTACATCTGCTGTCCAGGAATGTTTGTAGTTCATGTAAGTCGCATACAGGAGCTGATATTGATGATTTAAGAACGTTGATTTCTTCTCTGAAATGTGTACTGATATGTGCACTAGTGTATGCACGATTGATGGCTTGAGAATCAAATTCTTTTCTTTTATTTGATAGGGTATTTATGGCTTTCCAAATTGATTTACTGTCTGATTTATTCTGTATTAGATTCCTGAAGTAATTTTTTCTCTTGTCTTATTAAGTATTGAACTTTGTTTCTGAGTGAACGGTAGGTCATAAAGTCCTTGATTTTGTGCGCCCGATCACGTTCTCTCGTGGATTGTAGTATTTCAGGTGTTATCCAAGGTGACTTCGTCTGGTGTTTTACTCTCACCTCTTTCATGGGGACATGTTTGTCTAATATATCTCTGAAGATCTTTAGCCAATATTCTATTGCCTCACCAGGGTCAGTTAGTTGGTACACGTGTGTAAGTGAAGATTCTTGCAAATCATTAAGGAATAACTCTAGGTTAAATTTTCTGAAGCTCCTAAATTTCATACTGATGTGATTGTGTTTAGGAAGTTTATATCCCTTTCTTGTCCACGTACAGCAGACTGGGTAATGATCACTTAACGAAGTATGAGGGATGTTACATTCAATGATGTTTTCTGGTTGGGCTACATATATATGATCTAATAGTGTGGATGATACTTCTATTACTCTGGTAGGTTTGGTGACAATTTGGCAAAGATTATAGGATAATATAATATTGCTCCAAGTTAGATTTGATTGTTTTAGATCTATGTTGAAATCTCCAAGAATGATAATATCTTTGAACCTAAAGGTTGAAACCTCATCCATCATAGTCGTGAAGTGATCGTACCACAGAGATGATACATTTGGATTACGGTACAAAAGTCCAATAATTAATGGACTCTGGTTTGACATTTTAACTTCCACCAAAATACACTCTACCTCTGATGATTCGAGGTCTTCTCTACGACTAAACTGGATAGTTGTGGAGACATAAATTACTAGACCTGTTTCTAGTTTCCTGGTTGGGTCACGCCGGATCAGGTTAAAACCGTTAATTCTAATATCTTCATCGGTTATGTTCCTATTTAAACGGCTTTCAGAGAAGCCAAAAATGTGGAAATTTTGATGTAATATGTGTGTTACTTCAGGAATTTTACCTAATAGGTGATATACATTCAGATGGCCTAATCGAAGTCCTTCCTTATGTAACCATTTTTCGGTAAGTGGGGTCATTCTATTTTCCTGTCTCCTGTTACTGGTTTGAAAATAATTCCTATTATGATACCTAATACTGAAGTAAATAAACTTTTAAATACTACACAGAGACACACTCTGTATATTAAACTTTCAACTGGTACACAGCTCACTAGCTGAAATAACTGGAAGCTGAAAGAGAGACGCGTCTAACTACTGAATAATTAAACGCTGAAATATGTGAATTCACTAACAAGTTGAGTAATTAAGTATATAGTTCTCATACACACACACAGATACAACTCACAAACTGCAACGACCTATAGAAAGTTGACAAGAGTTAGAAAAATAGATACAAAAGAAAAGGGGCAAGAAATAAAATGCAATAATAAAATGTAAAAATTCTAAATAAACGTAAGAATGAAGATATCAGTCACTATGTCTTGCTGAGTAATAATTCTTTTTCGACATTGCGGGTTGACGGTTTCAGTTTGTGATGGATTACGATGATACTGCCATCAGTTTAAGGCATGTGGTGTCTGTAAGGTACCATCTTATCTTATATCTTATATCCTTCCCGTGCCGTTAGACGTCACATAGGGCTCGCAAAGTAGTTCGCCAATTTTTCCTGTCTTCGGCGAGTCTTTCAACCTCAACAAAGGATTTTATGCCTGTTAACTTGGCCTCTCTTAATAGTGTCCTCTTCAGAGTTTCACGCGGTCTGCCCCTTTTTCTTCGGCCTGTTGTGTTCCACTTGATAGCTTGTTTTGGGATTCTCTGCTCATTTCTTCTCATCAAGTGACCAACATATGTCCATCTCCTTTTCCTGATCACCCATGAAACTGGTTGTTGTTCAGTCATCTGTCTTATCTCTGCATTGTTCTTGAATTCATTCCACTTGATGCCGAGTATTTTCCTTGGGCATTTGTTTTCAAAAGAGTCTAATTTCTTTCTATTTCTTTAGTTGTTTTCCAGCTTTCGCATGCATAAATGAGGGTGGATATTACATTTGAATTGAATAGTCTTAACTTGGTTTTTGTGCTTATAACTTTTGAATTCCATATGTTCTGAAGATTCTTGAAGATTGATGCTGCTTTTGCAATTCTGATCCTAACTTCCTTTCTAGTGTCACCATCCTGGTCTGTGTAGCTGCCAAGGTATGCAAATTGATTGACTTCTTCAATATCTGTCCATTCTATGTGTATTTTTCCATTTTGATTGATGGGAATTTTCATTATTTTTGTTTTGTCCTTGTTAATTTCAAGTCCTATTTTGCTAGCCAGTGAAGATAGGCTATCTGTTTTTTCTTGCATGGAATTCACATTATTACTGATAAGAGTTATGTCATCAGCAAAATCAAGATCTTCTAGTTGGGTCCCATGTACCCAGTCAATACCTGTGTTACCTGTGCAGCATTTTGTCATTATGAAGTCTATTGTAAGGTACCATGCCATGTGAATTATGTAGAGATAACATATAGGCATGACTCAAGGCTGCAGGGCTAAATTGCAACAAATACTGCAGCTCCAGATTTCTTTGAGGATGTTGCATGGAACGTGCTTGTGTGTTGAGCTCTTCCAATGAGCTGTGCGACGGAGGAAGAATCCTGACGTTGTTGACGCTCGTATCAGCTCGTCTGACCGTCTGAGGCTGATGTGAGGGTAGGGGTGGAAACATTGTGTCATAGTCGGTGGTTTGCTGTGGAACAGGTGGTGCAGATTTGGAGGTCCCTTTGGTTTTAGTGCTCGGAGTAGAGCTGGCTTTATGGGGGTTTTTTGTTGGACGTGGGTGTTGTTTGTGGACATCCAACTTTACCACGTCTTTCTGTAGTGTACGTTCTGGAAACTTTAGATTTTTGGCAAGGATGCTGGTACCAAGTTTTGATGTATGTATGTGGTCCCTGTACATCCGTTTCTTCGGGGCACCAGAGTCTGAGATGAAGAACACAGTGTGGTCTATGAAGACAATGTTGTTAACACGACAGTATGACTGAAGTGCCTTGTTGTTGATGTCTACCAGGCGGCGTCCAGGACCGAAGCAGGGTGGAATGATGGAAGATAGGAAGACTGCTGCAGTCGGATACTTTTCCTTGATGCGGAAGTCAAAGCCTGCATGTCGGATGTCTGATATTCTGGCCATTCATGCTGTCATTTATGCCAACATGTACGGAGATTTTCCTCACGCCCTGGTCTGTATTAAAACTTCTCAGTGTTTGCGTTATTTTCGCAATACCAGCTCCCGGTACTGCAACTACTGAGACAATGTCTTCGTCTGCTATGGACATCCGCTCGCTATACGCGCCCTTTAGCAGAGAATCCCCAGTTATTAAATGCTTTGTGCTGTCCGTGATTTTGTGAATGGGAATTTGCTGCGTATTTCGTTCACGTTGTTTTTGGTTAGATTGTGACTGGAGGTGGATGCGTTTTTTGACTGAGATGATTGTTGCGTCCTGTCTGTCTGCTGAGTATCTGGTACAGAGCTTTGTTGTAGAGCGTCGAATCTGTTGGCGATCTTGACCTCGATGGGGTACTCGTATTTTGTGATATGCTGGTCTTGCTCACTTGATAAAGATTCACTGACTTCACTCTGTTTTTGTTGGTTGTTTTTCTTGTGAAGTTTGTTTACACTGGCTGGCGACGATGGCTGAGCCTTCGGCTTCATGTTGAGATTTGTTTGACTAGCAGCCACTGACTGACTGTGACTACCAGTTTCTGTCTGGTTGTTTTTCTGTAGTTTTCTACTACTGCGGTTTTCGCTGTTCGCTGATTGAATGAGAAGGTTCAGCTTGATATTTTCTTCTCTCAGCTGTTCAACCTCTTTTTTGATATTATCATTCTCCTCACTGAGTGACTTTACAACTTCGGACTTCATGTCGCTGATGAGTATTTTCACGAAGTCTTTAATAACTTCTGTGAAGTCATGGCCACAGAAACAAGTAGGTAGTTTTGTTCCTGTACCAACAGCTTGCTGAGAACTAATAGTCTCACTAAGTCTTGGTACATTGCTCTCCAAAGATTTTTCGGAGTTTGGTTCCTTTATTACATCATTTTCGCTAGAACTGTTAGCTGGGTTTTCTTTATGAGTAAAGGTGTCTGAAGACAGTGGAGCTTTCTCAGTAGAAGCTGTTGCTCCTTATTCTCCAGCAGTATCTGTGATTATTGGTTCTTCTGTAGCAATTGTTGGTGGTAATTCATGTTTGCTGGAGGTTTCTTTGATGGTGATAATAACAGCGTTTTCTGGCACAGACTCTTCTGCTGTCATGATTTCTTTCTATCGTCGACTATGTCAATAATCTTCTTTACAGGACTTGCAAAACTTTCGGCCATGTTTGTAAGTGATGTGTTTAGTTCATCTGAGTTATCTTCTAGAGGGAGCTGACTGGCCATCACTTCCTTGACTGTGTTTATGTCTCCTTCTTGCAGCTCCATAAACTGTTTTGTTAGCCAGGATTCAACGGCCTCGGCGTCACCTTGTACCATCACTTTGTTCTTGGTGTGGTAAAGATGAACTGTGAGGACTGGTGTTTTTATGATGTCCTCAACATTAGCGCCTAGCTTGTCATACCTCTCTTCTCTTTCTGCTTGACAGACCTTCCTAAGGTCTTGCCTCAGGGACTCGTATTGAAGTGTGTTGTGACATGTCACAACGACACATTGTCCCTCGTTGGTGTATTTTATTGTTAAACCTGGTGGGTTACTGCATTTCTTTAGCTTTGTTCCCACGGCTTTGTGTTTGTTTAGGCTATAGTTCTTTGTTGTGGTAGACCGGAGACCATCCCGCCGGCTGGGCTTGTTCGTCACCTCACAGATTAAACCTTCTGTCCCGCATTCTATCATTGTTACATAACGTCCAGATTAAGCAAACAAAACATTCTGGCTGACACTGGGCAGACCGCGTGGCTTATCGAAAAATGGTGGTGAAAACTGGTGACCAATATAATCTTAGAGAAAGAATGTCTTACCACAATTTTATGAAATAACTCCACAAATTCACAAATTCCACAAATTCGTTACTTAACTAATATTTATATGTAGGGTTCTATACCTTGTCCAGCTCAGATTCGTTATTTAGGTAACATATTTAGTGTTGTATTTTGTACAGCTCAGTTTCGTTATTTATTTAACATATGAAGTGTTGTATGCATTGTACAGCACAGCTTCGTTATTTAGCAAACAAATGTATACCTTCTCCAGATAAGTTTCTCTACTTATCTGACATATGTAGGATTGTAGACCTTGACCAGATCAGCTTTGGTATCGAACAAATGTAGGGTTGAGTACCTTGTCTAGCTTAACTTTGTTATTTATCTAAAATATATAGGGTTGAATAGTTTGTCCAGCTCAGCTTGGTTATTTATCTAAAATATGTATGGTTGTATACCTTGTCCAGTTCAACTACGATATTTAGCTAATATATTTAGGGTTGTATCACTTATGGAAAATTAGAAAATGTAAAGATGGAAATGGAAAGGATGAAGATCAACATATTAGGAATGAGTGAAGTTAGATGGACAGGTGCAGGAAAGATAAACTCAGATAAATATACAATAATATATTCAGGAAGTGAGAAACATGAATGAGGAGTAGGAATTATATTTGATGAAAAAACGGCAAGGACAATTGTAGGATATTTGAACATCTCGGACAGAGTCCTGCTAGCCCAACTGAAAGGACAACCAATAAACATAAATATTATACAAGTGTATGCTCCAACATCTGAAAGTTCTGAGGAAGATGTACAGATATTTTATAATGACATAGAGACAGCATTAAAACACACAAAGTCACAAGAAGTTACCATAGTCATGGGAGATGTTAATGCCAAAGTTGGTAAAGGAAGAACTTCGGACATCGTTGATGACTATGGACTGGGGGAGAGGAATGACAGAGGTTATAAATTAATTGAATGGGCAAGAATACATAGCATGGTTGTAGGAAACACCTGGTTTAAACAACATCCTCGAAGACTGGCAACGTGGTGCAGCCCAGACAAAAAGACATTTAACCAGATAGACTACATATTAATCAACAAACGATTCCGCAATGCATTACTGACAACAAAAACCATGCCAGGAGCTGACTGCAATAGTGACCATGATCCACTCTGTGGAAAAGTTAGAATAAAGCTAAAGAAAGCAGGAAGAAAAGTGAGAAACATCAAACTGAATACAGAACTTCTTAAAAATGACCAAGAACTGCAAGAACAATACAAAGTTATTATAACAAATAGATACAATGCAATAGCAAAGATAAATAGTATAGATGAACAATGGGAAATGTTAAGAGATTCTATCCACCAAACTGTTAAGGAGATAATACCACCGAAAAAAGAAGCCCCTAAAAATAAATGGATGACAGACGACATCTTAGGACTGATGGAAAGAGGAGGAGGAGTAAAAATAACGAGGAAAAATATAGCAAGATAAATAAAGAAATAAGACGCAAATGCAGAGAAGCAAAAGAAGTGTGGTTAAATGAACAGTGCAGACAGATAGAGGACGCTCATAATAAAGACAGCAAAAACATGCATAAACGAATTAATGAACTCACAGG
Organism: Achatina immaculata; assembly: GCA_009760885.1. NCBI lineage: Eukaryota > Metazoa > Mollusca > Gastropoda > Stylommatophora > Achatinidae > Lissachatina > Lissachatina immaculata. The sequence continues at coordinate 4,881,730 of CM019703.1, read as the reverse complement.
CAGGAAAACAAAATATACCACAGGATGCCTGAAATCGAAAGAAGGTAAAATGTTAATGGGAAAAGAAGACATTGTGGACAGGTGGACAGAGTATATCGGTGAGCTATATGGAGGAGAAAGACCAGAATTAACACCAGATACTGAAAACTGTGATGGACCGCCAATACTTGAAGATGAAATCATAGATGCCATCAAACACATGAAGAAAGGAAAAGCGACTGGGCCTGATAATATAACAATAGAAGAAATAGAGGCACTAGAGGAGACAGGAATAAAAATAATAACCAAGTTACTGAATGATATTTACAACAGTGGTTATATTCCTAGTGACCTGATTAAATCCACGTTTATAGCACTACCAAAGAAACCAGGTGCAAAGGAATGTGACGACCACCGGACTATCAGCCTCTCATGTCACATAACGAAGCTACTTCTGAGAATCATTATGAGAAGAACAAGGAAAAAGATAAAAATGGAAATAGCAGATGAACAGTTTGGATTTGTTGAAGGAAAGGGAACACACAATGCCATTTATGCTTTACGAACACTAACAGAAAGAGCTTTAGAAGTACAGAAAGATCTCTACTTATGCTTCATTGATTACACCAAGGCATTTGACAAGGTGAAACATAGTGAAATTATTAAAATGCTTGAAGACATCAATATAGACGGCAAAGACTTGAGGATTGTAAAATATCTATACTGGCAACAAGAAGCAGCAGTTCGAGTTGAAAATAGAATTGGAAAATACCAACCTATAAAACAAGGGGTGCGACAAGGATGTGTACTATCTCCAGACCTTTTTTCTCTGTACAGCGAGAATATTCTAAGAACAATCATCACAGAACCAGGCATAAAAATTGGAGGATACAATATTAACAACCTTCGGTATGCTGACGACACAGTACTGATAGCTGAGAACCAACAAGACCTGCAAAATCTCTTGGATAAAGTCGCCAAAGAAAGTGAACAGAAAGGCCTTACTTTGAATATAAAAAAGACAGAGACTATGGTTATATCTAAGAAACATAATCCACCAGCATGCAGTATAAAATTAAACGGATCCATTCTAAAGCAGGTGCAGAAATTCAAATACCTTGGAGCAGTAATAACTTCAGATGGGAAATGCAGAACAGAAATTAGGAACAGAATAGGCCAAGCAAAGACTGCATTTCAGAGAATGAAAAACATATTAGCTAACACATCTTTATCAATGAATGTTAGAAAACGAGTCCTAAAATGCTATATTGAACCTATCTTGTTATATGGAAGTGAATCATGGACAATAGGCAAGTCTGCACAAAAATCATTGGAAGCAGCAGAAATGTGGTTTATTAGAAGAATGTTGCGAATCCCCTGGACAGCAAAAATAACTAACGAAGAATGTATGAGAAGAGCTGGAGAGACAAAAAACCTTGTCAGAAAGATAAGAGAGAGACAATGTACTTTCATAGGACATGCAATGAGAAGAGGGGGCATTGAAAATATTATAACAACAGGAAAAATAGAAGGAAGAAGATCAAGAGGAAGACCAAGAGAAATGATACTGGACAGTCTGACGGGATAGTGTGAGAGGAGATCACCAACTGAACTGATGGCCTGCATGAAGGATCGGGTACTCTGGAGAAGCATAATAGCCAACGCCAGTCGGCACGGCACCTGATGATGATGATGATCACTTATCCAGCTCAGCTTCGTGTTTTAGTTAAAATATATTTATATACCTTTTATACCTTGTCCAGCTTACCTTCGTTACCTAGCTAATATTTGTAGGGTTGTATACTTGTCCAGGTCACTTTCATTACTTAACTAATATTTGTAGGGTTGTATACTTGTCCAGGTCACCTTCGTTACTTAACTAATATTTGTAGGGTTGTATACTTGTCCAGGTCACCTTCGTTACTTAACTAATATTTGTAGGGTTGTATACTTGTCCAGCTCAGCTTCGTTCTTATCTAACATATGTAGATTTGTACACGTTGTTTAGCTCAGCTTCGTGTTTTAGCTAAAATATGTAGAGCTGTGTAACTTGTCAAGCTCAGCGTCGTTACTTAGCTACCATATGTAGAGCTGTATATTTTGTCCAACTCATCCTCGCTAAATTGCTGACATATCAAGGAGTCTATACCTTGTCCAGCTCATCTCATTTTCTTTAGCTAATGTAGGTAGGGTTGTATAAATTTAAAACAGAATTACTGCACTCGGCACTGCTTAAAGCCGTAACACAGTACTGCGTATTATTACAGTTTCTCTTACATGAGCACTAGGCTCAGAGACACCCAACATATGTTACAATGATATTCACTCTGTAACAGGACAACCCAGGTAACACTGACTCCACTACTCATCCATACACGTCATGACCAGTTACATGTAAATCAACAACTCTACACCACAGTTAACACTTAACATGAATCCAAACATCACAGGATTCGGCAGACACAGTTTATATGTATAATGATGAGATCCCATTTGTACGATGAGTGTTGTAATGATGTAGAGTGTAACACGTGATGGATACAATTACAAATGATCATCCAAAAAAACATAAGTCCGGGCGACTAACATCGCCATAGGACCAGGTCAGACATTCAACATTTGTCCAAAAAACGTGGACAAATCGACACACAAATCTACATGGCTATTACAAAAATTTGTCTTAAGAAAAACAATCCATCACTACAACAATTTAACTACCGAATCTCTATCCCATTCTAGAATCAAACACACAACCTCTCGATACAACATTCTGACCAAAAACTAACTTTCTCAGCCCATGCACACCTCCCGCCTAACCTAAACCACATGACTCAGAATTCTCTCGAAACACGTGCTTGGCATACAGGGTTATACACAATACAATCTGTACAGAATGTTATTCTGTTACAGAATATCTCCCCACCGCCTAAAAGTAGATATTTGGCCATCAAATATCTCCAAACACAAAATTACTAACTTTTACAGAAAACCCTCACTAAATGTGAGCTATAACAATCAATCAAAGCTGATTATGCAGCTAAAAAATTTCGTGCACGCACAATTTGTACAAAAAAGTACGTTAAACCTTTGTGGTGCAAACATAAATATACATATATTTACAACATGTTAATAATGAGTTCTGTGAACTACACCATCTATTTCTACTGCCATATAAATAGGATAGAAGCAAAGGATGAACTCCTTTTTTGAAGAACACTACCCAACTAGTGTCTATTGTGCTTTTCTTTAGAAATCCCTATAGATGTCGAACTATACAGTAGAATGAAGCGCAGTTAATATGTTGATCACAACACGTTCTATGAACTGCTTCCTGCCATCTAGTTCCAATAGTGGGAACTTTTCCATAAGTGCTTTATGGAGATCTTTCATCGTGAACGTTTCTAAGTCCACGGTATCCATTATCTGCCCTATTGCCACAACGAGCTTACGATCGGAGACGTACAACTGATCAATCTCCGTATCGCAGTCGGCACTAGGTGAAGTCTCTTCAGGGAAATAATCTTCACTGTGAGGACAGTGTTCTTTCTGAGACTGATGGCAGATATCGGCTCTCCTCCGTTTCTTCCGCCTATGCCGAGGCCGCAGGTCATCCACCGACATAGGAACTGCTGAGGCGGAAGCATCCACCTCCATATAGTGGTCTGAGGGAGGAGCTCTAGGGACCACTCTCTGCTGGGTTTCCTTCAGGTACCACGGTGGGAGCCTGGGAACAAAGGGAGGAGGCGGCGGAAGAGAAAATCTCTGTCTAATGGGATGCGGCAAGTAAGATCTACAACGATCTTGCTGATACTGCCTCTGAAAGGTCCCATTAGGCCACGATACATTAATGGCGACGTCCTGAACCATAGGACACGATGTATTAGTCGCCCTCTCTACTCTCTCTTTCTGCTGACAGGGACACGGCAGGTCAGTCTGCACAGAGCAATCTGCAACAAGTTGGGGCTCTGCCTGTGAATAGGCCTCCACAACGCTCACTGACTTTACGTCACATGTCTGAGATCCTTGTGACCGAGGGGCTCTGCCTGTGAATAGTCCTCCACAACGCTCACTGACTTTTACGTCACATGTCTCAGATCCTTGTAACTGAAGGACGTCCCTATCAAGAACATGAGCTGGTACTGGTATAGAAGTGGCACCATCGAAACTTGCTAACGTTTTCTCCCGCGCACCCGGATGAAACAACATCTGGAGGTCCATGGTGCGGAGGTTAGCAAACCACCTCTGCAACTTGACGTCTGACATCTCCTGCCGACTGAGGAATGCGTCCACCAAGGGTCTATGGTCAGTCTTCACAGCGAAGTGTCTATTCGCCAGAAAATATCTCAACTTCTGCCTGGCGTAATGGACGGCATACGCTTCTCTCTCGAAAGTAGACCACTTAGTCTGAGAGCGCGACAGCTTCTGCGAAAGGAAATATAATGTTTCTTCGACTGAGAGCCCATCAGAAGTGGAAGCCGTCTGCACCAAACAGGCTCCAACCGCAACATTGGAGACATCTGTATACAATGTAAATGGCTTATGCAGAACAGGATGCGAGAGAAGCGGTACCTTCGCAAGGCGATCCTTCAGAGACTCGAACGCCATTTGACAGACTGGAGACCATTTGAAAGATGCGTCGCCGGCACAGAAGGCCATGCGATCAGCACAAAGTTATCCAGAGTCACCGGTTGGGACGCCGCGCCCCGCGAAAGGCAGCGACGATTGGTTTTGAACTAATAAAAGCGCTCTTTACACGAGGGTCGGAGCTTGGTAAGCATGTATTAGCTCTAGAATTGCCACAGTTATCCAAGTACATTATTCCATGCACCATTATTCAGGCAGCTGGGGCCTGCTTTGAACACTCTAATTTTTTCAAAGTAAACGCGCCGGAAAATGTATGGAAAATGTATGGAAAATGAGCTAATGATCGCTAACACACTTTTTAAACAACATCCAAGAAGACTTTACACATGGACATCACCTGATGGGAAAACCAGGAACCAAATAGATTACATTTTAGTGCAGAGAAGGTGGAGGTCAAGCATAACATCAGCAAAAACTTTACCAAGTGCTTATTGTGACACGGACCATGAGTTATTAATAGCAGACATGAAGATAAAGCTAAAAAAGATAGTTATGGGATCAAGACCACTCCGCTTTGACCTTACAAATATACCAGAACAATACGGTATAGAAGTGAAGAACCGTTTCGAAATCCTGATGGCTGTACAGGAAGAGATGACACCAGATGAATTGGCTACGCAGGCCAAAGATATCTTAGTAACAACAGCTAAAGACATGGTTCCAGTAAAGAAAACACAAAAGAATAGATGGATCACAGCAGGTACACTAGAACTGATAAAACAATGTAGAGAAATGAAGACGCAATGGAGAGTGACAAACAACAACAAAGATAAATATAAAACTTTAACAAAAGAAGTACGAAGAAACATAAGAAAAGACAAAAAACAATACATACAAGATTGTTGTGAAAGAATAGAAGAACATCAGAGGTGTGGAAGAGATAGTGAAATGTTTAAAGAAATGAAGACATTGACGAGAAATGTCACACCTAAGCTAAATGTAATTTGTGATGAGATGGGGAATACCCTGACAGAGACAGAGGAAATTTTGGAAAGATGGAAGGAATATTGCAAAAGAATGTATGAAACAACCGACTGTGGAAGCAGAAATCAACAGTGTGAATTATTATTGGAGGAGAAAGAACCCGAGCCGACAATGGAAGAAGTTTTATGGGCAATAAAGAGTCTGAAAAATGGTAAATCACCAGGATGTGATGAGATAACCGCTGAATTTATTAAAGCAGGAGGAAAGGAGTGTGCAACAATCTATCATGCACTATGTAAAAAGATATGGCATTCAGGTATTTGGCCAAAAGAATGGAAAAGAACTGTATTCATACCACTGCCAAAAAAGGGTAACCTGAAATTATGCACCAACTACAGAACTGTTGCCCTGATTAGTCATGCCAGTAAAATTCTGTTAAAAATCATAATGGGTAGACTTCGAAAGAAAATAGAAGAAGAAGTCAATATGGTCCAAGCTGGCTTCAGGCAAGGAAGAGGATCAAGAGATCATATATTCAATCTAAGATTAATAATAGAGAAATGCAGGGAGTTTAATGTGAATCTATATTTATCCTTTATAGACTACTCAAAGGCATTTGATTGTGTACAACACCAGAAACTTTGGGAAATAATGGAAAAAATGGGATTTCCAACACATTTGATACAATTAACATCACTGCTGTATTTAGACCAACAAGCAGCAGTAAGAATAAATGGTGAAACAACAAGTTGGTTTGACATAAAACAAGGGGTCCGTCAGGGGTGCATATTGTCACCCTACTTATTTAACTTGTATACTGAAAATATAATGAGGAATGTTAGAGAAGATGTAGACAAAGAATATTACGATGCCATAACAGTTGGAGGTTATGAAATACCAGAGATTAGATATGCTGATGACACAGTATTGCTGTCCACAACACAAGAAGGAATGGAAAAACTAATTATGTCAGTCCGCAAGAACAGCGAAGAGCAGAACCTCTATCTTAATGCAAAGAAAACTAAAGTGATGACAACTGACAAAACAGACAAGGCAACTGAAATATGTATCAGTGAGGAAAAACTGGAAGAAGTGGAGAGTTTTGAATATCTTGGATCACTACTAACTAATAATGGAGATACAATGCGGGAAATTAAAAGGAGGACATCTATTGCTCTTCAGAAAGTAAAACAAATAAAGAATCTGTGGAGAGGAGCAGACAGAACCACAAAAATAAGATTTTTAAGGGCATGCATCTTTCCCATCGCAACATATGCCTGTGAGACCTGGACACTTAACAAAACATCTGAGAAGCACATAAATGCCTTTGAATGTAAATGCTATAGAAGAGTTCTCCAAATATCGTGGACACAAAAAAGAACAAATATATCTATACTACAAGAGCTTAATATTGAAGAAGGCTGGCTAGTAAAGAGGATTAAAGAGAGAAAACTTAAATATTTTGGCCACATTAAACGTCATGATACTTTAGAGAAGACCGTATTGGAAGGATACATAATGGGAAAAAGAAAAAGAGGAAGACCGAAACGAAGATGGCTGCAAGACATCGTTGATGATCTGGAAATGGATGCAGCAGCAGCAGGCCATCTTGCTCACAACCGAGACGCCTACAGGAGTGCTGTTTGGGAGGCAAAGTTCCGCAAGGGACAAGCAAAGGAATGAATGAAACGCGCCGGCCACCCGGAACGCTCAACGAAGAGCACCCGCGGGAGAGAGCCGGCAGACGGTAGGGCAGGAGACAACGGGCAGTGAATCGGCGCGAGCCGGACCGCCCGCCTGCGCCTGAGATCCAACTACGAGCTTTTTAACTGCAACAACTTTAATATCCGCTATTGGAGCTGGAATTACCGCGGATGCTGGCACCAGACTTGCCCTCGTTAAAGGGTTTAAAGTGTACTCATTCCAATTACGGGGCCTCGAAAGAGTCCCGTATTGTTATTTTTCGTCACTACCTCCCCGTGCCGGGAGTGGGTAAGTTGCGCGCCTGCTGCCTTCCTTGGATGCGGTAGCCGTTTCTCATGCTCCCTCTCCGGAATCGAACCCTGATTCCCCGTTACCCGTTACAAACATGGTAGGCATGTCACGTACCATCGACATTTGATAGGGCAGACATTTGAACATTTGTCCAAAAAACGTGGACAAATCGACACACAAATCTACATGGCTATTACAACAATTTGTCTTAAGAAAAACAATCCATCACTACAACAATTTAACTACCAAATCTCTATCCCATCCTAGAATCAAACACACAACCTCTCGCTACAACATTCTGACCAAAAACTAACTTTCTCAGCCCATGCACACCTCCCGCTAACCTAAACCACGTGACTCAGAATTCTCTCGAAACACGTGCTTGGCATACAGTGATGAGTTGTGGTCTACCAGACCACAACTTCATCAGCTTCATTGGTCATCAGCTTCATTGGTCTACCAGACCACAACCACAGGGTTATACACAATACAATCTGTACAGAATGTTATTCTGTTACACATTGTCTAGCTCAGCTAAGCTACTTAGCTAACATGGGTGGGTTTATAAAACTTCTCCAGATCAGCTTAATTACTTAGCTAACATATATAGGGTTGTATACCTTGTCTAGCTCAGCTTCATTACTTTGCTAACATATATGGGGTTGTATACCTTGTCTAGCTCAGCTTCATTACTTAGCTAACATATATAGGGTTGTATACCTTCTTCAGCTCAGCTTCATTACTTAGCTAACATATATAGGGTTGTATACCTTGTCCTGTTCAGCTTCGTTACTTAGCTAACTTATATAGGGTAGTATACCTTGTCCAGCTCAGCTTCATTACTTAACTAACACATATAGGGCTGTATACCTTGTCCAGCTCATATTAGTGTTTATTTAACACATTTTGGTTGCATAACATGTCCAGCTCAGGTGTGTTATTTAGCTAACATATGTAGCGTTGTACACCTTGTCCAGCTCTGCTACAGTACTTAGTTAACATGTGTAAGGGTGTATAGCATGTCCAGCTCAGCTTCGCTATTTAGTTGACATATTTAGGGTTGTGAACCTTGTACAACTCAACTTCATTACTTAGCTAATATATGTAGGGATGTATACCTTGTCCAGAGCACCTTTCTTACTCAACTTACATATGTAAGGATGTATACCTTGTTCAGATTACCTTCATTTTTTAGACGACATATATAGGATTGTATACCCTTCTTCTCTACTTAGCTGACATTTAGGCTTGCATACCTTGTCCAGCTCATGTTCTCTACTTAGCTGGCATGTGTAAGGTTGTATATCTTATCCAGTGTAGCTTCGCTACTTAGCGAACACGGATATTGTTGTATACTTTGTCCAGCTCATGTTCGTTACCGAGGTAACATGAGTAAGGTTGTATAGCTTGCCTAGGTCCGCTTCGCTATTTAGCTAATGTAGGTAGGGTTGTATTTCTTGTCCAGGTCAGCTTCGCTACTTAGCTAACATGAGTAGAGGTGTATTGCTTGTCGAGTTCCCCTCGTCACTTACGTAACATGGCTAGTGTTATTTACCTTTTCAAGCACTGCTTCGTTACTTAGCTAACACGGGTAGGGTTGTATATCATGCCGAGCTCAGATTAGCTACTTAGCTACCATGGGTAGGATTGTATACCTTGTCCAGCTCAGCTTCGCTTTTTAGCTAACATGGGTAGAGTTGTATACCTTGTCCAGTTCAGCTTCGTTACATAGCTTACGTTTATAGTGGTGTATACCCTGTCCAGTTCAGCTTCGCTACTTAGCATATATAACATATATAGTGTTGTATACCTTCTCCAGCTAAGCTTCATTACTCAGCTAACATATATAGGTTTCAATAACTTGTCCAGCTCAGATTCATTACTTAGCTTGCATATGTGGTGTTGCATACTTGTCCAGTTCAGCTTCGGTATATAGCTGACATTTGTAGGGTTGTGTAACTTGTCCAGCTCAGCTTCACTACATAGCTAACATATGTAGGGTTGCATACCTTGTCCAGCTCATTTTCTGTTTCAGTTAGTTACATATATATCAGTACATTCAGCAGTAGAAGACCACAGCTGTACATAGAAGACCACAGCTGTACATAGAAGACCACAGCTGTACACTCATTCAGTAATTTGTATGCCCCTTGCGGAACTGTGCCTCCCTAACAGCTCTCCTGTAGGCCTCTCGGTTGTGATCAAGATGCCCTGCTGCTGATGCATCCATTTGCAGACCATCAACGATGTCTTGTAGCCATCTTCGTCTTGGTCTTCCTCTCTTTCTTTTTCCCATTATGTACCCTTCCAAGACGGTCTAAGGACACCACACGGGAACAGATTGATTGACTGATCTTTATTTCAAAAGGGTTAAGAATTGGGCGCGCTGGCCCGTCTGACATTCTACCCTTTATCATAGATCTTTCACTCTATTCCAGACATTCTACCCTTTATCATAGATCTTTCACTCTATTCCAGACATTCTACCCTTTATCATAGATCTTTCACTCTATTCCAGACATTCTACCCTTTATCATAGATCTTTCACTCTATTCCAGACGTGCTACAAATATGCTGTTCATATAACAACGTAACTAATATTGAAGCTGAGAGACATAAAATAAAATATAACATTTACGTTTCGCTCTTAAACATTCACTCAGTACAGAAGTAACTACATACATTATAAATGACTATCTACTAAACAAAATTTTCGGGACTATTCAGAAAACAATTAATTGTATTCGGTGTCTGTAAGAGCAGTTTAATATAACAGAAGTAAGGATAGACCAAAAGAGACATGGAGAAGAACAACAGAAAGGATGTTGAGCAATAGAGGGCTCACCTTGGCAAGAGCAGAAAAAAAAGGCGAAGGACAGGCATTTGTGGAAAACCCTTGCGGAAGCCCCATGTGCCCTGGGCACTTAAGGTTCAGAGAGAGAGAGAGAGAGAGAGAGAGAGAGAGAGAGAGAGAGAGAAGACGGTCTTCTCTAGATTATCATGACGTTTAATGTGTCCAAAATATTTAAGTTTTCTTTGTTTAATCCTCTTTACTAGTCAACTTTCTTCAATATTACGTTCTTGTAGTATGGATATATTTGTTCCTTTTTGTCTCCGTGATATCTGAAGAACTCTTCTGTAGCATTTACAATCAAAGGTATTTATGTGTTTCTCAGCTGTTTTGTTAAGTGTCCAGGTCTCATATGTTGCGATGGGAAAGATGCATGTCCTTAAAAATCTTATTTTTATAGTTCTGTCTGTTCCTGTCCACGAGTTCTACAAGATATTTATTTATTTTCGAATTTTATTATAGAAGTTCTTATATCACAAATCAGCTGTCGACAGATGTCTTATAGATATCGAGAGATTTATAACTTGTCTCAGGCATCTAAAAGAAAAAAAAATCTCTCTAGCCGCATTGTAGTCACTCTCACACACACATACACACACTCACCCACACACACACACACACACACACACACAATATGCACACTCATCCTCTGACGTCACCAAATGTGGTGTACTTGTAGGAGAAATGGCCGTTGAACTGGGAAAATATTTCACAATGGTCTGAACTTAGTGTAGTCAGACACAAACTCTTTGCTCTTTCGGAAGGCTCCATCAGATTTTCCATCTAATACTCCATCGTGTGGACCCTGTATTTCCAGAGAGCAGCATTTAATCGAAATCACAATGGCTTTTCCCAGTGTTCTAACAGCAGTCTATATGAGATTTGGTGTGATATATGTAAGCATACTTTTCAAATATGTGACATTTTTTACTTCTTTAACTTGTTCACATTTCTTGCTATAAAATTTTATAACACGCATCATTGCCAAAGTTTGGCTATACGTACGTTCCAATAAACATGCACTCAATGAGGTGACTTCGATATCGATCTTTCCATGTAAAACTAAAGTAGAAACAACATGTACATAAGAAGACTTTAGCACTTAGAGCTAATAGAAACCTACAAGGAGACAGAACACATTCAGAAAGTCAGAAAACGATTGATTGTCCAAGAAAGATACGATGGGCGTTTATTTTGTCTAAGTAAGATAAAAGGTAAAGATAAAATTCCTGCACCCATGCCATTAAGACATTTTATGGATACGATGTTAGCGCAGTATTTCCAAGGGATGATATGAACAGCTTTAATATGTTCGAAAACTGAACGAACGGACAAATTTTATTTTCAAAAAGTTAAAAACTGAACACACAGGACCGGCTGACATTGTGCCCTTCGCCATACAACCTTCACTCTGTCACGGGCCTGCAGCATCAGTTTATGAACACAGTCAGTATGAATGAAAACAACAAAATTATCTCGTGGCCATGTTCTCCAACAAATAAATTTGTTAGTTTTGAATGAATGTAAGAATGCAAGTTTATTTCATGTTGCTGCATAAATCAGAGCGTAGAGTATATGGACAAGAGATAAGTGTATTATATCTAATCGTTTAATTATGTCTTCATGATTATTATGCTCATTAACAAATGCTGAATAGCTGTGACTGAGTAAAAAGTGTATGGTGAAGGGCAGAATGTTAGACGGGCCTGCGTGCCCAATTCTTAACCCTTTGAAAATAAAGTATGTTCCTTCGTTCGTACTCTACAATCTATTAAACATTTCTCTATCTCTTACACACTTCTTATGTCCTTCCATTCTTTTACAACAATCTTGTATGCATTGCTTTTTTGTCTTTTCTTATGTTTCTTCGTATTTCTGTTGTAAAAGATTAATATTCCTCTTTGTTGTTGTTTGTCAGTTTCTATTTCATCTTCATTTCTTGTCGTTGTTTTATCAGTTCCATGATATTTGAAGAACTTATCTGTAACATTTACATTAAAGGGGATTTATGTGTTTCTCAGCTGTTTTATTAAGTATCCAGGTCTCACAGGCATATGATATGACTGGAAACTGCATGCCCTTAAAAATCATATTTTTGTAGTTCTGTCTGTTTCTCTCCACAGTTTCTTTAGTTGTTTTACTTTCTGAAGAGTGATATATGTCCTCGTTTTTAATTTCAATAATTGTATCTACATTATTATTTAGTAGTGATCCAATATATTCAAAACTCTCTATCCTTCCATTTGTCTAGTGTGGCTGTGAAACCTGGACACTTAACAAAACAGCTGAGAAACACATAAATACATTTGAATGTAAATGCTACAGAAGAGTTCTCCAAATATCGTGGACACAAAAAAGAACAAATATATCTATACTACAAGAGCTTAATATTGAAGAAGGCTGGCTAGTAAAGAGGATTAAAAAGAGAAAACTGAAATATTTTGGACACATTAAACGTCATGATAATTTAGAGAAGACCGTATTGGAAGGATACATAATGGGAAAAAAGAAAAAGAGGAAGAAAAAAACGAAAATGGCTGCAAGACATCGTTGACAATCTGGAAATGGATGCAGCAGCAGCAGGCCATCTTGCTCACAATCGAGAGGCCTACAGGAGTGCTGTTAAGGAGGCAAAATTCCGCAAGGGACATGCAAATGAATGAATGAATTTTCCTCTCCACGAGTTCTACAGCTATACAATGTAGATATTTATTTATTTTCGAAGTTTATTTTAGAAGTTCTTATATCACATATCAACTGTCGACAGATGGCTTATAGATATCGAGAGATTTATAACTTGTCTGAGGCATCTAAAAGAAAATAAAATTCTCTCTAGGCACATTGTAGTCACATACACACACTCACACACACACACACAACATACACACACATACTCTGACGTCACCAAATGTGGTGTACTTGTAGGAGAAATGGCCGTTGAACTAGGAAAGAATTTCACAATGGTCTGAACTTAGTGTAGTCAGACACAAACTCTTTGCTCTTTCGGAAGGCTCCATCAGATTTTCCATCTAATACTCCATCGTTTGGACCCTGTATTTCCAGAAAGCAGCATTTAATCGAAATCACAATGGCTTTTCCCAGTGTTCTAACAGCAGTCTATGTGAGATTTGGTGTGATATATGTAAGCATACTTTTCAAATATGTGACATTTTTTACTTCTTTAAGTTGTTCACATTTCTTGCTATAAAATTTTATAACATGCCCCACCACTAAAATTTGGCTATACCTACGTTCCAATCAACATGCGCTCAATGAGGTGACTTCGATATCGATCGTTCAATATAAAACTAAAATTGAAACAACATGCAAATAAGACGTCTTTAGCACTTAGAAGCTAAGGAAAACCTGCAAGGAGACAGAACACATTCAGAAAGTCAGAAAACGATTGATTATCAAAGAAAGATACGATAGGCGTTTATTTTATCTACAAGAAGTTCTTCCCTTGCCCTCACTGTATCAGTTAGATAAAAGGTAAAGGTAAAATTCCCGCACTCATGCCATTAAGACATTTTATGGATACGATGATATCGCAGTATTTCCAAGGGATGATATGAACAGCTTTAATATGTTCGAAAACTGAACGAACGGACAAATTTTATTTTCAAAAAGTTAAAAACTGAACACACAGGACCGGCTGACATTGTGCCCTTCGCCATACAACCTTCACTCTGTCACTAGCCTGCAGCATCAGTTTATGAACACAGTCAGTATGAATGAAAACAACAAAATTATCTCGTGGCCATGTTCTCCAACAAATAAATTTGTTAGTTTTGAATGAATGTAAGAATGCAAGTTTATTTCATGTTGTTGCTTAAATCAGAGCGTAGAGTATACGGACAAGAGATAAGTGTATTATTTAATTATGTAATCATTCGATTGTGTCTTCATGATTATTATGCTCATTAACAAATGCTGAATGACTGTGACTGAGTGAAAAGTGTATGGTGAAGGGCAGAATGTTAGACGGGCCTGCGTGCCCAATTCTTAACCCTTTGAAAATCTTAACACATATGGTTACTACAAAATTCAGATGGTTCGTTCTTGAATCAAATTATAGTTTACTATTAATATTCATCAAACAAAATTCACAAGTATCGAGACATCTCCGAAAGCATTTTACACAAAGTTCCAAAATCATCAAATCTATTTTTCACGCAGTACTAATAATCACTTTTCATCTTGAAATGCTATATTCTGTCTGTTCTAAACTATTTCTGGTTTTGAACTGCTTCTCTATCTCCTGAATATCCATTTGTTTTACTTGTCTATCTGTTCTGTCTGTAGTTGCTCTCCTATCTTTATATTATTCTTTTTTCAATCTATGTATTTCAAAACTGCAATGTCTGTCTTTTATATCGTACGTCAGGTGTCCAATAGGACACACCTCTAGATCATTCTATTGGTCAGTTAGTTGACTACATACTGATTGGACATCTGGATAAGTCGGTCCATTCCTTCCGTCATCTTATTGGCCCGCTGGTCTATTCATGTGTGCAAATTGCGTCCTAATATTATCAAATATGCCTAATCTGTCCATAAGGCTGTTGGGTCAAATCCTTCTATTCAGTTTTCTCGCCTGCGTAAACTCTTCTTATCCAGGGTCTGAAGTTTGGAATACCCGTCGGGGATTATTATTCCAGCTGTATTTACACAGTGTCTTTCTGTCTATCTCCATGTGTACTATTGTTATCTGAGTAAGTCATCTTAGTTTGTATTCTATCTCCTTAATCCACATTTCCCACAGAGTCATTATGTCTCTTATTTGTAGGTATCTACTTAGTTCTGTTCTAACAGTACTAATACCGTAGGAGTGTTCCTCTCTACCTGTTCTCAAGTTTATCATCGTTTTTACCTTCTTTCTATTTATCAATAATACTTACAAAGCACTATGTTACATGCTACTCTATGTAAGTGAATTCTGGAAAATCACCACTAAAACTATAGAAAAGAAACTGAACTCTTTCAAGACTAAATATTTACGAAAGATTAAAAGACTATTTAGGCCAAACAACGTAAGAAATGACACCTTTTTGTCAAAAATGCAGATGAAACCGCTGACAAGGATTATCGAGGAAAGACGATGGCTATGGTTGAGACAAGTGCTTTGGATGAATGACGATCACTGAAAAAATAGATGGGTGTATGGTTCAGTTTTACTTGGAAAAAAGACAGAAAGGGTGATGATAGTGGCAGAAACAAGAATGGCAGAAAGCAAAATGAGTACATACACATAAATAACATACACCAGTTCAATATTTCGGCAAAAGCTTTTTTCAAGGATCACATACACAAACAATACAACAGAGAAAAACACTAAAAATTGATGAAATTATACTTTTTTTGGCCATTTTCTAGTGAGGAAAGTAAAGTAAGTAAAGGAAATCCTGTCATGCCTTAGGGCAAATAAGAATATGGTGTTCGTGCCCATATTTTCCTTTCCCTGTCAGCACACTAGAGGGTGATATGGTCAGTATCACGCCTGGCTGCCTTTCCTTCCCCAACTCCAGAAGAAGTCGGGTTCCCATTTCTACAGCTGGGTAACTGGTGTGCCTCCGGCCGGATTCTAATATCGCACCTTCGCCATGAGAGACCAGAGCATTAACCACTTCGCCACTCAGACACCTGGGAAGAAAGTTGGGCACAACATGCTCTTAGATAGACGTAATAGAGCACGAAGTGAAAGCCAGTAATCACACAGTAATCCAGTGACCAGCCTTTCACAACACTTCTCAGCCACAGAGATAGAGAGAGAGAGAGAGAGAGAGAGAGAGAGAGAGAGAGAGAGAGAGAGAGAGAGAGAGAGAGAGAGAGAGAGAGATTATTTTACTCAACTATTTTCACATTTTTAGAAGATCTTTCTCACTACAAACCACTTGTCGTGACATTCATTTTTTAAAATGTAGTTTATAGTCTATACTTCTTTTCTGGTATACGTGTGTTCTCTTGTCTTGTCACCTACCTCATATACCTTTCATTGTTAATAGGACTAGTAGGCTTCTTGGTAGGGCTCTTTGATTTCCTTCAACAAGTAAATATCTGAGGTTTCTGTAATTTCTTCTTACTTAGACCTGTTGCTTACAGTACTTAGTGAGATGTTTTTGTCTGCCGGTAGTAGTGTAACGTGACCAAAGCATTTGACCTGTTGTTTTTGGATTTAGTGTGATACTAGTATTGCTCAAACATTTGTCATTTTGTATTGTGGTCTCTTCTTGTTTTCAGTATCCCTCCATCACTACAAATGAATATTCTCTTCATTTTCCTCAATCATTTAATCTCCATATAAACAGTTATCAACTCCATTCGATTGCCTTCCCCCCCCCCCCAAATTCCTTTACAGGTCACAATGACCCTTGCATGGGCAGACGAAGTGCAGTTAAATGGCTCAGACCTGAACTCTATCAGCTTCTTCCACATCACTCCAGACTACAGAGTTATGGTGAGGAGCGGATTTGATATGTTGGTCACCTTGGATGAGTATAAAACTCTTCACACACCAGATAATAGTTCACGTAGTGAAAGAGCCGCTGCGATTGCAAGCACTTTTGAAGGTCACAAAACAAGATGGGACAATGGCATAATCTATTATCAGATTTTACCTTTGGTAGAATACTTTAGACAAAACATCATGAACGCTATCCGTGAATGGGAGTACTACACGTGTCTCCGCTTTGTAGAATCTACTGACAAATTTCGCCTCCTCTTCAGTAAGAATAATAATTCTGATAAATCCTGCTCTATAGAATATTTTGGAGCTCCGCGTGGTAAACATATGTCGATGTATGTTGACTGGACCTGTATGGGTCACCGTAAACTTGTTCATCTCATAGGTCACGCTATAGGTCTAATCGACGAAAACAACCGACCAGACAGAGATCGGTACCTGAGATTTAACTGGAATAGTAGATCCCAACCTTTCAGTAACATATTTAGAAAATACAGCGGAAATACGGTTAATACTTTTGGTGTAGAGTTTGATTACAGGAGCATCATGCACCTGGTATTAATCCCTGTTATGGTGACAAAAGATCCAAAATTCCAAAATATTTTGGGGAAAATTCAACATGTGTCTTTCAAAGACATTAAAACTGTAAATCTTATGTACAGTTGTGCTAAAAATCAGCGCTGTCTGCGCAAACATTGTCCCTTCAATGGGTTGGTCTTCTTCAAGGAATTTGATAACAAAGCAAAATGTGAATGTTGGTGTGACTCGGGAAATAATATTAATCCTCTGGTACTTTGCTCGTCCATTACAAGTGAGCGTGAAATATATAACATCCAAAAAATCATCTCATTGGATGAGAACGATTATACTACATGTTTGGACTACCGACCAGATTGTGCCATCTTGAAAGAGGAAGGTCTGTGCATTACTGAAATAAGACAAATGATGGTAGTCTGCACCAAGAGCTGCGATTTTTGTGGTAAGGGTCACAATTTGTGCATGGATCATGACGTTGGTTGCGAGATGATGGCAGAGTCTGGTGTCTGCAAAGAGAAGGGTTTGGCAGGAATGATGAATAACATGTGTCCTAAATCTTGTGGCGTCTGTATCAGACCTGCCAGTGAGTGTGATATTCAGAATGAATTGCAAAATGTAGAGAAGAAGAGCCGCGGTGTTTTGATGATAGCCGAGACGAATATAGGTTTTGGTGTATTGATAATAACATTGGTAATCACTTTGTAGTTTGTTTCAACCATAGTTCTGCAGCTACTCATTTTTTTTATTAGCTTTAACATTGCCCCTAACTTAATATGAGCGTTACAGCTCAGTAACTTTATAGAAACATCGGAAGAGAGATTTGAGCCAAAGAAAATAAATCTGTTTTAAAGGAATCTCGCACTTGAAAGTTTTGTTTGATTTTAGTGCCCCACAGTCAATTTTTTCCTCTAGTATTTTCATGCACCTTGGAACACACAACACTGAAAATGCACAGAAAATAGCCATGTACACAAAACTGTGATGTACACAAATCGATAATCCACAGAAAACATTGGTACACGCAAGGCGTTAATTTATGCAAAACACTGATGCTCACAAAGCGTTAATGCACACAAATCACTGATATACGAGTAGTAAAAACTTATCTACAAACAACATTAATGAAAAACGAAATGAACACACACAGACAAATATCTTTTAGCTACGTCTTTCTTTCTATGTTTCTGAAGCTCTGTCTTGAAAAAGAACTAATATTTTTTTCACCATATCACTAGTGTGAAGTTGCTGTTTACTTTAGATCATCTAAATTGAGTGCCACAAGCTTGCTGTACACTCGCTTATACTTTGAGATGTCGGACTCAACTGATATATTTTTAGCAAATAAATAAGGCAGGTTTCGTGTTATGCAACTTCAGTCTTTTTGACCATGTTTCAGTGAATGATCACTTACAGGAGAATACAGCGGAAATCATTCAGGGTTGTTAACTCCATTACAGACGAGCACAGAACGTGAGTGCCAACATAACGGATGAACAAAGTAATGTACTGAGATCTGACGACCAGAAAGAGAGACCCTTTTTTCCAAAGACACCTCAAACAATCGCATCATGGCAATCTTGAAGAGTGTCTAAGAACGAGAAACACATTTTCATGTTTTGTACAAACAGACATCATGGAAAGCCCAGTAGAGGTAGAGGATGTAAGACAGATATTAAAGTCTGTCAAAAATGGTAAACTCGGTCCTGATGGCGTCCGGTATGGACATCTCAAAGAACTGATGACAACGTTGTAAAGCAGATGACAGAAGATTACAACCAGAGCTTGAAGGCTGGTACAATACTTGATTAGTAGATGTAAAATTACTTGATTCCCTTTCCACAAACAGGAAAAGGAAATAAAATAATATGTGGATTTAGAATTATTACATTACAAACGTATATGACAAGGTAAATGAGAGGATAATAGTTTGCCGACTATCAGACTTTCTAGAGATCAGTAGGCTACTACTGAAACCATTAGGAAGTTATGAAATACAACAAATAACGCTGCGATCCTTGTGTATTATGTATACGAGGGATTTCAGAGAGAAGACGAAACAGTAGTTGTGACACTTGATATTGAGGATGCATAGAGCAGAGTGATGTTAACACTTCTGATGGAGTTTAGAGTAGATAAAAGATTGGTTAAATAGATAACTTCAATGCTGTTGACACTTCTGATGGAGTTTAGGGTAGATAAAATATTGGTTAAATAGATAACTTCAGTGCTGTTGACACTTCTGATGGAGTTTAGGGTAGGTGAAAGATTGATTAAATAGATAACTTCAATGCTGTTGAGACGATTTGTTGCGGCACTGTTGTCAAGTAAAGAACATAAAGACATTAATAGCAGATACTGTGTCTTTCTATGGAATCAAGACAGAAGAAAGAGAGCCCTAAGGCCTTTAATTCACTTTAAATGAACAAATAACATTGCATAATACTCCATCGGTCAACTGAGTGCTATCAATGAATAGAATTTAAGTTACTACAAGTAAAACATGACTTATTACATCAGAGGCACAGAAATATTAATTAAGGCCTAACTTAACAAAACACTTTTAAACAAAAATAAATAAAATTGTCAGACAAATATAAACAATCAAAATGCAAAGTATAATAAGTTTAATTTTATATATATATATATATATATATATATATATATATATATATATATATATTACAGATTAGCAATAAAGATATGGAACTTAAATAATTTTTAAAACTGTGTTGATGTTCTTAAATAAATGTGGTGCAATTGAGACCGTAGCGATTCTGCAATTGCTTCACGATTCTTTTATCTAATATCTTATATCCTAACCGTGCCGTTAAACGTCACATAGGGCTCGCAAGGTAGTTTGCCAATTTTTCCTATTTTCAACAGCTTTTCAACTGATCAAGGGATTTTATGCCTATTAATTTGGCCTCTCTTAATATTGTCCTCTTTAGAGTTTCATGTGGTCTGAAAAAAAACTTCGGTCTGTTGTGCTCCACTTGGTAGCTTGTTTGGGAATTCTCTGATCGTTTCTTCTCATTACGTGACCAACATATATTCATTTCCTTTTCCTGGTCACTCATGAGACTGTTTGTTGTTCGCTCATCTGTTGTATCTCTGCATTGTTTTTCAATTCGTTCCATTTGATGCCGAGTATGTTCCTTGGGCATTTGTTTTCAAAAGAGGCTACTTTCTTGTCTATTCCTTTAGCTGTTTTCCAGCTTTCGCATGCATAAATGAAGGTGGATATTACATTTGAATTGAATAGTCTTAACTTTGTTTTTTGTGCATATAACTTTTGAATGCCATATGTTCTCAATATTCTTGAAGATCGATGCTGCTTTTGCAATTCTAACTTCCTTTCTGGTGTAGCCATCCTGATCTATGTAATTGCCAATGTATGCAAATTTATTGACTTCTTCAACATCTGTCCATTCCACGTGTATTTTTTGCATTGTAATTAATGGGAAGTTTCATTATTTTGTTCTGTTCTTCCTTCACAATTACCAGAGGTTATATAATATCTATTAAGTTCAAACAGTGTATTGTCATTTACGAATGTTACATTGGCAGAATGAATGTATTTTTAACTTTTACGTAAAAAATACATAATTCAAGGAAATAATTTATTCAATGTGCAATAATCAGTAACATTTCAATTCCCATTAATACAGCATTAATGAGGAAGAATTAATGCCCTATGCTGCTCATGTAAATAAGAGAAGTGACTGACGCTACCGGTCAGTTTAGTCTTGCTTGCTGCTGTCTGAGAGTGCACTACTAACTATGACCGTCAAACCCAGCATCTGCTTCCTAGTTGGTTTGTACGAGTCTAAGGCTAGGCACGCACACTCTCACAAGAAGTTCAGACTGATGAACTCTGCTGAGGGGTGATGACCAAGTTTTTCTTACTCATCTTCTGGTACTAACTGTAACTCTGCAAAATCTCTGGACCCATGGACCTCGACTTAACTTTGGATTTCATATTTCATTAATAGAGTCCTACAGCTGGTTAGCGCAACATGGGATTACCCATGCGAAGCTGGAAGGCACTTACTTGATTCTAAACAACTTTTAAAAATATAAAACACTTCTTTAAAATGTAAGTAAAACAAACTGGAATATAAAAGTATTATCTTTTTTTTCCAAACTGTTTTTGCCGTACAGTCGAGAACACAAATATCATAGTGTCTTATTCGGTAAAGTTTTCTTTCATTTTATTGTCGATCTGTTCTTCCCTGCATCTGTACTGAAGTGTCCCTCATATGTGTGACATGTGTCAGCTGTACAGCATATATCAATGCGCACCACATAAGGGGAGGATAACTATTCTCTTTGCTTTGTTTTGTCCCAGGTGAAGCTGAAGCCAGTAAAGTCGAATGAGGCAAGATTTCTGCAGCCATACATAGGTTAGCTCCAGATGATAAGTTGTCTAGTGGGGTTTACTCTTGGTTATAAGAAAATACCTTCAATAAATGGATCTAATAGATCTGATTTAGTGATCTTTTGGAAGCACTTCGTTTCTATACTAGACGTTTAGAAACGTACAAAAACAACCCAAGCATGCAACTCAAGCCACTAGAACAACGTAAAAACAATTTGAGTGTAACTTGGCAGACTTCTGACAGTCCACAAACTTGACGAAGAATAAAGACTCCAAAAAGCCAGTGACGTAGTTACAGCAGACAAAATAAGTTTATTAATGAGTAGAATGAAAGTGAAGTAAGTGATGATGAGCAAAAGTACTGCCACAAGGCAGGAGATGACAACACAAAGCCATAACTTCCCGGCGAGAACTGGTTCGCCATTGGGAAGCGAGACATCAGAGACAGAGAATATACCAAATAACATACTTAAAATTTAGGAACCTCACAATTAATGTAATACTTCGCTGAAAAAAACACAACATAATGATTTCCACGAAATGGGAATAAAAGTCTAGAAACTTCCTAAATGAACTAGCTAGCCTGTTCTAATATGGACAAACGTCTCAAAAACTACATCTTTACAAGAACAAGCAATAAATACAACTGAGTAAATCTCTAAGCTGACTACATTTCCATGAAACTCAAGTAGTGACTCTTCCTCTCACACTATGACATGACTATCACTCTGACTAGCTCTACGTCTCTAAATCCTCTGATCTAATCATCTCTCTGTGTCTCTATCTCTCTGTCTATTCTGTCCCTTCCCATAAAAAATCAGTTTCATAAGCTCTACTATAGCTCTTGGATCTCGTCTTTTCTACTTTTACACGCTGCAACCAATTCACCAAGTTCACTACGAATTTTAACCTTCATCTATTTCCCGTACATTTCTCGTGGGATACTAAACTTTGTTTTTCTCCTGTATGCATTTACCTAAACTTTGAGTAGTGCAACTTCCATTTCATATTTTCATGAGCTTTTCATTCAAGGTTCAAGCCAGCTGAAAACTGCTGCTCAAGGGACAGTACTCCTATATTCAGGAACAATTTTTTTGATAAATAGGAAACGAGGCTTTCGTACAGTAAAGTAAGAGAACACAGATTTGTAGGATCAGATCTCGAAAAAAAAATCGTAGACAAAGAACTTTAGTGAGACGTGAGAGAAAGAAAAGTCACAAGAGAATTATCTGGGATTCAAACACGTACTCCGGTAGGATGAGTAGACGTCTAACCACGAGAGAACAGTGTACTGACTGCGCTATAGCACCTCTTTAAAAAAGGTGCTTTGTAAACATAGTCATTAGTAACTGTTCAGTAGACACAAGGGATCGTGACACCCTGAACGAAACGAGGTCGTGACATAGAAATTCCGTAGCTTAGATTCAGTCTCTCTAGCAGGTACCAAGTATGCACCAGCATGGCAGGAGACCGTGTATATGTTTGTCTAAAAGTTGCAACATAATGGGAAAAAGAAAGAGAGGAAGACAAGGCGCAGATGGCTGCAAGACATCGTTGATAACCTGCAAATGGATGCATCAGCAGCAGACATCTTGGTTACAACCGTGAGCCACACAGGAGAGCTGTTAGGGAGGCAAAGTTCCGCAAAGGACACGCAAATGACTGGACTCACTAACTACATACTTCTGCTGTCTGACTGATATGCCAGAATAACCCTTAAGGCACTAATTCCAAGACGGTCTTCCCTGGATTATCATGACGTTTAATGTGTCCAAAATATTTAAGTTTTCTCTCTTTAATCCTCTTTACTAGCCAGCATTCTTCAATATTAAGCTCTTGTAGTATGGATATATTTGTTATTTTTTGTGTCCACGACATTTGAAGAATTCTTCTGTAGCATTTACATCAAAGGCATTTATGTTTTTCTCAGTTGTTTTGTTAAGTGTCCAGGTATCAAAGGCATATGTTGCGACTGGAAACATGCATGCCCTTAGAAATCTTATTTTTGTAGTTTTGAATTTTCCTCTCCACAGCTTCTTTAGATGTTTTATTTTTGTAGAGCGATAGATGTCCTCCTTTTAATTTCCCTCATTGTATCTTCATTATTAGTTAGCAGTGATCCAAGATATTCAAAGCTCTCCACTTTTTCCAGCTTTTCCTCATTGATACATATTTCCGCTGCCTTATTTATTTTGTCAGTTGTCATCAATTTAGTTTTCCTCGTATTAAGATAGATGTTTTGCTCTTCATTGTTCTTACGGACTTACATAATTAGTTTTCCACTTCTTTTTGTGTTGTGGACAGTAATACTGTGTCATCAGCATATCTAATCTCTGGTATTTTATAACCTCTAATTGTTATGGCATCGTAATATTCTTTGTCTACATCTTCTCTAATAATTCTCATTATATTTTTAAGAATATACAAATTAAACAAACTACATAACTGTTGCCCTGATTAGTCATGCCAGTAAAATTCTGTTAAAAATCTTAATGGTTAGACTTCGTAAGAAAATTGAATAAGAAGTCAATATGGTCCAAGCTGGGTTCATGCAAGGAAGAGGATCAAGAGATCAGATATTCAGTATAAGAGAGGAAGACCAAGGCAAAGATGGCTGCATGACATAGTTGATGATCTGCAAATGGATGCATCAGCAGCAGGCCATCTTCCTTACAACTGAGAGGCCTACAAGAGTGCTGTTAGAGAGGCAATGTTCTGCAAGGGACATGCAAATGAATGAAATGAAATGATACAAGTTAAATAAGTAAGGTGATAGTATTCCCCCTGACTTGCCCCTTGTTTTATGTCAAACCAAGTTGTTGTTTCACCATTTATTCTTACTGCTGTCTGTTGATCTAGATACAGCAGTGATGTTAATTGTATCAAATATGTTGGACATCCCATTTTTTCCATTATTTCCCAAAGTTTCTGTTGTTGTACACAATCAAATGCCTTTGAATAGTCTTTAAAAGATAAATATAGATTCACATTAAACTCTCTGCAGTTCTCTATTATTAATCTTATTGTATATCTGATCTCTTGATTCTCTTCCTTGCCTGAAACCAGCTTGGACCATATTGACTTCTTTTATTTTCTTACGAAGTCTACCCATTATGATTTTTTACAGAATTTTACTGGCATAACTAATCAGGGCAACAGCTCCGTAGTTTGTGATAAATTCAAGTTACCCTTTTTTGGCAGTGGTATGAATATAGTTCTTTTCTATTCTTTTGGCGAAATACTTGAATGCCATATCTTTTTTAGATAGTGTATGATAGATTGTTGCACATTCCTTTCTTCCTGCTTTAATAAGTTCAGCTGTTATCTCATCACATCCTGGTGATTTACAATTTTTCAGATACTTTATTGCTCATAAAACTTCAATTTTTGGTTCTAGTTCTTTCTCTTCCAATAATAATTCACACTGTTGATTTATGCTTTCACAATCGGTTGTTTTATACATTCCTCTGCTATATTCCTTCCATTTTTCTAGAATTTCTCTCTGTCTCTATCAAGGCATTCCCCGTCTTGTAACAAATTACATTTAACTTAGGTGTGACATTTCTCCACAATGTCTTCATTTCTTTAAACATTTCACTATTACACACTTCTGATGTCCTTCTATTCTATCACAACAATCTTGTATGTATTGTTTTTGTCTTTTCTTAAATTTCTTTGTACTTCTTTTGTTAAAGATTTATATTCCTCTTTATTGTTGTTTCTTACAGCGCAGCCATAATCACAGCAGCAAAATCAAGCGCTGGACTGAAAAACCAAATAGAAAAGCATGGATATCAGATAAAACGTGGAAGTATATATATGAAAGATGAGCAGTCAAATTAGACATGTTGAATGCAAAAACAGATATTGGAAAAGATCTGGCAAAAGCAACATACAAAGAAATGGACAAGAAAGAAAAAGTTCAGCTACAAGGGATAAAATAGAATTCATAGTTAATATGGCAAAAGAGGCAGAAAATGGAACAAAAACAGGAGACAGCAAAACTTTATATAACATACAAAAGAGGCTAACAAATACTATTACATCTAAAGAAAGACCAATCCTTAGCAAAACTGGAACCCTATTAACATCAAATAAAGACCAAAAGCAAAGATGGGGTGAACACTTCTAAGAAATACTTAATCGACCACATCCTAAAGAATTGTTAAACCTTGAAACTGACTTACCAGCCCCACAACTAAATGTCAACCTAGATGAAATTAAATTGCATGAAATTGATACACGAAAGAATTTAATGGCTAACATCAAAGCTACAGGTGAAGATGAAATAACAGCCAAAATGCTAAAAGCTATCAATAGTGACAACATGAGACAACTATAGAGAATGTTTAACAAGATTTGGAAAGAAGAAAAGATCCCTTCTAATTGGAAAAAAGGAATCATTGTTAAAATACCAAAAAAAGGCAATCTTAGTGACTGTAACAACTGGAGAGGAGTAACCTTAATATCATTTGTGTCAAAAGTGTTTTGCAAGGTCATTTTGAATAGACTTAAAGATATAGTGGATACTGCAATGAGAGAAGAACAAGCAGAATTTTGAAAAGGGAAAAGCTGTCTCAACCAGATCTTTAAGAATAATACTTGAAGAACATATTGAAAAGCTGAAACCATTAATACTGAATTTCATAGATTTTAAAAAGGCATTTGATAGCATACACAGAGATTCATTATGGAGAATTTTAAGTCTATATGGAATACCATCTAAAATTGTCAACATCATTAAGGACTTATACAATGGATATGTTTAGCAGTCAAGATAGAAGAAGGGATGAGTGAATGGTTCCAGATTGAAACAGGTGTGAAACAAGGATGTATACTGTCTCCTTTACTTTTTGGGATTACAATAGACTTCATAATGAAAAAATGCTGCACAGGTAACACAGGTATTGACTGGGTACATGGGACCCAACTAGAAGATCTTGATTTTGCTGATGACATAACTCTTATCAGTAATAATGTGAATTCCATGCAAGAAAAAACAGATAGCCTGTCATCACTGGCTAGCAAAATAGGATTTGAAGTTAACAAGGACAAAACAAAAATAATGAAAATTCCTCTCAATCAAAAAGGAAAAATACACATAGAAGGGACAGATATTGAAGAAGTCAATCAATTTGCATACCTTGGCAGCTACATAGACCAGGATGGTGACACTAGAAAGGAAGTTAGGATCAGAATTGCAAAAGCAGCATCAATCTTCAAGAATCTTGAGAACATATGGAATTAAAAAGTTATAAGCACAAAAACCAATTTAAGACTATTCAATTCAAATGTAATATCCACCCTCATTTATTCATGCGAAAGCTGGAAAACAAGTAAAGAAACAGACAAGAAATTAGACTCTTTTGAAAACAAATGCCTAAGAAAAATACTCGACATCAAGTGGAACGAATTCAAGAACAATGCAGAGATAAGACAGATGACTGAACAACAACCAGTCTCATGGGTGATCAGGAAAAGGAGATGGACATATGTTGGTCACTTGTTGAGAAGAAACGATCAGGGAATCCCAAAACAAGCTATCAAGTGGAACACAACAAGCAAAATAAAAAGAGGCAGACCGCGTGAAACTCTGAAGAGAACATTGTTAAGAGATGCCAAATTAACAGGCATAAAATCCTTTGATGAGGTTGAAAGACTCGCCGAAGACATGAAAAATTGGTGAACTACTTTGCGAGCCCTATGTGACGATGTCCATTGGTAAAGTGTTCTTGGATGTTGTTTAAAAAGTGTGTTAGCAATCATTAGCTCATTTTCCATGCAAAACACCATTAGATTGTCAACTGCCTCATTTCAATGTATTGTGCTAAATTTACACATAACATATCCTTCGTCTTCTGCTTTTCCTGTACCAGTCTTTGCATTAAAATGCTGTATTATTAATACAATATCATTTTTCCATACCTGGTCTGTCGGTAGTTTGCAGTGTGTTATAAAAGTTTTCTACTTCCTCTTCTTCTGCTGCTGCTGATGTAAGTGCTGATGGTCGGATGTTGCATTTCTAAGAGTGCCCTTAAGTCTGATAGTGAGGATTCTATCAGTTACTACATTGTAACCTAGTAATGCTTTTGATGTTGATTTGTCCAAGGAAAAACCCACTCCATTCTTTCCTCTAATTGTCCAACAGATTATATATAGATATTATCATTCTCGCTTTTGAAGTGTCCTGATCCTTTCCATCGATGTTCGCAGATTCCCAAAATGTGTATCCTCGTTCTTTTCATCCCTCATACATCCTCCTCACATTCCATCTTCGTTACTTAGCTAAAATATGTAGGGTTCTACGCCTTATCCAGCTCGGTATCGTCACTTTGCTAACATATGTAGGGTTGTGTACCCTGTCCAGCTCAGCTTCATTACTGAGCTAACATATATAAGATCGAATACCTTGTCTAGCTCAGCTTCGTTAATTAAGTTATGTAGGGTTATATCCCTTGTCGAGCTCAGCTTAATTACTTAACTTACATATGTATTTTGTATACCTTGTCCGGCTCAGCTTCTTTACTTTAATACCATAAGTAGGGTTGTATAACGTGTTCAACTCAGCTTACTTACTTAGCTAACATATGTATTGTTGTATACCTTGTCCAGCTCAGCTTCATTAATTTACTAACATGTAGGGTTTTGTACCGTGTCCAGCTCAGTTTCGTCCTTGCCAGCACACCTTCGTTACTTAGCTGACTTACATAGGGTCATATACCTTGTCCAGCTCACCTTCGTTACTTAGCTGACTTATGTAGGGTCATATACCTTGTCCAGCTCACCTTCGTTACTTAGCTGACTTATGTAGGGTCATATACCTTGTCCAGCTCACCTTCGTTACTTAGCTGACTTATGTAGGGTCATATACCTTGTCCAACTCACCTTCGTTACTTAGCTGACTTATGTAGGGTCATATACCTTGTCCAACTCACCTTCGTTACTTAGCTGACTTATGTAGAGTCGTATACCTTGTCCGGCTCACCTTCCCTACATATCTGACTAATGTAGAGTCGTATACCTTGTCCGGCTCACCTTCGTTACATATCTGACTTAAGTAGGGTAATATGTCTTGTCCAGCCCCCTTTCGTTACCTAGCTCACTTAAGTAGGATCATATATCCTGTCCAGCTCATCTTCGTTACCTAGCTGACTTGTAGGGTTATATATCTTGTCCAGCTCCCCTTCGTTACCTAGCTTACTTAAGTATGGTCATATATCTTGTTCAGCTCACCTTCGTTACCTAGCTCACTTAAGTAGGGTCATATATCTTGTTAAGCTCAGTTTCGTTACCTAGCTCACTTAAGTAGGGTCATATATCTTGTTCAGCTCCCCTTCGTTACCTAACTTCATTAAGTAGGGTCATATATCTTGTTCAGTTCACCTTCGTTACCCAGCTTACTTAAGTAGGGTCATATATCTTGTTCAGCTCCCCTTCGTTACCTAGCTCACTTAAGTAGGGTCATATATCTTGTTCAGTTCACCTTCGTTACCCAGCTTACTTAAGTAGGGTCATATATCTTGTTCAGCTCCCCTTCGTTACCTAACTCACTTAAGTAGGGTCATATATCTTGTCCAGTTCACCTTCGTTACCCAGCTTACTTAAGTAGGGTCATATATCTTGTTCAGCTCACCTTCGTTACCTAACTCACTTAAGTAGGGTCATATATCTTGTCCAGTTCACCTTCGTTACCCAGCTTACTTAAGTAGGGTCATATATCTTGTTCAGCTCACCTTCGTTACCCAGCTTACTTAAGTAGGGTCATATATCTTGTTCAGCTCACCTTCGTTACCTAACTCACTTAAGTAGGGTCATATATCTTGTCCAGTTCACCTTCGTTACCCAGCTTACTTAAGTAGGGTCATATATCTTGTTCAGCTCCCCTTCGTCATATATCTTGTCCAGCTCACCTTCGTTACCTAACTCACTTAAGTAGGGTCATATATCTTGTCCAGCTCCCCTTCGTTACCTAACTCACTTAAGTAGGGTCATATATCTTGTCCAGCTCCCCTTCGTTACCTAACTCACTTAAGTAGGGTCATATATCTTGTCCAGCTCCCCTTCGTTACCTAACTCACTTAAGTAGGGTCATATATCTTGTCCAGCTCCCCTTCGTTACCTAACTCACTTAAGTAGGGTCATATATCTTGTTCAGCTCCCCTTCGTTACCTAACTCACTTAAGTAGGGTCATATATCTTGTCCAGCTCACCTTCGTTACATAGCTGACTTTTAGGATCATATATCTTGTCCAGCTCACCTTCGTTACCTAGCTGACTTATGTAGGGTCATATATCTTGTCCAGCTCACCTTCGTTACCTAGCTGACTTATGTAGGGTCATATACCTTGTCCGGTTCCCCTTCGTTAATTAGTTAACATTGATAGGGTCGTATATCTTGTTCAGCTCCCCTTCGTTAATTAACTGACTTAAGTAGGGTCGTATATCTTGTCCAGCTCCCCTTCGTTAATTAACTGACTTAAGTAGGGTCGTATATCTTGTCCAGCTCCCCTTCGTTAATTAACTGACTTGAGTAGGGTCGTATATC
This sequence comes from Achatina immaculata, assembly GCA_009760885.1. Taxonomy (NCBI): domain Eukaryota; kingdom Metazoa; phylum Mollusca; class Gastropoda; order Stylommatophora; family Achatinidae; genus Lissachatina; species Lissachatina immaculata. Next base: position 4,851,414 of record CM019703.1, on the reverse strand, counting down.
TTGTTCAGCTCCCCTTCGTTAATTAACTGACTTAAGTAGGGTCGTATATCTTGTCCAGCTCCCCTTCGTTAATTAACTGACTTAAGTAGGGTCGTATATCTTGTCCAGCTCCCCTTCGTTAATTAACTGACTTAAGTAGGGTCGTATATCTTGTTCAGCTCATGTTCTGGTACAACCAGTGCATTAGGAAGTAGAAGACCGCGGTATACAATTTAGATGGTTACTTATTTTCGATACTTATTTTTGAAGTTTATATATCACAAATCAAATGTCGACAGATGGCTAATACATATCCAACCGAGATTTATAACTTGTATGAGGCAGCTAAAAGAAAAAGAAAAATTATCTCTCATCACATTTTAGTCACACACGCTCACAAAAACATACACACCCACTCTCTCTCTTTCACTCTTTCTCTCTCTCTCTCTCTCTGACGTCACCACATGTGGTGTACTTGTAGGAGAAATGGCGGTTGAATTAGGAAAATATTTCACCGTGGTCTGAACCTAGTGTAGTCAGACACAAACTCTGTGGTCTTTCGGAAGGCTCCATCAGATTTTCCATCTAATACTCAATCGTGTGGACCCTGTATTTTCAGAAAGCAGCATTTAATCGAAATCAAAATGGCTTTTCCCAGTTTTCTAACAGCAATCTGTGTGAGATTTGGTGTGATATATGTAAGTATACTTTTCAAATATGTGACATTTTTTTACTTATTTAACTTGTTCACATTTCTTGCTATAAAATGTTATATCAAGCTTCATCGCCAACATTTAGCTATATGTACGTTCCACTAAACATGCGCTCAATGAGGTGACTTCGATATCGATCTTTCCATGTAAAACTAAAGTAGCAACAACATACACATAAGAAGAATTTACCACTAAAAGCTAAGGGAAACCTATAAGGAGACAGAACACATTCAGAAGTCAGTAAACAATTGACTGTCCAAGAAAGATACAATGGGCGTTTATTTTATCTATAAGAAGTTCTTCACCTGCGTTCACTGTATCGGTAGGGATATTAAAAGGTAAAATATAAAGGTAAAATTCCCGCACTCATGCCATTAAGACATTTTATGGATACGATGATATCGCAGTATTTCCAAGGGATGATATGAACAGCTTTAATATGTTCGAAAACTGAACGAACGGACACATTTTATTTTCAAAAAGTTAAAAACTGAACACACAGGACCGGCTGACATTGTGCCCTTCGCCATACAACCTTCACTCTGTCACGGGCCTGCAGCATCAGTTTATGAACACAGTCAGTATGAATGAAAACAACAAAATTATCTCGTGGCCATGTTCTCCAACAAATAAATTTGTTAGTTTTGAATGAATGTAAGAATGCAAGTTTATTTCATGTTGCCGCATAAATCAGAGCGTAGAGTATATGGACAAGAGATAAGTGTATTATTTAATTATGTAATCATTCGATTGTGTCTTCATGATTATTATGCTCATTAACAAATGCTGAATGACTGTGAATGAGTAAAAAGTGTATGATGAAGGGCAGAATGTTAGACTGGCCTGCGTGCCCAATTCTTAACCCTTTGAAAATAAAGTATGTTCCTTCGTTCGTACTCCACATTCTAGTAAGCAATTAAAATTAGTAAACTAATAGTACATTCTCTCGTTCATTAGAATGTAGTAAAATGTGGTAAATCAGTATAATAAATATAATAATTTATGGCGGTTATTTTTTCACTTCCCAAAGGGAGCTAGAAAGCAAATGACCTTCAATATTTCTTTAGTACACTCCACCGCTATTGGAACTATTGAAGATGCTGGACATGGTCTTCGTTGCCTGTAAGTTGCCAGCTTTAAAGCTAGCACGTCAGCTAGGGGTCGCAGTCTACCAAGTTAATCACTGCCTTCGCTCCCATCCACAGTTGAACATAACTGAAATGTCGCTGTCTTCAGTCCCGTGCACAGATGAAAATATGTCAGATTTAACTGTCTTCGCTTCGATGAAAAGCTCAACGTAACTCATATTTAACTGTTTTTGCTCCCATGAATATCTCAGCATAACTCAAACTTCAGTGCCTCAGAGAAGACAATTAGCATATACATTTTACACCGAGTTGTCACTCGAAGTATAAATCGTTTTCGTGCAAATAGGCAAATGTTCTTCAAAAAACAGCTAAGTTGTCATTCACTTATTCATTCATTTGCATGTCCCTTGCGGAACTTTGCCTTCCTAACAGCTCTCCTGCAGGCCTCTCGGTTGTAAGCAAGATGGCCTGGAGCTGCTGCGTCCATCTGCAGATCATAAACGATGTCTTGCATCCATCTTCGCCTCGGTGTTCTTCTCTTTCTTTTCCCCATTATATACTCTTCCGAGACTGTCTCCTCTAGATTATCATGACGTTTAATGTGTCCAAAATATTTCAGTTTTTTGTTTAATCCTCTTTACTAGCCAGCCTTTTTCATGATTAAGTTCCTATAATATTGATATATTTGTTCTTTTCTGTGCCAGTGATATTTGAAGAACTTTTCTGTAGCATGTATATTCAAAGGAATTTATATGTTTCTCAGCTGTTTTGTTACGTTTCCAGGTCTCACAGGCATATGATGCGATGGGAAAGATGCATGCCTTTAAAAATCTTATTTTTGTAGTACTGTCTGTTCCTCTCCATAGATTCTTTAGTTGTTTTACTTTCTGAAGGGCGGTTAATTTAATTTCCATCATTGTATCTTCATTATTAATTAGCGGTTATCCAAGATATTTAAAACTCTCCACTTCTTCTAGTTTTTCCTCATTGATGCATATTTAAGCTGCCTTATTTGTTTTGTCAGTTGTCATCAATTTATGATAGAGCTTTTGCTCTTCGCTGTTCTTACAGGCTTACATAACTAGTTTTTTCAATTCCCTTTTGTGTTGTCGTCAGTAACACTGTGTCATCAGAATATCTAATCTTAATTAAAGTTGTCAGAGCCAAGAAATCACAACTTAATCAAGATCTTTCTTCTTCCGTCATCTTCTGTTGCTGGTTCATTCTAATAGTATATTTTCAAATTTCCAATAATTATACTCATCAAAATATTTAAAAACGGTGTTCTAGGTGTACTTATAACATAGAATCTTTTGGTGAAAAACCGCTCTCGATTTCCGTCCATGTGGAGAAAGGTTTTCACTCCCCTCTCGGACGGTGGGAGTTAAGGTGGTTCGAATTAGAAGCGAGTGGTTTGTCCATCGAACGAAGCCTATAAACGGCTAGCAAGCCAGGTTTGTGCGAACGCGTCCGTGGTGTACTACGATGCTGTCGACCGATGATCTCAAAATTGGCCCATCTCTCGCAAAAAGTATCAGGTCTGCAGTATGTAAAGTGCGTTGGTTGTCGGAGCCGCGCCTTCTTCTCGTTCGTCAGAGCAGACAGAGCCGCCGCCGACGGTGGTTAAAGGAAATGAAACGCCGCCAGGGTCGATAGGGATCCACTCTGAGCAGAGCGCTGTCTCTCTTGCCCCGCGTCGGTCTGTCGGTAGATATCAGACTAAGGTTCAGTGACGAGTTCGCTGCTGGCAAGATTTTTCAGCTGCCGTGCGTGGGGTGAAACTCCTCGCGGCCAATGAAGAAAAAACGATTAGAGTTGCCGCGCAGCGCCGCTGTGAAAAAGATGATGGAAAGGATTAAGTGAAGTTTAATCGATATGGACAGTAGACACGCGGTGAGGGCTGCTCATACCACGGCACCTCTGCTCTAGAGGCCGGCCACGTGCTATATACACCCATACTGGGACAATACGCCTAAACCGGCTTAACCCAGGGCTGAAACTCACAGGTGGCGAGGATTTGTCCTCGACGAAAGCTCCGTCCTGATCACCTCCAGGAAGGGTAGCGCCCACGACCACAAAATGCTGATGTCGGAGACACTGGGTTAGTGCAGCCTAGATAGGCAACCACCTCTCACTCGACGGGGATGTATTCATATCCATATCACGTTGAGGTTTTCCGATGAGAAAGCCCAATTCTGGACTGGATGGGCAACCACCTCTCACCCGGCAGATATATATATATATATATTGATATCCATATCACGTTGAGGTTTTCCGATGAGAAAGCCCAACTCTAGACTGAATGGGCAACCACCTCTCACCCGGCGGTGATATATTCATATCCAAACCACGTCGAGGTTTTCCGGTGAGAAAGTCCAACTCTAGACTAAACTGGTGCAACGAAAACCCCAGTGTCCCGCTTCTGAGACCCAAAATATAGGCCCAAGCCCCACGATGCTCCGAGCCTCCATCCTAAATGAGACTATCGCGAGAACCAGAGGAGTAAACTCAGTAAGATCACGGGGCGATCTTGATGGTAGAAGCGAACGAAGAATAAGAAGAAGATAACATAAAAACGTTCTGAATTATACTGTCCTTTATAATATTGTAAGGATTTGATTTATATATTGTTTTTAGTGTTCTGATTGTACCACTGAATTTTGAATGATGGCGACTGTCCCGTATAATAGCACACTTTGGCCGTTTAAATATTGTAAACGTAATGCACTTTCATACAGCATTGTTAACAAGTGATGACTGCGACGACGTTGTCTTTCTCCGTCGTCACTTCTTATTTATGAAAGCATTATTATGTCTTCTTTTTTGTTCACTTCAGTAGTTTAAAATGTCACTACACCTGATACTATATGATTCGCTACAAGACTGAAATCTGAACACACATCCTACATTTAACATTCTTCCCGTGCCGTTAAATGTCACATAGTGCTCTCATAGTTGTTTGTCAAATTTTCCTGTTCTCTGCGAGTTTTTCAACTTCATCAACGGATGTTGTGCCCACTAAATTAGCTTCTCTTAACAATGTCCTCTTTAGAGTTTCACGTGGTCTGCTTCTTTTTCTTCAACCTGTTGTGCTCCACTTGATAGCTTATTTTGGTATTCTCTGCTTGTTTCTTCTCATCACATGGCTTACATACGTATGCCCATCTTCTTTTTCTGATCACCCATGAGACAGGTTGTTGTTTGCTCATCTGTCTTATCTCTGTGTTGTTCTTGAATTCGTTCCACCGTATACCATGTATTTTCATGAGGCATTTGTTTTCAAAAGAGTCTAATTTCTTGTCGTTTTCTTTAGTTGATTTCCAGCTTTCACATTTATAAATGAGGGTGGATATCACATTTGAATTGAATAATCTTAACTTGGTTTTTATGCTTCTAGCTTTTGAATGCCATATGTTCTCAAGATTTTTTAAGAATAATGCTGCTTATGCAATTCTAATTCTAACTTCCCTCCTGGTGCCACCATCCTGGTCTATGTAGCTGCCAAGGTATGCAAATTGGTTTACTTCATCAAAAGTTATTCCTATTACACATATTTTTCCTTCTTTATTAATGAGAAGTTCCATTATTTTTGTTTTGTCTGTGTTAATTTCAAGACATATTTTGCTAGCCAAGGAAAACAGGGAATCTGCTTTTTCCTGCATCGATTTCACATTGTCACTGATAAAAGTTTGGTCATCTGCAAAATCAAGATCTTCTATTTGGGTCCCATGTACCCAATCAGTGCCGGTTTTACCTGTACAGCATCTTTTCATTATGAAATCTATGGCAATTCCAAAAAGCAATGGAGATAATATGCATCCTTGTTTTCACACCTGTTTCAATCTGAAACCATTCGCTCATTCCTTCTTCTGTCTTGACTGCTCAAACATATCCGTTGTAGAGATCTCTAATGATGCTGACAATTTTTGATGGTATTCCATATAGTCTTAAAATTCTCCACAATGAATCTCTGTGTATACTATCAAATGATTTTTAAAACCTATGAAGTTCAGGATTAATGGTTTCTACTTTTCAATATCTTCTTCAAGTATTATTCTTCGCTCCAAACACACATAGCCACTATAAAATTCAGATGGTTCGTTCTTGAATCAAATTATAGTTTACTATTAATATTCATCAAGCGAAATTCACGAAACTGAGACATCTCCGAAAGCATTTTAGACAAAGTTCCAAAATTATCATATCTGCATTTCTCAAGCATTACTATTAATCATTTTTCATCAAGATGTGCTATCTTCTGTCTGTCCTAAACTACATCTGGTTCTGAACTGCTTCTCTACCTAATGAATATCTATTTGCTCTACTTGTCCATCTGTTCTATCTGCCGTTGCTATCCTATCTTTATATTCTTCTTTTTCGCCTCTCTGGCTTCAAAACTCCAATGTCTGCCTTTTATATCGTAAGTCATTTGTCCAATAGGACACATCTCTAGATCTTTCTATTGATCAGCTGGCTGACTACATACTGATTGGACATCTGGATAAGTCGGTCCACTCCTTTGGTCATCTTATTGACCCGCTGGTCTTTTCATGTGTGCAAATTGCGTTGTAAGATTAGCAAATATGGCTCACCTGTCAGTAAGTCTGTTGCGTCAAATCCTTCTATTCAATTTTCTCGCGTGAGGATTGTTATTCCAACTATGTTTACACAGTGTCCTTTTGTAGATCGCCATGTCACTATTTTTATCTGAGTAAATTCTCCTAGTGTGTATTCCATTTCCTTAAACCGCCATTATGTCAGTCATTATGTCTCTTATTTCTAGATATCTACTTAATTCTGTCCTAATAGGACTAATACTGTGGGAGTGTTCCTCTCTACCGATTCTCAAATTTATCATCATTTCTTACGTACTTTCTACTTATCAATACTAATTATAACTATAATAAAACACTACTAGTAATAAAAAACGATAACAACAATAATACTATCATAATATACACGGCCGGCTGTAATAAAACTACTATCATAACTTACAAGGCACTATGTTTATTGCTACTCTATGGAAGTGAATTCTGGAAAATCACCAAAACTATAGAAAAGAAATTGAACTCTTTCAAGACTAAATATTTACGAAGGATTAAAAGACTGTTTAGGCCAAACAACGTAAGAAATGACACCTTTTTGTCAAAAATGCAGATGAAACCGCTGACAGGGATTATCCAGGAAAGACGATGGTTACAGTTGAGACAAGTGCTTCAGATGAATGACGACTCACTAAAATAATAGATAGGTGTATGGTTCAGTTTTACGGGGAGGGGGGGGGAGACAGAAATGGTGACTATATTTGAAAAACAAGATTGGCAGAACGCAAGATGAGTACATACACATGGAGAACATACACCAGTTCAATATTTCAGAAAAAAGCCTTTTTCAAGGATCACATACACAAACAATACAACAGAGAAAACACACAAAATGAATGGACATGTAGACTTACCTTTTGTGCGTCTTTCTAGTACGAAAGTTGGGCACAAAATGCTCTTAGGTATACGTAGTAGAGCACGAAGTGAAAGCCAGCAATCACACAGTAATCCAGTGATCAGCCTTTCGCAACATTTCTCGGCCAGAGAGAGAGAGAGACAGAGAGAGAGAGAGAGAGCTAGAGAGAGATTATTTTACTCAACTATGTTCACATTTTTAGAAGATCTTTCTCACTACAAACCACTTGTCATGACATTCATTTTTTAAAGTGTAGTTTATAGTCTATACTTCTTTTCTGGTATACGTGTGTTCTCTTGTCTTGTCACCTACCTCATATACCTTTCATTGTTAATAGTACTAGTAGGCTTCTTGGTAGGGCTCTTTGATTTCCTTCAACAAGTAAATATCTGAGGTTTCTGTAATTTCTTCTTACTTAGACCTGTTGCTTACAGTACTTAGTGAGATGTTTTTGTCTGCCGGTAGTAGTGTAACGTGACCAAAGCATTTGACCTGTTGTTTTTTGATTTAGTGTGGTACTAGTATTACTCCAAACTTTGTCATTTCTGATTTGGTCTCTTTTTGTTTTCAGTATCACTCTATCACTACAAATGAATATTCTCTTCATTTTCCTCAATCATTTAATCACCATATAAACAGCTATCAACTGCATTCGATTTCTTTTTTTCCATTCTTTTAAAGGTCACAATGACCCTTGCATGGGCAGACGAAGTGCAGTTAAATGGCTCAGACTTGAATTCTTTCAGCTTCTTCCACATCACTCCAGACTACAGAGTTATGGTGAGGAGCGGATTTGATATGTTGATCACCTTGGATGAGTATAAAATTCTCCACACATCAGATAATAGTTCACGTAGTGAAAGAGCCGCTGCGATTGCAAGCACTTTTGAAGGTCACAAAACAATATGGGACAATGGCATAATCTATTATCAGATTTTACCTTCTGTAGAATCCTTTAGACAAGACATCATGAACGCTATCCGTGAATGGGAGTACTACACGTGTCTCCGCTTTATAGAATCTACTGACAAATTTCGCCTCCTCTTCAGTCAGAATTATAATTCTGATAAATCCTGCTCTATAGAATATTTTGAACCTCCACAAGGTAAATATATGTCGATGTATATTGACTGGACCTGTATGGCTCACGGAAAACTTCTTCACCGCATTGGTCACGCTATAGGTCTAATCGACGAGAACAACCTACCAGACAGAGATCGATACCTGAGTTTTAACTGGGATAATAGATCCGAACCTTTCCAGTACATATTTAGAAAATACAGCGAAAATACGGTTGATACTTTTGGTGTAGAGTTTGATTACAGGAGCATCATGCACATGGTATTAACCCCTGTTATGGTGACAAAAGATCCAAAATACCAAGACATTTTTTGGAATATTCAAAATGTGTCTTTCAAAGACATTAAAACTGTAAATCTCATGTACAGTTGTGCTGAAAATGAGCGCTGTCTGTACAAACATTGTGCCTTCAATGGGTTCGTCTTCTTCAAGGAATTTGATAACAAAGCAAAATGTGAATGTTGGTGTGACTCGGGAAATAATACTAATCCTCTGGTACTTTGCTCGTCCATTACAAGTGAGCGTGAAAGATATAACCTCCAAGAAATCAGCTCATTGGATGAGAGCGATTTCACTTCATGTGTTGACGACCGACCAGATTGTGCCATCTTGAAAGAGGAAGGTCTGTGCATTACTGAAATAAGACAAATGGTAGTAGTCTGCACCAAGAGCTGCGATTTTTGTGGTAAGGGTCAGAATTTGTGCATGGATCATGACGTTGGTTGCGAGATGATGGCAGAATCTGGTGTCTGCGAAGAGGAGGGTTTGGCAGAAATGATGAGTAACATGTGTCCTAAATCTTGTGGCGTCTGTAGCAAACCTGCCAGTGAGTGTGATATTCTAAATGAAATGCGAAAAGCAGTCTCGGAAAGCCGCGGTGTTTTGATGATAGCCCAGACGAATATAAGTTTTGCTGTATTGATAATAACATTGGTAAACGCTTTGTAGTTTGTGTCAACACTAGTTCTGCAGCTACTCATTTTTCGTATTAGCTTTGACATTGCCCCTAACTTAATATGAGCGTTACAGCTCAGTAACTTATATAAAAAAATCGGGAGAGAGATTTGAGCCAAAGAAAATAAATCTGTTTTAAAGGAATCTCGCACTTGAAAGTTTTGTTTGATTTTAGTCCCCCACAGTCAATTTTTTCCTTTAATATTTTCATGCACCTTGGAACACACAACACTGACGTACTCGAAATTTTAATGCACACAAAATAGACATGGACACAAAACGTTAATGCACACAAAAATGTGATGTATAGAAATCGAAAATCAACACAAAACATTGATACAAACAAAGCATGAAATTTATGCAGAACACTGATACACACAAATCACTGATATCATCATCATCATCATCAGGTGCCGTGCCGACTGGCGGTGGCTATTATGCTTCTCCAGAGTACCCGATCCTTCATGCAGGCCATCAGTTCAGTTGGTGATCTCCTCTCACACCATCCTGTCAGACTGTCCAGTATCATTTCTCTTGGTCTTCCTCTTGATCTTCTTCCTTCTATTTTTCCTGCTGTTATAATATTTTCAATGCCCCCTCTTCTCATTGCATGTCCTATGAAAGTACATTGTCTCTCTCTTATCTTTTTGACAAGGTTGCTTGTCTCTCCAGCTCTTCTCATACATTCTTCATTAGTTATTTTTGCTGTCCAGGGGATTCGCAACATTCTTCTAATAAACCACATTTCTGCTGCTTCCAATGATTTTTGTGCAGACCTGCCATGATTCAATTCCATATAACAAGATAGGTTCAATATAGTATTTTAGGACTCGTTTTCTAACATTCATTGATAAAGATGTGTTAGCTAATATGTTTCTCATTCTCTGAAATGCAGTCTTTGCTTGGCCTATTCTGTTTCTAATTTCTGTTCTGCATTTCCCATCTGAAGTTATTACTGCTCCAAGGTGTTTGAATTTCTGCACCTGCTTTAGAATGGTTCCGTTTAATTTAATACTGCATGCTGGTGGATTCTGTTTCTTAGATATAACCATAGTCTCTGTCTTTTTGATGTTCAAAATAAGGTCTTTCTGTTCACTTTCTTTGGCGACTTTATCCAAGAGATTTTGCAGGTCTTGTTGGTTCTCAGCTATCAGTACTGTGTCGTCAGTATACCGAAGGTTGTTAATATTGTATCCTCCAATTTTTATGCCTGGTTCTGTGATGATTGTTCTTAGAATATTCTCGTCGCTGTACAGAGAAAAAAGGTCTGGAGATAGTACACATCCTTGTCGCACCCCTTGTTTTATAGGTTGATATTTTCCAATTCTATTTTCAACTCGAACTGCTGCTTCTTGCTGCCAGTATAGACGTTTTACAATCCTCAGGTCTTTGCCGTCTATATTGATGTCTTCAAGCATTTTAATAATTTCATTATGTTTCACCTTGTCAAATGCCTTGGTGTAATCAATGAAGTATAAGTAGAGATCTTTCTGTACTTCTAAAGCTCTTTCTGTTAGTGTTCGTAAAGCATAAATGGCATTGTGTGTTCCCTTTCCTTCAACAAATCCAAACTGTTCATCTGCTATTTCCATTTTTATCTTTTTCCTTGTTCTTCTCATAATTATTCTCAGAAGTAGCTTCGTTATGTGACATGAGAGGCTGATAGTCCGGTGGTCATCATATGCCTTTGCACCTGGTTTCTTTGGTAGTGCTATAAACGTGGATTTAATCAGGTCACTTGGAATATAACCACTGTTGTAAATGTCATTCAGTAACTTGGTTATTATTTTTATTCCTGTCTCCTCTAGTGCCTCTATTTCTTCTATTGTTATATTATCAGGCCCAGTCGCTTTTCCTTTCTTCATGTGTTTGATGGCATCTATGATTTCATCTTCAAGTATTGGCGGTCCATCACAGTTTTCAGTATCTGGTGTTAATTCTGGTCTTTCTCCTCCATATAGCTCACCGATATCACTGATATACGAGTAGTAAAAACATATCTAAAAGAAAAAACGAAATGAACACACACAGACAAGTATCCTTTAGTTTCTTTCCATGTTTCTAAAGCTCTGTCTTGAACTGTCGTATCCACAGCTGGACGAACTAGAGCGTGTCCAAAACGAGGCAGTGAGAGTGGCCTTGGGTTGCACCAGGGATACTCCGGTAGTAGCCATGCGTTTTCTGCTTGATATGTTGAATGTGAAGTCTAAACACAAGTAAAGACATACATCAGGGATGCTTGCATGAAGGAACTGGAGTTAATATAGGGAAGACGCATCAAACGAGGTAGATCCGTGATGGCAATCTTGATGCGCTGCCTATAGGTGATGACTGGTTACGGGTGCAGAATCGACCTCAGCTAACAAAGGTTATTAGCAGTTACACTTTGGGTTCACCATCTCATCCAGCATCACTGTGAGTCTTTCGACACGGTAATATAAAAAATGGATCAGTATCTCAGAACAGCAGAAGTGGTTCGCATTAATTAGCGTATAAGTATACAACTATACACAAAGCACTGCAGTAAAGCTGTGATACCAAAATGTATAAACTAGGGGAAAAGTAGGACTTAAGGACTACAAAGCGAATGCTATTTTTAAAAATAAATAAAAATAAAAATAAATTCCTCATGAGTAGCGAGTGCACTTAGCTGTAACTGTAAGAAGATGTGGCTTGTCCGACGCTGTGTGTCAGAAATGAGCATGGTAGGTCGTAGAAACTGTTTAAATGGAGACCTGTGACGTGTGGTCGGTGGGTCGTAACTGTGGGAGGTGGATGGGGAAACTGTGGAAGGGAGGGAGAGTGGTACAATGTTAACCTATCCAGGAGAAAGTGAACTGATGATTATAGTTAGGGTAGAGGTGGAGATCAAGTATAACATCAGCAAAAACTTTATCAGGTTCTGATTGTGACACGGACCATCAGTTATTAATACCAGACATGAAGATAAAGATAAAAAAGACAGTTACGGGTTCAAGACCACTCCGCTTTGATCTTACAAAAATACCAGAACAGTACGGTATAGAAGTGAAGAACCGTTTTCAAACCCTGATGGCTGTACAGGAGGAGATGACACCAGATGATTTGGCTACACAGACCAGAGATATCTTAATAACAACAGATAAATTCATGGTTCAAGTAAAGAAAACACAAAAGAATGGATGGATTACAGCAGGTACATTAGAAATGATAAAACAACATAGAAATGAAGACGCAATGAAAGTGACAAACAGCAACAAAGATAATATAAATCTTTAACAAAAGAAGTACGACGAAACATAAGAAAAGACAAAAAAAAACAATACATTAAAAAATTGCTGTGAAAGAATAGAAGGACATCAGAAGTCTGGAAGAGACAGTGGAATGTTTAAATAAATGAAGACATTGACGAAAAATGTCACACCTAAGCTAAATGTAATTTGTGACAAGATGTTTTATACCTTGACAGAGACAGGGAAAATTATAGAGAGATGCAGAGGAATGTATGAAACAACCGACTGTCAACGCAGAAATCAACAATGTGAATTATTATTGGATGAGAAAGAACCCGAACCGACAATAGAAGAAGTTTTATGGGCAATAATGAATCTGAAAAATGGTAAATCACCAGGATGTGATGAGATAACAGCTGAACTTATTAAAGCAGGAAGAAAGGAATATGCAACAGTCTATCATGCACTATGTAGAAAGATATGGCATTCAGGTATTTGGCCAAAAGAATTGAAAATAGATGTATTCATACCACTGCCAAAAAAGGTTACCCTGAAAGTATGCACAAACTACAGAACTGTTGATCTGATTCTGTTAAAAAATCTTGATGGGTAGACTTCGTAAAAAAGATAGAAGAAGAAATCAATTATAGTCCAAGCTGGTTTCAGGAAAGAAAGAGGATCAAGAGATCATATATTCAATGTAAGATTAGAGAAAGGCAAAGAGTTTAATGTGAATCTATATTTATCCTTTACAGACTACTCAAAGTCATTTGATTGCGTACAACACCAGAAACTTTTGGGAATTAATGGAAAAAATTGGATTTCCAACACATTTCATACAATTAACATCACTGTTGTATCTATGGTGATACAATAACTTGGTTTGACATAAAACAAGGGGTCCTTCAGGGGTGCATATTGTTGCCTTACTTACTTAACTTGTAAACTGAAAATATAATGAGGAATGTTAGAGAAGATGTAGACAAAAAATATTACGATGCCATAACAATTGAATGTTATGAAATACCAGAGATTAGATATGCTGATGACACAATATTACTGTCCACAACACAAAAAGGAATAGAAAAACTAATTATGTCAGTCCGTAAGAACAGCTAAGACCAAAACCTCTATATTAATGCAAAGAAAACTAAATTGATGACATCTAACAAAACAAACAAGGCAGTTGATATATGTATCATTGAGGAAAAACTGGAAGAAGTGGAGAGTTTTGAATATCTTGAATCACTGCTAACTAATAATGTAGATACAATGAGGGAAATTAAAAGGAGGACGTCTATCGCTCTTCAGAAAGTAAAACAACTAAAGAATCTGTGGAGAGGAACAGACAGAACTACAATAACAAAATTTTAAGGGCATGCATCTTTCCCATCACAACGTATGCCTGTGAGACATGGACACTTAACAAAACAGCTGAAAAACTCATAAATGCATTCGAATGTAAATGCTACAAAAGAGTTCTTAAAATATCATGGGCACAAAAAAGAACAAATATATCCATACTACAAGAACTTAATATTGAAGAAGGCTGTCTAGTAAAGAGGATTAAAGAGAGAAAACGTAAATATCTTGGACATATTAAACGTCATGATAATCAGGAGAAAGCCGTCTTGGAAGGGTACATAATGGGGAAAAGAAAGAAAGGAAGACCAAGGCGAAGATGGCTACAAGACATCGTAGAGGATCTGCAAATGGATGTATCAGCAGCAGGCCATCTTGGTCACAACCGACTGGCCTACAGGAGTGCTGTTAGGAAGGCAAAGTTCCGCAGTGGACATGCAAATGAATGAATGGATGAGAGGTGTTGTAATGTGATGCTGTGAGGGGGTTCTGAACTATGTGTAACAAGTGAGAAAGGAGATGAGCTTAGTGAATATAGATTATAATTGTTGAAGAGGAGAATGTTAGGTGTAGCTGAATAGCGAATTTAACCCGTGTGGTTCCAGCGTCCCATAATTCTGAATGTAGCGGTTCTCAAGCGCTAGGCGGCATGTGTCATCTGCGCGACATTGTTTGATGGCTGTTACCAGAAAATCAGATTTGCCTCTGTGGTTGGGGCCATTGAAATGATTTGAGACTGGTTTCGAAGCATGCTGGTGAATGTCGTACAGATGTTTCTGCATGCGGTCCCCTAATTTGAGGCCAACCTCACCAGTATACGTTATCCTGCATCTTTTGCATACGATGACATATATCACATTACGGGAATCGCATGTGAATCCTTCATGAAGAGAGAGGATAGATTTGGGAAAGGTGATCGTTTTCGTTTCCCAGACTACCGGGCAGGTAACACAGCGGGGTCGGTTACATTTTCTGGTGCCAACATATGTAAGGCTTTGCTTCAAGTGGCTGTGGACGAGGATGTCCTTAAGGTTTGGCTCACGTTTGTATGTCAACAAGGGTGGATCAGAGAAAATGTCGCGAGTGTCAGGGTCGAGCTGAATTAGTGGCAGATGACAATAAAGAATTTTCTTAACCATCTGACCATGCGGGTGGAAAGGCAGTACTAACTTAGCTCTGTCCGATGGAGTAACAGGCTTTTTTCTGAATGCTTCTTTGCGGCTCACTAGTTTGATGCGGTTGAAGGCTTCAGAAAGGACATTTTCTGGATAGTGGCGATGATGGAAAAATTCTAATAACTTGTTGAACTGATCTATAAAGTCCAAATTATCTTGACATATGCAGCGAAGACGGAGGAGTTGAGAGTATGGGATGGAGTTCTTACAGACTTCAGGATGGGAGGAAGTGTAAAGTAAATAGGTGTGGCTGTTGATGGGCTTGTAAAATACAGAGTTGATAAGCCCGTTTGTGCCAATAGAAATGTTAATGTCTAAAAAGTTAACAGACATGTCAGAAATTTCATAAGTGAATTAATTTTATGTTATTATTAAGTGAGTTGGCGAATTCAATAATTTTTTTAGGTCTTCCTGTGGCATACTGATGACTCCAATGCCATCATCGATGTACCTTTTATAGAATTCTGGAAGTCTGCCAGTGTAGGTTCCCCATAATTTGACCTCCAGAAAGCCCATAAATAGACATACAAAACTTGGACCCATTTTCGATCCCATGGCAACACCACTGATTTGCTCAAAGTATACACCGTTGAATTCGAACGAATTTAGGTTTAGTACTAGCCGTGTAAGTCTGATTATGGTGTCAGTGTTAGAGGTGTGGTGAGGGTCTTTGCCGAGAAAATAGCGGAGTGCTAAGAGCCCATCCTCATGGGGGATAGAGGTATAGGAAGCAGACATCAAGGAAAAAGATGTGATAGGTGTGGTATTGAGACAGTGTGATCGTATCAAAAGTTGTTACGGCGTGGTTTGTATCTTTAAAAAAAAGGAGGGTAGTTTGTGTGCTAGCGGTTGGAAAAAGCTGTTCAAAAAGTCAGAAATGTGCTCAGTGGGGCATGAACACGCTGATACAATGGGACGTCTAGGATGACAGGGTTTGTGGATTTTAGGAAGAAGATAGAAGGTGGGGTCACCTAAACAGCTGTCCTTGATCAGTCCAACAAGTTATTAGAATTTTCCGTCATCGCCACTATCCAGAAAGTGTCCTTTCTGAAGCCTTCAACCGTATCCAACTAGTGAGCTGCAAAGACGCATTCAGAAAAAAGCCTGTTACTCCATCGGACAGAGCTAAGTTAGTACTGCCTTTCCACTCGCATGGTCAGATGGTTAAGAAAATTCTTTATTGTCATCTGCCACTAATTCAGCTGGACCCTGACACTCGCGACATTTTCTCTGATCCACTCTTGTTGACATACAAACGTGAGCCAAACCTTAAGGACATCCTCGTCCACAGCCACTTGAAGCAAAGCCTTACATATGTTGGCACCAGAAAATGTAACCGACCCCGCTGTGTTACCTGCCCGGTAGTCTGGGAAACGAAAACGATCACCTTTCCCAAAACTATCCTCACTCTTCATAAGGGATTCACATGCGATCCCCGTAATGTGATATATGTCATCGTATGCAAAAGATGCAGGATAACGTATATTGGTGAGGTTGGCCTCAAATTAGGGGACCGCATGCAGAAACATCTGTACGATATCAACCAGCAAGCTTCGAAATCAGTCCCAAATCATTTCAATGGCCCCAACCACAGAGGTAAATCTGATTTTCTGGTAACAGCCATCAAACAATGTCACATAGATGATGCATGCCGCCTAGCGCTTGAGAACCGCTACATTCAGAATTATGGGACGCTGGAACCACACGGGTTAAATTCGCTATTCAGCTACACCTAACATTCTCCTCTTCAATAATTATAATCCCTCTCCACTAAGCTCAACTCCCTTCTCACTTGTTACAAAAAAGTTCAGAACCTCCTCACAGCATCACATTGCAACACCTCTACCCTAACTATATTCATCAAATTTACCTTCTCCTGGATAGGTTAACATTGTACCACTCTCTCTCCCCTCTACGGTTTCCCTACCCATCACCTCCAGTAATGACCCACAGATCACACATCACAGGTCTTCATTTACACAATCTCTAAGACCTACCATGCTCGTTTCTGACACACAGTGTTGGACAACCACATCTTCTTAAAGTTATAGCTAAGTGCTCTCTCTATTCAATATTAGTTTTTTTTAATAACATTAATGTGAATCTATACTTTATCTCCTCTCTCTGTTTCTTCGTCCCGTATGTTTTTGTATGACTAAGGCCCACGCCGAAACGTCACAAATTTATAATCGTTAAGTAATACAGCTGCTCTTACTTGTGTCCTAGTTTATACACTAAAAGTGGTTGGGGTTTTGATGCCTACGACAGTGGAAGAGTAGTGGCACAGGGTTCGGGAGCCTTTGAAATCAAAACTTCAAGCAAGCGAATGGAAACTGAGGCTGTGTCGATGGCAATGGAATGGCTAGTTGCTCGTGTAGTAGTTATTGGTGTCATTGTGACAGACTCACAGAGTATGATTCATAGGTCTGAGAAGTATTGACTTCGAAAAGAACGGGTTCATCTCTTAATCCAGTCATCTGTGACAAGACTAACGTGGTTTTACTGTCCAGGGCATGCGGGAGTACATGGTAATGAAGTGGCAGATGGACCTGCTGGACAGGCTAAAATAAATGGCAGGCTCACAAAGGACAAGGAACACATTGCTGAAGTCGTATTGAAAAAACTTGGAGAAAATGAATAATGGGAATGGAAGAACAATGTAGATGTGAAGAGATTGCTGGGAGCTAGGAGAAAACGCATCGTAAGCAAGCAGCATTTGACAGGAACTATCAGCAAACATGCTCTTGGATGGATGCTGCGGCATGCCGTGGAACATATTTGTGGTTGTCCCGAATGTAGCGAAGCTGGAGTCTGAATTTTGAACTTTGAACGAAACGGCACTGTTGCCAAGAGATTAGTAGGAGAATCTGTGTCTTTATATACAATCAAGGCAGAAGAAAGCGAGCCCTAAGTCATTTAATTCACTTTAATTGAAGAAATAACACTCCATCGGTCCACTGAGTACCATCAGTGAATGGAATTTAAGTTACTACAAGTAAAACATGGCTTACTACATCAGACACAAAGAAATATTAATTAACTAAGCAAAACACTTTTAAACAAAAATGAATTAAATTTTACAGACATTTATAAATAATGCAAATGCAAGGTATAATAAGGTTAATTATACTGATAAGGGATTATATATTTTACACATTAGTAATAAAGATATGAAACTTAATTTTAAAAACTGTGTTGATATTCTTAAATAAATATGTTGCAATTAAGGCCTTAGTGATTTTACAATAACTTACGGTTTCCAGAGGTTACATAATATTTACTGCGTTCAAACTTTGTACTGTCATTTGAGAATGTTACTTTGGCAGAATGAATGTATGCACTTTTATGGTAAAGGTCACATCAATGAAATAATTTCCTTTAATGTGGAAAAAGTAGCGCCTTTCAATTTCCATTCATACAGCATTAATGAGGAAGAATTAATGCCCTATGCTGCTTATGTAAATAAGAGAAGTGACTGACGCTACTGGTCAGTTTAGTCTTGCTTGCTGCTGTCTGAGAGTGCACTACTAACTATGACCGTCAAACCCAGCATCTGCTTCCTAGTTGGTTTGTACGAGTCTAAGGCTGGGCACGCACACTCTCGCAAGAAGTCCAGACTGATGAACTCTGCCGAGGTGATGACCAAGTTTTTCTTATTCATCTTCTGTAACTCTGCTGGATCTCTGGACCCATGGACCTCGACCTAACTTTCGGTCTCTTACTTCATTAACCCTTTGCTATCCTGAATAATTTAGGCTATTCACAGGTTTGTTTTCCCATTGTTTTAATTGGTTGTAAAATTTCAAACTTTCAGACGTCAAAGTTAAGCTTATGAAAAGAGTTTATTCTTGAACTCGTCACTTGGCTTGAACACAAATTATGCCTTTTGTTATTAAAATATCAATAACATATGTACCATATGTCCAACGTTTGTCCAATAAATCTTTGTCAGATGACAGGAAAGAGTTAAAAGAATCCTATAGCTGGTTAGTGCAACATGGGCTAGTCTTCATTGACTATCCATTCGAAGCTGTAACACAATTAGCTGTTTGCAAACCGTTTAAAAAACAAATGAAATAGAACACTAATTAAAATGTAGCAAAAAAGATTTGGAATATAAAAGTCCCATCTGTTTTTTTTTCTTTGTTATTTTAACATGTGTTCACCTTGCAGTCATGAACACAGATATATATATATATATTCGGTACAGTTTGCTATCTTTTTTTTTGTCGATCTTTTTCCCATTAATATATGTGTACCGCTTATGACCACTAATATATGTGTACAGTTTATGGACATTAATATATGTGTACAGCTTATACACCTTTTACTTCTAAGTGGGACACTACAGTATTGATACATGGGGGCTCACATAAAGGGATGATAACTATTCTCTTTGCTTTGATTTCGTCCCACGTGAAACTTTTATCAATCAGACAAGAAATTTAAAATCTTCTTGGATATTACAACATGACATAAGAGGAGTGATTGATAAGTTCTCGGCATAAGGTACAAATACTTGAAATACACAGTTGATATTAGGTGCATTTATAGATCATGTTAATGTAAGTATAAACACCAAGTTTCACTTTCAAGTTTCAATTGCAGCCAATTTTTTTACAGGCTGCTGAAGTGGTACAGGGTGGCAGAATTTGAGAAAATGTATAAAATTTCTCATCGAGCAGTCATTCGCTGCCTCTGCATCAAGGGCTTATCATCGAAGGAGATTCATGAGGATATGGTGGAGACTAGGGGAGAGTGCCCCTTCTTACAGCACAGTGAAGAAAAGGGCAGCTCAATTCAAATAT
This sequence comes from Achatina immaculata, assembly GCA_009760885.1. Taxonomy (NCBI): domain Eukaryota; kingdom Metazoa; phylum Mollusca; class Gastropoda; order Stylommatophora; family Achatinidae; genus Lissachatina; species Lissachatina immaculata. Next base: position 4,831,583 of record CM019703.1, on the reverse strand, counting down.
GGAAGGGAAGGTCTGGAAGATTATCCCCACCCAGGAAGACCAAGAACGGTAACCACCGATGAAACCAAGGGCAGAATCCATGACATGATTATGAAGGATCGAAGACTAACTGAGCGGTACATTGCTACTGAGCTGGGCATCTCCCAGGAACGTGTTCATTTCATTATTCACAATGATCTTCAAATGACAAAGACCTCTGCTCGATGGGTCCCGAAACTTCTTGGAGCTGATCACAAACGACAGCGTCTCAACATGTAAAGAGACAATCTTGGCCATTTTTCTGCAGATCCTGAAAAGTTTCTTCAGCAATTTGTGACTATGGATGAGACTTGGGTTCATCATTTTCAACCAGAAACCAAAGAACAGTCAACGCAGTGGAAACATCATGGATCCCCACCTCCAAAGAAAGCAAGGGTGGTTCTGTCTGCAGACAAAGTGATGGCTTCAATCTTTTGGGATTCAGAAGGTGTGCTATTGTTAGATTATCTTCACACGGGCAGAACGGTCATCGGGGCCTATTACGCTAATCTTGTGAAGCAACTGCAGGGCAAACTGAAGGAAAAGCATTGAGGGAAATTGACGAGACAGTGCTCCAGTTCACAAGTCGGCGGTGGCAATGGCCGCCATTCATGAATACGCCTTCCAGCTTCTTGAACATCCTCCTTATTCCCAAGATTTGGCCCCTTCGGACTATTACCCATTTACCAAACTCAAAAAGGAGCTCAGTGGTCGCAAATTTGCTTCAAATGATGACGTAATTTTTGCTGTATGCCACTTTCTGCTGGCACAAGATGCTGACTTTTACAAAGAAAGGATCCGTATGCTCCAGGGTCGCTGGAGTGAGTGCATAAACTTGCAAGGGACTATGTTGAGAAATAACCCAAAAAAGGTGCCCACAAATAATCTGTTGTACCTTATGCCAAGAACTTATCAATCACCCCTCGTATGCTGGCATTTCCTTGTATTTTTATAAGGCTTATTTTAGTGCAGGTGGGTCTTGGCTTATGTACGAAATGCGAGTTTGAGGTATTTGAAATCTTCACTTTTTAAGAAGGACTTGGAGCTGGACAGTTGAAATGAGAAGAGTCGGGAACGAAGGTTTGGCCTACCGACCTCGCAGCCCTGGCTGGGTATATTGTTATGCTCTTATAGAAAATGATTGACACACACGAGAACTAAATAATCTTAGCGCACGCTACTACAAACAAGAACTGTCTTAGAAATATGGAACTCCAGAATGCTTGACACAAATGTTTTTCATGTTTTTTTAATTAGACTTTCAAGCGCGTGTGAGTACCACATGGAATGTTTCGCTCCATGGAAACCTTCTAAGGGTTCAGAATTAAAGCCTCTCTGCACAACTTTCCGCAGGAACTGATGTGTCCATACCACAGACATACAGGATGCTCTTTTATACAGATAGTGTAAAGATCACACAACGTTTCATTTCATCAGAGGATGTACACAACTGGCCCTCTGTATGAAATAACAAAGGGTTTAGGGGTAATATTAATTTGTACATTGTTATATTGTTTGTATAACTGATTGATGATTACACATCGCTGCAAATTATTACAACAATGAAAGAAACACATATAAATGTAAATCTGGCCTGCGATCTTGTCTTCACTCTTTCCTATTTCTCATTCATTCATTCCTACATGCCATAACTTTACAATAAAGTCAGCATAAATAGGAAGAATAGAAAGAAAACAAATAGGAAGAAAGTCACTGGCGGAACTCATGATCAACGCAAAAAACATGAAATTGTGGAGAGAAATGCTCGCCTACGCCGCCCGGTACGCACTTAGATAACAGAAACACAAATACAATTCTTCATCACTTGATCCTCAGCTTATGCTATTACAACAAAATCAGCCCTTTATTCATTTCTTTCACATTTAAGGTTTCTTCATAATAATCAGCTAACGAAATAAATGAAAACAATTTTAACATCCTTAAGTAAACGTGGGGTTAGTATGTCTTAGCACAATCGTTCCATACATAATCTCAGGCTGTCATATTTAAGCATGACGGTTCTGACTGTAACAGAAGGAACTAATTGGCAAGAATTGTACACAAATGCATATACATAAAATTCAGTGAAGCTTATTTTATATGTACATATAAACCATCATCGCATATTTCTAAAACACCAAAATCTTACATAGAACAATTATGTTATAATGGAATTAGGATTATTCGTGTACTGTTTCTGTTACCACAGTCATACTTGAGCGTGTTGGGATGGATCGGAGAAATCGATAGCACAGCCTGCACGCGTCCACATCACAGAATATAAACCAATACTAACCCAACACATATAATACACATTTCCACTGACGACGAATAAACATACACATTCGTGCATGAACGAAAACCTATTACATTTTTCTCGCCTCTTATTTACATATTGGGTCAGCCAGTAAGGTCTAATTTTTCATCAGAGTTGTGCTTCTCTGAAAACTGACCAGTCTCTGGCCCACTTTTATGCCGACGCCTGTAGTGTTGCCAACACACCTAGGTTTACTAGTCTGTTCTTATTTTTGCCCTTCTCACACCTTCTAACATTAACGCCCATATTTTTCCCTGCAGTTAAAGAAAAAGGTAAAGAAGAGTATGAATTTTTATTGTCAGCAAATGACTTTTACGCGCTCAGATCACGACACTGCGCGGCAAAGTGGCGAACGACGGTTCATACACAGTTGTTGAACACGACGTAGCGCTAGCTCATATTTCCACCATTCTTTGAACTATCATTACAGATCGAATACTACACCAGAAACAACAAAATTAAAAAGAAACAACATGTCAATGCCCATCTTGACAATACTATATTATGTATGGTAAGCTTGACTCAGTACCAAAGCAAAGGTATGATATTACGGTTTTCATATCTATCATTAATCCATTCATTTCCATGTCCCTTGCGGAACTTTGCTTCCCTAACAGCAATCCTGTAGCCCTATCGGTTGTGAGCAAGATGGCCTGCTGCTGATGCTTCCATGTGCAGATTATCAACGATGTCTTGCAGCCATCTTCGCCTTGGTCTTCCTCTCTTTCTTGTTCCCATTATATACCCTTACAAGACGGTCTTGTCTAGATTATCATAACGTTTAATGTGTCCAAAATATCTAAGCTTTCTTTGTTTAATACTCTTTACTAGCCAGTCTTCTTCAATATTAAGTTCTTGTAGCATGGATATATTTGTTCTTTTTTGTGTCCACGATATTTGAAGAACTCTTCTGTACCATTTTCATTCAAAGGCATTTATATGTTTATCAGCTGTTTTGTTAAGTGTCCAGGTCTCACATGCATATGTTGCGACGGGAAAGATGCATATCCTTAAAAATTTTATTTTTGTACTTCTGTCTGTTCCTCTCCACAGATTCTTTAGTTTTACTTTCTGAAGAGCGATAGATGTAATCCTTTTAATTTCCCTTATTGCATATCCATTATTAGTTAGTAGTGATCCAAGATATTCAAAACTCTCCACTTCTTCCAGTTTTTCCTCATTGATACATATATTAGCTACTTTAATTGTTTTGTCCGCTGTCATCAGTTTAGCTTTCTTCGTATTAAGATAGAGTTTTGCTCTTCGCTGTTCTTACAGACTGACATAATTAGTTTTTCCATTCCTTTTTGTGTTGTGGACAGTAATATTGTGTCATCAGCATATCTGATCTGTGGTATTTCGTAACCTCCAATTGTTATGGCATCGTAATATTATTTATCTACATCTTCTCTAACATTCCTCATTTTATTTACAGTATACAAATTAAATAAGTAAAGTGACAATATGCACCCCTGACGGACCACTTGTTTTATGTCAAACCAAGTTATTGTTTCACCATTTATTCTTACTACTGCCTGTTGGTCTAGATACAGCAGTGATGTTAATTGTATCAGATGTGTTGGAAATCACATTTTTCCATTATTTCCCAAAGTTTCTGGTGTTGTACATAATCAAATGCCTTTGAGTAGTCTATAAAGGCTAAATATAGATTCACATTAAACTCTCTGCATTTCTCTATTATTAATCTTATATTGAACATACGATCTCTTGATCCTCTTCCTTGCCTGAAACCAGATGGACCATATTGACTTCTTCTTCTATTTTCTTACGAAGTTATGATTTTTAACAGAATTTTACTGGCACACATTCATCGGGCAACTAATATTAATACGAAAGAGAGACAGACAACCAGACAGACAGACAGATAGACAGAGACAGAATGAGAGAGATTAAATAGCACGAATAAAGAGGAGAAATGTTTTTAAGGTAAAAAAGTATAAAAATGCTAAATAAAGTTAAGGGTTTATATGTGTCTTGTACCCCCTGATGCTCGGTTTTGTTGCGAGTTTCTAAAAAGGAAACATATACGTAGAAAAGACGGCTGTTGAAGAAGTCAATCAATTTGCATACCTTGGTAGCTACATAGACCAGGATGGTGACAGCAGAAAAGAAGTTAGAATTAGAATTGCTAAAGCAGCATCGACATTCAAGAATCTTGAGAACATATGGCATTCAAAGATTACAAGCACAAAAGCCAAGTTAACACTATTCAATTCAAATGTAATATTCTCACTCATTTATGCATGCAAACGTTAGAAAACAAGTAAAGAAATAGACAAGAAATTAGATTCTTTTGAAAACAAATGCCCAACGAAAATACTCAGCATTAAGTGGAACGAATTTAAGAACAATGCAGAGATAAGACAAATGAACGAACACCAACCAGTCTCATGGGTGATCAGGGAAAGGAGATGAACACGTGATGAGAAGAAATGATCAGAGAATTCCAAAACAAGCTATCAAGTGGAACACAACAGGCCGAAGAAAAAGAGGCAGACCGCAGGAAGCTCTAAAGAGAACATTGTAAAGAGAGGCCAGATTAGTAGGCATAAAATCCCTGGATGAGATTGAAAAACTCGCGGAAAAGAGGAAAACGTGGCGAACTATCTTGCGAGCCCTCTGTGACTTTCAACGGTACGAGAAGGATATAAAATATAAGATAAGATGTATTGTACAATACCCCCTAGAATTTTACAGCTCAATATAAGTGATGACTTTATATATTCTTACTGATATGTAAGTTCTTTCCTTAGCATCTGTTGAATTTTAATAGATAGTGTGAACTCTTTCTCTATGCTGCCAATAAACTCCAGTCGAGACAGCTGATAAAAAGGGGTTTTGAAATTACCTGCAAGGAAAACTACAACTGATGCGTATGCTCGTTGGGCTGCCAGCACGTCAAGAGTTTAAGCATTCTCCCCTGAATATCAGTTTCATATACGAGTCTGAGAGTGTGCAGATTTGAAACTGAATGAAAGTAAAAAAATATCTAACCTGTAGGAATTATGTTTACTAACTCCAAGGTGATTAATTTTACACACTTGTGAATTGTGGTGGCTTAAAATTTAACATAATCTTAGAAACTTTTGAAGCTAGATTAACCTGTTTTACTATGTGGAAGCTTGAAGATTCACTGTGTTCAAGCTTGAAGATTCAATGTGTTGAAGCTTGAAGATTCACTATGTAGAAGCTTGAAGATTCACTGTGTTCAAGCTTGAAGATTCAATGTGTGAAAACCTGAAGATTCAGTGTGTGGATACTTGAAGATTCACTGTGTGAAAGCCTGAAGATTCAATGTGTTGAAGCTTGAAGATTCACTGTGTGAAAGCCTGAAGATTCAATGTGTGGAAGCTTGAAGATTTACTTTGTGAAAGCCTGAAGATTCAGTGTGTGGAAGCTTGAAGATTCACTGTGTGGAAGCTTGAAGATTCAATGTGTGAAAGCCTGAAGATTCACTGTGTTGAAGCTTGAAGATTCACTGTGTGGAAGCTTGAAGATTCACTGTGTGAAAGCCTGAAGATTCACTGTCTGGAAGCTTGAAGATTCAATGTGTGGAAGCTTGAAGATTCAATGTGTGAAAGCCTGAAGATTTAATGTGTTGAAGCTTGAAGATTCACTGTGTGGAAGCTTGAAGATTCACTGTGTGAAGGCCTGAAGATTCACTGTCTGGAAGCTTGAAGATTCACTGTGTGGAAGCTTGAAGATTCACTGTGTGGAAGCTTGAAGATTCAATGGGTGAAAGCCTGAAGATTCACTATGTGGAAGCTTGAAGATTCATTGTGTGAAATTACTGAAGATTCACTGTGTGGAAGCTTGAAGGTTCACTGTGTGGGAACTTGAAGATTCACTGTGTGAAAGCCTGAAGATTCAATGTGTTAAAGCTTGGAGATTCAATGTGTTGAAGCTTGGAGATTCAATATGTTGAAGCTTGAAGATTCACTGTGTTGAAGCTTGAAGATTCACTGCGTGGAAACTTGAAGATTCACTGTGTGAAAGCTTGAAGATTCACAACGTGGAAGCTTGAAGATTCACTGTGTGGAACCTTGAAGATTCACTGCGTGGAAGCTTGAAGATTCACGCAATATATAACAGCACTGTCGAAGTGTTGACGACTTCGGTCTTCCACAGCGTTTTCTCGTATTCGTCATGTAGTACCTGATGTCTACACCCGTTGTGTAATTTCTGATGTCTATAATCGTCGTGTTGTAACTTCTGTTTATACTTGTCAAGTGATTTCTAATTTCTATAATCGTCGTGTTGTAACTTCTGTTTATACTTATCAAGTGATTTCTAATTTCTATAATCGTCGTGTTGTAACTTCTGTTTATACTTATCATGTGATTTCTAATTTCTATAATCGTTGTGTTGTAACTTCTGTTTATACTTGTCATGTGATTTCTGATGTCTATAATCGTCGTGTTGTAACTTCTGTTTATACTTGTCAAGTGATTTCTAATTTCTATAATCGTCGTGTTGTAACTTCTGTTTATACTTGTCAAGTGATTTCTAATTTCTATAATCGTCGTGTTGTAACTTCTGTTTATACTTATCATGTGATTTCTAATTTCTATAATCGTCGTGTTGTAACTTCTGTTTATACTATACTTGCCATGTGATTTCTGATGTCTATACTCGTCTTGTGAATTCTGTCTATACTCGTCATGTGATTTCTAATGACTATGCGCGTTACGTGATTTCTAATGTCTGTACTCGTCATGTGATTTCTAATGTCTATACTTGTCATGTGATTTCTAATGTCTGTACTTGTCATGTGATTTCTAATGTCCTATACTTGTCATGTGATTACTGATGTCTATACTCGCTATATGATTTACTTGTTATGTATTTGATTATCTCAGTATATGTCTGTCCGAGTGTTAATTTTGTTGTGTTGGTGGTGTATGTTTTGTTTCAGTGCCATCAGTTGTTCTGTAGTTCAAAACTGAGAACGGCTGCATAACCTCTTCCTGACAGGTGACTTTGCTTAGTCATCGACGGTTAGTCTTAAGTTGTATCAGATGATTATTATTCGTTTATGTGGGGGAGAAGTGAATTCACGATACATTGTGGTCTTTTCTTCACACTTTCCCTCTCTCCTACCAAACGTGTCGGTGTTCTGTCCCAGTGTAAACTTCCCCCTGTCCTAGCAAACATGTCGGTGTTCTGTCCCAATGTAAACTTTCCCCTGTCCTAACAAACGTGTCGGTGTTCTGTCCCAGTGTAAACTTCCCCCTGTCCTAACAAACGTGTCGGTGTTCTGTCCCAATGTAAACTTTCCCCTGTCCTAGCAAAGGTATCAGTGTTCTGTCCCAATGTAAACTTTCCCCTGTCCTAGCAAAGGTATCAGTGTTCTGTCCCAATGTAAACTTTCCCCTGTCCTAGCAAAGGTATCAGTGTTCTGTCCCAATGTAAACTTTCCCCTGTCCTAGCAAACGTGTCGGTGTTCTGTCCCAATGTAAACTTTCCCCTGTCCTAGCAAAGGTATCGGTGTGTGTTCTGTCCCAATGTAAACTTTCCCCTGTCCTAGCAAACGTGTCGGTGTTCTGTCCCAATGTAAACTTCCCCCTGTCTTACCAAAAGTGTCGGTGTTCTGTCCCAATCTAAACTTCCCCCTCTCCTACCAAACGTGTCGGTGTTCTGTCCCAATCTAAACTTCCCCCTCTCCTACCAAAAGTGTCGGTGTTCTGTCCCAGTGTAAACTTCCCCCTGTCCTACAAAAAATGTCGGTGTTCTGTCCCAGTGTAAACTTCCCCCTGTCCTACAAAAATGTCGGTGTTCTGTCCCAGTGTAAACTTCCCCCTGTCCTACCAAAAGTGTCGGTGTTCCGTCGTCCCAGTACAAATTATATGCAGGTATTATTTATGTTCTATGTTCCATGAAAACTATTCGCACAGAAAGACACACAGTCTTACCGACACCTGTTTACAGAATTTTACTTTGCTTATCTGTGTTTATGAAGCTTCAATTTAAGAGTTTCGAAACTAAAAAAAAACAAAACAAAAACAAACTAATGATGTGATGGTCCTGACTTAATCTGTGATTCAGCTGATACAAACAGTTCTTCGCGTCCATACACCATCCCCGCCTCTCCTTCAACAAATCCATCCTATTTTTAACATATTTTCTTTCTCATATATTTTTTCTGATCTTGATCAGTTAACCATCTTGTTATTTTGGACCACAATGAGATCAAGTTATCTGGACCACCATGGGATCACGTTATTTGGACCACCATGAGATCAAGTTATTTGGACCACCATGAGATCAAGTTATTTGGACCACCATGAGATCAAGTTATTTGGACCACCATGAGATCAAGTTATTTGGACCACCATGAGATCAAGTTATTTGGACCACCATGAGATCAAGTTATTTGGACCACCATGAGATCAAGTTATTTGGACCACTATGGGATCAAGTTATTTGGACCACCATGAGATCAAGTTATTTGGACCACCATGAATTCAAATTATTTGGACCACCATGAGATCAAGTTATTTGGACCACCATGAGATCAAGTTATTTGGACCACCATGAGATCAAGTTATTTGGACCACCATGAGATCAAGTTATTTGGACCACCCTGCTGTTGGCGAGATTTTTCAGCTGCCGTGCATGGAGCGGTGCTCCTCCCGGCCAATGAAGAAAGGTGCAAATGAGGTTGCCGCGCAGCATCACTGCGGAAAAGGTGGTAGAAAAGATAAAGCGAAGCAAACAGTCAAGTCACGGCACCTCTGGTATGGAGGTCGGCCACGTCCTGAGTGCAGTCATATCGGGTGAAATGCATGAACCGGCTTGTCCCAGAGGTTAAGACACTGCTGGCGAGACTCTTCAAATGCCGCGCGTGGAGTGAAGCTCCACCCGGTCAAGGAAGAAATGTGGAAAAGAAATAAAGGTTGCTGTGCGGCGCCGATGGAAAAAGGTGGTGGAAAGTGAAGTTTAACTGGTATGTCCAGTAGTATCGCTACGAGAGCTATACCACGGCACCTCTGCTCTAGAGGCCGGCCACGTCCGAAATACACCTACACTGGTGAAATATGCCTAAACCGGCACACACCAGGGGTGGAACTCGATGGCTAGACATGTCATGCCACCTCCGCTCTCGAGGTCGGTAACGCCTGATATACACCCATACTGGTGAATTTTGCCTAAACCGGCTCATACCAGGGGTGAATCTTGAAGGCTATGCATGTCACAGTACCTCTGCTCTAGAGGTCGGTCTCGTCCCAAACACGCCCATACTGGGATAATGCCTAAACCGGCTCAACCCAGGGGTAGAAGTCACTAGTGGCGAGGATTCGTCCTCCTGGACAAAAGCTCCATCCTGGTCACAACTAGGAAGGGTAGCGGCCACGACCGCAAAATGCTGAAGTCGGAGACACTGGACCAGGGAAGTCTAGATAGGCAACCACCTCTCACCCGGCGGGGATGTTTGCGTATCCTAATCACGCTGAGGTTTTCCGGTGAGAAAGTCCAACTCTGGACTGGATGGGCAACCACCTCTCACCCGGCGGTGATACACGGGTATCTCAAAACATGTCGAGGTCTTCCGGTGAGAAAGTCCAACCCTAGACTAAACTGGTGCAATGAAAACCACGGTGTCACGCAATCCCGCTTCCAAGACCCACCAAGAATACAGGCTAAAGCCCTGTGATACTCTGAACCCCTTGTGGTCCTCTCGTGGATCTCGTGTGGTCTTTTCGGGGACCACACAGGGGACCACGGGACCTAACGAGGACCACAGGCGTAAATTCAGTAGGATCACAGTGCGGTTTTGGTGGTAGAAGCGAACGAAGAAGAAGAAGAAGATTTGAACCACCATGAGATCAAGTTATTTGGACCACCATGAGATCAAGTTATTTGGACCACCATGGGATCAAGTTATTTGGACCACCATGAGATCAAGTTATTTGGACCACCATGAGATCAAGTTATTTCGACCACCATGAGATCAAGTTATTTCGACCACCATGAAATTAAATGTTTATCTCCTATGCCCAATGACGATGATGCTGAGTTCGAAGTGACAGATGTTGGTGAGATCCGTTATTTTAGGTAATGGTGAGGTTTCGGGGATATGTGATAATGAGGTTTGTAGTGAGGTTAGAGATAATGGATGAATGTGAAGCTCGTGATACGTTAGTGATGATAAGATTTGTGGTTTTAAGTGATGGTGATATGTGAAGATAAAGATGGTGGTGACAGGTGATGATGAAGTTGATGATGGCAAGTGATGATGAAGTTGCTGATGACAGATGATGATTAAGTTGGTGGTGACTGATGATGGGTCTTTGTTATCTCTAGTTCGCGAGCCTTAGCACCATAGCGTTGGCCTACTGCAGCCCGTTGTTTAAATGAATAGCCTCGCTGTTTCACAGACAGTTGTCAGCATATACAGACTAATAGCCACAATCTAACCCCCTCGTCCATGTCCTCGTCAACGGATGTTTTGGTCACATGAGTCATTTCTTATCCTGATCTATCCTGGTTCATGCGATAACAGTATTCTGTTAATTTAAAATTTTACAAAATCCAAGAGCTTCACTTGTGTCTCACTAAAACAGGATTACGGGATTTCACAATGTTTGATTTAAGAGCTTGCTGAACTATAACCTGTTTTATCGACCTCACCTGCGGCTAGACTTGGGAGAAAGGTCAAGTAGAAATGTTGCGGTAAGCTTGCTGTGAAGAATGATCGTATTATCTCCGAGTTTAGCTGTTCAGAGATTCTTCCTGGAATGTTTTAGACGGTGACAAATGCTCCCCTGTCCTGTTTCTCGTCTTTGTAAATAAAACACCTGAGGGAGGTCTTATTGTTTTTTTTTTCTTTAAATTAGACCATAAACCGAGGTCTTCGCGATATCAAAGATAGGGCTCTTAAAAACGTTTAGTACGTTTCTCCATATCTCATGCATAAGATTTGTTTGCCTACACACATGCATACACCATATATGTACACAAATACATGCGCGCACGCACACACATATAGTGACAACTCACTGATTACTCATGCACTTACAACAGCCCCAGTGATCAAACAGATCTTATTTGCCCCAAATAGTGTCCTTGCCTCTACAAATTATAAGCATGTGAGAAGTAACTACAAGAATTCAGAACAGCATTTATCATATTTATCAACGATAAATAACGGGAAAACTGATTGCAATAGGTCTGATGTGACATAGTTACTATTATAGATACCATTCAGCAATTTGGTAATTATTTCTAAGCCAAGCCCTCCTAATGCTTTCAATTCATCCTTGGTGATTTTATCTGGTCCTGGTGCTTTGTTGTTTTTCATGTGTTTGATGGCTTCTTCCACTTCTGCTTTAAATATGGGAGGCCCTTCATTATTATTTCGTATATCTATTTCGCTTCTATTGACCTCATAGAGTTTTTTAATGTATTCGAACCATCGTGCCATAATTTCATCTTTGTCCATTACTGTATGCCCCTACTTTGACTTCAGGCAACCAGTCTTGTGGTATGTCTTTTTGTTTGTTACCTCCTTTATTTGTTTGTACATATCTCTTGCGTTTCCATGATGGTGTGTCTCTATTTCATTAGATTTCTTATTTAGCCACTTCTCTTTAGCTTTATTGCACTTGTGTCTTATTTCTTTACTTATTTTGTCATATTCATCTTTATCTTTCTTAAGACTTCTTCTCCGATCCATTAGTTGCAAAATTTCTTCTGTCATCCACCCCTGTTTAGCGTGTCGTTTATTTGGAGATAGGATTTCGATAGTTTGCTGAGTAGTGTCTTTAAGCATATTCTATTGTTCATCAATCGTTTCATTCTTCTCTATAGCGTTATACCTATTATGTACTATGGTCCTATATTGTTCTTGTATTGCCTTATCTTTCCATAACGACTCTCTATCTAGTTCTTTCTTTTAGCTGCTACCTTTAACCTCTTTAGCCTGATTCTCACTTTTCCTACAACCAGGATGTGGTCACTGTTGCAGTCTGCGCTTGGTCTTGTTTTCACGGATATTAGTGAGTTCCTGGATCTTCTGTTGATCATAATGTAATCTATCTGGTTACGTATGCCATTATTTGGGCTTTTCCACGTCCATAGTCGCCTTGGGTGTTGTTGAAACCAAGTATTTCCTATTAACATTTTATTCTTTTCTGCCCACACAATCAACACCTCTCCTCTTGTATTTCTGATACCTAGTTCACACTTGCCGGTAGCTTCATTGTCTTGTTCAGTCCCTACTTTCGCGTTTAAAACACCCAGCACAAAGTTTACTTCCCATGGTTTGCACTGTTTCATTGCCATGTCCAGATTGTTGTAAAATTCTGTTATCTCATCATCAGAGCTTTCTGAAGTTGGTGCGTATACTTGGATGAGATTTTGTGTCTATTGGGTGGCCCTGTAATTTAACCATTAACACTCTGTCTGATATGCACCAGAAGCCTTTCACAGTTCTTGCTGTCCTCTTATCCAATATTATGCCAACTCCATTTCTATGCTGGTTTCCCCCGGAATATATTATTTTGAAGTCTTTATGATCTCTGCTTCCTGCTTCAGTCCATCTCATTTCACATAAACCAAGGATGTTAATTTCCATTCTTTTCATTTCTTGTTCGATGTTTTCCAGTTTTCCAAATTCTGTTAGTGTTCTAATGTTCCATGTTGCAAATACTGTGGCGTTACTTGTGTTTTCCTTGCGTACAGTAGTTGGATGACGATCTGACATCACCTGTCGCACGTGTCCCTACCGGACGAGGTGGTTCCACTTGAACCCCCGGTAACGTTGTTATGATTCAAAGAATTGTGGATTGTCATGATTGTTCTTGGGAATGTACAGTGTTGGCTTCCCCTTGCCTTCCACCGGTTTGTTTATGGTTTACTCCATTAGCCTTTGACTCTGGCCAGAGCTTACCCTACAAAGCAGCAGGGGGTTTGAAAACTATAACAATAACTGTGTCCCATCAGACCTATTGCAATCAGTTTTCATTGCCCTACCAAAGAAACAAGGTGCATTTGAATGTGAAGACCATCGAACCATTAGTCTTATGAGCCATGTTACCAAAATCCTGATTCGTATTGTCATGAGAAATGTCAGGGGCAAAATAAAACCAGAAATCGCCAAAGAACAGTGTGGCTTCGTAGAAGGAAAAGACACAAGTAGTGCCATATATAGAGAATACTGATGGATAGATCAATAGAAGTAAAGATGGACCTATACCTATGCTTCATAGACTACTGTAAAGCATTTGATAAAGTGAGACACGCAGAAATTGTAAGAATGCTGGAAGACATAAACACAGATGGGAAAGATCTTAAACTCATCAAAAACATATACTAGCAGCAGTCAGCAGCAATGAAGGTTGAGAACCAAATAGGAGCATTCCAAGACATAAAACTGAGAGTTAGGCACGGATGTGTTCTATCTCCTCACCTCTTCTCCTTGTACAGCGAAAACATGATGAGGAATATAGAGGAATATCAGTTGGCGGGCACAACCTTAACAACTGCAGATGACACAGTTCTGATTGCTAAAAGTGAAGGGGAGCTACAGGCTCTTCTGGACATCGTGGTTCGTGAAAGTAAAAGTAAAGGTCTTAGCCTGAATAAAAAGAAAACTGAAGTGATGGTCATCTCAAAGAAAAGCATACCACCAAAATGAAACAAGTTGATAGATTCAAGTGCTTAGGAACAATTATAACAGCTGATGGGAAATGTCACAACGAAATGAAAAGTAGACGTGCTCAGGCCAAGTCAGCATTCCAGAAAATGAGAAACATCTTGTGCAACAGATCCATATCAATGGAAACAAGATTACGAGTACTTAAATGTTACATCGAGCCAATTTTGTTTCATGGATGTGAAGCATGGTCTATGAATAAGAGAGTACAGCGAGAAATGGAGGCCATGGAAATGTGGTTCATAAGAAGGATGTTGAAGGTACCATGGACAGCTAAGAAAACCAATGAAGAAGTCTTAAGAGAGGCTGGAGTTAAAAGGCAAATTATAGCAAAGATCACACGCACAGAAGCGAGAGCTGTAGGACATTTTCTGAGAAGAGGAAAATTGAAACACATTGTGGCAACTGGAAAAATTGAGGGAAGAAGAGACAGAGGAAGACAGAGAGAGAAGTTACTGGATGGGCTGTCAGTATGGCTAGGAAGAAAGTCACCGGCGGATCTCATAATCAAGTCTAAAGACAGGGAATTGTGGAGAGAAATGATCGCCTACGCCACGCGGCACGGCACTTGACAGATTGATTGAAATAACGTAGGAAGGGGGGAGGGGGCGGGGGTTGGTGAAGACTGTCCATTGAGGCAATCAGCGACCCATAGATGATATGCTAGCATCAGGGTTAGCGAACCATAGCTGATCAGGACCCTGTCCCACCTCTCCATGGTGCCCCCAGTAACAGGCCTAGCCTGGCTAACGTGGCAGGAATCGCCATAGTCCCCATGGTGGTGGAGTCTGCTAAATAGGCATTGTACACCCCCTGCTTTTTAGCTGTACTCCGGGACTGAAAAAGTAGCTGCCATAACCCGCTCCCACGCCGATACGATGCTGTGCCTCAACATCTCTACAGCATCGGCTGCAAAGAACAACAGCTCGAAGTTACAGGGAATTCGTACAAGTACACATATCAACGATATACAGCAGATACATAGAAGATATCTGCAAATAAATAACGTCTTAACAGTAAATGTTTGCACGGCTAAGTACAGTCAATAGTGCTCTGCCTCTTAGAATGGACAATTAAAAAAAAAAGATAGAAGAGATTTAGTTCAACAAAGAAACTGTTTTAGAGACAGATGGTAGAGAAATTTAAAGCAACCAAGATGAGGTTTTAGAGAGGAATGCAAAAGAGGAAAAATCTCTGAATCGGTTGAGCAGGTAGCACAAAAACAAACAAGGGAGTTAGTATGACCAGAGATATCAAGGACAGTACAAAACAAAACTGGCAAGTATCCTTCTCAACACTTGTCGTTACTTGTTGTTACTTGTTAGTAACGATATAGCAGTATACTGAATGTTAGAATGTAAGATAACTCATCTGAGAATTGGAACATTTGTATAAAAGGAGTTATCTTCTAAAGTAATCAGCTGTTTGTGAGTAGAGTCCATCTCTTTTGTCTCGGAATGCACGAGGGTCACGGATGGGGAATGATAGGAAAGAGGTCAGGTGAGAGAGAAATCATATGACTGAGGGACAGTTGTGTTTTGTGTATCGTCTGAGACAGACGTAGGTTAGGCTGTTAGAAATGTTGTTTAGTGAAATAGATGTAGAGTAGAGTGTATTAGGTTGTTCTGATGGCGACAGTAGTCTGGCGGGAACATATATTATATCGTGGAGATGTCCAGTCTTGTGTCCATGGATTTTGTTGATGCCTATTGTCGTTCTCGTCATATCGCTCATCGACTCATCGTCACCCCGTGCATCATTAAAGTCATTTCAACTGTAAAGTTGCTGCTTCTGTATTACTATTTCCACTGAGAGAGAATGAATCTGGGAGCAAGTAAGTCTGTGAAGTGAGTAACAAAACAGACACAAAACAACGTGGAATAGTAATGTAAGAAAGAACATTATCTCAGTGGACGGTAGTGGAAATATACACAGAAATGAAGGTGTTGTGGTACAGCATCGTATCGGCGCGAGAGCGGGTTATGGCGGCTACTTTTTCAGTCCCAGAGTACAGCTAAAAAGTGGGGGGGGGGGGGGGTGTACAATGCTTCTTTAACAGACTCCACCATCATGGGGACTATGGCGATCCCTGCCCCGTTAGCCAGGCAAGGCCTGTTACTGGGGGTAACACGGAGAGGTGGGATAGGGTCTTGATCAGCTATGGTTCGCTAACCCTGATGCTGGCATGTCAGCTATGAGACGCTGATTGCCTCATCGGACAGACGCCTTCACCCCCCCCCCCCCCACAAGAGAGAAGAGAAGAAGTGGGGAGAGAGAGTGGGAAAGATAATCAATTACCCTACAGCACTGACACCGATCCTCCACCTACAGTTCTGTAGCTAACAAGAACGTCAGTAGACTAGAACAAACACTGGCCGAGAGGATCTGGCAGGTTTAGCTAGCACAGATTTGTCCAGCAAAATGGCGTTTGCTGTGTTTACAGGTAGGGACAGTATTAACATTTTTTTTTGTGTGTTGCTGTTTTAACTAAACTGTTGAAGTTACGTTATATATTTTCAGTTGAAGTTTACTGTTTGTTTCTTAATTTCAGCACCTGAAGCTTTCTTTTTATTTCAGCGTAATTCCAACGCTCACAAATTATTTCTAAAGTAGCACAGAAGCTGAGTTTATTTTTATTAGCACAGAAAGCTACTCTTTTCATTAGTACAGAAGTTTTTTTAAGTAGTAGTCAACGAATTTATTGAAAATAATTTTTTTTCATTTTAGCAGAACGATTGACTCTAACTCCCTTTTATTTTGGTATTTACAGCTGGAGTTTTTTGTTGGCTGCAGTATACATGTTGAAGTTAACATCTTGTTTATGTAGGAATAACAGCCACTGTTCAACTTCTTTTTTTTTTCATTTACCACAACATTCCATGACTGAAATTCACTACTTAGTAGATCATAGCATTAACACTTACTGTGCTGTTTTCTGTTACTCTGTTGTCTAGGGGAAACTACCTTGTAATAATAACTACTTGGTAGATCATAGCAGTAACACTTACCGTCCTCTTTTACGTTACTCTGTTGTCAAGGGGAAACTACCTTGTAATAATATTCATTATATTCCTCCCTCGACATTTTCATTCAGTTTCATCCTGTCCTTTTCTCTCTTAATTCTTTAACCAGCTCTTTCATTTGTTCGTCTTATTTCTCTGTTTTGACATTTATTTATAATTTCTACTTTCGCCTACAGAGGAATTAAAGCGCAGTCCATGTGAGACTCATTATTGACGTGAATAGATTTTGGCTTCTTAATACACTGGCATCCTGATATATAGAGTACTGTGATGCACCTTGCCGTGACTTCATTTTCAGTCATTGGCATTCATTCTTACAAGCCGGGATACAAGGATAGCACGATGTGACGGGGTGGGGGGTGGGGGGAGACCCCTGCTATAACTGAGATTCGACCTACTGACGAGGTGCTAAAATATTAGACTACTTTGATCATCTTTTGTGTTGTTACTCTTTTCATTTCATCAACAATTTAATTTCTTTTGCGTTAGTCTGCTTAATCATTCCTCTTGATCAAAGTCTTACTCAGATCAATTCAGCACATCACTCATTCGTAAGATGACGTCCTGGTTCCTTATGGCGATCGTAACTTTTTTGCGTTGTCTGCTGTTCTTGGTGTTTCTAATCAGTCCCAGTTGCGTTGTCTGCTGTTCTTGGTGTTTCTAATCAGTCCCAGTTGCGTTGTCTGCTGTTCTTGGTGTTTCTAATCAGTTCCGGTTGCGTTTTCTGCCCTATGCCATGTAATTCAGATATTTTCAGTCTTTTCTAGTCTCCATCTTCTTCCGTGTCTTCTAGTGTTTGCCACTACTATATTTTCATGAAATGTTTCTAAAAAGCTTGTCTTTTTAAAATTTTTGTTCTATTTCATTTTAGTGTTCTGCAAATATCCTTGAGGACTTTCTAATTTATAAGCCATTTATTAGAATCTCCTGCAATGGAACGAAACAGATGGGGAATTGTTACTCGGATCATAGCATTCTAGAGAGCAAGTAAAGTAATGTGAGTTTTGCATTATATGGCGATGGAAACTTGTTATTGAACCATTGGATATCGATACCAGACTGAATGATTGATTCATGTCAGGGTTAAAAGCTAAGTTTTGTAATGTACTGGAATACACTTGAGAAAGGGCAATAACTACGACCAGCTACTCTTCGGGAGAGAATAAAATCAGCATTAAAACAAACTATATTTAACAAACTATCAGACAACAGAATCTTACTTCGTGAATTAAGCGATCAGTTAGGGTCATAATCCTTGGTCTCATCCTTAATCCTCATCTACTCCTCATTATATCTCTCAGGTATAATCCCATCTACTCCTCATTACACCTCTCAGATATAATCCCATCTACTGCTCATTACATTTCTCAGGTATAATCCCATCTACTCCTCATTACATCTCTCAGGTAGACAACGAATGATGACTTATAATAGAATTGACGATAATAGATATAATAGAAATGACGACTGCGGTAAACTTGGTTCTAGTAATGAAAGTAAATAGAAGTATATGGTTCAGTTTTATTTTTAAAAAAGATAGAAAGATGAGGAGAAAAGTGAGCAGAAAGAAGAATGGCAGAAAGCAAGGTGAGCGCATACACGTAAAGAACATGAACAATCCAATATTTCGGCAAAAAACTTTTTTCTTTCAAGGATTCCCGCGCAAAAACAAAAACGATATAACAGATAAAAGCACCAAAAACAATTTGATGATAAATATAAACATAACTGTTTTGTTTTGTCTCATCCTAGTAGGAAAGAATGGCACAGTTGTATGTGCTCATTTTACTTTCTGCCAGATCCTGTTTATGCTCACTTTCCTTACACTTTCAATCTTTTTTGTAAACCTAAACCATGCACCTACATCTAGTTCTGACTTGGGATTGATTTAGGATTGTTTCAGCTCCTTGAATATATCACTCGCACGTATCTCGTTAGCACTCGATTTATTGCCAGTTCTTTGATTCTATGCAGAGATGTGACACAAAGTGTGGGTTCAAATCTTTTGCACTGCTGGTCTCCACGAGAACTTGAACAATGTGAGCACGGATCAGCCTCTGTTCAAATGTTATTGTTGTTGCTGTTGTTATTCTTAAATAATACATTAAACACAAAATGCTATATCCAGATCAACATTATTTGAAAAGGAGAAATACACATATATATCTAAGGTCAAGATCACTCTCTACTGATTTTTAAAATTCAAACTTCTGCTTAAATATATGTGTGTGTATGTATATATATATATATATATATATATATATATATATATATATATATATATATATATATATATATATATATATATATATAAGATCAAGATCATTCTCTACTGATTTTTTTTAATGTAACTCTTTCGCTCCTGAAATATTTTCCATCTCTGTAAGAATAAATTTTGATAAGAAAGTTTGATGGAAACGAACTAGAATGAAGCTACTCCATAATTTAAAACCATGACTTGGGTTAAAAATGTTCTACTTTTCCTATTACTTAGACTTTGTGTAAATGTCACTCTAAGCATTGCTTTACGAATGTGTGGAAGATCTACCAACCTTGCCATTGTTGTTTTGTGGCACAAGAGTTAAGACTGTTTCTTGTATCATACACTGATAACAACAACCAGAGAAACCATTTCTAAAGAAGCCAGATTTGTTGTGCTCGTTGAATTGTCTTTGTACAGAAAACTGACAAAATTCTAGGCATTGCCACATACACAGTTCGGAAACAAACAAAGAAAAATGAAATCATTTAGATTAACAGCTTTTCTTTCGTTCATATATTCAGTTATTTTGTACACATTTCACACATTGGTAAAAATACATTCTTCTTCTTCGTCGTATGCATTTACCGATAATGCATGTTACCCTGACTTTTGCGATGCGCCTTCTAGATGGGTACCTCCGACTTCAGCACGTTTCCTTGTTAGGGCATTGTGGCCTTGCTCGGACTGCCATACTGGCCTGGCTAAAACTTTGTTTTCCAGCCTCTGGCTGTACTTCTGCACGGCAGGCCCGGCTTTGAGACAGTTCCACAGAGACACTCTACCTTTTGGGATGAGGAATCCGATGAGTTCTTCAATGATATCCATTCCCCGCCACCCATATTCTGCTGGCTCTATTTTGTTTACCTCATTCTGATAGCCATTGTTGTAGAGACCCATAGGCTTGTCACGTCCTGGATTCATTGGTTTCACACCAGATTTTCCTCATCCCTGCCAGTGATCTCCGTGTCCCCATCCGTCCACCATTCTTTTACAAAAATAACAGTTACAGTTAGTGTTGATTGCTACAGGTTTCTGGGCTACAGAAGTAGGTCAATATTTCTAAGCAATCAGATCTCTGTTCCTTGTCTTACAAAGACTATGTTAAGATAAGTGTTTTCTTAACACAGTTGCTCCGGGGGGGGGGGTGTAAGAGTAGATGAAAGTGATTTTTTTAAAAGTGGCACATGAAGATGTAAATGACAATAACAGATTATATATATATATATATAATATATATATATAAGATCAAGATCATTCTCTACTGATTTTTTTTAATGTAACTCTTTCGCTCCTGAAATATTTTCCATCTCTGTAAGAATAAATTTTGATAAGAAAGTTTGATGGAAACGAACTAGAATGAAGCTACTCCATAATTTAAAACCATGACTTGGGTTAAAAATGTTCTACTTTTCCTATTACTTAGACTTTGTGTAAATGTCACTCTAAGCATTGCTTTACGAATGTGTGGAAGATCTACCAACCTTGCCATTGTTGTTTTGTGGCACAAGAGTTAAGACTGTTTCTTGTATCATACACTGATAACAACAACCAGAGAAACCATTTCTAAAGAAGCCAGATTTGTTGTGCTCGTTGAATTGTCTTTGTACAGAAAACTGACAAAATTCTAGGCATTGCCACATACACAGTTCGGAAACAAACAAAGAAAAATGAAATCATTTAGATTAACAGCTTTTCTTTCGTTCATATATTCAGTTATTTTGTACACATTTCACACATTGGTAAAAATACATTCTTCTTCTTCGTCGTATGCATTTACCGATAATGCATGTTACCCTGACTTTTGCGATGCGCCTTCTAGATGGGTACCTCCGACTTCAGCACGTTTCCTTGTTAGGGCATTGTGGCCTTGCTCGGACTGCCATACTGGCCTGGCTAAAACTTTGTTTTCCAGCCTCTGGCTGTACTTCTGCACGGCAGGCCCGGCTTTGAGACAGTTCCACAGAGACACTCTACCTTTTGGGATGAGGAATCCGATGAGTTCTTCAATGATATCCATTCCCCGCCACCCATATTCTGCTGGCTCTATTTTGTTTACCTCATTCTGATAGCCATTGTTGTAGAGACCCATAGGCTTGTCACGTCCTGGATTCATTGGTTTCACACCAGATTTTCCTCATCCCTGCCAGTGATCTCCGTGTCCCCATCCGTCCACCATTCTTTTACAAAAATAACAGTTACAGTTAGTGTTGATTGCTACAGGTTTCTGGGCTACAGAAGTAGGTCAATATTTCTAAGCAATCAGATCTCTGTTCCTTGTCTTACAAAGACTATGTTAAGATAAGTGTTTTCTTAACACAGTTGCTCCGGGGGGGGGGGTGTAAGAGTAGATGAAAGTGATTTTTTTAAAAGTGGCACATGAAGATGTAAATGACAATAACAGATTATATATATATATATATATATATATATATATATATAAAACAATTAACATTACCATCATCAGGTATAGTGTCGACTGGCGTTGGCTATTATGCTTGTCCAGAGTATCCGATCCTTCATGCAGGCCATCAGCTCAGTTCATGATCTCTCACACCATCTCGTCAGACTATCCAGTATCATTTTTCTAGGTCTTCCCCAGCTCTTTTTCCCTCTGTTGCTCGTGCTTTTTTTCAATGCCCCCTCAGTGCCCCCTCAATACCCCTCAATGCTACTTCAATGCCCCCTCAATGCTACTTCAATGCCACCTCAATGCCACCTCAATGTCACCTCAATGTCACCTCAATGCCCCCTCAATGCCACCTCAATGTTACTTTAATGCCACCTCAATGCCCCCTCAATGCCCCCTCAATCCCCCCTCAATGCTATTTCAATGCCACCTCAATGCCCCCTCAATGCCCCTCAATGCTACTTCAATGCCACCTCAATTCCACCTCAATGCCACCTCAATGCCCCCTCAATGCTACTTCAATGCCACCTCAATGCCCCCTCAATGCTACTTCAATGTCACCTCAATGCCACTCAGTGCCCCCTCAATGCTACCTCAGTGCCCCCTCAATGCCCACTCTATGCCACCTCAATGCCCACTCTATGCCACCTCAATGACCCCTCAATGCTACTTCAATGCCACCTCAATGACCCCTCAATGCCCCATCTTCTCATTGCATGTCCTGTGAAAGTACATTGCCTTTCTCTTGTTTTTTTTACAAGATTTTTTGTCTCTCCAGCTCTTCTCATACATTCTTCATTAGTTATTTTTGCTGTCCAGGGGATTCGCAACATTCTTCTAATAAACCACATTTCTGCTGCTTCCAATGATTTTTGTGCAGACCTGCCTATTGTCCACGATTCACTTCCATATAACAAGATAGGTTCAATATAGTATTTTAGGACTCGTTTTCTAACATTCATTGATAAGGATACGTTGCATAATATATTTCTCATTCTCTGAAATGCAATCTTTGCTTGGCATATCCTGTTCCTAATTTCTGTTCTACATTCAAGTACACTGGAGCTTCACGACTGACAAATCACATGAGACTATATAGTAATTATAATTCGTTTTTTTGTTTTTTTTTTATCTTCAGACCCAGCAATTAAGCAGAAGAAGGTCCACACTCTGTTCGAGCTGAAGGTTATAGAACTTCAGGCCCTCAAGAAGGACGCCAACAAACACATGAGTGACCTGAACGTACTCAAGCTAAACTACATGGACTGGTTTGAGAGGAAGCGCCAGACATTTGTAGACGCTCTGAAACTGCTCCAGATGAATACTCCCCAAGATGTGTCTCATCGCGTTGCTACAGTCGGGAATTTCCGTAACCTTTTCCAGCTGGCAAGCAGGTTTCCCAGAAGGGGATTCCCCGTGGATGGATGTGCTGCGATTATTGGGAAATATTTAGAATTTTGGAACCGGTTTGTCTCACTACAGAAACAAGGTCAGTGTTTACACAAGAAGGTCAATGATTACTGCAAGAGTGTGACAAAAATGAGAGAGCCGCAGATAAACAAGATGGCCAATGAGCTTCAGAATCGCCTAAACGAGGAGGCGAGTGAGAGCCTCGACTTTATGAGTGTAAGGCACTCCACTGAAAACTTGTTTACCTACAAGGTAGCCCAGTACGATCATCAGTATCACGGCCTCTTGTCTTACATCCCTTATCTGCTCAGAATATCCACCACCATTTGCCTTTTGTACAGTAAGATGTCCCTAGAAAAGGAATAACAAATGTCTCAGAAAAAACAAAACAGTCTCTGTCCCGTAAAACTGCATGAGACTGAGTGTGACCGTAAACAGTCCTAATTTACGTACAGTATTTCTAACGAACATTTTTTATTAGAAAAAAAAATAAGCAGGATGACATATTTCGTATTTTCTAGTCTATACATTCTGGTAAACATATTGAAAACAACGCGAATATCTGTTTATCTTCATGTTCGTGGTAATAAACTTTTGTTTCTCACATTTATAAACTTGCTGCACACAGGGCCCTTGCCAATCTAAGATCTTCTGATCAACATGGAAAACTGTTTGCCATTGTAAAAACATTGGTTTCTGTCTAGCAATATGAGCGACGCTCTGTTTCATCTTATTGGCCTCATTATGATCATCATGGCACTGATATTATTAATTTATTGCTTATAAGCAAGCAATTATTTGTTACCTTATGTAACGTTATGAATATAAGATCAATAAATTTCTCAGTATAATACACAGTGTTTGTTACTATGTCGAATTAAATCACTAATGTGATCTTCTATTTTGTTTTTGAAGATTCAGTTGTTACATATATTTATGTAAAGTGCGAGGAGCTGGTGTTTATTGTTAATTACTGATCACAAAATGGCCGCCTTAGTGAAGAACTTCGTGCAGTGCCGCGACTATCCCACCCCTCTCCCTGAGGTTCTCATCTGGCAGAATACTTACAGCACATTTCAGTCTTCTTTCGCACACACACGCTCTCTCTCTCTCTCTCTTTCTCTCTGATATCGTAACTTAACACTATATTTCTCTCATTCTAATAGGGTAACTTAGCACTATCTTTCTCTCACTCTAATATCGCAAAACAGTATAGTTCCCTTACTCTAATATCGTAACTTAGCACTATCTTTCTCTCACTCTAATATCGTAACTTAGCACTATCTTTCTCTCGCTCTAATATCGTAACTTAGCACTATCTTTCTCTCGCTCTAATATCGTAACTTAACACTATCTTTCCCTTACTCTAATCTACCACAATGAACTATTCTTGTTACCTGCAAGCTCTTCTGGGTTACCTCACTGGCGCACACTAACCCAGGGGAAACCACTCACAACATCGACCTCGCAGCACTAACAAGCATAAATATTCTGTATAAGCACTCTCATCTGTACATGACATCATAGGTGTTGTTAAACTCATAAATGACAACCAGGGAAAGACTAATCATCAAACTTCTCACCTAGGATTAACCATACATGACAAACATCTCAGAGCACGGCGCATCTCAAAACATTCCATCATAATAAATGAACAGTTCCTTTTTCTTTACACTAATCACCACAAAGGTCGCACCAATGGTTCAATAATACTCACATCACAGAGACTATCAGTCAACATTCACATCATAGAGACAATCAATCAACCTTCACATCATAGAGAGTATCAGTCAACACTCACATCATAGAGACTATCAGTCAACACTCACATCACAGAGACTATCAGTCAACACTCACATCACAGAGACTATCAGTCAACACTCACATCACAGAGACTATCAGTCAACACTCACATCACAGAGACTATCAGTCAACACTCACATCACAGAGACTATCAGTCAACCTTCATATCACAGAGACTATCAGTCAACCTTCATATCACGTAGACTATCAGTCAACACTCACATCACAGAGACTATCAGTCAACCTTCATATCACGTAGACTATCATTCAACCTTCACATCACAGAGAATGCCAGTAAACCTTCGTATCACTTAGACTATCAGCCAACACTCACATCATAGAGATTATCAGTCAACACTCACATCACAGAGACTATCAGTCAACCTTCATATCACGTAGACTATCATTCAACCTTCGCATCACAGAGACTGCCAGTAAACCTTCGTATCACGTAGACTATCAGTCAACACTCACGTCACAGAGACTATCAGTCAACCTTCATATCACGTAGACTATCAGTCAGCCTTCACATCACAGAGACTGCCAGTAAACCTCCGTATCACGTAGACTATCAGCCAACACTCACATCAGAGAGGCTACTAGTCAACCTTCATATCACGTAGACTATCAGCCAACACTCACATCACAGAGGCTACTAATCAACCTTCATATCACGTAGACTATCAGTCAACACTCACATCACAGAGGCTACTAGTCAACCTTCATATCCCGTAGACTATCAGTCAGCACTCACATTACAGAGTCTACTAGTCAACCTTCATATCACGTAGACTATCAGCCAACACTCACATCACAGAGACTATCAGTCAACCTTCATATCACATAGACTATCAGTCAACACTCACATCACAGGGACTATTAGTCAGCCTTCATATCACGTAGACTATCAGTCAACACTCACATCACAGAGGCTACTAGTCAACCTTCATATCACATAGACAATCAGTCAACACTCACATCACAGAGTCTACCAGTCAGTCTTCATATCAGGTAGACTATCAGTCAACCCTCACATCACGGAGACTATCAGTCAACATTCACATCACAGAGACTATCAGTCAACCCGTGAGTTTCCCTGAGCCCTGCGTCTGTCGGACATAACAGAAGTCACGTTCTATTCCCCTGAGTTTCGTCGGAACTTGAACACATCACATATACCGACATACAACCGAGATACTTGTACACACCACATATACCGACATAGATACTTGAACACACCCTATGTACGGACATACAGCCTAGATACTTGAACACACCCCATGTACGGACATACAGCTCAGATACTTGAACACACCCCCATTAAGGACATACAGCCTAGATACTTGAACACACCACATGTACGGACATACAGCTCAGATACTTGAACACACCCCCATTAAGGACATACAGCTTAGATACTTGAACACCACCACATGTACGGACATACAGCCTAGATACATGAACACCACCACATGTACGGACATACAGCCTAGATACTTGAACACCACCACATGTACGGACATACAGCCTAGATACTTGAACACCACCACATGTACGGACATACAGCCTAGATACTTGAACACCACCACATGTACGGACATACAGCCTAGATACTTGAACACACCACATATATACCGACATACAGCCTAGATACTTGAACACCATCACATATATACCGACATACAGCCTAGATACTTTAACACCACCACATGTACGGGCATACAGCCTAGATACTTGAACACACCACATATATACCGACATACAGCCTAGATACTTGAACACCACCACATATATACCGACATACAGCCTAGATACTTGAACACACCACATATATACCGACATACAGCCTAGATACTTGAACACCACCACATGTACGGACATACAGCCTAGATACTTGAACACACCACATATATACCGACATACAGCCGAACTACCTGAACCTTACTACCATGTCCATTTGAGTATTTCTGGGTTATTAACTTTGAAAGCAAACCTTTACATTTCCTTGTCACGTAACACTTTACTTGTGTGCAAACACACAAGTCCTTAACTATAAGGAACAAGGGTTCATCACCAGATTTTACACCCGTTAGGTCGAATGAACATTCCCCGACTGTCAGTTCAAACGGTCGCACAAGCCACTGTGATTGCCCTTTATGCATTTAATCTTTTAAGAATATTGCTTTATTTTCTGAACTACTTTGTACAATCTTTTTGTTCGACCTTGGTATTTTCAGTGATTTCAGTGTTTGCTGTTAACGTTCATTTGTGTTGAAGCTTTTAACTGGGAATCAGTTCAATAATTCAACAGTTTTGTGTGTGTGTGTTTTTCTTTTTCTTAATGAAACTTTTCAATAATTCAACAGTTTTGTGTGTGTGTGTTTTTCTTTTTCTTAATGAAACTTTTCAATAATTCAACAGTTTTGTGTGTGTGTTTTTCTTTTTCTTAATGAAACTTTTCAATAATTCAACAGTTTTGTGTGTGTGTGTTTTTCTTTTTCTTAATGAAACTTTTCAATAATTCAACAGTTTTGTGTGTGTGTGTGTTTTTTTTTCTTTTTCTTAATGAAACTTTTCAATAATTCAACAGTTTTGTGTGTGTGTTTTTTTTTCTTTTTCTTAATGAAACTTTTCAATAATTCAACAGTTTTGTGTGTGTGTTTTTTTTTTCTTTTTCTTAATGAAACTTTTCAATAATTCAACAGTTTTGTGTGTGTGTTTTTTTTTCTTTTTCTTAATGAAACTTTTCAATAATTCAACAGTTTTGTGTGTGTGTTTTTTTTTCTTTTTCTTAATGAAACTTTTCAATAATTCAACAGTTTTGTGTGTGTGTGTTTTTTTCTGTTTCTTAATGAAACTTTTCAGTAATTCAACAGTTTTGTGTGTGTGTTTTTTTTTCTTTTTCTTAATGAAACTTTTCAGTAATTCAACAGTTTTGTGTGTGTGTTTTTTTTTCTTTTTCTTAATGAAACTTTTCAATAATTCAAGTTTTGTGTGTGTGTGTTTTTTTTTCTTTTTCTTAATGAAACTTTTCAATAATTCAACAGTTTTGTGTGTGTGTTTTTTTTTTTTTCTTAATGAAACTTTTCAATAATTCAACAGTTTTGTGTGTGTGTTTTTTTTTCTTTTTCTTAATGAAACTTTTCAATAATTCAACAGTTTTGTGTGTGTGTGTTTTTTTCTGTTTCTTAATGAAACTTTTCAGTAATTCAACAGTTTTGCGTGTGTGTGTTTTTTTTTCTTTTCTTAATGAAACTTTTCAGTAATTCAACAGTTTTGTGTGTGTTTTTTTTTCTTTTTCTTAATGAAACTTTTCAATAATTCAACAGTTTTGTGTGTGGTGTTTTTTTTCTGTTTCTTAATGAAACTTTTCAGTAATTCAACAGTTTTGCGTGTGTGTGTTTTTTTTTCTTTTCTTAATGAAACTTTTCAGTAATTCAACAGTTTTGTGTGTGTTTTTTTTTCTTTTTCTTAATGAAACTTTTCAATAATTCAACAGTTTTGTGTGTGTGTTTTTTTTTCTTTTTCTTAATGAAACTTTTCAATAATTCAACAGTTTTGTGTGTGTGTGTTTTTTTTTTATCTTTTTCTTAATGAAACTTTTCAATAATTCAACAGTTTTGTGTGTGTTTTTTTTTTCTTTTTCTTAATAAAACTTTTCAATAATTCAACAGTTTTGCGTGTGTGTTTTTTTTTCTTTTTCTTAATAAAACTTTTCAATAATTCAACAGTTTTGCGTGTGTGTTTTTTTTTTCTTAATAAAACTTTTCAATAATTCAACAGTTTTGCGTGTGTGTTTTTTTTCTTTTTCTTAATAAAACTTTTCAATAATTCAACAGTTTTGCGTGTGTGTTTTTTTTCTTTTTCTTAATAAAACTTTTCAATAATTCAACAGTTTTGCGTGTGTGTTTTTTTTTTCTTTTTCTTAATGAAACTTTTCAATAATTCATCAGTTTTGTGTGTGTGTGTTTTTTTTTCTTGTTATTAGTGAAACTTTTCAATAATTCAACAGTTTTGTGTGTTTTTTTTTTTTACTTTTTCTTAGTGAAACTTTTCAATAATTCAACAGTTTTGTGTGTGTGTTTTTCTTGTTATTAGTGAAACTTTTCAATAATTCAACAGTTTTGTGTGTTTTGTTTTCTCTTTCTTAGCGAACGTTTTCACTATCTAAACTGTGCTCCTCTGTTCACTGTATTCTGCTGAAGGACTTGTAGACCAGACTGAGAATTTTATATATCTTTTTTATTTATTGAGGAAGAGAAGTACTGTGGCAGGAGAAAGCCTCTTTATCATCATTATCATCGCTATCGTCATTGTCATTATTATCATCATCATTATCCTGAATTAAGCCAGGACTGCTGGGAAGCGTGTTGTTGAGAAGAACTTAATGGACACTTGACCAGTTTAGATGTTATGATTGTCATTGTCATCTATTGTGTTTTCTGCAATAATTGAAGCCTTCGAACCTTCATATGTTTCGTTCCACTTTGTTTTATTGCGATGTACGGATGAAAGGTTTACTACCAGTCTATGCCCCACTCTGTTTTATTGCGATGTACGGATGAAAGGTTTACTACCAGTCTATGTCCCACTCTGTTTTATTGCGATGTACGGATGAAAGGTTTACTACCAGTCTATGCCCCACTCTGTTTTATTGCGATGTACGGATGAAAGGTTTACTACCAGTCTATGTCCCACTCTGTTTTATTGCGATGTACGGATGAAAGGTTTACTACCAGTCTATGTCCCACTCTGTTTTATTACGATGTACGGATGAAAGGTTTACTACCAGCCTAAGTCCCACTCTGCTTTCTTATGATGTACGGATGATAGGTTTACTACCAGCCTAAGTCCCACTCTGCTTTCTTATGATGTACGGATGATAGGTTTACTACCAGCCTAAGTCCCACTCTGCTTTCTTATGATGTACGGATGATAGGTTTACTACCAGCCTAAGTCCCACTCTGCTTTCTTATGATGTACGGATGATAGGTTTACTACCAGCCTAAGTCCCACTCTGCTTTCTTATGATGTACGGATGATAGGTTTACTACCAGCCTAAGTCCCACTCTGCTTTCTTATGATGTACGGATGATAGGTTTACTACCAGCCTAAGTCCCACTCTGCTTTCTTATGATGTACGGATGATAGGTTTACTACCAGCCTAAGTCCCACTCTGCTTTCTTATGATGTACGGATGATAGGTTTACTACCAGCCTAAGTCCCACTCTGCTTTCTTATGATGTACAGATGATAGGTTTACTACCAGTCTAATGGCCTGATTTATCAGCTGGCTAAGCTGAAGCTGCGTAGTTTTAAATAACACTCGTTGTACGTATCATTTATCAAGTTACCATCATCATCTAGTTCCACCTATTAAAAGTCTAGTATGTATCATAAATGGAAAAAAGGAATCATTGATAAAATACCGAAAAAGGCAACCTTAGCGATTGCAATAACTGGAGAGGAGTAACCTTACTAACAATTGTGTCAAACGTATTTTCCAAAGTGATTCGGAATAGAATTAAAGATACAGTGGATGCTGCAATGAGAGAAGAGCAAGCCAGGATTTCGAAAAGGGAGAAGCTGTCTCGACCAGATCTTTACTCTAAGAATTATTACCGAAGAACATATTGAAAAGCAAAGACCATTAATACTGAACTTCATAGACTTTTAAAAGGCATTTGATAGCATACACAGAGATTCACTGAGGAGAATTTTTTAAATATATGAAACACCATCTAAGACTGTCAACATCATTATAGACCTCTACAACGGATATGTTTGTGCAGTCAAGACAGAAGAAGGAATGAGTGAATGGTTCCAGATTGAAACAGGCGTGAAACAAGGATGCATATTATCTCCCTTGATTTTTGTAATTGCCTTAAACTTCATAATGAAAAAAATGCTGCACAGGTAAAATGGGCAATGAGTGGGTACATGAGACACAACTGGAAGATCTTGATTTTGCATTAGATATAACTCTTATCAGTGACAATGCGAAATCATTGCAAGTAAAAACAGATATCATGTCTTCAATGGCTAGTAAAATAGGACTTGAAATTAACAATGACAAAACAAAAATAATGAAACTCCCATTAATCAAAACGGGAAAATATACGTAGAAGTAACAGCTTGTGAAGAAGTCAATCAATTTGCATACCTTGGTAGCTACATAGACCAGGATGGTGACACCAGAGAAGAGTTAGCATTCGTATTGATAAAGCAGCATCCATCTTCAAGAATCTTAAGAACATATGGCATTCAAAAGTTGTAAGCAAAAAAACCAAGTTAAGACTATTCAATTCAAATGTAATATCCATCCTCATTTATGAACGCGAAAACTGGAAAACACCTAAAGAAATAGACAATAAATTAGACTCTTTTGAAAACAAATGTCTAAGGAAAATACTCGGCATCAAGTGGAACGAATTCCAGAACAATGCAGAGATAAGACAGATGAACGAACAACAACCAATCTCATGGGTGATCAGAAAAAGATGATGGACATATGTCGGTCATGTGATGAGAAGGAACAATCAGAGGATCCCCAAACAACCTATAAAGTGGAGCACAACAGGCCGAAGAAAAGAGGTCGACCACGTGATACTCTGAAGAGGACATTGTTAAGAGAGGCTAGTTCTGTGGGCATAACATCCCTTGACGAGGTTGAAAAACTCGACAAAGACAGGAAATCTTGGCGAACTACTATGCGGGCCCTATGTGACGTTTAGCAGCACGGGAAGGATGTAAAATATAAGATCTATCATTAGCAGTGGACTTGTTCATTAGTTGTAACTCGTAATATTTTGGCAAGGTGTGAAAGATGCCTGAGTATTCGTCAGAATGTATGATTATCGATTCAGAGGAGGTTGCCTATACTGAGTTTGTCAACACCGATCTTCAACAGAAGAAACTGTCACATAGATACCAACATTGTGCTGCAAACGCCATGCAAATGCCATCATGATGCATCTTTATTCAAAGTGCTAGTAACTGCAGACTTACTAGTCAGTCTATCAGCAGTATCACTACCTCTGGGTCCCTCAAGACCTGGAGAGTTCTCTCGTGTGAGACACTGGACATATGTCTTTCTACTTGCCTATGCTGTTTAAGAGCTAGTCAGTTTTAGTTAAAATCTTCTCGTGTATACGCGAATAAAACCCGATATGTTGAATCAAGTCGCACATAGACGCACCATGTAGCAGCACTAAGATGTGACGACAAGGAGGTAGTTGCCGTGGTTCAGCTGACGTCATTTATCACTTACTGACACAAACAACTGCCGGAAAAAAGGACAGCGCTCAAAAATTTTTGGACTTTGTTACAATTTTTACGAAGCATCAAGTGAGATACAAATTCTTGCCTTTTCTCGTTGCTGGAATGAAAGGACGAAGACATTAGCTCCTGTGAACCGCTGGCCTCTCCATTGAGTTCGTTATGACATCTACAACGTCGACAACCCAGGACTTACCGGCCATGTTGGCCAACATGTCTGCTGCTTCGCTGTTTGTAGGGGAGCTTCTGCCACACGTCAATGAGGTAAATTTGAATCCTATAATTAAGCGAATATGCTGTTTGTATGTCCGTGGCTGTTTCCAAAACTGTATACATGGTAACTGTAGTGAAGTTGTAGAAACTGTTTGAAGGTATGACACAATGAATGTGGCGACATTTTAAACAAGTTTCGTCTTATCATTTCATCAAAAAATGTCCACAAGAAAAATAATGAAAAGCGAGGAATAAAAGAGAAAGAAGAAATAACTGAAACATAACAGGTTACAGTACAACGAATAATTGTCTGTTCGAATTACGAAGGCAAATGCGTCTTAAGAAAAGAATAATATAAAAAAAAAATCCTTAGAATGTTTTTATCTTCCATGGTATAGCAGCACTTCTAATAAGTCCTGTTATAGTTATCATCTTCATTTTAAACATCAGTTTCGTATGAATTTATTCTGAATCATATACCTCAGATGAAGTATAGTGGCAGGATATTTGTTGATTAATAATATGAAGTGATTTTACTATAAAATAATCATCACAGGCGAAATTAGAATGTTGACTTTTGTTTTGAGCTACGAATAACAGCGTCACATTTTAGTTTCTTTCATTTCTCTTGAAACAGTCTTCTCCTGCTTACATTTATCCCAGAAAGTTAAGAATCGTTGTTAGCGAAAGATCTTTATTCCACAGTTAAATAAAACTTTGTTTTCGTCTTAGAACGTGCTACTGAACCGAATAAATATTAGCTGTAGAATATACCACACAAAATGTTACTGCACAGCTTCTTAGTAACATAATCAGTTATAATAAACCTAAATAAATAAATAAACTTTTTCTCTTTTCCGTCTCTGAGTTTACGCTTTTCTGTCTTCGAGTTTGCCTGTACAGCCACCTCGAAGATTGCTCTCCTTGCACAGAGCCCTACAGGTGCAAGATAACTTAAATAGGACATCTCATTCCGAAGATATTGTCCGGTTTTCCCTTCCCTATCTGTTGAATCTGTTTTCGGTAAGAAAAAACAAAATTCCGAAATATCATGAAATGTGTTACCTTTTCGTTCAGAAAATCCAGAGTCATGAAAGTATAGGACGAGTTGTTTACCTAATTAACAGGTGACTCTCTACAGGAAGTTTGCGACAATGGGCACCGTAACATCAGTCAAGCTGTGCAGAGACTGGGTGACAGGGAAGTCCCTGTGTTATGCTTACGTCAATTTTGAGAACCCGGCCGAAGGTAACAGCTTCTAATCAGATGCGATACGTCTTTTTTTTTTTTGGCGCTGTGTTTAATTTCTTTTTAAAATTATCCAAAGCAAATAGACTGGACAACCAAGATTTGTGCTCATATGTTCTTCTTCTTCGTTCGCTTCTACCACCAAGACCGCCCTGTGATCCTACTGAATTTACGCCTATGGTCCTCGATAAGTCCCGTGGTCCCCCGTGTGGTCCCACACACGAGATCCCCGAGAGGACCACCGGGGGTTCAGAGTGTCGCGGGGCTTGGGCCTGTATTCTTGGTGGGTCTCAGAAGCGGGATTGCGTGACACCGTGGTTTTCGTTGCAACAGTTTAGTCTAGAGTTGGACTTTCTCATTCGTATATTATAAACACTGTAACTAGCCTAGGGTTAGTAACAAGAAAAGCTTTTTCTTCAACTGTTACGAAAGCTGCTTTCATGGCAATTGTCTATCAGCCAATGAAACCATTTTCGGAATAACCAGACAGGGTATCCATGCGACACACTGTAACAAAGTTAACAGTTCTGGGTTGAGTTACCAAGGATCATGTAAAATTTAGAAGGCATGTTCATCCTTTCCAGCCTACACGGGTGATGATGATGATGATGATGATGATGATGAATGTATCTTTAAGCCTCTTCCCACAAAGTAGATTCGGTCAAGATAGTGTCAGCCGTTTGTCTCGTCTGCTAAATTTCTCTCTCTCTGAACCTTAAGTGCCCACGGCACATGGGACTTCCGCAAGGGTTTTCCACAAATGCCTGTCCTTTGCCTTTTTTCTGCTCTTGCCAAGGTGAGCCCTCTGTTGCTCAACATCCTCTCTGTTGTTCTTCTCCATGTCTCTTTTGGTCTACCCTTATGTTCCCCTGTGGTGTCCAACTTAGTGCTATTTTTGGTAGTGAGTTGTCAGTCATTCGGAGCACATGTCCCAACCATCTCCAGCGTCTTTCCTCAATACTTGCTGCCAGTGGCTTCATCTGCATTTCTGCCAACAAGATGTTATTTCTTATGGTGTTTGGTCAAAATATTTTTCTAATTCTTCGTAAACATTTAGTCTGGAAAGAATTCAACATGTTTTCTATGGTTTTGGTGATTTTCCAGCATTCACTTCCATAGAGTAGTACACTTAGAACATTATTCTTAAATATCCTGATTTTCATATTTATGCTTAGTTTTTTTGATTTCCATATATTCTGCAGCATTGCAAAAGCCTGGTTTGCTCTAGTAAGTCTGCTGTTGATGTCCTCTGGCTGTCTCCATTTTCTACTACTCTACTGCCAAGGTATACAAATTCATTGACTTCCTCCACTAACTTGCTATCTACTAGAGTACATTTCTGTTGTTCACATTTTGCTTCATTAACTTTGTCTTTCCTACATTGATGTTTAGTCCTATGTTGTTTGCATTCTGAGTTAGCTTGTTTATTTTATCTTGCATATCTTTGTGGCTGCTTGATAGTAGACAAATGTCGTCCGCAAAGTCAAGGTCCTCCAGCACTGTGTCAAGGGTCCATTGTAATCCTCTGCGTTTGTCTGATGTTGCCTCCTTCATTAACCAGTCTACTGCCAAGATGTTGGTGATAGTACACATCCCTGCTTCACTCCTGTTTGTACCCTAAAGCTGCTGGAGGTATGTTCTCCACAGATCACTTTGCACTGAAAAACCTCGTATAGGGCTTTGATTACATTCACTATCTTAAGGGGGAGGCCATGCCATCTTAGGATTTTCCACAGTGCATCTTTGTTGACACTGTCAAAGGCTTTCTCAAAATCTATAAATAATGCATATGTTGTGCTACGCCACGCATTTGCCTGTTCTAATATTTGTCTGAGTACAAATATGTGGTCCATGCATGATCTTCCTTTTCTAAATACAATTCTGTTGATGATTATTCTGCAAAATACTTTACTGATGAGTGGCAGTAGGGTAATCCCTATCCAGTTCCCGCAATCTCTGAGGTTGCCTTTCTTTGGTAGTTTTACAATAAGGCCAGTTTTCCACTCCTCTGGAGCTTTTTCTAGATCCCAAATTTGTTGTAGTATCTGGCAGAGTTGTTTTAGTGTTTCTGTTTCTTCTGCTTTCAACATCTCAGCAGTCACTTCATCTTCACCTGGTGCCCTGTCTAATTTTAGCTTCTTTATCGCCTCATCTACTTCACTTATTGTTATTGGTCCTGTATTGATGTTTAGTTCTGTTTTTTGCTTAAGGTATGGCTATCGTTTGTGCTGCTTGTATTCTGTTTAGTCTTCTGCCAAATACACGAGTTGTATTCTTGCAGCCGAGAAGGCGTACCGCTCCCTGAACTACGAATTGCTGGACGGACATCCAATGAGGATAATGAAGTCCACCAGGAACCCATGGCTACAGAAAGATGGCGACTGCAGCTGTTACCATCATCACTGCTGCGGCAACAACAAAGGCTTCATTGACGCCAAGACACTCGTGGAAGCCATTGAGAACTACAGCGCGGCATTCAAGGTGGGCTTCTTTCTCTCGCAAATTGTTATCTGATGAGGTTAAGATAATTGTTTTCTAAAAATAGTGCAGGAATTGTACTTCTAATGCAGGAATTGTCCTTCTAATGCAGGAATTGTCCTTCTGATGCAGAAATTGTCCTTCTAATGTAGAAATTAAGTCACATGATCATAGACAAAGAAGAATATATGGAAAGAACGATTTAATGGCATCAAACAGATTTAGAAGATAAAACTGCAATAAGCAACTTATTATGTATGGCACGATGACCAAGTCAGAGCAATAATGGAGGGTGTGTTTCCTGGTAAGTGAGAAGGGGAGTCCTATAAGACACTGGATTCAGGATATCATTGATACTCTGAGCACTACACTCACTGAAGCAAACATCTTGGCTAGACATTGAGGCGTTTTCAGACTGGCTGTCAAAAAAAAACAATGTTTTGTGAATGACAGCCACGTGAAGAGGGAGGCTATGTTGGATATTATGTAATTAAATTATGAAGTGTAGCTCTGTTTGAAAGAAACTGGCATCCATTGCACATATAATAAGGCTGAAAAAAAAGAGGATCCATCATAATAAAAGGGAAGATAAATGGAAGATTGAGCAGAGAAAGAATGAAAGAAGATAGTGTAACGGGCGGTCTGGTTCTGTGTCGCGATAGAAAGTAAACGAGACGAGCTTTTCATATCCAGATCTATAGTAGGAGAGTATTGACTATATCATCTGTCACTGTGTGTAGGTTAATCATCTGTCACTATGTGTAGGTTAATCATCTGTCACTATGTGTAGGTTAATCATCTGTCACTATGTGTAGGTTAATCATCTGTCACTATGTTTAGGTTAATCATCTGTCACTATGTGTAGGTTAATCATCTGTCACTATGTGTAGGTTAATCATCTGTCACTATGTGTAGGTTAATCATCTGTCACTATGTTTAGGTTAATCATCTGTCACTATGTGTAGGTTAATCATCTGTCACTATGTGTAGGTTAATCATCTGTCACTATGTGTAGGTTAATCATCTGTCACTATGTGTAGGTTAATCATCTGTCACTATGTGTAGGTTAAGTGTCAGATTAATATTTATCATGTTAAAAAAAAGACAGCAGTAACATTGAGCAAGTGAAACACTAGATGTTTTTCTAATGCAAATATATATTTTACATATAATGAGTTTGCTGCACTTGTAATGTACCATGTCAGTTATTTTCAGTTTGTTCCACTTGTAATGTACCATGTCAGTTAGTTTCAGTTTGCTCCGCTTGTAATGTACCATGTCAGTTATTTTCAGTTTGCTGCACTTGTAATGTACCATGTCAGTTAGTTTCAGTTTGCTCCGCTTGTAATGTACCATGTCAGTTAGTTTCAGTTTGTTCCCCTTGCCATGTACCATGTCAGTTATTTTCAGTTTGTTCCCCTTGTCATGTACCATGTCAGTTATTTTCAATTTGCTCCACTTGTAATGCACCATGTCAGTTATTTTCAATTTGCTCCACTTGTAATGTACCATGTCAGTTATTTTCAGTTTGCTCCGCTTGTAATATACCATGTCAGTTAGTTTCAGTTTGTTCCCCTTGTCATGTACCATGTCAGTTATTTTCAGTTTGCTCCACTTGTCATGTACCATATTAGTTATTTTCAGTTTGTTCCACTTGTAATGTACCATGTCAGTTATTTTCAGTTTGTTCCCCACGTAATGTACCATGTCAATTATTTTCAGTTTGTTCCCCATGTAATGTACCATGTCAATTATTTTCAGTTTGTTCCCCATGTAATGTACCATGTCAGTTATTTTCAGTTTGTTCCCCACGTAATGTACCATGTCAGTTATTTTCAGTTTGCTCCCCACGTAATGTACCATGTCAATTATTTTCAGTTTGTTCCCCATGTAATGTACCATGTCAGTTATTTTCAGTTTGTTCCCCACGTAATGTACCATGTCAGTTATTTTCAGTTTGTTCCCCATGTAATGTACCATGTCAATTATTTTCAGTTTGTTCCCCATGTAATGTACCATGTCAGTTATTTTCAGTTTGTTCCCCACGTAATGTACCATGTCAGTTATTTTCAGTTTGTTCCCCATGTAATGTACCATGTCAGTTATTTTCAGTTTGCTCCCCACGTAATGTACCATGTCAATTATTTTCAGTTTGTTCCCCATGTAATGTACCATGTCAGTTATTTTCAGTTTGTTCCCCACGTAATGTACCATGTCAGTTATTTTCAGTTTGTTCCCCATGTAATGTACCATGTCAGTTATTTTCAGTTTGTTCCCCATGTAATGTACCATGTCAGTTATTTTCAGTTTGTTCCCCATGTAATGTACCATGTCAGTTATTTTCAGTTTGTTCCCCATGTAATGTACCATGTCAGTTATTTTCAGTTTGCTCCCCACGTAATGTACCATGTCAATTATTTTCAGTTTGTTCCCCATGTAATGTACCATGTCAGTTATTTTCAGTTTGTTCCCCACGTAATGTACCATGTCAGTTATTTTCAGTTTGTTCCCCATGTAATGTACCATGTCAGTTATTTTCAGTTTGTTCCCCATGTAATGTACCATGTCAGTTATTTTCAGTTTGTTCCCCATGTAATGTACCATGTCAGTTATTTTCAGTTTGTTCCCCATGTAATGTACCATGTCAGTTATTTTCAGTTGTTCCCCATGTAATGTACCATGTCAGTTATTTTCAGTTTGCTCCCCACGTAATGTACCATGTCAATTATTTTCAGTTTGTTCCCCATGTAATGTACCATGTCAGTTATTTTCAGTTTGTTCCCCACGTAATGTACCATGTCAGTTATTTTCAGTTTGTTCCCCACGTAATGTACCATGTCAGTTATTTTCAGTTTGCTCCTGAACTTTAGCTTTCATCAGTTTTCCATATTATCTCTCTTTCCTGCGTGTCTGATGTTTCCTAGCATTCTCTATCTCCTTTCTGTACACAGACTCTGGCTATCCAGGACTCGGGCGAGACAAAGGCACCAACAGGTTACAAGTAAGCCATAACATAACACTGGAATGTGCTAGCAGCCAGTGATTGTTTATGTCGTCTTACACTTTCTGTTTCAACATGTTGTGGTAGGATTGAGTTGACTTGAATGTCTTCTAGCTGTGATAGAATGGAACTGAGGTTGGTAATAACTTATGAGGAATATTATCTGAAGACTGGTAATTTTACAAATGGCAAGAAGAGAAAACTGAACACCACCGCACGTTTTACCAATATCCTTTTTCGAAACGAAAATAACCAAGGGAACAAACTGGCTAATTTCCTTACTATTTTTATTCTGATTTAAAACTTGTTTCCTCCCTTCGAACTTTGCAACAGCGCAATCTGCGGTACCCCAACTTTCACTTTTTAAATAACATGCTCGTATGCAGAATTTCTTTATTGTGACCAATTTGTAACAGAGTTGCACAAGTCACTGATAAAATTCTGCATCAGTTCATAGGAAGAAATTTATTACTTTTACTTTATTTTTAAAATTGGTGGAGTGGGAATGAGAAAAGCAATTAGGTTAAAGAGAAACCCTGGGATCTGGAGTGATCATTTCTGTCAGAGGGGATATTAAAGTGGAACTTTTTTTTAAACATTGTCCACTGTTTAAGCTGAAGGCCTTGCAAAATATCCAGCGACTTCGTCATACCTCCATGTTTAGTAATAGTCATGACGTATATGTTGTTAAATCATGAGATTTGTTGACTGTGTTCTGGATAGGTACTCAAGTGAGTTTCTCAAGCGCATGAATATCGCCAACAACCGATTCACGAACGTGTTCATCAAGAACTTCAAGGATCTCTTGGATGACTTCAAGCTGTGGAAACTGTGCAAACAGTTTGGGGAGGTCACTAGTGCCAAGGTCGGACTGTTGTTCATCTCCTCTTATTATAAATTCAATTATATTCGTCTGCATGTAATTCTTGTTTAATCTCAAAATTACTTTAAGAGATTAAGAGCGTTCGTTAAAAATTTCAAACATTTTTTAAAGAACATGATAGGCCAAGCAAAGACTGCATTTCAGAGAATGAGAAACATGTTATACAACACATCCTTATCAATGAGTGTTAGAAAACGAGTCTTAAAATGCACCCATCTTGTTACATGGAAGTGAATCATGGACAATAGGCAGGTCTTCAGAAGAATCATTGGAAGCAGCAGAAATGTGGTTTATTAGAAGAATGTTGTGAATCCCCTGGACTGCAAAAATAATTAATGAAGAATGTATGAGAAGAGCTGGAAATACAAAAAAATATTGTAAAAAAAATAAGAGAGAGACAATGTACTTTCAAAGAACATGCAATGAGAAGAGTGAGCATTGAAAATATTATAACAACAGGAAAAATAGGGGGAAAAGGAGCCAGGGGAAGACCAAGAGAAATGATACTGGACAGTCTGACGGGATGGTGTGAGAGGAGATCACCAACTGAGCTGATGGCCTGCATGAAGGATCGGGTACTCTGGAGAAGCATAATAGCCGACGCTAGTCGGCACGGCACATGATGATGATGATGATGATGATAGTAGTAGTTCTTTATATATATATATATATATATATATCATGTTACGACATTTGAGAACTGAGAGAAGCCATGCACACGTTTCATGCTGTGACACTTCAGACACACCTAATAGTTACAGAGGCGTGTCCTGGGTTAGCAAAAATCTGCCTCTGTTCTCTGTTACAAATGTGTTCCTCCCGCCAGGTCATGGTTGATGAGTACGGGATATCTAAAGGATTTGGCTTCGCTTGCTTCACTGACCCAGACTCTGCTCAGCGAGTAAGTCAGAGAGAGAGGGGGGGTCTGTTTTTCCATGTTACTAATTTCAGGGCTGTCTGTTTTCATGCTGCTGTTTTCAGCTTATTAGACAAGGTTCTGATAATTTAACGTGTGAAATTAGGAATGTTTAAAGTTAAGAAAAACAAGTAAAGAACTCGAGAGAGAAAACGAAAACGAAAACGTACAAACATGGAGACTGACTGTATCTGCAACGATGGGTTTTGAAGGTTTCGAAAGCTGAAGACAAGAGATAGTAAGAGAGCGTGAATAAGAGAGAGAGATGGAGAGAGAGAGAGAGAGTAAGAGAGCGTGAGTAAGAGAGAGATGGAGAGAGAGAGAGAGTAAGAGAACGTGAGTAAGAGAGAGAGATGGAGAGATAGAGTAAGAGAGCGTGAGTAAGAAAGAGAGAGAGAGAGTAAGAGAGTGTGAGTAAGAGAGAGATGGAGAGAGAGAGTAAGAGAGCGTGAGTAAGAAAGAGAGAGATGGAGAGAGAGAGAGAGTAAGAGAGCGTGAGTAAGAAAGAGAGAGATGGAGAGAGAGAGAGAGTAAGAGAGTGTGAGTAAGAAAGAGAGAGATGGAGAGAGAGAGTTTAAAGAGGGATAAATAAAGGGAAGGGGACAGAGAGAAAGGGAGAGAAAGAGAGAGAAAAAAAGGAAGAGATAATTAGCAATCATTTATTATGATACTACCATGATACTTAACAAAGACCATGATACTACTCCTGTGTTGTACCATGATACTTAGCAAGACGGTGATACTACTCCGGTGTTGTGTGTCTGTTAAGTCTATTGTGATGCAACAATCTGCTGGATACGCTTTTTTTGTAATACTAATTTATGTTGGAAGACTACAATCTAATCTAATATAATACTGCTGTCTGTTGTAATTATAAAATAAAATGCTATGATACACTATATTGTGATATCAGTCCACTGTAATATACTACAGTCTATTGCAATACTACGACTACCTAAAGTGACGCTGCAGTCTTCTGCAATAGCACTTCTTGTTGCGATACTACAATCTATTGTAATGCTGCAGCCTGCTGTGATGCCACAGTCTATTGTACTACAATTGTCGATTGTGATACTAATTTACTGCAATACTCTGCCAGTTGTGACATTGTAATTTATTATATCATTACTACATGTCGTGATACTACAGTGTATTGTAATACTACTACTTCCTGTTATAACAGAACAGCTGGGTCAACTGTAGGGAACGATGTGATCCCAGCCATTCAAAGGCTTGGTTTTGTTTGTTCTGGGAAATTAGACAAGCCACCATAGACCACTACATTCCCATTCTAAATCCTCGTCCATATTCCTAGTTACGGAGTCATTTACCACGGATGCGTAACTTTCTTTTCAATGGGAGCTTATATATCAGCCAGATAAGGACGACAGATTATTTATATTTTTTTCTTAATTTCCATTTCCACCAACAAAATATTTTTCCAGTTTTTTCCCCTTTCTACCTATTTCATGTCTGATTTTATCAGCAGAAACACTGATTGTGTTTGTTCACACCCTGAAGAGACCAAGGCATGATAGAGTTTTTAAACAAACCAGAGTTGGTAAAAAGTGTTATTATGCTTTCCAAAAACATAAGTAATCTTCTTCTTCTTCTTTCTTCTTCTTCTTCTTTCTTCTTCTTCTTCTTCTTCTTCTTCCTTCTTCTTCCTTCTTCTTCTTCTTCTTCCTCCTCCTTCTTCTTCTTCCTTCTTCTTCTTCTTCCTTCTTCTTCCTTCTTCTTCTTCTTCCTTCTTCTTCCTTCTTCCTTCTTCTTCTTCTTCCTTCTTCTTCTTCCTTCTTCTTCACATTGGCGATGATGCGTGTTACCCTGATTTTTGTGATGCGCCTTCTGGCTGGGTACCTCCGACTTCAGCACCTTTCCTTGCTAGAGCAGACTGTGGTCTTGCCCGGACTGCCATGAAGACAGTGGTGTAGGCCGGCCTGGCCAAAATCTTTTTTTCAACCTCTGGTAGCTGTACTTAAGTCCCTTCTCCACGTCAGATCCACCATGCACCGCTGGCTGGCCAGGCGACTTTGAGACAGTTCCACAGAGACACGATATCCATTCCCCGCCACCTGTAGTCTGCTGGCTCTGTTTTGTTTACATCATTCTGATAGCCATTGTTGTAAAGACCCTTAAGCTTGTCACGTCCTGGATTCATTGGTCTCACACCAGGCATCCCTCATCCCTGTCAGTGATCTCCATGCCCCCATCCGTCCACCAACCTGACATTACATTTTACAAAAATGTCACAATTAGTGTCGATTGCTACAGGTTTCTGGGCTACAGAAGTGGGTTAGAGTTTTTAAACCAGGCAGATCTATGTTTCCTGTCTCAAAAAGGCTATGTTAAGATAAATGTGTTCTTAATACAGCTGTTCCCAGGGGGTAAAAGTAGTCAAAATTAACAGTACATAATGTTGACCTAGATTTTGTTAGTGTTACATGGGCGACCCATTGGGCCTTTGTAATAACAAGTGATTATTAAACTGAATCTCCAGAAATGGTAAATGAATATAAATTTTTAACATGCTCTGAATAAAGAAAGACTGACACAGCGTCAAAAAGTGTACGCAAAATGATTTTTATTCCATGAATTATGAGGACAGCATCAAATAAAAGTCCATGAGAAGACTGGTCAGTTGTGTTCCCAGCAGAGTCAACTTTCAGCTCAAGTAGCGTGCTTTCTTGTGAAATTGTATGAAGCAGTTTCGCTGCTATAGGTAAACAGGTAAACCAGGTACTCTTCGCAAACATTATTGAACTTCAGTTTGCACAACTTGCACCATTGATGATCGCTTGCCTTGATAGGGAAGTGACCATAACCATCTGTTCTCACTTCTGGCTCAGGCATGTCCTGCCAGGTTTTCTGTTTCTTGTCAGAAGTGGGTGGGGATCCTTCTTCAATGGATGAACGGCCACGATAGTTCAGCTTTTTAGATCCGTTTACAGAGTTGCTAGTTTTGCCTTAAACTGGTGCTGATTCAGCAACT
This sequence comes from Achatina immaculata, assembly GCA_009760885.1. Lineage (NCBI taxonomy): Eukaryota > Metazoa > Mollusca > Gastropoda > Stylommatophora > Achatinidae > Lissachatina > Lissachatina immaculata. Next base: position 4,787,656 of record CM019703.1, on the reverse strand, counting down.
CCTCCTTGCTGAAGCCAAGCAGTAAAAAAAAAAACCAGGAAAACATGTGTTTACCAGCATTATTGTGGCTGTGTGTGCTAAAAGATTTACAGATGCCATCTTCTTGACTTCGTGTGATATGAGTGCTTAGCAAGGTAGCAATCAAGCAAATCTGCGTCATCCATACTCGCGTTGTATAGTTTGATGAGAAAAGGCCTCTAAAATTGTACATACATTTTCTTCTTGTTATTATATCTTGAAACAATGTCAGAAGGCTCTGCACCACAATACGTTGAAAAAGTAGTTAGAGCCCTTGTAACAAACCATCGAACAGCCACAATGTGTGAACGGCGCTCAACACTTCGATCATTTGTGCCCCTTCCATGTCTTTTCATTTCACGTTCCGAGGAGAGTTTGGCGTTGCAGATCTGATTCTGCTGTACAGTCCCTGTGCAACTGAGACCCTTTCCTTTCATCTTGATCACAAGTGGCTGCTGGTAAAGAAACTATCAGCAGTAACTTTATAGTTTATGGCGGCTCGCCTCCAACAAGCTGTGGCAATGTTGTACAAAGCTTGAGAACAACATCAGTACCATCACCTAGCAAGTTTTTTTCTTTCCCTTCTGTGTGCCCCTAGTAGACATTGAAGTCGCACAAAAGGCCAGTTCGAAGTTGTTTTTGTCCACACATTGATCCCCCGTGGATGGAGTTTTCATCTAATGTACTGTTTAACTATGGGGTTTTCCTCTAATATATTGTTTGACTGGGTTGAACTTGCAGTGAATGGGATGATCATCTCGTCAGTACTGTTTAGTTCATCTGGTAAAATATTCAGACACTCGCTACGAAATAGCTCTAATCATATTTTTATTTTCCGTACTCTTTTCTTTCATTTCTTCATCTGTAACGTCATCATTTTAAACAAAGTGCAAAAGATGATAAAATTTGCTGGAAATTTGCTTATCACTTGAGCAGCAGGTTCGTACCTTGTCTCCACTTCCCAGCGGCATCGGTTACCAAACGGAATCGGTTATCCAGCGGCATCGGTTACCCAGCGGCATCGGTTACCCAGCGGCATCATTTACCGGACATTTTTGCAAACCCCATTTTGTGAAAGGTTCCAGTCACTTAGTAAACCTCCTTGGGTTGAATGTTGACAGATTTTCCTGCTATTTTTTTCAACATTGTAGTACTTGGACATTTTAACAAGTAATATCTCCTGTCAGGAACTCTTGAAAGAAGGTAATCGGTGATTGGCACATTCAGGAACTTCAAATAGTTTACCTCTGAATCCAGTATCAGGTTGGGGGGGGGGGATGTGCCCTTGCTTCATAGATAGGAAGGCTTGTTTGTTTTTGACGTGGATGCTTGTGCTAGTAGAGATGGTTCGTCTTCAGAAGAGTCTGACTTGTCCTGGTCAGAATCTTGGACGCCACCTTCTGTTGGGAGAAAGTCCTCATCATAAGAGTCATTTGCTCGCTCATCGGTGTCACTGTCATTTGTATCAGTGTCACTGTCATTTGTTTCAGTGTCACTGTCATTTGTATCAGTGTCACTGTCATTTGTTTCAGTGTCACTGTCATTTGTATCAGTGTCACTGTCATTTGTTTCAATGTCACTGTCATTTGTATCAGTGTCACTGTCATTTGTATCAGTGTCACTGTCATTTGTTTCAGTGTCACTGTCATTTGTATCAGTGTAATTGTCATTTGTTTCAGTGTCACTGTCATTTGTATCAGTGTCACTGTCATTTGTTTCAATGTCACTGTCATTTGTATCAGTGTCACTGTCATTTGTATCAGTGTCACTGTCATTTGTATCAGTGTAATTGTCATTTGTTTCAGTGTCACTGTCATTTGTATCAGTGTAACTATCATTTGTATCAGTGTCACTGTCATTTGTATCAGTGTCACTGTCATTTGTTTCAATGTCACTGTCATCTGTATCAGTCTCACTGTTATTTGTATCAGTGTCACTGTCATTTGTTTCTGAAAACATCAGCAAATAATGGCAGATTTTGTGAACTGGAATGTTAAGTTCTCTTCTTTCTCTACCCTACCACCCCCACCATGTAGTATTTTTTAAATTCAATTACTTTCAATTTTTAAAAAAACTGAAGAAATTTTTTAAAATTTTTAAATGTTTAATTAAATTATAATTTCGTCTATTATTAAGGTTTTCACCTTTTAAAAAGATCTAATACACAATCAGTAAAATGCAAAGTTCTATGACACAAGTAAAAGTTGACTACAGAGACCCATTGAGTCACATGTGACCCACACAATGTTTAGAAAAAAAAAAAAATGAGACATCATCGTCATAAATCACTAGTTAGAATATTTTATAATAAATATTAGGTTTAAAAAAATATCACAGAAGCCAACTTTTTGGCCAAATCAAAACAACGAGACGTGGATGTTTACAGTTCAGTGGGGGGGAACGACATTTGCAACTGGTAAGTTTGTTCTATTCAAACCACAAATAAAAGTATACAGTTACTTCCCTTATGTCTCCAAATATGGTACAGTGGATCTTGCAGGTAAAGTTGTTATAAAAGTATAGGTTAAAATTTCAAGCTATCTTTTCTTGCCCTGGTCGTGGGTGATCCATTGGGCCTTTAAAGGTAATAAATTATATAACTGCTTTTGAAATCCATTTTTCTCCGTGTTGTAAAATGAAATATAAATAATACTTTCATTGTTATCCTGGACTAGATCAGCCATTTTTATTCTTTGTTCTCTGTTACACATGCATGTACATACAAACACGTTTGTATTCAAGACAAAATACATATTCTTTTGTACACATCTGTGCTGCATTTTAGCTTTGAAAAATAGAATCAGTATGAACAATAGTTTATTATGAAATTTAGACAAAATATGGTAGTTTATTGTGAAATGTAGACACATGATGATAGTTTATTATGAAAGGTAGACAAAGCTAACCATGTGGCTAGCCATGTTAGTGTCTATATTTTCTTTTAAGTATTTTCACACCACTGACGCTTTAAGTGTTTTCACACCACTGACGATTTAAGTGTTTTCATACCGCTGATGATTTAGGTGTTTTCACACCACTGACGCTTTAAGTGTTTCCACACCTTGACGCTTTAAGTGTTTTCACACCACTGACACTTTAAGTGTTTTCACACCACTGACGATTTAAGTGTTTTTACACCACTGACGATTTAAGTGTTTTTACACCACTGACGATTTAAGTGTTTTTACACCACTGACGATTTAAGTGTTTTTACACCACTGACGATTTAAGTGTTTTTACACCACTGACGATTTAAGTGTTTTTACACCACTGACGATTTAAGTGTTTTTACACCACTGACGATTTAAGTGTTTTTACACCACTGACGATTTAAGTGTTTTTACACCACTGACGATTTAAGTGTTTTTACACCACTGACGATTTAAGTGTTTGCACACCACTGACGCTTTAAGTGTTTTTACACCACTGACGCTTTAGGTGTTTTCACACCACTGACGCTTTAAGTGTTTTCACACCACTGACGATTTAAGTGTTTTTACACCACTGACGATTTAAGTGTTTTCACACCACTGACGATTTAAGTGTTTTCACACCACTGACGATTTAAGTGTTTTCACACCACTGACACTTTAAGTGTTTTTACACCACTGACGATTTCAGTATTTTCACACCACTGACGCTTTAAGTGTTCGTAGATTTAGCTCTCATATGGGGCAGAATGTTAATGCCGATATTCTCCCCGGCCTTCACCATGAGAAACGAATGCATCAACCAATTTGCTACTCAAACGCCCATAATTTACTGCTTGTAGCTATAAAAAAGCAAAGACTGCATTTCAGAGAATGAGAAACATATTATGCAACACATCCTTACTAATGAATGTTAGAAAACGAGTCCTAAAATGCTATATTGAACCTATTTTGTTATATGGAAGTGAATCATGGACAAATCATGGTCTGCACAAAAATCATTGGAAGCAGCAGAAATGTGATTTATTAGAAAAATGTGCCGAATCCCCTGGACAGCAAAAATAACTAATGAAGAATGTATGAGAAGAGCTTGAAAGAAAAAACATTGTCAAAAAAAAGAGAGGTACAATGTACTTTCACGGGACATGCAATGAAAAGAGGGGGCATTGAAAATATTATAACAACAGGAAAAATAGAAGGAAGAAGATCAAGAGGAAGACCAAGAGAAATGATACTGGACAGTCTGACGGGATGGTGTGAGAGGAGATCACCAACTGAGCTGATGGCCTTCATGAAGGATCGTGTATTCTGGAGAAGCATAATAGCAAACGCCAGTCGGCACGGCACCTGATGATGATGATGATGATGAGCTGTAAAAGTTATGGATGAACTATGAAAACTTGTTAACCGTGTCCCCCAGGCTGTGAACAAGCTGAATGGCCTTGTCCTGGACGGACGAACCTTGTATGCTGGTCCCGCTATAACTAAGACACAGAGACAGAGGGACTGCAATGTCAGATACGACAATGACGACTATAAAACCGTGAGTACATCAGTGCTCACCCTGCTTTGATTTGTAATCTCTGTGAACTGTTTGAAAAAAAAACATGGTTTTCAATACGTTTGTCAACTCTAACCTCAGCTACCTCACAGATGAGAATGAATGAGAGGTTTATTCATGCGTGTCTGTGCGTGTGCAAGTTCTCTTCGTTTCATTGCTCAGGCTTAAACTTGCAGAGAAGGTCTAGATGATGTGAGCAGATGTGAAAAAACGTGTCATGCGATTTTTTTTCTGGTTATGGAAAAAGACAGTTTTTGATTTAGAAACTGGTTGAAGTGAAATTCTCATTTTAATCTCTTTCTCCTTCATTTTAATGATTTTCACTTGTAAAAAGTAAGCAGTTGTTGATGTAGGATGAATTAAAAGTAAGCAGTTGTTGATGTAGGATGAATTAAAAGTAAGCAGTTGTTGATGTAGGACGAATTAAAAGTAAGCAGTTGTTGATGTAGGATGAATTAAAAGTAAGCAGTTGTTGATGTAGGATGAATTAAACATTTTCAAGGGGATACTGCGGTATGGATAAGAAAGAACCTCATTATCCACTGTCTTCAAGCCTCTTTAACGAGATTTCATTTTTCCATTTCCCACTGGCTCTCCCGTGTCAGTTACTAACTGATCAGTTAGACGGAAAGTGTTGTCATAGGGCAGGCAGAAAACCTAGCGGGATACCGGGCTATGTATTGAGAATATACAGTGCAAAGACTGCATGTTTAAAATATAGCAGTGACATGAACGTGTAATGAGAATATAGCAGTGACATGAACGTGTAATGAGAATATAACAGTGACATGAACGTGTAATGAGAATATAGCAGTGCCATGAACATATAATGAGAATATAGCAGTGCCATGAACGTATAATGAGAATATAACAGTGACATGAACGTGTAATGAGAATATAGCAGTGCCATAAACATATAATGAGAATATAGCAGTGCCATGAACGTATAATGAGAATATAACAGTGACATGAACGTGTAATGAGAATATAACAGTGACATGAACGTATAATGAGAATATAACAGTGACATGAACGTGTAATGAGAATATAACAGTGACATGAACGTATAATGAGAATATAACAGTGACATGAACGTGTAATGAGAATATAACAGTGACATGAACGTGTAATGAGAATATAACAGTGACATGAACGTATAATGAGAATATAACAGTGACATGAACGTGTAATGAGAATATAGCAGTGCCATAAACATATAATGAGAATATAGCAGTGCCATGAACGTATAATGAGAATATAACAGTGACATGAACGTGTAATGAGAATATAGCAGTGCCATAAACATATAATGAGAATATAGCAGTGCCATAAACATATAATGAGAATATAGCAGTGACACCTGCCTCAGTTACACTTCAAACACATCAACCAGGTCCAATGTAAGGCCATACACAACGACGTTTCTCACACACAAAATGTTTTAGCAGCCATTTTATTGACACACTTTCTTGGTGTATATACTTTTTAAAAATAAAACAGAAAATCCTGTTTGCATTGGCCCTTTTTTTTATCTTCACAAAATGGCCACAGCATTCAGCCTTGCACGTAGCACAAGTGTTAGGGTCGTTGAGGTGATCAATATTTTCTCCAACATTTGGGCTCGAACAGGATGTTTGCTGTCAGTGCTACCTTCAGCACAAAGAAAGAAACATAAACTGCGATATTTTTTTCTCTTGTACGCTTTATTCACTTGATAAAAACGTAGCCCAGCATCATCATGTTAGGGAAAATATCCTGTTACTTATGAAAGATTTTCATTATTGCGTCTTCACACATCAAGAATTTGTTTATTGTATTTTTGTTACATCCGTTGTTTAACCATAAAATTAAAATCTTTTCAGTTATTTTATTTGTAATGATTCATTTTCATTTTCACCTCCTTGGCTTTGTGCTTACAAAGCAATATTTAATTTTTTTAACATGTTTTAAAATGGCAGATTAACAGTCAGCCTTAGAGTTTTCCATGCTTGTAATAAATAATCAAATTGTCAAATAAGTCGCTTCTGTCGGAAAAATTGGACTGGAGAACAAAACCTTAGAAAACTTTCGTAAAGGAAAGCAAAGGTTTAATGACGGGCAGCAAATAGTTAGTGACTGATAGCAAAGAGTTAGTGACGGACAGCAAAGAGTTAGTGACTGATAGCAAAGAGTTAGTGACTGATAGCAAAGAGTTAGTGACGGACAGCAAAGAGTTAGTGACGGATAGCAAAGACTTAGTGACGGATAGCAAAGACTTAGCGATAGACAGCAAATTTTTGTGACTCGTGGCAAAGATTTAGTGATGGATAGTGGCGAATTACAAAATGACTGATAGCAAGGAATTAGTGAGAGAGAGTACATAGATAGTGACAGGTAGCAAAAACATAATAACAGACAGCATAGTTAGTGATGGAAAGTAGTTAGTTAGTGGCAGATTACAAGGACTTAGTGAAGGACAGCATAGTTAGTGATGGAAAGTAGACAGTGACAGATTGCAAGGACTTAATGACGGACAGAATAGTTAGAAACGGAAAGTAGATAGTTAGTGACAAATTGCAAGGACTTAGTAACGGACAGCAGAGTTAGTGATGGAAAGTAGATAGTTGGTGACAGATTGCAAGGAGTGACGGATAGTGGCGAGTTAATGACAGGCAGCAAAGACTTATTAACGGAAAGCAGATAATTAGTAACAGATACTAAAGACTAGTGAGATAGCGACGAGTTAGCCACGGATAGCAAATGTTTGTCACCGATAGAAAAGAGTTAGTGAAAGGTAGCGAAGAGTTAAAGACGGACAGAAAAAAAAGTTAAAGAAAGATAGCAAAGAGTTAGTGTCTCTAGAAATAACTCCAAACTGTAGAATAAAAAACAAGAAATTAGGAACATGATCATGACGTCTGATCTCGTCTCTGCTTTTGTTGATTGATACGACCGTAAATGATTGAGCAGTAAAAAGAAGCAGAGCCTCTGAGATGTGTATGCTCTGTGTGAATAGTAAGCTTAATAATTCTATTTTAAAATCCTTTACTTGACGTATATGATTTTTTTATAAAAACTATTTAAAATGTTTGCTTAAACAAAAATATCAGTTGAGTTGCAAGTATGTGTTAATTTTTATCGGAGACCGCCACAGTCTAAGGCACAGATGTGGAAAGGAACTGGGATTGTGCAACGCTTGATGGACTTGATAAAAACGTAGCCCAGCATCATCATGTTAGGGAAAATATCCTGTTACTTATGAAAGATTTTCATTATTGCGTCTTCACACATCAAGAATTTGTTTATTGTATTTTTGTTACATCCGTTGTTTAACCATAAAATTAAAATCTTTTCAGTTATTTTATTTGTAATGATTCATTTTCATTTTCACCTCCTTGGCTTTGTGCTTACAAAGCAATATTTAATTTTTTTAACATGTTTTAAAATGGCAGATTAACAGTCAGCCTTAGAGTTTTCCATGCTTGTAATAAATAATCAAATTGTCAAATAAGTCGCTTCTGTCGGAAAAATTGGACTGGAGAACAAAACCTTAGAAAACTTTCGTAAAGGAAAGCAAAGGTTTAATGACGGGCAGCAAATAGTTAGTGACTGATAGCAAAGAGTTAGTGACGGACAGCAAAGAGTTAGTGACTGATAGCAAAGAGTTAGTGACTGATAGCAAAGAGTTAGTGACGGACAGCAAAGAGTTAGTGACGGATAGCAAAGACTTAGTGACGGATAGCAAAGACTTAGCGATAGACAGCAAATTTTTGTGACTCGTGGCAAAGATTTAGTGATGGATAGTGGCGAATTACAAAATGACTGATAGCAAGGAATTAGTGAGAGAGAGTACATAGATAGTGACAGGTAGCAAAAACATAATAACAGACAGCATAGTTAGTGATGGAAAGTAGTTAGTTAGTGGCAGATTACAAGGACTTAGTGAAGGACAGCATAGTTAGTGATGGAAAGTAGACAGTGACAGATTGCAAGGACTTAATGACGGACAGAATAGTTAGAAACGGAAAGTAGATAGTTAGTGACAAATTGCAAGGACTTAGTAACGGACAGCAGAGTTAGTGATGGAAAGTAGATAGTTGGTGACAGATTGCAAGGAGTGACGGATAGTGGCGAGTTAATGACAGGCAGCAAAGACTTATTAACGGAAAGCAGATAATTAGTAACAGATACTAAAGACTAGTGAGATAGCGACGAGTTAGCCACGGATAGCAAATGTTTGTCACCGATAGAAAAGAGTTAGTGAAAGGTAGCGAAGAGTTAAAGACGGACAGAAAAAAAAGTTAAAGAAAGATAGCAAAGAGTTAGTGTCTCTAGAAATAACTCCAAACTGTAGAATAAAAAACAAGAAATTAGGAACATGATCATGACGTCTGATCTCGTCTCTGCTTTTGTTGATTGATACGACCGTAAATGATTGAGCAGTAAAAAGAAGCAGAGCCTCTGAGATGTGTATGCTCTGTGTGAATAGTAAGCTTAATAATTCTATTTTAAAATCCTTTACTTGACGTATATGATTTTTTTATAAAAACTATTTAAAATGTTTGCTTAAACAAAAATATCAGTTGAGTTGCAAGTATGTGTTAATTTTTATCGGAGACCGCCACAGTCTAAGGCACAGATGTGGAAAGGAACTGGGATTGTGCAACGCTTGATGGAGCGATCTTAAGAAATTAGTCAGTCTTATTAAGTTAGTCTATTATAAGAAATTGGTCATATCTGCAGAATCGACATGTTAGGTCTGGAATCGAGTTGTCAGTTCATCCAGGCTTGAAGAACGCACGGGACGCGGGAATGTTTCTAGAAGTTTCAGTGATGGAGTAATATGTTTTGAATGGTTATTTTCCCTCGTCCTATTAAATTGTCCTTCTGTCTAGAACTGTTATCTCTGCTCCATGCAAAAAAGGTGTAAAAAAATGTAACAAAATATTGCTCCCTATAAAATGTAACATACTTTTGCTACCTGTAAAACATAATAAAGTCGTGCTTCTTTATAAAGTATAACAAAGTGCTTCTCCATGAAATGTAGCAAAAGAAAAGCATTAACTTGAGCAATGCTTGCTATTTATGTTTAAAATATTGCCAGGAATGGCGCCAGAGCATTAACTTGAGCAATGCTTGCTATTTATGTTTAAAATATTGCCAGGAATGGCGCCAGAGCATTAACTTGAGCAATGCTTGCTATTTATGTTTAAAATATTGCCAGGAATGGCGCCAGAGCATTAACTTGAGCAATGCTTGCTATTTATGTTTAAAATATTGCCAGGAATGGCGCCAGAGCATTAACTTGAGCAATGCTTGCTCCCTGAGGATCCGAATTCGGAACTTGAGGGATGTCGTGGACGAGGTCAGACTGCGAAAAGAATTTGAGCGATTTGGTCCAGTTGTGCATGCCGAGGTAAGTGTGGCCTCGAAGATAAGACTAGAAAGTGTGGTCTGATAAAAAGAGGTGTTTTCTTGAGATGAAGGACGTGGAGAGAGAGAGAGAGAGATAAGAAATGTAAGAGTGTTAAGAAATGTAAGAGAGATAATAAGAAATGTAAGAGTGGGATATAGAGCGTGGTTAGCAAATACATTATTACTATCAATTTAAAAGTGTACTCTAGTGAGTTAAGATTAGTGCTGGAAGAATATTTTCAGACATTTTGATTTATACAGAGATTCTAATGACAAATTGATACACTCACTTACAGACATTTAATTTATACAGAAACTGTAATGGCAAGTTGATATACTCACCTACATTATAATTTATACAGAAACTCTAATCGCAGATTGATATAATTACCTACAGACATAGACGAAGAGATGAGGTGAGAAAAATGTCAAGAACAAAAATGTTAACTATGATACGAATCACTGGTGACAGGTATCGTGGAGGTCGTTACCCGTCACAGGTGACACTCCGAGTCACACACTATCATAGTCTGAATAAGACTTTGAAGGCTTGTTTGCTGAAATATTCGTTGAATCACTCTGCTTATATCTGTAAATGGGAGTGAAGTATATGTCTCCAGATAAGTTATCAGTTCCTTTACGTGAAAAGCTGTGTGATTTCTCCTTACGGTGTATGTTACTAGATCTTCCAGCTTGTATCACTTAGTTCTTCTATCATTTCTTTGTTTCTGCTGTTTTGATTATTATCAAATCCTTTTTACTCATCGTCGTGAAGAATAAAAATATTTACTTTCATTTATTTCCGAGTACTGGTTGTTTTTTTTTTTTTGCTTTCAAATCAGTTTTACTTGTCGTTAGAATGCCTTGTTTTAGTTTATTGCCAGTAGCATCACAGAGTAGCCTAGTGTGTATTGCATGCTGATATGCTTTATTTCACGGGCACTTTCGCTTGTAAAAATATCAGATAACCATTTTATATTTGCGCTGACGTAGTCTCCCCGGACTGAGAAAGCAACTCGTCATGCCACTAGCACTCTTGCGTTCAGCCTTTCTTAATTTACGGGTACCTGAAGTAGGAGTTATGATTCCTTAATGTATGTAGCAGAATAACATTGCTAGCTTCTAGATCTGTAGTGAGGAGTCTGTCTCAGTGTTCCTTATCTAGTAACAGAATAACATTGCTAGCTTCTAGTCAGCAATGAGGAGTCTGTCTCAGTGTTCCTTATCTAGTTGCAGAATAACATTGCTAGCTTCTAGGTCAGCAGTGAGGAGTCTGTCTCAGTGTTCCTTATCTAGTAACAGAATAACATTGCTAGCTTCTAGTCAGCAGTGAGGAGTCTGTCTCAGTGTTCCTTATCTAGTAACAGAATAACATTGCTAGCTTCTAGTCAGCAGTGAGGAGTCTGTCTCAGTGTTCTTTATCTAAAAATGAGTTGTTTGGTGATGTCCGTTTTCAGCTTCTCAAAACCTGCGATGGGAGGTCAAAGGGAACAGGTTATGTGGTCTACCAGGAGCAACAGGATGCGACGAAGGTAAACATTTGACATGTGTTGACATTTGGCATGTGTTGGCATTTGTCGTGTGTTGACATTTGGCGTGTGTGGACATTTGACATGTGTTGACATTTGGTGTGTATTGATGTTTGATATGTGTTGACATTTTGGTGTGTGTTGACATTTGACCGTTTTGACGTTTGTCGTGTGCTGACATTTGACATGTGTTGACATTTGGCGTGTGTTAACATTTGACATGTGTTGACATTTGACGTGTGTTACGTTTGACATGTGTTGACGTTTTGGTGTGTGTTGACATTGGGTGTGTGTTGACATTTGACATGTGTTGACGTTTGCCATGTGTGGAGTTCATTATGAGGAAGTCTGGCAATTGTTTAAATACGAGGCTAAAGTTGCTTGCAAGGGAAAAGAAAATGTTCATTACATTATGTTTGCATTGAGACACAACACAATAAAAACTTCAAATCCTGCACTAATGTGTATTTCAGAACCTTGACCTTTTTTGACATGATAACATTTCTAGCTTTATAACTTATCTAGTTTTATCACATGAAATGTCTGGTCAACAGGACATTATTACATTTTTTGCATTACTTTTTTTTTTTTGGTCACAAATGATTGTGACATTTCTCATCAATCTTGCCTTGCCATGAGTGACTGCTTTCTCATGTCCTGTTTGTAATTTTGTGAAATCTCTCTCTCTCTCTCTCTCTCTCTCTCTCTCTCTCTCCATTGTCGTCTTTTTTTTCCTCACATGTATAGCTTTGTTAAAACGCTTTTGTAAATTTCAGAACTTGGAAGTGACATTGGTTCTTCATTTGTTATCTGGAGCACGATTCTTAATTTACTGTCACGTTAACAATTCTTAATTTATTATAATGATAACATTTCCTGATTTGTTGTCATGATAACATTTCCTGATTTATTGTCATGATAACAGCTCCTGATTAATTGTCATGATAGCATTTTTTCATTTATTGTCATCACATTTCCTGATTTATCGTCATGCTAACATTTCCTGATGTATTGTCATGATACGTATGGCGTTTTAGTTCATTTTCGTGATAGCGACTATTGAATCAGTGCCATCATAGCTGTTCATGATTCATTGTCATGATATTGCCTATTGACTTACTGTCATGATACTCGCCTTGATACTTTTCTTGACTCATTGTCATGATATTTTTCTTGACTTAATGTCATGATATTTTTCTTGACTTATTGTCAAGATAATTTTCTTGACGTATTATCATGATCACTCCATATTATTGTATCTGGCCTGTGCCTATTATGGCTGCGCCGGTTATCATGATCAACGTAAGAAAGTGCCACCCACACTTGACAATTATGGCAATAATTTCTCCATTCTGTTGTTGCAAATTGACAAATTATATATTTCATGAAACCTGCTGTAAAATTCCTAGGAATAAACTGTCTAGCTATGCTTAATTTTGAATGATATTTGTCTTAAGTTCCGTTTAATTCCTAATATGGCATGTTTCCTCTGTACGTTCAAAGTTTATGACGAATTATTACAAGGTAACTTAACAAGAGTTAACGAAGAAAGTGAAAGAAATAAAATAAGCTACAAATATTGTTTCTTTGTATTTTATACACTTTATAAAACGCCATATTTCTCAACATACAAGATGCACTTTTTTCCTAAAAAAAAAAAAAAATCTAAGAAAAGTCACCCCATGTCAAACAACCAGTGGTTATATTTAGGTAGGCATAGTGGGTTACAGTACTAGATTAACATCTAAACACCCATTTGGAGTAAAAACACCCATGTGGGGTCAAAATGCCCGTGTTGTGTAACTCTTTTAGATCCAGACTGTTCATTTCAGAAGTTCAGCGGAGAATATCAAGAGGAATGCAATCTTGTACCAAATCTCTACAGAGGGGATGGCTATGAAGTTCACGTCAAGTGTGGGTTTTTTTTTTAGTTTTGTTCTAAAATGTTACTTGCCAGAATATAAGTCAAGTCTGATACGCCGGCCGGAAGTAGGGTACTTTAAGCACTATAACGTTTTTAAATGTCAGTTACTTCTCAGCAGTATAATCAAGTTAGTTTTATGTTTTAAAATCTTCACAGTCGCGCACTTGACACTGTATGTTGCATGTACTTATCCCTTATTCGTCTTGTGTGTGTGTTGAGAAAATAGGAAACTAGTCTTAAGGAAACTGTTTAAAGTGTACAAAATGTCGGTACAATGTTTCCAACAGGCTCTTACTTCCATGCACGGTAAAGTAATCTACGGGACCCGCATCAGCGTGACCTACGCCCCATACATCACCAGCACAACAGCTACCAATACTGTAGCCGATAGCTCGCTGATCACCACTAGCGCCAACACCACGGCTGGTTCTGGCGGCAACAACACCACCACCAACAGCAACGCGACCAATGACGGGGACAACAAGAGCAACAAAAACTTCCTGCAACTGAAGGACTTGGTCAGTACTCTGGCCAACAAGGGACACCCAGTGAACATCAACGACATCAGTACTTTTAACAGCAGCGTCAACCGAAACTCAAGGTAGCACTTTTTCATACCGGTCTGTTGCTTGTGATATTTTTATGAGAACTTCTTGTAGCTATTTTCCCCCCTAACTTGCTCTGTGCTTGATATTATTAGCATAGATTACTCTTGGATGAATGCTACGGCGCCATCCGGAGGAGCTTACATGGGACTGTACTGAATGCAGTGACGCTGGAGTCTGAACCTTTGCTCTGCGGAGAACTTTGCTAACCTGACAGCGGAACTGTAAACTTGTAGTTGTCCAGCTAGGATGTCTAGTGTGTGTAGTTACTTTACTGTTAATTGTGTTTGTTATATGAGCAGCATATTTGTAGAATGCCTGGAACAGAGTGAAAGTTGCGTGATAAAGGGCAGAATGTCAGACGGGCCTGCGTGCCCACTTTTTAACCATTTTGAAATAAAGATGAGTCAGTGAATCTACCAGAGAGTATGAGGGTGATGTTTAGAATGTCAGGCTTGGCCCTTGCCTGTTGTTTCCTGTGGCTGTTCCTTGGTCGTATCTCCCATGAGCTATATTCCTCTGTCACTGTACACTTTACGGCATCCAGTTGTTTAACGTGCACCCAGTTGTTTAACGTGATCAAAGAAAGATCAATTTATTTTTCTTGATATAACTGAGGTGCCACTCATTAACATCATTTTGTACATTTGGGTAGAATGGAGCGCATCTTGGGAGTGGGGGAGAAAGAGGGGGGATCCAAAGCCAGTATATGAAAGACTAGTTCACTATTGGTTCTGCTACCCTCACGCTCATTATAGAGTTGTTTTCCTGACAAGATGGCAGCTAGCATGATTGTCTTTAGTTGTTGTCTTCCTAGTAACAACACTGAGAACATCAATACCAGCAACAACGCTATACTGGTGAGGTCAGCTCGCAAGATGAGCGAGCAGTCGGAGGGTGCGGAGAGCGGAGATGGGGACTTGAAACACGGCGATGACGACAGCGGAGACGATACGACCACGACGACGGCCACACTTTCGGTGAAGAACTTGGACGAGTCTATCACAGACGAGAAGCTGGAGAGTCTGTTTAGCGTATATGGGCATGTCTTGTCTGCTAAGGTATGGAGAATCTGTTTAGTATGTATGCATACATCTTGTTTGTATGGAGCGTCACTTTCGTATATATGGAGAGGTCTTATCTTTACGAATAGTCTGTTTAGTCTATGTAGACATGTCTGCTGAGAAAATAGGAAACTAGTCTTAAGGAAACTGTTTAAAGTGTACAAAATGTCGGTACAATGTTTCCAACAGGCTCTTACTTCCATGCACGGTAAAGTAATCTACGGGACCCGCATCAGCGTGACCTACGCCCCATACATCACCAGCACAACAGCTACCAATACTGTAGCCGATAGCTCGCTGATCACCACTAGCGCCAACACCACGGCTGGTTCTGGCGGCAACAACACCACCACCAACAGCAACGCGACCAATGACGGGGACAACAAGAGCAACAAAAACTTCCTGCAACTGAAGGACTTGGTCAGTACTCTGGCCAACAAGGGACACCCAGTGAACATCAACGACATCAGTACTTTTAACAGCAGCGTCAACCGAAACTCAAGGTAGCACTTTTTCATACCGGTCTGTTGCTTGTGATATTTTTATGAGAACTTCTTGTAGCTATTTTCCCCCCTAACTTGCTCTGTGCTTGATATTATTAGCATAGATTACTCTTGGATGAATGCTACGGCGCCATCCGGAGGAGCTTACATGGGACTGTACTGAATGCAGTGACGCTGGAGTCTGAACCTTTGCTCTGCGGAGAACTTTGCTAACCTGACAGCGGAACTGTAAACTTGTAGTTGTCCAGCTAGGATGTCTAGTGTGTGTAGTTACTTTACTGTTAATTGTGTTTGTTATATGAGCAGCATATTTGTAGAATGCCTGGAACAGAGTGAAAGTTGCGTGATAAAGGGCAGAATGTCAGACGGGCCTGCGTGCCCACTTTTTAACCATTTTGAAATAAAGATGAGTCAGTGAATCTACCAGAGAGTATGAGGGTGATGTTTAGAATGTCAGGCTTGGCCCTTGCCTGTTGTTTCCTGTGGCTGTTCCTTGGTCGTATCTCCCATGAGCTATATTCCTCTGTCACTGTACACTTTACGGCATCCAGTTGTTTAACGTGCACCCAGTTGTTTAACGTGATCAAAGAAAGATCAATTTATTTTTCTTGATATAACTGAGGTGCCACTCATTAACATCATTTTGTACATTTGGGTAGAATGGAGCGCATCTTGGGAGTGGGGGAGAAAGAGGGGGGATCCAAAGCCAGTATATGAAAGACTAGTTCACTATTGGTTCTGCTACCCTCACGCTCATTATAGAGTTGTTTTCCTGACAAGATGGCAGCTAGCATGATTGTCTTTAGTTGTTGTCTTCCTAGTAACAACACTGAGAACATCAATACCAGCAACAACGCTATACTGGTGAGGTCAGCTCGCAAGATGAGCGAGCAGTCGGAGGGTGCGGAGAGCGGAGATGGGGACTTGAAACACGGCGATGACGACAGCGGAGACGATACGACCACGACGACGGCCACACTTTCGGTGAAGAACTTGGACGAGTCTATCACAGACGAGAAGCTGGAGAGTCTGTTTAGCGTATATGGGCATGTCTTGTCTGCTAAGGTATGGAGAATCTGTTTAGTATGTATGCATACATCTTGTTTGTATGGAGCGTCACTTTCGTATATATGGAGAGGTCTTATCTTTACGAATAGTCTGTTTAGTCTATGTAGACATGTCTGCTGAGAGGAAGGGAGAGAGATAGATAGATATAGTCGGTTTAGTATATGTGGACATGTCTTCACTGCTACGAGAGAGAGAGAGAGAATCTGTTTAGTATATGTGGACATGTCTTCACTGCTACGAGAGAGAGAGAGAGAGAATCTGTTTAGTATATGTGGACATGTCTTCACTGCTACGAGAGAGAGAGAGAATCTGTTTAGTATATGTGGACATGTCTTCACTGCTACGAGAGAGAGAGAGAGAGAGAATCTGTTTAGTATATGTGGACATGTCTTCACTGCTACGAGAGAGAGAGAGAGAATCTGTTTAATATATGTGGACATATCTTCACTGCTAAGAGAGAGAGAGAGAGAATCTGTTTAGTATATGTGGACATGTCTTCACTGCTACGAGAGAGAGAGAGAGAATCTGTTTAATGGACATATCTTCACTGCTACGAGAGAGAGAGAATCTGTTTAGTATATGTGGACATGTCTTCACTGCTACGAGAGAGAGAGAGAGAATCTGTTTAATGGACATATCTTCACTGCTACGAGAGAGAGAGAATCTGTTTAGTATATGTGGACATGTCTTCACTGCTACGAAAGAGAGAGAGAGAATATGTTTAATATATGTGGACATATCTTCACTGCTACGAGAGAGAGAGAGAGAATCTCGTTAGTATATGTGGACATGTCTTCACTGCTACGAGAGAGAGAGAGAGAGAATATGTTTAATATATGTGGACATGTCTTCACTGCTACGAGAGAGAGAGAGAGAGAATCTGTTTAATATATATGGACATGTATTCACTGCTACGAGAGAGAGAGAATCTGTTTAATGGACATATCTTCACTGCTACGAGAGAGAGAGAGAGAATCTGTTTAGTATATGTGGACATGTCTTCACTGCTACGAAAGAGAGAGAGAATATGTTTAATATATGTGGACATATCTTCACTGCTACGAGAGAGAGAGAGAATCTGTTTAATATATGTGGACATATCTTCACTGCTACAAGAGAGAGAGAATCTGTTTAGTATATGTGGACATGTCTTCACTGCTACGAAAGAGAGAGAGAGAATATGTTTAATATATGTGGACATATCTTCACTGCTACGAGAGAGAGAGAGAGAATCTGTTTAGTATAAGTGGACATGTCTTCACTGCTACGAGAGAGAGAGAGAGAGAATATGTTTAATATATGTGGACATGTCTTCACTGCTACGAGAGAGAGAGAGAGAGAGAGAGAGAGAGAGAGAGAATCTGTTTAATATATGTGGACATGTCTTCACTGCTACGAGAGAGAGAGAGAGAGAATCTGTTTAATGGACATATCTTCACTGCTACGAGAGAGAGAGAATCTGTTTAGTATATGTGGACATGTCTTCACTGCTACGAAAGAGAGAGAGAGAATATGTTTAATATATGTGGACATATCTTCACTGCTACGAGAGAGAGAGAGAGAGAATCTGTTTAATATATGTGGACATATCTTCACTGCTACGAGAGAGAGAGAGAATCTGTTTAATATATGTGGACATGTCTTCACTGCTAAGAGAGAGAGAGAGAGAGAATCTGTTTAGTATATGTGGACATGTCTTCATTACTAAGAGAGAGAGAGAACGAGAGAGAGAGAATCTGTTTAATATATGTGGACATGTCTTCACTAATAAGAGAGAGAGAGAGAGAGAATCTGTTTAATATATGTATGAGAGAGATAATCTGTTTAGTATATGTGGACATGTCTTGACTGCTAAGGAAGAGAGTCTGTGTGTGCATGTGTATGTTTAGCATATACAGACATCGTAACTAACGAATCACACGGCGTGGAAATCGGTGCAGTGACAGACCACAAGAAAACAGGCTGTCTAGCGATCCTCACATCAGCGTGGTAGGCACCGTAATAAATAAAATCTGTGACACAGCAACCCTTGAGATAGTCATCCCCTTTATTTTTATGTACAATTTCATATATTGAGAAAATCAGGACAGCCTGTTTTCTCTATAAATCACTGCAAAGAACTTCACAATCCTCATTGCCTCCTTCGTGGAAAAACGGACAGAAATGAAGATGACTTGGCCTGTCTCCTCTTATCAGACATGCCACAGTAGGGCTGGTGATCTGTCTGATCGAATTAATCAGTTCCATAGAAAAATGTGGCATTGCTGCTGTGATAGCGGTTGGTAGAGAGAGATAGGTGGGTTGGGGAGGGGGGAAGAGGCGGAGATGAAAGAGAGAAAAAAGGGGGGGGGGGTAACTAAAAAATGAAGTATATTTTCAAAGGATGTTGAAATGCCCACGTAGGTCCGTACATTGTTTTTTTTCCTCAAGCAACTTTCACTCTTTTGGAGATATTCTGAATTCACTCTCACTCTACTCCAGATATTCTTTGCAGAGAGAAGGGGGAAAGGGGGTGTAAATGTTGCTGGCTTTGACCCTTCCGGTTGACCGCTCCGAAAAAGCCGAAGCCAGCACCTTCACAAGCACCGGGTAAGTATATATTTTACAGGGGAGAGTCGATTTATCAGTTTATGTACATCCCAGATAGTAGATATCTGAGAAAGCCACAGCAGTCCACGTCCGCCAATACTATCATCAACATCGTATTTTGAGTAGGAAAAGAGAACTTGAGATCCACAGTATTCTAAAGCCAATAAGAAGCTAAGCTTACCCTGAACTTTCTGGTGCATGAAATTCGATTTGCAGACTACTTCTATAGATAAAAACAAAACGGCTTTATGTAGATACGGCCTGTGAATACTGTGTTTAGTCTCGGTCGCTAGTTTCTAATCTGTTTCTGTGTCTGCAGGTGATTTCTAACGAATTTGGAGTTTCCAAGGGTTTTGGCTTTGTGATCATGTCGGACGCTCAAGACGCGGTTCGGGCAATCAAGAACTTGGATGGTCGAATTGTGGTGAACAGACCGGTGTACGTAGCTCCCACAGCACAGGCTAGACTTTCAGGAAAGGTGTAAATCTCTTTGACGTGAGGACGAGCTGTGCATTCTTTACGGCACGGTGAGTAACTAGGTCAGTGTTTGGTGAGATAGATAGATAGATAGATAGATAGATGGATGGATGGATGGATGGATGGATGGATGGATGGATGGATGGATGGATGGCTGGCTGGCTGGCTGGCTGGCTGGCTGGCTGGATGGCTGGCTGGCTGGATGGCTGGCCGGCTGGCTGGCCGGCTGGCCGGCCGGCCGGCCGGCCAGGCAGGCAGGCAGGCAGGCAAAGAGGGAGTGCCAGAGGCGAAGACAATATAGAAAACATCAAACACAACGTGAAGAGAACTATTTCAGCTCCAGAATCTCCAACACTGGGCGTTTGGTTTTTAAAAGTGCAGCAGATTTTCTCTTTAAAGTATCTGTCTCAGATAGAAATTCTATTTAATAATCACCATTTTATGCAAGCAAATACTGACTCATAGCAATTCTGTTGACCCGTTAGCAATCTTTTTTTCTATGATCTGGTGTGTTTGTCACAGGTAGTTGGAAAGTCCTGGAGTATATATTTGGCATCTGCTCTCTGTTCCTTGGATGCACCTGATTGTGTGGGTGCTGACAATACAGTAGCCTGAAATGGCCAGTTCTACATAAAAAAAAGAATCATCAGGCAGCTCTTGTGTGGTCTGATAACTTGATCAGGTTCACTGAGTACATTTATATTTTTCCTATGCTAATTAGAGAAGAAATATATCAATACTACAAGAACTTAATATTGAAGAAGGCTGGCTAGTAAAGAGGATTAAACAGAGAAGACTTAAATATTTCGGGCACATTAAACGTCATGATAATCTAGGGAAGATCGTCTTGGAAGGGTACATAATGACAATGAAAGAGAAGAAGACCAAGGCGAAGATGGCTGCAAGACATCGTTGATGATCTGCAAATGGATGCATCAGCAGCAGGCCATCTTGCTCACAACCGAGAGGCATACAGGAGTGCTGTTAGGGAGGCAAAGTTCCGCAAGGGACATGCAAATGAATGGATTGAATGAATGAATGAATTAGAGAAGATTTCTCCTCATTGGAATTGACTGGGTTGTTTAATTGTACCATGTTGCTACTCTCTTGAGAAAGTTTGATCTTCTGATGCTGATAAATTCTGATATAATCAACAGCTTAAGTATATAACCGTACAAATTTGTTTGTCAAATTGTGTTGACAGATAACATGAACAGTTGTGATTTAATAAGGGCAAAGTGAACTGACTCTGTGAGAGAAATAACGACGAACCTGACTGCGGATGCAGAACTGAGTGCTAGAAATGTCCAGCGTCTGGGTCGCACACCCAGTATCAAATGTAGAAGACAATGAAAGGTTGGTTTATCCATCTAGTGGATCCAGGCAAGCAAGTAAAGAAGACTTAAGGGATGCTCTGCCACAAAAGAAGAAGAGCTACCTCCAATGTGATCCGATGAAGCTGCAGAAATCTGTTTTGGAGTTCAACCTAGGAAAGTTCAGTTGGTGTCACGGCAAGATTAGTCTGTTCACTCTGATGTTCTGCTCTGAGAGCGAGAGTTGTCCTTCTTGAGAGCTAATTCAGATCCATAGACTTGCGGAAAGGTTCAGTGTGTTAACTCATAAATTCATCTTGATACCGGTGTTGTGTTCGGTTGCCCTGAATGACCACCAGGTGTGAGCGACCAAAGAAGTACAATAAGGGTTCACTACGTCATTACGGTTCTACAACTATACGTAACTCAGTTTCACAAGCATTTGTCAACATAGTGCTCCCCATGTCTACGATACATCGACGGCCTTTTGTCAATATAGTGCTCCCCATGTCTACGATACATCGACGGCCTTTTGTCAATATAGTGCTCCCCATGTCTACGATACATCGACGGATTTTTGTCAATATAGTGCTCCCCATGTCTACTATACATCGACGGTCGTTTGTCACTGTAGTTCTCCCCATGTCTACTATACATTGACGGTCGTTTGTCAGTATAGTTCTCCCCATGTCTACGATACACTGACGGTCGTTTGTCAGTATAGTTCTCCCCATGTCTACGATACATTGACGGTCGTTTGTCAATATAGTGCTCCCCATGTCTACTATACATTGACGATCGTTTGTCAATATAGTTCTCCCCATGTCTACTATACACTGACGGTCGTTTGTCAATATAGTTCTCCCCATGTCTACTATACATTGACGGTCGTTTGTCAATATAGTGCTCCCCATGTCTACTATACATTGACGGTCGTTTGTCAATATAGTGCTCCCCATGTCTACGATACTCACGTTGATGACCATTAGTTTGAAATTTCTAGAACCTGTACTCACTGGTCAGCAGCACATATCTCCCCTGAGTAAGAAAGAGTAAAACGAAAATGCTGCCTAAGCCACTACAAGCCAGCAACACGGTGAAGGAGCAGCAATGCAGGTAGTACACCTTAGACCAGGGTTGTTGTCAGCAGTGGTGGAGGCAGGCAGAAGTAGGTTCCAGCAGTGGTGGAGGCAGGCAGAAGTAGGTTCCAGCAGTGGTGGAGGCAGGCAGAAGTAGGTTCCAGCAGTGGTGGAGGCAGGCAGAAGTAGGTTCCAACAGTGGTGGAGGCAGGTAGAAGTAGGTTCCAGCAGTGGTGGAGGCAGGCAGAAGTAGGTTCCAACAGTGGTGGAGGCAGGTAGAAGTAGGTTCCAGCAGTGGTGGAGACAGGCAGAAGTAGGTTCCAGTAATGGTAGAGGCAGACAGAAGTAGGTTCCAGCAGTGGTGGAGGCAGGCAGAAGTAGGTTCCAGCAGTGGTGGAGGCAGGCAGAAGTAGGTTCCAACAGTGGTGGAGGCAGGTAGAAGTAGGTTCCAGCAGTGGTGGAGGGAGTTAGAAGTAGGTTCCAGTAATGGTAGAGGCAGACAGAAGTAGGTTCCAGCAGTGGTGGAGGCAGGTAGAAGTAGGTTCCAGTAATGGTAGAGGCAGACAGAAGTAGGTTCCAGCAGTGGTGGAGGCAGGTAGAAGTAGGTTCCAGTAATGGTAGAGGCAGACAGAAGTAGGTTCCAGCAGTGGTGGAGGCAGGTAGAAGTAGGTTCCAGCAGTGGTGAAGGCAGGTAGAAGTAGGTTCCAGCAGTGGTGGAGGCAGGTAGAAATAGGTTCCAGTAATGGTAGAGGCAGACAGAAGTAGGTTCCAGCAGTGGTAGAGGCAGACAGAATTAGGTTCCAGCAGTGGTGAAGGCAGACAGAATTAGGTTCTGCGAGACATGAGGATTTGTTGAGTAGTAGTTACTTGTTCACAGTCCCTGTGGGCAGACCACAGCTCGAGCGTTCTGGAATCTCCTCAAAGACAGCCACATACGAAATGCTGAACTATGTGCACCGAATAGTCTAGATGTGACTGACAAAAGGCAGTCTCCTTGTAACATTCTAACGGTGTTCAGGCAATCTTTCAAGGTTGGTCTTGGCATGACGCATTTGTTTCAGAGTAGCATGTAACTGTCTTAACTTCACAAGTCCTGAGCCATGCAGTGTCTCTACATGCATGCTGCGACGCTTGCAATGAGAGACTGACTGCCGACACAGATTCATACAAGAAATCATGTCACACTGAATCTCGTGATTGGCGATTGTAGATACGATTCAATCTGAAGCTACCGCATGTTACAACTGGTCAGTTATTTATGCTGTTAATTGCAGAGTTTCCTGCAGAGCTTGTTGATTTCTGAAGATAGTGACCCCAGTAAAGAGCTTAGGCCATAAAAGAGTACTATTGACATTTTGTGTGTATTGCTTCATTCTGTGAATAATACCTTGCCTATTCTGTGAACGATACCTTGCCTGTTCTGTGAATGATACCTTGCCTATTCTGTGAATGATACCTTGCCTATTCTGTGAATGATACCTTGCCTATTCTGTGAACGATACCTGCCTTGTAGAACTACATAGTTTCTCCTTCGAAAACGTGAGCTCAATGAACTTCTTCACGAATGGAATGTAGTGGTTTCAGTCTAGCAACGTCATTTATTCTGTGTTCATAGAATATACTGCTTTCATTAGTAAGGTACGTTGTTTGTTAGCTAGATCTTCCACCAGTGCAAACGTGCCTTGACTGTACTTCACAACTAAAAGCGTACACCCGATGAAGGGAGCCATATCTCGTAGTTAACAATGTCGTATCTTGTAGTTAAGTGTCGTATCTCGTAGTTAACAATGTCACATCTCGTAGTTAACAGTGTCGTATCTTGTGGTTAACAGTGTCGTATCTCGTAGCTAATAATGTCGTATCTTGTAGTTAACAATGTCATACTGACTGGATATTTTGTACTGTGGAAATGTAAGGTAAAATGTGTAAAGTTTGGTTTATGGAAAGAGTGACTTCTGTTTGAAAGGAGTTATTAATGTGATTAATCATGACTGATAGAAACATTATTTTGTTTGAAAGGAGTTATTAATGTGATTAATCATGACTGACAGAGAAACTCTCACTACCACTTGTTGAGAGTTCAGCTAAATGATGTCTTCTGCCCTGCCCTCACAGAAGATATCTTTACTTTACTCTTGCTTGTTTTCCTTCATTTAATTTTTTTCAAGAAAATTCAGATTACAGCTTAACTTGAAATAATTTTCATATTTTTGTGAATTAGTGGTATTTTTTAGTTAATCAGATACTGGAGACTTTAGAAAATACGTCGCTTAAGAACAACCGGAGAGTAATCAATGTGCAATAACGACTTGATTTCCAGTATTTGATCACATAACCATTTTGTTCAGCTAAGAACTTTCATTTCATTTTCAGATGTTTTTTTAAAATTCCGTTTATTTTGTTCCTTTAATGGTATGTTGAAGATCTCTGAAGCCATATGTTCAAATACTTTTTTGTGTTTATTTATTCTTTTGAATGTTGGTTATTTTCTTACTTCCTACATTTTACTCTTTCCCGTGCCGTTAAACGTCAAATAGGGATTGCATAGTAGTTCACCGAGTTGTCCTGTTTTCGGCGACCTTTTCAACATCATCTAGGGATTTCAAGTCTAATATTTTGGCCCCTCTAACAATGTCCTCTCTAGAGTTTCACGTGGTCGACCTCATTTTCTTCAGCCTGTTGTCCTCCAACTTGATAGCTTGTTGATTTCTGAAGATAGTGACCCAAGTTACGTGGGATTCTCTGACTGTTTCTTCTCATCATCCATCTTCTTTTTCTGATCGCCCATGAGACAGGTTGTTGCTCATCTGCCTTATTTCTGTGTTGATCTTGAATTCATTCCACTTTATACCGAGTGTTTTCCTTGAGTATATGTTTTCAAAACAGTCTAATTTGCTTATTTCTTTAGTTGTTTTCCAGCTTTCACATGCATAAATGAGAGTGAACTTACATTTCAATTAAATAATCTTAATTTGGTTTTTGTCCTTACAACTTTTGAGTGCCATATGTTCTCAAGATTCTTGAAGGTCAGTGCTGCTCTTGCAATTCTAACTTCCTTCCTGGTGTCACCATTCTGGTCTATGTAGCTGCTGAGGTAATCAAATTGGTTTTCTTCTTCAACAGATGTTCATTCTACGCATAATTATTTTTTTTTCTTTTTGATTCATGAGAAGTTTCATTGTTTTGTTTTTTTCCTTGTTAATTTCAAGTTCTTTTTTTTTCTAGCTAGTGAAGACAGGCTATCTGTTTTTTTTTCCTGCATCGAATTCACATTGTCACTGATAACAGTTATGTCATCCTCAAAATCAAGATCTTCTGTTTGGGTCCCATGTACCCAATCAATGCCTGTTTTACCTGTGCAACATTTTTTCATTGTGAAGTCTATGGCAATTCCAAAAAGCAAGGGAGATAATATACATCCTTGTTTCAATCTGGAACCATTCACTCATTCCTTCTTGTGTGTTGACTGCACAAACATATCCGTTTTAGAGATCCTTAATGACGGTGACACTTTTAGATGGTATTCAAAGTAGTCTTAAAATTGTCCGCAGTGAATCTCTGTGTATGCTATCAACTGTCTTTTTTTTAAGTCTATGAAATTCAGGATTAACGGTTGTTGCTTTGTGAGTTTGTTCTTCATGTATTATTATATTGGTTATTTGAGGCAGCAAAAAATAACAACCTTTTGACATTTTTCTCCCTTCGCTCAACCGGTATTTTCCGTGCGACATTTTCAGGTGCACTCTGTTACATGATCTAGTCACAATAGTGCCATTGTTTATGATCTGATCACAATAGTGACATTGTTATATGATCTAATCACAATAGTGCCCTTGTTATATGATCTAATCACAATAGTATCCTTGTTATATGATCTAGTCACAATAGTGCCCTTGTTATATGATCTAGTCACAATAGTGCCCTTGTTATATGATCTATTCACAATAGTGCCCTTGTTATATGATCTAGTCACAATAGTGCCCTTGTTATATGATGTAGTCACAATAGTGCCCTTGTTATATGATCTAGTCACAATAGTGCCCTTGTTATATGATCTAGTCACAATAGTGCCCTTGTTATATGATGTAGTCACAATAGTGCCCTTGTTATATGATCTAGTCACAATAGTGCCCTTGTTATATGATCTCTTCACAATAGCGCCATCTGTCACATGATCTATTCACAATAGCACCACCTGTTACATGATCTATTCACAATAGCGCCACCTGTTACATGATCTGTTCACAATAATGTCCGATCTGTTCACACGCAGCCTTTAACGGCTACATGTAAGCAAGCACTGTTCTGTATATGGTTATTTATTTAGAGAGCGTGAACAACTACATAACTCACCAGATCATCAGAGGGAATAATCCTCTTCCCCTTACCTTCTTCATGCGAGCTGAAGCAGCTATGAATCCTGTAGGTCACATGTATACAACGATCAGTATGTCTTAGACTGGAAACCATTTTCTTTCCCAGTCTCGGTCAAGTCATTCCTCAACACGTGCACCTTCTCTGTTCTAGTTTCACCTGGGACCGAATGCTCGGTCATTGTTAGGCACACTTGTATATACTGTACTTACACTGGCTACTATCTGTAACTGGCAAAGACCCTATCCTACCTATCCTTGATGGCTGAGTCTGTTGTAATAACTACTTACAAGATTTAGGGATGCACACGCGTTAGTTACGTGGGAACCCAAGATTTAGGGATGCACACGCGTTAGTTACGTGGAAACACAAGCTTTAGTGAAATGAAGTAAAAATATCGATTATCTGTTGTTAATTACACATTTATGACTATTCTAAGCCCAGCTATTTCAACGATGTGCTGCGAAGAGTCAGCAGGTGTGCCGAGGACGTTTACGGAACCACATACTGTTATTAATAATCACTATTGAAAGTACCTGTTTAAGCTGCTGTACTGGTCAAGGGTGGAACGCATTTAATATTTTTATGCTTTTATTTGATTACTTCAACACAAAAAAATGTTAGAAATGTTGTTGTAGATGTAATTTGTTAACTGCACACTTTTTAGCTGTACTCTGGGACTGAAAAAGTAGCTGCCATAACCCACTCTCACGCCGATACGATGCTGTGCCTCAACATCTCTACAGCATCGGCTGCAAAGAACAACAGCTCGCAGTTACAGGGAGTTCGTACAACTAAATTATGGTTGTTTCTTACATCTTACATCCTTCCCGTGCCGCTAAACGTCAAATAAGGCCCGTATGGTAGTTAGCCAAGATTTCCTGTCTTTGGCGAGTTTTTCAGTCTCATCAAGGGATGTTATGCCCTTTGAACTGGCCTCTCTTAACAATGTTCTCTTTAGACTTTCACGTGGTCGGCCTCTTTTTCTTCTGTCTATTGTGTTCCACTTGATAGCTTCTTTTGAGATCCTCTGACTGTTTCTTCTCATCACATGATCGACACCTGTCCATTTTCTTTTTCTGATAACCCATGAGACAGGTTGGTGTTTGCTCATCTGTCTTATCACTGCGTTGTTCTTGAATTCGTTCCAGTAGTTGTTTGGAAGCATGAAATCATCATCATCATCCTGTTCTCTGTCCCATCGGAGGTTGGGCCCCTTGTTTCTCTATGGTGCCCCTAGATAAGCTGATTTCAGTCCGTCTCTTAACGTTACCCAGGCAGTCCCCATGATCTTTTTCGCTGAGATTTTCTCTGAGGAAATTTTATGCGTTGTTGTATTAGGTCTTTTGATATAAAATCTGAGATATATTTTAACATCTTCTTCCTCTTTGTTGCAGGAGGCGACGGACAGGAGTTGGTTCTCGTGGTACCATTGTGTGTGATTGTAAAACAGTATTCATTATTTTGCATCTATAGCCTCGTGGCAACATTTAGCGTAGTAGATAGTGTTTTGAGTACAATTTTTCATAATAGGAAACATAATGCGCGTATTTGCAACAATAAAGGCGTTTCATTACTTTTCAAAACATTGGTTGTTAGTTTCTTCAGTAAAATTTGTGGGTTTTCTCTCTCTCTCTCTCTCTCTCTCTCATTGCTTTATATAATTTGTTTAGATTTTTAACACTGTGTGGGTGTGTGGAAACGATAAAAGAAAAAGAAATTTCGATTTAAAGGAAAACAGAGTAAGATGATGAAAGAATGAATGAATTCATTCATTCATTTCCATGTCCATTGCGGAACTTTGCCTCTTTAACTACACTTCTGTAGGTCTCTCGAATATGAGCAAGATGCCCTGCTGCTGATGCATCCATTTGCAGATCATCGATGGTCTTCTCGATTATCATGACTTTTAATGTGTCCAAAATATTTAAATTTTTCCTATTTAATTCTCTTTACTAGCCAGCCTTCCTGTAGTATGGTTATATTTGTTCTTTTTTATGTCCATGGTCTTTGAAGAACTCTGCTGTAGCATTTACATTCAAAGGCATTTATGTGTTTCTCAACTGTTTTGTTAAGTGTCCAGGTCTCACAGGCATATGTTGCTATGGAAAAGATACATCTCTTAAACATCTTATTTTTTTTAGTTCTGTCTGTTCCTCTCCACAGATTCTTTAGTTGTTTTACTTTCTGAGGAGCGATAAATTTCCTCCTTTTAATTTCCCTCATTGTATCCCCATTATTAGTTAGTAGTGATCCAAGATATTCAAAACTCTCCACTTCTTCTAAAGAATGAATGTGGATAGGTAAAAGGAGGGTAAAACAAAAAGTGGGAAAAAAATATGAAAGACGATGAAAAGAGATGAAGAAGAGAGAAATACGAAGATGAAACAAAATTTAAAAATCAAAAGAACAGGAAAAAAGTTGAGATGCAATAGAAAATGGTGGAGATTCGCAGGAAATAGAAAAAGAAAGGAGGAAAAAAATTATTTAACAAGGGGGAAAGAGGGAAAGTCAGAAATGAGGAAGAAAAGAAAGTAAAGAAAACAAATATGATGTAAATAAAGACAAGAAAGTTGAAAGAATAAGACATACAGAAGGAAACAATAAAAGAGAAGAATAAATAGAAGGGAAAAATGTGTGATCCTTTTAATCTGCGTCATAATAATAATGATAATTATTATTATTATTATTATATAGAAATACTGAAGCTATTTAATTGTATTGGAAATTGTATGCATTTAAATATATCATAAAAACTAACACAGCTACCATCTGTCTCATTCAAAAGTCACCTGTGACGTAGATGCTGTTACAGGCATATATAATATGAAAAACCATGCGGAGAATATGGAACGCGAGCGACTGAATTAACACAAGTACGGCCCTGAAAAAAGTTCTTTGGTTTTACACACAAAAAAAGAAAAAGTTGAAGGGAAATATAAATAGCATAAAAATAATAAGAAAATAAACAGAAGAATTTCCTTCCAGACTTTGGCCACATCAGGTAGCAATGAGGCAGGATTTAACAACGTCACGTGACTGATTTTGAGTTTTTACAAGCACAGCTTCTGACATGGCAGCTAGTCATTCCCAGATGTAAAACCCACAAGTCCCGGATGTAAAATTCATGTTAAGAGTGCACGATTGTAGATCAGGTAACAGGCGAAATGCAAAAACAAATGTAAATCTTTTCTGGGAGTTAAGGAACTAGCCGACCTCAACAGAGCTGGGTTAACAAGTGTGTGTACAGAAGCAGCCTGTGTGTATGTCATGTAGCCTTGCACCTGAGAAGATTTGTTAGTATGACAGTCTGGAGGTTGTCTAGATTTGTTAGTGTGACAGTCTAGAGGATGTCTAGATTTGTTAGTGTGACAGTCTGGAGGTTGTCTAGATTTGTTAGTGTGACAGTCTGGAGGTTGTCTAGATTTGTTAGTGTGACAGTCTGGAGGTTGTCTAGATTTGTTAGTGTGACAGTCTGGAGGTTGTCTAGATTTGTTAGTGTGACAGTCTGGAGGTTGTCTAGATTTGTTAGTGTGACAGTCTGGAGGATGTCAAGATTTGTTAGTGTGACAGTCTGGAGGTTGTCTAGATTTGTTAGTGTGACAGTCTAGAGGATGTCAAGATTTGTTAGTGTAACAGTCTAGAGAATGTCAAGATTTGTTAGTGTGACAGTCTGGAGGATGTCAAGATTTGTTAGTGTGACAGTCTGGAGGATGTCAAGATTTGTTAGTGTGACAGTCTAGAGGATGTCAAGATTTGTTAGTGTGACAGTCTAGAGGATGTCAAGATTTGTTAGTGTGACAGTCTGGAGGATGTCAAGATTTGTTAGTGTGACAGTCTGGAGGATGTCAAGATTTGTTAGTGTGACAGTCTAGAGGATGTCAAGATTTGTTAGTGTGACAGTCTAGAGGATGTCAAGATGTGTTAGTGTGACAGTCTAGAGGATGTCAAGATGTGTTAGTGTGACAGTCTGGAGGATGTCAAGATGTGTTAGTGTGACAGTCTGGAGGATGTCAAGATTTGTTAGTGTGACAGTCTGGAGAATGTCAAGATTTGTTAGTGTGACAGTCTGGAAGATGTCACATGTTCATTTTAATGGGAAACATACACTGGCAGACTTGCATAATTCTATAAAAGATACATCGATATTGGCACTGGAGTTGGCAATATGCCATAGAACGAACTAAAAAAAAAATTTATTGAATTCGCCAACTCGCTTAATAAGAACATAAAATTAGCTTATGAAATTTCTGACAAGTCTGTCAACCTTTTGGACACCAAAAAATCTATTAACACAGACAGGCTTGTCACCTCTGTATTGTAAAAGCCCACCGACACCCACACCAATTCACACCTCCTCCCATCCTGAAGCCTGTAAGGACTCCATCCCATACTCCCAACTCCTCCGTCTTCGCCGCATATGTCAGGATAATTTGGACTTTATAGATCAGTCTAACAAATTATTAGAATTTTTCCATCATCGCCACCACCCAGAAAATGTCCTTCGTGAAGCCTTCAACCGTATCCAACTGGTGAGCCGCAAAGAAGTATTCAGGAAAAAAACCTGTTACTCCATCTGACAGAGTTAATTTAGTACTTCCTTTCACCCGCGTGGTCAGATGGTTGATAAAATTCTTTATCGCCATCTGCCACTAATCCAACTCGACCCCGACACTCACGACATTTTCTCTTATCCACCCATATTATCATACAAACGGGAACGCTATCTTAGGGACATCCTCGTCCATAGCCACTTGAATCGGAACCTGGCATATGTTGGCACCAGAAAACGTAACCGCCCTCGTTGCGTTACCTCTCCCGTAGTCTGGGAAACGAAAACGATCACCTTTCCAAAAACTATCTTCAGTCTCCATGAGGGATTCACATGCGAGTCCCGCAAAGTTGATATATGTCATTCTGTGCAAAAGATATGCAGGATACTTTATATTGGTGAAACTGGAGACAGATTAGGGGACCGCATGCAGAAACATCTGTACGATGTCGCCCAGCATGCTTCGAAAGCAGTCCCGAATCATTTCAAGGGCTCCAACCACAGAGGCAAATCTGACTTTGTGTTAACAGCCATCAAACAATATCACGCTGAAGACGGAAGCAGCCTAGCGCTTGAGAATCGCTATATTCAGGAATATGGGACACGGGAACCACATGGTTTGAACACGTTATTCAGCTACACCTAACATTCTCCTCTTCCACAATCCCTCCCCACTAAGTTCCACTTCCTTCTCACTTGTTACACATAGTTCAGAACCTCCTCACAGCAAAACATTACAACCCCTCTACCATAACTATAATATTATATTTCACTTTCTGTCGGCTAGATTACCATTGTATAACTCTCCTCCCTTTCACGGTTTCCTCATCCAACACCCTCAGTTACGACCAACCTATCACACATCCCAAGTCTCCATTTAAATACTCTCTACACTCTATTATGGCCATTTCTGACACACAGCGCCGAACAAACCACAGCTTCTTACAATTCCAGCTAAGTGCTCTATTCACTTTATTTGAATTTTTTAAACACAGCATTCATGTGAATTTATACTTTATCTCTTCTCTCTTCTTTATCGCTGAAGAACAGTTTGGTTTCGTGGAAGGAAAATGCACAAGTAATGCCATATATATATATATATATATATATATATATATAACAGTTGATTATATATATGATGTTATATATATATATAGAACAGATGACTGAACATCAACCAGTCTCATGGGTGATCAGGAAAAGGAGATGGATATATGTTGGTCACTTGATGAGAAGAAATGATCAGAGAATCCCAAAACAAGCTATCAAGTGGAACACAACAGGCCGAAGAAAAAGAGGCAGACCGCGTGAAACTCTGAAGAGGACATTATTAAGAGAGGCCAAATTAACTGGCATAAAATCCTTTGATGAGGTTGAAAGACTCGCCGAAGACAGGAAAATTTGGCGAACTACTTTGCGAGCCCTATGTGACGTTTAACGGCACGGGAAGGATATAAGATATATAAGATAAGATATAGAACATTGATGGCAAGATCAATAGAAGTAAAGACGGACCTATACTTATGTTTCATAGACTACTGTAAAGCATTCGATAAAGTGAGACACACAGAAATTATAAGAATGTTGGAAGATATCACAGAAAGATCTGAAACTCATCAAAAACAAATACTGGCAGCAATCAGCAGCAGTGAAGGTTGAGAACCAAATAGGAGCATTCCAAAACATAAAATTAGGAGTGAGACAAGGATGTGTTTTATCTCCTGACCTCTCTCCTTGTACAGCGAAAACGCCTTGAGAAATATAGAGTTTGCTAAAATTCTTTATCGCCATCTGCCACTAATCCAACTCGACCCCGACACTCACGACATTTTCTCTTATCCACCCATATTATCATACAAACGGGAACGCTATCTTAGGGACATCCTCGTCCATAGCCACTTGAATCGGAACCTGGCATATGTTGGCACCAGAAAACGTAACCGCCCTCGTTGCGTTACCTCTCCCGTAGTCTGGGAAACGAAAACGATCACCTTTCCAAAAACTATCTTCAGTCTCCATGAGGGATTCACATGCGAGTCCCGCAAAGTTGATATATGTCATTCTGTGCAAAAGATATGCAGGATACTTTATATTGGTGAAACTGGAGACAGATTAGGGGACCGCATGCAGAAACATCTGTACGATGTCGCCCAGCATGCTTCGAAAGCAGTCCCGAATCATTTCAAGGGCTCCAACCACAGAGGCAAATCTGACTTTGTGTTAACAGCCATCAAACAATATCACGCTGAAGACGGAAGCAGCCTAGCGCTTGAGAATCGCTATATTCAGGAATATGGGACACGGGAACCACATGGTTTGAACACGTTATTCAGCTACACCTAACATTCTCCTCTTCCACAATCCCTCCCCACTAAGTTCCACTTCCTTCTCACTTGTTACACATAGTTCAGAACCTCCTCACAGCAAAACATTACAACCCCTCTACCATAACTATAATATTATATTTCACTTTCTGTCGGCTAGATTACCATTGTATAACTCTCCTCCCTTTCACGGTTTCCTCATCCAACACCCTCAGTTACGACCAACCTATCACACATCCCAAGTCTCCATTTAAATACTCTCTACACTCTATTATGGCCATTTCTGACACACAGCGCCGAACAAACCACAGCTTCTTACAATTCCAGCTAAGTGCTCTATTCACTTTATTTGAATTTTTTAAACACAGCATTCATGTGAATTTATACTTTATCTCTTCTCTCTTCTTTATCGCTGAAGAACAGTTTGGTTTCGTGGAAGGAAAATGCACAAGTAATGCCATATATATATATATATATATATATATATATATATATAACAGTTGATTATATATATGATGTTATATATATATATAGAACAGATGACTGAACATCAACCAGTCTCATGGGTGATCAGGAAAAGGAGATGGATATATGTTGGTCACTTGATGAGAAGAAATGATCAGAGAATCCCAAAACAAGCTATCAAGTGGAACACAACAGGCCGAAGAAAAAGAGGCAGACCGCGTGAAACTCTGAAGAGGACATTATTAAGAGAGGCCAAATTAACTGGCATAAAATCCTTTGATGAGGTTGAAAGACTCGCCGAAGACAGGAAAATTTGGCGAACTACTTTGCGAGCCCTATGTGACGTTTAACGGCACGGGAAGGATATAAGATATATAAGATAAGATATAGAACATTGATGGCAAGATCAATAGAAGTAAAGACGGACCTATACTTATGTTTCATAGACTACTGTAAAGCATTCGATAAAGTGAGACACACAGAAATTATAAGAATGTTGGAAGATATCACAGAAAGATCTGAAACTCATCAAAAACAAATACTGGCAGCAATCAGCAGCAGTGAAGGTTGAGAACCAAATAGGAGCATTCCAAAACATAAAATTAGGAGTGAGACAAGGATGTGTTTTATCTCCTGACCTCTCTCCTTGTACAGCGAAAACGCCTTGAGAAATATAGAGTTTGCTAGGAATATCAATTGCAAAGTTACAACCTTAACAACTTAAGATATGCAGACGACACAGTTCTGATTGCTAAAAGTGAAGGGGAGCTATATGCTCTTCTGGACATCGTGGTTCATGAAAGTAAAAGTAAAGGTCTCAGCCTGAATAAAAAGAAGACAGAATTAATGGTCATTTCAAAGAAAAGAATACCACCAAAATGTATCATTACCATCGATGCCACAGAACTGAAATAAGTTAATAGATTCAAGTACTCAGGAACAATTATAACAGCTGATGGGAAATGTCACAACGAAATAAAAAGCAGACGTGCTCATACCAAGTCAGCATTCCGGAAAATGAGAAACACCTTGTGCAACAGATCCATATCAAAGCAAACAAAATTACGAGTACCTAAATGTTACATCGAGTCAATTTTGTTTTATGGGTGTGAAGCATGGTCCATGAATAAGAGAGTTCAACGAGAAATGGAGGCCATGGAAATGTGGTTCATAAGAAGGATATTGAAGGTACCACGGACAGCTAAGACAAACAACGAAAAAGTCTTCAGAAAGGCTGGAGTTAAAAGACAAATTACAGCAAAGATCAGAGGCAGACAAGCGAGATTTGTAGGGCATTTTCTGAGAAGAGGAAAATTGGAACACTGTGGAAAATGGAAAAACTGAAAGAAGAAGAGACAGAGGAAGACAGAGAGAGAGAGAAGTTACTGGATGGGCTGTCAGTGTGGCGAGGAAGAAAGTCACCGGCGGATCTCATAATCAAGTCTAAAGACAGGGAATTGTGGAGAGAAATGATCGCCTACGCCATGCGGCATGGCACTTGATTGATTGACTCCTCTCTATTTCTTTGTCCTGTGTGTTTTTGTATGATTAAAAGCTCACGCCGAAACGTCACAACTTTGTATTCGTTAAGTAATAAAGCTATTCCTACTTTTTTCTTACTTTATACACTGAGTTAATTTTAAGAGATATGAAATCCTTGTCTAAACTGGCGAAGAAATTTAAGGACGAAGCAGACCGCAATGAAGAAAAAACACGATTCGCCGAAGCGAACTCTCGCGAGACGTGGTATCATGTGACTTCCGAGAGGGGAGTATTTCATTTTCCCCCGGGGTCGGGGAAGCGGAGAGGTGTGAGAGCCGGGCTCAGATGTGGGAGTCAAATCTCCACTAGGATACGACGTGCCCTAAAGAAGCTTCTGGTCATCCGTGAACAGGGAAACGTCTGTCACGGCAACACTAAAGAAGCATGACTGTTATGTTTTCATCACTTTGTATGCACAGGAGATCTGCAAATTTGTTTTAAAGTTGTGTGTCTGCTGCCTAAAAATATGATTTCTTGATAGAAGTACTCTTGTTGCTACTTTACAAACGCTCCAATGTGAGTCAAATTTGTAAGAAATCCGTTGCTTAACTGTTCGTACCACAACACAAGAACACCAGGCTCTCCACATAACCACATCAACACATCAAATAATAACTGTACTACACTGAGACCTGCAGTCATCAACCCCACAACATATAACACTTCATGGGGAAGGTAACCAAAACTACAACTTCAAGAAAATACCAAGTACACATATTTATTGATGGGAAAAATGGCAGATGATGTGATGAGGGTGCAAACGTAGCACATCAGGCTGGTAAGAAGAATACAATGTCAGTTTCAATTCCTGGCGTGAGAAACTCTACACCATATGGGAAAAATCTTACATTTTTGCTTGTACAGAAAGAGGGATACTTACAACGTTTCCAAGCGAAATAGGAGCTCCTTTACAACTTCTACTATCTCATAAACTAATCCTACATCTTAACTTAACCTGCCTCTACCAAAAACTGCTACTACTGGAAACTCTGTCTACCAAAACATAACGAGACAATCTCACTACCACATGGTAAGGCTCTGTCTGCATCAAAACAAGTAAGGCTTCCTTCTCTAATCTAATCTTGCGTGGTATTTATACCATAACTGTACCCAGGCCATCCCGAGATCCCCTTTTTCCTGTGCTCGTTTCCTGTGCTCGTTTCCCGCACTGCTTACATTTCAGTAGAAAATCTCATGAAACACCAAGTTTCTCAAACAAAGTTACTCAGAAACTTCTAAATCATTTATCACGAGCTCTTTTTAAATTAATGCGAGCAATAAACAAAACACTCAGGGGGAAAGTAATGCAGGTATTTGTACTTTTCCTGGTTATAACCCCTACACTAATGGCTATTCTGCGAAAGAACTGCTGAATGTAGTTTGATGTTTGGACTAGAGGAGAAAACTATGTTTGGCTATAAGGAGGAAAAAATATATGGCTTCAGGAGATAAATTGTATATCTGCATGACGAAATAATATTTAGCTATGAGAGGACAATCCATGCTTGAATAGGAGGAGAAAAGTATGTTACGTTTGAGGAGAAGATCACCATGTTTATTTGCATTAGAAAATAATGTTTGAAATTATGAGGATCAATGATTTAGGAATAATTCAGTTACGAACAGATGGTGTTTCATTGAGAGTTCTGGTTAAACTGGGTGGCGGTCTATGTTCAATGACAATAAACCCTTTACCCCTGGCAGCGATGCTTTTTATTCATTTTATTCTGCATTTTGTCTTTTTTTGTATGGTCGTCAAGCGCTAGGGAGAGTGAAATTGCTTTAGGCTATGACACGGATAGAAACAGAAAGGCTACACACCTGACTTCACCTGGTTAGGGTTAGGCAACGGATACGACTTAATGGGTCAAAACTCCCAGCTTCTAGTAGAAGTCACATGTCGCCAATCCTCGTCCTGCTATCCGTCTTGTCTGTCTACAAAGTCCCCACATCTACATCCGCCATTCATTTGCCACATGACAACGACAACAACGCGCTCAGCAACAGCACATCATCATTCTCTGAATATTATAATATCATCAGTCATCATCTCTCCCTAACACTGCGCACCCATAATCGAGCCACCATATTAGGACACTGACCTCGATCATTTTCCATAAATTTGACTAATTTGTCGATGCAGACAGCTGAATATTTTCTCTCTCTCCTCTCTCTCTCTCTCTCTCTCTCTCTCTCTGCATTGCTCTAATACCCTCCCTATTGTAATTGTAACTGTACAAAAGAGGGCTAGCTCTGTTGCTGGTTGTAGGGAGCCGCTTCATTACATTCGGGGCATGCCCACACTTTGTCCGCCTTTGACATCAAGATTCCCTTCAGCGTTTTTAGGGAGGTGACTCCAATGCTATGTTGACTGTGTGTTGCTGGTGATCTAGCTTTTAGCTGGGATTTGCAAACAATGCCCGTGGCTGCATGTAATGCGTTTAGTTGTATGTGACAGGTACTTTGGAGGAAGTTGCTTTGCATTTGTTCCTTGAGGCGTTACTTGATGGGTTTGTGTAGGTCCGATTTGTCCATTTTGATGAGGCCCTCTGATTTGACCCTTGCTGCCAGTTGGTCGGCTTTGTTGTTTCCATCGACTCCGGCGTGGCCTGAACAGTATATCCATGTGATGTTTTTGATGTGGGATTTATTAATTACTTCTTGTCATTCACTTCTAATAGATTTTTGCTCCACTTAGCAGATTTTGAGCCCGTAATGATAGTGATGTGGTGTGTACTCTTGTTCCGCAGATGTACGATCTCGGAGGGTCCTAGAACAGCGCCTTATTTTCCAGACTGGCTGTCTCCACCCAGCTGGAATTAACAATGTCTTCAGCTTTCTGTAACTTCTTTATTTTTCCACTGGTCTTTTTTATACTCTAATTTCTTTCTCTATGCTACCCCTCCCTACCACCATCCCATTTCCTTCTCTGCCAACATATTGGTCTTGTCCCATTCACCAGTTGTACATTTCCTCCTTGTAGGCGTTTAAGTTCTTCATTCATTATCTCTCGCGTCCTCTTTTCTCTCCCCTTTTCCCCCCACCACCCCCCCCCCCGACACCTCTAGCGGCTATCATATGTCTATTGCCGTCCCCCAACCCCTTTCTCCCACTTGCTCTCCTCCTCTCTCTCTCCGCATCTTCGCTATGATTGGCTATATCGGGAATCTTTTGTCTGTAGGCAACGTTTTTTATTTTCCTCCTCCTTCTTCCATACACATTTCCGCTTTGCTGAGAGCAAGACGCTTCAGATAAGTTATATATGTTTGTATTTTGTTTTTGCATGTATCCTCGAATAAGGCTCACGCCGAAATATCGGATGTTGTATGTTTTTCATTTATACATTCTCATACTTTATATTCGTTTTTTTCTCATCTTGCTCACTTCCTCCCTCACTTTGTAAAACTGCACCATACACCTCTATCTACCTTATTTATATTACACATTTTAATGCTTGTGTGATGGCCTCTATTTCCGTGCGCGTACTTGAGCAGGTGTTTGTACAAGCCCCCGCCATGAGTGTGAGTGTTTTACCTCCTGGTTTTGCTGTCAAAACCTCAGCCGCTTCTAGCTCCCCTGCTCACTGATCTGTCTATATAAATGATTATGTCCTCAGGAGTTGTATGTTTCTTCACAGAGTCGGTGAGTGGTCGGCTGTAAAACATGTGGAGTGGACGGCTGTAAAACATGGAGTGGCCGGCTGTAAAACGTGGAGTGAATGGCTGTAAAATATGTGGAATGGACGGCTGTAAAATATGTGGAATGGACGGCTGTAACACATGTTGAGTGGACGGCTGTAAAACATGTGGAGTGGACGGCTGTAAAACATGTCCAATAAACAAAATTGGGCTGGGGGAAGTTTAGCGATCAAAACGAAAAAAAAGGATTTTTCTTACATCCTCTGTTCGATAATTAGTTTTGGCTTTTTCTTTTAGTGCACGTTCTCTAAGAACTCGTTCATGATTGATCTTGTTGATTATTCTTACACAAGTAATTTTGTTTTCTTCTTAATACACTTACATCTGTGTGTATTGCATACCTTCGTGTGCCTCGACTTACAAGACTAATGCATCACTTTCAGAAACATGAACTAGGTAACAAGAATACTTTTATCATAACCTTTATTTCTTCATTATTTATTATCCAGGCTATTTTTTAGTTAGTTTCCTCACCCGTCAACTTTTCACTGTCTTTTCCGCGATATTTTTAACTAAATAATTTATAAGGTTTTCTTTACTACTCAAGAAAAATAATATTTATTTTTCCATACACAGTAATGAGGAATGTTAGAGAAGATGTAGACAAAGAATATTATGATGCTATAACAATTGGAGGTTATGAAATACCAGAAATTAGATATGCTGATGACACAGTATAACTGTCTACAACACAAAAAGGAATGGAAAAACTAATTATGTCAGTCCGTAAGAACAGCGAAGAGCAAAACCTGTATCTTAATGCGAAGAAAACTAAATTGATGACAACTGACAAAACAAATAAGGCAGCTGATATATATATATATATATATATATATATATATATATATATATATATATATATATATATATATCAATGAGGAAAAACTGGAAGAAGTGGAGAGTTTTGAATATCTTGGATCACTGCTAACTAATAATGGAGATATAATGAGGGGAATTAAAAGGATGACATCTATCGCTCTTCAGAAAGTAAACCAATTAAAGAATCTGTGGAGAGGAACAGACAGAACTATAAAAATAAGATTTTTAAGGGCATGCATCTTTCCCATCGCCTGTGAGATCTGGACACTTAACAAAACAGCTAAGAAACACATAAATGCCTTTGGATGTAAATGCTGCAGAAGAGTTCTTCGAATACCATGGACACAAAAAAGAACAAATATATCCATACTACAAGAGCTTAATATTGAAGAAGGCTGGCTAGTAAAGAGGAATAAAGAGAGAAAACTTAAATATTTTGAACACATTAAACATCATGATAATCTAGAGAAAACTGTCTTGGAAGGGTGCATAATGGGAAAAAGAAAGAGAGGAGGACCAAGGCGAAGATGGCTGCAAGACATCGTTGATGATCTGCAAATGGATGCATCAACAGTAGGCCATCTTGCTCACAACCGAGAGGCCTACAGAAGTGCTGTTAGGGAGGCAAAGTTCCGCAATGGACATGCAAATGAATGAATGAATATAGAAGTAAACTGAGAATATCAGAGTATAAGAAACAGAAAGGGGAGAGAATTGCTGACTGCAGATAATAAACTTCTGATATTCGACGAATGAAACCTGCGTAGTTTAAAAAGATGTTTACACAATCTCTAGTCCTCGATGTTTGGCTGCAAGCAGTTCGAGATAAATTCTCACTGCACCTTTGTTTCTCCCAAAGGTCAACTTAAGATTGTCTACACTCTCATATGACAATGAGCAGGAAAACAAATAACGAAAATGATTATCTTAATAATGGATAAGAAGAGTCATGGCTGTGGATATTTATGTTTTGACAATAATTATTGCAGCGAAACTGAATGTCATTTACATATATGAGCCCCAGGAAAACATATTTCGGGGGCCATAAAGACACGGATGTGACGTCAGGGAAATACGAGAAAATGTCATCCAGTTACAATTATTTTTGTTTGTTTTTTTTTCTGCGAAAATTT
The DNA here is from genome assembly GCA_009760885.1 of Achatina immaculata. Taxonomy (NCBI): domain Eukaryota; kingdom Metazoa; phylum Mollusca; class Gastropoda; order Stylommatophora; family Achatinidae; genus Lissachatina; species Lissachatina immaculata. Next base: position 4,746,695 of record CM019703.1, on the reverse strand, counting down.
GCAGTCAAATCCGGGTGCATGGCCAACATGACTTAGATGTTGTCTCAAGCTGCATACAGTAATCTTGTTTCAGTGCTTCGGTGATGTAGCATTTTGCTTCAACTTTTTAAAAAAAATAATAATAAATTTAGTGCTGATGATCTTCAGCAAATGTCTTCACTTGCAGTACAAGAAAAACAGATGTTTCTAACAGAAAGAAAGAAGCTGTTTAAAAAAAAAGACAAGAAAAGGTGACCAAAATAACATTACAAAAAGTAAAATGAAGAAAAAGAACAGTGGCATTGTGGGTAATAAAACAAGATATATATAAGTTTACCAGAAGAGTACAGATAACATATGGAACAAAACAAATTCATAAATCACACAATATATACATGCAAGTTTACCAGAAGTGTACAGATAGCATTTGCACACACACAAAATTAATAAAGCCTACATTATATACATACAAGTTTACCAGAAGTGTACAGATAGCATTTGCACACACACAAAATTAATAAAGCCTACATTATATACATGCAAGTTTGCCAGAAGTGTACAGATAACATCTGCAAAAAAAAACCCAGGAAATTATGGCATTACAGGAAAGATTCAAGAAGAATTTTTTAAAACATTTTTAGAAAGAAAAAAGAGAAAAAGATAAGAAAGAAAAATGAAGAGTTCAGCAAGGAGAGGCTGTATCAAGGATAAGAAAATGATAAAAACAGATAGTAACATTCCAAACTGTATAAACTGTAAGAAAAATATTATGGGCCCGTAAATGTTTATGTCCATGTGAGACTGGATCTCTCCAACCCGCCAGCCCCCCTTCATATTTTACCATAACACAAGAACAAGAAAATCATAATAGGAAACGATATGTATGAAAAGCTAGGTAGATAATGTTTTCAGAATTAGCCATCAACAGGAAAGAAATGGGTCACATATATCGCGCTTGATGAAGAAAAAAAAAACCAAGAGCGGTATGAAAACATCTTGTCATCTCCTTTCAATCTACGTCTCACAAAAGCAGCTACGGATTTATTGACCTTGACCTCATTTCCATTCTGCACTTGACCGATATAACAGGAACTAGGCGCCAAATAATAACATCAGAGAACTAGTAATTATAACCAGCAAAAGCCTGGATTATCAAGTCTGAACTTATCATTTTGTTCGTTTGCTTTGAAGGGCCTGAAGGCATATATTAATAAAACTGTGTCACCTCTTCGCTCTGTTCGGGCTTTCACTAATCTAAGGTGCATCTCTCTAAGTTTCACTTAATAAAAGCCCCAGGCCTTGTTCTGTTTCATGTACTCGACGGGTGTGGTGTTAGCTTAAGGATCTCTTTGTCTTCGCGAAGAGATAATATAAGAATAATAATAATAAAATATTAGAATGTTTTCATGGGTTTCAGTTGCCTGGCCGTCTTGAGAACATCATTCTGAAACAATTATCTTTAGATCTCAGTGAATATGCTAGAGAAACAAAGATTCCCTTCTCTTTACCTCTCGTTCACATATTGATGTAGTTGTCTTCTCTTTACTTCTCTTTCACATATTGATGTAGTTGTCTTCTCTTTACTTCTCTTTCACATATTGATGTAGTTGTCTTCTCTTTACTTCTCTTTCACATATTGATGTAGTTGTCTTCTCTTTACCTCTCTTTCACATACTGATATAGTTGTCTTCTCTTTACTTCTCTTTCACATATTGATGTAGTTGTCTTCTCTTTACCTCTCTTTCACATATTGATGTAGTTGTCTTCTCTTTACTTCTCTTTCACATATTGATGTAGTTGTCTTCTCTTTACCTCTCTTTCACATATTGATGTAGTTGTCTTCTCTTTACCTCTCTTTCACATACTGATGTAGTTGTATGACCTGTCCCAAGTAAGAATAGCAAATAGCGCTGACGTTGGTAAACAGCCTCCGGAAGTTGTTGGTTGGGTACCCTATCTTCCAATGCTATCCAGTCGATCATTCGTTCACGTGACATGTCCTTTCCAGAAAACTGTCCCTCTCACAGCCTCCCTGAATGTAGTAGGGTCTTGAGCAAGTTGACCGACGTCTTGCGATGACACATTCAGACTTTAACACGTTGTGGCAACTGGAAAAATTGAGGGAAGAAGAGACAGAGGAAGACACGATAATTAATGTATAAGTATTCAGCTATACACGAAGCACTGCAGTAAACCTGTGATACCAAAATGTGTAAACTAGGGGAAAAAGTAGGAGTTAAGTAATAAAGCTGTTCCTATTTTTTTCCTATTTTATACACGGAAGAAGACAGAGAGAGAAGGTATTAGATGGGCTGTCAGTGTGGCTAGGAAGAAATTCACCGGGGGATCCCATATTCAATGCAAAAGACAGGGAATTATGGAGAGACATGATCGCCTAAGCCACATGGCATGGCACTTAGATTAGATTATAATATGGCACTATACCTTCTACTATCAACCTCTCCAAGCTGTTGTGTCTCTTGATGTGGCCGAAGTATCTCAGCTGTCTAATTGTTATGGCGTTAACGAGCCAGTTTTCTGTGACACCTAATCCCATCAATATCTCTTTATTTGATTTTCGTTCTATCCATGATATTCTGTGTGCCCTTCTGTAACATTTTGTTTCAAATGCTGTTATTCTCTTTTCTAGTGATTTGTTAAGTGTTCATGTTTCACATCCGTATGTTGCCACTGGGAATATGTAAGCTCTTAGTAAACATAACTTTGTTTTCTTGTTGGTACCTTGCCACATACTCTTCATTTGTGCTAGTTTCTGTGATACATCTGAAATTCTTCTTTTGATTTCTACTGCGCAGTCGCCATTGCTAGTGATGAATGAAACTAGATATCCAAATTTATTTACGTTTGCAAGCTCTTGATGGTCCAGTGTAATTTTGGGTTTGCTTCTCATTTTGTCAGTTGTCATTACTTTGGTTTTGTTGGTGTTAAAACAGAGGTTCTGGGCTTTGCTGTGTCTTTTGATTGAGAGAATCTTGCAGTCCTTCTGAGCTGTTTGATAGAAGGACAGTATCATCGGCGTATCTCATTTCTGGAATATGGTAAAAGAGTCAAACTTAACTCTTTCCTGTTCCTCTCTTACATTCCTCATGATGTTTTCGGCGTAGATGTTAAACAGGAATGGAGAAAGGATACATCTCTGTTTTATTCCCTTTTGTACGTCAAACCAACCCGATATTTCGCCATCTACCTCTCTGCTGCTTCCTGATCTTGATACAGTTGGGCAATGAGGTGTACCAGATGACTAGGAAAATCCATGTTGTTTCATAATAGACCATAACTGTTGGTGTTGTACACAGTCAAAAGCTTTGGAGTAGTCTACAAAACAAGTGTATAGATCCAGTCGATACAGCTGCAAAATATGGCTGCCTGATGCACTTTTCTGGATTAAACGACCTCTGAAAACAGAACAAAATAAAAGCGAATTAATAAGATTCGAAGACCTCCAGTTAACGGCATTTGCAATTATATCTGTACGCTAGCAATAGCAAACATAGTTTTACGACCTATTCTCCAAATAAACATTATTTTTTGCCTGCTTCGGAAGAATAAACCCATTCACCTATCTACTTATTTTGTTTACAGCGCAGGAATACATTCCCATCTTCTGTTATTTGAATTTCCAGCATGTTCTGTAGTACTTTATCAAATTTTTTCCCATTTTTCATTCATGATCACAGTTGAAAATTGTTTTTTTTTCAATTTTCCTACTCATTACTTTTGTACTCTTCTACTGTCTCTTTCACTATTAATGTAATATAAACAAGACTAGACCAGAGGAGATGGGAACTTTTTCTGTTGTTGATACTTACCTTTGGATTCTTGCAGAATTTGTCCTGTTGTGCAACTATTCTTGGAATGCTCAACTGGAACCAGTGTTTGAAAATGTCATATGGCAGGGCAACCTGCTGTCAATCATCATTTATGTCGCCATCTTCATCTGTCACCATAAACATTCTGTCAATTATCAGTTTCAGTGTGTGTGCCAACCTAGGGTTTCTAAGAGATCCTGGGAATGAATATGAATCTGGAGTATAGTGTTTAACAACTTCAGAGCAATTCAGGGTAAATTTCAGGTAGAGAAAGTGCAGAGTCGGAGAAACTCGTAGGGGTAAGATAATAGATCTTCAAATGGGTGCAAACAAAAAGCACCATACTACTTTAGCTGATGCAGCCAGAAGCACAAATCTGCATCAGCAAGAAATATAAACACATTCCTGCATCAGCAAGAAATACAAACACATTCCTGCATCAGCAAGAAATACAAACATATTCCTGCATCAGCAAGATATACAGACATATTCCTGCATCAGCAAGAAATACAGACACATTCCTGCATTAGCAAGAAATACAGACATATTCCTGCATCAGCAAGAAATACAAACACATTCTGTATTAAATGGTAGCAGTAGATGATTAAAAACACTGCTAACACTATCATTACTACTACTACTACTATTATCAACCAGCAATTACTACTACTACTACTACTACTACTACTACTACTACTACTACTACTACTATCAATCAGCAATTACTACTACTACTATCAATCAGCAATTACTGCTACTATCAATCAGCAATTACTACTGCTACTACTACAATCAATCAGCAATTGCTACTACTATTACTACTACTACTACTACTACTTACTGTTACTACTACTACTACTATACTGTTGTTGTTGCTGACGCTTATATCACGAAAGTGTACATAAAAGAAACCAGTAAAGAAAATCAAAGATCGTGACAGCTGACATTACTGTACCACAGATATCCCCCATTCCCCCACCCTCAGCCCCACCTGAAACATTGATACCTGGGGACCTAGAAAAACTCCGAAAACATCAAGAAAACATCATATTCTGTTTCTCATTTTATTCTCTTTTTTTAAATTTGCTTTACAATTTTTGTTTACACTATATTTTACATGGGTTTCACGAAAACAAAACTCAGTCTTTGAATCATCCAACAATTTTATGCAGTTAGAGCAGTTTATATCAATCCATTATTAAGTGAGAAACGAAATTTGTCAACAGGGCAATCACAAAAAGAGATACTGTTTTTTTTTCTTTTCTGAACGTTATGAAAGCTGAAGGTAAAACAAGATACGGTCTGATTAGAGCGCTGTGTCACCTAAATTTACTGGTTAATGAAAGGGAACCTTTTATCAGAAATGTTATGTTGATTGCTTTTGAAAAGTACACCTGGCCCTTTCGGTATTCATCATATCAGATAAGAGATGTTGTATGTGGGGCAATTATTAGAAACAGACAAGAGCAACTAAGCAGAAGCTTGATAATAAAAATCTTTTTTTAAGAATACCAACTCCTTTGATTTATGACTGAGAAAGTTGTGTTTGGGGAGAGATCTGTAATGTCTACTTTGATCAACGTAGTAAGTGAAGTTTAAAAGTCCACAACATGTTTTTAGATGGATGGATGGATGGATGGATGGATGGATGGATGGATGGATGGATGGATGGATGAAAAGCGGAAAGAGAGGGTGGATGGCGGAAAATTATCTGATGACCAGAAGGGTTGGGTAACTGCTTCGTTCAAAGCTATTGAGCTATTACCTTTTGTGATGTCTGTAATCAGAGACTGGCATTCTCGCGTTCCAGGCATTCCCATACGTGCTCCGCCTTCCGTTCCAACACAGACTGAAGGGCGCGGCTGCTGATGGAGCCAGCCAACACACTGGTTGTGGGTAGAGGGCGCTAAACCACTTCGTTCAGAAAAACGCCCTCTTACCGTCTTCTCCCCCAGTTCGATCATCCTCCTCCTAATATGATTCTTGTCATTCAACACGATATCGTCCTCCTTATGCGGCCTATTCAAGGTTGCTCTTGCAATCTTGTTCTTGTCCATTTTTAGGGCACCCTGAATTGATGTCATGCCTTTTTTTGTGACAGAATTTCCAGAATGTTTATTCTCTGTGACTGCTTCAAGATTTGTATTCAGTTATGATCACTAAGTGTCAAAGACTGTGTTCAGTTATGAACACTGAGGTGTTCAGTTATGAACACGGAGTGTCAAAAACTGTGTTTAGTTATGCTATTTGTCAATACCAGTGGTTAGCTGCGCTAATTATTAATGACTTTTGATGTGTGCATGCCTGTTTGTGAGTGTGAATATACGTTTGTGAGCTTAAACAATTAAGTCTCTCGAGCACATTTTGTTCACGTAAATAGTTTAGTTTTCCTGAAGAAGTAACTTTAACTTGACTCCAAGCCTTGTCGAAGAACACGAAGCAATTTTCAGACCCTAATAGAAGAAAAGCTCTTTCTCTCAACTCTCTATGTTCTAGCATTAGACAAACCATAGAGCACACAAGCACGTAAGCACTATGTAGTTGGATAGATAACACGAAATATCTACCATCCTTTAACAACAACTACAAATATAAATATTAAGCAATAAAATTCCTACTCAAATGCATAAGAAAATATCTTCTGTCCCACTGACGCCTTTTTAGAAACTGTATTCTTCTCTGTAGTTCTTCTACGACGTTTGTTTTCACGAGTTTAATATCCTCAGCTGTTTATTGGAAATCTCCAGCGACGACCCTCTTCTTAAGAACAGAGGTTCTCAAAGTGCATGAAATAGGATTTTCAAAGAATCACGAAAAAATGAACTAGTTGATTTCGTTAAGAAGTCGCATTTTGAAGCGAAATGTGACTTCAATTTGGAACACAAGTAAATAATTTAAAGTAGTGTAAATTCAGAAAAGGCTTTAGAAATATATTCTTTATCAAAGGAAAATTATCACATTCCCCCATGATACAAAGCACAGACATTGTGGGTGGTAATACTGAAAACTGCTTTAGTGAACACAGCTGCTAAAGTGTTACTGTAATAGTCCAAAATCTCTTAACGGAATCGGAAATTTTAAAATATTTCTTCTTTCATTTTAAATCCTTTTAATGATTTAAGGTTTTTCTGTATAGAAAAGTTTCTACGCTTTAATTTTACCTAAAATTAAATTTTAAACTCAGTAGTGCCCCACATGGTGTCCCGTAAGTACACAAGATTGTTGTTTGATGGCGAAACTGGTACAGTGGAGAGAAGTGAAAGGAAAGCAGGACTTGAAAATGCAGTTTTAGGAAGTCTGGGGCCTAGAAGTATAGGGAAAAAAACATCCTTTTAAAAAAAAAAAATTGATAGAAACATCTAGAGCAGGAGGTACTGAAAGGACATGATAATCCCCACACTTGTTCGGTCACTAAAGACACGAGTGCAGTGGATGAACAAGCTAAGAGAAGAGGTATAAAACTTAACAGAAATTAAGTTCTTATCATCTTCGGTCCACTCGGTTTTTAACAAACAGAGAAAGTAGCTTACTGCCGTCTTATGGCAACCTAACACTCATAGAAAGTAGCTTACTGCCGTCTTATGGCAACCTAACACTGTAGTTAACATACATATCATCTATTTATTTCATAACTTTCTACGACAGTATAGAAGAAATCGGGTAAACATCTCCAGTTCGATATCTGTACCACCACTGGTATCACTAGACAAAAGACATATGGAATCCTACTACATTCAGAGGGAAAACAAAGGACAACTCTAAACTCTTTCTTTCCAGTATTAATCATTTAACCATACTTGACATCTCTGAACTCTTTCTTTAAAGAATTAATCATTTAACCATACTTGACATCTCTAAACTCGTTCTTTCCAGTATTAATCATTTAATCATACGTGACATCTATGAACTCTTTCTTTCCAGTATTAATCATTTAACCATACTTGACATCTCTAAACTCGTTCTTTCCAGTATTAATCATTTAACCATACTTGACATCTCTGAGCCCTTTCTTTCCAGTATTTAATCACTTAATCATACTTGACATCTCGGAACTCTTTCTTTCCACTATTTAATCATTTAACCATACTTGACATCTCTGAACTTTCTTTCCGTTATTAATTATTTAACCATACTTGACATCTCTGAACTCGTTCTTTCCAATATTAATCATTTAATCATACGTGACATCTATGAACTCTTTCTTTCCAGTATTAATCATTTAATCATACGTGACATCTATGAACTCTTTCTTTCCAGTATTAATCATTTAACCATACTTGACATCCTTCTAACTAATGTATGTCCTGTTTCACGCTGCTTGCACGGACTTTCCGGTCTAGTAACCTCAGCAACCTAGTGCGCAATTATTTCTCTTCGTTGTTTACCTGTCCTGCTACGCCACCAAATCCCAAATCCTATCCTGTTTATCTTCATTACTTTCCGTTTTACGGCAATTGTTTAGATTAGGAATATACATAACTTGCTTTTGTTACTTATGGTTACCACTTTTTCCTTGATTTATTCATGATGAACATTATTTGTTACTATATCACTCTAAATTTATGCAGTTAATATCAATATAACTGTACAGGTGTGCTTCCCAGCTGACCCTTCTAAGACGAACTAGGGCACAGAAATTAAAAGCAATAATAACCCAATATCATGAATTTTGAATAGCGGAAACAAGAGTAAAAAAAAAGTCCAAAATCTCAATTTCTAACTGAAGAAATTATAACCCAACACCTCAGCTCTTCAACTGCGCAACAATGGCTCAACACCTCGGTTCTTAGTCCATAATAAACATATCCCAACACCTCGGTTCTTAGTCCATAATAAACATATCCCAACACCTCGGTTCTTAGTCCATAATAAACATATCCCAACACCTCGGTTCTCAGTCCATAATAAACATATCCCAACACCTCGGTTCTTAGTCCATAATAAACATATCCCAACACCTCAGTTCATATAAACATATCCCAACACCTCAGTTCTTAGTCCATCTCCTAACACCTCAGCTCTTAGTCCACAATAAACATCGCCCAACACCTCAGCTCTTAGTCCACAATAAACATCGCCTAACACCTCAGCTCTTAGTCCACAATAAACATCTCCCAACACCTCAGCTCTTAGTCCACAATAAACATCGCCTAACACCTCAGCTCTTAGTCCACAATAAACATCGCCCAACATCTCAGCTCTTAGTCCACCATAAACATCGCTCAAAACGACTGTTATAAAATTACATATCTTTTGCTAATGTATCAGCGATGAAGAAAGCCGTACCAGTACAAGCCTGTGCGTTTCCCAAAGCTTCTCCAGTAGGACAGATATACAACCCCCATACCCTACCCCCGAAGTTAATAAAACCCACTAGTGTCCTAATCTGGTCGTGACTGCTAAATAGTCGCTGACATGTGTTAGTTAAACAAACTCAGGCCGCTGGCGTCACCTCTAGAGAATGTTAGGGGCCGTCTTTGATATCCTTCACTTGAATAAGCTTGTCTATGTTCTTGGTTTGCCTTTCTTTCATATAGAATTAAGTCAGCTAGTTCATTGTCATCCCTTCATTGTTAGCTGTGTTAAACAAGGTCTTTTGTCCTCCCTTCATTGTTAGCTGTGTTAAACAAGGTCTTTTGTCATCCCTTCATTGTTAGCTGTGTGTTAAACAAGATCGTTTGTCCTCCCTTCATTGTTAACTGTGTTAAACAAGGTCTTTTGTCCTCCCTTCATTGTTAACTGTATTGAACAAGGTCTTTTGTCATCCCTTCATTGTTAACTGTATTAAACAAGGTCTTTTGTCCTCTCTTCATTGTTAATTGTGTTGAACAAGGTCTTTTGTCCTCTCTTCATTGTTAATTGTGTTGAACAAGGACTTTTGTCCTCTCTTCATTGTTAATTGTGTTGAACAAGGTCTTTTGTCCTCTCTTCATTGTTAATTGTGTTGAACAAGGTCTTTTGTCCTCCCTTCATTGTTAAGTGTGTTGACAAAGGTCTTTGCTCTTGTCAGTTTATGCTTCAGTCAGGTTATGTGTGATCCTTTTTGCGCCTGCCGCCAGTGAGCTCTTATTTTCAGAATGAGTAAAGACAGAAAAGAAAATTAATGTCTAATTAATAAGTGTCAGTGACACTGTGCTCATTCGTGTCGATGTCATGACTGACTAATTATGTGCAGTCAGGCGTTGGAGATCGTGTTTCCCTATTCAGCGAGGCCCCTGATGTTTTCAGTTAATTCGTTTCAATTACCCTTGGTGAAGCTTTTCAGTTTCCTTTTGACCTCCTACTTGGTTTTTCCTGTGTTTTCAACTGACTGTTGTGTGTTCTATAATTCTGTCTGCTCATAGCAGGTTTCTTTATATTTTATTATTATTACGGTAATCAGTCTTCCATGTCGTGTAGTTTTCCCTGGAACTCCTCCATTTGGCTTTTTTTATGCGCCGAGAGCTGTTATATCTATTTCTAAGGACGCACTTCTATTTCTTCCATGTTCTGTTAAAACTATGTCTTTATTGTCCATGTTTCATAAGCGAAAAAGTAGTATTGATTCAATATAGCAATGTAAAACTGTTTCTACTTGCATTTTTTTTAGAAATTTGTTAGTAACTACTTCATGGTATAGGCAGTTGCTTCTGCAGTTCATGTTTTTTTCAATTGACTTCAGCTTTGCATTAGCAAAATATTACCTTTGTTCCGAGGTGATCGAATTTGTCTTCTTGTGTCAGCATCCATTCTTTTGCATAGACGTCGAATTTTTTGGTGTGGTATTTTTAACGTGAAAAGGTGGTGGAAAGGATAATGTGAAATTTAATCGGTATGTCCAGTAGTATCATTGCGAGAGCTACACATACCACGGCGCCTCTGCTCTAGAGGCCGGCCACGTCAGAAATACACCTACACTGGTGAAATATACCTAAACCGGCACACACCAGGGGTGGAACTTGATGGCTAGACATGTCATGCCACCTCCGCTCTAGAGGTCGGTCACGCCTGATATACACCCATACTGGTGAATTATGCCTAAACCGGCTCACACCAGGGGTGAATCTTGAAGGCTACGCATGTCACAGAATTCCAAGATGCTGGCATGATATACTGCCAGTCTTGTTATTGTTTAGATCTGACCGTAGTTTATTTAGATATGACCGTAGTTTATTGTTCTCTTTGATAACTTGTCTACCGGTTTCCGGAAGTTGCTTTCTCTTTGATATTATAGGCACAGCGTCATTCTCGTGTCTCAGGCTGTTAATTCTGTGGTCACTCATTTTCATTTCTTGCTAATTCTTCTTATAATGATGTCAAGGATGTCTTGCATGGCATTATTGCCAAGTCCAGAGAAGCCATGCTGATGTTGCCCACATCTGGCTTTGTTGCTACGGCCTGACCAACATGGCAAGGATCTATGTGTACGTTAAAAATGTTGGATCCTCTGCCTTAGGTCGCCACTTGAAGTAAGAAGAGGCCACAGAGCAACACTCTCCGTGGGATATCAGGCCTTCATCGCGTGTTCGTAATCAGGACATCACCTGTCTGAGCAGTTCAGAGTTGCAGACGATATTAATAGCAGCATCTAAGTGTTCTGTCTGGGTCAACTTGTGCTCCTCTGACCTATTAAGTGTTCCTTTATAACTCAGTGCAAGTCCATGTTTCTTTTCTTTTCTTATCTTTTATTTTTAATAACAAAAGGCGCAACTATTTTCCTTAAACATTGAAAATATCTTATTTTTCCCTCACTTTTCAATGATAGGATACAGTGTACTGTATGATGGTGACAATAGAACTAATACTAATGTGACAATAGAACTAATATTAAGGTGAGAATAGAACTAACATTATGGTGATAATATAACTAATATTATGGTGATAATAGGACTAATATTATTGTGACAATAGGACTTATATTATGGTGACAATAGAACTAATATTATGGTGAAAATAGAACTAATATTATGGTGACAATATAACTAATATTATGGTGGCAATATAACTAATATTATGGTGAAAATAGAACTAATATTATGGTGACAATAGAACTAGTATTATGGTGACAATAGAACTAATATTATTGTGAAAATAGAACTAATATTATGGTGACAATAGAACTAATATTATAGTGGCAATAGAATTAATATTATGATGAAAATAGAACTAATATTATGGTGACATTAGAACTAATATTATGGTGACATTAGAACTAATATACTAATGTTATGGTGACAGTAAAACTAAACTAGCACTACGGCAAAAGAATAGTTAACGAATTCAACAGAATCGAGCGAGTCATCAGAAATAGATCTTTTTATATTCAAAACAAACTTAAGAACTGAGCTGTAAAATTTAAGCAGATATTAATGACAACAGAACTCTAGAAAACATGTTTACATTTATTAATCATAACCCAGTGTTTGTGATGTCTGATATCATTCTTCAAATGTGAACGTCCCGTATCTGAACTTTTAAACACAGAAAGAAAAAAAAAATTCCAAGATGCTGAAAATTGTGGTAGGTGGGGGTAGGGAGTAAGGGTACCAGGCAAAGCATGACCTGTTTTTTTTTTAATTCGTGAAGACGTTAGCCTATAAACACGGATGTCATCGCGCCTATATAAGAGACTGGCCTGAAGATGGTCCACATATCGTCGGAGACTTGCTAAGGGAAGCAATCACCTGGGAGCCAGCAGTCTACAGGTCACTTCATCAAGTAGTTCATACCACAGTCATGAAAGCAAGATACTTGTTCGTTCTCTTCGCCGTCATTGTCTCTTGTAAGTCTTGTATTTTTGTACTAAATCAAGTGTGTGGAAAGAATGAAAGATGGAGTGATGAAGGGCAGAATGTAAGACGGGCCTGCGTGCCCAATTCTTTACTCTTGAAAAATAAAGATCATTCATTCATTCATTTATTTTGCCTTTTTATTAAGGGCTGATTGAGAAAAAAAACGTATATTTATTTACTCAACAAGCAGTCATTACATATGTTTCTTATATGATTTATTTATGCAAGATAAAATAACGTGCTACCTTTGCTCAGGTCAAGAAAACCTGTCAGATCCACTAGACGGTTTAAATATAATGTTTTTATTATGCTATGATCAAGAACATATCACTACAATTCGTGAGGATGAAAAGTATATAATTACTGAAATAGAAACAGAGAAATAATAAAATGCATTATGAATGTTATTTATATATGTAGTTATCTGGCTTTATTGTCCTGGTCATGAACAAGTGATGCACGCGGTTTGTTCAAAAGTGCTATGTAAAGTCGTTGACTTTTAGTATTGAACACCTTAGGCTATAGTGATCATTTGGTTGTTTATGTTGGACTGTTGTCTTGGTACATAACAGCACTTTACTTTTGTAATTGTGTAATTAAGTGTAGTACATAACAGCACTTTAGTTTGTAAATGTGTAATTAAGTGTAGTACATAACAGCACTTTACTTTTGTAATTGTGTAATTAAGTGTAGTACATAACAGCACTTTAGTTTGTAAATGTGTAATTAGTTATAGTACATAACAGCACTTTAGTTTGTAAATGTGTAATTAAGTGTAGTACACAACAGCACTTTAGTTTGTAATTGTGTAATTCATTGAAAAGTGTTTTAATTCTCCCCCACCACCCTACAAACCAGGTTACGCCCAAGGTGGTGACCCTGATCATCCCAACACACCCTGCACAGAAAATATCCACTGTTATTCAGTTTGTGGCCGTGACCGTCACGCTGTGTGCGATATTTCAGGGAAGTGCCACTGTCACGGTATGCTTAGTATCATTATCATTACCCAGATCAAGATCATCATCAGGTGCCATGCTGTGTGGCGTGGCATGTCATACCTCTACAGATTTCTGTCTTTCAGACTTTCCATTGTTATTTAAACATGCATCATTGGTCTAGTACATGAGATCTTGCTCTTTAGGTCCACAGCAAAAGCAGAAAACTAGGCACTGGTTATTTGACAAGAACCCATCCTAACCGAAAACGTGTTTGTAATTTTACTGCATGCACTCTTTCGGAACATTTTGCATTGCCTTATAACTTGTGCCATATTCACCAAGCAGGATCATGCCAGTGAAATCTTTTCTCTTCAGTACAGATTTCTGTGCCTTCTGGTGCATGTTCCCATTCCCCTGGAGTTTTTAAACTGCTTTAGTGAATAGTCGAAACCGCTAATACTAGGAATGCGAATACTGAATGCTGACTGCAATACCAGTTTACCCAACTAAGAGTCACGATATTATCAAACAGTGCATTCTGTTGTCTGTAGTGCTGCAGAATCATTCGACATTTCCCACGGAAGGCATTCTTTGTACGTGATTATGATTGGCAATATCGTGATTACTATGAAGTAAAATTACCCCTACACGATGTTGGATAGCAGTATCGATCCGTGGTGGCTGGGGAGATCAGAACAGGAAGCAAAAGACAAGACAAATATCCTTCTTTAAAGGGGCTGCAAATGTTAAAATCTATTATTTATCAAACAAACATTAAATTGACTACACTAGGAGAACAGTACCAATAGAAGGCTGACAACACGAGAGACTGACATGAATAGACTTGTACATATAAATGCAGTAGAAAAGTCTGAACATCCATTTCAATCAACGTTTTTTACTGACATATCATAAGATGATGATACATTTTTTCCACCTTAATCATACTGTCTATATTATTTCCGTTTTCCAGTTTAATCATATTGTTTATATTCCGTTACTTTTCCAGTTTAATCGTACAGGCTATATTCCATTACTTTTCTAGTTTAATCGTACTGTCTATATTCCATTACTTTTCCAGTTTAATCATACTGTCTATATTCCATTACTTTCCCAGTTTAATCATACTGTCTATATTCCATTACTTTCCCAGTTTAATCATACTGTCTATATTCCATTACTTTTCCAGTTTAATCGTACAGGCTATATTCCATTATTTTTCCAGTTTAATCGTACAGGCTATATTCCATTACTTTTCCAGTTTAATCGTACTGTCTATATTCTATTACTTTTCCAGTTTAATCATACTGTCTATATTCCATTACTTTCCCAGTTTAATCGTACTGTCTATATTCCATTACTTTTCCAGTTTAATCATACTGTCTATATTCCATTACTTTTCCGGTTAGTGCACTAGTCTCTCATGGCGAAAGTCAGGGGTTTAAATCCGGCCGGCGGCACCCCAGTCACACAGCTGTAGAACTGGGTACCCGACTTCTTCTGGAGTTGGGGAAAAAAAAGGCTGCCAGGCGTGATACTGACCATATCACCCTCTAGTGTGCTGACAGGTCAAAGAAAATATGGTCACTAACACCATATCCCTATGTGCCTCTAAGGCATGACAGGGTTAAAAGAGAAAAGAGAGATATTCCATTACTTTTCCGGTTTAATCGTACTGTCTATATTCCATTACTTTTCCAGTTTAACCATACCGTCTACATTCCATTACTTTTCCAGTTTAATCATACTGTTCATATTCCATTACCAGAACACCGCCAAATCAACTGCGCGACCGATAGCGATTGCGTTGTTCCATGTGCCAACGTCACAACCACCTTACATAGAGCGTGCTGTTTCAACGATCATCACTGTCATTGCACTGATGGTTGTCATGGGGAGGAAGTACCTTGCTCAAGTGACTCCGAGTGCTTCCCACCTGTTTGCCCCAACCAGGCCGGGGCTCACTGTGGCGGGAACGGCAAATGTCACTGTCATTAGGTAGGCGACAAGATGGAAGTGGTTGTTATACTACAGTAGTTAACGGCGCCTCATTTGGGTGTTTGAAATAAATGTTAAATGTTTACTGAATATACAAGAATAAGACATCCTTCCATGACAGCAGCTGTTAATATAGTTCAAGTGCTGGATGTAGATCATGAGTGATTCGTTATTAGTGGTATCAACAGCAGCAGCAGTAGGGACAGTAACAACAGCAGTAGTAGTAGTAGTAATAGCATCAGCAGCAGTAGTAGTAGTAATAGCATCAGTAGTAGTAGTAGCAGTAGTAGTAGTAATAGCATCAGCAGCAGTAGTAGTAATAGCATCGGTAGTAATAGTAGCAGTAGTAGTAGTAATAGCATCAGCAGCAGTAGTAGTAATAGCATCATTAGTAGTA
The DNA here is from genome assembly GCA_009760885.1 of Achatina immaculata. NCBI lineage: Eukaryota > Metazoa > Mollusca > Gastropoda > Stylommatophora > Achatinidae > Lissachatina > Lissachatina immaculata. The sequence continues at coordinate 4,730,779 of CM019703.1, read as the reverse complement.
GTAGCAGTAGTAGTAATAATAGCATAAGTAGTATTAGTAGCAGTAGTAGTAGTAACGGTAGTTCCTGCAGTGTGATTTAACAGTACCAGCGTGAATGAAAATACGTAGATAAATAAACCACGCTGATTAATCTACTTCTCTTCACGCTACGAATAATGTAGTTCTTTGTTGCTCACCAGACTTGTTTCTATTCCTTTCAGCATGAGACTGCTTCTCATTTATCTTCAGCTGGCCTGTGCCACGGGCAACAGCGGTAACCGGGGTCATCATCCACAGCTTTATTTTACGATTTAGTTTATAGCGGCTTGCCTTTAACTTGTATTTTATAGTGCTTGTTAAGTGATGTTTATATTAAGTTATGTATAGCTTATGTGAGGTTGTCAGTATTTGTGTTTGTTACATTTTTTAAATCGGTATTGACTATACACAGAAAAACATGCATATCTTAGACTACATCTTTGCCTGTTATGTCTCTCTTATACATACATCTGGGTGAAAAAAATATCCCGAATCATACATTTTTTTTCACTCTCATAGAATGCAAGAAGTATAGACAATACCATATTTTTCTTCACATTCCATAATTGTTATTTCAGAGCGCTTAGATATGCAAACCATCAGTAAGAGATGACAAAACCTTTACTCTAACAAGCTTATCACTGGTAAAATTATCCCCAAAACAGCTGATCAAACAGCTCCTCTCTGTTTTATTTCTACAAGAATTTATTCTTTGAAAACTGTCACCCAATGAAGTCTGACCAAGTTCAAAATCTCATCTGAGCAAACGTTGTAGTATGTTTGTTTGAACAAAAACTATAAAGTTAAATTTCAATAACAAACTGTACGTAGACTAAGAAAACTTGAAAAAAAAAGATAAAGATGATATACAACACTCTAGTATGTTTCAGGATAGAAATGGTTCTGTATGATAATAATTACCAGGTTCGCTTATGTTCTTTGTTATTGCTGTGTTGTGTAGTTTTCACATAGTTTGTTCATTTACTCGTGTAAAACTTTCAGCTTACGTCTTGTAGGCGCAGCAAACATGTAATCCCGTCTTTCGTTTTATACACAATTATACTTCTATGTTTGTGACTCACGTATATTTTTATTATCGTGAAAGTTACAAAACGTTTGGTTCTCATGCATTTCTTTGTAGTCTAAATATTTCTCACTTTCTGTTTGACGTATGTACGGAAAGTTTACTAGTTACGTCCACGGCTGTAGCACAGACGGAGTCTAAGTTACATGCATAGAAATGAATACTAATTTTAGTTAGTAAACTTTTCTTTGTTACCTGCTTGCGTCTGTAGAGCTGGCTGCGTGATTCACAAATCGAATACCGACAACGTGTTTGGAAATAACAGTATTTGTTAAGAATCCAATGACAGCATACCGTTAAATGCTAAATTTTTAGTGCTAATGTTTTGTTGATATGTAATAAACTCCACTGTAAGCTAAGATAAACTCTTGTCTCTTTGTATTAGCATCTGTACACAACTGTTTATGACTCTCTGCCCTGACAAACACAGATCGGGACACCATTTACGTGGGCCGTTAAAACAATGGTGATCTGTAGTCCTGTCTATATATCTCATGTGACACAATATTTTTTTTTCTGTGAATTGTCTGGTATAACTAAAGTGTCTGCATGTTCTTGTGAGACGTCCCTAATGTTATACCTGTATGTCCTGTATGTCCTCCTCTGTGATGTAGCCAGTGTTATACATGTATGCCCTGCATGATGTGGCTGATGTTATACCTGTATGTCCTTCTCTGTGATATAGCTAGTATTATACCTGTATGTCCTGTGTTATGTGACTAATATTGTATCTGCATGTCCTGTATGACGTTACTAATGTTATACCTGTATGTCCTACTGTATTACGTATCTAATGTTATACCTTTGTGTCCTTTTTATATGGCTAATGTACCTGTATGTCCTGTGTGATATAGCTAATATTATATCTGTTTGTCCTGTGCCTATGACTAATGTTATGCCTGTATGTCCTGTATAATACGGTTAATAGTATACCTAACTGTATAGCCTGTGAATATTGTTTATGTTCTTTAAACACTGAGTGGGTTATTTTTGCATTCACTGATGTTAAATCTCTCTGGATTTATGCGAGACTAAAGAACGTTGTCCCAACAATATACATCACAGTGATAGTTCCATAATTAGAACAAAATACACCACGGTAATCGTTTCCTATGTAGAACAAAATACGCCACAACAATAGTTTCCTACGTATAACACAATACACTACAGTAATAGTTTCCAACTATAACAAAATACACTACCATAATAGTTTCATACTTAGTACAAAATACACCACGGTAATAGTTTTCAACTATAACAAAATACACTACCATAATAGTTTCATACTTAGTACAAAATACACCACGGTAATAGTTTCCTACGTATAACAAAATACACCACAGACATTGTTTCATACTTATAACAAAATACACCACAGTAATAGTTTCATACATATAATAAAATACACCACAGTAATAGTTTCATAGTTATAACAAAATACACCACAGTAATAGTTTCATACTTATAATAAAATACACCACAGTAATAGTTTCATACATATAACAAAATACCCCACAGTAATAGTTTCATACTTATAATAAAATACACCACAGTAATAGTTTCATAGTTATAACAAAATACATCACAGTAATAGTTTCATAGTTATAACAAAATACACCACAGTAATAGTTTCATAGTTATAACAAAATACACCACAGTAATAGTTTCATACTTATAATAAAATACACCACAGTAATAGTTTCATACATATAACAAAATACACCACAGTAATAGTTTCATACTTATAATAAAATACACCACAGTAATAGTTTCATACTTATAACAAAATACATCACAGTAATAGTTTCATAGTTATAACAAAATACACCACAGTAATAGTTTCATACTTATAATAAAATACACCACAGTAATAGTTTCATAGTTATAACAAAATACACCACAGTAATAGTTTCCTGCTTAGAACTTCTTCTTCTTCTTCTTCTTCTTCGTTCGCTTCTACCACCAAGACAGCCCCGTGATTCTCTTGAATTTACTCTTATGGTCCTCCATGGGTCTCGTGGTCCCCCTGTGGTCCCCGAAAGGACCACACGAGATCCACGAGAGAACCACAAGAGGTTCAGAGTATCGCAGGGCTTGAGCCTGTATTCGTGGTGGGTCTTAGAAGCGGGAATGCGTGACACCGTGGTTTTCGTTGCACCAGTTTAATCCAGAGTTGGACTTTCTCACCGGAAAACCTCGACGTGTTTTTGATATCAGTGTATCTCCGCTGGGTGAGAGGTGGTTGCCCATAGCCTAGAGTTGGACATTCTCACCGGAAAACCTCGACGTGTTTTGGGATATCCGTGTATCCCCGCCGGGTGAGTGGTGGATGCCCATCCAGTCCAGCGTTGGACTTTCTTACCGGAAAACCTCAGCGTCATTAGGATACGCATACATTCCCGCCGGGTGAGAGGTGGTTGCCTATCTAGACTGCCCTGTTCCAGTGTCTCCGACTTCAGCATTTTGTAGTCGTGGCCGCTACCCTTCCTAGTTGTGACCTGGACGGAGCTTTTGTCCAGGAGGACGAATCCTCGCCACTAATAAGTCTCACCCCTAGGTTGAGCCGGTTTAAGCATATTACCCCAGTATGGGCGTGCTTAGGACGTGACGGACCTCTAGAGCGGAGGTACCGTGACATGCGTAGCCATCAAGTTTCACCCTGGTTTAAGCCGATTTAGGCATATTTCACTAGTATGGGTGTATATCGGACGTGGCCAGCCTCTAGAACAGAGGTGCCGTGGTATGAGTAGCTCTCGTCGCGAGACCACTGGACATACCGACTAAGCTTCCCTTTATCCTTTCCATCACCTTTTCACATTGGCACCGCACGGCAACCTTAACTTCTTTTTCACATTGTCTTCATTGGCTGGGAGGAGTTTCACTCCACGCGCGGCATCCGAAGAATCTCGCCAGCAGTGTCTTAACCTCTGGGTTAAGCCGGTTCAGGCATTTCGCCTGATATGAGTGCACATAGGACGTGGCCGACCTCCAGACCAGAGGTGCCGTGATTTGACTACTGTTTACTTCGCTTAATCCTTTCTTTCACCTTTTCCACAGTGGTGCAGCGCGGCAACCCCATTCGCACCTTTCTTCACTGGCTGGGATGAGCCCCACTCCATGCACAGCAGATGAAGAATCTTGCCAGCAGCGGTAGATGAGCTACCAAACATGACTCTCATCTACCCGAACCGTCTGGTTTTCAGCCGCCAGATATTCGCCTTCGCCTATTCTCCTGTCAGTTTGAACAGTTCTGCCACGAAAAGGCCAGGAGCTGGACTTGACAGTCAGAGGCTATTTGAGACGCACGCTGTTGGAGTGGAGAGCGTTTCCCCCACCCCACCTCCGGCTATAACAGTCCTTAGAACCATGCTTAAAACAAAATACACCACAGAAATAATTTCATACTTAGAACAAAATACACTACAGTAATAGTTTCCTGCTTAGAACAAAATCAACCACGGTCATAGTTTCCTACTTAGAACACAATAAACCAAGGTAATAGTTTCCTGTTTAGAACAAAATACGCCACAGTAATAGATTCCTTCTTAGAACGAAATACGCCACAGTAATAGTTTCCTACTTATAACAAAACAACCACAATAATATTTTCCTACTTAGAACAAAATAAACCACGGTAATAATTTCCTACTTAGAACAAAATCAACCACGGTAATAGTTTTCTACTTAGAACAAAATAAACCGCGGTAATAGTTTTCTACTTAGAACAAAATACACCAGAATAATAGTTTCCTATTTAGAACAAAATACACCACGGTAATAGTTTCCTACTATACAAAATCAACCACGGTAACAGTTTCCTGCTTAGAATAAAATTCGCCACAGCACTACTTTCCTACTTAGAACAAAATACACCACAGTAATAGTTTCCTATTTAGAATAAAATAAACCACGGTAATAGTTTCCTACACAAAACAAAAGGATGGTGTTGCAGCTATTTTCAAAGTTAAAATTATTACTTTGTACTGAAATACTGAATGGCCTTTTTTTCTTAAAAGAAAAGAATTAATGTCAAACGATTAAAAAGTAACAAATCCCTGGATAAAGAAACCATGTTCACCTGCTGGCTCTTATTGTTAAGCACTTGTTGATTTGGGCCAGGTGAAAACAAAAACAGACGCACATTTCATGCTAAATGTAGTGGATTATTAATACAAACTGATGCTTGTTGATGATCTGGAAATGGATGCAGCAGCAGCAGGCCATCTTGCTCACAACCGAGAGGCCTACAGGAGTGCTGTTTGGGAGGCAAAGTTCCGCAAGGGACATGCAAAGGAATGAATGAATGAAATGATGCTTTATAAAAGTTCCAGTGTCCTGAGAATGTTATAAACAGATAAAAATTCAAATAAAAAATTTTACATCAAATGATCTTTAGTCATAGTAAAAGACTTTTGCAAAAATAAAACAATAAACAAAGACTTTCTTTTCAATCAGTATGTGAATGAAATTTTAATAGAGATGAAGTGCATTCAAAAACTTTCATGAAAACACTTGCATTCAGTAAGAGAGGAGATGCTTTCGCAGTGAATTAATCTGTTGGCATCTGAACTGGGTAGACAAGTTCTTTCTGTTATCCCTTGTCACTCGGTGATAATGTGGAGTTGTTTAAGGAAACAGTATTTTTTGATAGATAGATAGATAGATAGATAGATAGATAGATAGATAGATAGATAGATAGATAGATAGATAGATAGATAGATAGATAGATAGATAGATAGATAGATAGATAGATAGATAGATAGATAGATAGATAGATAGATAGATAGATAGATAGATAGATAGAATGTCTTTTTTTCTGTGTTACTAGTAGTGAAATATCATCTGAAAAAGGCACAAATAGACGTGTTCTATAATGATCCCATTCACTAGATTAGTCTGTCCTTTCTGCATTTTTCCATTCACTAAATTAGTCTGTCCTTTCTACATTTTCCATGCACTAAATTAGTCTGTCTGTCCTTTCTACATTTTCTATTCACTAAATTGGTCTGTCCCCCGTGTGGTACCCGGGATCAGCAAAGAATAGGACCACTGTACCCTACCACGCATGATCGTAAAAGGCGACTAAGGAGGGTTCAGCATAGGGCCAGCAACCCTATCTGGTAAAAAAACTATCAGACTGCTACAGAAACGGAAGCAAGGGAAAAAGCAAATGCAGGTGGAAGGAGAAATGCGTATCAGGAAACTGAGCCCATGAAGGTTGTGGATGAAAGCCAGCCACTGGAAGTCCCCAGCCCGACTGCAGACCTCCTGGAACCTAAACATAAGATGCAAATAGGCAGCTGGAATGTAAGAACACTAAACCAGACTGGAAAACTAGCACAAACCATCAAGGAAATGCACAGATATAAACTAGACATACTAGGAATACAAGAAGCAAGATGGACAGGACAAGGCAGAAGGAAATTAACAACACAGCACACAGAAGATACAATAATATGGTCAGGTAAAGAAGATCTTCATGAAGGAGGAGTAGCATTGATTATAACAAAAGAAGCATCAAGAGCATTGCTGAAATGGACCCCAATAAATGAGAGATTATTATATGCACGGTTCAACTCAAGATTCACGAAGCTGTCTATTATAGTTTGTTATGCACCAACAGAAGCAGCTGAAGAGGAATTAAAAGAAGATTTTTACAACAGCCTCCAAGCAACAGTAGAAACAATACCCAAGCATGATATGCTACTCATCTTGGGCGACTTCAATGCAAAAGTAGGTGAAGGAAATGAAGATAGAAGAAGAATCATGGGAAGAGAAGGAATCGGAGAAATAAATGAAAATGGAGAAAGACTGTGCAGTTTCTGTGAAGAAAACATGAGGACCATCGGAGGGACAATTTTCCAACACAAAAACATCCATAAGGTGACTTGGAGGTCACCAGATAAAACCACAGAAAACCAAATTGATCACATACTAATTAACAACAAGTGGAAACGGTCACTACAAGATGTGCGAGTAAGGAAAGGAGCAGATGTAGGAAGTGATCACAACCTTCTGGTAGCAAAAATAAAACTAAAATTAAGGAAAGCCAAAATCGGAGAACACAGAAAGTTACATTTTGATACAAGAAAACTGATAGACCAGCAAACAAGAAATGAATTCTCAATAGTACTTAAGAACCACTTCAGCGTCCTACAAGACGAAGCAGAAATGTCCATATTAGAGTTCAATAAAACACTACAGGAAACAACAAAAGAGGTGCTGGGATATCGGAAAAGGAGAAAAGAGGAATGGATAAGCGAGACCACATGGGAAAAGATAGAGCAAAGAAAAGAAATCAAGGGAAAATTACTGAACACCAAATCACAACGGCTTAAAGAACGAGTTTTAAGTAATTATGCACAAAAAGACAAAGAAGTGAAGGAATCATGCCGTCAAGATAAACGTCAATATTATGACAACTTAGCAGAAACAGCAGAGAAAGCAGCATATACAAATGACATGAAAACCATATATAAAATCACAAAGCAGATGACAGGTAACTTCAACACAAGATGTGAAAGTGCAGTAAGAACACAAAATGGACAACTGGTCAGTGGAGAAAGAGAAAAAATTGAAAGATGGAGGGAACACTTTAATACCCTACTAAACAGAACACAAGGAGCACAAACAATAGACATACCTGAAGCAAAAACGGAATTAAACATCAATACAGGACCAATAACAATAAATGAAGTAAAGGAGGCGATAAAGAAGCTAAAATCAGACAGGGCACCAGGTGAAGATGAAGTGACTGCTGAGATGTTGAAAGCAGAAGAAATAGAAACACCAAAACAACTTTGCCAGATATTACAACAAATTTGGGATTTAGAAAAAGCCCCAGAGGAGTGGAAAACTGGTCTTATAGTAAAACTACCAAAGAAGGGTGACCTCAGAGATTGCGGGAACTGGAGAGGCATTACCCTACTGCCACTCACCAGTAAAGTATTTTGCAGAATAATCATCAACAGAATTGTACCAACACTTGAGGAAAAACTTCGGAAAGAGCAGGCAGGATTTAGGAAAGGAAGATCATGCATAGACCACATATTTGTACTTAGACAAATATTAGAACAGGCAAATGAGTGGCATAGTACAACATATGCATTATTCATAGATTTTGAGAAAGCCTTTGACAGTGTCAACAGAGATGCACTGTGGAAAATCCTAAGATGGCATGGCCTCCCCCATAAAATAATGTAATCAAAGCCCTATACGAGGGTTTTCAGTGCAAAGTTATCTGTGGAGAACATACCTCCAGCAGCTTTAGGGTACAAACAGGAGTGAAACAGGGATGTGTACTATCACCAACATTATTTATCTTGGCAGTAGACTGGTTAATGAAGGAGGCAACATCAGACAAACGCAGAGGATTACAATGGACCCTTGACACAGTGATGGAGGACCTTGACTTTGCGGACGACATTTGTCTATTATCAAGCAGTCACAAAGATATGCAAGATAAAATAAACAAGCTAACTCAGAATGCAAACAACATAGGACTAAAGATCAATGTAGGAAAGACAAAGTTAATGAAGCAAAATGTGAACAACAGAAATGTACTCAGAGTAGATAACAAGTTAGTGGAGGAGGTCAACGAATTTGTATACCTTGGCAGCAGAGTAGTAGAAAATGGAGACAGCACAGAGGACATCAACAGCAGACTTACTAGAGCAAACCAGGCTTTTGCAATGCTGCAGAATATATGGAAATCAAATAAACTAAGCATAAATATAAAAATCAGGATATTTAAGAGTAATATTCTAAGTGTACTACTCTATGGAAGTGAATGCTGGAAAATCACCAAAACCATAGAAAACAAGTTGAATTCTTTCCAGACTAAATGTTTACGAAGAATTAGAAAAATATTTTGGCCAAACACCATAAGAAATAACATCTTATTAGCAGAAATGCAGATGAAACCACTGACAACAATTATTGAGGAAAGACGATGGCGATGGTTGGGACATGTGCTCCGAATGACTGACAACTCACTACCAAAAATAGCACTAAGATGGACACCACAGGGGAGCAGAAGTAAGGGTAGACCAAAAGAGACATGGAGAAGAACAACAGAAAGGATGTTGAGCAATAGAGGGCTCACCTGGGCAAGAGCAGAAAAAAAGGCGAAGGACAGGCATTTGTGGAAAACCCTTGCGGAAACCCCATGTGCCCTGGGCACTTAAGGTGCAGAGAGAGAGAGAAATTGGTCTGTCCTTTCTATATTTTCTATTCACTAAATTGGTCTGTCCTTTCTATATTTTCTATTCACTAAATTGGTCTGACCTTTCTATATTTTCTATTCACTAAATTGGTCTGTCCTTTCTACATTTTCTATTCACTGGTACTACTAAAAGAAACATATTTTCTTGTCCTTTTTCCTAATCTTGTTCAGTATCTACCTTTTTCTGTTCGGTGCAGCATTTCTTGTCCACAGACTTACATGACTTCATTTTTTCATAAAGATATTTTTATGACACATCAACTTTACATCGACCTTTCCCTAAAAGCTCGTGAAAAGTAACCCTGTAGTTTGAACTCATACTGTAGTAAAGGATGATATTCACACTGGAATTCACTGTTTGAAACACAAACGCTGTTGACCACAGAGAGATAGCCAAGTTAATTTAACGTCTCCTGAGGTTAAACTCCGGTTCTATGAACGTTGTCAAAGTAAGGCAAGTACTGGGAGAGTAACAAATAATCAAAGTGCTAGCAATTAAGACAATCATCTTCACTGTCTTATTCTCCCGACGTACCGTGGATTCGGACTGAGTTTTCCCGGAGACTGCCCGCTTGCGCCATTCTGATGTTTGTTTAAGTTTTACAACTAGAATAAAGGTGAATATTGCTACAGCTCCGAACGAAATCATCCCCAGGACGGAGCTTAGGAAAAACACTAAACCACCAACGCTAGATCTATCAGCCGTGTATGACAATGAGAGCAGAGTTTTGTTTATGTTGGGATAGAATTTCCAATCCAAGTACGCCGTTGCGTATTCCGGTACCAGAGTGAGTATATTCAGAAGATAGATAAAACAAACAGCAACAGTCGTTCGGGCGGGTGTTACGATTTGTTTGACCTTTAGGGGCGCTATAATGCACAAACATCTCTCCGCGGTGATGTATACGGTGATAAAGCTAGATATTCGACCACACACCACGTGCGGCCACGCCCCTGTCAAGTTCATGAAGTCTGAGAGCACCCAGGGGACATCAGCGTCTGCCACCAGAGGGTTGCGGCATATGCAGATCCACTCCAGCGTGATAAGACTACACAGGTCGGCTAAAGCCAGACCGAGGAGACTAATGTTTACGGTGTTCTTGAGACCTTGCCGTGAGAAGACAAGAATATTAATAACGTTAGCCACGATCCCCAGCCAGCCAATGATGCTGCTCAGAAATACGAAGTTTACAATATCAAAAATTTTCGTTTGAATATCCGTCAGAATTGCCCATCCGGTTTCATTACTGGGGAACTTCTGTAGCGTAGCGGACACAGAAATGTTTACCTGTAATTCCATGTGAAAGGAAATCATAAAGCGTGAAACATGTATTTTAACTTTCCTCATTAAAAAATGTTTCTTATATAACTTCTTTACAGCTGTCGGTCTCAGAAACTGGTCACAAGATCTGTAATATTTAATTAATTACAAAAGACACACCCATCATTTTTTGGGTATGATTTTCAATTTCTTGCGGTTTTATCACTCTTTCTGCAGGTAGAGAAAATAATCAGTTCTTTTTTTTTTTTACTGCAGCAAAAAACACTTTCTGTAGTCTGAGATGCTTTAAAGATTGAATTGAAACATTAATATTTGATTAATACAAAAACAGAAACCCATTACAACTGTTTTATTATTGTATTTATTATTATTATTATTATTGCTAGTCCCAATATAGTTCTTACAAAATCTGTTCATCACTTGATTTAACCTTGAACTTGATTTACCCCCGCCACTAGTTGCCTATGCAAATATGATAAATTTAAATTCGGGAACAATCATACGAGTCAAATGTTTTCTTTTTCAATATGATATTGCTGCATGTTCACAGCTACACACAAATATACTAATGTTGTCCACTCATGGTAAAAATTAATGTTTATAGAAATTTTTGTAAAAATTTATATTTAAACTTCACACAAACATGCCAGTCATTTTTTTGTGTAAAGCAAAACACAGGAAAAGAAAAGCGAACATTTGAAAAAATGAAAAGCCCGGCCACAATTACTACAGAACTTACGGAACAAATATAAAGTGTAACAAAATTAAGTACTTTTTTTTTTTTTACTAAAGAACATGAGACGTGACACCAATGTTATCTCTTCTCTTACCAGGAAGTTAATGTAACATCACAGACAACCTTGAGAAGCAAACTTTATCCTGAATGTATCAGCAACTTTATTCAGACTCTTATATCCATGAAATGTGATTCGATAGTCTCACGGTTTAACACATAACTATAGCATAATGGCACTCACTGATCACGTATATTGAAAATATTGCTAGAATATGAGATATCCGTGAGATGGACACCTGAAAGAAAGATCAAGAAGGCCAAACAAAACATTCATTCCTGATGAAGAAATTGTGGAAACTGAGGTGGAAGTTGAGGTGGAAGTTGAGGTGGAAGTTGAGATGGAAACTGAGGTGGAAGTTGAGGTGGAAGCTGAGGTGGAAGTTTAGATGGAAACTGAGGTGGAAGCTGAGGTGGAAGTTTAGATGGAAACTGAGGTGGAAGCTGAGATGGAAACTGAGGTGGAAGCTGAGGTGGAAGTTGAGGTGGAAGTTGAGATGGAAACTGAGGTGGAAGTTGAGATGGAAACTGAGGTGGAAGTTGAGGTGGAAGTTTAGATGGAAACTGAGGTGGAAGCTGAGGTGGAAGTTTAGATGGAAACTGAGGTGGAAGTTTAGATGGAAGCTGAGGTGGAAATTTAGATGGAAACAGAGGTGGAAGTTTAGATGGAAGCTGAGGTGGAAGCTGAGGTGGAAGATGAGGTGGAAGCTGAGGTAGAAGTTTAGATGGAAACTAAGGTGGAAGCTGAGGTGGAAGTTTAGATGGAAACTGAGGTTGAAGTTGAGATGGACTGCATGAAATACAGCTTGAGCACTATACAAAAGCTAACTCTGGACCATAAGAAATGAAAAGAGTTACTGCCCTGTAAGACAGAACATAATATTAATATTGAAGAAGGTTGGCTAGTGAAGAGGATTAAACAGAGAAAACTTAAATATTTTGGACATATTAAACGTCATGAGAATTTATAGAAGACTGTCTTGGAAGGGTACATAATGGGAAAAAGAAAGAGAAGAAGACCAAGGCAAAGATGGCTATAAGACACTGATAATCTGGAAATGGACACATCAGCAGCAGGGCATCTTCCTTACAGTCTAGAGGCCTACAGGAAAGCTGTTAGGGAGGCAGAGTTCTGCAAGGGACATGCAAATGACTGACTGAATGACTGAAGACAGAACAGCTTGGGGCTTGGGTAGGATATTTTAAGACTGAATGGCACTGGGGTCAACCTAGCCTTTCCCTATAAAAACAAAGGCAGTGAGAAGAGTTTCTGGCATCCCTGCCTCAAATGGTGAGGTGGCCAAGAAACATAAAGTACTTCACATCCCTACAGCATGTTAATGCACTATTACATCTTCCATGTCCTGTGGTAATTTACATGCCATAAGTGATTGGTTCATCACTGTTCAAGAACACGAGTGAACAGTCACATGACAAGTTAATCTAATGGTCTACTTTTCAAAACTTGACACAAAAAAAAACTGGCAAAGTCAGAAGAAAAACTAAAATAAACTTCAGCAAGAAAGACTTTTGACGGATAAAACACTTTCAATCTCAAGTACTTCATATCATTATACACTGGCTATATTGAAATTGGTTATGGAATGTTCTTTGTCTGCAAATTAAGAATGTCTCCCTGCAAGCCACAGCACACTGAGCTATACTGTATATTCAGCCAAAGAACTTGAAGGAGAACTAGGATATCCTGTAAAAAGAACAGTCCCATGATAATAATAACACACAAAGCAGGTGAACGGGACACAATATTATAATCATCTTCACCACCAACTGTCCATGGTAAGTTCCACCAAAACACTACAGTTCTTTCTGTTCTATACCCAAAGCAAAATCTTCCCTTACATGCCTCAGTGCCTGAGTGTAATGCAAGGATGTTTCCTTTTCATAATATTGTATTTTTTAAAAAATCACATCAAAGATATCTTTCAGTTTTGACACGGTCATTTTTTTGTGTATGTCTACTGTAAGCATCTATACACAGCAAGTTCATACTTTTCTGTTAAACACTGAATCTATTCAGCGCATGTTCATGGCTGTAACTATTTAAACTCATTTTTTTCCATTCTGTTCTATATTTTTACTGCATATGTCCAACATATAATCATGATTTTGTCTAATTTCTGTAGACTGCCACAAACTATTACTGTATCAGTTGGCTACATAGTTATGATCGTGTACATTTTGTACACACTGATATGTCTATTTATTCATCAAATTGCTTGTCATCTTGTTACCTAGCATCTGCCTTGTACAATCCATTCAGATGTTTTATGACACCTGTGATTTAACAGTTCAACCACATTAACAAAATCATTACATTGGCTCCACCACTTAACAGTGACAAAGATCACTGAAGTGTCTAAAAATAGGCTGAAGATCTCACACTGGTAACATACAAAATCAGTTCTGCCTAACATGGGGAAATGGTAAACCATACAGGTGATACAGACATACCATGTTTCAAGGGTCATACATATAAATTAGAATCTGGCCTTTAATCTGGTGAAACTTGCTTCCACTGTTAAACAATATAAAGTTCAGTGAGTCACAAAGATTGGTGTACTGAGTGGGCAGATAGGCATTTACATAAAAACTGGTAACCACTTTTATCATGCTAAACTTCAACCATATTAGATACTGAACCTCCCTTAGCAATTTAACCATTTAATACCCATTTTCATGAACTGAAGATCAGCTTCTTATACCTTATATGCCGTTATATGTCACATAGGACTCACATGGTAGTTTGCCAATTTTTCCTGTCTTTGGCAAGTCTTTCAACCTCATAAAGGGATTTTATGCCTGTTAATTTGGCCTCTCTTAACAATGTTCTCTTCAGAGTTTCACGTGGTCTGCCTCTTTTTCTTTGGCCTGTTGTGTTCCACTTGATAGCTTGTTTTGGGATTCTCTGATCATTTCTTCTCATCAAGTGAACAACATATGTCCATCTCCTTTTCCTGATCACCCATAAGACTGGTTGTTGTTCAGTCATCTGTCTTATCTATGCATTGTTCTTGAATTCGTTCCACTTGATGCCGAGTATTTTCCTTAGGCATTTGTTTTCAAAAGAGTCTAATTTCTTTTCTATTTCTTTAGTTGTTTTCCAGCTTTCACATGCATAAATGAGGGTGGATATTACATTTGAATTGAATAGTCTTAACTTGGTTTTTGTGCTTATAACTTTTGAAATCCATATGTTCTCAAGATTCTTGAAGATCGATGCTGCTTTTGCAATTCTAACTTCCTTTCTAGTGTCACCATCCTGGTCTATGTAGCTGCCAAGGTATGCAAACTGATTGACTACATCAATATCTGCTGTGTATTTTTCCATTTTGATTAATGGGAATTTTCATTATTTTTGTTTTATCCTTGTTAATTTCAAATCCTATTTTGCTAGCCAGTGAAGACAGCATATTTGTTTTTTCTTGCATGGAATTCACATTGTTACTGATAAGAGTTACATCATCAGCATTTTACACACAGCTTCAGTTACCAGTTTTATTTCACTTAGATGAAATTATTATATTTACTATTTTGATATTATTTTACTACACTACATTTAGACAATATTATATAATAGAGGATGCACATCAAAAACAAATATTATTGTTTGAAGTACAAATATGTAGCATGTTATGTCTTGGACTGAACCAACTATTTGTTGAACTGTATTTTTAAAAATAATCTGTTTATACACCAAAACAGGAAAATTATGAAATTTTCTGAGCTTCATTGTTACTGTCTTTTTTAGCAGTTACTGGCATAAACTGCAATACAAAATGAATAAACTGGCTTTTTAGGAATTTCAGTCCAGAACTAGCCAAGACACTAGTGTACTCCTTTTGTCTGAACAACAAGAGATGGTTCAATGTGGTCCCAGCAGTAGTGATTAGTTGATATTTGGGATCACTACAGGCCATGAAGCAAGCCAGCATAACCAACTCACCATCAAGCACAGCTGCCCAAGCTTCAATATTACCATAGCATTAAATGTAAGGAACATAAGTTCACAGTTTCAAGAAGATCACAGAAGAAGCCAGTGATTTCAAAACACAAGCAAGTACACATCTATAACTTCATAAGTTTACAAGCTGCTGGGAGAGCCACTATCACTACAACTCTTGTAAGAATTTGATGCTGTGCACAGAAATGTGGTCAGCTCCTCTGTGGTAGCTGACATCATTCTCATGACTTGCCAGTTTGACAGATAACATCATGAAAATAGAATATTTTACAATGTGACCATATAATGATGATAAATTCTGGATAAAATTTCATCAGTGAGTGACAAACTTACACCATCACAAAACAGTTAAAACACAGCTCACATAAAACACCAAGAAAATAAAAATTTCCAAATTACATTAATAATTGTTAATTGTAAGAACTTTAAATGTAACTAACAATAATAGTATATCATTTGTGTGTTACGAGAAAATAATCACCAACAACTGCATTTCTCTTCAAAGGAAATCAGTTCTTAAATAAACACATCCTCTGATTTTAAGTGACGACAATGTAGATTTATGAAAGTGTAGCTTGTTCATGATATATTTTACACTGTCCACAGGTATCAGCAAGAAATACACTTAGTCAATATCTTCCTTTCCCTTTGTTTGAAACTGTTGGTCTGATACAAAAATATATTTTTTATCTTGTTACTGCAAGTAAGAAACATTACAGACTTTGCAGGGAAAGCAAGCAACATCCTAATAATATCCATTAGTTCTCCTTCATCTTTCCCATGGCAACTTATGCCTGTGAGACCTGGACACTTAACAAAACAGCTGAGAAACACATAAATGCCTTTGAATGTAAATGCTACAGAAGAGTTCTTCAAATATCATGGACATAAAAAAGAACAAATATCTCCATACTACAAGAACTTAAATATTGAAGAAGGCTGGCTAGTAAAGAGGATTAAAGAGAGAAAACTTAAAATATTTTGGACACATTAAACGTCATGATAATCTAGAGAAGACTGTCTTGGAAGGATACATAATGGGAAAAAAGAAAGAGAGGAAGACCAAGGTGAAGATGGCTGCAAGACATCGTTGATAATCTTGCTAATGGATGCATCAGCAGCAGGGCATCTTGCTTACAACCGAGAGGCCTACAGGAGAGCTGTTAGGGAGGCTTCTGCAAGAGACATGCATATGACTGACTGAGTTCTTAACCTGGGGTCCACAGACTCCCAAGAGTTTCATGTTTAGATTTTTGGGGGTCCATGGAGTATTAAATGCATTGGGTTAAAAACAAAAATCACCTGGCTTTTATTTACCATTCTAGTTTCAACGAGGGCTCCACCACTGTTCTCAGGCTGAGACTCCACTCCAAGCACAAACAAAAAAGGTAAGATCTGCTGTACTAGGCAGACACATATTCAGGCTAAAAGGTGATAGGCCTTCTCAGTACTTCACTCTAAAACCTATCCCTACAGATAATGGATTGTTAAAAGTCACCTAAAAGAGTTGTGTCACTTTCCAGTAAAAGAATAAGGGTAGACATAGTGTTTTAATAAACTATACCTGGCACATCCAAATCTATCTAAGAATGCAACATCTGTTCAACCATAATCCACATCGTTAAGAACATCAATGTCCTTTCAACTACAAACCCACTTCATTAAGACCTTTAGTGTCCTTTCAATCACAAATTACTTAATCAAGAAAATCAACATTTACTCAACCACAATCCGTGTCATTAAAAACATCAACATCTGCTCAGTCACAACCCATCTCATTAAGAATATTAACATCTTCTCAACAACAATCGATGTCATAAAGAGCATCAATGTCAGTTCATACACAATCCACTTAATTCAACCACAAACTACAGCATTATATACACTGGTGTCCACACACCAAAAACTACACACTATGAACACAGACACACCCACACAGCTACTTCAGAATGTCAAAGTTTACTCAGCCACAAACTACTTCATTACAACACACACACACAACCATAATCTACCTGAAGATAATATTAGATGTGCTCTGCAGTTCTTTAGCCCAGTACTCAAGAGATATCCAGGCCTCCCTTGGCTGCACTTTATACTTGGTGAAGCAATCATCACTGAACTTATTCAGGTCCCAAGTCATCTCATAGAACATACTGGAATAGTTGCTGCACATGGGCATGACCATTTCTGTGCAAGACTGGAGTAGGAGTGTTGAAAAATAATAACAGGTTAACTAACATCACTACCAGCTATGCAAATATTTGCAGCACAGTCTCCTCCTCCTGCTGCATTTAAGTGCTAGCTCTAAGCCCAGTCATCCAGACTTTCACGTCATATTCTGAAGTCCGTGTTTCACTCTAGGTTATCTCAACTCTTACCCTGCTAAACAAATAGCTGCTGAGAAGGGGGTTTTGCCCACACAAATATGGTTACTTCGCTGCTATACATGAAAATATAAATAAATGCTTGTATTTTATGTGCACATCTCTGGTGACCCTTCATAGTTCAGTCCGAAGAGTGGTTAGCAACAGAGTTAAATGGATATTTTTATTGAGAATTTTCAATATTTTTTTGGTGATTTTGGAGGCATATGGACATGCCCTGTGACCAGACCACTGTTCTTGAATGTACCCCAAGTAGATCTAGACCTATAAAATGGACTGGATAAGTAATTAGAAGGTTATTTCAGACATTATTTTAGTGAGCATGCCGCAAGATGAGATTGTATAAGTCTACAAGTAGATCTAGACCTCACTGATGGTATTTAGGACACAATTATCAGCTAAAATCTTCAAGCTGCTTCTTTTTTCCTAAAAAAATCTGCATTTATAGAATCTTCATACATTTACAAGTTTTTTTTGTTTTTTTCTTTTTTTATGCATAATAAATATACTTTAAAAGTGGAAATAATCTGTTACATTCACTTTTCCAACTATACCCCCTATACATATCATGATCCGTGCTTTTTATCTGGCAAAAATAAAATTTCAGCATTTTTGCCTGTGGCAGAGAAAGAGTTAATTAAGTATACTTCAAGAAAATAAAGACAGCAATCATAACATTCCCAGTTCAATATGATGGCTTTATCACAAGATCCCCACACAGCATCAGCTGCCAAGAAGTAATTTAAAACTGCAAGTAGGTATTATGGCAACAACAATGTAACTAAAATAAAAAACCAATACCTGAGGATGGCATTGCTTGTTTTTGTGAATTAATAAACTCGGCTACATTCAATTAAATCATATCACATTTGAATAAACGCAAATTTAAAAAGAAAATTTTTAAAAATATCAAAACATACTTTAAGAAAAAAAGTGACAGCAGACACCGATGTTACTTAGAGTTTAGAAATTTTTTTAAAGTGACAGCAGACACTGACATTAGACAGGGTTTAGACCAAGCCAGTTGCGGAGAATATTGGTCTCCTGCTCCCGGGCCGCAATAACAGCTCTGATGTCATTATCATTCTGTGATCTCAGGTCAAGATGATGGGCACCTTTGGGGATCTGTATGGCCACAACTGTGCTAGAGATAGACTGCATCACGCCTCCACTGGACCACGGATCATACAAACCATTACTGGAGAAGAGAACAGACATTAGTCCAAAGATCAGGCTAACAGGTGATAGGCCTTCTCAGTACTTCACTCTAAAACCTATCCCTACAGATAATGGATTGTTAAAAGTCACCTAAAAGAGTTGTGTCACTTTCCAGTAAAAGAATATGGGTAGACATAGTGTTTTAATAAACTATACCTAGTACATCCAAATCTCTCTAAGAATGCAACATCTGTTCAACCATATTCCACATCATTAAGAATATCAGTGTCCTTTCAACTACAAACCCACTTCATTAAGACCTTTAGTGTCCTTTCAATCAAATCTACTTAATCAAGAACATCTACTTTTACTCAACCACAACCCATATCATTAAAAACATCAACATTTGCTCAGCCACAATCCATCTCATTAAGAATATTAACATCTTCTCAACAACAATCGATGTCATAATGAGCATCAATAAATCTTCAAGCACAATCCATGTCATTAAGAACATCAATGTCCATTCGTGCACAATCCACTTAATCCAACCACAAACTACAGCATTATATACACTGGCATCCACACACCAAAAACTACACACTATGAACACAGACACACTTACACAGCTACTTCAGAATGTCAAAGTTTACTCAGCCACAAACTACTGCATTACAACACACACACACACAACCATAATCTACCTGAAGATAATATTAGATGTGCTCTGCAGTTCTTTAGCCCAGTACTCAAGTGATATCCAGGCCTCCCTTGGCCGCACTTTATACTTGGTGAAGCAATCATCACTGAACTTATTCAGGTCCCAAGTCATCTCATAGAACATATTGGAATAGTTGCTGCACATGGGCATGACCATTTCTGTGCAAGACTGGAGTAGAGTGTTGAAAAATAATAACAGGTTAACTCACATCACTACCAGCTATGCAAATATTTGCAACATACTCTCCTCCTCCTGCTGCATTTAAGTGCTAGCTCTAAGCCCAGTCATCCAGACTTTCACGTCATATTCTGAAGTCTGTGTTTCACTCTAGGTTATCTCAACTCTTACCCTGCTAAACAAATAGCTGCCGAGAAGCGGGTTTTTGCCCAAAACAAATATGGTTACTTCGCTGCTCTACATGAAAATATAAATAAATGCTTGTATTTTATGTGCATTTATACATGCAGAATATTCAAATTAAAAAGATTGGTTTTACGGTATAGAAAGTAAGAGAAAATCAGAATCTGGATAAAAAAAATCATTTAGAAAAAAAAAAACTTATCAACCTTATCGTGAAATGTAGTGAATATAATACTTCTAAAGTCATCATAAACATAATATTGTAAATTTCCAGTCAATATGTCTACACAACAGAAATGCAGATGAAGCCACTGACAACAATTATTGAGGAAAGATGCTGGCGATGGTTGGGACATATGCTCCAAATGACTGACAACTCACTACCAAAAATAGCACTAAGATGGACACCACAGAGGAACAGAAGTACGGGTAGACCAAAAGAGACATGGAGAAGAACAACAGAAAGGATGTTGAGCAATAGAGGGCTCACCTGGGCAAGAGCAGAAAAAAAGGCAAAGGACAGGCATTTGTGGAAAACCCTTGCGGAAGCCCCATGTGCCCTGGGCACTTAAGGTTCAGTGAGAGAGAGAGATGTCTACACATAATTAAGCATATGTCAAATGAGCAAAAATCAGATGGCCATGATCAAGTTTTGGAATGAAGGTATTTAGTGGATTGAAAAGTTATGTCTGCATTTTTCTTTTCTATTTCCATACATCTGTATATCATAAACATGTCAGGTTCTGATATTTCTCTGCTTTCCTCTTTTTTTTTTTTTTGGTTGATCTGATGTGTCCGAGTTTTGCTCTCACATCCTGCACTTCCCACCGTTGCTAAGCTGACTTTCGGTTACACCCACCATGTCATCATGACCTTCCATGTCATCATCAGCATCATAAAATTATGAAAATGAACTATCATAAATGAGCATCTCTTCTACGTTGCTATCTGAATCATTTTCTTCATTCCAAACTTCGCTACAGTAAATATATACCAGATAGAACAAAAACTCCCCTACAGTAAATACATACCAGATAGAATAAAAACTCCCCTACAGTAAATACATACCAGACAGAATAAAAACTCCCCTACAGTAAATACATAACAGATAAAACAAAAACTCCCCTACAGTAAATACATACCAGATAAAACAAAAACTCCGCTACAGTAAATATATACCAGATAGAAGAAAAACTCCGCTATGGCAAATACATACCAGATAGAACAAAAACTCTGTTACGGCAAATATATACCAGATAGAACAAAAACTCCACTACAGTAAATACATACCGAAAAGAACAAAAACTCTGCTACAGCAAATATATACTGGATAGAACAAAAGTGAAAATCTCAATCTGCTTAATTATACAAATTTAACTTTATCCACAGATTTACTGATGTCCATCTGAATTATTTTTATTTGTTTTACTTTTTAGAATGCTCTATATAACGTTAGAATGTAAAAGTTTTTTTTTTTTTAAAACGTGATTTTTACTTTTATTTCTATTTTATAATTTTTTAGCGCAAAAGTCAGGATTGTGCAAAATATGTGTATTTTTAAAGATGCTTGATGTATCTACTAAACATGTAAATATTATATACCACCAATGAAAGGAAGATTCTCCTCAAACCCTGAAAGGTAAGATTCACTTTTATGAGCTGCACATATCATGTAATGCTGACCTCAATGTACTATGTAGAAACTACTAAAAGATATAAAATGCAATGTTTGAGTCTAGTTTTTAGCTGATTACAACACTACATGCCATAGCAACTGTCCAGCTTTTAGCTGATTACAGCTCTACATGTCATAGCAACTTTGTAGTTTTTCATCATGTTCAGGTCATTCGCAAATGTTGCTTTATGCCTATCTGTTAAGTGTTCACTTCTTTTTTTTTTTTGGTGCTAGAAATTGGTGATTTTGTGACATTTTGTCTTCAAATTCTGCAGTTTCTCAGCACTTTTAGTCATCAAATCAACTGCTTTATCAAAATGGCTGCAATATGCTGACATTGTTAACTAATGAATGTGATGCACACCAACCAATGAAAATGATACTTACCAATGCAGACACGTGAAAGCTAAGTAAAATAAAAGCAAATCTAATACTTTTCTCAGGAGATGAGCAACAAACGGTTACAAACCTGATAATCCCATCCCTCATAACCAAGAGAACTTGTGCCGCCATCTTCTGTCCAGTTCACACATTTGGCCTGGCCGGTGTAGTTGAAGTAGAGATTAGTCACCTTTGACAGGGCAGAAATAAGTGGCTTGCCTTCCAGGGGTTCCGACAGATAACTGCATGCAACCTGTTTTGTTTTTGTTTTTTTTATTTAGAATAATCATACAACAAAATAATAGCAATATGAAAATATTATCCTTAACCCTTCAGCAATATAACAATAATATTTAGGACTAGATAATTTAGGACAAACAAATGCTGCTTTTTGTGACCTAATGACACTAATCAACAGGAGATTATCTTTGAAGGAGAAAAAAGGATTAGCAGTGACTGTGTTAACCTGCATTTACAGGTAAATTACCAATTAAAAAAGAGAAAAACCAAAACTTCTGGAGATCATTGATTACTGTACCTGGTTTATATTATTAAAAACAAAGTAAAAAGTGACCAAAGAAATCGGTTGGAGGATAATTTGGCCAGCAGAATGATAATGCTCACTTTGCATTGAGGAGAATCAGCCAGTTTTGACTTTAGTTCTGCATGTGAGCATTTTGTAAAGATTACATATGGCCACAAATAAGGTACGAACAACAACAAAAAAATCACGTGAACATTTACTTTCCGCTGATGCTTGTGAAGTGTGTTTAACCTTACATTAAAAAAAAAAAAAAAAATTATGAGGTACCAAATGGTTGTACTGACCGAAAGCAAGGTGAAGCCCAGGTACAATTATAATATTTCTAAAAATCCTAGCATGATCACTGATTAGTGCTGCTATGCTGCTCCAGTCCTACTTCATGCTCGTGTGACTTATGCAATAAACAAATAGATAAACTGCAAGCAACAGAGATATGGTTTAAAAAAGATATGCAACAAACATATTCTGAACTGCCTGAAAAACAAATGGAGAAGTTCTCAAGTATGAGATAAACCGTAGATAAATTACAGAACAAAGAAATATAATTAAAACTGTAAGGAAAAGACCTTCAAAACGTCAGCATGACACATAAAAAGATTAAATAAGAGAACATGACAATCATTGGAAATCTCAAAGCAATCTGAAAGAGATGGAGGGTAAGAGAAATATCTAAATATGCTGATAAAGTAGAATCTGATATGAAAGATTCAAACAAAATGAAACTGAATGATCAACAATGCCTATGGGCACAGCACCTAGTGAGTAACTTTGAAATAACTAGTAGAATTAGAGTGTGTATACCTATCACTGCATGTAGGGTCTGGTTCACTGTTGTAAACTTGGTAAACAATGAACAAACTTCAAACAGTAAATAAAAATACTTTCACCACTTTCTACAGAAAAATGTATCAGTTTAGATCATGAGAGAACATAGAACATGGGTTTTGAAAAATAGAACAGGAAACTGCTAAAGATATAAAACTTGAAACTACTGCATGAATCAACTTGTCTTAGATTAATTTAAACTTCCAAACTGTTAATGACTTTCTGTGTTCAGGTCCTTATACAGGCAGATCTGAACTAAATGGTCTAAAATATTATATCAGTTGGCACCATCACTTTCTTAATCTAGAAAACTAAAGTGACAAAGTTTCAGTCAAATCAGCATGATTTAAATTGTTGGTGTTTAAATTTAAAATACTGTCAGCAGGACTTAAATCATTTGCCTCTAAATTTAAAGTAAAGTTTAAATCACTTATACTAAAGATGACAATAATGTTAGCAGAAGTTTAAACTTTGTTTAAAATTTGTCAAAATTAAATCTCATAAATTATATCGGCAATTTTTAGAAAAAAAAAACATTGTCTTCACCGCTATTGGCCAAGCTGGAAGATCAGCGAGAAAGTTTGCTGGGTATGGATAATCCACCATGGCAAAGTTGACGTATGTGTCTGCCAGAAAGGCCTTGAAAGAGCTGACATCGGTAGTAGTTTTGAGAGGCGTGCACAGTTGGAAAGCTTCACTAATGAACTCCAGGCCACCAAGTGTTAAGAAGTATTTGACAGGCATTTCAGCACTTCTCAAACACAGAAAAATAAAATAACCAAGATGCAGTGAATTTCATGAAAACTGTTGCTGTCTTAAACTTTCAACCCCCCCCCCCCTTTTCATTTTCAGAGTGGTCAAAATCTGGTAAAAATGGCTATGCATTTGTGAATTTTAAAAGTTAATTATATTTCTTAGATCCTGAATATCTAGAAATTTTATTCATTTCTCCTCTTTTTTTTCTAACTTCTCACTCATTGTGGACTTTGGTCTTATACTATATATATATATGATATTCATTTGTATGTGATATTCTACTTTCCCTTCATGCACTGACAAATCTATATGAAGTGTAATCCAGTGTGACACACCCTGCAAGTCTCCAGTTTCAAAAGCTGTTTTTGCTAATGAGTATGAGATGCCATTTAGTGCAACTGGGTTAACCAGATGGACCTAACATCTTCAAATGAGAATACACTTCCTCCTCCAGTCTTCTCTATAACAGTCAAACATATTCCCACAAACCACAAGCATAAGCATCCCAGAAAATATTAATATCTTACTCAGAAGTTATTAATATGACTGTGAATTAGAAACAATAAAATAAACCATATAACAATGGAACATACTGAAGGAACATATATAATGACAAAACTAGATAAATTCAAAATCACAAAAACAAAAATTCTGCAACTAGAAATCATTTAAATTATAAATATCAATATCACTCAAAGGTCAGAAACTGGGAACCAGAGTATGTAACCTGCATTTCTTAAATGATCTAAAGTCTCAGTTTCTATACACTTAATTATGATAACTCACTCATGAACATAATATAGCAAATACTTTGAATCACTCAAGTAGAGAACATCATCTCCACTCATTCTTCATGTTTCACATCCTTAACCACATTCAGTCTTTTTTCAGCAAAACTTGTTTCTTATGCAAAGTCTTTTTGGCAATGAGTTTACTTGAGTGTGTGGTTGATTTTTACATGAATATCATGTAGTACCTTGACACTGACATTTAATTGTTCAGTGCATTCTGGCATTCTTTGTTTATAATTCTCAATTTTCAGAGACAGTTTTCTTAACGCAAAGTGTCAGGTGCACATTTTTAGCATGATTTGGCCAAGACACAAGGGCAGCATGGTCTCCAACTTGCTGCTTCACATGACACACTAGTCTGATATGCCATTTAGTGCAACTGGGTTAACCAGATGGACCTAACATCTTCAAATGAGAATACACTTCCTCCTCCAGTCTTCTCTATAACAGTCAAACATATTCCCACAAACCACAAGCATAAGCATCCCAGAAAATATTAATATCTTACTCAGAAGTTATTAATATGACTGTGAAGTAGAAACAAAAAAATAAACCATATAACAATGGAACATACTGAAGGAACATATATAATAACAAAACTAGAATACATTTGAAATCACAAAACCAAAAATTCTGCAACTAGAAATCATTTAAATTATAAATATCAATATCAATCAAAGGTCTGAAACTGGGAACCATAGTATGTAACCTGCATTTCTTAAATGATCTAAAGTCTCAGTTTCTATACACTTAATTATGATAACTCACTCATGAACATAATATAGCAAATACTTTAAATCACTCAAGTAGAGAACATCATCTCCACTCATTCTTCATGTTTCACATCCTTAACCACATTCAGTCTTTTTTCAGCAAAACTTGTTTCTTATGCAAAGTCTTTTTGGCAATGAGTTTACTTGAGTGTGTGGTTGATTTTTACATGAATATCATGTAGTACCTTGACACTGACATTTAATTGTTCAGTGCATTCTGACGTTCTTTGTTTATAATTCTCAATTTTCAGAGACAGTTTTCTTAACACAAAGTGTCAGGTGCACATTTTTAGCATGATTTGGCCAAGACACAAGGGCAGCATGGTCTCCAACCTGCTGCTTCACATGACACACTAGTCTGATATGCCTGTACTCATCCTGCACTGTGATAAATATCTAAATTTAGGAAATGTCTTCTCTATCATTCTCCTCCAGCATAAAGTGTGATCAAACCTTGTCCAGATATAACATCCAGCGTTGCATAGGACTGATGAACATTAGCCACACAGACATCAGAAGTGGCAAGCCATGTGTTGCTGGTCGTGTCATAGAAAGCACTGCAGGGTGTAAGACCTGTGAACTGCCAGATAGGGGCTGAAGCTGCTACAGACCTGATCGATGAATGAAGACACTAACATTTGAAACTGATCACTGAGTGAAGACACTAACATTTGAAACTGATCACTGAGTGAAGACATTAACATCTGAAACTGATCACTGAGTGAAGACACTAACATTTGAAACTGATCACTGAGTGAAGACACTAACATTTGAAACTGATTACTGAGTGAAGACACTAACATTTGAAACTGATTACTGAGTGAAGACACTAACATTTGAAACTGATCACTGAGTGAAGGCACTTTGAATTAAGTGAAAAACACTGACTATAAATGGTGGATGAAAACACCAATTCTAAACCTTACTGTTGGATGAGGACACTAACACAATGAACACTGAAATTATAATATTGTTCTAACCATCATGAGCTCGAATTATTTGCTTTTCAAGATGACGGTGACAACGAATGTGGAAGAGATGCAAGGTCCTGGCTGGCAATGATTTGTCTATGGATCTCTACTGAATGCCTCTGATCCATGAGGTATCCATAATAAAAGAGTAAGAAAGAAACTGATACCTCATTACTTCTGCACACTGAAGATACCTTATACGTTCACTGAAGGGACTGTCATATCTCGGCAGCTACATAGACCAGGATGGAGACACTAGAAAGGGAGTTAGATTTAGAATTGCAAAAGCAGCATTGACATTCAAGAATCTCAAGAACATATGGCATTAAAATGTTCTAAGCATAAAAACCAAGTTAAGAGTATTCAATTCAAATGTCTTCTTCTTCTTCGTTCGCATTGTCTGTCTATATCTGTAGTCCTGTCTCTTGGATAAATTTCACTGTTTTTTGTAATTCATGTATGGAACCGTAGAGCTTATCTTCTTTAGTGGTTTCACTGGGCCAGTAATTATTTCTCAGTGTTTCATAGTTGGTGCAGTTCTGGAGGATATGTTCCACAGTTTGGGGCACCTGGGCACATGTACATAGATTAGTAGTACCAACCTTAAACTAAATCGGTTTAAACTTTGTATACATATAACTTCGGAGTCGGTGTGTCCTGTTCGGAGACGAAAAATGGTGACTTGTTCCTTTCTGTTTAGCATGTGATAGTCATTATGTGGTGGTGTTTGTGGCTTCCTGTAGGTTTTTATCATGCTTTTCTTCTGATTATAGGTGACTGGTATGTCTGGTTGCTCCATTTCAGTGCCCTCTTTGGCCAGATGGTCAGCTTTCTCATTGCCTGGTATCCCACAGTGGGAGGGAATCCATTGCAAAGTGACCCAATGTTGTAAACCAATTTTTGACAAGGCATCCTTAAGGTCTGGTAGTTTGTTGCACTGAAGAGCTTACAGTGCTGACCTTGCATCTGTGAGAATTACTACGGGACATAATTCTGGAGTCTGATAGTTTTTCAACTGCAGCAATAATTGCCCTAACTTCTGCATCAAAGTTGTTGCAGTATTTTCCAGTGGGTATGGAAATCTTGTCAGTGGTGTTGTTTGGATATTCAATATGTGCTCCACCCCCTCCATTCTTTATGGCATTGTGTGCAGCCCCTCCATTCTTTATGGCATTGTGTGCAGATCCATCTGTATCCAAGTGTCACATGGATATTTGTCATCTAGCACACTAAGTGTGGCTGTTGATCTTACAAGGCTGCTTTGCATCTCACCATTCTGCACACCTTTCACTTCAGCCTGAATAGTTATTTGTGTATAATCTGGTTCTTTCCATGGTGTATGCTCTGGTACAGATGATAATGGAGCGACTACAGTTAGAAGGTCAGGTATCAGCTTACGCATATGCTTGGCCTGGTGAATGAAGCTGCTTCTTTTAAGCCGTCTTAATGCCAAGTTATTGAATCTCTCCTTCAGGGGATGGCTTACAGAGCTAAGGAATTTCTCTCCCATGTTCATGACCTTTGTGTCTCTACATTCCTTTAGCGCTTGAACACCAACTATTTTCTGCATTTCTACTATTGGTGTGGACCTCATGGCACCTGTGATAATCTGTAGTGACTGATTTTGAACCTTGTCTAGATTATGCAGCGTAGTGTTTGATGCTGTGCACCAAGATGTTGAGCCATATTCTAAATGTGGTAGAATACTTTGCTGATATACATTCTTGAGGATACTTTCACTAGCTCCCCATGTGGTTCCACTTAATTTTCTTAATATGGCTAGTTTTCTTCTGGCTTTTGCTTCTGCACTGTTGATGTGTTGCTTGCAGGTCAGTTTTGAGTCAAGAGTCACTCCTAAGTAAGTGGGTTGGTTGTCCATCCTTAAGGATATTTCATTTACAAAGATCTTACCTGCTTTCTGTTTAGATGAGAGAGTGAACAGAGTGGTACTTGATTTCTCTGTGTGGATACTTACACACCATTTGTTTGTCCATGATGTCAAGATGTCTGCTGCTCTTTGGAGTCTCTGTGTAGCAAGTGTTGCATATTCATCTGTACACTACATAACCAGATCATCTGCATACTGTGCCGCTTTGATTCCTTAGGGAAGTTCCTTGACCAGGTCATTAATGAATACAAGGAATAGTGTAGGTGAAAAGACTCCTCCTTGTGGTACACCATGTCGCAGAAGTACTTTCTGGCTTTTGTGTCCATCCATTACTACTCTAGCTCTTCTATTGTGTAAATAAGACTTTATCCAGTTGTACAGTCTTCCATTCACATTTTCTTAGTTTCCACAGCAGACCTTTTTTCCATACTTTATCAAAGGCTTTCTTTAGGTCTATCCATGCTGCTAGAACAAGGTTTTTCTCTTGGAATGCATCCTCAATCTCTTGAGAGAGATAGGTCACTTGATCTTCTGTACTGTAGTACTGCTTAAATCCTGCTTGTTGTGGAACGAGAAGGTTTTCACCTTCTAGGTACCATTTTAGCCTCAGGTCAATGATGCATTCCATCATTTTGCATAGGCAGCTAGTGAGACTGATTGGCCTGTAGCTGGAGGCAGTATCACTGTTTTTCCCTGGCTTTAGCAGTGGTACCATGCTTGCTTCCTTCCAGATTTGAGGTAACTTACCTGTGTTCCAGCACATATTGAAAATATCCAACAGCTTTCCCATTGCTGCCATTCCCAGGTTCTTGATCATTTCATTGGACACTCCATCTGGTCCTGATGATTTCCTTGGTTTCAGTTTACTGACTGCTAGGTCTAACTCGCTGCGTGTGATTGATGCATCCATGACCTCCACTTTTCTGACTTGTTCCTCTTCTTTCTGTGGGTCAGTGCGCACTGCACGCTCTTTCTCTGGATGGATATCAATGTTGCAGTCCTGTGCAAACATGCAAGCAAAGTGATCTGCTACCTGCTTACCTGTAAGAGTTTTCCCATCCTCTATTAGTGTAATCTTTGTACTTCTTCCAGTACTCTCATCATTTAACTGTTTGATTAGTTTCCACAGTTTCCTTCCTTCCTTTTCAAAGTTTAGGGACTCTGTTTTCTCTCTCCAACTTTCCCTGTCTGACTTGCAGCTTGGCTCTCTGAAATTTGGCCTTAGAATGTTGGTAATTATTGTGGTGTTCTTGGCATGGTCTATTTTCTGCTTGCTTTCGAGCTGCTTCCACATCATCATGGAGTTTTTCCAGCTCACTAGACAGTATGGTTTATAGTCCCTGCGAGTTCCTCTGGGAATGGTTTCATGAGTGGCCTGAAGGATACAAGCATTGAATTCCTTCACTATGTTGTTAATATACTTCCCTTCTATTGTCAGCTGTCCCACCAGGATACCTATATGATGTCTGTACATTGTCCAGTTTGCTTTTTTATAGTTCCATCTGGGGAGAGGGCTACTGGTGTTAAGGAGTTCATTTTCTATTGTCAGGAAGACTGGTCGATGGTCGCTACCTCCAAGTTGTTTTCCAACTTCACGTGTAATGTTCCACTTCAGATCTGGAGAGTGGAATGCCAGATCTGGTGTTGAGGTTGTACGCCAAGCCCTTGAGTAAAATGTTGGGGGATCCATTGGCTGGTTGATCAGGAGAAGTCCATTATCATCCTGCCAGCTCTCAACTTCCTCTCCTCTCTTGTCTATGTGGTCATAGCCCCAGCTCTGGGAATGGCTGTTAAAATCGCCACAGACCATCAGTCTCTCTTTGTGTGGGATTGTTTCTAAAGCAAGTGGGCGGTCATTAGGACAGTAATAGTTAAGGAGGTGGAAATCTGTATTACTACTTTTTAGATGGATCATCTGATATTCAGCTCCTTCCATGAACACTCCTACCTGACATGCGCTGATGTTATTCTTAACAGGTGTGAGTACTCCTCCTTTTCTTCTGTCCTGTCGGTCTGATCTAAAACACTGGTAGCCTCTGATTTTGAAAGGCGGCATCTTTGGTTAGGTGTGTCTCCTGTATGCAGCATATACTTAACTGCTCTGCAAAAAGTATGTTCTCTAGTTCCACCTTTTTGCTATAGCCATCTCTAACACTGCTGACACCCTCAGCATTCCACTGCATTATTTTAAGTTCTTGCTTTTTGGCTGTTTTCTTCTGTTGTATTTTTTGGCCAGTAACTCTACTCTCATGTCTCCTGACTCCACAAGACAAACTGAGAGGACCTCCAGTAGCATTGGGTGGACCCTTTTGAGGCAGGGGCCCGGCACTGCACCTGCCTGGTTAGTCTTCACAGGGCAAGCACCATGTTTGAATACTGCAGATAGAGACATTTCATTAGCGATAATGCGTGTTACCCTGATTTTTGCGATGCGCCTTTTGGCTGAGTAACTCCGACTTCAGCACCTTTCCTTGCTAGGGCAGACTATGGTCTTGCTCGGACTGCCATGAAGACAGTGTGGCTGGCCTGGCCAAAACTTTATTTTCCAGCCTCTGGTGGCTGTATGTAAGTCCCTTCTCCATGTCAGATGATTTGGAGACAGTTCCACAAAGACACTCTGACTTTGAGATGAGGAATCTGATGAGTGCTTCAACGATATCCATTCCCCGCCAACTATAGTCTGCTGGCTCTGTTTTGTTTACATCATTCTGATAGCCATTGTTGTAAAGAGCTATAGGCTTGTCACGTCCTAGATTCATTGGTCTCACACCAGACTTCCCTCATCCCCACCAGAGATCTCCATGTCCCCATCCATCCACCAACCTGACATTACATTTTACAAAAATAACAATTACAATTAGTGTTGATTGCTACAAGTTTCTGGGCTACAGAAGTAGGTCAGAGTTTTTAAGCAAACAAATCTATGTTCCCTGTCTCACAAACACTATGTTAAGATAAGTGTGCTCTTAACACAGTTGTTCCCAGGGGGCAATTCAAATGTAATATCCACCCTGATTTATGCTTGTGAAAGCTAGAAAACAATTAAAGAAATAGACAAGAAATTAGACTCTTTTGAAAACAAATGCCTCAGGAAAATACTCAGTATAAAGTGGAACGAATTCAAGAACAACGCAGATAAGACAGATGAGCAAACAACAACCTGTCTCATGGGTGATCAGATAAAGAAAAAGGACATATGTCAGTCATGTGACAAGAAGGAACAATCAGAGGATCCCCAAACAAGCTATCACGTGGAACACAACAGGCTGAAGAAAAAGAGGTCAACCACGTGAAACTCTTAAGAGGACATTGTAAAGAGAGGCTAGCTCAGTGGGCATAACATCCCTTGATGAGATTGAAAAACTCGCTGAAGACAGGAAATGTTGGTGAACTACAATGCATGCCCTATGTGACATTTAGCGGCACGGGAAGGATGTAAGAAGAGATTGTTAGGATGAGAGAGGCACTGTAAAACCTGGAAACCCTTGAATATGAATTTATATCCACGATAACAAATACAAGCCTGCCTAAATATAGAAAAGATAGAAAAGCTCTTGAATTAACTTCTCTACTTTTTAAAATCCAAATGTCTAACACAGGACTGTGATGAATGCAGAATACAGTTTGTTTGATGCTACAATAATATCAGGCTTTTTTATGACTACATGACCTCATCATGCATCTAAATCAATATTCTAGTATGTTTAATAAGTAGTTTAAATGCAGTTCTTGTCAACTGTGAGTTTTTAACAAAACACTGTATCAAAGAATGAATAAAGGTGATGCAGTTGCTGTTCTGCCTCCCTGAAACTATGAGCTTTAATTCCTGGCAGCCGATGCTGTGAGGAAGGTGTACCACACAGTGTGGAGACAACGGCCCTCTGTACCACTCAGATCTGAAATCATACAGAACATTTCATTCTGTATCTTCTTTGCAAGACTGGATCATGGCCACCTGTTACCAGGAGCTGTGGCCCAGCCTTCGTTAGACCACCAGCTCTGATAGAGTCACCTTAGCTTTTGGCGAATTATTAGAAAAAAAGCGTGAATGAATGGTGAAATTCATTAATAACAAAACTTTGATTTCAGTATTATTTTTTTATATACTAACACAATCTTTGGATCAAAATTTTTATTTTTCTTCACAATGTGCACACAGTCAGTCAGTCAGTCATTTGCATGTCCTTTGTGGAACTTTGCCTCCCTAACAGCTCTCCTGTAGGCCTCTCGGTTGTAAGCAAGATGTCCTACTGCTGATGCATCCATTTGCAGATTATCAACAATGTCTTGCAGTCATCTTTGCCTTGGTCTTCCTCTCTTTCTTTTTCCCATTATGTACCCTTCCAGGACGGTCTTCTCTAGATTATCATGCCATTTAATGTGTCTAAAATATTTAAGTTTTCTCTGTTTACTCCTCTTTACTAGCCAGCCTTCTTCAATATTAAGTTCTTGTAGTATGGATATATTTGTTCTTTTCTGTGTCCACGATATCTGAGGAACTCTTCTGTAGCATTTAAAGGCATTTATGTGTTTCTCAGCTGTTTTGTTAACCATCCAGGTCTCACAGACATATGTTGTGATAGTCACACATAAAGCGTCTTGTTCTGCAGATGGACACTCTTCAGTTTCAGAGGTGCTTTTTTTCCCCCAATGCAAATGTGCCTGCAAACAATTTTAACACCTAGAATGACCAAATAGAGCTGATAATCTGTCTTCATGAAACTTGACCAGACATAGCTGGTAATCTGTCTTCATGAAACTTGACCAGACAGAGCTGGTAATCTGTTTTCATGAAACTTGACCAGACAGAGCTAGTAATCTGTCTTCATGAAACCTGGCCAGACAGAGCTGGTAATTTGTTCTTGTGAAACCAACTGTCAGATAAGAAGAAGGTCACCATCTATTGCACAGTTTCTTTTTTTTTTTTTTAACACTCCAGATCTAAAGAATAAATCTGGAACAAGGTCTATTTTTTTTACTTTTTAATCATTACATGATATCATTATCTTACCCTAGAACAATGTTTGGATATAATTATCTTACCCTAGAACAATATTTGGATATAATTATCTTACCCTAGAACAATGTTTGGATATTGTTATCTTACCCTAGAACAATGTTTGGATATAATTATCTTACCCTAGAACAATGTTTGGATATAATTATCTTACCCTAAAACAATGTTTGGATATAATTATCTTACCCTAAAACAATGTTTGGATATTTGATCCTGAACCATGTTGCCAGCATGCCACCATATGATCCACCAAAAGCAATGACCGAGCTGTTGGCAGCTCCTGTAAGATTTGACTTCAAATAAACTACTAGTTCTGCAAAATCAGCAAGGGCTTGCTCAGATGTTAGATAGTTTAGGTTGGCAACATTCTGAAATAAATTTTCAAATGATATTTCAATAAAAATGTATAAATGACATATTTAGGATCATAAAAATGATATGATATATAATGAACAAGCCATAATCTATAAAATGATGGGAAATGAAATTTTTAAAATACACTTTTTTATGACTACATGACCTCATCATGCATCTAAATCAATATTCTAGTATGTTTAATAAGTAGTTTAAATGCAGTTCTTGTCAACTGTGAGTTTTTAACAAAACACTGTATCAAAGAATGAATAAAGGTGATGCAGTTGCTGTTGTGCCTCCCTGCAACTATGAGCTTTAATTCCTGGCAGCCGATGCTGTGAGGAAGGTGTACCACACAGTGTGGAGACAACGGCCCTCTGTACCACTCAGATCTGAAATCATACAGAACATTTCATTCTGTATCTTCTTTGCAAGACTGGATCATGGCCACCTGTTACCAGGAGCTGTGGCCCAGCCTTCGTTAGACCACCAGCTCTGATAGAGTCACCTTAGCTTTTGGCGAATTATTAGAAAAAAAGCGTGAATGAATGGTGAAATTCATTAATGACAAAACTTTGATTTCAGTATTATTTTTT
Organism: Achatina immaculata; assembly: GCA_009760885.1. NCBI lineage: Eukaryota > Metazoa > Mollusca > Gastropoda > Stylommatophora > Achatinidae > Lissachatina > Lissachatina immaculata. Next base: position 4,696,202 of record CM019703.1, on the reverse strand, counting down.
TATATACTAACACACTCTTTGGATCAAAATTTTTATTTTTCTTCACAATGTGCACACAGTCAGTCAGTCAGTCATTTGCATGTCCTTTGTGGAACTTTGCCTCCCTAACAGCTCTCCTGTAGGCCTCTCGGTTGTAAGCAAGATGTCCTACTGCTGATGCATCCATTTGCAGATTATCAACAATGTCTTGCAGTCATCTTTGCCTTGGTCTTCCTCTCTTTCTTTTTCCCATTATGTACCCTTCCAGGACGGTCTTCTCTAGATTATCATGCCATTTAATGTGTCTAAAATATTTAAGTTTTCTCTGTTTACTCCTCTTTACTAGCCAGCCTTCTTCAATATTAAGTTCTTGTAGTATGGATATATTTGTTCTTTTCTGTGTCCACGATATCTGAGGAACTCTTCTGTAGCATTTAAAGGCATTTATGTGTTTCTCAGCTGTTTTGTTAACCATCCAGGTCTCACAGACATATGTTGTGATAGTCACACATAAAGCATCTTGTTCTGCAGATGGACACTCTTCAGTTTCAGAGGTGCTTTTTTCCCCCAATGCAAATGTGCCTGCAAACAATTTTAACACCTAGAATGACCAAATAGAGCTGATAATCTGTCTTCATGAAACTTGACCAGACATAGCTGGTAATCTGTCTTCATGAAACTTGACCAGACAGAGCTGGTAATCTGTTTTCATGAAACTTGACCAGACAGAGCTAGTAATCTGTCTTCATGAAACCTGGCCAGACAGAGCTGGTAATCTGTTCTCATGAAACCAACTGTCAGATAAGAAGAAGGTCACCATCTATTGCACAGTTTTTTTCTTTTCTTTTTTTTTTTACACTCCAGATCTAAAGGATAAATCTGGAACAAGGTCATTTTTTTTACTTTTTAATCATTACATGATACATTATCTTACCCTAGAACAATGTTTGGATATAATTATATTACCCTAGAACAATGTTTGGATATAATTATCTTACCCTAGAACAATGTTTGGATATTGTTATCTTACCCTAGAACAATGTTTGGATATAATTATCTTACCCTGGAACAATGTTTGGATATAATTATCTTACCCTAAAACAATGTTTGGATATAATTATCTTACCCTGGAACAATGTTTGGATATTTAATCCTGAACCATGTTGCCAGCATGCCGCCATATGATCCACCAAAAGCAATGACCGAGCTGTTGGCAGCTCCTGTAAGATTTGACTTCAAATAAACTACTAGTTCTGCAAAATCAGCAAGGGCTTGTTTGGATGTTAGATAGTTTAGGTTGGCAACATTCTGAAATAAATTTTCAAATGATATTTCAATAAAAATGTATAAATGACATATTTAGGATCATAAAAATGATATGATATATAATGAACAAGCCATAATCTATAAAATGATGGGAAATGAAATTTTTAAAATACACTTTTTTTCCCCCTAAAATCTGCTTCTTTCTCAATTTAATTTTACCAATCTCTTAGAAAAGTATCAACTAATTTTGTCATTTTCTCCTAAGTCAAAAAAAAAAAAAAACATGCCATCCAAGTGTTTGTTACTAAATTCTTGACATATTTTTTTACCTATGCTTACTACAACTTGCTCTTCTCTGCTAGTTTAACGTTAAGGCAACACTCTACATGCATGCACACACACCAAGCCCCCCGCCATAATGGAAGTTACAGTCAGAAAGATTTAAGATCATAGTCTGAAGAGATGAAGACACATGAAAATTAGAAACATTTCTCTTCATCCTGCTCAATAAAAATGAGAGAAAGAGAAGATTTTAGAGCATATTATGGTACTTCATGAGAGAAATGATGAGTGCGTTAGAGAGATGACACTGCCATCAGGGCATAAACAACACTGTCCTACCTTCAACTACTGCCTTCTAGTCAGGAGAACACTATATCTCTAACTGGTGCTCCCAATAAATAAACAACATCTCCAACTTGTGCCTCCCCTCCCCTCCTCCCAACTAAACAGACTGTAAAATATATCAGCATCTTTTATTTGGTTGTGATGCTTCAGTCTGACAAAGATCAACATGTTCCCATACATGATGGAGCTTACTGGAGCTTCTTGGATCAACTCTGTGAATGGAAGAAACCCACTGTTTCTCACATGATGCCAATCTTAGTACATCTTCACCATGGCATAAACCTCATATGTTTGCTTATTACAACAGCGGCAGCTCATTCAGATTATTTCTGAATACAAGATTTTTTTTTTAATTTGAAGAATGTATGTAACCTAATCTGAAGAGCTCACACATATCTGCATCTCTTCTATATATAGTCTGCCATACCGTGTGTGTGTGTGTGTGTGAGTGTGTGTGTGTGTGTGTGTGCGCGCCTAAGCCTTAGCTTGAATGAATATACCAGTCATCTTCATGTCCTTTGCGGAACTTTGCCTCCCTAACAGGTCTCCTGTAGGCCTCTCGGTTGTATGCAAGATGCTCTGCTGCTGATGCATCCATCTGCAGATTATCAACGATGTCTTGCAGATATCGTTGCCTTGATCTTCCTCTCTTTCTTTTTCCCATTATGTATCCTTTCAATACTGTCTTCTCTAAATTCTCATGATGTTTAATGTGTCCAAAACATTTAAGTTTTCTCTCTTTAATCCTCTTTACTAGCCAGCCTTCTTCAATATTAAGTTTTTGTAGTATGGATATATTTATTCTTTTTCGTGTCCATGATATTTGAAGGACTCTTCTGTAACATTTACATTCAAAGACATTTATGTGTTTCTCAGCTGTTTTGTTAAGTGTCCAGGTCTCACAGGCATATGTTGCAATGGGAAAGATGCATGCTCTTAAAAATTTTATTTTTGTAGTTCTGTCTGTTCCTCTCCACAGCTTCTTTAGTTGTTTTACTTTTTGAAGAGCGATAGATGTCCCCCTCTTAATTTCCCTTATTGTATCACCATTGTTAATTAGTAGTGATCCAAGATATTCAAAACTCTCCACTTTTTCCAGTTTTTCCTTATTGATACATATTTCAGCTGCTTTCTTCTTCTACTTCATTTGCACTGTCTGTCTATATCTGCAGTCCTGTCTCTTGGACAAATTTCACTGTTTTTTGTAATTCGTGTTTGGAACAGAAGAGCTTATCTTCTTTAGTGGTTTCACTGGGCCAGTAATTACTTCTCAGTGTCTCATAGCTGGTGCAGTTTTGGAGGATATGTTCTACAGTTTTGGGGCACCTGGGGACATGTACAAAGATTAGTAGTACCAACCTTAAACTTTGTATACATATGACTTCGGAGTTGACTGTGTCCTGTTCGAAGACAGAAAATGGTGACTTGTTCCTTTCTGTTTAGCATGTGATAGTCATCATGTGGTGGTGTTTGTGGCTTCCTGTAGGTTTTTATCATGCTTTTCTTCTGATTATAGGTGACTGGTGTGTCTGGCTGCTCCATTTCAGTGCCCTCTTTGACCAGATGGTCAGCTTTCTCATTGCCTGGTATCCCACAGTGGGAGGGAATCCACTGCAAGGTGACTCCATGTTGTAAGCCAATTTTTGACAAAGCATCATTAAGGTCTGGTAGTTTGTTGCACTGAAGAGCTTCCAATACTGATCTCGCATCTGTGAGAATTACTACAGGACACATATCAGTTCTGGAGTCTGACAGTTTTTCAACTACAGCAATAATTGCCCTAACTTCTGCATCAAAGTTGTTGCAGTATTTTCCAGTGTCAGCTGCCTTATTTGTTTTGTCAGTTGTCATCAATCTAGTTTTCCTTGCATTAAGATAGGTTTTGCTCTTCACTATTCTGACGGACTGACATAATTAGTTTTTTCCATTCCTTTGTGTGTTGTGGACAGTAATGCTGTGTCATCAGCATATCTAATCTCTGGTATTTCATAACCTCCAATTTTTATGGAATTGTAATATTCCTTGTCTACATCTTCTCTAACATTCCTCTTCTCTGCTAGTTTAACGTTAAGGCAACACTTTACATGCATGCACACACACCAAGCCCCCCGCCATAATGGAAGTTACAGTCAGAAAGATTTAAGATCATGGTCTGAAGAGATGAAGACACATGAAAATTAGAAACATTTCTCTTCATCCTGCTCAATAAAAATGAGAGAAAGAGAAGATTTTAGAGCATATTATGGTACTTCATGAGAGAAATGATGAGTGCGTTAGAGAGATGACACTGCCATCAGGGCATAAACAACACTGTCCTACCTTCAACTACTGCCTTCTAGTCAGGAGAACACTATATCTCTAACTGGTGCTCCCAATAAATAAACAACATCTCCAACTTGTGCCTCCCCTCCCCTCCTCCCAACTAAACAGACTGTAAAATATATCAGCATCTTTTATTTGGTTGTGATGCTTCAGTCTGACAAAGATCAACATGTTCCCATACATGATGGAGCTTACTGGAGCTTCTTGGATCAACTCTGTGAATGGAAGAAACCCACTGTTTCTCACATGATGCCAATCTTAGTACATCTTCACCATGGCATAAACCTCATATGTTTGCTTATTACAACAGCGGCAGCTCATTCAGATTATTTCTGAATACAAGATTTTTTTTTTAATTTGAAGAATGTATGTAACCTAATCTGAAGAGCTCACACATATCTGCATCTCTTCTATATATAGTCTGCCATACCGTGTGTGTGTGTGTGTGTGTGTGTGTGTGTGTGTGTGTGTGTGCGCGCCTAAGCCTTAGCTTGAATGAATATACCAGTCATCTTCATGTCCTTTGCGGAACTTTGCCTCCCTAACAGCTCTCCTGTAGGCCTCTCGGTTGTATGCAAGATGCTCTGCTGCTGATGCATCCATCTGCAGATTATCAACGATGTCTTGCAGATATCGTTGCCTTGATCTTCCTCTCTTTCTTTTTCCCATTATGTATCCTTTCAATACTGTCTTCTCTAAATTCTCATGATGTTTAATGTGTCCAAAACATTTAAGTTTTCTCTCTTTAATCCTCTTTACTAGCCAGCCTTCTTCAATATTAAGTTTTTGTAGTATGGATATATTTATTCTTTTTCGTGTCCATGATATTTGAAGGACTCTTCTGTAACATTTACATTCAAAGACATTTATGTGTTTCTCAGCTGTTTTGTTAAGTGTCCAGGTCTCACAGGCATATGTTGCAATGGGAAAGATGCATGCTCTTAAAATTTTATTTTTGTAGTTCTGTCTGTTCCTCTCCACAGCTTCTTTAGTTGTTTTACTTTTTGAAGAGCGATAGATGTCCCCCTCTTAATTTCCCTTATTGTATCACCATTGTTAATTAGTAGTGATCCAAGATATTCAAAACTCTCCACTTTTTCCAGTTTTTCCTTATTGATACATATTTCAGCTGCTTTCTTCTTCTACTTCATTTGCACTGTCTGTCTATATCTGCAGTCCTGTCTCTTGGACAAATTTCACTGTTTTTTGTAATTCGTGTTTGGAACAGAAGAGCTTATCTTCTTTAGTGGTTTCACTGGGCCAGTAATTACTTCTCAGTGTCTCATAGCTGGTGCAGTTTTGGAGGATATGTTCTACAGTTTTGGGGCACCTGGGGACATGTACAAAGATTAGTAGTACCAACCTTAAACTTTGTATACATATGACTTCGGAGTTGACTGTGTCCTGTTCGAAGACAGAAAATGGTGACTTGTTCCTTTCTGTTTAGCATGTGATAGTCATCATGTGGTGGTGTTTGTGGCTTCCTGTAGGTTTTTATCATGCTTTTCTTCTGATTATAGGTGACTGGTGTGTCTGGCTGCTCCATTTCAGTGCCCTCTTTGACCAGATGGTCAGCTTTCTCATTGCCTGGTATCCCACAGTGGGAGGGAATCCACTGCAAGGTGACTCCATGTTGTAAGCCAATTTTTGACAAAGCATCATTAAGGTCTGGTAGTTTGTTGCACTGAAGAGCTTCCAATACTGATCTCGCATCTGTGAGAATTACTACAGGACACATATCAGTTCTGGAGTCTGACAGTTTTTCAACTACAGCAATAATTGCCCTAACTTCTGCATCAAAGTTGTTGCAGTATTTTCCAGTGTCAGCTGCCTTATTTGTTTTGTCAGTTGTCATCAATCTAGTTTTCCTTGCATTAAGATAGGTTTTGCTCTTCACTATTCTGACGGACTGACATAATTAGTTTTTTCCATTCCTTTGTGTGTTGTGGACAGTAATGCTGTGTCATCAGCATATCTAATCTCTGGTATTTCATAACCTCCAATTTTTATGGAATTGTAATATTCCTTGTCTACATCTTCTCTAACATTCCTCATTATACTTTCACTATACAAGTTACCACCTCTACCACCTGTAAAAAATGTGTCTACAAAGTGTGTTTAGGTATACCATGCAGAAGGGGCTGGAGTTAGTGAAAAAAAAAAAAAGAAAAAAATTGTATAATGTGCACAATATATGCATATAAAAACAGGTTGTTTATAGTAGGCATTTCTTTAAAAAAAAAAAAAAAAATTAATGAAAAAAAAACAAACTTCTAGGTAAGAATGTTTCACCTGATATGTAGCAGCACCAAAGGGCAATGACTCTCCGTAATATCTATGCTCGGCAAACACAAGCAGAGCTCTGAAATCTTGAGCAATGTCCCACTTAAATCTCTAGCACAAACAAACAGTCACAAAATAATAAGATTTTTCTTTGGCATGTAAAATAATGAATAAAATAGTATAACCTTAAACTGTTTCACATGAGTATGAATGAATCAATATGGTTTTATACTTTTTAGTGGAATTAGAAATAAAATATGGTTTTACGTTAACTGAATTGTAAATAAAATTATATAATATGCTGTTTAATGGGAACAGAGTAAATTAAAAATAAATAAATTTGCCAGGCCGCCATGATTCAACCCCGCAACTTAGTACGGCAAGAACAAATAGGATGAACATTGTTTAAATAGTAAGTCAGCAGAACATAGCACAGACCATACCAGGACTCGCAGCTGTAATGATTTTTTGAGATTTGAAATGTATGAAACGTTCTCTATCTTCTACTGAATCTTTGATAGCAAACAAAAAATTTCCTTTGCTTTAATGTCATGTGATCTTCCAGATCATGTGATATAATCCTGACGCTTCGTAAGTCAAACATTTAGACTTTTATCTCAAATGAAATGTTTTATTCGGCTAACAAAATGTCTTGATGTTTGTAGTAGTGGGCTCTGAGTTTTGTTTGAAATGAGAAATCTGGTGTATCTCGTTTTTTGTTCGTTTATATTAACCATTCATGTTTTGTATATTCGTCAAATGTTGTGATTGTCTACTTAATTTGTCTACTTGGCTGTGTGTGAGCTGACGCACTTTCCCAGGGGGATTCCTTCTGTGATTCGTGTACATTCATTCATTCATTTGCATGTCCCTTGCGAAACTTTGCCTCCATAAAGCTCTCATGTAGTCCTCTCGGTTGTAAGCAAGATGCCCTGCTGCTGATACATCCATCTGCAGATTATTAACGATGTCTTGCAGCCATCTCCGCCTTGATTTTCTTCTTTCTTTTTCCCATTATGTACCCTTCCATGACGGTCTTCTCTAACGCATCATGAGTTATGTGTCCAGAATATTTAAGTTTTCTCTGTTTAAAATGATCACTATAGTGACTGATAACTCTTATCAGTAATAATGTGAAATTCCATGTAAGAAAAAAACAGATAGCCTGTCTTCACTGGCTAGCAAAATAGGACTTGAAATTAACAAAGACAAAACAAAAATAATGAAAATTCCTCTCAGTCAAAATGGAGAATACACATAGAAGGGACAGATATTGAAGACGTCAATCAATTTGCATACCTTGGCAGCTACATAGACCAGGATGGTGACACTAGAAACGAAGTTAGGATCAGAATTGCAAAACCAGCATCAATCTTCAAGAATCTTGAGAACATATGGAATTCAAAAGTTATAAGCACAAAAACCAAGTTAAGACTATTCAATTCAAATGTAATATACACCCTCATTTATGCATGCAAAAGCTGGAAAACAACTAAAGAAATAGACAAGAAATTAGACTCTTTTGAAAACAAATGCCTAAGAAAAATACTCGGCATCAAGTGGAATGAATTCAAGAACAATGCAGAGATAAGACAGATGACTGAACAACAACCAGTCTCATGGGTGATCAGGAAAAGGAGATGGACATATGTTGGTCACTTGATGAGAAGAAATGATCAGAGAATCTCAAAACAAGCTATCAAGTGGAACACAACAGGCCGAAGAAAAAGAGGCAGACCGCGTGAAACTCTGAAGAGGACATTATTCTCTTTCCGTGCGTATGGTCGATATATCGACACCGGAAGTGTCCCTAAGCTACCGTATGGTCGATATAGTGACAATTGTTTGTTTCATTAAAACAAGCGGTGTAACATTTAGATTGTACATATTTCGTCCGCGATTCCGGTGACACTTTCAAAATGGAGAATGCGTGCCTAGTTACGAGCGATGCCGAGCGAGAACAAGGACGCGAAGCATGGACATTTTTCAATTTTTGACGATGTAGATAGGGGTATGGACATAGCCTATGGCCACCCCACTGTTCTTGAATGTATTCCAAGTAGATCTAGACATATTTAGACGACTGGAGACGTAGTTAGGAGGTTAGTTCAGACATTCATTCAGCGAGAATGCAATACGGAGTCACAATACGAGATCGACAAGTAGATCTACACATCTCAGATGGTAATTAGGGGTAAGCAGCGCGGATCTAGACCTAGCCGATGGTGAGCTGGCCACAATCAGTGTCTAAAAACATCACATTACTTCTTTTTTCCTAAAAAAAACTCTGCATTTATGAAATTTTCATTCATTTAGCTATACTTTGAAACATATTAAGTATACGGAAGTACATGGAACTACTGTTTTCCATTCCATTTTACAACTAGACCCCCTTACAGACAAGACCCGCGTTTTTACTCCCGCACCCCAAGACACGTCCGTGTTTCTTCCTCCAGCACGGAAAGAGGAGAGGCCAAATTAGCAGGCATAAAATCCTTTGATGAAGTTGAAAGACTCGCCGAAGACAGGAAAAATTGGCGAACTACTTTGCGAGCCCTATGTGACGTTTAACGGCAAGGGAAGGATATAAGATATAAGATAGTGACGATGCGTACAATTCGGAAAACCATAAGAGTCACTATAGTAGCGAGAGGTACGGAGGGAATTCCTCTTTACTAGCCAGCCTTCTTCAATATTAGATTATTGTAGAATGTATATATTTCGTGAATATTAGGAATATAATATGGTCAGAATATTCACCTTGCTCTAAGATGATTCGGGGTTGATCCTGGCCGGCCAGAAGCGCTCCAGTCAACCCAGCTAGTAGAAATTGATATCTGGGTCCTCCTGGTGTTGAAGAAAGGAAGATGGTTGGCTGTAATGTTGACCACATTACTACCCATTGTTTCGAAAAGATCAATGAATATGATTACTAACGTTATATTCATGACACCATTGGTTCTGAAACTTGGTTCTATGAAGGATCTTATGGGGTTCCGCGTAGCAAGCCTAGATTATATGAATTACTAGAAGTGTGTGAACGTTTTTTTTTTTAATACATATCAAATGGTGCGGGGAAGGGGCGAAGAGAGAGAGAGAGAGAGAGAGAACCTGTCATTAACTTCAGGGCTGGTTAGGAATCACTGCACTACACGACTGGATGACAAAGCACAGTGCTGTACTTGTTCTTTCATGAAGATCCAGCTGCTCTTTATGTGCCGTGTTGATACGACTTAGAGGCCATGCTTTTCTATTGCTGGAGCATGTTCGTATTTCTAGTCAGGTCGACTGTTTTCTTTCCTTGTAACACGTGACCTTCTTCTGTGCTGGATCGTGCTAAATCGGAAGTCGGACCGCCAGGAAGAAGCCCACAGTTCTCTCCAGGTCCTCGCGGCAGCCCCACAGCTTCTGCCTCAGGTCCATCCTCTGCGGCCTGGTCAGTGAACGTTAGACACTCTTGGAGCACCTGCCCCGGGATGTGTGCCCCATCTCCACAGGGGGCATGCGTCCGTGTGAGAGATCTTGAGTGTAGGAGACTCAGTGGTCTGTTCTTAATCAGAAAAGGATGGTCTGTTGGTGTCTCTGTAGCTGGTGGATTGGATCAATATCAGGATCCCTGATTCAGCCTCTTTGCCCACTGCTGTTTATATTGGTTTTTTTTTAAAAATCATTTTGTTGGGTTTTTTTTTTTAGTGTTCTTGGCCTCTTTGTAAGTGATTTGGTGGCTGTGTTGTTTCATTTTACTGTCATTTTTAGAGAGATTGTCTACTCTCTCATTCCCTGCTATACCGCAGTGGGAGGGTATCCACTTTAGGGCCTCTTATGTTGATGTTGAGAGGCTGTTAATTTAAATTCGAGGTATTTTTCTGTATGATTTTCTCCATTTCATTGCCTTTTAGTAATTCCAGAATTATTTCCAGTCTGTGGGGAAGACTATCTTTGTTGCTCTTTGTCTGCTGTTTTTTTTTTTTTTGTGAGGAATTTTAGAGCTTTTAGTAGTGCTGTTGCGTCTGCTCTGAAGTTATAGGATATCTTGCCAGTTAGAAAGATCTCGTTATATTCGTTTCCGTTGTTGTACTTTATGAGATAACTTCTTTCTCTATTTTTCACTCCTCCCTCTGTGTATACTTGAGTTCATTATTTTATACTGCACATGCTACACATGATAAGATAGTTTTCTCCCTGGCTTTACTTTCTTCAAAACAAAACAAAACTAACACACACACACACACACAAACATTAGATAAGACATTATAAAATTTCTGTCATGATATAAACCACAGTATAAAGAATATTCAGGTTGAGTCGACAGTAGAGAACTATTGCAGCCCTCCAACGAGACCAAAATAAAAACAATTTTCCACCAGCAAGTGCCAAAATAATGAAACTTCCCATTAGTCTAAATGGAAAAATACACGTAGAAGGGACAGATGTTGAAGAAGTCAATCAATTTGCATACCGTGAAAGCTACATAGACCAGGATGGTGACACCAGAAAGGTAGTTAAAATTAGAATTGCAAAAGCAGCATTGATCTTCAAGAATCTTGAAAAAGTTATAAGCACAAAAAACAAGTTAAGACTTCAATTCAAAAGTAATATCCACCCTCATTTATGCATGCGAAAGCTGGAAATCAACTAAAGAAATAGACAAGAAATTAGTTTCTTTTGAAAACAAATGCCTAAGGAAAATACTCACCATCAAGTGGAACGAATTCAAGAACAATGCAGAGATAAGACAAATGACTGAACAACAACCAGTCTCGTGGGTTATCAGGGAAAGGAGAAGTTCTACAAAGATCCATTCGGGTTTGCGAACTACTTATTTGAACAGTCAAAATCAGGAACGCTGAAAGCAAGTCAGGAGATGCTTGAGGAACATCTGAGCAAGACATACTCTGATAAAAAAAATCAGCATACATCTCTCGAGCATATGAAATGTCTAGTGTGGCCCTGTGTACCAGACAGCAAATTCAAGTGCAGCCCACCAACCTTACAAGAAATAGAGAGCGTCGTAAGAAAAGCTAAAGGCAAACCAGCACATGGCCTGAATGGGGTTCCCTGTGCTATGTACAAACGATGCCCCGAAGTAGTAAGAAAGTTCCACAAATACCTAAGAGCATCGTGGACCAAGGGGTTCTAAGTAAGAAATGGAAACAAAGACCAACATCACAAAGAAGCAGAATTCCACTGAGATCAGCCAGTTCAAACCCACCTCACTTCTGAATGTAGGTGTGCTTCATTGGAACAGTTTCACCCGGAAAGGTTCATCTTATACACCAGGCGACATTCGACCGTCAGCAAGATACTATGCACTTATCTCTCTTGGCGATGGTCCGCTACTAGAAGCTCAGCTGTCAACCATGTTATAAAAATGTTTGCCTATCTCGTTATGGAAAGGAAAAGCCAACAGATAACACTTCTGTTCTATATATTAATAAGGTTCTAGGAAAGTGTGATACACATTTCTGCAAATAAGAAACAACGAGGCTTTCGCAGAGTCAATAACACAATATTGTATGATTTAAAACCCGGATTCTAATCATAGAGTACTGTGTTGTAGGAAATTGTGAGCACTAACACTGTATTATCTATGGACCTCAGTGGCATGATATAGGGCTGTCTCTACTTTGACTTTGTTTACGTGGTTCCTCCGACTAGTTAAATTCACTAACATGGAATGACATCTGAAAAATGGCACCTACCAAGTGTAGCAGAAAATAAGAGCAAGAGGCCATCTGGACATTTAAAAAAGACATCATTAGATACAAGAGACATCTTGAATAAGAAGTGAAAGCATGAAACAAAACACGTTGCAGAACAGTGCAAACAAATGGCGATAAATAGAATGATAACAAAGCATGATGGGCATGCATCAAGTGTGCTATCAAGAATTATTATGTGACGCACGATGATGATTATGTATGAAGGAAATGTTATGAAATCCTAAGCTCTCAACAAAGTAGAAAAAAGATCAATATCTTATGAAAGTGTTTTAGACCTTTGTTATGATCGAAACCTGATCAGAGAATCCCAAAACAAGCTGTCAAGTGGAACACAAGAGGCCAAAGAAAAAGAGGCAGACCTCGTGAAACTTTGAAGAGGACATTGTTAAGAGAGGCCAAATTAACAGGCATAAAATCCTTTGATGAGGCTGAAAGACTCGCCGCAGGCAGGAAAAATTGGCGAACTACTTTGTGAGCCCTATGTGACGTTTAACGACACGGGAAGGATATAAGATATAAGATGATCGAAACCTGGCCTTTCCGTTTCACATACGATATGGCCGCCTTCAGGGTAACACGACTTGGTCTGCAGTGCAAGGTCGTTTGTCAAAACTCAGCTAAAAACAATGAAATTGTTAAAAGCGAATTATGCAGACGTCTCCACAAGCCCAGCAGATTTATTCAGCTGATTTTAAGCAAGCAAAATAAAGGCATGTAATACTTTACTTTTAACAGTGACTGTTTCAAGCGTAGTTTTATCTCTTGTTTTATGGTTATATTGTTCCGTGAACTGATCGCTCAGACTAGTTTTACTCCAGAGACAACTAATCATTTACGAAAAGAAATCATGTTTTCAGATTTGTCATCCAGAAATGCAGGAAACTGACGTAGAGAGCGGAACAATTCCTTCAGATCATCAGAGGAAGCCCCCCCCCCCCCCCAAATCAGACAAGTGTTTCAGCTCTCTTAAACTCCTGACACTCTACCGGGGGGAAGGGATTCTGGGTCATATCCCCCAGAGGTCTTGTGAGTTGTTGCTTTTTTTTTTCCGTCCCGGAATTGAACCCGAAGTGCACTTAGCGATTTAGCTAAGTAGGACCAGTATTGGGTGTGACAAACGAAATTATTCAAGTTCTCAATGCTTGTTTTGCATACTCCGCAGCCAGCATGAGGCCCTTTCTGCTGTTTATGAAAGGCTTTTCAATGCCTTTGCTCTTGCTTGTCCCTTTATGCCCAGTTGATTATATAGGTTGTATGCTGATGTTGCTACGAATTCTCTTGCTCCCATTTCTACAACTATCACTTTTGCCTTGACTCATGTCCCCTGCTGTAGTTGCTTGACCAATCATTGTACTTCTCACATTTGAATAAATGCTGCTCCACTATTCTTGTTTCCGCCTGTAGGCGGAAGGTTATAAGTAGCTCTGATGATGAAGCTGAGTCTCAAGGGTGCCATTTTCCAGATGTCTTTCCATGTTAGTGATCTCTGCAGGACTTCCTCTCATGTTGTCCATTGTCCTTGCTGCGCCTGTTGGACTGCCTTCTGGACCCACTTATTATCCTCTGAATTCCTTACTTCGCTGATGACCATATCCATTCTTTCTTTACAGGAGGCCTTTGACCACCATTTGATTTCACCATGACCAAATCCCCTTCTGTTGGTCTGGGTGTATCCTATTACTTCTTTCAGCTCCAGTGTTTCCCTGGCTGTGGTCACTTCCTCGCTTACTCTCCACTTTTGTCCAGTTTTAAGTGTTGGCTGCACTTCTCATACTACCAGATCTGTAGATTCTTGTAGCATCATTGCAAGCCTTGTCTTTCCTACCTTGTATTCTTCAACCACAGATTTGAATGGTAGCTGCAGTTTGCTCTTCTTGCAGTACAGTGCTACATCAGTTAATCCTGGTGGTACGCCCAGCCACTTCCTTATGAATTTATTTATCTTTCTTTCGTGCCTCTACTGTGCTGGTACTTACTTCATAAATGAGTAGTAACAACATCAATTCTGGAATCATTGTGAACTGGAGGCACCATATTTTGAACTTCCCCAGAAAAGTATAACTAATGTTTTTGTCTGTTTTCAGTATTGCAGACAAATGTCAAGGTGTTTACCCAACAGTCAGTTACCGCTTTTCATACTTCATCTCAATGTTATAAGAGGGATTATTATGAAGTTCTTGGCGTTCCAAAAAGTGCAGATGCTGGGACAATTAAAAAGGCATATTACAAGGTAATTACTACCACAGACATCTGTTATTTTTCTCAAATTATCAGTTACAAATATCAGTAATGAAAAGTACCGCTACAAATATTCACTACATAAATAGTCAACTCATTTTTAGAGGTCACTGAACATGCTCCAAACAATGTAATTGTTTAAAAATATTTCAGTCAGTTTCTACAGGTTCTTTTAGGCAAACCAATTTTGATCGTATACAGTTTATTCTGTCTCAGCACGTTCAGTTGTTTGGTGTGAGAAGACAAAAATTTGCTAAGAGACAAATTTTTGTAATGTAGGCTCTTTACCAGCATACACAGAATAAAGATATCTACTAAAGACCCGCCCAAAAAGAAATTAACAATGGGTACATCAAGAAAAGTATGTATTTTGTCCTGATGAGATTCTCTAATCTACTTTCATTATTTCAAACATAAAATAGTAGGGCAGAAACCTGAGAAACCAGGAAAAGGGAGACGGAACAGCTATTAGAGTTAAGGACTTAGTGAAGCGGTTAGGAAAACCGAGCTCTGACTTTTCTAAAGGGGCTGCACCAGTAAAGGATATGACAGTGAGAGGAACCCTGAAGACAGAAGTTTTTATCTCTGCATTAACAGTGAAGATTAATGATGATAATGTATTAGTCATGTGATATTTTCATATGTATAATTTTTAGGTAGATTTTTGTGTTATCCATGACCATTTATTTCTTTCATTACCGTGAAGATCAAGAGGTGGCTGTTCTTTTATTTGTGGAAATTCACTGTAGTATGTGACTTGAGTGATAAGAACAGTTTTTTTTTTGCTTTTTTTAAATTCTAGTTGGCAAAGCAATATCATCCAGACATGAATAAAAATGATCCCACTGCCTCTAAGAAGTTCCAAGAAGTGTCAGAGGCTTATGAGGTTGGGTTTGTAGTATTTTTTTTGTTTCAAAGTATTCTCTTACATTAGTTAAATATTACAGTAACTGCCTGCAACAGTTTTTTTTTTCCTCTCTAATAGTCATGATCTCCTAGTATATACAAAACATGTATTGAATGTCTGCTGAGTTTCTTATGCGGAATTAAATTGTATGGTAAACAGTATGCAAGCTTGACCCTTAACTCCATCAGAAAAGGGAAATTATCCGTTGGTGGTATTAAAACAGCATAGTGGCTTTGAGAGAGCAGTTGTGAAGGGTATGGTTCCTGGGAAATAGGAAAGTGTACCCAAAGAGACAGAAGTCCTAGGATAATACAGACACTTCAGACACCACACTCACTGAAGCAGGCATCTTACCTGGACAGTGAAACATTTTAGATTTTGCTATCAAGAGAGCAGCTTTCTGTGAAGGGCAGGCCGTATGAGTATAGGTAAAGGAGGTGAAATCCATGTCTTTATGCTGTTAAGGCATATTGGGGATATGGTGGTTAGGGCTATTATTCCTATACCATCGGAACACGAAGGTATGATGTGGTCAGTATCACATCTGGCTGCATTTTCCTTCCCAGATTTCTCTAGTACCCACACATGAGTATAGGCAACATAAATGTACATAACTACTTATGCTGATTTAAGAAGTGGGATTTTAAACTTTATTTGAATGCATTTGTTGATGTAACAAATATGGTTAGACTATATTTATGAAAATATAAGCATGGATAGTTCAAAACTCATATGTTCAATCACATTATGTGAATATTCTCTTCTAGTACATATTTTTCCGTTCATTTTATAAGTGGATCAGAACTGAGTGCCTTGATTAGCAAAACAATTATTTTGATTGTTAGAAAAGTTAGTTTACAGGCTTGGTGTGGAAATAATGTTTAATTAACTTTTGTGGAAACGTGAAAGTTGTATTGTTTGCAAATAAGTGATCTACATTTTCGTTTTGTTCCCCCCCCCCTTTTTTTTTTTTTAAAATGATCTGATACTGTGTTCTTTTTAACTCAATATAGTTTTTGAAAAGTGTTGATTCCATCCATTGTTTCTGTGTATGGGAATATGGTGATGTATTTTTCTTTCAACATGTCATTGATTCATCAGGTTTTGAGTGATGATTACAAGAGGCGGGAATATGATTCCTATGGTATGTCAGGTGCTGGTGCCAGTCAGCAGACAGGAGGCTTCAGGTCACAGCAAGGATTTTCAGGTATCTAACAGCACAGTTTAGATAACTTTCATTGTGGAGGCATAGCAGCCTGCTTAAACCAACCTAGCTGTGAAAACGGGTACCTAATATTTGTGTTAGGGAAACTTGACTCTGAAAATGGAGAAAATCTGCCTATTAAGTAAGCATTAGCACAGTATTCTGTACACATAGCTTCTGTGGATCAAAGATAATATCAATATATCATCAGGTCTGTGGGTGCATGTGTTTATTTATTTATGAGTGGAAAAAGAAGAATAACATTTTTTTCATAATCATCCCTGATAGTGGTGGTGAATATCTCTGTGCTGCCAGCTAGATGCTCTTGGCAGCTGATGCCATAGTGAAGAACTTGGCTATCATTTGTGGTAATCATCTCTAATAGGTCTCCTTGATCAGCATGTAAGTTGCTATAAACCATGCCTCAAATGGCATGGCATGGTTCAGTAAATTAGTTAATTTCTAAAAGGTTTTCTTTTGATATTTTCATTCATTTTTCAAATGTGATTTTGTTGATGTTCATAAAAAATGTGAGAAGAAACTAACACCATTTACTAGACTACCCAAAACTGGAATGTCTCTTGAAACACATGCAATCCCCCCTTCTGTTTTTAACATTCTAGAAATAAATACAGAATAATGAAAAAAAAACAAAAAAAACACAGAAACACCTGCTTGATGTGACACAATAGTTAAAATGATCAAAAGATCTCTCATGAGATAATATATAACTCTTAACAGAACTTGTTACATTTTAGTGATCTTATAACTTAATTCATGAGAACTTTGTGACTTTTAACCTTCCAGCAGTGATATTCTTGTTTATGAGCAACATAACAGCCTCCTTGTTAATGCACAGTTTTGATGAAGCAGAATAGTACAAGAAATCATTAGGTTTGTTTATGTCATATCCAGCAGCTTTGAGTTAATAAATGCACATAAATGTTTGTGTTGTCATCGCAGGCTTTGAGAATTTCCAGAGTCAGGTTGATCCTGAGGAGCTGTTCAGAAGAATCTTTGGCAGTGCTGGTTTAGGTGGATTTGGATTTTCTAATCAAGATTTCGAGGAGTCCTTGCGTGGATTTACCTCAGCTTCAGAGGTTTGATATACAGAAAATATTTTCCTTGTTGCATTTACATGTGTTTTTTTAATCATGTGATCTCTTTTTTTTTGGTCAGTTTTATTTGGCCTTTTTCTGTGTGAAATGGCTTTTGAGTTGAAGAATGAAGCAAATGTACAATTACATATATAGATTTATATGTGCTGTCTTGCACAAGTTAACACTTGATATTTTCCCCTGTAACTTGTGTGTTTTGTGTCCGATTGAAGTGAAATTTTCTGATGAGCTGCAGTGTTAGTAGAGAAGGAGAATTCAATGAAATTGAATTTTAAGCATAAGTGAGGTGATGCAGTGGTGGTGAGATTGAAGTGAAAAGTCACACTCCCTAATGAGCGTGGTCTTCTCTTGCGGCAGTTACAGCCGTACAGTGGTACTTTATTGAGTGAAGTTTTGGGTTGCAGTTTGTGGAAGATTATTCCAAGCATGAGTTCTTTCTCAAGCTGCAGAGGAGTCTGAGGTGGATTAGACACATTTCGGACATGGCGGTTGAGCATGTCCCACAGATGTTCGATATGGTTACGTCAGGTGATATTGCTGGTTATAGACGATATGGTTACGTCAGGTGATATTGCTGGTTATAGACTCAGAACATGAATGGTGTTCTGATGGAGGAATGCTGCGGTTACTCTTGCTCGATGAGGTGCTGCATTGTCCTGCATAAAAGTCGAGCCTTGTTCGTGGTTTTGGAAAATGGCACATGAGGTGTCAGGATGTCGTGCATTGATATTTCCCTAGATTGGTACCAGCTGTGTTAAAAAATTCTCTGTTGTCTCCCCTACCCCCACATCATGACGCTGCCCTCACCAAAGTTCAAAGCCTCTCAGATGCAGTTATGAGCATATCATTTATGTGGATGCCTGCACGCCCTGATCCTACCATCATGCCTTTCCATCATGAATCTGCACTCGACTGAGAACATGACAGACTGCCATTGCCTCTACTGCCAGCTGACGTGCACTTGCCCACTGAAGTCTGTTCTGGATGTGACGTGACTGAAGTCGAGGGCATCAGACAGGCTGGCATGGACATATGTTTGCTTCCCTCAGATGACATAAAACAGAGTTCAGTGAAATGTGTCACTATTGGTCTTCCTGGCCTTGACGGTCTCTAGTTACACCTGTTAGCCAAAAATGTTGCACTTGATAGACTGTAAGTCGGGAGATGTTAAAATCCATGCAACAATTGCAGTTCTTGTCCTGGGATTAAGATACCCGATAATCTGAATTTTTTTCTGATTGTGTGAGATGTGGCATGATGAAACAAAATGGCAGTTAATCCAGATCTAATGATGGCAAGTTTTTTTCAGTGTGAGCAGTTTTTTGTGGCAAATGAGAAGTACTATTCTTTCTTTGACCACATCCAGAGATTAACCTGTACTCACTACATTGAAATTGAATGAGCAGTTTTCAGAATGTGTTCTTTTCAAAAGTGTTAACATTCCTTTGCAAGACAGTATATAAAAGAAGTGACCCTGACCCATGTCAAGATGATTTAATTGTGTCTTCATGATTAATGCTCATTAATAGATGCTGAGTGACTGTGACTGAGTGAAAGCTGTATGATGAAGGGCAGAATGTTAGATGGGCCTGTGTGCCCAATTCTTAACCCTTTGAAAATAAAGTATGTTTGTTCGTTCGCTTGTTCGTTCATTAGCTTTCTGAGGCATCAGCAGCCTTTCTCAAGACATACCACTCAAAAGAATTCCCATGCAGAAATGGAGTATAGGTCTCAGAACACCTCTAGAATGTCCGGCATATACAGGTGTGTGAAACTAGACCTGATGACAGGTCTTAGGTTGGAGAAGAACTTCCCCCTGGTCACAGTGTTCCTGATCTAACAGTGAACTAGCATGTGAATGCTGAAGAAGTCTTCGTACTTGGTTACTTAAGCAGCACCTGGGACGGTGGAATCTGAACTTATCAGTTGAAAATGAAAGGAAGTAGCTGTATTTTGTAACAGCATACAGCTTTTTGTTGTTTCACTTTTTCTCACTGTCAAAGAGACAGTTTTAACAAAAGACACAGAAAACAAGAAAGGATGTGGATAAAGGTTGACCAAAATGCAACGAACAGAAAAATGAATACACTGAAGAGAACATATTCTGTTATCACAGTTTCTTGATTAATGTTGCAGCAACAAAATGTAAAACTGGACTGTTTTTTTTTTTTTAAAGACAAAAGTCAAGACATTGCAGTACTTTTTAAAAATTCATTCCATCCGCGTTATTTCCAAAACCTTCCTTAATTTCCCAACGACGCAGACATTTTGGGGAAGGGGGTCCCTGTGTAAAAGTTATTGTACTGAGTTAATTCCATGATCACCACTTGTGTATCACACATTAAAATAAGTGGAAATGAATGAAGATTCCATAAATGAAGTTATTTGTCACCAAAAAAAAAAAAACAAAAAAAAAACACAACTAGTGTGAAACGATAGAACGATTTTTGGGCGCTAAAAAAATGTTTAGGACTGAGCAATAAAATCTACTTTATACTTATCTTAATTGTGTCATAATCCAATATAAAATATGTAGTCATTCAAATTTCAACACAGAATATTTATGTATGGATTTATGGATGTTTTTGACATCCAATAAATCTAACAGGTCTACAGCTACGAGAAACACATATAGTAAGTTAGGTCTAGTCGGTCGGTGTGACCATTCTACCACCCAATCTCGAAAAAACACTTCAACATTACAGTCAGATCATGATATTCAACATGTCTTCCTTTATCACCTATGCTGAAAAACACTAGTTAAACTTTGTATTCAGAAGAGCTCTGACTGGTTAAATGAAAAAGTTACATTGAGTTTTCAACGAAAGAAAAGTCCGAAAACTTATAGGGCTGGGTCGTTGGGACCAGCATATACCGGAACAGACCTTTTGGGGCAGGCACGGGTAGAAAAAGTTTAATATCAAAATATTACCAAGGCTCCATTTTTTTTTTTCTTACTCTTACCTTGTATTGCCAAGTTGTCTGCTTTGTGTATTGTCCTTTAATTTTTCAAAATTAATTAGTAATATTGGACTTTTTCATTATTCCCAACAAATGTTCTGGCAATTATTCCAATATTAGGAATACAGTTGCAATATTGTATTAGAATTATGCTATTTTAGTTTATATATTGTATATTAAATATTATATATTATTATGTTTTAGTTTATTATATTATTATATATTTAGTTTATTATAATAGCATGGTTTAACATGAGCCAACTACAAAGAGTGTTTAATAAAATTTGGAAAGAAGAAAAAGTTTCTTCTAAATAGAAAAAGGGTATCATTGTTAAAATACCCAAAAAAGGCAACCTCAGTGACTGCAATAACTGGAGGAGTGTAACCTTATTATCAGAGGTATTTTGTAAAGTGATTCTGAATAGAATTAAGGATGTGGTGGATACTGCAATGAGAGAAGAACAGGCAGGATTTAGAAAAGGGAGAAGCTGTCTCGACCAGATCTTTACTCTAAGAATAATACTTGAAGAACATATTGAAAAGCAGAAACCATTAATCCTGAACTTCATAGACTTTAAAAAAGCATTTAATAGCATACACAGAGATTCATTGTGGAGAATTTTAAGACTATATGGAATACCATCTAAAATTGTCAACATCATTAGAGATCTCTACAATGGATATGTTTGTGCAGTCAAGACAGAAGAAGGAATGAGCGAATGGTTTCAGATTGAAATAGGCGTGAAACAAGGATACATATTATCTCCATTGATTTTTGGAATTGCCATAGACTTTATAATGAAAAGATGCTCTACAGGTAAAACAGGCATTGATTGGGTACATGGGACCCAAATAGAAGATCTTGATTTTGCAGATGACATAACTCTTATCAGTGACAGTGTGAAATCAGTGCAGGAAAAAAACAGATTCCCTGTCTTCCTTGGCTAGCAAAATAGGTCTTGAAATTAACAAAGACAAAACAAAAATAATGAAACTTCTCATTAATCAAGAAGGAAAAATATACATAGAAGGAACAGCTGTTGATGAAGTAAAGCAGTTTGCATACCTTGTCAGCTGTATAGAACAGAATGGTGACACCAGGAGGGAAGTTAGAATTAGAATTGCAAAAGCAGCTATGTCCTTCAAAAATCTTGAGAACATATGGATATCAAATGTTATAAGCACAAAAATCCAAGTTAAGATTATTCAATTCAAATGTGATATCCACCCTCATTTATGCATGTGAAAGCTGGAAATCAACTAAAGAAATAGACGAGAAATTAGACTTTTTTGAAAACAAATGCCTAAAGAAAATACTTGGTATAAAGTGGAATGAATTCAAGAACAATGCAGACATAAGACAGATGAGCAAACAACAACCTGTCTCATGGGTGATCAGGAAAAGAAGATGGACATATGTAGGCCATGTGATGAGAAGAAACAATAAGAGAATACCAGAACAAGCTATCAAGTGGAGCACAACAGGCCGAAAAAAAAAATGGGTCGACCACGTGACACTCTAAAGAGGACATTGTTAAGAGAAGCCAGTTTAGTGGGCATAACATCCCTTGATGAAGTTGAAAGACTCACAGAGAACAGGAAATCTTGGCAAACAACTATGCGAGCCCAATGTGACGTTTAACGGCACGGGAAGGATGTAAGATGTTTTAGTTTACTTACTTTTTAAATCTGTTCTTAGTAAATATTTGTGAACAGTTGATCATAGAATTTAAAAAATATGAAACGTATGTGTAAATTATGTTTTTTTTTTAAAATTTCAGATGATAATGGACCTGACTTTTGAAGAAGCTGCACGCGGTGTAAATAAAGAAATAAACCTCAATGTTCGGGACACGTGTCCCAAGTGCAGAGGGAGTGGGGCAGAGCCAGGGTCCTCACCTGTGAAGTGTCCACAGTGCAGTGGGACTGGAATGGTATGCACATACATTAAAGAAAACAAAAAACAAACTTATCAGTATATCTGGATGCCATCAGATCACAACCAGCCAAGATCAGTTCATGAATGCCCATGGAATCACGTCAGTGATGTAGGGGAACCAAGGATGCACAAAACATATTAATTTGATAAGGCAGGTGGACTTGGAATGAAGAAATCTAGACAACAAAGACATATGCATACAAGCATGTCCATGATCATAGTTGAGCAAGTCTTTCAAACAAAAGACCAAATGAGCTGATCCAATGGGCTGTGAGAAAGACAAAGAGGCTATTAAATACATGACAGGCCTCAACCTGGAGGATGTCAGAGATTTGAAAAATAGAGTAAAACAGAGGCGTATGGTACAGTTTTACAAAAAAAAAAAACAAGTAGATAGAGGAAGGAAGGAAGAAAAATTAGTAATAAGGAGTAGAAAGTGTGAGTTTGAAAAGATCCGATATTCAGCTACAGAATAGATGCATTCACTAAGCAGATCATGTAAACAAAATTTGATCATATCATCTGCCCTGATGCACCCACTGCAAATACCCAAATAAAACTTTATCACCACATGTTTGATTATCTGGCCCTTGATGATATCAAAACTAATGACAAACATAGGCAGGTGAATCTGTAACATCATTGTAACTAAGCAAATACAATTGATTTGTTTTGTTCAGTATTTCAGGAAGCATCATTTTTTTTTCGACAGTTTTTATTCATGTGACGTGTCCTTTCCAGAACGTGGTCCCTCTCACAGTCTCCCTGAACATTCATTCATGTGATGTGTCCTTTCCAGAACATTGTCCATCTCACAGCCTCCCTGAACATTCATTCATGTGACATGTCCTTTCCAGAATGTTGTCCCTCCCATAGCCTCCCTGAGTGTAACACGGTCTTCTGCAAGTTGACCAGCGTCTTGCAATGACACATGCAGACTTTCCATGAAGTCCTGAGTCCACTTGCAGTGAGGTCATCCCTTTTCTCTTTTGCCGGGCACTTGTCTTCTACTATCAACCTCTCCAAGCTATTGTGTCTCTTGATGTGGCCGAAGTATTGCAGCTTTCTAATTTTTATAGTGTTAATGAGCCAGTTTCTGTGACCCCTAATCCTAGCAGTTTCTCTTTATTTGATTTCTGTTCTGTCTGCATTATAACAATTTTGAACTTTATATGTACGAGGGGTGATTGATAAGTTCTTGGCATAAGGTACAACGGATTATTTGTGAACAACTTTTTTGGGTTATTTCTCAACATAGTCCCCTTATAAGTTTATGCACTTAGTCTAGCAATCCTGGAGCATATGGATCCCTTCTTTGTAAAAGTCACCATCTTGTGCCAGTAGAAAGTGGTCTACAGCATGATGTCATCATCTGAAGCAAATTTGTGACCACTGAGCTCCTTTTTGAGTTTGGTAAATGGGTAATAGTCCGATGGGGCTAAATCTGGGGAATAAAGAGGATGTTCAAGAAGCTCGAAGGTGCATTCATAAATGGCAGCCATTGCCACTGCCGAATTGTGAACTGGAGCGTTGTCTTGATGAAAGATGACTCCTCTTGTCGATTTCCATTGACACTTTTCCTTCAGTTTGACCCGCAGTTGCTTCACAAGATTAGCGTAATAGGCCCTGGTGACCATTCTGCCCTTTTGAAGATAGTCTACCAATAGCACACCTTCTGAATCCCAAAAGATGGAAGCCATCACTTTGCCTGCAGACAGAACCACCCTTGCTTTCTTTGGAGGTGGAGATCCATGATGTTTCCACTGCTTTGACTGTTCTTTGGTTTCTGGTTGAAAATGATGAACCCAAGTTTCATCCACGGTCACAAATTGCCAAAGAAACTTTTCAGGATCTGCAGAACAATGGCCAAGATTGTCTCTTGATATATTGAGACGCTGTCGTTTGTGATCAGCTCCAAGAGGTTTCGGGACCCATCGAACAGAGACCTTTGTCATTTGAAGATCATTGTGAATAATGGCATGAACACGTTCCTGAGAGATGCCCAACTCAATATCAATGTACTGCTCAGTTAGTTGTCAATCCTCCATTGTCATGTCATGGATTCTGCCGGTGGTTTCATCGGTGGTTACCGTTCTTGGTCTTCCTGGATGGGAATCATCTTCCGGACTCTCCCTTCCATGTTTGAATTGAGCTGCCCATTTTTCACTGTGCTGTAAGAAGGGACACTCTCCCCTAAAGTCTCCACCATATCCTCATGGATATCCTCTGACGATAAGCCATTGATGCAGAGGTAGCGAATGACTGCTCGATGAGAAATTTTATCCATTTTCTCAGATTCTGCCACCCCTTGCGACTTCAGCAGGCTGTGAAAAAAAGTGGTTGTAGTTAATTTCTTGAAACTTGGTTTTTAATCTTACATTAACCTGATCTACAAATGCACCTAACATCAGCTGTGTGTTTCAAGTATTTGTACCTTATGCTGAGAACTTATCAGTCACCCCTCGTATAATCAGAGTAACACTCACAAGTTTCAGTACAAAACATACTCTAATTTTTCATTTCTCAGATTTATGAAATCTGTTTTTTTTTCAGTGTGCTAGGTACTAAAATATTCAGATGTTGATTTTTTTTTTTTTTTTTCCAGTTGTTATTCATCTCAGAATAATTTTGTTGTTAATGGGAGAGTCTTAGGTGGTAGCTGACTGTTCTGAAGATCTTGTTCAGGGAAGTTGACCAGTAGATAATTTTGCATATGTCCTTTTTATGTATTGTAGTGCCTGCAGAATGGTGAGTTCTGTGACTGGTGTAGTGAGTGTTTGTGTTGTGAGTGGTGTGCTCTGATCACAATTTGAAGATTTTGCAGCCAACATCAGTATGGCTGTCTCAAGTTGTGCATAGATTTCTGCAGCCAAGATTGGTATAGCTGTCTCAAGGGTTAAACTTTGACATGTGAATATATGGGACTTTTCTAGTCACTTCATTTAGAAGGCCATTGTCTTTTGGAATTTTGAAAATTCTATAGTCTTTGTCTTTGGTCATCCATTGTCTGAATTTATTGTTTATGATGAAGTGGGAGCTTGTCTCAAACTTAGAGATCCACTATGAGATAATATGTAATAAATTTTCTCAGAATCTCAAATTTTATCATGGTATGAATGTCATATAGTTTTAATGGTCAGAATCTTACATAGTTTTCAGTTTCTCACTTTTCTACATTCATTTCCTAGCACTGTTCTATCATCTTCTGTCTATTTTTATCATCCACCAGGAAACAGTATCCACAGGTCCATTTATCATGCGATCTACTTGTAGACAATGCGGTGGCAAGCGGATGATCAATGAATATCCATGTACTGAGTGTAGTGGAAAGGGGAAGGTCATTTCCAGGAAAAGGATTGTGGTTCCTGTTCCAGCAGGTATAGGAACAGCATTCTTAAACAAAAATTTGTGTAAATCTGCTTTAACAGTTACCTGAAGCACAAATACTCACCATATCAGTCAGTCATTTGCATGTCCCTTGCGAAACTTTTCCTCCCTAATAGCTCTCATGTAGGTCTCTCGGTTGTAAGGAAGATGCTGTGCTGCTGATACATCCATTCGCAGATTATCAATGATGTCTTGCAGCCATCTTCGCCTTGGTCTTCCTCTTTCTTTTTCCCATTATGGCCCTTCGAAGACGGTCTTCTCTAAATTGTCATGACGTTTAATGTGTCCAAAGTAAGTTTTCTCTTTAATTCTCTACTACCCAAACTTCTTCAATATTAAGTACTTGTAGTATGGAGATATTTGTTCTTTTTTTGTGTTCATGATATTTGAAGAACTCTCTGTAGCATTTACATTCAGAGGCATTTATGTGTTTCTCAGCTGTGAGAAGCTGTAAGCTGTAAGTGTCCAGGTCTCACAGGCATATGTTGCAATGGAAATGATGCATGCCTTTGAAAATCTTATTTTTGTAGTTCTGTCTGTTCCTCTCCACAGATTCTTTAGTTGTTTTACTTTTTGAAGAGTGATAGATGTCCTCCTTTTTAATTTCCCTCATTGTATCTCCATTATTAGTTAGTAATGATCCAAGATTTTCAAAACTCTCCACCTCTTCCAGTTTTTCCTCATTGATACATATTTCATCTGCCTTATTTGTTTTGTCAGATGTCATCAATTTAGTTTTCTTTGCATTAAGATAGAGGTTTTGCTCTTCACTATTCTTACGGACTGACATAATTAGTTTTTCCATTCCTTTTTGTGTTGTGGACAGTAACACTGTGTCATCAGCATATCTAATCTCTGGTATTTCATAACCTCCAATTTTTATGGCATTGTAATATTCTTTGTCTACATCTTCTCTAACATCTTTATTATATTTTGTATACAAGTTAAATAAGTAAGGTGACAGTATGCACCCCTGACGGACCCCTTGTTTTATGTCAAACCAAGTTGTTGTTTCACCATTTATTCTCACTACTGCTTGTTGGTCTAGATACAGCAGTGATATTAATTGTATCAAATGTGTTGGAAATCCCATTTTGTCCATTATTTCTCAAAGTTTCTGGTGTTGTACACAATCAAATGCCTTTGTTGAAGTTAAATATAGATTCACATTAAATTTTCTGCATTTCTCTATTATTAATCTTATATTGAGTATATGATCTCTTAATCCTCTTCTTTGTCTAAAAACAGGCTTAGACTATACTGACTTCTACTATTTTCTTACAAAGTCTGCCCATTATGATTTTTAACAGAATTTTACTGGCATGACTATTCAGGGCAACAGTTCTGTAGTTTGTGCATAAATTCAAGTTACCCTTTTTTTAACAGTGGTATGAATACAGTTCTTTTCCATTCATTTGGCCAGATACCTGAATGTCATATCTTTTTACATAGTGCATCATAGATTGTTGCACATCCCTTTCCTCCTGCTTTAATTCTTCCTGTGCCTTTCTTCGCTGAAGTGTCCTATCCGGTTTTCCGACATCGTACGTATCATTGCTATATTGACGCTTGGTTTGTTTTAATAAAACAACCGGTGTAACATTTGGATTGTACATATTTCGTCTGTGTTTCTGGTGACACTTTTCAAAATGGTGAAAGAGTGCTTAGTTACGAGCGATGCCGAGCGAGAAAAAGGAAGAGAAACATGGAAAATGTTCAATTTTTGATGATGTAGATAGGGGTATGGACATGGCCTGTGACCACCCCACTGCTCTTGAATGTATCCCAAGTAGATCTAGACATATTTAGACGACTGGAGTAGTAGTCAGGAGGTTACTTCAGACATTAATTTAGCGAGAATGCAACATAGAATCACAATACGAGATCGACAAGTAGATCTAGACATCTCAGATGGTAAGTAGTGTAGATCTAGACCTAGCCGATGGTGAACTGGGCATAATCATTGTCTAAAAAACATGACATTACTTCTGTTTTCCTAAAAAACTCTGCATTTATGAAATCTTCATACATTTAGTTATATTTTGAAACTTAATAAGTACACGGAAGTACGTGGAAATACTGTTTTCCATTCCATTTTACAACTATACTCCCTATACAGATCAAGACCCGCTCTTTTTGTGTGGCATGGACGGGAACGTCTGTGTTTTTTTCTGTGGCACGGGGACTTAATGTTGAAGAAGGCTGGCTAGTAAAGAGGATTAAAGAGAGAAAACATAAATATTTTGGACACATTAAACGTCATGATAATCTAGAGAAGACCGTCTTGGAAGGGTACATAATGGGAAAAAGAAAGAGAGGAAGAGCAAGGCGAAGATGGCTGCAAGACATCGTTGAGGATCTGCAAATGGATGCATCAGCAGCAGGCCATCTTGCTCACAACCGAGAGGCCCACAGGAGTGCTGTTTGGGAGGCAAAGTTCCACAGGGGACATGCAAATGAATGAATGAAAGATGGGAAGAGTTAATAAGTTCAGCTATTATCTCATCACATACAGGTGATGTACCATTTTTCAGATTCTTTGTTGCCCATAAAACTTCTTCACTTGTCGGTTCGGGTTCCTTCTCCTCCAATAATAATTCACACTGTTGATTTCTGCTTTCAGAGTCAGTTGTATCATACGTTACTCTGCAATATTCCTTCCATCTTTCTAGAATTTCTTCTGTCTCTGTCAAGGTCTTCCCCATCATGTCACAAATTACATTCTCGTCATTGTCTTCATTTCTTTTAAACATTTCGTTATCTCTTCCACACTTTTGATGTCCTTCTGTTCTTTAACAAACAATCTTGTATATATTGCTTTGTGTCTTTTCTTGTGTTTCTTCTTACTTCTTTTGTTAAAGATTTATATTCCTCTTTGTTGTTGTTTGTTACTTTCCATTTCGTCTTCATTTCTCTACGTTGTGTGTGCCTGCCGTAATCCAAACATTCTTTTGTGTTTTCTTTACTGGAACCAAGTCTTTGTTATTAAGATGTCTCTGGCCTTGTGTAGCTTGATATTTGTTCACAGTTTTCTGGCTCCAGTACAACCATGGTAACTGATATTATCTTAAGCTACCATTTTAGTTCACATCTCTTTGAGAAATCTAAAGACTGCCTCTAGTTTTTTTCACAACTTAATCATTATGAAAACCTGGACTTTTTAGATGTCACAATGACCATGACCTGTCATTCTAAGAAGTGCCAGTTATCAAAATCTTTTGATTGCGTTGTGTTCATTCCTGTCAAACTTGACTGCCATATGCAGCCCCAAGGTCATTATGTTGCAGAAGACAAATATGTAAGCCTATATTCACACCCATATTGTTGGAGTACCTGACCCTTCCATTTCTGTTAATCTCCACAACCTGTGCTTCATATGGAGATAGTGATCACTGTAGCCATAGCTGTTTGCCAGGTTGAAAGAATAGCTATGTAGAAACCTGTCTGTTTCTGTTAGTAACCACTTTGTAGATTGTTATCAATGCAGTTTCAATGGAGCAACATGTAAAAGCAGTTCAGTATATGAGTGGAACAACATATAACCCAGTATTTCAATATATGAGTGAAACAACATGTAACCCAGTATTTCAGTGTATGAGTGGAACAGCATGTAGCACTTTAGTTCAGTGTATGAGTGGAACAACATATAACCCAGTATTTCAATATATGAGTGAAACAACATGTAACCCAGTATTTCAGTGTATGAGTGGAACAGCATGTAGCACTTTAGTTCAGTATATGAGTGGAACAACATATAACCCAGTATTTCAATATATGAGTGAAACAACATGTAACCCAGTATTTCAGTGTATGAGTGGAACAACATGTAACACAGTAGTTATATATAGTAAGATGATGGATGCTGGAGTGAGTAGTAGAAAACTAAATTCCACCACATGATATTATCTGTTAGACAGAAGAAGCAAATTATCATTTCTTTTAATATGAAAAGGACATGTCTGACTACATGACTACATATGTATACACAATCAGACATGAGTCTGCATGTGTAAGGATAAGTTGACAGGTACCCCAAAAGGTGGTAGTCGTCCTCCAGAGATTTCTAATGAGGACAGCCCTGACATAATCTAGTGTGTTGTAACTGTGTTTGGTCCTAAGCTTTGTGATTTCTTAAAGGATATCTAAAACATCGAAGTTCATCATTTGACTCCAGAAAAGTCTCTCTCTCATGCACGCGCGCGCGCTCACTCTCTCGCATGCACGCACGCACGCGCACACACACACATATACACACACACACACACAGAGTCAGTCAGTCAGTCAGTGAGAGAGAGAGATAGATCCATACAACATTTTGTGAAACTCCAACGTATGGTGTCATTGACATTTATTTTTAATCAAGAGTAACAGCAGGAGAGAAAAAAATATTGATGGAGGGTACACAAAACTAATTTGAGTTGCTAGCTTGAAAAAAGACCAAGGGGTAGACCAAGACAGAGATGAAAAGACAACATAGAAGATGATATAAAAGAAATTGGTGTCACCAACTGGAGAGAGAAGATTAGGACTAAAGAGGAATGGAGGTAAACTTTATCTGCAGCAGTGAGCCTTAATGGCTTGGAAAACTGAAGAAGTAGAAGAGGGTTGAAAGAAAACCTGTGTATAAACCTTTTTTGCTGGATTTTTTTTTTTCTTGATCTTGTTCACAAAGCTATAGGGCAGAATTCTTTGCACTTTGGCCACTGAGAATGATAGTGATGCTAGTCTGTGGCAGCAGTGAAATGTAATTTTCTTCATTTCCAAAAGCTTACAAAACAGGATGATACGATGCTCTTCCAGTAAGCTTTTGAGATAGCTCCATTTTGTCTGTCAGGACTATGGAGTATGAAGGAATTGTGGGTGGGTTAGGATCAGTAGAAATGTACCATTTTTGAATTGAGACATTAGAAAAATAGGAGATTATTTGGTTTATTGACTTTACAGTGTTTGCCAGATTTATTATACAGCTGTTGCCAGTAAACATAAGATGTGAGGCCGGGATTTGGTTGTTTTGTCAGCCATGACTGTGGGATCATTGATTATCAGTGGAGACCTGCAGACATTTTCTGTGGCAAAGTGACTTGCATGTTTAGAAAAAGTAGTGTATGTTTGAAAGCATGGGTTAAAAACTTCTGTAATGTGGTGGTGTTATTGTTCACCTTTAGGTGGGAAAGAGCAGACATTTCCGGCGTGAAGGAGCAGATGTGCACAGTGATGTCACTATCAGCTTATCGCAGGCTATTCTTGGAGGCTCTATAAATGTTCCCGGTATATATGACAACATTAATCTTAGAGTGAGTAAATATATTTATTTGTTGAGAAGCAGTTGGACTTCAGGCTTAATGGTAACAAGAAGAATGGCTTGAAAACACATGAAATCAGGATATCATGTTTCATAAGAACATATCTGCTTGAGAACATGCAAATAAGTGCATTTTTTTTTACACATTAGTAACTTTAGATGAAATAGTGAAAATATCTCTCTCTCTCTCTGAACCTTAAGTGCCCAGGGCACATGGGGCTTCCACAAGGGTTTTCCACAAATGCCTGTCCTTCGCCTTTTTTTCTGCTCTTGCCCAGGTGAGCCCTCTATTGCTCAACATCCTTTCTGTTGTTCTTCTCCATGTCTCTTTTGGTCTACCCTTACTTCTGCTCCCCTGTGGTGTCCATCTTAGTGCTATTTTTGGTAGTGAGTTGTCAGTCATTCAGAGCACATGTCCCAACCATTGCCAGCATCTTTCCTCAATAATTGTTGTCAGTGGTTTCATCTGCATTTCTGCTAATAAGATGTTATTTCTTATAGTGTTTGGCCAAAATATTTTTCTAATTCTTCGTAAACATTTAGTCTGGAAAGAATTCAACTTGTTTTCTATGGTTTTGGTGATTTTCCAACATTCGCTTCCATAGAGTAGTACACTTAGAACATTACTCTTAAATATCCTGATTTTCATATTTATGCTTAGTTTTTTTGATTTCCATATATTCTGCAGCATTGCAAAAGCCTGGTTTGCTCTAGTAAGTCTGCTGTTGATGTCCTCTGTGCTGTCTCCATTTTCTACTACTCTGCTGCCAAGGTATACAAATTCGTTGACCTCCTCCACTAACTTGTTATCTACTCTGAGTACATTTCTGTTGTTCACATTTTGCTTCATTAACTTTGTCTTTCCTACGTTGATCTTTAGTCCTATGTTGTTTGCATTCTGAGTTAGCTTGTTTATTTTATCTTGCATATCTTTGTGACTGCTTGATAATAGACAAATGTCGTCTGCAAAGTCAAGGTCCTCCAGCACTGTGTCAAGGGTCCATTGTAATCCTCTGCGTTTGTCTGATGTTGCCTCCTTCATTAACCAGTCTACTGCCAAGATAAATAATGTTGGTGATAGTACACATCCCTGTTTCACTCCTGTTTGTACCCTAAAGCTGCTGGAGGTATGTTCTCCACAGATAACTTTGCACTGAAAACCCTCGTATAGGGCTTTGATTACATTAACTATTTTATGGGGGAGGCCATGCCATCTTAGGATTTTCCACAGTGCATCTCTGTTGACACTGTCAAAGGCTTTCTCAAAATCTATGAATAATGCATATGTTGTGCTATGCCACTCATTTGCCTGTTCTAATATTTGTCTAAGTACAAATATGTGGTCTATGCATGATCTTCCTTTCCTAAATCCTGCCTGCTCTTTCCGAAGTTTTTCCTCAAGTGTTGGTACAATTCTGTTGATGATTATTCTGCAAAATACTTTACTGGTGAGAGGCAGTAGGGTAATGCCTCTCCAGTTCCCGCAATCTCTGAGGTCACCCTTCTTTGGTAGTTTTACTATAAGACCAGTTTTCCACTCCTCTGGGGCTTTTTCTAATCCCAAATTTGTTGTAATATCCGGCAAAGTTGTTTTGGTGTTTCTGTTTCTTCTGCTTTCAACATCTCAGCAGTCACTTCATCTTCACCTGGTGCCCTGTCTGATTTTAGCTTCTTTATCGCCTCCTTTACTTCATTTATTGTTATTGGTCCTGTATTGATGTTTAGTTCCGTTTTTGCTTCAGGTATGTCTATTGTTTGTGCTGCTTGTGTTCTGTTTAGTAGGGTGTTAAAGTGTTCCCTCCATCTTTCAATTTTTTCTCTTTCTCCACTGACCAGTTGTCCATTTTGTGTTCTTACTGCACTTTCACATCTTGTGTTGAAGTTACCTGTCATCTGCTTTGTGATTTTATATATGGTTTTCATGTCATTTGTATATGCTGCTTTCTCTGCTGTTTCTGCTAAGTTGTCATAATATTGACGTTTATCTTGACGGCATGATTCCTTCACTTCTTTGTCTTTTTGTGCATAATTACTTAAAACTCGTTCTTTAAGCCGTTGTGATTTGGTGTTCAGTAATTTTTTCTTGATTTCTTTTCTTTGCTCTATCTTTTCCCATGTGGTCTCGCTTATCCATTCCTCTTTTCTCCTTTTCCGATATCCCAGCACCTCTTTTGCTGTTTCCTGTAGTGTTTTATTGAACTCTAATATGGACATTTCTGCTTCGTCTTGTAGGACACTGAAGCGGTTCTTAAGTACTATGAGAATTCATTTCTTGTTTGCTGGTCTATCAGTTTTCTTGTATCAAAATGTATCTTCTGTGTTCTCTGATTTTGGCTTTCCTTAATTTTAGTTTTATTTTTGCTACCAGAAGGTTGTGATCACTTCCTACATCTGCTCCTTTCCTTGCTCGACATCTTGTAGTGACCGTTTCCACTTGTTGTTTATTAGTATGTGATCGATTTGGTTTTCTATGGTTTTATCTGGTGACCTCCAAGTCACCTTATGGATGTTTTTGTTGGAAAATTGTCCCTCCGATGGTCATCATGTTTTCTTCACAGAAACTGCACAGTCTTTCTCCATTTTCATTTATTTCTCCATTCCTTCTCTTCCCATGATTCTTCTTCTATCTTCATTTCCTTCACCTACTTTTGCATTGAAGTCGCCCAAGATGAGTAGCATATCATGCTTGGGTATTGTTTCTACTGTTGCTTGGAGGCTGTTGTAAAAATCTTCTTTTAATTCCTCTTCAGCTGCTTCTGTTGGTGCATAACAAACTATAATAGACAGCTTCGTGAATCTTGAGTTGAACCGTGCATATAATAATCTCTCATTTATTGGGGTCCATTTCAGCAATGCTCTTGATGCTTCTTTTGTTATAATCAATGCTACTCCTCCTTCATGAAGATCTTCTTTACCTGACCATATTATTGTATCTTCTGTGTGCTGTGTTGTTAATTTCCTTCTGCCTTGTCCTGTCCATCTTGCTTCTTGTATTCCTAGTATGTCTAGTTTGTATCTGTGCATTTCCTTGATGGTTTGTGCTAGTTTTCCAGTCTGGTTTAGTGTTCTTACATTCCAGCTGCCTATTTGCATCTTATGTTTAGGTTCCAGGAGGTCTGCAGTCGGGCTGGGGACTTCCAGTGGCTGGCTTTCATCCACAACCTTCATGGGCTCAGTTTCCTGATACGCATTTCTCCTTCCACCTGCATTTGCTTTTTCCCTTGCTTCCGTTTCTGTAGCAGTCTGATAGTTTTTTTACCAGATAGGGTTGCTGGCCCTATGCTGAACCCTCCTTAGTCGCCTTTTACGATCATGCATGGTAGGGTACAGTGGTCCTATTCTTTGCAGATCCCGGGTACCACACGGGGGAGTGAAAATATAAGAGTGACAAAGTGGCATGGTTGTTGTGAATTTCAATATTTTAAACATCTTTTTTTCCATGGGTTGTGGGATATGTACCATTACTGGTTTAGGGTCATGCACAAAAATGGTTCGAGCCGCTGATATCTAATATATAAATATTGGCAGTATCCAGCATATGTGCAGGGGAACATCATCAGGCTGCATGCATTGCAAGATGGTTGCCCTACTCAAGTGAATTAATTTCCCATATTTAATAAAGTTTATTATTATATTAAGCAGTTGTAAATTTAGGGGTTTATAACATTTTAACTAAAAACTCATATTTATTTACATTTGTTGGTCAGTGACATCTAATGTCTATTTTTTTCTGACTCTTAATGGTTCTTTTTCTTAAGAAAATAGTTGTTCTACAACAGGTAAAGAAATAAGAGGCAACAGAAATATGGTTTTAGAGAGGGATGCAGCAGATACTTGGACAACCAAAAAAAAAAAAAAAACAAAGGAAAAGATTCTCAGAGAAATTTCAGAATAATGAAAACTTAAAATTATAAGGAAAAGGCAATCAAAATTTCTTGGATATGTCATGAGAAGACAGAAGTTAGAAAAATTGGTAATGACTTAAAAATTCAAGGAAAAATAGAAAAGCCAGTAGAAAAAACATCTCAGTGGACTAACTAAGCAGCATGAAAAAGTAAAAGCATTTGAATTGATTGAAAATGCCAGGAATTACACAAGATAGAGAAGCATGATCTGCAGCGCTGTCTGGAACAGCACATAAACTATGTATGTATGTCATGGACTAGGCAGATATACCTGTTCTGGAGTCAATTCAGATATTTTGATTTTGTGCTTCTAGGAAGATATTTATAAAATTATCAGGTCTCTTCTGTCTAAGAGATTGAGGATGGGCTCGGTGTAAAGACAAGCTCAGACTTGTGAGCAGTTACCACCACCTGTTGGTATTTGAAGTACATGGAGGTCATATCACACAGGTACTAAGGTCATCCCACTGAAAGCTGTGGTTATGTCATAGTACCTTCTGTAAATGGTTCACAGTTATTTGCAGTGGTTGTTCCAAAATATGGTTTGATTTCCATTTTCATACCTCAGAATATACACATGTTGTCACAGTGGGTGGCTGTGTTATGCAAAACTGAGTGGTAGGAACAGACATCGGTTGCAGTACATGTAGGAAAAAAAAAAGGCAGGAGTGATATTGCAGGTGCAGAACCCATAACTGAAATATTAAAAATAAAACTGATGTACCTTGTAAGACTTCTCATAACTTAATATTGCACCTATCATACACCTGCAAATTAAAATATAGCTTTACAGCAGAGACACCAAGTATATTTCTTTGCACATTTATATATACATTTTATATACATTTTATTATATTATATACATTTTATATTTAGCTTACTGTTTTACTTGGTAACTTTTTTTTTTTTTTTTTTCAAATCTTGCTGTTACATAATAGAAGCAGAACAGAATGTTGTTTTTGTTTGTACACAGAAGGCAGTGTCTTCTTTTTTCAGTTAGTGAAATTCAGAAATTCATGTTTCTGTAAAATCAGACATAGATCATTCCCTCCCCCCCCCAACGTTTTGTTTTCAGATACCTCCTGGCACATCTTCCCACCATCGTATTCGACTTGCGGGTAAAGGAATCAGCCGAGTGAACAGCTATGGCCACGGTGATCATTATCTCCATGTGAGGATTCGTGTGCCTGCGTAAGTGTGAATTTGTGTGCTGTGAAAAATTTGAGAGACAAGAGAAATAGCGACAGTGGTAAAGCTAGTTCTGGTAATAAAGGTAGACTGTATGGGTCAGTTTATGCCAGAATATTGCATTACTGTATGTTCATCACTTATACAGACTTGTCTTATTTTCTAGCACTCTCATTCCAGCCATCTTTCCTCACTCTTACAATCTTATTATAAAAATGAACCATATCTACCTCTGTTAGATCATTAGTAGCAGTATATTCTTTAGATATGTCTTGCAGTCATCATCATCATCATCGTCAGGCACCAAGCTTACAGGTGTTGGCAATAATGTCACTCCTTTTTGTGCAACCCAGAGTATCTCTAATCGGATTAGTTGCTTTTCTTTTCCTGTGCAACTGATCATCTCATTTTTCTGTGGTTTCCATCCATCTTTCTTTTCTCTTGAAGTTTTCCACCAACTATCATGTTCTCTAACTTTGTCTTCTTATGACTTGAACAAAGAATTTTGTTTTTTCTTTTATGGTTTTCATTAGACATAAATGTTAACCAACATCAGATCAGTGAAAAACTCTTCACTTGTTTTGATGACTTTCTTAGAACTGCATCTCTTTTCCAGTTTCTTTTGTTTATTAATAAACTGATGAAGTCTGATTACACTGAATGATGAAAGTATGACAGTGATTACCTTTACTTTCTATCAGTTTATTAATGATTTTCTTGGCTGGCCTTATTTCTGTATGCTGCTGACTTGGTTTTGAACTGTTTTAATATTTTCAGAAAATTGTCAGAAGAACAAAAGCTTCTAATGCAGGCATTTGCAGAGACAGAGAAAGATGTGGAAGGAACCATTGATGGGATTGCACAGACCAAATATGGTTAGAACTGCTTTTTGTTTAATCTTTATCTTTTTCTTCTCTGTCTTTATGATAGTAAACGTAACACTTTCCTAAATTTCATAGAAATAAACAGAGCAAAGAGAACAATATATGGAGTATAAAATGAGATTCTTTATAGTCATTTGTGAAATATATCAGAAATCTTGGAGACTTTATATTGAAATGAGACTGAATTTTCAAACTGAAAAGGAGAGAAATAGTTAATGATGAAAATGTAGAAATAAAAGGTTATGTGATCCCTGTACAAGGAAGAATCTCCAATGTGAAAAAATTATTTTTAAAAAAATCTTTTAGAAACTGATTGTGCAAGGATTTAGGTTCATCCTGTGGTATGATTGGAGTTAATGAGATTATTTGTGAAATGGAAAGTATATTTATATATTTTATAATGAAGTTGGAATATTCAACAGTACAGTGGTATATCATGAAAGACAGCAGACAAAAATTGAGGTATTTTTTTGAAAAAAAAAACATTGTTTTTAGTTTTACTGGTTGTGGGACCACATTACATGTATGGATTTATATCATTTTCAGCATTCAGATTTTGTATAATTTTCACTTGCACTAATATAATTTGCATAATAAACAGTCATAGCCTACAAGGAGAAAATACCAACAGTAATTTCAATCTGGAACTTACCAATCATTTCGCAGGACTCAGCAAGATAAACGAAACAGATATAGATGAATTATTGAATTCATACAGCACAGCCATAATCACGGCATCTAAAGCAAGTGCTGGACTGCAATCAACAAGTAGAAAAGCATGGATATCAGATAACACATGGAAATACATACATGAAAGATGAGCAGCCAAATTAGCCATGTTGAATGTAAAGACAGATCTTGGAAAAGTTTTAGCAAAAGCAACATGCAAAGAACTAGATAATAAAGTGAAAAGAAGAGACAAAATAGAATATATGGACAATATGACAGAAGAAGCAGACAATGCAGCAAAAACAGGATACAGCAAAACTCTATATAACATACAGAAGAGAAGCTAACAGGTGCTATTACCTCCAGAGAAAGACCAGACTTTAGCAAAACAGGCAACCTACTAACATCAGGTAAAGACCAAAAGCAAAGATGGGGTGAACACTTCCAAGAAATACTTAAGTGACTACACCTAAATGAATTAATAAATCTTGAAACCATTTACCAGTTCCACAACTAAATGTTAACCTAGATGAAGTTACACTAAATGAAGTTGAAACAGCAATGAATCCTAAAGTCTAACAACAAAGCTGCAGGTGAAGATGAAATAACAATCAAAATGTTAAAAGCTAATAACAGTGACAACATGACCCAACTACAGAGAATGTTTAATAAAATCTGGGTAGAAGAAAAGGTCTCTTCCAAATGGAATCAAGGAATCATTGTTAAAATACCTAAGAAAAAAAGGCAATCTCAGTGACTGCAATAACTGGAGGGGTGTAACCTTCTATCAGATGTGTCAAAGGTGTTTTGTAAAGTGATTCTGAATACAATTAAGGATGTAGTGGATACTGCAATGAGAGAAGAACAGGCAGGATTTCAAAAAGGGAGAAGCTGTCTCAACCAGATCTTTACTCTAAGAATAATACTTGAAGAACATATTGAAAATCTAAAATTGTCAACATCATTAGAGATCTCTACAACGGATATGTTTGTGCAGTCAAGACAGAAGAAGGATTGAGCAAATGGTTTCAGATTGAAACAGGCATGAAACAAGGATGTATATTATCTCCCTTGCTTTTAGGAATTGCCATAGACTTTATAATGAAAAGATGCTCTACTGGTAAAACAGCCATTGATTGGGTACATGGGACCCAAATAGATCATCTTGATTTTGCAGATGACATAACTTTTATCAGTGACAATGTGAAATCAATGCAGGAAAAAAAACATTCCTTGTCTTCCTTGGTTAGCAAAATAGGTCTTGAAATGACATTTCTCATTAATCAAGAAGGAAAAATATACATAGAAGGAACAGCTGTTGATGAAGTAAACCAATTTGCATACCTTGGCAGCTACATAGACCAGGATGGTGACATCAGGAAGGAAGTTAGAATTAGAATTGCAAAAGCAGCATTGTCCTTCAAAAATCTTGAGAACATATGGAACTCAAAAGTTATAAGCACAAAAACCAAGTTAAGATTATTCAATTCAAATGTGATATCCACCCTCATTTATGCATGTGAAAGCTGGAAATCAACTAAAGAAATAGACAAGAAATTAGACTCTTTTGAAAACAAATGCCTAAGGAAAATACTTTGTATAAAGTGGAACAAATTCAAGAACACCACAGAGATAAGACAGATGAGCAAACAACAGCCTGTCTCATGGGTGATCAGAAAAGAAGATAGACATATGTAGACCATGTGATGAGAAGAAACAATAAGAGAATATTAAAGTTATCAAGTGGAGCACAACAGGCCGAAGAAAAAGAGGTCAACCATGTGAAGTTCTAAAGAGGACATTGTTAAGAGAAGCCAGTTTAGTGGGCATAACATCCCTTGATAAAGTTGAAAACAACTGTGCGAGCCCTATGTGATGTTTAACAGCATGGGAAGGATGTAAAATATAAGAATATTTTTGTCCAGTTGTGTGCAGCTTTTGACCAGCATAACAAATGAATAAGGAGCATACAATAGTTTTCAGTTAGGGGGAAAAATAGATTTTAGTGCAGGGTCTGATTCAGATTCCAGTTACTGTAACATATGTGTAATATGGACACACAACCAGGAAAGCTAACAGTTTTATCTTGGAATAAAGATTTTGTGAAATGAAATGTATTTTATCTTCTTTATTATGGAGTAAATTTGCTTTTACAGCATGATCATGCTCAAGCAATTGGCTTAACTTGGTCATGTTCTGCTCAGTATTTTCTCATGAGTATGTTTTTTATGGTTTAAATTTATTTCATACTACCTGATTATCCAGCGTTGCCTGGGTATTTATTTATCCCAATCAACAGAGTTCTATTCATTTCCACAATCTTCTAGAGGGTTCTACAAAGTTCTGTTCATTTCCACAGCCTTCTAGAAGGTTCTACAGAGGTCTAGTCAGTTCCACAATCTTCTAAAAGGTTCTACAATGTTCTATTCATTTCCACAACCTTCTAGAAGGTTCTGCAGAGTCTAGATGGTTCTACAGAGTTCTATTCCTTCTATTTGACTAAACATGGGCTTAATTGTCATCAGGACTGTCACCAATCAGCTTCGTGACCCCGAACACTGGATTGGACACTAATCTCGGTCAATTTGGACATTTTATTTTTCACCACTTCTTCCCCCGCCGCTGGGGGATGGATTTAAATGGCATCAGGAGTGTCATTATTCATTTCAGTGACCCTGAAAACTATGGATTCAACACAAATATCAGTTGTTTTCGATTATTTTTACATGTGACTCCACCCCACCCCCACCCCTAGACCCTCCATGCCAGCTGAACTTGGACATAAACGGCATTGAGAATGTCACTATTCATATCAGTGACCCCAAAAACTATGGATTCGACACTACTATCAGTCGTTTTCAATTATTTTTACATGTGACGCCTATCCCACCCTGAGCACGAGGCGTCCCTATTCATCTCAGCAACCCCAAAAACTGTGGATTCTAAACTAATATCAGTCATTTTCTATTATTTTTGCATGTCACCCCTATCCCACACTCGCTCCTAGGCCGCCCCCCCCCATGCCGTTGGGAGCTGAACTTGGACCTAAACGGCATCAAGAGTGTCACTATTCATTTCAGTGACCCTGAAAACTATGGATTTAACACAAATACCAGTCATTTTCGATTATTTGTACATGTCACCCCATCTCACCCCCACCCCTAGGGCCCCACTTGTCGCTGGGAGTTGAACTTGGACTTAAACAGCATCGAGAATGTCACTATTCATGTCAGCGACCCAAAAAACTATGGATTTTACACTAATATCATTCATTTTCGATTATTTTTACATGTCACCCCAACCCCTAGGGGTCTTAGGGGTATCCTAGGGATGATCTAACCCCCACTGTGCTTTATCCAGATTGTAAATCATGTGTGTGCCACGTTTGGTTGAAATTGCTCCAGGCATTCCAGCATGATGCTCAAACATATGTGTATACACTCACACGTTCATTTTTATATATATATATATATATATATATATAAATTCTTTTAAAATTGTAACACGTTCGTTGTTTGATATAACCATTCTAAAATCAGAAAGATTCTGAAATTCATAATACACCTGGAACCACAAGTTGTGTGCTGCACTAGAATGTTTGAACACAGGATTGAAGTACAAGTGTGTTTGTATAATTCAGTGTAGATTGTTAAAACTCAGTTCATTTTTGTTGTCACAGATCTCCTTATGTTAGTTGTTTAGTTAGACCATTACTGGCCCAATGTATTGCACAATCATAGAAATTTTATGGATGATGTAACACTAGGGTTATAATCCTTGATATTTTCTTGTGCAGTGCTTTGCACAGATAAATGAATTTATGCACTTCTGGGAAAGAGATTTTGTAAAAGCTACTGAAAGCAAGTTTTCACGTCTGGTGGTAATGTTTCAGGAGTCGGCGCCTCAAGTTTGGTAGGCTGTCAGTTATTTGGAGTTTTAAGTGCTAACCTGAGACCTTCCCATTCTGTTTCAGGTGGAAAGGCCTCCGGTGAGCGAGTGATGGGAGAGTCCATGCCACCAGAAGGGGAGGAGAGCTTTTTTTCCATGTTAAAACGGAAACTGTTTGGATGAGAATTTGTTTAATTATTATAGTTTCAGAATATTGATTCACTGCTAGTGTAACTCTCAGGTGTTTTGTTTGTTGTTGTTGTTGTGTAGATCATGACAGCAATCATGTCAGTGAATTTGCAGCAGAATTAATATTTTCTTGTCTCCTGGGTTTCATTGTTACCAGGAATTTTTACAAAAATTTAACAAAACTTTTGGTACCTCAATTTTTGTCTGCAATAGCTGTCAAACAAATCAGAAAATGATAGTCTAGTAAGTGCATGAAGACAAACTAGAGGAAGAACAAATTAGAGATAATCATATTAGAGGCTGGACTGATGAGTAATTAACAGGTTTATATCTGAATGTTTCGTTTTACAGTTGTAGGTGCAGAAAAATTCTGTTTGATTTATGAAATTTACAAATACAAAATGTCTGCAGGTTTGCGAGCAATCCATGACCCAGATGGAAACTTTCTTCTATTCGAGAGGTTTTAACTGCAAGCAGACATGAAACACAGAGATCAAAACCAGCCAGACATGATTCATGGACTTCAAAAATAGCTTCTGACAAATCAGAGGATACTGTTGATATGGGGCAGGTTATTGGCAAGAAAACATGATCACATGATTGGACAATTTACCAGTGATTTTGTGATGTTGCAGTATAACGTGAAGTACATAAATTGATAAGTGGTTTAACTGATAAAAACATCAGCTCTTGAAAATCAGTCATTCATTTGCACGTCCCTTGCAGAACTTTGCCTCCCTAACAGCTCTCCTGTAGGCCTCTCATTTGCAAGGAAGATGCCCTGCTGCTGATGCATCCATTTGCAGATTATCAACTATGTCTTGCTACCATCTTTTCCTTGGTCTTCCTTTCTTTCTTTTTCCCATTATGTACCTTTCAGAGACGGTCTTCTGTAGATTATCATGACGTTTAATGTGTCCAAAATATTAAAATTTTCTCTGTTTAATCCTCTTTACTAGCCAGGCTTCTTCAATATTAAGTTCTTGTAGTATGGATATATTTGTTCTTTTCTGTGTCCATGATATTTGAAGAACTCTTCTGTAGCATTTACATTCAGAGGCATTTATGTGTTTCTCAGCTGTTTTATTAAGTGTCCAGGTCTCACAGGCATATGTTGCGATGGGAAAGATGCATGCCCTTAAAAATCTTATTTTGTAGTTCTGTCTGTTCTTTACCACAGCTTCTTTAGTTGTTTTACTTTTTGAAAAGCTCTTGAAAATAAAACTAATAAAACAAACAAAAAAACTAAATTTCACTGAATACAGCATAAACACAAACATCTTCCTTGTGAATGAAAAATCAAGAAAACAAAAGGGAAAAAAACCCACTGAATTTGCTGTTGTGGCCAATTCAGCGTTTGTCTACTGAAACATGTAGCCATGCTTATGTTTGACGTAATGTGTTATTTGGAAGTAAAGTACAAAATTGAAATACTATATGATTGTTTTAAATGATGTCAGACTAACTTGATAAAAATTTAGCATATTTTGTTTGCTAAATACATCTTTTTTTTTTTTTTTTTGGTATTACCAGGTTTCTTTATTTTGCGTACATCATCAAACATAGATGTTTTCTATAAAAGCAGTGGTTTAACTTAAAATCTAGTCGAGTGTCTATGAAAAGCATTTCTGCTGACCATGTGGTTTTTACTTAGATCTTTATAGCACTCCTGTGACTTTGCTAGTAGCACCAGGACAGTGGTCAGTAGTTTGTTGTAGAGGTGGTTGTCAGGCTGTTGTGACTTATGTGGACCCTGAACATTATGTTTGCTCTTCTCTTGTTCTTGAGAAATGTGCATCACATTTCCGGTGTTCCATGTGCTGCAGTGTTACCCACGTATCTTTAAACTTAAGAAAAAAAAACAAACATAAAACTAATGCAGGCTGGTTTTTAAAAATTCCAATGAATTGTCTCAGTTTGATGTCCAGGCACGTCTGAACTGAGTTAAGCAAGTAAACACAAATCTAGGGAGGTAACCATTAAAAAGGAATATGAAAATAGCTGAGGGAGAGTCTTCACAGCATCACATTATAACCCCTATACCCCTACTATAATCACATATTTCACCTTCTTTCGACTGGATTACCATTGTGTCACTCTCTCTCTCTCCCCACCCACCACTCTCAGTTACAACCCACCTATCACACATCCCAAGTCTCCATTTAAATACTCTCTACACTCCACCATGCACATTTCTGACACACAACATCGGACATGCCACAGCTCCTTACCAGTACTAAGTGCTCTATTTTATTTATTATTTATTAATTTTTTTTTTTAACACGGCATTCATGTGAATTTATATTTTGTCTCCTCTCTCTTCTTCTTCGTCCTGTATGTTTTTGTATGATTAAGGCTCACGCCGAAATGTCACATCTGTGCACTCACTAAGTAATAAAGCTCTTCCTACCCTTTTTTTTCCTAGTTTATACTTTGAGGGAGAGCCAGTCTTTTCATATATTTTCAGTGGTTACGTCCCTTGATTAGCATTACATTCATACTTGCCCTTATAATTACTGTTAGCGTGGTTTTTATTTTCAGAAATCAAAAGTTTACAAAAATCAGCATAGATGTGTTTTGAATCATTACCAATAATATAATGTGT
Organism: Achatina immaculata; assembly: GCA_009760885.1. Taxonomy (NCBI): domain Eukaryota; kingdom Metazoa; phylum Mollusca; class Gastropoda; order Stylommatophora; family Achatinidae; genus Lissachatina; species Lissachatina immaculata. The sequence goes on along the minus strand of CM019703.1, from coordinate 4,651,618 downwards.
GCTGTCACATTAGATCAGGAAAAAAATGCTCTTTGCATAGGTCACTTTAGTTCTCTAACTACCAGGATCATACCGAAAGTTGTGAGCAAAAATCTTTTAAAAATCAGAATTTATAGAGAAATTATAAATGTATCACCTTAAACTGTATCCGTTTCTTCACTTTTCAACATAATCTCCATTTCTCTGCACACATTTTTCCCATTGCTCTGCATGTTTGAAAATACCCTCCCAGTAGGCTTCCATTCCATCTGACTGAAGGCACGGATGCACTGCTTTCTGGATGTTCTCTCCTGTGTCGTAATGATGGCACCGCATTTGTTCTTTCACAAAACTGAAAAGATGGAAATCACTGGCTGCCAGGTCGGGGCTACAGGCAGGGTGTGGAAGAATTTCCCAACATATTTTCTGAATTTCCTCAGTTGTCTCGTTTTTCTCACAGCTTTGTAATCTTCAGTAAACAGACGTGGGACCCAGCAGGCACAAACTTTTCTGTAACCTAGGGTTTCAATAATTTCCTGTATTACATTGTGTCCTGTTCCAAGATTTACAGCAATTTCAGATACTGTGATACATTTGTTTGTTTAATGATATTGTCGCCCATTCCACGTTGCGTTCAGTGGAGGCTGTTTGAGGGCGACTGCTGCGAGGCATATCTTGGATGCTCATATTTCCATCTTTGAGATGTTTCACCCACCTCCTAACACTGCTAGCACCCATACATCTCCATAAGCAAGTTGAAGTCTCATGAATTTCAGCAGTGGGGATTTCCTCTTTAACAAGGAACTCAATAACAGCATGTTGACGAAATGGAACTTTAGCCTCCACCATTTTGTTTCTGCTCTGCATGGTCATGTGATACATGATGGTGACGTCTTGTGACCTTTGCATGAAGTGCAAAGGATGCAGTTTAAGGTGATACATTTATATTTTCTCAATCTATAAATTCTGATTTTTAAAAAATTTTTGCTCACGACTTTCGGTATGACCCTCATATTAAACGTCCCCTGTTGGAAACAGTCTGCTGTTTCTTTGGCTTGTCCATTAGCTGTTTAATTTATTATATATTAGAAAGTTTAGTATTTTTGTAACTTACTGATTTGAAGCTACATATTCATGGACGGTTTTACACTTTTTTAATGATAGTGCAAAAAACCTGTTGAATATGTACTTTCTTTTCTGAATTATTTACATAACTTGGAGGTCATAAAACAGATGTGACATAAACCAGGATCTGTGTGTATCTTCTACTACTTCTTTTTGTGTATATGAAAAGTGACAGTTCATTTTTCATGAGTTTTATTAAGTTTACGTAATAAAAATATATGTAAAATAGATTGTTTTACTTAATAAAACTCATGAAAAATGGATTGCTTGACTGAACTTGATGCAATTAAAGATTTATTATATGCCTTTTAGTAGTCACATGCCACAGGCACAAAATATTGTCAGAGACATTCTGTTCTGACCTGTCTGCTTGAACTTTCAGTGTCGTTTAAACTTTTCTACTGCTGCTGCTGCTTTCTTTTCTCTGTTGAAGGTGTCTCAAGACAAGATCAGTCTGTTGGTGTTACAAGGTGATGCCCATTCTCTCTTTTACATCTGTCAGTGTATTTTGCAAGCATTTTTATTGAAAAAGAATTTGTGCCAGAAGTTCTGTAATTATTTTGCAACAAACAAGCATTTGAACTGTTTGGTCGTTTTATCATTTGTGTCACTGATGTCTTAGTTATTGTCTTTGTGTTCTAATTTTCTGTCAGTTTTCTTGATAAACTGTCAAGCTATACAGAAAATTAGAAAAAAAATTACTCACATGCATACAAAATGAATTCATTTGGGATAGTTATTTCTTTACATGCTCAATCAGTCATTTGCATGTCCTTTGCAGAACTTTGTCTTCCTAACAGCTCTCCTGTAGGCCTCCTTTTTCGTTACATATGACTAGGAAAATTTAAATGCAGCAAAACTTGCAGTTTAAATAATACAAGTAAAACTAGTAAAAATAAACTGGATTCTAGTAGATAACTGCTTTTTGAAAAACTGGAAAGTAAACATTTCTTGTTTACTGTATCTCTTATTGTTGTAGCAGAAAACAGCTGATACTGAAGCAAGAGATTGTTGTGTCATATAAAGCTGGATCTCTACTGAGAGTGAGAAGAACTGCTTTAGCCTTTTACAACCTGGGATTTGATATAGATGCCGGCTATGCATTTATTCTTGTGTTGACATGTAAAAAAAAGTTTATGAATGTGATCCATTCACTCGTTCTTACAATCATTACATTTATTTTCAAGCTCCATTGTTTGATTTCGGTCCATAGCATTCGTTATTTCATGAAATGTTCCAGTCTGAATGATCCAGTAATAGCAGCTGATGGGAACAATGAAAACCTAGCACGAGAATGCTGTTAAACAATGAAAACCTAGCACAAGAATGCTGTTATAATCAGAAACTGTTTTTCCTCTCATTTGTTGTTGTTTCAAACTGAGAAATTCATGTACACGGCACTCTCTGTCATGGATCTCAGCATGAAGATTGTTGCCAAGATTTCCATTTTTAAGTCTGAACCTCTGTAAAGTAATAAATAATAAATACATCCGAATAATACATTTTGGTTTCATTTACTTTCTCATTTCTGCATTACTTTATGTAAGAATGATGTGCAATGATATAAATGACGACTAAAGTAAAAAAAAAATATGATGGAATAGAGTTCGTTAGTGTGAGAAATAACATTTAAAATGTTAAATGCAATTATTTGATGAAATAAGACACCATGATTATTTCATTTGGCAGTGAGAAAGAAGCAGAGTTTATAAACTTCATAAATAATAATCACTGCACGGAAGTAACTTTGTAATGGATCTCTAGGATTTGTTTCCAAAAAATTTTTTTTTAAAATTCTTGAATTTTTCATTAACTGTGTGAGATTTCCTGTCTACATGGTTTCTAGTCTCTTTAATAATAGCGTATCCACAGAGCTGCTTTCAGACAACATGATGATGATAAATCAAGATCATGGGAGACTCATGGGTCCGTATGCCAGCTAAAGCCAACATTTGATTGGTTTAAATTTTGATAAATTATTTAGGTCAACTCTGCATCCTCATTTATACATGGGGCCACTAACTAATGGGGCTCTGACCTGGTACAGGCTGGGTACCATGGCCATGGGGCCACTAACTAATGGGGCTCTGACCTGGTACAGGCTGGGTACCATGGCCATGGGGCCACTAACTAATGGGGCCCTGACCTGGTATAGGCTTGGTACCATGGCCATGGGGCCACTAACTAATGGGGCTCTGACCTGGTACAGGCTGGGTACCATGGCCATGGGGCCACTAACTAATGGGACCCTGACCTGGTACAGGCTGGATACCATGGCCGTGGGGCCACTAACTAATGGGACTCTGACCTGGTACAGGCTGGGTACCATGGCCATGGGGCCACTAACTAATGGGGCTCTGACCTGGTACAGGCTGGGTACCATGGCCATGGGGCCACTAACTAATGGGACCCTGACCTGGTATAGGCTGGATACCATGGCCATGGGGCCACTAACTAATGGGGCTCTGACCTGGTACAGGCTGGGTACCATGGCCATGGGGCCACTAACTAATGGGACCCTGACCTGGTACAGGCTGGATACCATGGCCATGGGGCCCCTAACTAATGGGGCTCTGACCTGGTACAGGCTGGGTACCATGGCCATGGGGCCACGACCTGGTATAGGCTGGGTACCATGGCCATGGGGCCACTAACTAATGGGGCTCTGAACTACTTATGGAGATGGGGTCCCGTGGGTTCAATTTTGCCAATTAAACTAGAAAACATGGGGAAAAATAGACAGACTTATATAAATGGAAAATGACCAGGAAACAAACTATGAAGAGGCAGAAAAGTGCTTTCAAAAGTATGTACTATTAACACATACAGCATAAATGATAAAAAGGAGGAATTAGTGGAAGGAATGAAAAAGAAAAATATAAAAATAATGGAAGTTACTGACACCAAAGTAAGATGTAAAAAAAGGTAACCTGTCATGAGTAAGAGGGGGTGTAAGCAAATACATCGAAATTATTTCTGTACTTGTGAGCTAGGAGGAGCAAAATGTGGTGTCAGAGTGATCATACAACATTCTTTAAACACAGGGAGTCGCAAATGCATTCCTGGTACAAATGGAGTGATTTGACTTGCAGAAACCAGACTGGTCTCACACTAGCAAAGAACAAGAAGAAGCGGTCAATCATAGATGCATTACCCAGCCTAAGCTTATGTGTTGACCATAAAGCAGCAGCAGTTATTAGAACTTAAAAGAAGAAGATGAGCAAAATGATAAAACTAAGCAATTCCTGGGAAGAGAATTTGAAAGCGTATGAGAACTGTTCATAAACTTAGTGGAAATAAAATCACTGAAGAGCCATGTTCACATCCAGGGTTTTACAAGAAGCAGAGGAAACAACAACAAAATTTGCAGAAATGAAAATAACAAAATGGTAGAATGATTGGGTGAAAGAGGCTTTAAGAGAAAAGAAAAACAGTTGAGAGTCCCTCTGTAGTTTACTATTCGCGCACACATCCAGTAGCTGTGACTTGTGTTTTATCTCACTGTCTGTTAAAAGGACATTCGTGAATTGTTCTCAATACAGGTAAAAATCTACCAAATATCAGACGTTGTGGAACTGAATCTCTCGTGATCAGCTCGGCGCTAAAAGCCATTAGAATAAGTAATTTTTATTTACAAAGCGTCTGTTACAGAAAGGGAGGTAAAAGAATATATGATTTTCTTGTCTATTACACTGATGTGGCCAGGAAGACTTTTCACATGTTGGCTGCAGTTTTAATATTATTTTCTTTTATTTGGTCTCGTCACTTATAGCAGACTTTTGGTTTACTGGTTTAAAACAAATATTTTAATAATTGTTGGGTTTAAATATACGCTAACGAATTTTTAAGTCATGAAAATACTAATGATTTGTGAAGTGATTTAGCACTGCTTTGTATGGTTAAAAACCAGACAAGGCATTTTAGACAAAGGATAGAAAAATGACACGAGAATTACATGGAACTCGAACCAGAAACTCCGACAGAACGAGCAACCGCCTTGCCACGAAAAAAAAAAAAAACAGCACATGAGCCCTCGGCCATCTTACACCTCAACATGATTTGTAAAGTCAACCTGGCATTGTATTGGGTCGTCAATGGCGGATGTAAACAAAATGGCGATTAAGTAACGATAGAACTCATATTTGGTTTTTAGTTTAAGTTCGTGGCGTCCATTCACTTGAATGGTAGTACTTTTTCTCTCTAACGTGCTTAAAGGTTATAGAGCAGCAAATATGTTGAATAAACTTAATAATTTTACATCTCAAATATAAAGATTAATTCATAGACTGAGATTGATTTACAATGGTTCAGTGGAATAGCTTCTGATTCTGCTGAAGCAGTGAGACAAAATAGTGTGCGTTAAAGTTATTTACTCATTAATTCATCCCTTGTTGATCTTTGCCACCCTAACAGCTCTCTTGAAGCCTCTCGGTTGTAAGCAAGATATGACCTGCTGCTGATACAATCATTCGTAAATTATCAACGTCTTGTTGTCATCTTCGCCTTGGTCCTCTTTTTTTTCTCAGTTATGTACCTTTCCAAGACTGTCTTCTCCAAACTCTCATGGCGTTTAATATGTCAGAAATACTTACATTTTTTCAGCTTTATCTTCTTTACTAACCAGCCTTCTTCAGTATTAAATTCTTGTAGTATGGATACATTATTAAATCAGTGAAACTAAATATTTCTTAACGTATGGAAGTAGGACTGGACTGGTAGACTTTAGGACAACGATGGACACATGATCGACAGTTTTTACCATGAATACATTCACTCACAAGAACAGGTAAAAAATGTTGCATTCTGTTTTATGTTGTAAAGAGAGAGAGTAAAATGTTGCATTGAAAGTCATGTAAAAAAAGTGCTCAGTTATATAAAGTTATATTTACAAATCTTGCAGAGGGATTCTGGTTTTTAATGGCTGATCAGAAATATGCTGTTGTGTTTGAAGACCAGTTTTACTTTAATGTATATTCACTAGCTGTAACCTCTAAAAAAAAATGACAACTGTGCATTATATAACTAAAAAGAAAATTCTGTTATCATCATGTCTTCTGTTCTCTCAAAAATCTGTCCACATCTTTAGAGATGATTGCTTTTCCATTCTTACCATGAATGGATTCTTGATCAAGAGCATATGCAGCTCTGTACCAATTGCTAATAGTAAAATTTCAAATTCATCCCCCATTACAACATTTTTTTTTCTAAAGATTCTCTCATCTTGTAATAATTTTGTGCATTGTCCTGAATATGAAATATAAAACTTTTAAGAATGTAACATTAAGATTGTGGTAATTTACAGCTGCATAAAGTTGTTGTGACTAAGATTAGACTCAAACAAAATACATCCAATTGGTCAAAGGCAGAGTTATATTTTGTAAAAGTACGTTATGTATCAGTTTATAACATTAGAACATTTTAAAGCACATATTTGTGGATTTCAAATATAACTATAAAACAGAATTCATCATGTAAAAATTGAAGTGTCTATTAAAGTTGCAGTATTTTGCTCACATAACTTAAAGAACCTGATAGTCACTAGAAAGCTCAAAGGAAAAAGAGAGAGAGGAAACAAAGAACAATTTCTGAACTAATTGGCACAAACAATTAATTTAATTTGAAATACCATGTCTGTACAAAATGGAGGAACTTCATCATCAGTGCCCATCAAATGTATATCTGAACCTTAAGTGCCCAGGACACGTGGGGCTTCCGCAAGGACTTTCTACATCCCTTGTCCTTTGCCTTTTTTTCCACTCTTGTCCAGGTGAGCCCTCTATTGCTCAACATCCTTTCTATTGTTCTTCTCCATGTCTCTTTTAGTCTACTCTTACTTCTGTTCCCCTGTGGTGTCCATCTTATAAATATAAGCTTGGGTTTGGGTTATAAGCATTCTTTTGACCTACTTATATGATCACGTAATCATATTTAGATATGCATTTATTTGACCTACTTATATGATCATATAATCATATTTAGATATGCATTTATTTGACCTACTTATATGATCACATAATCATATTTAGATATACATTTATTTAAGTATTTCCAGCATTCTTAAAAATTTCATTGGTATTAACTGCAGGGACATCAGTAATGATATTCACAATCATTATCGGACACAGGAACAACAGAGCAGTCACGCAAAGGGGAGAAATCATAAACAACATTCCTACTCTGTTAGTTACAGTGAAGCATCTGATACAAGAATTGTTAATAAACAAAAGGGCAGTTCACTTGAGATTCAAGTTCAGCACCACAGTTCAAGTGAAGATGAAGAGCAAATTTCTTCACGTAACGAATTGCGCCAGAAAACCAAAGAACTTCATCAGATTCTTAATCAAAGGAAAGACTTGGGAGGAATGTTAATAGCGAGAACAGAAGTGTTGCCAACAACACAGGGAGGAAGAAACTCCGATAATGAAACTGTCATGGATAGTGTAAACGCTGATTTAGACAGTGGAACAAGTGACAAAGAGAAGCACGTGAAACATGTCATTCTTGCCCCAGATCATCGAGCTCTGTCCGGAAATGAAAGTTCAGGGGTTGAGATGTGCAAAAAACTCTTTGGTATTGTGGTTCTAGAGTACAGCAATGGGAAAAATAAGTGGAACCACATAGGTAAAGATTGTAAATTGGTAGTTCAGGGAGTGCTGGAAGGTTCAGCATCACATTCCTCAGGAAGAATTCACAGAGGTAAGAGAGTGCAGAATGTGAAAGGTTTTTAAAGTTATGTTCTTAGTGAATTTGTAATATTAAAAATCTTTTTTTTTTATGTTTAACATTTCAGATGCTTCATTTATAGATGCAGTCCATTTTCACCTTTGAACATCTTCCCATTTTACATTTCATCAATTTCTTTAGTGAAGGACAAAACAGTCTGCCATTATTTATGGTTGGCAGGATCACCTAGCTTGCTTATTTCCAAGTTACAAACATATATCACAGTTTGCATATTTAGCTCATATGAGAAAGGATATTATGTATATTTTATAGAATTCATTGGGGGATCACTGGAAGACCAAGGATATATCCCTAACAACAAAACTTAGAATGTTCAATACAAACATCAAATTGGTCCGTTATATGGATTATAAACATGGACAATATCAGCCAAAAGTGCTAAGAGGTTGCTGATCTTTGTTAACACCTGCCTAAGGAAGATTCTCAGATTAGATGGCCAGATACCATCATTAATGAAGAGCTATGGCAGAAAATGAACCAACCTACAGTGAAAGAAATGATAATGAAAAGACAGTGGAGATGGATAGGACATACACATCAAAAGCCTACCACAAACATGACCAGACAGGCTCTCACCTGGAATCCCCAGGGAAAGAGGAAACAAAGGAGGCCTAAAAACACCTGGTGAAGGAGTCATAAAGCAGAGATGAAAAATATCAACTACACCTGGACACAGATCGAAGAAACAGTCCAGGATAAAAATAAATGGAGACCCCCTTGTTGATGACATGTGGCCCAGATAGAGATAAAGAAGGTTAGGGAGGAATGATTTGGGGGTCAGAGATGATGTGTCAGTGGGTCAGAGCTGGTCAAAAGTCTGCCCTAACTCAGTGCATGTTCCTGGAAGCAAGATGTCATATTACATTTGCCTGGCAGTTATCAGTAATCATTGGTTCATTCCCAGCCATATTGGAGTCTGCTTAGACACTTCTTAAGTCTGTTCTAAGAAATAAGGGAAGCCACTAGGGCCATGATGTCCAAACCTCCAACTCTGACTCCTTTATTTTCCCCCTATCCAGCTACAGCTGCAGTTCTTTCTTAAATGATAATTTTTTACCAAGTCCTACTTTGCAGACTATAAGTTTTCTGTTTTACTATGGACAATTAACTTCCATTTTATTTTACTCCCATTCTGACACTTTCATAAGTGTTATATATTTCTAACCACCATAGGCTTACCTAAAATGCATCTGACTGTCCTGTTTCTAGCTATTATTTATATAATTCTAACTCCACAGTACTGGAAGTCACTGGAGTGCACTCCCAATCTATAATCCTTAGTTTCGTGACCTTCAGCACAAGTTCCAACTGCTTGTTTAATAATGAATAATCTTAACTGTTTTAATACTCTCTGGTACTTTGTTTAATAAGAAATAAACTTTACTGTTTTAATATCTTTTGTGACTTGTTTAATACTGAACTGTTCAGTATTTTTAATAGCTTATTTTTTAAATGTGTAAATAATCTTGAGTGTTCTAATATTTTTGTCAGGCTGTATGAGAATTAATCCCAGATATTCATTTCAGGTGATATGCTGGTTCGTATCAATGATGTGGATGTTACCTGGCTCAATTTTACTCGTTTGTTGAACTCCCTTCACAAAAGAAAAGTAAGATATTGATTATGTACATTTTTTAAAATGTAACGTCGAGATGCTGTCAGTTCTAGAAATGTTTTAGGTCAAGTACAAAGATGTTTTCAGCAGGATTAGTGTATTTGACCCAGAGAAGATCCTGCTCCACATTCCCACATTTAACTGAGAAATGGGCTATGGTACTGCATCCTGACCAAGAAAAATTAGGGATTGAGTGTGTTCCTCCAGTGGCGGAGTCAGCAGAGAAGTCTGACAATTCTGTTGGCTGGAGGGATTTCAGTTTACCTTCTTCGGTACGATCGAAAAAAGTCAAAAGCATAGAAAAGAAGCATGCAATATTTAGTAGGATATATATATATATGCTTTCATGTGTGATGGTCTTGGAAGTATGGGCCTAACATCGTATTCTCAATATGCCTTAATGGCATGGAAATGGAAATTTTACCTTTTTACCATTGTCTATTTCATACACATATGAGCAGTCATACAATATGTGTAACACTTTCTTCTCTTTCAGAAGGTGAAGCTTACATTTCAGTGTCCAAGAATAGTTGGCCCCAAGTCTTCGTACAGCATTCTGAGGGTGCCTGAGGCTGATCTTTGTTTAGCTGTTGCAGGCAGAAATCTCACCCACATTCAGTCAGAGCTGTCTGGCATACCTTGTGTTGCACTGTACCTCACACTTGTTAGGTCATCTAGTGAGGCAGAAACTGATGAAAAGGTCAGCATATATGATGATGTCACTTAGTCAAAGCAATTGACTGAAAATCATTGGTTTCTGTAGCATTTTCAGAGCTAGGGAGGAGTCTAATAGTGGTTAATAGCAGTGAAGAGGCAGTGAACTAGTGGATCCATTGCCGTCACACTGCATTTGACTTAGCTGTAAAAATGTGTACCTCACACATGATGTTATGGAAAACTGTCTAAAATCAAAGAATGCCTGCTGCTATAGAGTAAACATTAGTGCCAGTGCATGATACAAACAGATGCAGACATGAATACCAGGCCCTCTGTATATTAAGAACAAGGTCAGAAATTTAATTATAAAATGTAAAATTTGAATTATATCTCTTTAAGATTTCTGAATAGTCTCTATTTTAAAAGAGTTATTTTGTTTTCAGAATCATAACATTTTACATCTTTCCTGCAGTTTGCCAATTTTTTTCTGGTTTCAGTGACTTTTACATCCTGATCAAGGGAACTTGTGCCCACTAATTTAGCCTCTCTCAGCAATGTTCTCTTTAGAGTTTCACACGGTAGACCTCATTTTCTTTAGCCTGTTGTGTACAGCTTGATATCTTGTTTTGGGATTATCTGATTGTTTCTTTTTCTCATGTGGCCGACATAATCTCCTTTTTTTGATCACCGATGAGACAGCTTATTGTTTGCTCTTCTGCCTTTATCTCTGCATTGGTCTTGAATTTGTTCCACTGTACACAGAGTGTTTCCCTTAGGCGTTTGTTTTCCAAAGAGTCTAATTTGTTTTCTCTTTCTTTAGTTGTTTTCTGACTTTTGCATGCATAAATAAAAGTCATAACATACACAGTAATAATATGTAATGTTAACATTTTGTCATTGTTAAATTCATTTCGGGAACAAATGTAGATAGAGAACTGCAATCTAGTCAGGAGTGCATCTGCTTTTGAGTTAAAAAAAAATGTGCACGTACACACACATGCACACCTATGCACACACCACACAAATTCTAAAACTGGGTCACCAGTTTTTTTAAAAAAAAACAGTGCTCATTTGAGAATATTAAAAATTTGATGAGATTTGTTACATTTGAATATAAAGATAATTTTTTTAATATGAGAGAATTTGATTCCATCATTAAGAAATAATTTTTAAAAAATACAAACTAAGTAACATTTATTTCATTGATGCGGAACTATTTTGCAGGAAGATGTCATTTACGCATTTCCACCAGAAGAAGAGCCACTAACAGCACTTCGTGGGCTATTTGTTACACTTAGCTCAGTTCTTGTTGATGTTATGGATCAGTCAGCGTCTTGGTAAACAATGTGTAGCATTTCCCTAGTCTCTTTTATAAGGCCTTAACTGCTTTGTTTTCAAAGGGAAGTAACTGTAAAATAAATGTACTTGCTTTTTTTTTTTTTAAAAAGCAGACCTGGTGTGTTTTCATCTTTGTATGTGGGGGTCCTTAAGGTCAGCAAGTAAGTAACATATTCATTATCAGATTTAAGATATGTGGCATATGCAGGCTCTTTTATATTTCAGCGATGGGAAATTATTAGGAGATAATAGGAGTCTATGAAAAATATGAGAAATTTTGTATTGCAATTATCTTGCACAGTTTTGAATAAAAATCTTATTTTTTAATTTTTTTTTTCTTCTTGTTTCTTCTTCCATCCTGTTAGCCTGGTTATAGCTAGTATATGTATGCCATGGTCAGTGCCATCGGAGCATAATTAAATTTGAAGACTTGAGCACAGTGATGCAATTTTGTGCAGTTTCTCATTCATGAGATGTGGGTTTGAATCGTCATATAGTCCATGACTTTTTTTTTTTTCTGTCAAGGTAAAATTAAAACCTCAACCTGCTCGTATAAGTGGCCTTAATTCTTCAACCACAACTGCCAGTTTATTCATTGCAACCACCAGGTTACAATTTTGATAGTAATTAATAGTTTAAAGTTTATTTTGTGCTTTAAAAAAAATGAACAGAAAAAAAGGCAAGCAAATATAAAGATTTTTTTAAGGCATGTTTTATAATCTGTGCCAAGATGATATATTCTGTACTGGTTGGACTTTATTTTTGCCACTTTCCTTTTTTGGAAATGGATACCAGGGCTAACACTCTGGGAAGGAAGAGGAATGATGCCACTAGCTACGGAGTTCATGACGATGGCAACACTAGTCAGCAGGTTCTGGTCAGCTGCTGGGTAGGCGGCTGGAGCACTTATGGTTTGACCGCGGGCAGTGACGCTGGTTGACAACTGACAACTCATACCTCTGCCTTTACATTGATGACTTACAAATGTCTTCATTTCCAAGTTGAGGTCTACCATGTGGCCTCCTTCCCTTCATAACCAGACCGTACAAAATCTGCTTGGGAACCTGAGATTGGTTACTGTACCTTGCTGCTTGATGTTCACTGTTCTGCAGGGGCAGTGAAGATAGAAACTTCAATCATGAAAGTTACTTTCTCATGCCATGCATATATTGCCCATGTTTCAGATCCATATAAGAATGCTAAATACACAGCTCTGATAAATACATTGTATATATCACAATTTCTGGCCTTTTTGCTATATTTATAACTTTAGCTAACATAAAACGGTGCTCTGTTTCTTACTGTAACCCACCTCTTTTGTTATATGTTTTATTGACAAACAGTAATGGTCTGCTTTTTTCAGTTCTCATCTTGTATTGAATGGCAGCATAGTCAATGTGGCATACAAACAAGTTGGCAGTGATGTTCTTGTATTTGTCATGCCAGAAGACAGGTTTGTTGATAAATGGTAAAGCTGTGAGATGTTCATAGTGTGAATAATAGAGAGAATAGACGTTGAGGGAGTGAAAGCATCACCAGAACAGGGAATAGACACTGAGGGAGTGAAAGCATCACCAGAACAGGGAATAGACACTGAGGGAGTGAAAGCATCACCAGAACAGGGAATAGACACTGAGGGAGTGAAAGCATCACCAGAACAGGGAATATACACTGAGGGAGTGAAAGCATCACCAGAACAGGGAATATACACTGAGGGAGTGAAAGCATCACCAGAACAGGGAATATACATTGAGGGAGTGAAAGCATCATCAGAACAAGGAATAGACACTGAGGGAGTGAAAGCATCACCAGAACAGGGAATAGACATTGGGAAGGTTATATGCTGACCACACTAGAGAGAACAGACATTTAGAGAGTGTTAGTCTAGACACAGTAGTGAAAACATATCGAGAGAGCGCTGAATGACCACAGCTAACTCTCTGAAAAGTACGAGTATTCTGTAAGAAGGAAAATTTGATCCATATAAATATATAGTGTTATATAATTACATCTTACATCCTTCCAGTGCCATTGAATGTCACATACCATCAGCATCTTTCCCCATCAGTGATAATGTTGGATCTGTTGATAAGATTTTGGTTTAGTCTGTGAACAGAAGTAATGCAGTATCTTGACCAGCATTGGCTCACAGGTACTGATAGTGATGCTGTTTCAGACACAGCCAATTTTAGCTTCTGGAACAGTGCTTCTTAATATTTTGTTGGCTGTAGATCCTTGAGAACAACTGTGGACCCCTCATTAAAAATAAAGCAGTAAATAGAATCCTCAGAGTTGGCATCCCTGATGCTCGGTTGGTTTCTCTGCAAGTTTCCGTAACGATATCTTTTTTTCCCCATCCTTTTGCTTTTTGGAATTACAATAGACTTCATAATGAAAAAATGCTGTACAGGTAACACAGGTATTGACTGGATAATTGGGACCCAACTAGAAGAACTTGATTTTGCTGATGACATAACTCAGTAACAATGTGAATTCCATGCAAGAAAAAAACAGATAGCCTGTCTTCACTGGCTAGCAAAATAGGACTTGAAATTAACAAGGACAAAACAAAAATAATGAAAATTCCCCTTAATCAAGATGGAAAAACACGTAGAAGGGACAGATATTGAAGAAGTCAATCAATTTGCACACCTTAGCAGCTACATAGACTAGGATGTTGACACTAGAAAGGAAGTTAGAATTAGAATTGCAAAAGCAGCATCGATCTTCAAGAATCTTGAGAACATATAGAATTCAAAAGTTATAATGACAAAAACCAAGTTAAGACTATTCAATTCAAGTGTAATATCCACCCTCATTTATGCATGTGAACGCTGGAAAACAACTAAAGAAATAGACAAGAAATTAGACTTTTGAAAACAAATGCCTAAGGAAAATACTCAGCATCAAGTGGAACAAATTCAAGAACAGTGCAGAGATAAGACAGATGATGAACAACAACCGGTCTCATGGGTATCAAGAAAAGGAGATGGATATATGTTGGTCACTCGATGAGAGGAAACGATAAGAGAATTCCAAAACAAGCTATCAATTGGAACACAATAGGCCAAAGAGAAAGAGGCAGGCCACGTGAAACTCTGAAGAGGACATTGATAAGAGAGGCCAAATTAACAGGCATAAAATCCCTTGATGAGGTTGAAAGACTCTTCGAAGACATGAAAAATTGGCAAACTACCTTGCGAGCCCTATGTAATGTTTAAAGGCACGGGAAGGATATAAGAAATAGAATCCAAATAATGCCAAGATTTTTTTTTTAATTGAGTCAATCCATTTACTGGTCTGTGGACCTCAAAAATCCTTCTGTGGACCTCTTAATAGTTCATAGACCCCAGGTTAAGAACCATTGTTCAATAAAATTAGGTAGAAATTCATTGGGTAAATGGAACTCTATAGAAACCAACAAATGTTTCAACTCAGATCATGAATGACGTGTGTTCAGAAAGCTCACTTTATTAATTGTCTCGTTTATATTTGCTTTAAACATTTATACGTAGTACTGTAAGGTTCTATTTCATTGTTTACTTCTGTCACTCAAAGGTGAAGATTTTTTTTTCCAAATAATCCTTGTATATTACATGGAAACAATGAAAGAAGTCAGTCTGTGAAGAGATTTAATTCAGTGACTTTATTATAGCAGAGTGTCTGCATTAGAATATGGAGGAGACATTAACACTTTGTGGACCACAGTTATTTATCCTGAAAAACCCCCAGTTCCCAGCCATTTTTCTGAAAAATGAACTTTTTTGAGCGGACTTAGAAAAACATGCATATCTCTACTCACCTTTGAGATAAATTAATCCGGTTGGTAGACATACTTCCAAGACCCTCTAGTACTTTTTGAGTATGTGATATCTTGTGAAACGATTGTCTGGATGCAATGGGACTTGACAATTTTTACAAAATAAATTTTGTTTAACTCTTTTTCTCATTGACCAAGCACACTCTGCACTTCCTAGATGGTGCTTTTTTAGTGCCTTCACCCTCAGGGTTCACCAGTACATGATCCTTTACTATCCCAGATAATCATTGTTGTGCATTGTTGATATCATGCAGACAAGTCTTTTGTCTTTCTTTCATCAGTTGAAAGCTGCTGCTTCGGTTTATACAACTCTTGAAATTTAGGCAAAAAATAATCCAGCAGAGGTTTTATTTTGCTAATTCTGCCTGTTTCTGGAAGTGTCTGAGAGTTGTCAGAGAAATGCAGAAATGTCAGAAGATGATCAAATTTAGCTCTGCTCATTGTTTTTGAAAATATTGATGTTTCAAGAAGAGGGTCTGTTGTCCAGTACTCTTTCCAGTGTGGCCTCCTAGTCTGGCCCATCAAAATGATCAATCCAAAGAATTTGTTCATGTCCGAATGTGTTATATTTTCAGACAAAAAGGCGGTAGGTTTGTTCATATGTTTGGTCTGTGCACTGTATAAATTTTCATGATGAGCTAATGGTTAAAAAATTCATTGCCAAACATACACTGCTGGCTAGATTCTTCAGCTGTGAAATACTTATTGTTGGAGCATTATATCCTGACATTGAATCACAATCTCTGCTACTTGAACTTACACTTTCTCATACAGCAACCTCGTGCCTTGTAATTGTATTTTTAATCCAGTCGCCATCACAGAAATGACTTCAGTACATCAATTTCATTACTAGAATCATTAAACAGTGATTTTTAGTCATCACTGGGGCAGTCTGACAGAAAAATCGGAGCATAATTCAGTGTAAATCGCAGTGTCATCAAGAGAAGCATGCTCCTGCATTTCCACAAAATGTTGACTTGGCGAAGTCTCATAAACACGTGTTCCCGACAGCTAAAACCGTGAGATTTCTATTTTTTTTAAAGTTATGAAGATTGAAAACAGTATTTTATTATATTAACTTTGTAGTAAAAATACAGACAACCAAAAATTACTTTAAATAACAAGCTAGAAACAGTTTGAATACAACAACTATCAAAGACGGCAAACCCGGCTTTCAGACAACAACACATGGAAACTGGAAAACAGATTTTCTTGTCTTTTGGCCCAGGAAGTGTTAAGAGAAGAAAAAAAGTTTGGTATAGTCTGACCAGTTTTATGACATTTAATAGGGAGATAATTATAATGTGAGACATTATATTCCAAATTTCTGATATGTGATATTTTGTTCCAAACATCTAGTATATGAAACATATTCCAAACATCTAATATGTGACATTGTATTCCAAACATCTAATATATGACATTGTATTCCAAACATCAAATATATGACATTGTATTCCAAACATCTAATATATGACATTGTATTCCAAACATTTAATGTATGACAGTGTATTCCAAACATATGATGTATGACATTGTACTCCAAACATATAATGTATGACATTGTATTCCAAACATTTAATGTGTGATTATTGAAACTGCTTATTTCTCTAGAGTACCAGTCATTTCACTGACTGCTGTCTTGGATTCTTTCTGTTCATTATTGGTGCTGTTATTTTCTGATGTTAAAAGGTAAATTGTTTGCTTAATATTTTGTTTTTAGTGTATTCTTTTTCAAATGAGTATGATCTTACCACAGTCTACAGCTGTTTTGGCAAGAATTGCACTAGATATCTTAAGATAAAGTTTGAAGACGCTGGCATATTACAAGAAACAACAGAGAGGATTATAAAAAAAGATGAGTGCAAAAGAATAAAGAAGAAGAAATAAAGAATGAATGGCACATAACTGGTGGTAGCTTATGCTTCCATTTCAAGAGATATAAATGGATAATGATTTTGACCTATCTTTTATTGGTTAATAATCATTTATACCGGCACATAGAGCTTTTTAGCAGCAAGTGCTTTTGTGAAGTTTTTATAATATAGGCACGAGGTACTGTGGAAAGTGGGCTACCTATTTTGGGTGATACAGATCCTACCAATGTGGAAAAGATTAGTTTCTCTTTTCCAGGCTGTAGTAAATGTCCCCTGGCCACGATGACCGTGGAAGCTCACTCTCATGATCTTAAAATATTTAACTCTGAATCATATCTGTCAGTTTAACCATGGAGTTATTAGCCATTTGTTTTCCTAAAGGATTAAACCCTTATATTCTGAACTGCTGATCATTGCTGCCAGTGATATTACTTTTGTGTATTAGGTGACCTTTTTACAAATATAAGGTTTATATGTTATGTTTATTCACTCTCATTCTCCACTCCTGTATGTTATTATCCTGAGAGAATTGTACTGTAAATATACCAGATAATCATCTCAAAACGGTTTAAGAGAAACTCATGCATCAGGCAAGAAAGGAAAAGGATCACTGGGAGAAACATGAAAAAACTGATCTTTCTTTAGAGGTGCCTCATGCTTTGGACAGAAATAACAGAAGGGAACTAGTTTCTAATCTTTTTTTTTTTGTGCAGAATGTATAGGATAGAACTACTGTTGGTTTTTTTTTTTTTTTTGCAAATCCGTATTTTATTCCATACTATCTTTCAGCTAGGTAATTCATGCATATAATCATTCTACAAATTTCTGTGCCTGCACAGTGCATTTTCAGACTGTGATAGGAATTGGCTGGATAAAATTCTGGCCCTAATGTTTTCTGAAGCTCTTGGCCTTTACTCTGGCACACAGTCATGCCAGACTAAGATGCCATTTTGGCCATCCGATACATTGAATTTGGCAGGGAGGGATTATCATTTTGTCAAGACACTTAATTTGTCCCATGAAAATAAGGTATAACTTTTGTGTTTGTACAAAGTCATTTTTGTAGCCTGAAATTTAAGCTAAAGCATTTGATGTTAATGTTTTGCTGTGAAACTAAATTAATTCAGATAGCTTAAATGTAAAAAAAATAGGAGGCAGCCTTAATATAGTAACAAGATAATAGTAGATATTTTGGCAAGAGGCCTTCATCAGACAGTAGTCTGAAGAAAAGATGATTGATGCTGCAAGTCAGTGAAAACTTAATGTAAAATATAATAACTAAAAAAAACTAATTCAAACTATTATTTTTGTGTTAAATTCATTTAATTTTAATATTTTTTGTTGAAATAGCATATTTTACTTCAGTATTTACTACTACTACTAGTACTAGTACTACTACTACTACTACTACTACTTCTACTGTTGCTGCTGCTACTACTACTACTACTACTACTACTACTACTACTACTACTACTACTACTACTTCTACTTCTACTGTTGCTGCTGCTACTACTGCTACCACAACAATTATTAACACTATGATTAATAATTACTGTTATTAATATTAGATTACCACTACATTCATTACAGTATTTATCTGTTTACCTCAGTGTTTGGGGCTGATTAAATTCTTTGTT
Source organism: Achatina immaculata (assembly GCA_009760885.1). Taxonomy (NCBI): domain Eukaryota; kingdom Metazoa; phylum Mollusca; class Gastropoda; order Stylommatophora; family Achatinidae; genus Lissachatina; species Lissachatina immaculata. The sequence goes on along the minus strand of CM019703.1, from coordinate 4,632,826 downwards.
TTGATTTCTAATAAATACTTTTAAAAAATACTAAGAAATTCAACAGTTACAGACATGTGCATAAACTTGTCAAGTTTATTATATCTGAGACTGTGAATGAAATAGCTTTGATTATAATATCTGAGACTGTGAATGAAATAGCTTTGATTATAATATCTGAGACTGTGAATGAAATAGCTTTGATTATAATATCTGAGACTGTGAATGAAATAGCCTTTATTATAATATCTGAGACTGTGAGTGAAATAGCCTTGATTATAATATCTGTGACTGTGAATGAAATAGCCTTGATTATAATATATGAGACTGTGAATGAAATAGCCTTGATTATAATATCTGAGACTGTGAGTGAAATAGCCTTGATTATAATATCTGTGACTGTGAATGAAATAGCCTTGATTGTAATATCTGAGACTGTGAAAGAAATAGCCTTGATTATAATATCTGAGACTGTGAGTGAAATAGCTTTGATTATAATATCTGAGACTGTGAATGAAATAGCCTTGATTATTATATTTGAGACTGTGAATGAAATAGACTTTATTATAATATCTGAGACTGTGAATGAAATAGCCTTGATTATTATATTTGAGACTGTGAATGAAATAGCCTTGAAATGCTTATTTTTTACTTATCCTTTTGAATTATGTTATATGAAAATAACTGAATTTCTGGTGCATTAATCCTGAATCATACACACATGAGTCTGTTCATGTACATTTGATACAATCTGTTTCATGTTTATTTTCCAGCTTATCTGTGATGAAATTTTGACTGAATATGAAGCTATGGATTTTGACGATTACATGGTAAGTTAATTTGTTGGGATAAAGTATACTCAAAAATTAACATTTTATAAGTCCATTTCTTGAGATTAAATTTTCCAGGAATTTAGCACCTCACTTGATTACTAAAAGTAAAATGTACCCAGAATTGAATGCCTCTTTTATATTTTGTTATTTAGAAATGAAGATCCAACTCATTAAAAAATTGTAGCCACCCACCTTAGACCTAGGTAACAATTTATGTTTCTTGCCTGCATGTGGTGAGAAGCAGTGTTATCTTGTTACTCACAGATCTGGTGAGTGTTAATTTAATTCATGCACCATCAGATGTTGCACATGAGAATCTGTTCACGTCTCTGTGTGGTAACTGTGCTTTAGATCTACATCACATTTGAAAGGCCTGGTGAACCAAAGTTGGCCAAGACCATATCCCACTTCATCAGTCATTGACAGTTGTATTAGATTGACTGTTGGCAGCAGGGCATGCCATAGTGGTGGACTCTGCCAAGAAGCTTGTATCTTGGTTTCTTATAAGGTCTTCTGCCAAGAAGCTTATATCTTTGTTTCTTATAGTCTTCTGCCAAGAAGCTTGTATCTTGGTTTCTTATAAGGTCTTCTGCCAAGAAACTTATATCATGGTTTCTTATAAGGTCCTCTGCCAAGAAACTTGTATCTTGGTTTCTTATAAGGTCTTCTTCCAAGAAGCTTATATCTTTGTTTCTTATAAGGTCTTCTGCCAAGAAGCTTGTATCTTTGTTTCTTATAAGGTCTTCTGCCAAGAAGCTTGTATCTTGGTTTTTTATAAGGTCTTCTGCCAAGGAGCTTGTATCTTTGTTTCTTATAAAGTCTTCTGCAAAGAAGCTTTTATCATGGTTTCTTATAAGGTCTTCTTCCAAGAAGCTTATATCTTGGTTTCTTATAAGGTCTTCTGCCAGGAAGCTCGTATCTTGGTTTCTTATAAGGTCTTCTGCAAAGAAGCTTATATCTTTGTTACTTATAGTCTTCTTCCAAGAAGCTTATATCTTTGTTTAAGGTCTTCTGCCAAGAAGCTTATTTCTTGGTTTCCTATAAGGTCTTCTGCCAAGAAGCTTATTTCTTGGTTTCTTATAAGGTCTTCTGCCAAGAAGCTTTTATCTTGGTTTCTTATAAGGTCTTCTTCCAAGAACCTTATTTCTTGGTTTCTTATAAGGTCTTCTGCCAAGAAGCTTTTATCTTTGTTTCTTATTGTCTTCTGCCAAGAAGCTTATTTCTTGGTTTCACTTAAGGTCTTCAAGCAAACCACCCATAAACCATTCACCATGCAGCACAGTGCCTGTGTTTCAGTATCATAATGTTGACTGCAGGAAGCAAGAGTCCATAGCTTATTGAACATTGGGACAAATAAATTCACATCTGTTAGCCAACCCAGTGTTTTGGAGATCCCAGGATACTTACAGAAAACCATAGAAAACAATTCTTTCTAGACTAAATGTTTACGAAGAATTAGACAAATATTTTGGCAAAACATCATAAGAAGTAACATCTTGTTGGCAGAGATGCAGATGAAGCTACTGACAGTAATTATTGAAGAAAAACGCTAGCGATGGTTGGGACATGTGCTCTGAATGACTGATAACTCACTACCAAAAACAACACTAAGATGGACACCACAGGAGAACAGAAGTAAGGGTAGACCAAAAGAGACATGGGGAAGAACAACAGAGAGGATGTTGAGCAATAGAGGGCTCAACTGGGCAAGAGCAGAAAAAAAGCCAAAGGACAGGCATTTGTAGAAAGCCTTTGCGGAAGCTCCATGTGCCCTAGACACTTAAGATTCAGAGAGAGAGAGGATACTTATTAGTTATTTCAAAGTTATTTAAGCAGTAAAACAATGGCCTCATCAAAACCCATGTCGTAGCTTGGAAATACTACATGGTTGTAATGTGTTAGAGACTTGACTTTTCAGGGACATAACTTCTTGAGGTGCAGCTTTTGCTATAATCATCACTACTTTTATTCCTTGATACAGGTGTTAAGTAGATTGGTCCCTTTGGTTTGAGAAACAGATGCTTTTCCCTGTTGCACAAATCCCATTCTTTTTCTATATGAAACATTTAATTTAATATTATTTTCAACTATTTGTGACATTTTGTGTGAATCATTGTTTAGAACTTTATAGGGATTATAAACAGGAACACTGTACCCCTTTTCAGGATTCTAAAAATCTGTTTTCAAGAAGGCAGTACACTATACGAGGCACAAGCTTATATTATAAGGTAACTTCTGTATTTATTTTGTGACTCAGGAAATGTTCACAGAATATTAATGTATTGGAACAAGCAGAACCTGTGATAGGCTATTTTGTGCCCCAGATAAAACTTTTCTGTGTATATATATATATTCACACTTGATGGCAGTCGGGTATTCTCTTCTTCCTATATTCTTCCTGTATGTATATATGTTCACACTTGATGGCAGTCGGGTATTCTCTTCTTCTTATATTCTTCCTGTATGTATATATGTTCACACTTGATGGCAGTCGGGTATTCTCTTCTTCCTATATTCTTCCTATATATATATATATGTTCACACTTGATGGCAGTCGGGTATTCTCTTCTTCCTATATTCTTCCTGTATATATATATGTTCACACTTGATGGCAGTCGGGTATTCTCTTCTTCCTATATTCTTCCTGTATGTATATATGTTCACACTTGTTGGCAGTCGGGTATTCTCTTCTTCCTATATTCTTCCTGTATATATATATGTTCACACTTGATGGCAGTCGGGTATTCTCTTCTTCCTATATTCTTCCTGTATATATATATGTTCACACTTGATGGCAGTCGGGTATTCTCTTCTTCCTATATTCTTCCTGTATATATATATATGTTCACACTCAGAGGTGAATATTGCACCCTACTGAGTCTGTGTCCTAGGAAGGTGCTTAGTTGGCAGAATAATAATGTGGACCCTAGAAACTAGTATTAAAATTGTATTGATATGTCTCAGTACTAGGCAGATTTAGAAAAAAAAACTAATGTAATTATTCTGCTGATAACTATGTAGTCTAACAGCCACTCCAGTAGAGCTTTGATAACAGGATGCTAAGACTGTTTAAAACAAAAATAGGAGCAGCTATATCAGATAACTAGCACACAGTTATAATGTTTCAGTTACACCTTTAATCATACAAAAAAAGAAGAGAAAAATAAAAAATTTACATTAGTGATATACAACAAATGAGATTGGAAAAGAAAAATAGATAAAAAGTAGCACTTACCTGAGACATCCAGCTTCTTGCACCTGAGAGTGTGTGAAGTATTGTGAATTTTAAATGAAGAATTGCAAGGTATGATGGCAGTCTGACTGTCTGGTAGTAAAGAGGGGATGAAGGAAGGGGAAAGTAGAGAGAGGAATATGATGATTGACAAGGCAAGAAAAGAGAAGTTGGATTAGATGAATGTGGCTGGGGTAGAGGGCACGTAATACAGTGCAGTAAGGCATACTGATAATAATTTATGTGCCAGACTTTTACTGATTGAGACAATTATGCCACAATCTTGTATCTTGGTTTCTTATAAGGTCTTCTGCCAAGAAGCTTATTTCTTAGTTTCACTTAAGGTCTTCAAAAAAAAAACAGTCTTTAGAATTAGTAAACCAAAGCTAATGAAGACCCTGTCCATAGCTGACCAGCGGAGTGTAGGAATTTTTTTTTTCTGTATTTTTTATGTGGTGGTGGAGTTTTCTGAGAAGCCTACTTGTTAGATCTACTCTGGGAGGTTAGGAAATTTCTGTAGTCCATTCTTAACTTGGCTTGATGTCTTTTGTTAAGATAACAATGTCATCATCTGAAAAGAACCGTTTGTCATATACTTGAAGGTCATCAACCAACTTTGTTGAAAAAGTGATTCTCTTAAGAAGAAATACTTTCGTAATCTCTACATTTTAAAAATGATGCATTGACTGCAAAGAAATACTAGAGTGAATTTATCATGTGTATCTGTTGCTGTACTTCCTTCATATGTTCATTGTGTCATCAGTCTTATTTTCTTTTTCTTTATTTTTGTTCTTGCATGCTGATGTTGTTCATATTAGTTTTTGAAGATTCCTGCCAGGAGGTATATTACACATTTTTGTTTAATCTGTCTTAGTTTATTGACTCAGTTTGCATTTTTTTTGTATGGTCTTCTCATCTTTATTGAGGTAGGTGAATGTATTTATTATTTTTCTTAGCAATGAGTTATAGAAAGTGTTTTCATTTGGACTAAATCCTTCAGCTGTGTCAATTAGTTCACGAAGAACTGAAATGGTCCATGTGATTGGAAAACTAGACTGAGGTCCAAGATGGGTAGAAAAAAGCTTTGCCTTTTGGTGTTTTCTAATTTTTAAAAATAGTTTTATTTGCAAGACAGAAAGTTTGCAAGCAAATTCACAATTAAAAAATTGGACACCTGATGGAGCCCTTTTGGCTGAACTTATTGAAAGATTTCAAGTATCTAATGCAGACGTTATAGCTTATCATAAAATGAACATTCTGTATTATTTTAATTTTTGTTTTTTTCTGTTTGTTTTGTCACAGGATTACGTGCTGTGCAGCCATGTCCTACCAGAGCAGCAGAGAGACATCAATCTTTTCATGAACTGCCATGGATTGTTGACCTTGTCACTGCGCCAGCGTGTGGATCAGGTCCTGGTGTGGCAGGAACTTAAGCTGTATTCCTCTCATGAAACATCATTTCCTGTTGGTTATAAACCCAGCCACACTAGAAGTTTCCTCATGATACAAGGCTTGGTAGGTGTTCAAGATTTTCCCAATGTTAGTTGTCTTAGTGATGTAAACTTTAACTCTTGTCTTACCAAGGAATGATCACAGCAACATGAACATTTTTTGTAATAAAACAAAGCAGCTGACATCTTATATCCTATATCTTACATCCTTCCTGTGCCATTAAATGTCACATAGGGCTTGCATGGTAGTAGCAAGCCTTTCAGCCTCATTAAGGGATGTTATGCCCACAAAATATGTCTCTCTTAACAATGTCCTCTTTAGAGTTTCACGTGGTCAACCTCTTTTTCTTGAGCCTCTTGTGTTCCACTTGACAGCTTGTTTTGGGATTCTTTGACTGTTTCTTCTCATCACGTGACCGATATATGTCCATCTTTTTCTGATCACCCATGAGACAGGTTGTTGTTTGCTTATCTGTCTTATCTCCACGTTGTTCTTGAATTCATTCCACTTTATACTGAGTTTTCAAGAGTCTAATTGACATGTTTTACTGGGAAAAAAAATGATGCAGTGCCTGTTTTTAATATTTAGTTTACAATTTTGTGACTCCCAGCTATAGCAGGAAATTCTCATGACAGCAGTTATTTTTAAAAAAATTGTTTTAAAAGCTACTGTATATGGCTATCTTGTGATCTGGGGTTGCATTGATTCGAAATGTGACTGTATAATTTGTGTGTGTGTAATTTAAATGTTTGCAGGCAGACCTACCTTGCTTCAGGGTTTGTGTATCTGTATCTCTGTCTCTCTCTATCTCTCTCTATATCTCTCTCTCTCTATATATATATATATATATAAGCCACTGCAGTAAAGAAGAAGCAGAAGCTGAGGAACAGCCTGATGATCATGATAAGATCTTTAACCATGATTGAGCTTCCAGAGAATCCAGGCATTGCCCCATCTCCTTGTGTATGCCCATAGGACTTAAGAAAGCCATAAGAACCCAGTGACATTGAGTCTTGTCACAATCATCTTCACAGGGAAGAAAAGCAAAGAGCTGGATCTCCTTGCATCTTCAGTAAGAAGAAAAAGATTTGTAGCACTATCATGGCATGTTAACTTATTTAAAATGAAATACAGTAACACTGATTCTGTTTGTGTTGGCAAGGTGCTCTGTTTAGCTGTAAATGTGTTACTACCATTGTGTATTTGCTGTCTTTCAGAATCATTACTACCTTGCCACAGTGCTGGAAGCTGGGGGATGTAGCCAACCTGTTCAGGGTCAGACACATCCAGGTCCATTGTTTATAGAGCAGGGAAATGCAACTCTTGCACAGTTAGAAACAGACGAAGTACACATGTCCCAGTACTGTGAGGAGCGGTGGGTAAAAATGATTGAATAAAGAAATAAATATTCTTATCCAGGATTGTGAGTAAATCATGAGCACCGTGGCTGGTCCTGAGCCTTCTCTGAGAAAGGAGGAATCTACCTGGATCTGTGTGTAGAGATTTAGGAGTTTGATAAAATAATGAGCATCATGTGCATCCCGGTCAGTACTAGATGGAGCATGTCATTATGTCAGTATATTAAGTATTGACTAGTTTATCGTTGAAGAAGTTTTTGTATCAAGTAGATACCCCGTCTTCACTGGTTAGGAAAATATGACTTGAAATTAACAAGGAAAAACCAAAAATAATGAAAATTCTCATTAATCATGAAGGAAAAATATATGTAGATGGAACAGCTGTTGAAGAAGTCAACCATTTTGCATACCCTCAGCAGCTACATAGGCCAGGATGGTGACACCAGAAAGGAAGTTAGAACTGTAAAAGTAGCATTGACCTTCAAGAATCTTGAGAACATATGGAATTAAAAAAACCAAGTTAAGATTAATCAATTCAGATGTAATATCCACCCTCATTTAAGCATGCAAAAGCTGGAAAACAACTAAAGAAATAAACAAGAAATTAGACTCTTGAAAATAAATCCCTAGGGAAAATATTCGATGTAAATTGGAACAAATTCAAGAACAACGCAGAGATAAGGCAGATGAGCAAACAACAACCTGTCTCATGAGTGATCAGATAAAGGAGATGGACGTATGTCCATCACATGATGAGAAGAAACAGTCAGAGAATCCAAAATCAAGCTATCAAGTGGAACACAGCAGGCTGAAGAGAAATAGGTCGACCATGTGAAACTCTGTAGAGGACATTGTTAAGAGAGGCCAAATTAATAGGCATAAAATCCCTTGATGAGGTTCAAAAAGCTATCATGCAAGCCTTGTGTGACGATTAACAGCATGTGAAGGATGTAAGAAGACATAAGAAGATAATGTTAGCTGTTATGAATGTTCATATAACTTAGAAGATACAGTAAGTGTATATAACTATAGACATAGCGCTGCAGTAAAGCTGTGATATCAAAATGTATAAACTAGGAAAAAAAGTAGGAACAGCTTGTAGTTGTTAAGTAATAAAGCTGTTCCTGCTTTTTCCCTAGTTTATACATAATTTAGAAGATGGCTGCTTTCTCACAGGATGATTCCAAATTTTGTTGTTTTCCTCTGGGTATTTCCTTCAGGTTAACGAATACAAGGGGAAGTGTGTCATTAGCATCTGCAGATAAACTGTGTAGAGTGACATCACCAAGGAATAGGACATTGTCTAGGGACGCAGCTGGATTAGGTCAAGTTGGTGAGAGTCAAAGGCATCGTAAGTTATTTGTTAGAATGAGGCTTATGTTGTAGATAAAGGAAGGAGAGATGGCAATGTTGACAAGAACACTGACCATGCGTTGTCAAGTCTTTATGTTAATGCCAAGCGGTTCTTGTGGTAAATAAGCTGTTGTTTAACCTCAGCCTGGCTAGTGTTCTAGGGAGTGGAGGTGAAGCAGCCAGCTAAACATTTATTTATCCGTTCAGGAAATTAAAGCAAGCCAGTGTAGGTTTTTCTACCATTTGATATGATGCATGTGTTGCAAGATACAAACTTCAGCATTTGCTGCCAGGTTCTTCAGGTTTGCTCACACAGGGAGATTTCAGTAACTGATAGTCTGTCATGTCGCTGATAATAGTTTATTTGCCAGACTTTTACTGATTGAGATAATTATGCCACAATCAGAACAGTCTTTGAATTAGTAAACCAAAGCTAATGAAGACCCTGTCCTTAGCTGACCAGCAGAGTGTAGGAATTTTTTTTTTATATATTTTTTATGTGGTGGTGGAGTTTTATGAGAAGCCTACTTGTTAGATCTACTCTGGGAAGTTAGGAAAGTTTCTGTAGTCCATTCTTAACTTGGCTTGATGTCTTTTGTTAAGATAACAATGTCATCATCTGAAAAGAACCGTTTGTCATATACTTGAAGGTCATCAACCAACTTTGTTGAAAAAGTGATTCTCTTAAGAAGAAATACTTTCGTAATCTCTACATTTTAAAAATGATGCATTGACTGCAAAGAAATACTAGAGTGAATTTATCATGTGTATCTGTTGCTGTACTTCCTTCATATGTTCATTGTGTCATCAATCTTATTTTCTTTTTCTTTATTTTTGTTCTTGCATGCTGATGTTGTTCATATTAGTTTTTGAAGATTCCTGCCAAGAGGTATATTACAAAATTTTTTTTATCTCACAGGACAGTCCTGGATTGGATAGTTTCAGTTTTTATGTTTTGATAACTTCACAAGATAATTTTTTGTTTCTTATTTTTTGTGTTTCTTTTTCTCAGTTTGGTTTCAGATTTGTCATGACTGGTTTTGTTAAATAAAAAAAAAAAATTGCCCTGTCATTAAAGATGGCTGTGCACAAGTGATAGAATGTTTGTTGGAATTACTGCATCATAACTGGCCAAGATTGTGTCCCAATTGTCCATGGTGCCCTGATACTATGCTAGTATGATTCTTTGGCCTGGCTTAGGGATAGGGGCCACTGTGGTCCCCAGGGTGGTGAAGTCTGCTGGAAAGTCATGCTTCTTGAGTCTACTATGATGTCTCCAAGCATGCCGCCAGAATCAAGCAGGCCACCAGAATCAAGCAGGCCACCAGAATCAGGCCACCAGAATCAAGCAGGCCACCAGAATCAAGCAGGCCACCAGAATCAAGCAGACCACTAGAATCAGGCCACCAGAATCAAGCAGGCCAGCAGAATCCATTTTCTCAGTGACATGATGCCTGTGTTTCAACATCACCATGACGGCAGTTGCAAAGAAGAAAGTTTGAGAAGAATTTTGTCTTTTCTTTATGGTTTTAATGGTTTGTGCAACAACGAAGTGAAATACACTCGTTTGTCTCGAAGTTTGCAGTAAAAGTATTCATAAATCTCACAGTGTGTGCAAGTTTAACAAAAAATTGTTGTTTTTATATTAGTACCAAAGGTCAGATTATCTTTGTTATTACATTGAAGTCTGTGTTCATATGTGGAAAATACATAGCTAGGAGTTTAGTGTAATACTTTATTTCTTCTCAAATTTTAGCTTTGACACCAACAAAGCCTTTCTCCAAGAGCACATTCTCCAGATCCAAATCTGTTGATAGACTGGGTAAGTGCCATCAAGTTTATGCAGTTTTATTTATTTTCAGCTCAACACTTTGAACTGGGATAAAGTTTCTTATTTTAAACAAAAATCATTTTATTCTCATTCACTGAAAAATCTGGCTAGAATGAAAGCACAAGAGAGACTGTCAACATTAGCAAAAAGTCAAAATATGAGTTAGAGAATCTCATTAAGAAAGGTGAATGAATTGTAGGAGACCATGATTTTTATCTTTTCCAGATGACAAAAGTGATGCCGGAACTGCTTCAGGAATGAAAAGGCAAGGCAGCAAGCTTTCTTACGGGTCTAATGATTCAGCAGGCAGTGGAAGTAGTACTGGCCCTAAGGTATTGTGATGTGTATTCTTTCTAAATTCTTTTTTTGAAACAGTTGTTTTGCTGCTTCATTTGAATTTACTGAATGCTGACCTCATGACAGATTTTTTTTTTCCTTTTCATGTTTATGTGTCATTTAAATTTTCTCTGAAATAACATTTACTAAATATTGTTTGTTTTATTCCTTTTTTAAATTGTTTCTCCTTTTTTTTTTTCCTTTTCTTTTCTCTTTTCTTTTCTCCTTTCTTTTCCCCTTCCTTTTCCCTTTCCTTTTCCCCCTTTCTTTTCCATTTCCCCCTTTCTTTTCCATTTCCCCTTTCTTTTCCCTTTTCTTTCCCCCTTTCTTTTCCTCTTTCTTTTCCCCTTTCGTTTTGTTTTTTTCCCTTTTTCTTTTCCCCTTTCGTTTCCTTTTTTCCCTTTTCTTTTCCTTTTTCTTTCCCCCTTTCTTTTCCCTTTTCGTTTCCCCTTTCTTTTCCCTTTTCCTTTCCCTTTTCTTTCCCCCTTTCTTTTCCCTTTCCTTCTCCTCTTTATTTTCCCTTTTCTTTCCCCCTTTATTTTCCCCTTTCTTTTCCCTTTTCTTCTCCCCTTTCTTTTCCCTTTTTTTCCCCTTTCTGAGTGATTTTAGCTGGTCTTCCTAACTTTTATAAAACTGTGCAGTACATTCTTTCCAAGTTCATTCTTTTCATTTCATTCAGACCAGAAACCAAGAGGGTGATGTCTGTTCAAATGATTGAAATTAATATTCATTAATACCAGAAGTCATAAAAACACTTCAGAACATAGACTCAGTAACACATAGTCTTCCTGTGTGACTGCAGATCACTTCCCTAAAGCTTGCAAGATAAACCAGGAGGTCAGCAGATCAAGACACTGACGGAACAGCTGAACCACCTGTCTCATACTAATAAAATAATATCACAGTTGGACTCCCGCACTCTGCGCTGTTGGAGGACATGAAACCGCCAATAAACTTGCTAAAGTGGGCGCCAAAAAAAAAAGAACAATTCTGTCACTAGAAGCAGCAAAAATGCCCGTGAAAGGAAAGAACGACGCTGAATGGAGACACAGAACAGACAGCAGATATCCCAAAGAATCCCGTATAAAAGCAAAACACAACAGACCACAGTTTTCAGGCTTGGGACAGGACACTGCAGACTACAAGTCCATCTACACAGACTGAAGAGTTTTTTTATTGGATAGATTTATGCTGTCCTATGTATAAGTGAATTATAATATCATTATATTATTTTTGTGTGAGTTACAAAGTCATTATGCTGTGTTTGTGTATAATCGAGTTACACAGTCATTATACTGTGTTTGTGAATAAGTGAATTACAAAGTCATTATGCCGTGTTTGTTGAGAAACAGATATATTGTCATATTTTCATGAAGAGAGATACATGTAGAGAAGTAAATGATGTTGAGAGAATAATAATGTGGTGATATAATGGTCATTATGAAGTAAGAGAGGGAATGGCAGATATGATGAAAAAAGACCACTACTGAAGAGAGGTGTGAAGATGTTCATCCTATAGAGGAAGGTGCAGTTATAAGGGCTAGATAGAGGAAGGTGCAGTTATAAGGGCTAGGGAACGAGAACCAGTCACAAATCTCCATTGTACTACTGATAGTAGACTTTCAGTCTGGTCAGCATTTAGGGATTGGTGTGTTTCATATAGCAGTGGAGCCTGCTGAGAGGCCTTTTTCTTGAATTCACTTGAAGAATTAAAGAAACTGCCATGGCCTGCTCCCCATCCAGCTCTGCACCTGTTTCAAGATCTTCATCAGAGTTCATGCTGTAGAGAACTCAAGATTAGAGATTCAAGAACATTACTGACCAAAACAACAGATTTGGATAAAAATAATTGGAAGTTTATGTGACCCCAGAAATGTTTGAAAAATGATCTTTACTAATAAAAAATTAGCAGTGGCTAAACATCATCATTATGTAATTCCCAATTTGTTTCCAGAGCAAAGGTTCCAGGGTGAGTTCTGTAGCAGATCTGTCTGGCATATCTCGTAGCCTGTCAGTTCTACACATTGATACACCACATGATGTTTTCAGGGAGGGGAGGTGAGATGTTCTACCTTCTTCAGCTTTCAAGTTTTAGGTTATGCTAAATCTGGACGCATTTTGCTGGGATGACATGCTCACTCATCCTGATTATTTATAATTTTTTTTTTAATGAGTTAGCTATACTTTAACACTTTGTGGACCACAGTTATTTACCCTGAAAAACCTCCAGTTCCCAGCCATTTTTTGAAAAATGAACTTTTTTGAAAAAACATGCATATCTCTACTCACCATTAAGATAAATTAATCCAGGTTGGTAGACAGACTCCCAAGACCCTCTAGTACTTCTTGAGTGTGTGATATCTTGTAAAGTAATTATCTGGATGCAATGGGACTTGACAACTTTTACAAATAAATTTTGTTCAACTCTTTTTCTCATTGACCAAGCACACTCTGCACTTCCTAGATGGTGCTTTTTTAGTGCTTTCATCCTCAGGCTTCTATTCCAGATAATCTTTTCTTTATTGTGCATTGTTGATATCATGCGAACAAGTCTTTTGTCTTTCCTTCATCAGTCAAAAGCTGCTGCTTTGGTTTATACAACTCTTGAAATTTAGGCAAAAAATAATCCAGCAGAGGTTTTATTTTGCTAACTCTACCTGTTTCTGGAAGTGTCTGAGAGTTGTCAGAGAAATGCAGAAATGTCAGAAGATGATCAAATTTAGCTCTGCTCATTGTTTTTGAAAATTGGTGTTTCCAGAAGAGGGTCTGTTTTCCAGTACTTTTCCAGTGTGGCTTCCCCATCAAAATGATCAATCCAAAGAATTTGTTCATGTCTGAATGTGTTATATTTTCAGACAAAAAGGCGGTAGGTTTGTTCATATGTTTGGTCTGTGCACGGTATAAATTTTCATGATGAGCTAACAGTTTTAAAAAAAATCATTGCCAAACACTGTACTGAAAATTTCCTCTATACCGTCTGGTTTGTTTACATTCACTGAAACACCAGGATTTCCTAGAAAATTTTTTCAAGAACTATTGTAGAATCAATGTTACTCCACACACCTATATCACTGCTAACTATATTACATGAAAAATGTGAAATATTTGGGCAGGTTGAGCCGAAGTAAGGAGACTACGTTGTTCAGCTTTGTGCACTTGGACTCAGCAGAAGGAATTATTATATCCCCAACAGAGGCGGAGCTGATTGATGTCCACTCAAGCTTACAGCAGCAAGTGATGGAGAATTTCTCACATGCCTGCTGTAGGATAAGAGCTTTGTTCAGTCAAATGGTATGTTGTGATAATTTATAGAAGTCACTCTTCATGCCATTAACACTTTCTTTCCGTCACTTGCTATTATCATCACCATCAACTTTCACTCTATGAGAGCACAGGGCACGGATAAAGGCTCTCCAGTCTTTCCTGTTCTTGGATTTGTTCTTTACTTCCTTTCGTGTGTATCCCTTGCCTCTGAGCACTGTCATAATTTTCCTTCTTCAGGTTGTTCTAGGTCTTCCTTGGTTTCTGTTCCCATGAGAGTTCCTCATCAGTGCCTGTCTTGCTGTGCTGGTGTCTGGTTTCCTCAGCGTGTGGCCAGTCCACCTCCACTTCCTAGACATGATTTGTATTTTCATAGGCCCTTGTCCTGCTCTTTCCCAGACCTCCTCATTTCTTATTTTGTCCTGCCCTCAAGCAGTAGTTCATGAATGTTTGTAATCTCCTTTGTATTGTCTTAGTCATCACATATGTTGTAATATATTTTTTTGCCCTGTGAGCTGATTTTATTCATATTTTTTGCACTGTAAACTGATTGCATTCATTACTTTTACATTGTGAACTGCTTGCACTTATTACTTTTGCTCCAGAAACTGATTGTGTTTACTTTTCCTCTATAGATTGCTGACAGAAGTAAAGTGCAGTCTCTGTTTAGGACATCTGCTGCTGAAGAAGATGATCATTTCAGAGAAGTAGGAATATTGTTTTGCTGTACATTACAGCCACCCGCAGACAAGAAACGACAGATAACAACACTACACTACTGGGTTGTGGGGTAGGCCCGCTTATCTCATAGAACATCTGTTGTAGCCAGACCTGTGATTTTTTCTTTTCCTCACTCATAGCTATTTAAAGCTCTTTAAAGCAACTGATTAATAAAATTCTGCTACATAATGCTTCACTTAATTTGTGACCACTGTTAAAATTTAGCACAAAACATAGCCCCAACATCCAAACACTTGCTTCTTCTCCCATTACCTAGACTTGAGTTATGCAAAGAAAAAAAAAAAGGTCCTTGCATACTCTGCTGCACACCTTTGGAACATTCTCCTTTACCATTCAGAACTCATAAACAATATTTCATCTTGTAAGTTTTTAAATATCTACTTTGCAGTTATATGCCCCTTTAAGGGATCTCTTTTCTCAGTTTCAGACATGCCTATTAATCAGCATGTGCTGCTAGAATTCCTGCAATATTTCTCTTAATGCTCATCAATCTATTCAGCAGTTTGACTGTAATTAATGCATGAGAAACTGCTTAAGAGAGGGTAATAGACATAAAAATAGTGATTAAAAAATATTTGCTCATGACAGAGGGAAGGTGGTGATGTATGTGGCTTGTTTATTTGCTTTCTCTTTGTATGTATTTCACGTATGTAAAATGTGCTTATCTGCAAATTTTTTAGCTTTAATGAAATGCAGAGAACTGCAGCATAGGTCATTTATCTTCATATTGTTCACCTATTATTTTCATTTGGTTAATTAAATTTTTTTTTTTCTTTCTAGACGAAAATGGACAAGTCCTAGTTCACAAGAAATGTACATCTGTTTTCATGAGTCGACAGATCAGTCATTGGTGGAAATGGCCTTTACTTTAGGATTTGGAGTGTGATGAAATGTGTGAGAGAGACTATAGAAAAAAAATGATTCATATTTTGACAAAATTGTATGCAATTTACAATGGCATCTTACCTCATAAAAGCAAATGTTAAATTCTGTGGCAACATTTACTCAGCAACAAAAGGACATATTTGCTGTGGATACAATTATAAGACTTAGTCATTGTGAACTGATTATATTTTGACAACAAACTCTTTCTGGGGGGAGAAAAATATTTTTCAGAAAGCAGAGATTATAAAGTGGAAGTTAGAATGTTATTTTCTTGAAAATAGTTTTATATTTTGATTTGATAAAGTGAACTAGAGTCCACTGCACAAAATTTGTGAAGATTAAGTAATTTTTACATTTCCAGAAGTTTTGAAAAGGGACATCAATATTTGCAAATCTTTTATTAAATTTATTATTAGGCTTACATAGGGATCCACTTTTATCCATGTTTTTTTGTAGCAGGATTATGACCTGTGATCATTTAACCTTGTGACTGCTACAGACTGTGTCATGATCCCATGGATTTCTGCAAGTAAGCCATTGATATTGCTCACACTTGAATGAGACATGACAGAGACTTGACAAACATCAAAACATGTCTTTAGAATTATGGGTGCAAAATACGCAACCTCTTAATACAACTATAGGTGCATGAGTATCCAAGTGGTTAGTCCACCTGTTAGTGGTTTCCAGCTGGTTAGTCTAACTGTCCTTCATGGTAAAAGTTGGTAATTCTCAAGTGTCTCTAGTGGTAAAAGTTGAGGATTCCTAGGCAGTTAGTCCACTATCAGTCACTCATAGTAAAAGTTGGTGGTTCCTAGGTAATTAGTCCACCTATCTCTGATGGTAAAAGTTGAGGATTCCTAGGCAGTTAGTCCACCTATCTCTCATGGTAAAAGTTGGTAGTTCCTAGGCAGTTAGTCCACCTATCTCTCATGGTAAAAGTTGAGGATTCCTAGGCAGTTAGTCCACCTATCTCTCATGGTAAAAGTTGGTAGTTCCTAGGCAGTTAGTCCACATATCTCTCATGGTAAAAGTTGGTAGTTCCTAGGCAGTTAGTCCACCTATCTCTCATGGTAAAAGTTGATAGTTCCTAGGCAGTTAGTCCACCTATCTCTCATGGTAAAAGTTGATGGTTCCCAGTCTCCCAGCTATAGAACTAGATACTTGGCTCTACAGGGGCTGGGGAACTAACGGTGATCAGACACGATGCTAGCAGCTTAATACTCCAGTGTTATGAAAGGTCAGGAAAATGTGCTCACTAATGCAAGCTGATGTCATGTCCATGTTGGCATGAGACAGATCTACCATAACATGTCTGTTTTAGAAAATATGTATAATTCATTTTAACCAATTTCTAATCTTTGAGACAGAAAGATTTCTCTGTTTATAGTCTAAATCATTTTTCCTTGTCTTAATCTATGTATATGTATTGTACAGGTATAAACACATAAAGCTTATTTATGTACTCATTTATACTCATTAAAAATACATATGCATTCTCCAGCACTCCACCGCACAGTCAGTTAGTACAAATTAGTAGTCTGGCTTTCTATGAGGGTCATACCAAAACTCATGAGCAAAAATTTTTAAAAATCAGAATTTATAGATAGAAAAAATATAAATATAAACTTTAATCTGCATCCTTTTCTTCACTTTTCAACATAATCTCCATTTCTCTGCACACATTTTTCCCATCGCTCTGCGAGTTTGGAAATACCCTTCCAGTAGAATTCCAGTCAAGCTGACCGACGGCACAGACACACTGCTTTCTGGATGTCCTCTCCTGTAGGACCCAGGTAGCACAAACTTTTCTGTAGCCTAGGGTTTCAATCATTTCCTGTACTGCATTGTGTCCTATTCCAAAATTTACAGCGATTTCGGATACCGTGACACTCTGTCTTCTTTAATGATATCATCAACCCTTTCCACATTGCGTTCAGTTGAGGCAGTTCGAGGGCGACCGCTGCGAGGCATATCTTGGATGCTCGTGTTTCCATCTTTGAAATGTTTCACCCACCTCTTAACACTGCTAGCACCCATACACACATCTCCATAAGCAAATTGAAGTCTTTGGTGAATTTCAGCAGCAGGGAATTCCTCTTTAACGAGGAACTCAATAACAGCACATTGATGAAACCAAACTTCAGCACCCGCCATTTTGTTAACTCTTCCTGCCTTGGGTTTGGGTCACTTTATTGATCCTTCCAGTTTCCCAATTTGTACATAGGGTCGATATAGTGACTGTTGGTTTGTTTCAATAAAAGAACCGGTGTAACATTTAGATTGTACATATTTCGTCCACGTTTCCGGTGACACTTTTCAAAATGGTGAAAGAGTGCTTTAGTTACAAGCGATGCCGAGTGAGAAAAAGGAAGAGAAACATGGAAAATGTTCAATTTTTGATGATGTAGATAGGGGTATGGACATGGCCTATTACCACCCCACTGCTATTGAATGTATTCCAAGTAGATCTAGACATATTTAGACGACTGGAGAATTAGGTAGGAGGTTATTTCAGACATTAATTTAGCAAGAATGCAACATAGAATCACAATACGAGATCGACAGATAGATCTAGACATCTCAGATGATAAGTAGTGTAGATCTAGACCTACCCGATGGTGAACTGGGCACAATCATTGTCTAAAAACATCACATTACTTTTTTCCTAAGAAACTCTGCATTTATTAAATTTTCATACATTTAGTTATACTTTGAAACATAATAAGTACACGGAAGTACATGGAAATACTGTTTTCCATTCCATTTTACAACTATACCCCCTATACATATTAAGACCTGCATTTTTACTCTGACACCTAACTGAACGTCCGCGTTTTTTCCTGTGGCACGGGAAGAGTTAATGCTCCACATGGTCACATGACACATGATGGTGACGTCATGTGACCTCTACATGAAGTGCAAAGAGAGCAGTTAAGGTGATACATTTATATTTTCTCTAAATTCTGATTTTTAAAAAATTTTGCTCACGACTTTCGGTATGACCCTCGTATATGTGATAATTTTTATCAAGGAGAAAACTATGGTCATGAGACAGACCTTTAGTTTATGAGATTATCATGTTAACAGTGGATGTAAAACTATCTAGTTAACAGTGAGTATAGAGCTGTTCTGTTGAAGATGTGTAAAGATGTGTGGGATTCAAACATCCTTTAACAATATATTAACTGTAAATTTAAATCTCCCAAATTAATAATAAATATAGAATTATTAAGTTAACAGTAAGTATAAATCTCTGAAGTGAACAGATGTCTGTGATGTTATCATCACTACATGATTGAACATTTTATAAAATTATCTTCAGCAAGAAAGGAATTATTGAAACCTAAAATCCACTTGTTTACATTTTTAAAGAGGAAGGGTTCATAAAAGTTTTATTTCATAAAAATGTGAACTGGGTAAGTTTTACAAATTACAAATGAAGGAGTATATTTTTATATTAATGATAAGATTTGGAGAGGCTTGATGAATTTGCTTCAGAGTCAGAAATGAATTAATATTGTTGTTGTTATGCTGAGTTTTATCATTGTATTTAATGGTTTTCTGTGTTAGTATATCATTATTAATTATATCTTGTATATTGTTGAGATTGTATATGCTAGACTGTGGCAAAGTATTGATTGTAATTAACTGCCTGACTCTATGATATATTTATGGTTAGTGTATATGGTTGTATATTTATTGCAGCATTATATAATATCTATTCCATCCAACAATATACATAGCAATATAAAGTTGTGTATCAGTCATCTTAATGGTATTATATTAGTATATATTAATGTTGTTTCTTAATTTGATTTTAAAAAATTTTAAATAATGGATGCATTTTCCACTTATTCATTCATTCCATTTAGTGCTGTGCTAGCAATCATGGATCTCAGTTTTGTGTAGTTCTGTGGTATGTCATATCAGATCATTTGCCTGTCTTTTTCTGTGTCAGTTATATATTTTTCTTCTAGCCTCTCTCTCTTTCATTTTCACTTGGATTTTTCAATGATTGTTGTTTGTTTGCTAACTCCGCACTTGCTTAATGAATTGAAGAAATATGGCATTTTCATCAATGAACTGAAGAAATATGGCATTTTCATCAATGAGCTGAATAGTAAAAAACCAATTAATGAATAAGAATCTGGTTTGACTGAAAGAGAATGGCCATGAGATAGAGTATAGGAAACAGTAGAATGGATTAGTTTATGAATAAGTATAAAAGTTTAAGAATATTTATCATTTAATGTAACAAATATGTTTAACAGAGGGCATGGTCATTGGAGGCACAATATTCCCACACAAAGAGATACATAAAACAACATGGATATCTCCAGATGATAGAACTAGAAACCAGATAGACCATTTTTGTATTAGAAAGCAATACAGAACATCTCTCATGGATGTAAGGGCTTATAGGGGTGCAGATGTCAACAGTGATCACAACCTGTGCATAGGGAAAATAAAACTAAAATTGAAAAGTCAACACAAGAAATCAGTACACAGAAAGATAAACATCCACAGCCTACAAGAAGAAAATACTAACATTAATTTCAATCAGGAACTTGCCAATCATTCCAAAACACCCAGTGAAGTTGAGGAGATAGGTATAGATGAGTTATGGAATTCTTACAGCACAGCCATAATCACAGCAGCAAAAGTAAGCGCTGGATTGGAAAAACCAAATAGAAAAGCATGGATATCAGATAAAACATGGAAGTATATACATGAAAGACGAGCAGTCAAATTAAACATGTTGAATGCAAAAGCAGATCATGAAAGAGATTCGGCAAAAGCAAAATACAAAGACATAGACAAGAAAGTAAAAAGTTCAGCTAGAAGGGATAAAAGAGAATACATAGACAATATGGCGAAAGAGGCAGAAAAAGCAGCAAAAACAGGAGACAGCAAAACTTTATATAACATACAAAAGAGGCTAACAGGTACTATTACATCTAAAGAAAGACCAATCCTTAGCAAAACTGGAACACTATTAACATCAAATAAAGACCAAAAGCAAAGATGGGCTGAACACTTCCAAGAAATACTCAATCGACCACACCCAAAAGAATTGTTAAACCTTGAAACTGACTTACCAGCCCCACAACTAAATGTCAATCTAGATGAAATTGAATTGCATGAAACTGAAACAGCAGTGAATTTAATGGCTAACAACAAAGCTGCAGGTGAAGATGAAATAACAGCCGAGATGCTAAAAGCTATCAATAGTGACAACATGAGACAACTACAGAGAATGTTTAACAAGATTTGGAAAGAAGAAAAGGTCCCTTCTAATTGGAAGAAGGGAATCATTGTGAAAATACCAAAAAAGGGCAACCTTAGTGACTGTAACAACTGGAGAGGAGTAACCTTAATATCAGTTGTGTCAAAAGTATTTTGCAAGGTCATTTTGAATAGACTCAAAGATATAGTGGATACTGCAATGAGAGAAGAACAAGCAGGATTTCGAAAAGGGAGAAGCTGTCTCGACCAGATCTTTACTCTCAGAATAATACTTGAAGAACATATTGAAAAGCAGAAACCATTAATACTGAATTTCATAGATTTTAAGAAGGCATTTGATAGCATACACAGAGATTCATTATGGAGAATTTTATGTCTATATGGAATACCATCTAAAATTGTCAACATCATTAAGGACTTATACAATGGATATGGTTGTGCAGTCAAGACAGAAGAAGGGATGAGTGAATGGTTCCAGATTGAAACAGGCGTGAAACAAGGATGTATACTGTCTCCTTTACTTTTTGGGATTACAATAGACTTCATAATGAAAAAATGCTGCACAGGTAACACAGGTATTGACTGGGTACATGGGACCCAACTAGAAGATCTTGATTTTGCTGATGACATAACTCTTATCAGTAATAATGTGAATTCCATGCAAGAAAAAACAGATAGCCTATCTTCACTGGCTAGCAAAATAGGACTTGAAATTAACAAGGACAAAACAAAAATAATGAAAATTCCCATCAATCAAAATGGAAAAATACACATAGAAGGGACAGATATTGAAGAAGTCAATCAATTTGCATACCTTGGCAGCTACATAGACCAGGATGGTGACACTAGAAAGGAAGTTAGGATCAGAATTGCAAAAGCAGCATCAATCTTCAAGAATCTTGAGAACATATGGAATTCAAAAGTTATAAGCACAAAAACCAAGTTAAGACTATTCAATTCAAATGTAATATCCACCCTCATTTATGCATGCGAAAGCTGGAAAACAACTAAAGAAATAGAAAAGAAATTAGACTCTTTTGAAAACAAATGCCTAAGGAAAATACTCGGCATCAAGTGGAATGAATTCAAGAACAATGCAGAGATAAGACAGATGACTGAACAACAACCAGTCTCACGGGTGATCAGGAAAAGGAGATGGACATATGTTGGCCACTTGATGAGAAGAAATGATCAGAGAATCCCAAAACAAGCTATCAAGTGGAACACAACAGGCCGAAGAAAAAGGGGCAGACCGCGTGAAACTCTGAAGAGAACATTATTAAGAGAGGCCAAGTTAACAGGCATAAAATCCTTTGATGAGGTTGAAAGACTCGCCGAAGACAGGAAAAATTGGCGAACTACTTTGCGAGCCCTATGTGACGTCTAACGGCACGGGAAGGATATAAGATATAAGATAAGAATGTAACAAAAGAAAGTAACAGACTCTTTTTTAGCAGTTATTCTTCTTCATGTTTACATTTATGGTTATTCTAAATTTGGACACTTGTAAGTTTCTCCAGTTTTTTTTTTTTTTGTGGCACTTCCATATTTTGTGGATTTTGTGTCCATCTTTCATACTAGGAGGAGACCAAAGAGCTAAGTCTATTATTTTTTCATATTTTTATCTGATGTGGTGTTTCTGTACATGATCCTTGAAAAAAGCTTTTGAAAAATATTGGATTGTTGCATGTTCTTCATTTGTATGTGCTCATATTGCTTTCTGCCTTTCTTGTTTCTGTCCGGTTTCCTCAGTCTTTCTGTCTTTTTGTAAAACTGAACCCTATACCTTCAAGTACTTCTGTAACGTGGGGGAGCCATGGCAGTCCGCTACTGCTGCTGTTGTTGTTTGAGAGGCCTTTGTTGCTGCTTGTTTTTGTCTTTGTCAGAGCTTCATGTGTTTTTTTGTTTTTTTTGTCTTTTAAATTTTGACCTCCTGCTTTAGATTCTGGTGAAGTTACTTTATTCATGAAGTTTTGTGTGATGTCTTATTTTTCTTTCATTCATAAACATTTGTGCAGTGCAGTTTAGTGTGGCTTGCCCTACAGGCAGATACTCTCTGTCTTCAGAGAGCTACTTGTTTATACATTTGGGTTGTTTGCAGAGTACTGTTAACACTGATAATTCCATACCCACAGTCTTACAGGTGAGAAGACAAGCCATTATTAGTTAGTTTGGTCTCACATCTTCTTCCCTTCACCACCCCCCCCCCATTTCATGTAATGTTAAAATTATGGCCAGAAGTTCTGCGTTCATGTGCAGTACATTTAATTAAAAAAAGACTGAGAAGATCAGATGTCATTGAAAACATTTGTCACATTGTGCTTTTGAAATATAAAAAATACATTTTAAAATATAAAGATAAATCATATCTTAGATGTGCAGAATTATTAATGGTTGCCTCCCATATGATAACATTGTTACTTTAAAAGAAAGAAAAATTCTGGTAGGGGATTATCTAACATGAAAAGATATTTTAGAATGAATTTTGGATGCATGATCTCTGTAGTATTGATGAAGATCAGTGTCCATGACAGAGTACTTGTTGAAGCTGTATTTTGCTTATGAAGATCGGAACATACTTATATTATCAATACATCTTATATTATCAGCACAAATGTCTGTCTATGACAAGCCATGTAGAAGATTTTATCATTCCTATTATTGACAGTATCCAAAAATTTAAAAAGGCGCTTATTGTGTCCTGATAATATAGCTGATTTTTTTGCCAGTTTATCACTAAAGTCTATTCTTTAGCATCATTTACACCATATGCAGCTGTTAAAGTGTATCTGCAAAACAGATATAAATTCCTTAAGTAGTTAATGAAACACTATAGAACTTCTGTGACACTATTTTTAGATCATATCATTACTGGCCAGAGAGTCTTCTGTGACTTAAGAAAGTTGTTTATATAAATACAAACAATTATTGTGTAGATAAATATTTTCAGTTTATTTTTATATATTTGTGAACAAAAAATGTGAACTGAAATGGATATGTTTTGAAAATACTCGTAATTTATGCTGTGTAAGGTGATTGTATTAATATGTTATGAAATGTTAATTTTAAAAAAATAGTTTAATATTCAAGATAGATATCACAGAGATAACTTGTAGACTAATGAAATGGGTAAGTAATTCCAGTGGGAAGATGGTTTTGTTTGGTTGGCTGAGAACTTGCTGTAATTTTAATTTCAGTTCTTTGCAACTGTTGTGACAGTCTTGTTAGGCAGGCAAAGAGCTGGTTTGGTGAGTGGGCTTCAGTAGTTTTCTTATCTTGCTGGAGCTAACCTCTCATCAGGCTCCACCATTATGAGGAATGCGTTGGCTAATAAGACAGCCTGTTTCTGAGAGCAGCTTGAGGATCAGGCATGGTCTTGAGCAACAGTGACTCATGAAACCTGAATGGCTGCCTCATCTCTTCAGTGCAGCAATTTTCTCTGTATCATTCTAAGGGCAGATCACTACCACTAAGTAGCATACATGATGAGGCAAGATTGTTGACCTAGTTTATCCAGTATCTTTTACATTTTCTTGGTTGCACACTGTTAGGTTAGGATATAAATTTATATCCTTGCAGTCCAGACAACTCCAGAGGTGCTCTGATATCCTCATTTATACCCCTCAGCATAAACCAGTGGATGTTCAGTAGCTCTTTCAGGACCTTTTACGTGATATTTACTTCTAGCTTCACCAGTTCCTTATTCCCAATTATTCCTTACCAGATTTGTATCACCATGTATGTTTCTAAAATCATCAGTCCAGCCAGCCTACATGATGATGTTTATGTTTCTAAAATCATCAGTCCAGCCAGCCTACGTGATGATGTTTATGTTTCTAAAATCATCAGTCCAGCCAGCCTACATGATGATGTTTATGTTTCTAAAATCATCAGTCCAGCAAGCCTACATGATGATGTTTATGTTTCTAAAATCATCAGTCCAGCCAGCCTACATGATGATGTTTATGTTTTTAAAATCATCAGTCCAGCCAGCCTACATGATGATGTTTATGTTTCTAAAATCATTAGTCCAGCCAGCCTACATGATGATGTTTATGTTTCTAAAATCATCAGTCCAGCCAGCCTACATGATGATGTTTATGTTTTTAAAATCATCAGTCCAGCCTGCCTACATGATGATGTTTATGTTTCTAAAATCATCAGTCCAGCCAGCCTCCATGATGATGTTTATGTTTTTAAAATCATTAGTCCAGCCAGCCTACATGATGATGTTTACAGTGTTTGTCAGATCTGTATCCTGCTGATCAGCTACAGTAGATGTAACTACATTGGTTATTTGCTGTACCCCATCTCTTTTTTCACACACTTGTTTATACAGTTTAAGTCATAGCTAAGTTTATTTAAATATTGTTGAGAAGACAGTTACAGTCATTTATGTTATTACAGATTTAAAACTTACAGACATTTACAGCATTAATTTAAATGTCCATTATGGGTTTCTTTTTTTTTGGTTTTGCATTTAAATCCCAGTTATAAAGTGAATGTCCAGTATATGTGTACATCCTGAAGTATCGTGACAGCATTTCACTGACTAAATTTAAATGCATGTGGCAGCCTTAATTTTGACGTAGGTTCATTGATTATCGTCCTGTAACTGCAAAATGTATTTTGTTGGGACGTAATGCTCATGAAGATATCGGCAGTAGGCATCAGCCTAGATCGTAGTAGCTTTTTTTTATTGTTGGAGTGAACTTAGCAACCAAACAGCACCGGCAGTGGGAAGATTTGGTTCCTGCTTTTGTTGGCCAGGTCAGAGTAGTTGTAGTCTATTATTAGGAAATTGGAGAATGCTTTCCTGGCTGTGACTTGCAAGTTATAACAAGTCTGCCATCTTTCTAATATAGTAGCATGATAGGTTTAATCAAGTATTGATTTAAGACTTCTTTTAGAGTCAGTACAGTCACATACTGAAAATATGTGATACACTGGGGGATGAGTGGGGTTTAGGAGTATGAGAATAGTTTTTATATAATTTTATGTGTTTCTCGAGTCTCTTCTAATTTATCCAGTGTAAAAAATGAATGTGGCTTTATGAAGCTTTTTAGTCTCATGAGCGAGCAGAGATGTAAACTGTTTCTCATGAGTTCTGTCAACGTTCATCCTTATCAGAACTGCCGGACAGTAATTATGTCATTTCAAAAGTATCTAGAGACGCTTTTGTATGTAAGCAAAGTGTTCCAAGCAAAAAAATGCTAGAAAACATTTTTGCTGTGCAACAAATTGAACCATTTTTAAAAAATAAAAATTTTAAGTGAAACGTGTGTGTGTGTGTAGTTTTTTTGTAAATTTTTTTCCATGAGTTTTCTTGCTCCTTGAAATATGTTTTCAAGATATTTAATGCCATATGAATATACTGATATTACAAAGAAATAGAGAGCAGTCATGGATATTTTGACCAAAATTCATGATAACCAGTGCATTACTGGAAAGGATCTTTCAGGTTAATCCCATAATATCTTACATAGGAAGATGAAAAAAAAATGGATTCACAACAATTCTTTCTGGACATGAAACTTTTTCTCTTGGGCTGAAAAAAAAAAAAAGAATTTTTCCTAGTTAAATCTGTACAGCTGAAGGTTATTGTTAGCAGCAGCTGTACAGTTTCTGGATTTTTCTGTAAATCTATAGTTAACAATTGTTGGTCATTGGGGCCGTGACTGACATAGGTTACATGGTGGTGAGTCTGAATGAGTGGTCCACTTCTTCTATAGGAATCACATAAGAAGCCATCATGGCCTAGTTCACATTTTGCCTAATATGTTTCAAGATCTTCACCACAGCGTCTGCAGCAAAGTTAGAATAGTAGCTGCAGGGATGTAATGACAGCTAAAATGAAGATGCTGATGAGGGCAAAGATACTGTCCAATTAGGCAGACAGCGACCCAGACCTGATATGCTAGCACCAGGTTAGCGAACCATAACTGACCAAGACCCTGTCCCACCTCTCTGTTGTTACCCTGAGTGACAGGCCGACCCTGGCCAAGTTCTGCTAAAGAAGCATTGCACACCACCCTGCTTTTTAGTTGTACTCCAGGACTGAAAAAAATAGCTGCCAAAAACCACTCTCACACCGATAAAGTGCTTCAACATCCTCACAGCATCAACAGCAGAGAACACCAGCTAGCAGTTTCAAGGACATTGAAGAAAGAAAGAAAGAAAGGAAGGAAGAAAGGAAAAAAGGAAAAGAAAGAAAGAAAGAAAGAAAGATGCTGATCATGCCATTAGATTGCAAAGAGCTAAAAAAAAAAAACTCTGCTTTTACTGATAAACTTCTTGAAGACTTGGAGTGGATCAGTTAAACAGACTTCTTGAAAGACTCCACCACCATGATGACTTACCCAGTTTGCTAGATTAAAGGAAATGAAAAACCTGTTGTAAGGCTACAAGTACTAAAATGTTTTAGGATCATCATCATCATCATCATCATTGCACTCTGGACAAGAATAAAAGTGCACCAATCTCATTCTTCAAAGGAGGATTTCCATGCAGGTGCACATATTCAGTAGTATCAAGGAGTATCTTTATCATCTGAAGGATGACAGCTGAGGGGATAAAACCCATTACCTGGGGTCTAAAAAGCCATGTTGCAATTGATTCCCACCCTGTGTGCATACATGCACAAACAGAGCAGGTAACAACAGATGGAATATTATCCTGGCCATGTTTACTTCCCTTGCTCCCAATAATTATTCTTTCTCTTTTTGAATGTAAGTGCTACAGAAGAGTTCTTCAAATGTTAAGGACACAATAAAAAAAGAAAAAAATATGTCCATATTCTCTCTCTCTCTCTCTGAACCTTAAGTGCCCAGGGCACATGGGGCTTCCGCAAGGGTTTTCCACAAATGCCTGTCCTTCGCCTTTTTTTCTGCTCTTGCCCAGGTGAGCCCTCTATTGCTCAACATCCTTTCTGTTGTTCTTCTCCATGTCTCTTTTGGTCTACCCTTACTTCTGTTCCCCTGTGGTGTCCATCTTAGTGCTATTTTTGGTAGTGAGTTATCAGTCATTCGGATCACATGTCCCAACCATCGCCATCGTCTTTCCTCAATAATTGTCAATGGCTTCATCTGCATTTCTGCCAATAAGATGTTATTTCTTATGGTGTTTGGCCAAAATATCTTTCTAATTCTTCGTAAACATTTAGTCTGAAAAGAATTCAACTTGTTTTCTATGGTTTTGGTGATTTTCCAGCATTCACTTCCATAGAGTAGTACACTTAGAACATTACTCTTAAATATCCTGATTTTCATATTTATGCTTAGTTTTTTTTTATTTCCATATATTCTGCAGCATTGCAAAAACCTGGTTTGCTCTAGTAAGTCTGCTGTTGATGTCCTCTGTGCTGTCTCCATTTTCTACTACTCTACTGCCAAGGTATACAAATTCGTTGACCTCCTCCACTAACTTGCTATCTCTACTCTGAGTACATTTCTGTTGTTCACATTTTGCTTCATTAACTTTGTCTTTCCTACATTGATCTTTAGTCCTATGTTGTTCGCATTCTGAGTTAGCTTGTTTATTTTATCTTGCATATCTTTGTGACTGCTTGATAATAGACAAATGTCGTCCGCAAAGTCAAGGTCCTCCAGCACTGTGTCAAGGGTCCATTGTAATCCTCTGCGTTTGTCTGATGTTGCCTCCTTCATTAACCAGTCTACTGCCAAGATAAATAATGTTGGTGATAGTACACATCTCTGCTTCACTCCTGTTTGTACCCTAAAGCTGCTGGAGGTATGTTCTCCACAGATAACTTTGCACTGAAAACCCTCGTATAGGGCTTTGATTACATTAACTATCTTATGGGGGAGGCAATGCCATCTTAGGATTTTCCACAGTGCATCTCTGTTGACACTGTCAAAGGCTTTCTCAAAATCTATGAATAATGCATATGTTGTGCTATGCCACTCATTTGCCTGTTCTAATATTTGTCCAAGTACAAATATGTGGTCTATGCATGATCTTCCTTTCCTAAATCCTGCCTGCTCTTTCCGAAGTTTTTCCTCAAGTGTTGGTACAATTCTGTTGATGATTATTCTGCAAAATACTTTACTGGTGAGTGGCAGTAGGGTAATGCCTCTCCAGTTCCCGCAATCTCTGAGGTCACCCTTCTTTGGTAGTTTTACTATAAGGCCAGTTTTCCACTCATCTGGGGCTTTTTCTAGATCCCAAATTTGTTGTAATATCCGGCAAAGTTGTTTTGGTGGTTTCTTCTGCTTTCAACATCTCAGCAGTCACTTCATCTTCACCTGGTGCCCTGTCTGATTTTAGCTTCTTTATCGCCTCCTTTACTTCATTTATTGTTATTGGTCCTGTATTGATGTTTAGTTCCGTTTTTCCTTCAGGTATGTCTATTGTTTGTGCTGCTTGTGTTCTGTTTAGTAGGGTGTTAAAGTGTTCCCTCCATCTTTCAATTTTTTCTCTTTCTCCACTGACCAGCTGTCCATTTTGTGTCCTTACTGCACTTTCACATCTTGTGTTGAAGTTACCTGTCATCTGCTTTGTATGTCCATATTACAAGAACTTAATATTGAAGAAGGCTGGCTAGTAAAGAAGATTAAGCAGAGAAAACTTTAATATTTTTGACACATTAAATGTCATGATACCTTCTGGTAGCAAAAATAAAACTAAAATTAAGGAAAGCCAAATGGAGAACACAGAAAGATACATTTTGATACAGGAAAACTGAAAGACCAGCAAAGAAGGAACGAATTCTCAATAGTACTTGAGAACTGCTTCAGTGTCTTACAAGATGAAGCAGAAATGTCCATACTAGAGTTCAGTAAAACACTACAGGAAACAGCAAAAGAGGTACTGGGATGACATCTTGACATCATGGACAAACAAATGGTGTGTAAGTATAAACACAGAGAAATCAATTACCACTCTGTTCACTCTCTCATCTAAACAGAAAGCAGGTAAGATCTTTGTAAATGAAATATCCTTAAGGATGGACAACCAACCCACTTACTTAGGAGTGACTCTTGACTCAAAACTGACCTGGAAGCAACACATCAACAGTGCAGAAGCAAAAGCCAGAAGAAAACTAGCCATATTAAGAAAATTGAGTGGAACCACATGGGGAGTTAGTGAAAGAATCCTCAAGAATATTTATCAGCAAAGTATTCTACCATATTTAGAATATGGCTCAACATCTTGGTGCACAGCATCAAACACTATGTCTATCTAGACAAGGTTCAAAATCATTCACTACGGATTATCACAGGTGCCATGAGGTCCACACCAATAGTAGAAATGCAGAGTTGGTGTTCAAGCGCTAAAGGAACACAGAGACACAAAGGTCATGACCATGGGAGAGAAATTCCTCAGCTCTGTAAGCCATCCCCTGAAGGAGAGATTCAATAACTTGGCACTAAGATGGCTTAAAAGAACCAGCTTCATTCATCAGGCCAAGCATATGCGTAAGCTGATACCTGACCTACCAGCTGTAGTCACTCCATTATCATCTGTACCAGAGCATACACCATGGAAAGAAGCAGATTATACACAAATATCTATTCAGACTGAAGTGAAAGGTGTGCAGAATGGTGAGATGCAGAGCAGTCTTGTAAGATCAACAGCCACACTTAGTGTTCTAGATGACAAATATCCATGTGACACCTGGATACGTGTGTATACAGATGGATCTGCACATAATGCCATAAAGAATGGAGGGGCAGGAGCACATACTGAATATCCAAACAACACCACTGACAAGATTTCCATACCCACTGGAAAATACTGCAACAACTTTGATGCAGAAGTTAGGGCAATTATTACTGCAATTGAAAAACTATCAGACTCCAGAATTGATACATGTCCCTTAGTAATTCTCACAGATGCAAGATCAGTATTGGAAGCTCTTCAGTGAACAAACTACCAGACCTTAAGACAAGATCAGTATTGGAAGCTCTTCAGTGAACAAACTACCAGACCTTAAGGATGCCTTATCAAAAATTGGCTTACATCATGGAGTCACTATGCAATGGATTCCCTCCCACTGTGGGATACCAGGCAATGAGAAAGCTGACCATCTGGCCAAAGAGGGCACTGAAATGGAGCAACTAGACATACCAATCACCTATAATCAGAAGAAAAGCATGATAAAAACCTACAGGAAGCCACAAACACCACCACATGATGACTATCACATGCTAAACAGAAAGGAACAAGTCACCATCTTCCGTCTCTGAACAGGACACAGCCGACTCCGAAGTGAAATTTATCCAAGAGACAGGACTGAAGATATAGACAGACAATGCGAACGAAGAAGAAGAAGAAGAAGTACTGGGATATCGGAAACGGAGAAAAGATGAATGGATAAGCAAGACCACATAGGAAAAGATAGAGCAAAGAAAAGAAATCAAGAAAAAATTACTGAACACCAAATCACAAAGCCTAAAAGAACAAGTTTTAAGTAATTATGCACAAAAAGACAAAGAAGTGAAGGAATCATGCCGTCAAGATAAACGTCAATACTATGACAACTTAGCAGAAACAGCAGAGAAAGCAGCATATGCAAATGACATGAAAACCATATATAAAATCACAAAGCAGTTGACAGGTAACTTCAGCACAAGATGTGAGAGTGCAATAAGGACACTAAAGGGACAACTGGTCAGTGGAGAAAGAGAAAAAATTGAAAGATAGAGGGAACACTTTAACACCCTAAAACTTTAACACCCTACTAAACAGAACACAAGCAGTACAAACAATAGACATACCTGAACAAAAACAGAACTAAACATCAATACAGGACCAGTAACAATAAGTGAAGTAAAGGAGGCAATAAAGAAGCTAAAATTAGACAGGGCCCCAGGTGAAGATGAAGTGACTGCTGAGATGTTGAAAGCAGAAGAAACCACCAAAACAACTTTGCCGGATATTACAACAAATTTGGGATCTAGAAAAAGCCCCAGATGAGTGGAAAACTGGCCTTATAGTAAAACTACCAAAGAAGGGTGACCTCAGAGATTGCGGGAACTGGAGAGGCATTACCCTACTGCCACTCACCAGTAAAGTATTTTGCAGAATAATCATCAACAGAATTGTACCAACACTTGAGGAAAAACTTCGGAAAGAGCAGGCAGGATTTAGGAAAGGAAGATCATGCATAGACCACATATTTGTACTTGGACAAATATTAGAACAGGCAAATGAGTGGCATAGCACAACATATGCATTATTCATAGATTTTGAGAAAGCCTTTGACAGTGTCAACAGAGATGCACTGTGGAAAATCCTAAGATGGCATTGCCTCCCCCATAAGATAGTTAATGTAATCAAAGCCCTATACGAGGGTTTTCAGTGCAAAGTTATCTGTGGAGAACATACCTCCAGCAGCTTTAGGGTACAAACAGGAGTGAAGCAGAGATGTGTACTATCACCAACATTATTTATCTTGGCAGCAGACTGGCTAATGAAAGAGGCAACATCAGACAAATGCAGAGGATTACAATGGACCCTTGACACAGTGCTGGAGGACCTTGACTTTGCGGACGACATTT
Source organism: Achatina immaculata (assembly GCA_009760885.1). NCBI lineage: Eukaryota > Metazoa > Mollusca > Gastropoda > Stylommatophora > Achatinidae > Lissachatina > Lissachatina immaculata. The sequence goes on along the minus strand of CM019703.1, from coordinate 4,600,793 downwards.
GTCTATTATTAAGCAGTCACAAAGATATGCAAGATAAAATAAACAAGCTAACTCAGAATGCAAACAACATAGGACTAAAGATCAATGTAGGAAAGACAAAGTTAATGAAGCAAAATGTGAACAACAGAAATGTACTCAGAGTAGATAGCAAGTTAGTGGAGGAGGTCAACGAATTTGTATACCTTGGCAGTAGAGTAGTAGAAAATGGAGACAGCACAGAGGACATCAACAGCAGACTTACTAGAGCAAACCAGGCTTTTGCATACTGCAGACTACATGGAAATCTAAAAAACTAAGCATGAATATGAAAATCAGGATATTTAAGAGTAATGTTCTAAGTGTACTACTCTATGGAAGTGAATGCTGGAAAATCACCAAAACCATAGAAAACAAGTTGAATTCTTTTCAGACTAAATTTTTACGAAGAATTAGAAAAATATTTTGGCCAAACACCATAAGAAATAACATCTTATTGGCAGAGATGCAGATGAAGCCACTGACAGCAATTATTGAGGAAAGACGCTGGTGATGGCTGGGACATGTGCTCCAAATGACTGATAACTCACTACCAAAAACTGCACTAAGATGGACACCACATGGGAACAGAGGTAAGGGTAGACCAAAAGAGACATGGAGAAGAACAACAGAGAGGATGTTGAGCAATAGAGGGCTCACCTGGGCAAGAGCAGAAAAAAAGGCAAAGGACAGGCATTTGTGGAAAACCCTTGCGGAAGCCCCATGTGCCTGGGCACTTAAGGTTCAGAGAGAGAGAGAGAAATGTCATGATAATTTACAAAAGACAGCTTGGAAGGGTAATAATGGAAAAAAAAAGGAAGACCAAGGCAAAGATGGCTGCAAGACATTGTTGATAATCTGCAAATGGATCCATCAGCAGCAGGGCATCTTGTTTACAACTGAGAGGCCTACAGGAGAGCTGGTAGGGAGGCAAAGTTCTGCAATGGACATGCAAATGACTGACTGACTTTAGCACAGTGGACATGCAAATGAATGACTGAGTTTAGCACAGTGGACATGCAAATGAATGACTGAGTTTAGCACAGTGGTTTCTGAACTTTCATGTTTCTGCACCCTTGCCTCACCTTTTCTTTTTTTGCTCTGTTTCTGTGCCTTTTCCTGCTCTGTTTCTATGCCTTTTGCTGCTCTGTTTCTATGCTTTTTGCTGCTCTGTTTCTGTGTATTTTGCTGCTCTGTTTCTATGCCTTTTGCTGCTCTGTTTCTATGCCTTTTGCTGCTCTTTTTCTGTGTATTTTGCTGCTCTGTTTCTATGCCTTTTGCTGCTCTGTTTCTGTGCCTTATGCTCCTCTGTTTCTATGCCTTTTCCTCCTGCTCTGTTTCTATGCCTTTTCCTGCTGCTCTGTTTCTGTGCCTTTTGCTGCTGTTTCTGTACCCTTTGCTGCTCTGTTCTTACTCACCAGTCTCAATGGGGAAGTACAGACTCCTTCTGGAGCCACTGCTTTAGCAAAGTCACATTTTCTCTCATGGTATTCATAAATACAGGTATTTGTCTATAACTGTCTATACACATACTATACAATGTCACTTCAATGTAGCTGTTTGTACTGGGGCCATAAAAATGAAACTGTCAACTTGAAACGGATTTGCCATAATATGTAAGAATACACTTATTGCATAGAATGAGAAAGATCATTACCTCAAGCAAGCAAACAAAAATAGCAATTAAAAATGAGAGCTTTTAAATGTTATGTATACTTCTCACACTTCTGTGGTGGAGAATCAGATATTATTCTGGAAAATTACACAAATAATGAGACCCATGGATATACAGAATAGTGAGGAGTACTCCACGGACAGAAGAGAAAACAAGCAAAGAAGTTCCGAATTAACTGAAATTGGAAAGAGAAATAATGACAGACATAAGAACTGGACAGTTATTTGAGGGCGATCAAAAAAGTAACTGCAAATCAAAGGATTTAACCTTTGGAAAATATTTGACAAGACTGACTCTTCCTGGAATCTTTTCATTCATTCGCATGTCCCTTGCGGAACGTTGCCTCCCTAACAGCACTCCTGTAGGCCTAATGGTTGTAAGCAAGATGCCCTGCTGCTGATGCATCCATTTGCAGATCATCAATGATGTCTTGCAACCGTCTTTGCCTTGGTCTTCCTCTTTTTCCAATTTCCTTCAAAGAGAGTCATCTCTAGATTATCATACGTTTAATGTGTCCAAAATAATTAAGTTTTCTCTCTTTAATCCTCTTTAATAGCCAGCCTTCTCCAACATTAAGTTCTTGCAGTATGGATATATTTGTTCCTCTTTGTGTCCATGATATTTGAAGAACTCTCCTGTAACATTTACATTCAAAGACATTTATGTGTTTCTCAGCTGTTTTGTTAAGTGTCCAGGTCTCACAGGCGTATGTTGCGATGGGAAAGATGCATGCCCTTAAAAATCTTATTTTTGTAGTTCTATCTGTTCCTCTCCACAGCTTCTTTAGTTGTTTTACTTTCTGAAGAGTGATAGATGTCCTCCTTTTAATTTCCCTCATTGTATCTCCATTATTAGTTAGTAGTGATCCAAGATATTAAAAACTCTTCACTTCTTTCAATTTTTCTTCATTGATACATATTTCATCTGCCTTATTTGTTTTGTCAGTTGTCATCACTTTAGTTTTCTTTGCGTTAAGATAGAGGTTTTGCCCTTCACTGTTCTTATGGACTGACATGATTAGTTTTTCCATTTCTTTTTGTGTTGTGGACAGTAATACTGTGTCATCAGAATATCTAATCTCTGGTATTTCATAACCTCCAATTGTTATCTTATATCTTATATCCTTCCCATGCCGTTAAAGGTAACATAGGGCTCGCAAAGTAGTTAGCCAATTTTTCCTGTCTTCATCGAGTCTTTCAACCTCGTTAAAGGATTTTATGCCTGTTAATTTGGCCTCTCTTAACAATGTCCTCTTTTCAGAGTTTCACGCGGTCTGCCTCTTTTTCTTTTGCCTGTTGTGTTCCACTTGATAGCTTGTTTTGGGATTCTCTGATAATTTCTTCTCATCAAGTGACCAACATATGTCCATCTCCTTTTCCTGATCACCCATGAGACTGGCTATTGTCCGTTCATCTGTCTTATCTCTGCATTGTTCTTGAATTCGTTCCACTTGACGCTGAGTATTTTCCTTATGCATTTGTTTTCAAAAGAGTCTAATTTCTTGTCTGTTTCTTTAGTTGTTTTCCAGCTTTCACATGCATAAATGAGAGTGGATATTACATTTGAATTGAATAGTCTTAACTTGGTTTTTGTGCTTACAACTTTTGAAATCCATATGTTCTCAAGATTCTTGAAGATTGATGCTGCTTTTGCAATTCTGATCCTAACTTCCTTTCTAGTGTCACCATCCTGGTCTATGTAACTGCCAAGGTATGCAAATTGATTGACTTCTTCAATATCTATCCCTTGTATGTGTATTTTTCCACTTTGATTAAGGGGAATTTTCATTATTTTCGTTTTGTCCTTGTTAATTTCAAGTCCTATTTTGCTAGCCATTGAAGACAGGCTATCTGTTTTTTCTTGCATGGAATTCACATTATTACTGATAAGAGTTATGTCATCAGCAAAATCAAGATCTTCTAGTTGGGTCCCATGTACCCAGTCAATACCTGTGTTACCTGTGCAGCATTTTTTCATTATGAAGTCTATTGTAATCCCAACAAGTAAAGGAGACAGTATACATCCTTGTTTCACACCTGTTTCAATCTGGAACCATTCACTCATCCCTTCTTCTGTCTTGACTGCGCAAACATATCCATTGTAAAAATCCATAATGATGTTGACAATTTTAGATGGTATTCCATATAGACTTAAAATTCACCATAATAAATCTCTTTGTATGCTATCAAATGCCTTTTTAAAATCTATGAAGTTCAGTTTTAATGGTTTCTGCTTTTCAATATGTTCTTCAAGTATTATTCTGAGAATAAAGATCTGGTCAAGACAGCTTCTCCCTTTTCAAAATCCTGCTTGTTCTTCTCTCATTGCAGTATCCACTATATCTTTAAGTCTATTCAAAATGACCTTGCAAAATACTTTTGACACAACTGATATTAAGGTTACTCCTCTCCAGTTGTTACAGTCACTAAGGTTGCCTTTTTTGTGGTATTTTAACAATGAATCTTTTTTCCAATTAAAAGGAACCTTCTCTTCTTTTCAAATCTTGTTAAACATTCTCTGTAGTTGTCTCATGTTGTCACTATTGATAGCTTTTAGCATTTGGGCTGTTATTTCATCTTCACCTGCAGCTTTATTGTTAGCCATTAAATTCACTGCTGTTTCAATTTCATGCAATTTAATTTCATCTAGGTTGACATTTAGTTGTGGGGTTGGTAAGTCAGTTTCAAGGTTTAACAATTCTTTTGGGTGTGGTCGATTAAGTATTTCTTGGAAGTGTTCAGCCCATCTTTGCTTTTGGTCTTATTTGATGTTAATAGGGTTCCAGTTTTGCTAAGGATTGGTCTTTCTTTAGATGTAATAGTACCTGTTAGCCTCTTTTGTAGGTTATATAAAGTTTTGCTGTCTCCTGTTTTTGCTGCTTTTTCTGCCTCTTTCACCATATTGTCTATGTATTCTCTTTTGTCCCTTCTAGCTGAACTTTTTACTTTCTTGTCTATTTCTTTGTATGTTGCTTTCGTTAGATTTTTTCCAAGATATGTTTTTGCATTCAACATGTCTAATTTGACTGCTCGTCTTTCATGTATATACTTCCATGTTTTATCTGATATCCATGCTTTTATATTTGGTTTTTTTCAGTCTAGCGCTTGCTTTTGCTGCTGTGATTATGGCTGTGCTGTAAGAATTCCATAATTCATCTATACCTATCTCCTCAGCTTCACTGGGTGTTTTGGAATGATTGGCAAGTTCCTGATTGAAATTAATATTTGTATTTTCTTCCTGTAGGCTGTGGCTGTTTATTTTTCTGTGTACTGATTTCTTGTGTTGGCTTTTCAATTTTAGTTTTATTTTCCCTATGCACAGGTTGTGATCACTGTTGACATCTGCACCCCTATAAGCCCTTACATCTATGAGAGATGTTCTGTATTGTTGTTTTATGTATCTCTTTGTGTGGGAATACTGTGCCTCCAATGACCATGCCCTCTGTTAGACATATTTCAATTAATCTTTCTCCGTTCTGATTAACCATGTCAATTCCTTCTTTCCCCATCACTTTTTCAACGTCAGTGTTATCTTTCCCTACCTTAGCGCTGAAGTCCCCCATAGCAATTAGGATGTCGTGTTTAGGGACTTTGTTGATGATTTGTTGTAGTTGGTGATAGAAGTCGTTTTTCACATCATCATCTGCATCATTCGTGGGTACATAACACTATATTATTGTCATTCTTCCGTGTCTTAGGTTCTATCGTGCTCTTATTATACGACGGTTCACTGGTTCCCATTCTACAAGGCTCTTTGTTGCTACGTTTGGCATAATAATACCTACCCCATCCCGGATTTTTACCATCATTTCTGCCTGAATGCATTATTAACTTACCGTTTTCCGCCGATCTTTAACCTGGTTCTGGCCATCGCATTTCGCTGATGCCCAGTATGTCTAGGTGGTATCTCTCTATTTCTCTGATGACCTGAGTAGTTTCTGTTGATGCTGCAATCGTTCTCACATTCCAGAATCCAATCCGTGTCACATGTTTGGGGCCGACGAATGAGCTCCGCGGAGTTGGCATCCCTGATGCTCGGTTGGTTTCTCTGCGAGTTTCCATAACGATATCTTTTTTTCCCACCTGGAGTCGCCTCTAGATAGGTCCCAGGATAAGGTTGTTAGCCTTGTGCCCAACTCCCGGTGCATGATATGTGACAGATCAAGCGGAATTCCGCTGATTTCTGCATGCCGGCGAGAGCGCCATGCATAATTGTTATGGCATCGTAATATTCTTTGTCTACGTCTTCTCTAACCTTCCTCATTATATTTTCAGTATACAAGTTAAATAAGTAAGGTGACAATATGCACCCCTGACGGACCCCTTGTTTTATGTCAAACCAAGTTATTGTTTCACCATTTATTTTTATGCTAAAGCAGTATTCTCTGTGTTCATTCAATCTCCCGCTCTTCTATGTGTAGAATGTAAACTTGTTGCTCATCTCTCTGTAAATTTCCACTATTGTCCACTGGAATAATGTTCTTTCTGTTTACAACAACAAGTGTTAATCTTATCAATTACTGTTAATATTTTATCTCATTTTATCTACGACTATTCTAAATTGTTTTACGTCTGTTTTGTTACTCATTTCACAGACTTACTTGCTCCCAGGTTCATTCTCTCTCAGTGGAAATAGTAATACCGAAACAGCAACTTTACAGTTGAAATAACTTTAATGATGCACAGGGTGACGATGAGTCGATGAGCGATATGACGAGAGCAACAAAGGCATCAACAAAATCCATGGACACAAGACTGGACATCTCCACGATATATGTTCCCGGCAGGTACTGTCGCTATCAGAACAACCTAATACATTCTATTCTACATCTATTTCATTAAACAACAACATTTCTAACAAACTAATCTACGTTTATCTCAGACGATACACAAAACACAACTGTCCCCCAGTCATATGATTTCTCTTTCACCTGACCTTTTTCCTGTCATACCTTAAACGTGACCGTCGTGCAACCCGAGACAAAGCAGATGGACTCTACTCACAAACAGCTGATTACTTTAGGAGATAACGCATTTTATACAAATGTTTCAGTTCTCAGATGAGTTATCTATCTTACATCCTAACATTCAATATACTGCTACTTGTTGGTCTAGATATAGCAGTGATGTTAACTGTATCAAATGTGTTGGAAATTCCATTTTTTCCATTATTTCCCAAAGTTTCTTGTGTTGTACACAATCAAATGCTTTTGAATAGTCTATAAAAGATAAATATAGATTCACATTAAATTTTCTGCATTTCTCTATTATTAATATTTTATTGAATATATGATCTTTTGATCCTCTTCCTTGACTAAAACCAGCTTGGATCATATTGATTTCTATTATTTTCTTACGAAGTCTCCCCATTATGATTTTAACAGAATTTTACTGGCATGACTAATCAGGGCAACAGTTCTGTAATTTGTGCATAATTTCAAGTTACCCTTTTTTGGCAGTGATATGAATACAGTTCTTTTCCATTCTTTTGGGCAAATACCTGAATGTCATATCTTTTTACATAGTGCATGATAGATTGTTGCACATTCCTTTCATCCTGCTTTAATAAGTTCAGCTGTTATCACATCCTGGTGATTTACCATTTTTCAGATTCTTTATTGCCCATAAAACTTCTTCTATTGTCGGTTCGGGTTCTTTCTCCTCCAATAATAATTCACACTGTTGATTTCTGCTTTCATAGTTGGTTGTTTCATACATTCTTCTGCAATATTCCTTCCATCTTTCTAGAATTTCTTCTGTCTCTGTCAAGGTATTCCCCATCTCATCACAAATTACACTTAGGTGTGACATTTCTTGTCAATGTCTTCATTTCTTTAAACATTTCACTATCTCTTCCACACTTCTGATCTTCTTCTATTCTTTCACAACAATCTTGTATGTATTGTTTTTTGTCTTTTCTTATGTTTCTTTGTATTTCTTTTGTTAAAGATTTATATTCCTCTTTGTTGTTGTTTGTCACCTTCCATTGCATTTTCATTTCTCTACATTGTTTTATCAGTTCTAATGTGTCTGCTGTAATCCATCCATTCCTGTATGTTTTCTTTACTGGAACCATGTCTTTAGCTGTTGTTATTAAGATATCTCTGGCCTGCATATTCAATTCAACTGGTGTCATCTCCTCCTGTACAGCCATCAGGATTTCGAAATGATTCTTCACCTCTATACCATATTGTTCTGGTATTTTTGTAAGATCAAAGGGGAGTGATCTTGATCCCCTGTCTTTTTTATCTTTATTTTCATGTCTGCAATTAATAACTCATGGTCCATGTCACAGTCAGCACCTGGTAAAGTTTTTGCTGATCTTATACTTGGCCTCCACCTTCTTTGCACTAAAATGTAATCTATTTGATTCTTGGTTTTCCCATCAGGTGATGTCCATGTGTAAAGTCTTATTGGATGTTTAAAAAGTGTGTTAGCGATCATTAACTGATTTTCCATGCAAAACGCCATTAGATTGTCACCTGCCTCATTTCTATGTCCCGTGCTAAATTTCCCCACAACATATTCTTCGTCTTCTGCTCTTCCTGTTCCAATCTTTGCATTAAAATCCCCCATTATTAATACATGATGATGATGATGAGTGTGTTATAAAAGTCTTCTACTTCCTCTTCTTCTGCTACTGATGTAGGTGCATATATCTGGATGATTGTTACATTTCTAGAAGTGCCCTTAAGTCTGATAGTGAGGATTCTATCACTTACTGGATTGTAGCCTAGTGATGCTTTTGATGTTAATTTGTCCAAGTAAAACGTCATTCCATTCTTTCCTTCTAATTCTCCACCAGAGTATATAAAGATATCATCATTCTCGTTCTTGCAGTGTATTGATCCTTTTCATCGATGTTCGCAGATTCCAAAAAATGTGTATTCTCGTACTTTTCACTTATTATTTGATACTTTCCCTCATACATACTTCTCACATTCCATGTTCATACTCTTATTTTTTTCCTTTTTAGTTTGATGCAGGGGTTTTCCTTAGTAACACCGTCAGGATTTTGTCCGTTATCACAATTACTAGTACTGACCTCTGTCTCATGCTCTTCCCCAGTGTTAAAAAATTAGATCTATCTGGCCTGGGGGACTTGCCACCAGATCTTTTTCCTATCTGACCTTCCATGTTCTGTTTGGGTTTCTTCGTATATTTCCAGAAGGTAGTTTATCATTGCTTTCCTTACGGGCAGTGACTGTACTAGTCAGTGATCGTAGCCATTGTCCCTACATTGAGATCATCTGCCTACCATCATAGAATGATAACCATAACCAACATTATCTGTCGGCTGCTCTCCCATTCCATCCACCACCTGGTCCCATGGCTTCACGTCACCCTGATCGGGGGGGGGGGGCTATACGGGTACTCCACCATGCCGAAGGGTATCCCGTAGACTAACGGGGATACCCCCTACCCCTTTTCAAAGATTACGTCCCTTAACTATGTTTACTTTTTGGCTATTCTTTGTACTTTCGGTCATATCAAGAGATATAACAGAAGCAATGAAAACCATATGTGAAAAAAAAGTTGAAACGAGCCGGAAAAGGGGACGGGAGTTGTGACAACATCAATAGACAGACGGGATTCGGCTTCCTGTGAAGGTAGGAAGCAAAGCAAAGTGGAGATAACTGCAGCCAAGCTTCCTTGTGGAGTTGATGCTGAGAGTATATATACTCATTCATTCGCTTGCATGTCCTTTGCGAAACTTTGCCTCCCTAACAGCACTCCTGTAGGTCTCTCAGTTGTGAGCAAGATGGCCTGCTGCTGATGCATCCATTTGCAGATCATCAACGATGTCTTGCAGCCATTTTCGCCTTGGTCTCCCTCTCTTTCTTTTTCCCATTATGTTCCCTTCCAAGAAGGTTTTCTCTAAATTATCATGACTAATGTGTCAAAAATATTTTTCTCTCTTTAATCCTCTTTACTAGCCAACCTTCTTCAATATTTGGGCAAGAGCAGAATAAAAGGCAAAGGATAGGCATTTATGGAAAACCTTGCGGAAGCCTCATGTGCCCTGGGCACTTAAGGTTCAGAGAGAGAGAGAGAGAGAGAGAGAGAGAGAGAGAGAGAGTATGGATATATTTGGTTTTTTTTTTTTTGTGTCCATGGTATTTGAGGAACTCTTCTATGGCATTTACATTCAAAGGCATTTTTGTTTCTCAGCTGTTTTGTTAAGTGTCCAGGTCTCATAGCCATATGTTGCGATGGAAAAGATGCATGCCCTTACAAATCTTATTTTTGTGGTTCTGTCTGTTCCTCTCCACAGATTCTTTAGTTGTTTTACTTTCTGAAGAGCGATAGATGTCCTCCTTGTATCTCCATTATTAGTTAGTAGTGATCCAAGATATTCAAAGCTCTCCACTTCTCCCAGGTTTTCCTTTATTGATACATATTTCATCTGCTTTGTTTGTTTTGTCAGATGTCATCAATTTAGTTTTCTTCGCATTGAGATAAGAGGTTTTGCTCTTTGCTGTTCTTACGGACTGATATAATTAATTAATTTGTCCATTTCTTTTTGTGTTGTGGGCAGTAATATACTAGAGTAGCTGCCCTTAATTTGTAACTTCCGGTGCTATTTCTGTTCTGTGTTTGGGTGTCTCGTCAAGAGAATTGAAGTAGATTTAGAGACACAAGCATTTTTTTTTAATGTCTGGGAAAGGTTTGAAAAAAAAGGAGGTCACCACTACAGCAGTCCCAGATGCATTTGACTTGGAACAACAGTTCATTCTTCGATTACCAGCGGTAAGATTAAAGTGGCTCCGAGTTTTCCACTTCTTTATTATTAATCAACGAACATTTCCCACTTATTTATTAATCAACGAACATTTCCCACTTATTTATTAATCAGCGTGAACTATCAGTGGGTAGATTATACAGATTTAACCTCACAAGCGCACAGGATGTTTTAGAAAAGCAAGAAAATGACTGGGAACAGAACCCTAGTTTCCAGTAGAAAGAACAATTGTCTAGCCACAAGAAGACGAGGAAGGATTGCTTTGTTTTAAAGTACATCTTATCTTACATCCTTCCCGTTCCGTTAAACGTCACATAGCGCTCGCAAGGTATTTCGCCAAGTTTAACCACAGTACAGGTGTAAGTGTATTATTAGTAATGTGGATCAAATAAGAGACATTGCTAATTATAATGTTTCCACAGGTGGCTGATGTCTGCCTGTTGAAGATTGTCATCTAAAGTGAAAACTGTAAAGCTTCACAATTAAATTTATCTCTTCTGCCGACTGTTATTACTGTTTATGATAGCTCTAGTAATTATTTTCATCCTAGAAGTGAGTTCTGATGCAGGCAGATGTAAAATAGATGAAAAAAGAAAATGCTGTCTGGCCAAGCAGCAACCCATAGCTGATATGCTGGTGTCAGGGTTGGCAAACCAAAGCTGATCAAGACCCTGTCCCAGATCTCCTCTGGTACCCCCAGAAACAGGCCTAGCCTGGCAAATGGGGCAGGGATCACCATAGTCCCCGTGGTGGTGGAGTCTGCTAAAGAAGTACACCCCCTTCTTTTTAGCTGCACCCTGAGGCTGAAAGACAAGCTGCCATAACCTGCCAACATTCAGCATCTTCATGGCTTTGGCTGCAAAGAACACCAGCTCCCAGTTCCAGGAAGATTGAAGAAGAGGAAGTAAAATAGTTATGAAGCAAGTAGATGTAAAGCAGTTTTGAAATAGGTAGATGTAAAATATTTGTGAAGCAGGTAGATGTTAAATATTTGTGAAGGATGTAAATGTAAAATATTTGTGAAGCAGGTAGATGTTAAATATTTGTGAAGGATGTAGATGTAAAATAGTTGTTAAGCAGGTAGATGTAAAATAGTTGTGAAGAAGATAAATGTAAAATAGCTGTGAAGCATGTAGATGTAAAATATTTGTGAAGCAGGTAGATGTAAAATAGTTGTGAAGAAGATAAATGTAAAATAGCTGTGAAGATGTAAAATAGCTATGAATAAGATAAATGTAAAATAGCTGTGAAGAAGATAAATGTAAAATAGCTGTGAAGAAGATAAATGTAAAATAGCTGTGAAGCATGTAGATGTAAAATATTTGTGAAGCAGGTAGATGTAAAATAGCTGTGAGGAAGATAAATGTAAAGTAGCTGTGAAGATGTAAAATAGCTATGAATAAGATAAATGTAAAATAGCTGTGAAGAAGATAAATGTAAAATAGCTGTGAGTAAGATAAATGTAAGCTGTTTAGAGAAGTTATTGAGCATCATTGTGCAGAGCAGCCTGTCTCCAGGCTGACCCTATTTGAATGATATGATCAGTGTTTGTGTTGCAAAGTCCATCACCCTTGCACTTGTACTTTCTGACCCTGATTTTGACCATCATTCCCATCTCAGTGACAGAGTGCCATGTGGAGACCGTTCTACAATCTTTTACTAGTTGTTCCAGTCACTGTGATTGTTGGAGAGTCTCCAGTTATATGTGTTTATATGTTCATATATAATTTCTTGTAGGAATGTGTAAGTCATCAGTTAACCGGACATGATCATGCCATTTCTGTCTAAATAGATTCTGTACACATAAAAAGTTATATAAAACTGAGAACATAAAAGTGAAAAGTTTTATTTAAAGAAAAAAGAAAAAAAAAACATTACAAATTTGTATGGTAGGAGGCTGCAGCAGAACTTCATGAGGATCTGAAGGAGACGTCAAACGTTCAGCTTAAGGACAAGCTCAGTATCGAGCTAGATCCTGACATGAGACATGGCCATGTTAGATTTGGTGGCGACATCTACTTTGCAAAAGTAAGTTACAGTATTCTTGTCATTATGTAGCAAGGCCAGTTATGAAAAAAAAAAAAAAAATTATGCATTGACAGGAATGTATCTCCATCAGCAATTTTGGGGGTTTTTTTTTCCCTTTCAGCAGTAAAAGTTACCTTTTTTTTTTTTCATTTTTATAATTTGTTTACTAGAGGAATATGAATGAGTAATGATTTATGAACATAAATGATGAAAGCAGTGTGTGAGAAAGCCAGTTTACATGTATCCATGGTGACATGCCATTACCTTTCCTTCTCAGTCACATATTTTTAAAATATATGTTTAACTGAAGTGGCTGATATCGCAAACAGCAAGTATGTATGAAAGCTGGAAAAGTTGTAGCTGATATCAGGGAACTTGTTAGTGATAAAATCATGGATATAATCATTTCAAAAGAGAAGAAGTGACAGTTAATGACCAGCTATGTTCTGATCACATGAGCAGTAAGGAAGAAACTATTCACACAGTGTCAGCGGGCTATTCTTGAGGACCACCAGAGAACCATTGAGAAGATTTTTGTGGCAGGAGTTGATGACAGTACTTTTGTATGAGTCATCTTAGTTTGACATAAAGGTTCTCAGGCACACTTGAAAACTCAGAAAAAAAAATGCCTGAAAATTTACAAAATCACTTGGCAGACTACTTCATATTACTTTGCAGACTAAGTCATATCACTTGGCAGACTAATTCATATCACTTGGCAGATTAATTCATATCACTTGGCAGACTAAGTCATATCACTTGGCAGACTAATTCATATCACTTGGCAGACTAATTCATATCACTTGGCAGACTAATTCATATCACTTGGCAAATTAATTCATATTACTTGGCAGACAAATTCATATTACTTGGCAGACTAATTCATATCACTTGGCAAACTAATTCATATCACTTGGCAGACTAATTCATATCACTTGGCAGACTAAGTCATATCACTTGGCAGACTAGTTCATATTACTTGGCAGACTAAGTCATATCACTTGACAGACTAATTCATATCACTTGGCAGACTAATTCATATTACTTGGCAGACTAATTCATATCACTTGGCAAACTAATTCGTATTACTTGACAGACTAGTTCATATTACTTGGCAGACTAATTCATATTACTTGGCAGACTAATTCATATTACTGAAGGCTCAGCTGTGCTCAATTTCCAGCAGAAGATTCAAGTTCTAGAAATGCTAAAACTCTCTCTCTCTGAACCTTAAGTGCCCAGGGCACATGGGGCTTCCGCAGGGTTTTCCACAAATGCTCTTGCCCAGGTGAGCCCTCTATTGCTCAACATCCTTTCTATTGTTCTTCTCCATGTCTCTTTTGGTCTACCCTTACTTTTTAAAACAAAAGTTGGAACAGCTTTATTAGTTAACAAGTTTAACTTATAAAGCTGGTGCTACTTTTGTTTTAAATAGTTTTAACATTTTATTATCAGTTTTACTGTGGTGGCTTTGTGTGTGTTTATACGAGTATATTTAGTCTTGAAACTATTCCTGTGTTGCTAGATTCCTGAAACATCTTTGTTTAGGAAGGTGTGTAGTGCTGTGCTTAATTTTACTGTATAAAGCATGGTTTGTGGGCAGTGACTGCATTCTTATATTTACTTTTTTTTTTTTTTCTATTCTTTAGCTTCTTGATCTTCCTTGTATTGTAGAGTCACTGAAAACAATGGACAGGAAAACATTTTACAAAACAGCAGATATATGTCAGGTAAGAAGCTGCTATTTTTTAAAAATGATTATTCTTTTACCCTGTGTGAAGTGTTTTTGTTGTATTTCTCATACATGTAAGCTTGATATTGTAGACCCATAGCAACCATTTGCTTGAAATTAGGTGGAGAGTGTGCTGGTGACTTTCTTTACTTGCTAGAATAGAGCCAGGCAGTAAGCTTCCCTGTAAAGCTCTGTCACCGCAGAGAAACACTTCAGTCCCTGCTCTGTTAGTCTGACTGTAGTATCATGGCTGCCGTGAAGCACATCTTCATCTTTTTGTTCATCTGCTCCAACACCTGCACCATCTCATATGAGATCATTTCCACACTCACAGATTTGCTGTATGCTATCTCAGACAAATTCATCTCATCTCACACAAGTTTGCTGCTGTATTGGTGCCAAGTTTAAAATTCAGACCAAAAAGTAGAATTCAGATTGTTTTGTGTTGTTATTTTGTGGTTGCTTTCAGATGTTGTATTGTAAAACAGAGGAAGACTGGATAAAAGATGAGAATGATAGCCCTAGAAAGAAAGACAAAGACAAGAAATATGCCTGGAATCATGGAAGTGAGTCATTTCATTTTGTGTTTTAAATTAAGATGATAATGAGCCTAGAATTTAAACAGTGAAACAAAAGAACTAGACAACATTGAAAGTTGAGAACAGCTATCAGAAGATATCAAAAGACAGTAATGTACTGAAAACCTTATTAGAAGGAAAAAAAGAATGAGAGGCAGACAGAGATGTAGATGGGGAGATAACATGTGATAGTGGACAGATAATGGAGTGCACCATTAAGGCAAGGATACAGGAGATTCATAACCGTCAACCTTTGTACCGAAGACAGCACATGATAATGATCATGATGATGATGGTGATCAGAAGATAAAAAATAAATCACAAAAAAAAAGGAAATTGTTTCTTCCTGCTTACAGTATCAAACTAGTTTAAGGTCTCATCTGTTTTCACATTTTAATTTAGTAATGCCTGTTTTTTTTCCCCTGACTTGGACCAGTTCTAGAACTGATGTAGCAGCTCATGGAACTGACTTTTGCTTGATTTCCCATGTAGCCTCCATTTACTCACAGCCATTTATGCAGTGCATTCTTGTGTGCCTCACTCTGCAGGCAGATATTCTCTGCGGAGATTTTTTTGCACTTGCATGTCAGGTACCCATTTTTACAGTGGGTCATCTTTAAGGCTGTAGAAGTGGGTCATAAAGCTAGTGTCTTCCAGGTGAGAAGACAGACCACAAGCAACCAGCCTTCTTATGCCTTGGTTAATTTAATATAATTTCCTAAACAAAGAAAAATGAATGTTCATGATAAATGATTTCTGCAAAACCAAGCATACAAATTTGTTGTGCCTGTTTCACAGATAAGTTGACTGCTCACAGTGATCCAAATAATTTGAAATCTTACCAGATTTCTACTAATTGGAATTTGTGTGTTGGAAGCACAGGAAGAAACAGAGATGCTTGTTGAAGTCAGGTTTAGCATATACCCTGAGTGGTCAGAACAAACATGACTTTCACTGGACTATCAGAACAGTGAGAAGAAAACCATCAGAAAAGAAAGCCATCAGAAAAGAAATGAAAAAATTCTTTGGGTGTGAGATGAAGAAACATTCTTCCTAGCACTAAGGAACAATTTTTTATAAATAGGAAACTACGAGGCTTTGGTACGGTAAAGTAAGAGAACAAATTTTGTAGGATTAGACCTCGAAAAAATCGTAGACAAAGCACTTTAGTGAGACGTGAGAGAAAGAAAAATCACTGGAGTATTACCTGGGATTCAGACATGGACTCTGGTAGGACGAGCAGTCGTCTAGCCACGAGAGAACAGCGTACTATGGACTTAGCCAACTAGCAAGTAATTCTCTTGTGATTTTTCTTTCTCTCACGTCTCACTAAAGATCTTTGTCTACGATTTTTTCGAGGTGTAATCCTACAAAATTTGTTCTCTTACTTTACCTTCCTAGCACTGTTCCACTTAATGAATGACTGAAGAAACAATATAGTTTCTGGAGCAATTGAAATATGCAACTTGCTACAGCAAATCTTTTTAATCAAGAGTTATTATTGCTGCAAGCTACAGTGATCTGGTCTGGACTTTTACTATGAAATCTTACTTGCTATTTTCCAGTCACCCTTCCTTTGAAGAATGTTAGGAAAAGAAGATTCCGGAAGACACTGAAAAAAAAGGTAATTTTTTTTGTTTTCTCTTTATATTCTTTTGCAGCAGCTTTTTAACTTTGTTTACTCATTACATTTGTATAATAGAAGCATTTTGTGCTAGTAGTAATGCTAGTTAATTTATAATGATGTGGAATATGAAAAGATAGATCATCATTTATAATAGCTCTTTTTATTTTAGAAAATGGTTTGAAGCAGGTAAATTTTATAACTGTTTGTGGAAGCTGTAAAGCATGAATTTACTAGCCATTCATCATTTATTCATTTATTCATTCATTCATTTGCATGTCCCTTGTGGAATTTTGCCTCCCTAACAGCACTCCTGTAGGCCTCTCGGTTGTGAGCAAGATGGCCACCTGCTGATGCATCCATTTGCAGATCATCAACGATGTCTTGCAGCCATCTTCACCTTGGTCTTCCTCTTTCTTTTTCCCATTATGTACCCTTCCAAGATGGTCTTCTCTAGATTATCATGACATTTAATGTGTCAAAAATATTTAAGTTTTCTTTGTTTAATCTTCTTCAATATTAAGTTCTTGTAGTATGGATATATTTGTTCTTTTTTGTGTCCATGATATTTGAAGAACTCTTCTGTAGCATTTACATTCAGAGGCATTTATGTGTTTCTCAGGTCTCACAGGCATATGTTGCGATGAGAAAGATGTATGCCCTTAAAAATCTTATTTTTGTAGTTCTGTCTGTTCCTCTCCACAGATTCTTTAGTTGTTTTACTTTCTGAAGAGCGATAGATGTCCTCCTTTTAATTTCCCTCATTGTATCTTCATTATTAGTTAGTAGCGATCCAAGATATTCAAAACTCTCCACCTCTTGCAGTTTTTCCTCATTGATACATATTTTAGGTGCCCTGTTTGTTTTGTCAGTTGTCATCAATTTCAGGTTACCCTTTTTTGGCAGTGGTATGAATACAGTTCGTTTCCATTCTTTTGCCCAAATACCTGACTGCCATATCATTTTACATAGTGCATGATAGATTGTTGCACATTTCTTTTCCTCCTGCTTTAATAAGTTCAGCTATCTCATCACATCCTGGTGATTTGCCATTTTTCAGATTCTCTATTGCCTATAAAACTTTTTCTTCTCGTTCGGGTTCTTCTCCTCCAATAATTATTCACACTGTTGATTTCTGCTTTCACAGTCAGTTGTTTCATACATTCCTCTGCAATATTCCTTCCGTCTTTCTAGAATTTCCTCTGTCTCTGTCAGGGTATTCCCCATCTCACCACAAATTACATTTAGCTTAGATGTGAAATTTCTCATCAGTGTCTTCATTTCTTTAAACACTTCACTATCTCTTTCACACTTCTGATGTCCCTGTATTCTTTCACAATTGTGCATGTAGTGTTTTTTGTCTTTTCTTATGTTTCTTTGTACTTTTGTTAAAGATTTATATTCCTCTTTGTTGTTGTTTGTCGCTTTCCATTTCATCTTCATTTCTCTACATTGTTTTATCAGTTCTAGTGTGCCTGCTGTAATCTATCCATTCGTTTGTGTTTTCTTTACTGGAACCAAGACTGAATGTACTAATGTTTATTTTGGCATAACTGATCACAGTGAAAAAAGATGCCAGATCTATCTATTTGTAATGTTTATTGTTTACAGTGTGAATTCTGTATTTATAATTTGTTTATGATTTTATCAGTCCAGATCTGAAAAAAAGTTCTGAAAAATAAAATAACTGCAGAGAGAAATACATTTAATTGTGTCTGTGAAGGCAGCTTTTATGTTATGCTAGCTATACATCAAACACATGGGTAGACTTTATAGCACATCATAGTCATTGTATATGGATGCTTAGACATAAGTAAATTATATGGAGGTCTTGAGTGATGTACGTGCAGTGCTTGAGAAGACAGTTGTATTCATTGTTAGCAGAACTAAGGCTGACAACTTTTGCCACCATTTACATTCTTTTTTTTCTTTGGACTTGTTTACACTCAGGTTCACTTCCTTGTAGTTAGTTTTTTTTTTTTTTCTAATTCATCATGGACAGCAGGTACTCTACAATGGCTGTAAAAATTTCTGACTCAAAGCAAACTTAATTATACAGTCTGGACTGAGTTCATCAGAAAAAAGATGAGGAAAGTGAGAGTGATGTCAGTAAAATGGATATTGTAAGAGGGGTGATTGATAAGTTCTCGGCATAGGGTACAAATACTTGAAACACACAGTTGATGTTAGGTGCTTTTGTAGATCAGGTTAATGCAAGATTAAACAAGCTTCAAGAATTTAACTGCAACCAATTTTTTTTTACAGGCTATTGAAGTGGTAAGGGGTGGCAGAAGTTGAGAAAATAGATAAAATTTCTCATCGAGCAGTCATTCGCTACCTCTGCATCAAGGGCTTATCATCGAAGGAGATCCATGAGGATGTGGTGGAGACTCTAGGGGAGAGTGTCCTTTCTTATAACACAGTGAAGAAATGGCATCTCAATTCAAACATGGAAGGGAGAGTCTGGAAGATGATCCCCACCCAGGAAGACCAAGAACGGTAACCACCGATGAAACCACCAGCAGAATCCATGACATGATAATGGAGGATCGATGACTAACTGAGCGGTACATTGCTACTGAGTTGGCCATCTCCAAGGAAAGTGTTCATGCCATTATTCACAAAGATCTTCAAATGACAAAGGTCTCTGCTTGATGGGTCCCAAAACTTCTTGGAGCTGATCACAAACGACAGTGTCTCAACATGTCAAGAGACAATATTGGTCATTTTTCTGCAGATACTGAAAAGTTTCTTCAGCAATTTCTGACTGTTGATGAGACTGGTTCATCATTTTCAACCAGAAACCAAAGAACAATGGAAACATCATGGATCCCCACCTCCAAAGAAAGCAAGGGTGGTTCTCTCTGCAGACAGAGTGATGGCTTCCATCTTTTGGGATTCAAAGGGTGTGCTGTTTTATCTTCAAAAGGGCAGAACGGTCACTGGGGCCTATTACGCTAATCTTGTGAAGCACTTGCAGGTCAAATTGAAAGAAAAGCATTGAGGGAAGTTGACGAGAGGAGTTATCTTTCGTCAAGACAATGCTCCAGTTCACAAGTCGGTGGTGGCGGTGGCTGCTATTCATGAATGTGGCTTCCAGCTTCTTGAACATCCTCCTTATTCCCCAGATTTGGCGCCTTCGGACTATTACCTGTTTACCAAACTCAAAAAGGACCTCGGATGATGACGTCATTCATGCTGTAGACCACTTTCTACTGGCACAAGATGCTGACTTTTACAAACAAGGGATCCGTAATCTCCATGATCGCTGGACTAAGTGCATAAACTTGCAAGGGGACTATGTTGAGAAATAACCCAAAAAAGTTGTCCACAAATAATCCGTTGTACCTTATGCCGAGAACTTATCAACAATCCCTCATATAATATGAAATATCAGTGGGAACAACAGTAATGAAATCTGTGAGTGTACATCATCAGCATCATGATTTTACATGTTTATTCATTTTTATATCATCACATCTCCCATGAAATCTTATCACAGCATTAATAACAGGTACAAGGACAAAAGTAAAAGCCACTTGGACACCTTCAAGGTTTGATTAAATGATCTTTTTGTTTCCAGTACATGGACCAGCCTGAAGTAGAGAAGGAAGTTCGCCGTTTGTTTCGATACGACTCTGATGCCATCGATGTAAAATATGAAATAATTGTTGATGATGAAAAATCACTGTCAGACTCAGGAACATCTCAGGTTGGTTTTGCAAGATGATAGTGAGTTTTTACATTCATTCATTTATAACATTCATTCATTTATTGTCATCCTGATTGTTCAGGAGATATTATAATATCTCTCACAAGAAACACTTTCATCATCATCATCAGGTGCTGCACCGACTGGCATTGGCTATTATGTTTCTCCAGAGTACACGATCATTCACCCTTTCTCCCATATATACACACATACATGCACACACATCTGTATATGTGTTCTTATCCACTCTCTGTATTCCATTTATAAAGTTTATTCTGTATTTATCCTTATCATTGTCTAAGTTTTATAATTGTCAGACAAACATTAATGCTGTCCCCAGACTCTTGACCAATCAGCTTCAGCTTCAAACTCACAGACTCATCTTACTAGAACAGAGACCAGTGCATCTCTTGATGTTGGTATGTATGTGGGGACAGCTTTTTGATATCATCATTCTTATTATATAAACTCTGTGAAATGATATAGATCGATCTGAATTTGTCAAGTCTTATTCACTATGAAATGGTATAGATCGATCTGAATTTGTCAAGTCTTATTCACTATGAAATGATATAGATTGTTGTATGAGTTAGCTACTGGAGTAATTTGTTAAACGATTATAATTATTACAAGTACTAATTTTTAGGTAAATGCAGAGAAATGAGAGTTTGGGAATTCATATCTTGTGTTCATCATTAATTTTGTTGATTTGCTTTTGTCCCTTGATAGCATCCTTCTTTGGTGAGCTGAGTTCATCTGAAGAGGATGAAGAAGATGAAAAGGATGTCAACATAATGGATAGTGGAGATGATGAAATGTCAAGAGGAACGACGACTCCTCGAAGCGGTGCGGTGGCCATGGATAGGAGTGTTGCAGAAAGCCAGGAAGTGGGCATGACAGATAATGAGACAGGTTTTCTTATTCATAATTATACCTTTTTTTTTTTTTTTTTGTGAACTTGCTTGGTTACATTACACAGAATTCTTCGGTTTTTATGAATTCATTTTTTTAAAAATGTGCATGCAAGGTTTCAAAATCTATTAACTTTTCAATGTGCTTGCTAGTTTCAGTATTCGTGATTCCTCATTTTTTTTTTTTTAACGTTCTACTTCTGTTGACGTTAACTTCACGCAGGACTATGCTTCAACAGCAGGTAGCTCAGACGTGGAGGTAGGGGAGTTTTACGATCAGCTGGACAGTACAGTGAAACAATCCAAACATTCTGATTTAATTGTAATAATGAAGGATTTCAATGCCAAAGTAGGACACCAATCGGAAGATCAGGTAGTAGGAGGTTATGGTCTTTGAAAGCGTAATGACAGAAGAGAATAGGTTATGGTCTTTGAAAGTATAAGGACAGAGGAGACAGGTTATGATCTTTGGAAGCGTAATGACAGAGGAGACAGGTTATGGTCTTTGAAAGTATAAGGACAGAGGAGACAGGTTATGATCTTTGGAAGCGTAATGACAGAGGAGACAGGTTATGGTCTTTGAAAGTATAAGGACAGAGGAGACAGGTTATGGTCTTTGAAAGTATAAGGACAGAGGAGACAGGTTATGGTCTTTGAAAGTATAAGGACAGAGGAGACAGGTTATGGTCTTTGAAAGTATAAGGACAGAGGAGACATGTTATGGTCTTTGAAAGTATAAGGACAGAGAAGACAGGTTATGATCTTTGAAAGCGTAATGACAGAGGAGACATAGGTAATGGTCTTTGAAAGCTAATGACAGAGGGGACATAGGTTATGATCTTTGAAAACATAATGACAGAGAAGACAGGTTGTGATCTTTGAAAATGTAATGACAGAGGAGACAAACTGGTCAGATAAGCAAAAAGCCGCAATACACAATAATTTCTTGGCAGTACATGGTACCAGCCACACTCACAAAGGCTGTACCTGGAAAAGCTCACACAGTAAAACCCAACACCAGAAAGATGTTATTTTTATTAAAAGATTCAGAAATTCTCTGCAGATAGTTAAAGCAGTTCCTATAAGACTGTCACACTAACCACAGATTAGTAGTAACAGTTAATGTTAAAACTCAGGACTGTTAAAGTAGTGACCAGACGTGCTAGACTAAATATAGATGTGCTAGGAAAAAGGTAAAGAAATAAAAGAGAAATTCAACATAGAAGTTAAAAATAGATATGATGCGTTATCAGATTATGAAATATTATTTCAAGATGTAAATTATAAATGGGAAACCTTAAAAGAATCATTCCATTAAACATTAAAGGCATTGGTTCCAAAGACACAGACACAAATCAGGAAAAAAAGGATGGGAGATAGAGTTCTAGAATTGCTGGAGAAGAGAAGGAAGAACAAAAACAACCAAACAGTGTATGAAGACATTAACAACAAAACAACAATGTATGAGGACATTAACAACAAAACAACAATGTATGAGGACATTAACAACAAAACAACAGTGTATGAGGACATTAACAACAAGACAACAGTGTATGAGGACATTAACAACAAAACAACAATGTATGAAGACATTAACAACAAAACAACAATGTATGAGGACATTAACAACAATGTACGAAGACATTAACAACAAAACAACAATGTATGAGGACATTAACAACAAAACAACAATGTATGAAGACATTAACAACAAAACAACAATGTATGAAGACATTAACAACAAAGACATTAACAACAAAACAACAATGTATGAAGACATTAACAACAAAGACATTAACAACAAAACAACAATGTATGAAGACATTAACAACAAAGACATTAACAACAAAACAACAATGTATGAAGACATTAACAACAACAAAAAATAAGAAGGAATTGCAGGAAAGAGAAAGAGAGGTGTTTATTAGCTCAGTGTGATCAGAATGAAGAGACAGCTTTATAGTGGTAAAGAATTTCATAAAAAGTTAAAAAGAACTTTGGGGGAAAAGAACAAGCAAGGCAACAGGCTGTTTGAAAGCAAAGGTCTGTTCCGTTATCTGTAAAGGGCCTAGCTCTTGCTGGTCCCGGGGAGCTGCCTCATTACACTCAGGGCATGCCCGTACCTGTTCGTCCTTCAGTGATTTTAGGGAGATGACTCCAATGTTGTGTTGGTTGTGTATTGCATGTGATTTAGCATTTAGCTGGAATTTGCATCCCCTCTCCTTGGCTACATGTAACACAATGAACTGTGCTTGGTGGGTGCTTTGGAGGAAATTGCTTTGCAGTTGCTCCTTGAGTTCTTGTCTGGTGGATTTGTGTAAGTCCAGTTTGCCCGTTTTGATGAGGTGCTCCAGTTTGGCCCTAGCTGCTAGTTGGTCAGCATAGAACCTAGCTGTGACTGGAAAATTGAAGGGCGAAAGGAAGAGAGGAAGACCAAGAGAAAAATATCTCTGTGGACACTGATCAAGTGGCAGAGAAAAAGAAAAGCATCTGAATTAATCAGAAACACTAAGGAGACCGCAGTGCTATTCAATACATCACATTATAATAGTTTAATTTTCATCCACATTTCTTTTATGTTTTTTTTTTTTTTTTGGCAGATTCATTCTCTCTCACTGTCTCCTCATTTCATCACTGAACTTATTCCATTTTTTGGTTACTTTATAGGTTATATTTAATATATATAATAATAATAAACCTGCCACCTTCCGCTTATGAATGGACAACTGCTGGAAGAAGGTTTTTACCCTAAGATGGCATTTCACCTTTTTGAAAAAGCAGCCAGAATAAATAAACCACAGAAACGCTGGGAAAAACAGAATGGGTCCTTTTAAATGATAATTAAATTTCATAGCACTTGTTTTAAACACTGATATTCTTGTTTTAAATGCTGATACTCTCGTTTTAAACACTGATATTACCTAAAGCTAAACAGCTTCAGAAAGTCATAGATCTCAGAATCCTAAGAATTACTCTCAGAAATATATAGCAGTTGTGCATCAAATTGCTCGTAGTGGATATGAGTGGAATTGATATCAATGTTGCTTCCTCCATTCTTCACAGCGGAACTCCAAGAGAAGTTGAAGGAGCTAGTCAAACAGCTTGAAGAGATCAGAGAGAGAAGATCACTAGAAGAGGATCAGGTTGCTACTCAGGAAGATGAGGCATTAAAAGTAAGAATTTTCTGCTCCTGTGTCTTTCTACTTTTTTTTTTTTTTTACATTTTTGTACAGGCCAATTGAGATTTGTAATGTAGTAGATTAGTCTCCCATAATTTTGTTTCATTTACTCCTGTGACGAAAGAAATATGTTAAAAACATTTAAGAAAACTGGACGAGAATTAGAAGAAAACTGAACAAGAATTAGAAGAAAAAAGAACAAGAATTAGAAGAAGAAAGAACAAGAATTAGAAGAAAACTGAACAAGAATTATGTAGGTCTGTACTAGGACAAGCATTGTAGTATTTGTTAAACATAAATGATTTGTTCACATACAGTGCAAGTGTTACTCAGAAAGTCTTGTTCATAAAATCTGCTGTAGATATGGGTAGCTGTCTCCTTATAGAGCCGAAGAAAGAAGCTGGTCAGGTGTTGTACTGGCTACATCCAGCACAGCATAACTGGAGCAAAGTTGGTGGGGCAAGTTCCAAATCTGTTTTTGGGAATGTACCATTTTCATAGTGAAATAGGAGAAACAAATTCCTCTTTTCATGTATTTTAAAGGAGTTGCATCTTTTTATTTGGCCTGGGCACCATCATCAATAATGATTCTCCTATGGTGATTGAATCTGCACATGTCTGTTACGGAGATTCAAGAAAGCTGCTGTAAAGCACTCCCAGACCAGACTGATGCCTGTTTTCAGTGTTGTTACAGCAAGCATCAGCTTCTGGTAACTGTAGCTAACACTTGCAGAATTCTCTGAAATTTCAAAATTACGGTTTCAGATTCAAATCAGATTAAGATCCTATGTTCAGCTTAACAAGTACATTAATCTGGTAGACAGGCATGTACTGCAAATTGTAGACTTGTTTTTCTATCATAGGTTTCTTGTACTGGTTTATATATTTTATTTTATAGCCCAGTATAAAATGAAGCTGCTTTTCATTGTTTTGTGTTTTTTTTTTCTCACAGAATGAAATGCAGGAGAAGTTGAATAAAATTGTTCAGGAAGAAAATGAGAAAGAAAGGGAGGTAAGAACCCTTGTGATTACAAACTGACAAAGTTCTAAACATGAAGCATTCTTTCACAGTAAAATAATTTCTTATGTAAATTCCCTTTTGGGTTTTTTGCTCTAAAATTGAAAACTTAAATAAAACCTTTAAATTCAGCATGAAATCCTAATTCATTTGTAATTTGAGAATGTAATTTTGCTGAAGCAGTGTTTTGATTTATGGCAAAATATGTAGTGTTTAATTAAAGATATAGTGGATGCTGCAATGAGAGAAGAACAAGCAGGATTTCGAAAAGGGAGAAACTGTCTCAACCAGATCTTTACTTTAAGAATAATACTTGAAGAACATATTGAAAAGCAAAAACCATTAATACTGAACTTCATAGACTTTAAAAAGGCATTTGATAGATTCATTATGGAGAATTTTAAGACTACATGGAATACCATCTAAAATTATCAACATCTTTAAGGACCTCTACAGTGGATATGTTTGTGCAGTCAAAACAGAAGAAAGAATGAGCGAATTGTTCCAGATTGAAACAGGCATGAAACAAGGATGTTTATTATCTCAATTGCTTTTTGGAATTGCCATAGACTTCATAATGAAGAAATGTTGTACTGGTAAAATGGGTGTTGATTGGGTACATGGGACCCAACTGGGAGATCTTGATTTTGCAGTTGATGTAACTCTTATCAATGACAATGTGAATTTGATGCAAGAAAAAAACAGATAATAGGACTTGAAATTAACAAGGGAAAAAAAAAAAAATAATGAAGCTTCCCATTAATCAAGAAGGAAAAATATACGTAGACCGGACAGATGTTGAAGAAGTCAGCCAATTTGCATACCTCGGCAGCTACATGGACCAGGATGGTAAAACCAGAAAGGAAGTTAGAATTCGAATTGCAAAAGCAGCATTGGCCTTGAAGAATCTTGAGAACATATGGCATTCAGAAGTTATAAGCACAAAAACCAAGCTAAGATGATTCAATTCAAATGTGATATCCACCCTCATTTATGCATGAAAAAGCTGGAAAACAACTAAAGAAATAAACAAATTAGTTTTGAAAACGAATGCCTAAGGAAAATACTTGGTATAAAGTGGAACGAATTCAAGAACAATGCAGAGATAAAGCAGATGAGTGAACAACAGCCTATCTCATGGATGATCAGAAAAAGGAGATGGATATATGTTGGTCACGTGATGAGAAGAAACAGCCAGAGAATCCCAAAATATCAAATTTAATATAACAGCCCAAAGAAAAAGAGATCGACCACGTGAAACTCTAAAGTGGACATTGTTAAGAGAGGCCAAACTAGTAGGCATAACATCCCTTGATGAAGTTGAAAGACTCGCTGAGAACAGGAAAACTTGGCAAACCACCATGCAAGCCCTATGTGATGTTTAACGGCATGAGAAGGATGTAAGATTTATTGTTTGTTTTTACCACTGAATTTTATATATATATATATATATATTTTTTTTTTTTTTAACAAATCAGTTGGAGATTCTGTCAGCTATGTTGAACCAGTGATCATAAATAAGTCAAGACAAGATGGATGTTGTAAACATGTCAGGATGGGGCTAGCTTGGCAGACGGATGTTGTAAACAAATCGAGATAGACCCAGTGCAGTCTGTATATAAAATGGATTATTAAAACTTTTTAAGACTAATAAAATCATTTTGTTGTGTTGATTCTTTATTGAAAATACATGCATTCACGTGAAGTTACATAATGAAAGTTTTTTTGTTTCATACATGTTTAAAAGTCTGAAAATGAGTACAAGAGTAGTAGAGTAAATGGCAAACTGTCTTCATGTGAGAAAAAAATGGGATATAGGCTCAGTTCTATCAACCAGCGGGTACCTTACACACTAGTGTTAAAGAAAGTACCCTTTTAAAAAAATATGCCTGCAGTGAAGAGGTCTGGGGTAAAGCTGGGGCAACCATCCCCAACCCAGTGCACTACTACTCCAATAAAGTGCCTTATATGCTCAGTGAAGGGAATACCAGGTGGGTAAGAGGCGCCTTAACACCTCTCGCTCCCGCTGCTTTGCATGCAGGACAGGGAGTACAAAGGCTAGTGGGGAATCTGTACACAAACCAACAGAAGGTAACAGGAAACCACAGTTGTAGCACTCAAGACTAGTTATGCTTGTACAGAGTAATAGATTCATCATGAACGACGTTAATGGATGTTTCTCTGGAACAGCCTCGTCTGGTAGGGCAGCTCACGAACCACAGGTGAGGCCAGATCGTCATCAAGCTACTGGTGGCAAAACTAACAAAATAGCAACATGGAATGTCAGAACTCTAACTTCATTTAAACAGTTACAGAATTTCACCACACTCTCAGATGCAGTTCGTACACGTCACAGCTAAATGCTTCCTCCTCTCTCCCCCCCCCCCCCCCCCCATTCTTGCTTGTTGCATATCGTACACATAAATTCAGATTTTCTTTTGCTTCCTATTTCTTTGTTTTGTTGTTTTTGTCAAATGAAGGTGCAGGCCGAAATGTTAAACTGTGCGCTCGTTGATGAATAAAGTGGTTAATACTTGTTAAATATAGTCCAAAATTCTGCTAAAGAAGTGAGTTTCGGACATCAGTTCACTCCACAATTTATTTGTTAAACTTTGAGGGGAGGGGGGCATGAACGTAGAGAAATGAAAAATTAAATTGGTTGCAAAAAAGTGTGACACTTGAGATGAAGAGAGAAAATATAAGAGGAAGTATAAATACAAATCTAGCGTCAACTCTAAATAAGGGAAAGTATAAATACAAATCTAGTGTAAACACCTGTTCAGTTGCCTTCACTTTCATTCAAACATCTTAATGTAGGATACAAAAAACATGTTAGGTTGATTTGCCATGTGCAGAAGGTAGTCATAAGTTTAACTTTACAAATATGAATGCTTAAGATGGTGATTTATGTTGCATTAATAAAGTTGTTGGTGCTTGAAACTCCAAAGACCCAGGAAGCTAAAAGCAGAACGTAACGTTTGTGGGAGTCTATAAAAGAGATAATGACTGTTGTAAAACTAGTTCTAGTAATAAAGGTAGATAGAGGTGTATGGTTCAGTTTTACAAAGTGACACGGAGTGAGGAAAGTGAGAAAAAGCACAAATGGCAGAAAGTATGAGAGTAAGATGGGAATGTATAAGTGGAAAAAAACATACAACATCAAATATTTCAGTGTCAGCCTTTTTCAAGGATTACATACAAGAACAACACAACACATAAGTGTAAAGAAGAAAAGTGAAAAACATAGCTTTGTGGCATCCTCCTAGTACAGAATACAACAAATGCGCCCTAAAGATGGAGAAAGTGGGAGAAATGAAAGGCTGGGAGATAACAAAGAAAGACAACGTCGACCAGTCGGATGTATTCTGTACTAGGAGGATGCAACACAGCTTAAGTTTTTCATTTTTCTTCTTTCCATTTATGTGTTGTGTTATTCTTGTATGTAATCCATAAAAAAGGCTGACATCGAAATATTTGATGTTGTATGTTTTTCATTTATAAATTCTCATCTTACTTTCATACTTTCTGCCGTTTGTATTTTTTCTAATTTTCCTCATTCCCTCTGTCGTTTTTTTTTTCAAAACTGAATCATACACCTCTGTCCACCTTGATAAGATATAAAGCGTTGCTCAGGGAGAAGAACTGGAACGGTAGAGTGGTGGTGAAGAGGAAGAAGTAGAAGAAGGAGAGAGAGAGAAGTAGGTAGGTTAGTCAAGAGCCTTTACTAAACAGTACAACTGTCAATGTCAGCTGTAAAATACTCATAAATGAAAGAGTAATTTCCCTCTGTTTATCTGCCTCACTATCAAAACACACGCTCGTACGCACAAACTCCTTTTCTCTCTCTCTCTCTCTCTCACACACACACACACACACACGATTACATGTCTTGAACAAAGAAAACGAACACTTCTACACATTTCAGATGCCAGTAAAAAGCGGGCCATAAATTTGACAGTGAAGAAAATGAAGTGGAAAAGACAATTTTTAGTCTTCAATTTAACTAACTCTCTCTCTCTCTCTCTCTCTCTCTCTCACGCACGCACACACACACACAATTCTAATGGATCAAAACCAGTTAAGGATTGGACTGGTAAGAGCAAACATCTCATTAACCATCATCATTATGTGTCGTGCCGGTTGGCGTTGGTGGTCATACTTCTGCACAAATCTTGGTCCATGCTATTTTATATCAGCTCAGTTGGTGATTTTTGTTGTTGTTGTTGGTATCATTGCATTAGACTGTGCATGTTTCTGTTCGTTAAACACGGTGGTAGCTAAAGGGACATTTTTAGACGTTATATATAAAAATTTATAATACCAAAAATAGCACTAAGATGGACACCACAGGGGAACAGAAGTAAGGGTAGACCAAAAGAGACATGGAGAAGAACAGAAATGATGTTGAGCAACAGAGGGCTCACCTGGCAAGAGCAGAAAAAAGGCGAAGGACAGGCATTTGTGGAAAACCCTTGCAGGACAGGCATTTGTGGAAAACCCTTGTGGAAGCCCCATGTGCCCTGGGCACTTAAGGTTCAGATATATATATATATATATTTCATTGCGTTAAATCACCCCAACCCGTTTCTTTCTATGTCATTTGTAAAAAAAAAAACATGACAACATGTATGCTGCTTTCTGTTTGACCTCGTTTGGTTCGGACTATCTCAGCATGTAGTCAGTGTTTGACCTCGTTTGGTTCGGACTATCTCAGCATGTAGTCAGTGTTTCAAATTCGGTTTACCTAAAGCTATACCGCGCACAAAACCTATCACGGCCATCAATTCTTTGGCCACACAGTCGAATAATACATTGGGGTTTCCCCTCTGACTCGTTAAACTTCCGCAACAGCTTTTGTTCTTGCTGTTTCAGTCTGAGAAGATTTTCAAAGTTCACAACATTTATCACTAGAATATTTTCCTGGGCAAGCTAACTCAGAATGCAAACAACATAGGACTAAAGATCAACGTAGGAAAGACAAAGTTAATAAAGCAAAATGTGAACAACAGAAATGTACTCAGAGTAGATAGCAAGTTAGTGGAGGAGGTCAACGAATTTATATATCTTGGCAGTAGAGTAGTAGAAAATGGAGACAGCACAGAGGACATCAACAGCAGACTTACTAGAGCAAACCAGGCATTTGCAATGCTGCAGACTATATGGAAATCAAATAAACTAAGCATGAATACGAAAATCAGGATATTTAAGAGTAATGTTCTAAGTGTACTACTCTATGGAAGTGAATGCTAGAAAATCACAAAAACCATAGAAAACAAGTTGAATTCTTTCCAGACTAAATGTTTACGAAGAATTAGAAAAATATTTTGGCCAAACACCATAAGAAATAACATCTTATTAGCAGAAATGCAGATGAAGCCACTGACAACAATTATTGAGGAAAGACGCTGGCGATGGTTGGACATGTGCTCCGAATGACTGACAACTCACTACCAAAAATAGCACTAAGATGGACACCACAGGAGAATAGAAGTAAGGGTAGACCAAAAGAGACACGGAGAAGAACAACAGAAAGGATGTTGAGCATTAGAGGGCTCACCTGGGCAAGAGCAGAGAAAAAGGCAAAGGACAGGCATTTATGGAAAATCCTTACGGAAGCCCCATGTGCCCTGGGCACTTAAGGTTCAGAGAGAGAGAGAGAGAGAGAGAGAGACTTTCCTGGGCAAATCGCACTTTCTTTTTTTAAGCTACCACTTCTGTCTCCCGCTGTCTTACATTAAGCGTCACAACATTAGTAATAACAAGAATAAATAAAGAAGCAGGTAGGAAGATAATACTGTTTGGTCCTTTGTCCCGTTAAACTAGCTATTTTTGGATTCGTTTAATCAAGTTCACGCAAAACATTTGATCAAATCTACTTCCTGGGGGAGTTCTGCCATACAAACCACAACAGTGAAGCAAAATGTTTTAAAACTTTAACCTACACGGTTTTCACGGGACAAACTTTTCGCTCCATGAAAATTCTGCAGGAAAAAAAAAAGACTTGACAACATGAAAATCGCTACAGATAGTTTAATAAGTGAAAAGATCTATCTAACAGAAGGCATGAAAAGCTGAAGAAAAATATTTACATGGAAGATTAGTAAATATAGTGAATGCAAAGATTATATAGATATACTGGCATGAAATGGAAAGCGAGAAAGACAGTGAATGGCAGAGAGAACAGTGTATATGTCTGTACTTGGGAGAGGACGATGAGGAGAAAGAGGAGGAAGAAAATGACAATGAAATAACATCAAGTATCATGTGATAAATATTCGAATACCAACGAGCGTCATTTGCGTTATGAAAAACAGAACATCAGCTGGTTCTAAGGACTGTGATAGCCGGAGGCGGGGTGAGGGATCCGCTCTCCACTCCAGTTAAATGTCACCAAGGCGTGCGTCTCAAATAGCCTCTGACAGTCGAAGTCCAGCTCATGGCCTTCTCCTGGCGGAACTGTTTGAACAGACAGGAGAACGGGCGAAAGGCGAATATCTGGCACCTGAAAATCAGACACTTTTGGGTAGATGAGACTCGTTAGTCTTGGTTGGTAGCTGATATAGAAGGGAAGTTCCTGCTCGCTGCTGGCAAGATTCTTCAGCTGTCGTGCGTGGGGTGAAACACCTCCCGGCCAATGAAGAAAAATGCGATTAGGGTTGCCGCGCGGCGCCGCTGTGGAAAAAGTGATGGAAAGGATTAAGTAACGTTTAATAGGTATGGCCGGTAGACTTGCAGTGAGGGGTACTCATACCACGGCACCTCTGCTCTAGAGGCCGGCCACGTCCGATATACACCTTACTGGTGAAATGTGCTTAAACCGGCTTAACCCAGGGGTGAAACTTGTTGGCTACGCAAAGCACGGTACCTCCGCTCTATAGGCCGATCACGTCCTATACACATACTGGGATAATACGCCTAAACCGGCTTAACCCAGAGGTGAAACTCACTAATGGCGAGGATTCGTCCTTCTGGACAAAAGCTCCGTCCTGGTCACCACCAGGAAGGGTAGCGGCCACGATCACAAAATGCTGAATTCAGAGACACTGGACCAGTGCAGTTTAGATGGGCAACCACCTCTCACCCGACGGGGATATATTATATCCAAATCACGTTGAGGTTTTCCGGTGAGAAAGTCCAACTCTGGACTAAACTGATGCAACGAAAACCACGGTGCCACGCAATGCCGCATCTGTGACCCTCCGAGAATACAGGCCCAAGCCCCACGATGCACTGAGCCTCCATCCTAAATGAGACAATCGCGAGAACCACAGGAGTAAATTCAGTAGGATCACAGGGTGATCTTAGTGGTTGAAGTGAACGAAGAAGAAGAAAATCAACTAGCACTCTTCCTATTAAAATGCATAAGGCTTTAGGCAAGAAAACAACAGTAAGCAGAAATAGTTTGATCTAGTTCAACCTCTTGCAACTAGCCTGCATATTCCAGACTCTACTCACGTTCTCACCACTTTTGAGACTTACTTTCTCGCCTGGTGACACTTACCACCTCTTCACCTTCTTGCCTGGTTACACCTACCACCTCATCACCTTCTTGCCTGGTTACATCTATCACTTATTCACCTTCTTGCCTGGTTACACCTACCACCTCTTCACCTTCTTGCCTGGTCACACCTACCACCTCTTCACCTTCTTGCCTGGTTACACCTACCACCTCTTCACCTTCTTACCTGGTTACATCTACGACCTCATCACCTTCTTGCCTGGTTACACCTACCATCTCTTCACCTTCTTGCCTGGTTACACCTACCACCTCTTCACCTTCTTGCTTGGTTACATCTACGACCTCATCACCTTCTTGCTTGGTTACACCTACCACCTCATCACCTTCTTGCCTGGTTACATCTACCATCTCTTCACCTTCTTGCCTGGTTACACCTACCACCTCATCACCTTCTTGCCTGGCCACACCTACCACCTCATCACTTTCTTGCCTGGTTACACCTACCACCTCATCACCTTCTTGCCTGGTTACACCTACCACCTCTTCACCTTCTTGCTTGGTCACACCTACCACATCATCACCTTCTTGCCTGGTTACACCTACCACCTCATCACCTTCTTGCCTGGTTACATCTACCATCTCTTCACCTTCTTGCCTGGTTACACCTACCACCTCATCACCTTCTTGCCTGGTTACATCTATCACTTATTCACCTTCTTGCCTGATTACACCTACAACCTCTCCACTTTCTTGCATGGTCACACCTACTGCTTCATCATTTTGGATTTAGTTTCCTTGTACACATCCATCCGTCATGATCAAGGAGTTCAAGCTATTGACTTGTTCTTGAACATAAAATGAAGACAGAGAAAAACGAATTAAGAAAGATTTTGGGGAACGCATACACAATAAGTGAACAGAAACTGAAAGGGCAGCCGAAGCATAAAGGACAGCATAGAACATTAAAATTTAGATTCGCACGAAGAAAGAAAACCGATGAACATTGATTTTGCCTGAATGTAAATATGGCGAATTGTCAGTGTATTCTTTTCTTGGATCCTTACATATTTTCTCTTATATAGTCCCCCTTAGGTTATGAAATAACAGAGATTAGATATGATGATGACACAGTACTACTGTCCACAACACGAAAAGGAATGGAAAAACTAATTATGTAGTCTGTAAGAACAGCGAAGAGCAAAATCTCTATCTCAGTGTGAAGAAAACTAAATTGATGACAACTGACAAAATAAACAAAGCAGTTGAAATATGTATCAATGAGGAAAAACGGGAAGAAATGGAGAGTTTTTAATATCTTGGATCACTTCTAACTAATAATGAAGATACAATGAGGGAAATTAAAAGGAGGACATCTATCGCTCTTCAGAAAGTAAAATAACTAAAGAAGCTGAGGAGAGGAACAGACAGAACCACAAAAATAAGATTTTTAAGGGCATACATCTTTCCCATTGCAACATATACCTGTGAGACCTGGACGCTTAACAAAACAGCTGAGAAACGCATAAATGCCTTTGAATGTAAATGCTATAGAAGAGTCCTTCAAATATCATGGACACAAAAAAGAACAAATATATCTATACTACAAGAACTTAATATTGAAGAAGGCTGGCTAGTAAAGAGGATTAAACAGAGAAAACTTAAATATTTTGGACACATTAAATGTCATGATAATCTAGAGAAGACCGTCTTGGAAGGGTACATAATGGAAAAAGAAAGAGAGGAAGACCAAGGCGAAGATGGCTGCAAGACATCGTTGATAATCTGCAAATGGATGAGCAGCAGCAGGACATATTGCCTACAACCGTGTGGCCTTCAGGAGAGATGTTAGGGAGGCAAAGTTCCGCAAAGGACATGCAGATGACTGACTGATAGTCCCCCGGTAATAGCGTGCTAAATGTCGCTCTAATAAATAAAAAAAAAAACAGAAATATATTTATTCATATTTAATGCAAATATGCTTAAATTTCGTTTTCGTATGCAGCTATTGCCGATCAAGTTGTCTTAGCCCTTTGGTTACCAGATCGAAATTATGGGATTTAAAATAAACACTTTTCGTGGAGAGTCAATCTCGAGCTTAAAGTGTTAATATATACCTGATTGTATTTCCTTTTCGGTTTTATTTGTTGTTTTATTCTTTCTGTTGTCGCCGAAAATGCCGTTTTACCGAAATATTGTTGCTATCGTTGTATTTCTGCTCTTTTTATTTCTTTTCCTATTTGATTTTGCAGTGACACTGCACTCTCATCTGATTTTTATTGTAAAACTACAAAAGAAACAGACAAGCAGGAGATCTGTGAAGCAGTACAAAATAATGGCTGAATGCCAGTTAAAGGATGGGCAGACGTTTCTGTCATAACACTCCTGACAATGTCAGTCGCGCCCAACCTGACATCGGTCTTCCGTGCGAATATAGGCTACACACCTGCATATTTGCCTGTCATACACAGCCAATGATGTCGCTTTTCGGAGACAAGGCGGCCGGTATTTTAAATCCGTTTTATGAATGTACATAGATACTGCAGCTGGTGTATATCCTTGCAGCGATGTGTCGTCTGCGGGTTAACAGCCGTGCTTTAGAATGTTATGCTAGTGTTAAAACTCATTTACCGTAACAAGTTATTTAATGTTACATTAGCTGGAACGAGTTATACTGAGTACAAGAACATTTCTGCGCCTGAAAGGGT
This sequence comes from Achatina immaculata, assembly GCA_009760885.1. NCBI lineage: Eukaryota > Metazoa > Mollusca > Gastropoda > Stylommatophora > Achatinidae > Lissachatina > Lissachatina immaculata. Next base: position 4,565,415 of record CM019703.1, on the reverse strand, counting down.
TCGTTATGCTTCATATGACAGGGGGTTAAAAGTGACAAGAATGGCGGGAAGATTTGCTTCATAAAAGGGGGAACTTTCCGTTGATCAGTCATTTAAAAAAAAAACTTCTTTCCACACTCACTTGTCGTGGTCTTTGTTAAAAAAAAGAGGGGGTGGGGGTGGGCCGAAGAGGCGGAGCGGGGAGAGAAGGCCACTAATCTTCATGTGATATACAGTACTATTTTCCCTTCTCTAGGTGACAGTCCAGCGGAATCCGCTGTGCCTCGTTATGAAAGCAGATCTTCTGTTTTCTGAGACAGAAAATGTTCCCCAGTACGGAGACTGCAGAGCGCTAACGGAGGGCCAGAAATCCCTAACCTTCTGGATTATAGGACACGGCGCTAGCGCCTAGACCAGGGTTCTCAAACATTTTCTGACCCCCCGGTGACCCTAACCTTTCGCTTTCTTTCTCTAATTCCCCCCGGCACAATTTTTTTCTTTCTTCTGTCAATCATCTCTCACTCCGTCATAAAGGAAAACATTACTTTCAACCTTCAGCTCTGTACCAACCTCGTTATTCTGTACCCGGGGTGTCCAGCTTTAGTAGCCTCAAGGACCACAGCTACATGTTGCGGGATAAAAGTCACCTAGTTTTTTTGACAGCCCATATAAAAGTGAGAACAAATATCTAGATATGAAGTAAAAGTGAACGAGTTTCTGCTCACTTATTGTCTCTGTCTCTGTGCGTCTGAAAATCGTTTTTCACTATCTTCATCATTTTGTGTTCTCTGCCTTGATGAGATATGTCCCCTGGGGATTTTGATTATCTTTGGAACATTAGCTTAGGTTATTCTGCTCTTCATAATTTTCCAAAAGATGAAAAGTATTTTGTGCAGCAAATCACTGTCAATGAGTATAAGGAAAAAGGGTGCTCCAGTGCTACACGGGGCCAGTTCTGATATAGGGGTGTGGAGCCTGGACAGTTACTGAAGAGATGCAGCAACGTCTGGAAGCCAGGGAAATGAGGTTTCTTAGAAGAATGTTTTAAGGACAATATGAACAGCAAGAAAATCAAATGAAGAAATTTTGGAAGAGATCGATTAAACAAAAATCAATTGCAACAGTCAGGAAATTAGTCTAAAATTTATAGGACACATCATGAGAAAAGGCAGACTAGAACACATGGTGACAACAGGAAAGCTGCAGGGGAAAACAGGTCGAAGTAGACCAAGAGAGAAAATCCTGGGTGGATTGGCAAGATGGGACGGAAAGAGGACACACAAATCTTGCAGAACAGAGAGCTGTGGGGAGTTATGACCTCCAACGCCAGCAGGCACGGCACTTGATAGATAGATTTTGATTGCTTCAGTTTCTATAGATTTTGATTGCTTCATTTTCTGTAGATTTGATTGCTTCATTTTCTATAGATTTTGATTGATTCAGTTTCTATAGATTTTGATTGCTTCATTTTCATTCGTTTCCCTCTATTTTTTAACTGAAACTGTACAATCTATTGCAACGTATGATATCCAAACGACATTGGTGCTACTTCACAAGCAGTACGCATTGATTCACTGGCGGTTTTTGTAAATATGCAGATACGATCGTATGAGTTGTGTGAGTCATTGGTTATAGATTTTTTTTCCGTCTCCAAAATAGAACACTGGCTATGGTATTCGTTAATATTTCTGATATGTTGCCAATGAATTTTTAGTTCCCATAGATGCCTCCATGATAAACTACAGACAGAAAATTCAGGTCAGAAATGGAAAGTTATTGTGTAATCTAATAGTTCCTAAGACCGCAGCAATCTCTGCAAATTACCAAGGTGTTGTAGAAGTTAATCTACTATTTCTTGAGACCACAGCAATCTCTGCATTATGCCATGGCTTTGAAGAGGTTAATCTACTGGCCTGAAGATCTTGAGAAGAAAGTCTTTTGAGGTGTAATTAGTTTCAGAGTGATCAGAGTCGATCCAGTCTAAAGATTAACGGGTATTGGTTTCTCTAGGAAAGAAAAGACAGAAAGGACAAATGCTGGCCGTTGACTTCCCAATTCCGTGGCTGAGAAATGTGAATATTATCTATTCTAATCATCCAATGGACGAGAGTTCCAGTCTTCGTGAAAGCTCAGGAAGTCTGACAACCACTTAACTAAAACGCGTCAATCTACATTCTTATATGCAATGAGAAATCAATAAAACTTATGGCAGATTACCTTCTTTGTTGTTATTATTATTACTACTGCTATAAAAAAAACAGTACAGACATTACAGTATCACTATTGCTATAAAAACATCATTATCATAATAAATACCGAAAAAAGGCGAATCAAGTACTCAAGCCTGATATGAGTCATGATGATCTTTCATTAGAATCATATATTGTGCCGCAGTGTATGAAAGAATTTTCTCTAAAACAGGTTATAAATGTAAGATATAGCGTGAGTACATCTTGAAGGCCCTCATATGACACTGGGAAACAGCCAATATGCTGTATGTGACAGTGCGCAGTGTTATAATGTATGATGTTGTTGCTATGACAGTGGGCAGTGTTATAATGCATGATGGTGTTCTTGCCGTGACAGCGGGCAGTGTTATAATTTATGATATTGTTGCTATGACAGTGGGCAGTGTTATAATGTATTATGTTGTTGCTATGACAGTGGGCAGTGTTATAATGTATGATGTTGTTGCTATGACAGTGGGCAGTGTTATAATGTATGATGTTGTTGCTATGACAGTGGGCAGTGTTATAATGCATGATGTTGTTGCTATGACAGTGGGCAGTGTTATAATGCATGATGGTGTTCTTGCCGTGACAGTAGGCGGTGTTATAATGTATGATGTTGTTGCTATGACAGTGGGCAGTGTTATAATGTATGATGTTGTTGCTATGACAGTAGGCAGTGTTATAATTTATGATGTTGTTGCTATGACAGTGGGCAGTGTTATAATGCATGATGGTATTCGTGCCGTGACAGTGGGCGGTGTTATAATATATGATGTTGTTGCTATGACAGTGGGTAGTGTTATAATGTATGATGTTGTTGCTATGACAGTGGGCAGTGTTATAATGTATGATGTTGTTGTTATGACAGTGGGCAGTGTTATAATGTATGATGTTGTTGCTATGACAATTGGTAATGTTATAATGTCCTATTTTGTTGTGACAGTGGGTAGTGTTATAATGTACGATGTTGTTGTGACAATGGGTAGTGTTATAATGTACGATGTTGTTGTGACATTGGGCAGTGTTATAATGTACGATGTTGCTGTTATTGTAACATTGGGCAGTGTTATAATGTACGATTTTGTTGTGACATTGGGCAGTGTTATAATGTATGATGTTGTTGCTATAACAGTGGGTAGTGTTATAACGTACGATGCTGTTGTGATAGTGGGCAGTATTATAAAGTACGATGTTGCTGTTGTTGTGACATTGGGCAGTGTTATAATGTACGATGTTGCTGTTGATGTGACAGTGGGCATTGTTATAAAGTACGATGTTGCTGTTGATGTGACAGTGGGCATTGTTATAAAGTACGATGTTGCTGTTGATGTGCCAGTGGGCAGTGTTATAAAGTACGATGTTGTTTTTACTATGACAGTGGGCAGTGTTATAAAGTACGATGTTGTTTTTACTATGACAGTGGGCAGTATTATAAAGTACGATGTTGTTGTTGTTGTAACAGTGGGAAATATTATAATGTACTATGTTGTTGCTTTGACAGTGAGTAATGTTATAATGCACGATGTTATTGCACAATGGGTAGTGTTATAATGTACTATGGTGTTGTTGTTGTTGTGAGAATGTGAAAATTAACATTATAGTTGTTATAGCAGGAAAGAGAAGAGAAGTATAACGCGATTAAAAATGAGAAAAAGCCTATTACTTATCTAACACGAAGTACTCGGTATTTTAATAAGTCTAGTACGAGGTAAAGTATTTGGCAACTGGTTGACTTAAATTTATTTCACAAACATTTTGGTGAAAGTTAACCTTTTAAACATCATTTCAGTATAGACTTCATGTATAAACAGATCTACCTTCATCACAGTTACGAGCGACCAGGAACATCACTAATCTTGTTGCTGACATTTTTCTACAGAACAATCTGTACTTTTTTTGTTTTAGTAAAGAACTTCTGGTAACATAGAACATTACAGCTGTAATTATTAGTTCGTCTGCTTTATGCATTTTTCTTTCATAAATGAGAAATGGCGGTTCATAAATATGTTATTTAATGCAAATAAATATATAATCTTGTGTTCCGACTTTTTACAAATTTAATTGTACAAATATCTCTCTCTCTCTCTCTCTCTCTCTCTCTCTCTCTCTCTCTCTCTCTGAACCTTAAGTGCCCAGGGCACATGGGGCTTCCACAAGGGTTTTCCACAAATGCCTGTCCTTCGCCTTTTTTTCTGCTCTTGCCCAGGTGAGCCCTCTATTGCTCAACATCCTTTCTGTTGTTCTTCTCCATGTCTCTTTTGGTCTACCCTTACTTCTGCTCCCCTGTGGTGTCCATCTTAGTGCTATTTTTGGTAGTGAGTTGTCAGTCATTCGGAGCACATGTCCCAACCATTGCCAGCGTCTTTCCTCAATAATTCTTGTCAGTGGTTTTATCTGCATTTCCGCTAATAAGATGTTATTTCTTATGGTGTTTGGCCAAAATATTTTTCTAATTCTTCGTAAACATTTAGTCTGGAAAGAATTCAACTTGTTTTCTATGGTTTTGGTGATTTTCCAGCATTCACTTCCATAGAGTAGTACACTTAGAACATTACTCTTAAATATCCTGATTTTCATATTTATGCTTAGTTTTTTTTATTTCCATATAGTCTGCAGCATTGTAAAAGCCTGGTTTGCTCTAGCAAGTCTGCTGTTGATGTCCTCTGTGCTGTCTCCATTTTCTACTACTCTGCTGCCAAGGTATACAAATTCGTTGACCTCCTCCACTAACTTGTTATCTACTCTGAGTACATTTCTGTTGTTCACATTTTGCTTCATTAACTTTGTCTTTCCTACGCTGATCTTTAGTCCTATGTTGTTTGCATTCTGAGTTAGCTTGTTTATTTTATCTTGCATATCTTTGTGACTGCTTGATAATAGACAAATGTCGTCCGCAAAGTCAAGGTCCTCCAGCACTGTGTCAAGGGTCCATTGTAATCCTCTGCATTTGTCTGATGTTGCCTCCTTCATTAACCAGTCTACTGCCAATATAAATAATGTTAGTGATAGTACACATCCTTGTTTCACTCCTGTTTGTACCCTAAAGCTGCTGGAGGTATGTTCTCCACAGATAACTTTACACTGAAAACCCTCGTATAGGGCTTTGATTACATTCACTATCTTATGTGGGAGGCCATGCCATCTTAGGATTTTCCACAGTGCATCTCTGTTGACACTGTCAAAGGCTTTCTCAAAATATATGAATAATGCATATGTTGTGCTATGGCACTCATTTGCCTGTTCTAATGTTTGTCTAAGTACAAATATGTGGTCTATGCATGATCTTCCTTTCCTAAATCCTGCCTGCTCTTTCCGAAGTTTTTCCTCAAGTGTTGGTACAATTCTGTTGATGATTATTCTGCAAAATACTTTACTGGTGAGTGGCAGTAGAGTAATGTCTCTCCAGTTCCCGCAATCTCTGAGGTCACCCTTCTTTGGTAGTTTTACTATAAGCCCAGGTTTCCACTCCTCTGGGACTTTTTCTAGATCCCAAATTTGTTGTAATATCCGACAAAGTTGTTTTGGTGTTTCTGTTTCTTCTGCTTTCAACATCTCCACAGTCAGTTCATCTTCACCTGGTGCCCTGTCTGATTTTAGCTTCTTTATCGCCTCCTTTACTTCATTTATTGTTATTGGTCCTGTATTGATGTTTAGTTCCGTTTTTGCTTCAGGTGTGTCTATTGTTTGTGCTGCTTGTGTTCTGTTTAGTAGGGTGTTAAAGTGTTCCCTCCATCTTTCAATTTTTTCTCTTTCTCCACTGACCAGTTGTCCATTTTGTGTTCTTACTGCACTTTCCCACCTTGTGTTGAAGTTACCTGTCATCTGCTTTGTGATTTTATATATGGTTTTCATGTCATTTGTATATGCTGCTTTCTCTGCTGTTTCTGCTAAGTTGTCATAATATTGACGTTTATCTTGACGGCATGATTCCTTCACTTCTTTGTCTTTTTGTGCATAATTACTTAAAACTCGTTCTTTAAGCCGTTGTGATTTGGTGTTCAGTAATTTTTTCTTGATTTCTTTTCTTTGCTCTATCTTTTCCCATGTGGTCTCGCTTATCCATTCCTCTTTTCTCCTTTTCCAATATCCCAGCACCTCTTTTGTTGTTTCCTGTAGTGTTTTATTGAACTCTAATATGGACATTTCTGTTTTGTCTTGTAGGACACTGAAGCGGTTCTTAAGTACTATTGAGAATTCATTTCTTGTTTGCTGGTCTATCAGTTTTCTTGTATCAAAATGTATCTTTCTGTGTTCTCCGATTTTGGCTTTCCTTAATTTTAGTTTTATTTTTGCTGTACAAATATATACTGTTAAAAATAATTAAAGCAACAAACACCATGTTGCGATTTAAACTGAAGTTTGTTGATTAGACAAGGGCAAATTGCCTGAAACGTTCACTTGGATATCAACCTCACGTGATGACCTGAATTGTAATCAGCAGATGATTCATTAGCACAGAAAAACGACACTAGTCAAAACAGGATCTTTTACAATAACTCATGATAGGTTCACGAGAATCCCGTGAAACTTACTGACCACAAAACCCGCTGGCCATGTTACTGAATGCATATAAAAGATTGACTCTCCTCGAATCAATTCATTTGAAAATTCAATGCGCAAGTATGGCTCATCTCACTACGGAACAACGACTCATCATTATTGGACGTTTACAGACTGGACAGTCACAAAGTGTAGTGGTCAGATAATTTAATGTTATTAGAAGCACCATTCGTAGCCTTTGGAGACGATTTCAGGAAACTGGGTCAGCTGCAGACCGGCCACGCAGTGGAAGACCCATAGTCACAACTCCTGCCGAAGATCGCTTCATACGGCTGCGTCATCTGAAGAATCGATTTGCATCCCGTCATCAATAGTCCAGTCAATGACAGCAGCTTGTCGAATTTCAGATCAAACGGTCAGGAATCGGCTGCACAGCTCTGGTATTTAGGCTAGAAGACCCTACACAGGTTCTGTTCTTACTGACCGGCATCGCCAGAACCGACTGCAGTGTGCGAACCAGCATCGTCAGTGGACCGTGGTGAATGATTGGAGAAGGGTTTGGTTTAGTGATGAATCATTCTTTATGGTCCAGCGATACCATAGAAGGAGAAGAGTTTACCGCAGAATTCATGAGCGCTATGCCCAGAAATGCGTGGGTGAGGCTCCTATACATGGTGGTGGAGTGCACTGGTGTGGGGGACGAGCAACTTCATGGGAAGAAGTGATCTGGTGAAAATTGAAGGACGACTGAATGCCCAACGATATGTGGCTGAAATTCTTTGTCCTCACGTCCTTCCACTTCTGGGTGCACCAGGGTCGATTTTTCAGCAGGATAACGCTCGACCTCATATGGCACAACTTACCACCAAGTTCCTCGCTGACAACAACGTCCAGATCATTCCGTGGCCATCCATGTCATCAAACATGAACCCAAAAGAACACTTATGGGATGAACTCAACAGACAAGTCCGCCAGCGAGACGTGGCGCCAAACAATCTCCGACAGTTGTCTCTTGCACTGCAGGAAGAGTGGGCAGTCATCCCACAACAACAGATCCACTGGCTAATTGGATCCATGTCAAGGAGATGTCATTCTCTGATACAGGCCAGAGGAGGCCATATACCTTACTGAAACGGAAGCCTCTGTCGCAAAGAATAAAAGTCCAAACCAAATTTAATGAACATCATTTGGTTGTTAAAGTCTTAAAGTTTCTTCTTGCCAAGATTGAAACATTAATTCTGTAAAATAAAAATTTGATACAAGTTTGAAATCCTGTGTCCATTACGACTACATTAGTGTTGCGTTTTTGTTTTGTTTTTTTTGGGCAGTATATATACAGGTATTGCCTGGGTACATGGGCCCCAACCAGAAGACCTTGATTTTGCTGATGACATAACTCTTATCAGTAATAATATGAATTCCATGCAAGAAAAAACAGATAGCCTGTCTTCACTGGCTAGCAAAATAGGACTTGAAATTAACAAGGAAAAAAATAATGAAAATTCCTCTCAACCAAAATAGAAAAATGCACTTAGAAGGGACAGATATTGAAGAAGTCAATCAATTTGCATACCTTGGCAGCTACATAGACCAGGATGGTGACACTAGAAAGGAAGTTAGGATCAGAATTGCAAAAGCAGCATCAGTCTTCAAGAATCTTAAGAACATATGGAATTCAAAAGTTATAAGCATAAAGGCCAATTTAAGACTATTCAATTCAAATGTAATATCCACTCTCATTTATGCATGCGAAAGCTGGAAAACAACTAAAGAAAAAGAAAAGAAATTAGACTCTTTTGAAAACAAATGCCTAAGGAAAATACTCGGCATCAAGTGGAATGAATTCAAGAACAATGCAGAGATAAGACAGGTGACTGAACAACAACCAGTCTCATGGGTGATCAGGAAAAGGAGATGGACATATGTTGGTCACTTGATGAGAAGAAATGATCAGAGAATCCCAAAACAAGCTATCAGGTGGAACACAACAGGCAAAAGAAAAAGAGGCAGACCGCGTGAAACTCTGAAAAGGACATTATTAAGAGAGGCCAAATTAATAGGCATAAAATCCTTTGATGAGGTTGAAAAACTCGCCGAAGACAGGAAAAATTGGCGAACTACTTTGTGAGCCCTATGTGACGTTTAACGGCACGGAAAGGATATAAGATATATAAAAATTTTTAAAAATCAGTGATGAGAGTAGAAAAGCCCATATTTAACTGTCTTGTCATGCTATGCATTGATGAATCCTTACCAGTGACCTCTATGTGATCCCGATTTAGAAAAGAGGTACCTGGTACAAATATTGGGTAAAATTGTTTCTGAAAACAGAAAATTTCCCTGCATGGTAACGCAGTAAGATTATATTGGGCACACGGGTGTCAGTGCATGAAGATAAAACAGTTTACCACGTAGAAGTGAATACCTCAAATTGTGAACACGTCAAGCGAGTCCGTGAGTGAATATTTCATTCACTTTATTCACTCACGGGAAAGTGTTTTTGCGCGGCTGGAATTTAATGAAAAAAAAAACCCATGTATTTGTCAGTTATTTTTTAATTACGCGTGTGTTACATTCCCTCTGACATTTTCCCTGCGTGCTTCGTGTGAAAGTTTGCTGTGTCTGTAGCTGCTTGAAGACCAGTGTCAGCCTCTGTGACCTCCACTTTTACAGCTAACAGGTTTGGCTATGCTCTCAACAAAACGCCTACACGTAGACACAGGTAAATGTCAAACGTTAAGCGGGGAAGAAAAGTAGTAAAAGTCAAGAAGACGTGTAGTCACAACGTGAAATGTCGCATTTTCCGGGTTCATGGTTTACATTTTGAAAACATTTCGTTTGTCAAAGTTCTCGCCTTTGTCATAAACATGTTTGCTTCTGTCAACGACTTTAGTTCCTTCTACTGTCTTTAGTTCCGTCTATTGTCTTTAGTTCCGTCTATTGTCATTGTGGTTAGACTGGTGTTTTAAAACAGTACAGGATGAACGTTTCTTGGTATATTTTTTACAAAAGGCTGGAAGTTAACTTTAAAAAAATGAAGAATAAAATGTACAAGAAATGAAAATAAAAAGCAGCTAGTATTTCCGCATGAAGCCTTCTTCAAAGAAGTTACAAAACAGAGAACAATCACTGCCAGAAAGCATGATCAGTCAGAGGTTAAACAAAGACAGACAAAATGCTCTTACAGCTCTGTAATAAAACATTGAAACTGGCCCATTCTTCCTCTTGTTATCTTTAATATTATGCCAATGTACTCAAGGATCTAGACTTTAAGAAGAATGTTCAGCCCAGCGCCATCTTGTAGTTTCCATCAGTGCCGTCGGTTCTGCTGTGTTCATGCCCACTTGCGCTGATTTTTAAAGTTGGTTGCGGCTTTTTGGGGTTGTCCTGAATGTGGTAGCTTTAATTTGGACTGCCGATAATTTTACACCAAAAATGTTATTAAACATTATCTGCATTTAGCTTCAAATCATCACAGATAGAATGTAATGTGTGGCCATTAAGTTGTGGTCCACCTGCATAGCTGACTAATTAACTTACTAATTTGTCAATACCGGGAGCCCGGCTTTCGACCTAGAAAACAGGTCTAACCATCTGTCGCTAGCAGCTCCTGACTCTGGCATTGAATTCCTTTTGTTGATGTACGAGTCTAAAACTAAGCACGGGCTGGCAGAGCAAATGTAGGACATGTCGTGATCTTTCTGAAGTTCTGAAGAAGCTCTGTCTGAGACTGCCGGCAAACATGCAGCAGTAACTAGAGTCTGTGTGATCTCTCTATCTCTCTCTCTCCTCTCTCTCTCTGTGTCTCTTTCTATCTCTCTCTATCTCTCTCTTCTCTCTCTGTGTCTCTCTCTATCTCTCTCTATCTCTCCTCACTCTCTATCTCTCTCTATCTATCTCTTCTCTCTCTGTCTCTCTCTATCTCTCTCTATCTCTCTCTCTTCTCTCTCTCTGTCTCTCTCTATCTCTCTCTATCTCTCCTCACTCTCTATCTCTCTCTCTTCTCTCTCTCTGTCTCTTTCTATCTCTATCTCTCTCTATCTATCCTCTCTCTCTTCTCTCTCTGTCTCTTTCTATCTCTATCTCTCTCTATCTCTCCTCTCTCTTTCTCCTCTCTCTCTCCCTTTATCTCTATCTTTCTCTATCTCTCCATATTTCTCTCTCTGTCTTTATCTCTCTCTATGCTGTACCTGTCATTTCATATACACAAACATACATTTACAGTCAGTGCATTGCAAAATATTATTTCCCCGATGCTTTTAAAACTGCTAAGGTGTATCCTCGCTTTAAATCTGGCTCATCCAACAATCTTACCAACTATAGACCAATATCCATAGTATCGTCATTATCAAAACCACTGGAAAAACACATACACAAAATAACTCTACGACACATGTAAGAGAACAATTTACTCATAGACAGTCAGTCAGGCTTTAGACCCAATCATTCCTACCACACAGCTCTTACCAAAATTACAAAAAAAAAAACAGGTTAGTAAACATAAATGACGACAGACTATGTGGTGCCATCTTTGTCGACTTTAAAAAGGCATTTGATATGACTGACCACGATATTCTTGTAAGAAAAATAAAGACTTATAAATTGCACCCTAACCTAATAAAATTAATTGCATCGTTTCTTTTAGACAGACAACAGGTAGTATTCTTCAACAATTCTCTATCAAATTCTGCTAAAGTTGACACAGGTGTTCCGCAAGGTTCTATTCTAGGCCCGTTGCTCTTTGCTATATATATCAATGATCTTCCACTTCATCTTAAACACTCTTCTTGTGACCTTTTTGCCGATGATTGCACAATCTACACCAGTGACTACGATTGTGTTAATCTAGAATCAACTAGAATCAGGTCGAGTTATACAATTTAATTGGATGGAGCAAAAATAATGGCATGATTATAAACACCGATAAAACAAAATCAATGCTCATAACAACAAGACAGAAACTACAAAACGCAACAAAAACAACACTTCGACTCAGCACGGAAACATCACAGATAGAAAACGTTAGCGATGACAAAATACTAGGTCTTATTATTGACCAACATCTGACCTGGAACTCTCATGTGCAAGGTCTAACAAAACTCATCCCACAAAAGGTATACCAGTTAGCCAAAATCAAGCACTTCACCAGCCAAGACACAAAGAAGACATACTACGTATCACAAATACAAACACAGTTAGACTATTGCTCCACAGTCTGGGATAGTTGCTCAGTGCCAAATACAAAGAGGCTTTGCTCACTCCAAAAGCGAGCAGTAAAGCTTATTAGTGACAAAGATCAAGCACAAACTAACCAGCACAAACGTATCAAAATACTGCCTCTTAAGAACAGATTCCTCTTCAACAAAGCCAAGTTGGTATATAAAATTCTTTCACGGCATACCCCGCCTTATATATGGAACCTGTTTAAATTTAACTCAAAGTGCAGCCAACGCTTGAACAACATATTTCTTCCAAAACATAGACTTGATATTTACAAGAAAAGCTTTAGTTATTCTGCTGTCCATCTTTGGAACGTCCTCCCGTCCCGTATAAAAAATATAAATTATATTCCTTCCTACAACTACAAACTTCCCCATTATCTATTTGATGTCGACTACATGCCTCCAGGAATTATAAAACTTAAAAGTTATCTTAGACTGCTCTTACAGACACCGAATACAGTTAACTGTTTATTCTGAATAGTCCCGAAAATTTTGTTTAGTAGATAGTCAGTTATATATGTATGTAGTTACTTCTGTACTGAGTGAATGGATAAGAGCGAAACGTAAATGTTATATTTTATTTTATGTCTCTCAGCTTCAACGTTAACAATGTTTGTTATATGAACAGCATATTTGTAGAATGTCTGGAATAGAGTGAAAGATGTATGATAAAGGGCACAATGTCAGACGGGCCTGCGTGTCCAATCTTAACCTTTTTGAAATAAAGATCAATCAGTCAATCAGTCTTTCTATCTCTTTCTCTCTCTCTGTCTCTCTCTGTCTCTATCTCCCTCTCCATCTCTCTCTCTATCTATCTCTCCATCTCCTTCTCTATATATCTCTCCATCTCTCTCTCCATCTCTCTCCATCTCTCTCTATCTATCTCTCCATCTCCTTCTCTATATATCTCTCCATCTCTCTCTCCATCTCTCTCTATCTCTCTCTATCTCTCTCTCCATCTCTCTCTCTATCTCTCGTTCTTGGAGCTCAGAAATCTCAGTTGTTGAAGTTGCCATTTTTTACCCTTGTACAAGAGAAATCTTGGAAAGATCTGGCCCAGCACGTGGATGAGAATCAGCAAAATGTTGTGGCCAAACTTCAGTGATGGCGGCATTAAACTGTTTTGGATAACTAGCAGATCACTTTATGACTGTTTATGACTTCGTTCAGATGGGACGTTTTGCCTCGCCTTTGTTGGCTTTGTTGTTAGTAATTCAATCATGGAGGGAGCTTTCAGGTGAACCTGACTGAAACAAAACTGAGAAACAGGGCCCAGCAAAGCGTGCTAGAAGAGTTTTTACCCGTTCACAGTTTTGTGAGACACAGAAGGAAATATTGCAATGAATTTACCCCCACTTCCCAACAAATGGGATGCGGAGCAAGTTTAGTTTGAATTTTCATTCGACTGATGAGGATGACCTGACGATCACTTGGCAGCTGCAGAATATGAATGTTTCTTTTGTGTTGTTATTTGATGTTCAGCAACCAGGCAGTTTTGGTTTGCACTAAATAGTACACTTTTATATAAATTAACGATATTTATAAATGACTTTAAAACGGATAATTTATGACATTTTGCTCGCAATCGCTGTCCAGGATATGAGCTGGGATTCTTTTGGACTAGTTTTGTCAGCAAAACGAGAAGAGTCTTTGCAAATTATCTGACAACACTGGTTTCCTTCTCTTTGCTAAAGCTATACAATTCCCCAAGAATCCATTATTAGTGGTTATCTGTATGTTCTAGTCATGTGCTCCGGTTAACGCGACCATACAGAATTTCTGTCCAAACATGTTCAGAATTCCCATACTGTGTTTGCTCTGTCACATTTTATTTTAGCTTCTGAATACCAGTAGAGCCTGTTCTAGTTGGCATTATCTCCTTTAATGTGGCATGACAACCAAATCCTTGCTATACAGAATCCTCAAATCACTTCTCGTTTTCAGTTGCCCTTGACATAAAATAAGAGACCTTCCCTTTTTGCGCATGCGCATCTCTTGGAGCTCCTCTTTTCCAGGTAACTTTCCAGTGTTTCAGCCCATAAATGGTCGTCTCCCCCCTCCCCGCCTTTTTTTCTCCCCGTACCCCCTTTTTTCCAAATCCTGAGCCAGAGTCATGTGAGCTGACGAGACTTAGCAACTAAACATATCGTTCCTTCCTCACTAATTCTTGTATTTCTACTTTCTTTCGTGTCATACTCTATCTCTCTTTGACCCCTCCTTGATGTAAATTCAGCGTTCTCACATTCATCTTCTAGACAAAGGTCCTCAAGTTTTGATTACCTTTCAGGTGACGTACAAGGAAAGTGGGAAACTTTCTGATTTATTACACGTCCTTGACCTCACACGGAACAGCGAAAGTTTTCAAACTTGTCAACTCCAGGTTTTTGTGAAGTTAGCTGTCAGAGAGTACAGATCTGTTCTGCAGATATCAGTGTGCCATACACATACAGATGATTCTGGCAAGATATTTTGAGAATCAAATCTATCACACACTATCAAAAGTTAACATACAATATGTACACGATCACACATTAACAGATCAAGTATGAGAATTCTATCTATCTATCTATCTATCTATCTATCTATCTATCTATCTATCTATCTATCTATCTATCTATCTATCTATCTATCTATCTATCTATCTATCTATCTATCTATCTATCTATCTATCTATCTATCTATCTATCTATCTATCTATCTATCTATCTATCTATCTATCTATGCCTCTGACCCCTCGTGGAGCATAGGCCGCCAACGAGAGCTCGCCAGGCAGTTCGGTCCTGGGCCACTCTTTCCAACTGTCTCCATGTCTGGTTCATTATTTTGATGTCCGTGTCCAGACTTCTGCGCCAGGAGTTCCTAGGTCTCCCTCTCCTCCTTTTACCCTGTGTTTATCGTATCTGTTAACTTCTTATCTTGTATGACAGAGCTGTAAATGTTCCATTGTTATCACATATCTTTTAACTTCTTATCTTGTATGACAGAGCTGTAAATGTTCCATTGTTATCACATATCTTTTAACTTCTTATCTTGTATGACAGAGCTGTAAATGTTCCATTGTTATCACATATCTTTTAACTTCTTATCTTGTATGACAGAGCTGTAAATGTTCCAATGTTATCACATATCTTTTAACTTCTTATCTTGTATGACAGAGCTGTAAATGTTCCATTGTTATCACATATCTGTTAACTTCTTATCTTGTATGACAGATCTGTTAATGTTTCACTGTTTTCATATATATCTGTTAACTTCTGAAAATATATGTGTAGTATGTTAACGTTTGATCGTATATGATAAGCCTGATGCTCAAAATATCTTAAATATCTGTATGTATATGATAAAATGACAGCTGTAACTTTGTTTTTCATACACGATATCTCATACATGATCATAAATTAACAGATCTCTTATACACGGTGAAAGGGGATAGCGACTGTAGTAAAACTGGTTCTAGTATATGTTGTTTTGTTTGTATATGTAATCTTCAAAAAAAGCTCACTCCGAAATATTGGATATTGTATGTTTTTCATTTAATCATTCTCATCTTACTCTCATACTTTCTGCTATTTGTTTTTTCCTCACTCCCTCTGCTGCCGTGTAAAACTGTACCATACACCTCTATTTAGCTTTATCTTATACATGGTCAGAAATTAAGAATCACTTATACATGGTAAGAAGTTAAGAATCTCTTATACATGGTTAGAAGTTAAAAATCTCCTATACATGGTCAGAAGTTAAGAATCTTTTATACACGGTCAGAATTTAAAAGAAATCTGTAATACATGACAGAAGATTACACATTTGACACTGGTCTCTGAGCTTCTTCGGTGACAAGGATTAAGACCACCACCTCCTGGTTAAAGGAAAGAATAAGAAGGTTTCTTCTTCTTCTTCTTTTTCTTCTTCTTCTTCTTTCTTTCTTTCTTTCTTTCTTTCCTTCTTCTTCTTCTTCTTCTTCTTGTGGCATTTGCTCAGGATTCATAACTACTTTGTAACTGGACTAGAATATAAGAAGCTACAGAACAAAAACAAAAGGTACGTATTTATTGAACTAGTCCAGTTTAGTCCAGACGCTGATCATTCACAGAAGGCAATGTATGGAGCACGTAATCTGTAAAGAGATGATACCATCTACCAACTTCACTTGACAGCAGTTGCTTTGACATTTCAAGTTAGCAACAAGCACCAACAAAGAATAGTCATCCATTTCTTCAGAAACACTGGAAGGCTGCAATGCATAGTTTATGACGATAAGAAATTACAGAGTGGTCATAGGTGATGAGAAGATACAACAAGGCGTCGTGATAAACTACAGAAATATCATTTTCTGTGAAAAGTGAAATAACTATCATACTCGAAGAAAAAGTGGCATATTTTGTTACTTACAATAAAACGACGAATGCGACAATGCGAGTGTGAAACAACTGGACTGTTTGACGAGGTTTGACGAGATGAGATATTGCCAGTTTCTTATTCAAGATAAGAAGTCGCTTTAAAATGTTTTTTGACTTTCAACCTGTAAGTGTTAGGTCATGTTAAATCTACAAAGTGACGCATATAGAACCGGCTCCAGCTATAAATACGGTTTTCACCGTGAAGATGTAAAAATGCTGATAAATCTGTGCGTTGTTTAAAGTTACATATATTGTTTATTTACCACGTCAAATGTAACACAAATATAACAGAAATGTAACACAAATGTAACATAAATGTAACAGCACATTATCATCAAATAAAACTTAAACTGAATTTTGGGGCTGCACAGGGAATCACGTGCATCATCCTGCAGAACCTGGCGCCAGAATATAATCCAGTTTTATCTGGTGACAACTTGCTGCTACAGAATCAGATCCAGATATTTCTAGTCAAGTCTGGTTGTATTCGTCTGCACTACTGGAACTCTTGGAAGTGTATATTTTACAGTGTTTACTCCATTCTAGCTTGAGAATTTACTTTTTGTGAAAATATTTGGTGAAAGTTATATAAAATGTCACAAGTTACAGGAATGTACAAATGTTATGGGTTACAGACAGCTTATCGTGTACAGCATTTACACTGACAGCAATGATTCCACGCCAGCTTCTCCGTTATCTGCTACATGCGGTCTTTTATTCAGATTTTTACACTCATGTATGTATGTATGTATGTATGTATGTATGTATGTATGTATGTATGTATGTATGCATGTATGTATGTATGTATGTATGAACTAAAATAAAATATGTTTAATTTTTACACAGGTTAACGTTTGAAACTGAAATAAAGATTGTGCTCTCAAGCGAATAACTGATATTGTGTGGGGCATTGATAGATCAATTGATAATTTTGATTTCTCTACATTCAAGAAATTATAAACAACTTAAAAATGAGTCACTGATGTTCTGGTATAGCACGTGAGTAAACCAGTTTTAGTTCTCGACACTTATCCTTCATTAGTCATCAAAACTTGAAAGTATATCACTTTTTTTTACATTTCTTAGCTCGTCGTTAGCTCGATCGATTTTTGATAGATGGATGGATGGACGGACGGATAATCAAACAGACAGACAGACAGACAGACAGACAGACAGCAAGGGGAGAAAAAAAGATCAGAATGATTAAAATGTTAACAAGAAGAAAGATGATAAAAGTACGCCATAGATCAAACATGATGATCTACTATATCACTAGAACATTCTCCACTTTTTGTTATCTTTAATGACACACGAATAACTGGGTACAAGTATATGTAAAACTGAATAAATAAATATACCCAACGCCACCGCAATAAAGCTGTGATGACAAAATATTAAAACTATTTGAACATCTTTATTAATTAAAGGGCACACAGTTGTAGCGTTTCGGTGTACACCTCAGTTATACTAAAACACACAGAACAAAGAAACATGAAAAGAAGATGAAATATAAATTCACATTCAAATTAAAATAGAGGATCAAACTTTAGTTAGAAGATGCCAGAGAAAGGAAACTGGACCTTCCAACACAAACATTTCTTGCTCTTAATCATGACCACCTGTGCAAAAGGAGCAGCGCAGTAAAATGATGCTTCGCAAAACTCACGACAGTTTACATCTGTCTGCTTTCATCTCTTTAGACGAAAACTTCTAATAATCCGTACTTTTGTAAATATCTGTTAATTTTAATTGATTATTAGCTGCACAGTACGTGATTATTTAACGAAATAATCATGCGCTAGGGCAAGCATTTTATGTTGAGAGGCTAATTTTTTTTTCAGAAATGTTTCATGGCTGGATTACATTGTAGAATGACATAAATACCAATCATTATGACCTTCTGTAGGAGATCAGCTGTACTTTACGAAGAAAAAAAAAACCTATACGGAAACTAAAAGACAGCATGCCTGTGGTATAATGAGAATGTCAAAGGGGACAGACATGTGAAAAATGGTTAAAAGGTTGAATATCAAAGGAAAGATTAAATGAAAGAAGAAAAAAAAGGTTGTATATCCTACACTGTATAATTCTACACGCATATTTACTCTTTCCAGCTATGAAATCGAAGGTTATACATTTTTCAATGAAAACTGCTTATAGTGTTTGTTTTGTACATTTCAGTATTTGATTTGTTCTTTGCGTACCAAAACATGCGTGTCTGCTTTATCATGTAAGCTGATAATCTTATTTTCATACGGTCGGCGTCTGTTCTAAATATCTATAGGACCAGAAGGGCGCACTACACCGAACAGATAAACGTATACGAGTCTTATTAATCTAAAACAGCGTATGAAGCGGTACTCTCGTAGTAAAGCCAGCAATACCTGCTGATAATTAGATCTTTGAAAAGGGTTAATTTTTCCCTAGAAAATAGTTAGCAAAGGAATGAAACAGAAAGCCGTTAGGAGAGCTTGGATATCGCTATAACAGAGGTTTAACAGCCTGGTTTTGGAATGTCTAGCGCGTTCAACTTCTCTCCCTTCCAGGGTTAACATGTCGGATTATCAACTCAGGTACTCCCTTACTAGTTCTTTCTTTACTGACTACGTAGCCTGTTTGAGCTTTGGAGTATTTTTCTAACTCTACAGTTTTAATTTTATATTACATCCTGCTTGTCTGACTTTATTTCTAGAATATATCACACGTTCTTGTTTACTGTCTTGTGCTATGTGGCTTTGGTGGTAAGATATTGCACAATGGTGGTGTATAGTGCATTGCTATATTATAGTGAAAAAATAGTGTTAAAATGCCAACGTTTATAAATAGATACATAGCACAAAGTGCCGGAACATCTTTATTTTTCGTACATTTAGAGTAGTGTGCTAATGTAGTGGCAGCAAAGTGTATATAATGTTGGAGCATAGCAATGCTAGGAGGCGGTTTTCATTAACTTTATAATTATTAGGGCCACATAACCGTGGGGAATAATAATAATAACAATAAAACAATCATTATCATTGTCAATATTCTCAACAATAAACCACTCGTTTCACATAAGCATTTAGTCAGTATCCTTCAAATCCCTCAAAACATACCACAGTCGTGTCATCATATGTAAGCAGGATTCTCCTCCGAAATAAATACATAGAGTAAACCGGGATAAAACTATACACTCCACCCCGCTTATTTTTTTTACCACTTCGGGGCCCCCAAGCCCCCCAAGTTCACTCTTAAAGCTGTGAAAACTCTTTGGGTTCTGGCGCAGTGCATCGCTGGATCACCCTTCCCCCTTCCCCCTCCCCCTCCACACACACACACACACTTTTTCTCAAAAGCTCTGTATAACATTCGTTCATTAGCACGTCCCTTACGGAACTGTGCCTCCCAAACAGCACTCCTGTAGGCCTCTCAGTTGTACGTAAGATGCCCTGCTGCTGATGCATCAATTTGCAAGATCATCAATGATGTCTTGCAGCCATCTTCTCCTTGGTCTTCCTCTCTTTCTTTTTCCCATTATGTACCCTTCCAAGACGGTCTAATCTAGATTATCATGACGTTTAATGTGTCCGAAATGTTTAAGTTTTCTCTTTTTAATCCTCTTTACTAGCCAGCCTTCTTCAATATTAAGTTCTTGTAGAATAGATATATTTGTTGTTTTTGTGTCCATGATATTTGAAGAACACTTCTGTAGCATTTACATTCAAAGGCATTTATGTGTTTCTCAGCTGTTTTGTTAAGTGTCCAGGTCTCACAGGCATATGTTGCAATGGGAAAGATGCATCCCTTTAAAAATCTTATTTTTGTAGTTCTGTCTGTTCCTCTCCACAGCTTCTTTAGTTGTTTTACTTTCTGAAGAGCGATAGATGTCCTCCTTTTAATTTCCCTCATTGTATCTCCATTATTAGTTAGTAGTGATCCAAGATATTCAAAACTCTCCAGTTCTTCCAGTTTTTCCTCAGTGATACACATTTCAGGTGCCTTGTTTGTTTTGTCAGTTGTCATCAATTTAGTTTTCTTTGCATTAAGATAGAGGTTTTGCTCTTCACTATTCTTACGGACTGACATAATTAGTTTTTCCATTCCTTTTTGTGTTGTGGACAGTAATACTCTGTCATCAGCATATCTAATCTCTGGTATTTCATAACCTCCAATTGTTATGGCATCGTAATATTCTTCGTCTACATTTTCTCTAACATTCCTCATTATATTTTCAGTATACAAGTTAGATAAGTAAGGCGACAATATGCACCTCTGATGGACCCCTTGTTTTATGTCAAACAAAGTTGTTGTTTCATCATTTATTCTTATTGCTGCCTGTTGGTCTAGATACAACAGTGACGTTAATTGTATCAAATATATTGGAAATCCCATTTTTTCCCATTATTTCCCAAAGTTTCTTGTGTTGTACACAATCAAATGCCTTAGAGTAGTCTATAAAAGATAACTATAGATTCACATTAAACTCTCTACATTTCTCTATTATAAATCTTATATTGAATATATGATCTCTTGATCCTCTTCCTTGCCTGAAACCAGCTTGGACCATATTGACTTCTTCTATTTTCTCACGAAGTCTACCCATTATGATTTTTAACAGAATTTTACTGGCTTGACTAATCAGGTCAACAGTTCTGTAGTTTGTGCATAGTTTCAAGTTACCCTTTTTTGGCAGTGATATGAATACAGTTCTTTTCCATTCTTTTGGGCAAATACCTGAGTGTCATATCTTTCTACATAGTGCATGATAGATTGTTGCACATTCCTTTCCTCCTGCTTTAATAAGTTCAGCTGTTATCTCATCACATCCTGGTGATTTACCACTTTTCAGATTCTTTATTGCCCATAAAACTTCTTCTAATGTCGGTTCTGGTTCTTTCTCTTTCACACTGTTGGTTTCTGCTTTCACAGTCGGTTGTTTCATACATTCCTTTGCAATATTCCTTCCATCTTTCTAGAATTTCCTCTGTCTCTGTCGAGGTATTCCCCATCTCATCACAGATTACATTTAGCTTAGGTGTATATGTGATACGATAATAATGATGATATATTTTTTCCCAAATGTAGCTGGACAAAACTAGACGGAAGAGTAAAAAAAAATATTGTGCACAAAATAGCGAGCGCACAGACGTTTGTCTATTTTTTAATGAGTTGTCTCCCACCCCACCCACCTTTTTCCTTAATCAAAACAAAATATTTATCCTTCGCGCCATGAAACTATGCGTCGTTTGTCTACCACTTTAGAGTTTACAAGAGTTGTCAAGAAGTCGCGTTATGTGTACAGGCCCTTGCGGTATTTAGTATCTTGCCAGGCCCCAAATAGACGTACAGCTCCTAACACTTTCTCTTGTAACCGACAGCTGTGCTGATGTTGAATGTCACCCAGTTCTAATATGTAGTCTGGTAATGAGAGTAGCTTTAAAAAAACGAAGGTGAGAAGTTAAATCTTTGTTTAACTGGAAAGCTCGCGTTACACAAGAACAGAAAGTCAAGTTCATCTGCTCCAGGTCTCAAAGAAAGGTAAGCTCAAACATTCGGATGTAGAAAGACATTCTCGCCTTCTTTAAACAAATGTTTGAAAACTTTCGACCTGTGATCATCCAGGAAACAACTACGATGACATATATTTAAATTGACAGCTTAAACAGCTGCCAGAAGGCCTAGGAAAATATACATAAAAAAGAAGATGGTTAATATTTAGGATAAAGATAGTCAGAGGTGGATGGTGCAATTTTAAAAAGAAATACAGAAAGAAGTAAAAAAAAAAAATAAAGAGGTGAAGGAAGGGCTGACGTGGGAATGAGATAATCACTTATAAATGTAAAACAAACAGTGACAAACTAATATTTCGGCGATATGCCTTTATCAAGGAAGACAGAGCTAACGACACAAGAAATAAATATAATAGTAGCAATTAGCTCATCTGTCTTAATACCAAGTGATAAATATCTCAAAAATAATTTACCACTATCTGAAAAATAATATCTAAAATGTAAATAATGTGCAAAATAAGTAAATTTTGATGCCATTTTTCTATATTTGCAAGTTCATGTCAAAAGAGACTACAAAGAAAACACATGAAACTTGTAAAATTTACCTAATAAGTTTTGATACCAGCAAAACAATGTATCCATAGACGAAGACAGGCAGTTGGCTACATATGGTAAACCTTGTAAACCTTGCCTTGTCTCCTCCCTCTTATATCTTTCAGTCTTGAGGAGTGAAATAAATGTTTTGATAGGGCTCGGCAATGTGCTTTATATAATATAGTCTTTCAGGTTTCTGTAATTTTCTTCTTTCAGTTTTTCGTGGGCGACCTATCAGTTTCCTATAAATTATTAGAGTGAATGCTTTCTGTATTATACTTCCTGGTGGTTAGAGTGAATGCTTTCTGTATTATACTTTCTGGTGGTTAGAGTGAATGCTTTCTGTATTATACTTCCTGGTGGTTAGAGTGAATGCTTTCTGTATTATACTTTCTGGTGGTTAGAGTGAATGCTTTCTGTATTATACTTCCTGGTGGTTAGAGTGAATGCTTTCTGTATTATACTTCCTGGTGGTTAGAGTGAATGCTTTCTGTATTATACTTTCTGGTGGTTAGAGTGAATGCTTTCTGTATTATACTTTCTGGTGGTTAGAGTGAATGCTTTCTGTATTATACTTTCTGGTGGTTAGAGTGAATGCTTTCTGTATTATACTTTCTGGTGGTTAGAGTGAATGCTTTCTGTATTATACTATCTGGTGGTTAGAGTGAATGCTTTCTGTCTTATAGTATCTGGTGGTTAGAGTGAATGATTTCAGTATTATACTATCTGGTGGTTAGAGTGAATGCTTTCTGTCTTATACTATCTGGTGATTAGAGTGAATGCTTTCTGTTTTATACTATCTGGTTGTATAGTGAATGCTTTCTGTGTTATACTATCTGGTTGTAGAGTGAATGCTTTCTGTGTTATACTATCTGGTTGTAGAGTGAATGCTTTCTGTGTTATACTATCTGGTGGTAGTCGTGTAACGTGGCAAATAATTTGACTTGTGTTTCTTGATGTAGTGTATTACAGGTATTACTCCAACCTTTGGCCTGATGGTGGTATTCTTGGTTTTGTCTCTTCTTGTCACAATTAGAATTATTGGTCTTGTTTCCCTCATTTCTTGTGCATACATAATTTTCTTTTGTCAGTTCTCTTCACATTCTTTCTACATGTCCCAGCCAGCGTAGTCTGTTCAGTTTTAAGACATTTATAATTCGTTGGGATTTAAATAAGCTGTTCAGTTCAGTGTTTTTTCTAGCTCTCCATTCTCCACTGTTGGTATCCTTTATGGGCCCCAGAGATTCTTCTTAGGATCTTGTTCTCAAAGATCTGCAATTGTTGTTCCTCTTTCTTTGTTGTACTCCACGTTTCTGATCCATACATGACGACTGGTCTTGTTACAGTTTTGTAGATTGTTATTTTGATGTTTTGGATTTTAACAGGTGTTGCAAGGCGAAGTATATTTCATTCCTTATCTGTACTCTGCTTTTAATTTCCTCGCTTACTATGTTGCTTCTGTTGAAGGTTGTACCTATATATTTGTATGTTTCTGCTTTCCTAATGATCCAACACACACACACCCACACACACACACCCACACACACACACACACATATATATATACATATTCTGCCTTTGGTCTCTCTATATATATTCGTATACTCTGCCTTATCTTGGTTAATGGTCAAGTCCACTTTTAGTGTCACATCTCTGAGGTGTATGGAGGTATTGACGACTTCTTGCATAGTTTCCCCCACCAGGTCGATGTCATCAGTGTATCCTAGTATTTTAGCTTGTTCTTGTGTACTGCTTTCTTCTTTCACTTCTATAATTACCGTTTCTAATTCTAGTTTGAATAGTAATGGAGATAATGTATCACCTTGTGGTTAGTGGGGTAAAGGTATCCCCTATCAAAGGAGAAGTAAGAAGTCCCCTTACCTCCGTTAGTCTACCTTACACCCTTGGCCAAGGTGGAGTACACGTATAGTCCCTCGATCAGTGTGACATGAAGCCATGGGAGCAGGTGGTGGATGGAATGGGAGAGCAGCCGACAGATAATGTTGGTTATGATCATCATTCTATGATGGTGGGCAGATGATCTCAATGTAGGGACAATGGCTACGATCACTGACTAATACAGTCACTGCCTGGAAGGAAAGCAATTGTAAATTACCTTCTGGAAATATACCAAGAAACCCAAACAACATGGAAGGTCAGATAGAAAAAAGATCTGGCGGCGAGTCTCCCAGATCAGACAGATCTAATTTTAACAATGGGGAAGAGTGTGAGAGAGAGGTCAGTACTAGTAATTGTGATGACGGACAAAATCCTGACGGTGTTATTAAGGAAAACCCCTGCATCAAACTAAAAAGAAAATTAAGAGTAGGAACATGGAGTGTGAGAAGGACACTTCAATAGCGAGAATGATGATATCTTTATATACTCTGCTGGAGAATTGGGAGAAAAAAATGGAATGGTTTTTGTTTGGACAACTGACATCGTTGATAATCTGCAAATGGATGCATCAGCAGCAGGGCATCTTGCTTACAACCGAGAGGCCTACAGGAGTGCTGTTAGGGAGGCAAAGTTCCACAAGGGACATGCAAATGAATGAATGAATGAATGAAAAGCTCTCCTGTAGGCCTCTCGGTTGTGAGCAAGATGGCCTGCTGCTGATGCATCCATTTGCATATCATCAACGATGTCTTGCAGCCATCTTCTCCTTGGTCTTCCTCTCTTTCTTTTTCCCATTATGTACCCTTCCAAGACGGTCTTTTCTAGATTATCATGACGTTTAATGTTAGGGAGGCAAAGTTCCGCAAGGGACATGCAAATGGCTGACTGAATCACCTTGTTTTAAAACAGTTCTTATACAGAAGGGCTCTGACTTTCTTCCTTTATATATTACTATATTTTGTGCATCCTCCATGTATATTCAGGTCAGATTGATTAATGTATTAGGTATCTAAAATTATTTCATAATTTCAATAAGCACTCTTCTAGAAATAGGTATATGTATTCTGCCATAAGCTTTCTAGAAGTCAATGAAGATATTATATACTTCTTTTCCATATCCCCCACCCCACCCCACACACACAATTAAGTCTCCAGTGACTTAGATCAGGTCGGGTGTTAATTGATTCTTTAAAAATTTTTTTTTCTTGAAATTTTGTTACTCTCTTCCTTTTTTTTTTGTTGTCTAAAATTATTACTCAGAATTTCATTAGTTTGTACACCATTCTAAAACTGCATGAGTTAGAGGACGTATCTAAGAAGTTTTAATTACTTATTTTAGTGTTAAAAAATATTACAATTTTTCCTTAATTTTCATGAAGTCTTCCGTTTATTTTTATGACATTTAAAGCTACAGTACACACTTCTGTGAAAGTGTCATCAATACTGTTTCTATATTTACTGTCAGTGTTGCTACCAAACAAAAACTGATATAACTAAAACATAACTAAATTAAGTAAACAAATCAACATAACTTTCCTGGCACAAACCACAAAGCGTCTAAAAACACCCCAAGAACACACACAAACATGAAGAAATAAAAAAAAAGTATGAAACAAATAGAATGACGACTGTGGTAAAACTGGTTCTAGTAACAAATACAGACAGAAGTACATGGTTAATTTTTACAAAATGATAGAAAGAGCGAAGAAAGTGCACAAGAGTGAGAGTGACAGTAAAAACAATTAGTACTTGTCAATGAAGAACAATCGACAATCCAATATTTCAACAATAGCCGTTTTTAAAGATCACTTACAAAAAAAAAACAAAACAACACAGCGTATAAAAACATGAGAAATAGATGAAAAATTAAAAACTTAGCTTTTTCGATATCCTTCTTGAAACAAAGATAGGCAGAAAATGTGCTCAGATAGATGTAGGTAAACACGAGGTGGAAGCTGGCGATTGGCTGAAAAATGAGATACAGTGACGAAGACAAACTGTACCAGATAGTAAACAATATGGCATTTTGTTCCAGATGTCTCCAGCTTGATCCCATCGGATAAATGTAGGCTGAACAAAAGCCGCCAGATGGCGCAGAAAATAAAAGTAAGAAAACAGTATGGAGAGGGGTAGATGAAGGAAGATTCTGAATGAACAAACTTCATTCTGTGCCCGTCTTTCTTTCAAGGAGATTATCAAAAAGCTAAGTGTTTAGTTTTTAAATTGTATTGCGTGTTTTTATTTATTGTGTTATCTTTGTATCTGATCCTTGAAAAAAGGGGCTTTTGCCGAAATATTGGATCACTGAATCACCTTGTTTTAAAACAGTTCTTATACAGAAGGGCTCTGACTTTCTTCCTTTATATCTCTCTCTCTCTGAACCTTAAGTGCCCAGGGCACATGGGGCTTCCGCAAGGGTTTTCCACAAATGCCTGTCCTTCGCCTTTTTTTCTGCTCTTGCCCAGGTGAGCCCTCTATTGCTCAACATCCTTTCTGTTGTTCTTCTCCATGTCTCTTTTGGTCTACCCTTACTTCTGTTCCCCTGTGGTGTCCATCTTAGTGCTATTTTTGGTAGTGAGTTGTCTGTCATTTGGAGCACATGTCCCAACCATCGCCAGCGTCTTTCCTCAATAATTGTTGTCAGTGGTTTCATCTGCATTTCTGCCAATAAAATATATATTACTATATTTTGTGCATCCTCCATGTATATTCAGGTCAGATTGATTAATGTATTAGGTATCTAAAATTATTTCATAATTTCAATAAGCACTCTTCTAGAAATAGGTATATGTATTCTGCCATAAGCTTTCTAGAAGTCAATGAAGATATTATATACTTCTTTTCCATATCCTCCACCCCACCCCACACACACAATTAAGTCTCCAGTGACTTAGATCAGGTCGGGTGTTAATTGATTCTTTAAAAATGTTTTTTTCTTGAAATTTTGTTACTCTCTTCCTTTTTTTTTTGTTGTCTAAAATTATTACTCAGAATTTCACTAGTTTGTACACCATTCTAAAACTGCATGAGTTAGAGGACGTATCTAAGAAGTTTTAATTACTTATTTTAGTGTTAAAAAATATTACAATTTTTCCTTAATTTTCATGAAGTCTTCAGTTTATTTTTATGACATTTAAAGCTACAGTACACACTTCTGTGAAAGTGTCATCAATACTGTTTCTATATTTACTGTCAGTGTTGCTACCAAACAAAAACTGATATAAATAAAACATAACTAAATTAAGTAAACAAATCAACATAACTTTCCTGGCACAAACCACAAAGCGTCTAAAAACACCCCAAGAACACACACAAACATGAAGAAATAAAAAAAAAAGTATGAAACAAATAGAATGACGACTGTGGTAAAACTGGTTCTAGTAACAAATACAGACAGAAGTACATGGTTAATTTTTACAAAATGATAGAAAGAGCGAAGAAAGTGCACAAGAGTGAGAGTGACAGTAAAAACAATTAGTACTTGTCAATGAAGAACAATCGACAATCCAATATTTCAACAATAGCCGTTTTTAAAGATCACTTACAAAAAAAAAAACACACAGCGTATAAAAACATGAGAAATAGATGAAAAATTAAAAACTTAGCTTTTTCGATATCCTTCTTGAAACAAAGATAGGCAGAAAATGTGCTCAGATAGATGTAGGTAAACACGAGGTGGAAGCTGGCGATTGGCTGAAAAATGAGATACAGTGACGAAGACAAACTGTACCAGATAGTAAACAATATGGCATTTTGTTCCAGATGTCTCCAGCTTGATCCCATCGGATAAATGTAGGCTGAACAAAAGCCGCCAGATGGCGCAGAAAATAAAAGTAAGAAAACAGTATGGAGAGGGGTAGATGAAGGAAGATTCTGAATGAACAAACTTCATTCTGTGCCCGTCTTTCTTTCAAGGAGATTATCAAAAAGCTAAGTGTTTAGTTTTTAAATTGTATTGCGTGTTTTTATTTATTGTGTTATCTTTGTATCTGATCCTTGAAAAAAGGGGCTTTTGCCGAAATATTGGATCACTGAATGTTTTCATTTATAAGTACTCATCTTACTTTCTGGGACTTTCGTTCCTCACTCCAGCATCTTTTTGTAAAACTGAACCATACACACAATAACAAGCGAAAAAACAGAAGCAGACACACAATAACAAGCGAAAAAAACAGAAACAGACAAAATAACAAGCGAAAAAAACAGAAGCAGATACACAATAACAAACAAAAACATAGAAGCAGACACACAATAACAAGCGAAAAAATAGAAGCAGACACACAATAACAAGCGAAAAAATAGAAGCAGACACACAATAACAAGCGAAAAAATAGAAGCAGACACACAATAACAAGCGAAAAAATAGAAGCAGACACACAATAACAAGCGAAAAAATAGAAGCAGACACACAATAACAAGTGAAAAAAAACAGAAGCAGACATACAATAGCAAGCGAAAAAAACAGAATCAAACACTCAAAAACAAGTGAAAAAAACAGAAGCAGAAACACAATAGCAAGCGAAAAAAAAACAGAAGCAAACACTAAAAAAAACAAGCGGAAAAAAAACAGAACCAGACACACAATAACAGGCGAAAAAAACAGAAGCAGGCACAGAATAACAAACGAATAAACAAAAGAAGACGTAATAACAAGCGAAAAAATAGAAGCAGACACACAATAGCAAGCGAAAAAACAGAAGGAGACACAGAATAACAAGCGAAAAAAAACAGAAGCAGACACACTATAACAATAGAAAAAACAAAAGGAAACACAATAACAAACGAAAAAAACAGAAGCAGACACACTATAACAATAGAAAAAACAAAAGGAAACACAACAACAAACGAAAAAAACAGAAGCAGACACAATAGCAAACGAATAAACAGAAGCAGAAACACAATAGCAAACGAATAAACAGAAGCAGACACACAATAAGAAACGAAAAAGCAGAAGCAGACACACAATAACAAACGAAAAACAGAAGCAGACACACAATAACAAACGAAAAACAGAAGCAGACACACAATAACACCCCCCCCCCCAAAAAAAAACAGAAGCAGACACACAATAACAACCCCCCCCCAAAAAAAAACACAAGCAGACACACAATAACAACCCCCCAAAAAAAAACAGAAACAGACAAACAATAACAACCCCCCCCCCAAAAAAAAACAGAAACAGACACACAATAACAACCCCCCCCCAAAAAAAAACAGAAACAGACACACAATAACAACCCCCCCCCCCAAAAAAAAAACAGAAGCAGACACACAATAACAAGCGAAAAAATAGAAGCAGACACACAATAACAAGCTAAAAAATAGAAGCAGACACACAATAACAAGCGAAAAAATAGAAGCAGACACACAATAACAAGCGAAAAAATAGAAGCAGACACACAATAACAAGCGAAAAAATAGAAGCAGACACACAATAACAACCCCCCCCCCAAAAAAAAAAATAGAAGCAGACACACAATAACAACCCCTCCCCAAAAAAAAAATAGAAGCAGACACACAATAACAACCCCCCCCCCCCCCCAAAAAAAAAAAATAGAAGCAGACACACAATAACAACCCCTCCCCAAAAAAAAAATAGAAGCAGACACACAATAACAACCCCCCCCCCCCAAAAAAAAAAAAAAATAGAAGCAGACACACAATAACAAGCGAAAAAAAAAACCAGGGAAATAACTTAAAAAAAAGACGGAATCAATTATTTTCACCCCCTGTCAGCCCTGTCCAGCTTGCATACAAACATAGCACATCACGTAATACTGTTACATACACAACTCATAGGACATATAATGCTTCATGTAGTTCTATTACACACACAAATGATAGGATATATAACACTTCATGTAGTAGTATTACACACAAATCATAGTGTATATGAATATAACACAAATAAACGAGGACGTAAAGAGTTGTTTTTTTTCCCTTCTTGATTGATGTATCTAAATATCTTGCATTTATTATGATGTGTGCATAGTCTAAGTAAGAAGAAGGATGAAAGATTAGAAGATAATTAAGATAAGAAATGTTTGTAAAAGGGAGAGTTCTCTGTTAGGCAGAATTATACAGAGAAAATACTGCAGTAATATTCCAAGATGGCGTGATGAGAATATCTTCAGCATAATAAAACTGCTCTGTGCACTATCCTGTCTTATTGTCATAGTTTGAAGTAAAAATGGATATTCATGCTCACTCACTCACTCACTCACTCATATATATATATATATAACAATGTTCATTGCTGAAACAAAATATGTCTCATGTCTTCATTATTTTCAGCTACGCCAGGCAGACATTACAAAAGTCTGTGTAGACCTGACACGCAAGACGACAAGGCTGTATGTCACGACGATAAAGCTGTATGTCAAGTCTTGCTTCTGTCCAGCACACAAACTCCGCCGAAAGAAGCAATTTATAACAGAAAGAAAACATGACCTAAACACGTTCTCTTTTCCAAAGAATAACATGAACCGCTGGGACAAGATAACATACTGCTATAACAGGTGTTAGAAACAAACAGGTGTGCCAAAATATGGACCACCCACCTGAGTACATAGGCCCCTACAATGAAGGACTTTCCTAGTCAGACCAGGACATGAGTTGCATTTATGCCCCATACCTGAGAAGGCAGAAGTGCCCTTTCATCCTGGTTTGTTTTCAGAAATTGCTGACATTCGTCTAGCAGAAAGCCCTGCGGCGGGGCGCAGTATACATCTCGGAATGTCCGCGTGTGGTTCGCTCTGTTAAAACACCTTTATATTTTGTTGTACGCCAGAAAATATGTTGCTAATGTACGGCATAAGCTTACATCTGTTTTGTTAAAGTCTTTCTGAGGTAAGACAGAATAAAATATAGGTCAATATTTATTGTGTGCATATATTATGTGCATCCCACTTGACCATGTGCCGCTAGATGATGCTATTGACCTTGCGTCAAACTAAATGAACTGTTCTTTTTTAAATCTCAAATTTGTGACATTTTTTTTTTTTCGTTGTTTATCTAAAATCTTCCAGGTTTTTTAATTTTCCAGTTGGAATAAAGTGTGACTGAACTGCTGTATCTAAAAAGAAGGAGATAAGTTTTAATACTCTCTTTCATACTTTCGCACTTAAACCAGACTTTGCTCTGGTAAGTTCTCGTGTATCACAAATTTCGTCCCTTGTAACAGGCAGTTACAGACACGACCTTTACTTTTCACGACCAGCTAAAGTACCTTCTCAGGACATGTTTATGGGGCCTTGTTTAAACAGAGACGTTTTGACACTGGCGGCATGCCAGTTAAACTTTCATTTGAATGATGATAACTATAATCCGCCTACCTTACGTTTTAGTTTCACCAGTGATTTTTCAAAAATCTGCAGTCACAAACTGCGTCTCCTGTGTAACATTTCATCCGGTTTTTTAAACAGTTTATAAACGGTTCAGTGTTACAATCTAAACAATAGATTACGCGGGGAAATGTGGACTCTCTTACTGTATTATATATATATATATATTTCCATACAGGAGATAGGGATTTTTTTTTTTTAGCAAAACCAGGTATTGGATAAAGGAGTTTTGTAATATAACCGTGTGTGACAAACATATTAAAGAGGGCAAGTACCGTTTCCCCCCCCCCCCCTTCCAGGTCATGAAAATCGTTGTGATGTAACCCTCGGATGGTTGCTAGGGAATATCAGATTCGCAAAATGCAGCATCTAGCATCTGACAGTGTCTCTTCAACATATCATAAAGAGGAAAGTGCCAGCCATGTCGACTGATACAACAGCGTCAACGCTAGAAGCAGTCACAAACACGACAAACTTCACATATGCTGACCTTGAGGCCGCGAACGATGAAAGAGCGAGGACTCTAATTCCAGCGATGGTCGTTCTCGGACTTCTCATGGTTGTTGGAATCGTTGGGAACTCTCTTGTCTGCTACGTATTTTGCTGCAGACTGAAATCAGGAACTCAGAACTTTCTAATAGTTGGTCTGGCTGTTCTTGATCTTCTCAGCTGTCTGCTTGCCATCCCTAATGAGATAGCAGATATGAGGTTCTACTTTGTCTACCAGTCAGCAGTTGCCTGCAAGATCATGAGGTTTGT
This sequence comes from Achatina immaculata, assembly GCA_009760885.1. NCBI lineage: Eukaryota > Metazoa > Mollusca > Gastropoda > Stylommatophora > Achatinidae > Lissachatina > Lissachatina immaculata. Next base: position 4,533,002 of record CM019703.1, on the reverse strand, counting down.
TGTCTTTTTTTTCAAAAAAAAATAATTAAATTATATCTTTTTCTTTGTCCAACTTTAAAACTACGAGGTTTTAATTATTCTTCTATAAACCTGTTTTTGTTGTCTTGTGTAAAATTACAATGTTCTTTGTTTTTCTATGAAGTAGCAAGGTTTAAGTGTAATTAATCAGTACAATTTAGGCCACTTTCTGCAGGTAGGCAAACAGAGTAATATTCAGTGTAACTAGAACTTCTTAAATATAAAAGAAGTGTAGCGCTATTTGTATTTTAATCATCACAGTACATGTTTATTTTCTCTTTTGTATTTAATAAGTTATGTGTTTAGTGTTTTCTTATAACATCAGAAAGATGACAGACTGACAGACAAACGCTTGGGCAGCCAGACAGACTACGATGGATGGATGGATGGATGGATGGATGGATGCATCGTGAGCATTTGTTTTCACAGAATCTTAGACAACACAGCTGGCACTTGTTTATAAAGAGCCCCACGGAGTTTAGAACACATAAATAAAACCTCAGTTCAAGCCCGCTTAGTTAACTGAGCACACAGACACCACGTGTTCTAAAACATTTGTCCATTGTGTAGAGCAAGTCATGCGCATATTACAGGTTCTGCAATGTGTTATGGGAGGTCGTTTATATGTTGGGAATTGTTCCTATGCACTTAGGTTTGGTGTTTGTGTATGTATGTGTGTATGTTTTTATGTCGTTGTTTATATACCTGTGTCTGTGTGCGTGACTGTGTATGTGTGTTTCTGTCCGTGTGCGTAGCTGTTTGTCTGTCAGTGTGCCTGGGTTTGAATATATGTGTGTGTGTGAGTGTTTGTTTGTGTGTATGCCTGTGTGTATGTCTATATTTGTTTGTGTGTGTCTGTCTTTGACTTTGTGCAGATCTGTGTGTAGGTCGGTGTGTATATGTGTGTTTGTATGTGTGTATGTCTGTCTTTGTCTGTGTGTATGCCTCTGTGTATGCTTGCGTGTATGCCTGTGTGTATGCTTGTGTGTATGCCTGTGTGTAAGCTTGTGTGTATGTCTATATTTGTTTGTGTGTCTGTGTGTCTGACTTTGCCTTTGTGTAGGTCTGTGTGTATGTCTATGTTTGTATGTCTGTATGTCTGTATTTGTCTCTGTGTGTGTCTGTGTGTATGGGGCCTTGTTTAAACAGAGACGTTTTGACACTGGCGGCATGCCAGTTAAACTTTCATTTGAATGATGATAACTATAATCCGCCTACCTTACGTTTTAGTTTCACCAGTGATTTTTCAAAAATCTGCAGTCACAAACTGCGTCTCCTGTGTAACATTTCATCCGGTTTTTTAAACAGTTTATAAACGGTTCAGTGTTACAATCTAAACAATAGATTACGCGGGGAAATGTGAACTCTCTTACTGTATTATATATATATATATATTTCCATACAGGAGATAGGGATTTTTTTTTTTTAGCAAAACCAGGTGTTGGATAAAGGAGTTTTGTAATATAACCGTGTGTGACAAACATATTAAAGAGGGCAAGTACCGTTTACTCCTCCCCCCCCCCCTTCCAGGTCATGAAAATCGTTGTGATGTAACCCTCGGATGGTTGCTAGGGAATATCAGATTCGCAAAATGCAGCATCTAGCATCTGACAGTGTCTCTTCAACATATCATAAAGAGGAAAGTGCCAGCCATGTCGACTGATACAACAGCGTCAACGCTAGAAGCAGTCACAAACACGACAAACTTCACATATGCTGACCTTGAGGCTGCGAACGATGAAAGAGCGAGGACTCTAATTCCAGCGATGGTCGTTCTCGGACTTCTCATGGTTGTTGGAATCGTTGGGAACTCTCTTGTCTGCTACGTATTTTGCTGCAGACTGAAATCAGGAACTCAGAACTTTCTAATAGTTGGTCTGGCTGTTCTTGATCTTCTCAGCTGTCTGCTTGCCATCCCTAATGAGATAGCAGATATGAGGTTCTACTTTGTCTACCAGTCAGCAGTTGCCTGCAAGATCATGAGGTTTGTTGTCTTTTTTTTCAAAAAAAAAAATAATTAAATTATATCTTTTTCTTTGTCCAACTTTAAAACTACGAGGTTTTAATTATTCTTCTATAAACCTGTTTTTGTTGTCTTGTGTAAAATTACAATGTTCTTTGTTTTTCTATGAAGTAGCAAGGTTTAAGTGTAATTAATCAGTACAATTTAGGCCACTTTCTGCAGGTAGGCAAACAGAGTAATATTCAGTGTAACTAGAACTTCTTAAATATAAAAGAAGTGTAGCGCTATTTGTATTTTAATCATCACAGTACATGTTATTTTCTCTTTTGTATTTAATAAGTTATGTGTTTAGTGTTTTCTTATAACATCAGAAAGATGACAGACTGACAGACAAACGCTTGGGCAGCCAGACAGACTACGATGGATGGATGGATGGATGGATGGATGGATGCATCGTGAGCATTTGTTTTCACAGAATCTTAGACAACACAGCTGGCACTTGTTTATAAAGAGCCCCACGGAGTTTAGAACACATAAATAAAACCTCAGTTCAAGCCCGCTTAGTAACTGAGCACACAGACACCACGTGTTCTAAAACATTTGTCCATTGTGTAGAGCAAGTCATGCGCATATTACAGGTTCTGCAATGTGTTATGGGAGGTCGTTTATATGTTGGGAATTGTTCCTATGCACTTAGGTTTGGTGTTTGTGTATGTATGTGTGTATGTTTTTATGTCGTTGTTTATATACCTGTGTCTGTGTGCGTGACTGTGTATGTGTGTTTCTGTCCGTGTGCGTAGCTGTTTGTCTGTCAGTGTGCCTGGGTTTGAATATATGTGTGTGTGTGAGTGTTTGTTTGTGTGTATGCCTGTGTGTATGTCTATATTTGTTTGTGTGTGTCTGTCTTTGACTTTGTGCAGATCTGTGTGTAGGTCGGTGTGTATATGTGTGTTTGTACGTGTGTATGTCTGTCTTTGTCTGTGTGTATGCCTGTGTGTATGCTTGTGTGTATGCCTGTGTGTATGCTTGTGTGTATGCCTGTGTGTAAGCCTATGTGTATGTCTATATTTGTTTGTGTGTCTGTGTGTCTGACTTTGCCTTTGTGTAGGTCTGTGTGTATGTTTATGTTTGTATGTCTGTATTTGTCTCTGTGTATGCCTGTGTCTATATCTGTTTGTGTGTCTGTAAACGATAATCTTGTCATTGGTCTTGCTCATTGTGAGCTGTTATTCTGTGCAGTTGGCTGTGAGCTGTTAGTCGGCTGTGAGCTGTTATTCTGTGTAATAGGCTGTTATTCTGTGTAGTCGAATGTGAGCTGTTATTCTGTGTAGTCGGATGTGAGCTGTTATTCTGTGAAGTCGGATGTGAGCTGTTATTCTGTGAAGTCGGATGTGAGCTGTTATTCTGTGTAGTCGGCGCCGTGATGATAGTAAAGAGTAGGCATCGTTCTGAATGAGGGATGGGTTACGCTGGCTTCCTTCGGGACTCTAAATAGATGCAAGAACCTAGCTTCTCTATAGACTACACCACCATAGAGCTCATGCTGAGTCATGCTCATCGGCAGCTGGGCTGAAGTAGCACATAAAGGCGCTCCTGTGAGCAGGCACAGAGATGAAGCAGTGCCTTGGGCAGCTCAAGTTCTCTGATAATGGCGCTGTCACGCCCTAAACATCATCTTCATAACGTGCCGTTCTCGGCAGCGTTGGCCGTCATGTTTCTCCATCTTACACGATCCTTGATGTTTCCTCTCAGTCCAAATGTTGTTCTTTTTACACGCCGCTTGCTGGATTCGTTCACGCATTTTTCTCTTCATCCCTCACTTCTTTTTATCCCTTGATTTTTACAAGTTCTTGCCAAGTTCTTTAAATCCTGTTTTATCATGGATGTCCCAAAAATTTGACAAGTCTTTTTCGTATAATTTTAACTAGTAGAAATTTTGACTGTCTTTTTCGTATAATTTTAACTAGTAGAAATTTTGACTGTCTTTTTCGTATAATTTTAACTAGTAGAAGTTTTGACTGTCTTTTTCATATAATTTTAACTAGTAGAAGTTTTGACTATCTTTTTCATATAATTTTAACTAGTAGAAGTTTTGACTGTCTTTTTCATATAATTTTAACTAGTAGAAGTTTTGACTGTCATTTTGGTTCTAAGGACTGCAAACGCGTCACAAACAGCCTCTGGCAGTCAAGTCCAGCTCCTGGCCTTCCCGTGGCAGAACTGTTTAAACTGACAGGAGAAGGGGCGAGGGCGAATATCTGGCGCCTGAAAACCAGTTACTTAGGGTAGATGAGTGTCACGTTTGGTAGCTCATCTGCCGCTGTTGGCGAGATCTTCAGCTGCCGTGCGTGGAGCGGTGCTCTTCCCGGCCAATGAAGAAATTTGCAAATGAGGTTGCCGCGCAGCATCACTGCGGAAAAGGTGGTTGAAAGGATAAAGCGAAGCAAACAGTCAAATCACGGCACCTCTGGTTTGGAGGTCGGCCACGTCCTGAGTGCAGTCATATCGGGTGAAATGCATGAACCGGCTTGTCCCACTGCTGGCGAGACTCCTCAAATGCCGCGCGTGGAGTGAAGCTCCTCCCGGTTAAGGAAATAAATGCGGAAAAGAAATAAAAGTTGCTGTGCGGAGCCGATGGGAAAAGGTGGTGGAAAGTGAAGTTTAACCGGTATGTCCAGTAGTATCGCTACGAGAGCTATACCATGGCACCTCTGCTCTAGAGGCCGGCCATATCCGAAATACACCTACACTGGTGAAATATGCCTAAACCGGCACACACCAGGGGTGGAACTCGATGGCTAGACATGTCATGCCACCTCCGCTCTAGAGGTCGGTAACGCCTGATAAACACCCATACTGGTGAATTTTGCCTAAACCGGCTCATACCAGGGGTGAATCTTGAAGGCTATGCATGTCACAGTACCTCTGCCCTAGAGGTCGGTCCCGTCCCAAACACACCCATACTGGGAAATGCCTAAACCGGCTCAACCCAGGGGTGGAAGTCACTAGTGGCGAGGATTCGTCCTCCTGGACAAAAGCTCCATCCTGGTCACAACTAGGAAAGGTAGCGGCCACGACCGCAAAATGCTGAAGTCGGAGACACTGGACCAGGGAAGTCTAGATAGGCAACCACCTCTCACCCGGCGGGGATGTCTGCGTATCCTAATCACGCTGAGGTTTTCCGGTGAGAAAGTCCAACCCTGGACTGGATGGGCAACCACCTCTCACCCGGCGGTGATACACGGGTATCTCAAAACACGTCGAGGTTTTCCGGTGAGAAAGTCCAACTCTGGCCTGGGTGGGCTATCGCCTCTCACCCAGCGGGGATGCACTGATATCCTAAACACGTCGAGGTCTTCAGGTGAGAAAGTCCAACCCTAGACTAAACTGGTGCAACGAAAACCACGGTGTCACGCAATCCCGCTTCCGAGACCCACCAAGAATACAGGCTAAAGCACTGTGATACTCTGAACCCCTTGTGGTCCTTTCGTGGATCTCGTGTGGTCCTTTCGGGGACCGCACGGGGGACCATGGGACCTAACGAGGACCACAGGCGTGAATTCAGTAGGATCACAGTGCGGTTTTTGGTGGTAGAAGTGAACGAAGAAGAAGAAGACTGTCATTTTCATAGAATTTTAACTAGTGGAAGTTTTTACAGTCCTTTTCATATAATTTTAACTAGTAGAAGTTTTGACTGTCTTTTTCATATAATTTGAACTAGTAGAAGTTTTGACTGTCTTTTTCATATAATTTTAACTAGTAGAAGTGTTGACTGCCCTTTTCATATAATTTTAACTAGTGGAAGTTTTTACAGTCCTTTTCATATAATTTTAACTAGTAGAAGTTTTGACTGTCTTTTTTATATAATTTTAACTAGTAGACGTTTTGACTGTCCTTTTCATATAATTTTAACTAGTGGAAGTTTTGACTGCCCTTTTCATATAATTTTAACTAGTAGAAGTTTTGACTGTTTTTTTCATATAATTTTAACCAGTTTTCGTTGCTCTTAAACTTCTCAGTGGCCCTCTTGATTTGCTTCTCTGCACGTGCCATTCTTACACATGAGCCTTTATTCTCAAACACGTGTAGACATTGTGGGCGTTTTATTAATGGCCCCTGTCAAATAGACAATGAAGAAGTATCTAAGATAAATATAGAAAGTATTAAATCTGCGCTAAAATTGGTCTTTGTACTTTTACACGTTTCATAGATTAGAGGATGGATATGTGAGTTGTAAAACTTCTCTGGGTCGGTTCTGTGATCCCGTCATAGTGAGTAGATAACTTATAAAAATAAAGAACTTAGTGTAAGTCATTTTCTGTCACATGTAAGTCATTTTCTGTCACATAAAACGATGAAGACTTATGGTTTATGGTTTCGGTTATCATCATTGTGCTTCGGACATGTCCATAGGTGCTCAGATCCCCCCATCAACATGTCCATAGGTGCTCAGATCCTCCCCTCAACATGTCCATAGGTGCTCAGATCCTCCCCTCAACATGTCCATCAGCGTCCAGAGGCTGATAGTATCTGTCCTGTGTTGGTGGACAAGTCCCCTCAAGCGCCTAGTATGTCTCTTGTTCATGACCGTGGCAGTCTGTACTCCCAGCTCTCTCGGTCAAAGCTTTGATGCGGATTTGCTACTCTCGAAGTCCTCCACACTACCTATCTCTGTATGTGCATTAACGATATCAGCTGGATCCAGTGGTTGTTCATCTGCGATTATGGCAGAGTCAGCCAATCTATCAGCTCTCACATTTCCCTAATAAATACTTAACAGAGCTTCCTAGTTCGACCATGAGAAAAGTACATAAAAAACAACTAACAACCAAATGAAAAAATGTACATCTTTTTCGAAATAAAGATGTCAGATTTGATCGCATAATCTTCTTCTTCTTCTTCTTACGCATTTAGCGATAATGCGTGGTAACCTGATTTTTGCAATGCGCCTTCTGACTGGTTACCTCCGACTTCAGCACCTTTCCTTGCTAGAGCAGACTGTGGTTTTGCTCAGACTGCCATGAAGACAAGGGTGTAGGCTGGCCTGGCCAGAACTTGTTTTCCAGCCTCTGGTGGCTGTACTTAAGCCCCTTCTCCACATCAGGCTTTGAGACAGTTCCACAGAGACACTCCAACTTTGAGATGAGGAATCTGATGAGTGCCTCAACGATATCCATTCCCCGCCACCTATAGTCTACTGGCTATGTTTTGTTTACTTCATTCCGATAGCCATTGTTATAGAGACCCATAGGCTTGTCACGTCCTGGATTCATTGGTTTCACACCAGACTTTCCTCATCCCCGCCGGAGATCTTCATGTCCCCATCTGTCAACCAAGCTGACATTACATTTTAGAAAAATAACAATTACAACTAGAGTTGACTGCTACAGGTTTCTGGGCTGTAGAAGTAGATCAGTTTTTAAGCAATCAAATCCATGTTCCCCACAAAGACTATGTTAAGATAAGTGTGTTCTTAACACAGTTGTTCCCAGAGGGTGATCTCATAATGTAGAATGTACAAAAACTATTTATTCTTAACTTCTGAGAAACAGCTCAGAGATAAACAAGAGAGAGCGTCACATGGTGACAAGATTGCCCGGTAAAAGTGCCCTGTGAAAGGTGAACTGAGGTCCAAACATATCACCTGACTTTTACTTCAGGTTTATTTTATAACGGAGCACGGCTATCAGTCTGAGTTGAACTAAGCGTCAGTCTAGACAGATATATGGCAGTCATTTTATCCCATCAATCAAGGTATCAAAGATTTCCCCTCAGGTGGGTTATGTTTACTTTCCTATCCATAATTTTGCAGGAAAAAAACCCTGCCCTACAACACAGTCTGTTTACATTCTTAAGCCATTTAAAAAAAGGTTCTGTTTGTTTTATGTTTTCTTACATCTTCTTTATAAGAACTGATATGTTAAATATCTTCTTTATGAGAACTGATATGTTGAATATCTTCTTTATCAGAGCTGATATGTTGAATATCTTCTTTATCAGAGCTGATATGTTGAATATCTTTTTTATCAGAGCTGATATGTTGAATATCTTCTTTATCAGAACTGATATGTTGAATACCTTCTTTATCAGAGCTGATATGTTGAATATCTTCTTTATCAGAGCTGATATGTTAAATATCTTCTTTATGAGAACTGATATGTTGAATACCTTCTTTATCAGAGCTGATATGTTGAATACCTTCTTTATCAGAGCTGATATGTTGAATACCTTCTTTATCAGAGCTGATATGTTGAATACCTTCTTTATCAGAGCTGATATGTTGAATACCTTCTTTATCAGAGCTGATATGTTGAATACCTTCTTTATCAGAGCTGATATGTTGAATACCTTCTTTATCAGAACTGATATGTTGAATACCTTCTTTATCAGAACTGATATGTTGAATACCTTCTTTATCAGAGCTGATATGTTGAATACCTTCTTTATCAGAGCTGATATGTTGAATACCTTCTTTATCAGAGCTGATATGTTGAATACCTTCTTTATCAGAGCTGATATGTTGAATACCTTCTTTATCAGAGCTGATATGTTGAATACCTTCTTTATCAGAGCTGATATGTTGAATACCTTCTTTATCAGAACTGATATGTTGAATACCTTCTTTATCAGAACTGATATGTTGAATACCTTCTTTATCAGAGCTGATATGTTGAATAACTTCTTTATCAGAGCTGATATGTTGAATATCTTCTTTATCAGAGCTGATATGTTGAATACCTTCTTTATCAGAGCTGATATACTGAATTATTGAAGATCATTATCTATGCATTGAACTGAAGGAACATGTGAAAATATTTTTAAAATTCAAAATAATTTGTTTACGCTCACAACGAGCAGCGTGTCCAAGAAACTTTGATGTTCTTTGATAGAAACGCAAGAATGGTTATAATCGAAAAGGGAAGGACAAATAATTAACTAAGTTAAGAATTAAGGCGATTGAGCTGGTTAAAAATGTAGTTACCAAGGTCATGGATGCAGGGCTCAAGAAGATCGTGTTAGATTCACCACTAGATAAAGGCTTGCAACGTTAAAATAACCAGAGTTCTTTGGCGTTAATATTCTCATACAGAGGTGAATATAACAGGATCGTTCTTAGCTTGGGCTACATGACTCATATATTTATGTACCGTATAACAATATCTTGCCCAGCTTTGCTTATTTCTAATCTAATTGCCTTCATACTGTGGTGAGCCTAACCTTATCTTCTTGATAATGGAAATATAAACAAGTAATCAAGGAACCTGGAAAATGGTTCACAAATCAAGCTGGTGGGAATGATCTAGTAATCAACCAACGGGAATGATCTAGTAATCAATCAACGGGAAGGATCTAGTAATCAATCAACGGGAATGATCTAGTAATCAATCAACGGGAAGGATCTAGTAATCAACCAACGGGAATGATCTAGTAATCAACCAACGGGAAGGATCTAGTAATCAACCAACGGGAAGGATCTAGTAATCAACCAACGGGAATAATCTAGTAATCAACCAACGGGAAGGATCTGGGAATAAACTTGCCAGGAAACAACATAGCAGTCAACAAAAACGCGAAATCATTTAGTAATAAATCAACTAAAGAATGATATACAACGAAAAAAAAATAGAATTATCTAACTGTGAAGCAAGTAGGAAATGAATAATTACGATCTATAGTATTATATATTCTATTTATTATGTACAATATTCTAATTTATTGAAATTCTTTTTTTGACTCTTGAAATTTCTCTCACATGAATACATGAATTCATTTCCTTACAATGTTCATTTTCTTCTCCACAGATTTATCAACACTTTCTGTTCCATAGGATCTATCTTCACGCTGCTGGTCATTGCCGTTGACCGATATAGGAAGATCTGCAAACCATTCCACGGACAGATAAGCATGACTCACGAAGATCGTGTTAGATTCACCACTAGATAAAGGCTTGCAACGTTAAAATAACCAGAGTTCTTTGGCGTTAATATTCTCATACAGAGGTGAATATAACAGGATCGTTCTTAGCTTGGGCTACATGACTCATATATTTATGTACCGTATAACAATATCTTGCCCAGCTTTGCTTATTTCTAATCTAATTGCCTTCATACTGTGGTGAGCCTAACCTTATCTTCTTGATAATGGAAATATAAACAAGTAATCAAGGAACCTGGAAAATGGTTCACAAATCAAGCTGATGGGAATGATCTAGTAATCAACCAACGGGAATAATCTAGTAATCAACCAACGGGAAGGATCTAGTAATCAACCAACGGGAATGATCTAGTAATCAATCAACGGGAATGATCTAGTAATCAACCAACGGGAAGGATCTAGTAATCAACCAACGGGAATGATCTAGTAATCAACCAACGGGAAGGATCTAGTAATCAACCAACGGGAAGGATCTAGTAATCAACCAACGGGAATAATCTAGTAATCAACCAACGGGAAGGATCTGGGAATAAACTTGCCAGGAAACAACATAGCAGTCAACAAAAACGCGAAATCATTTAGTAATAAATCAACTAAAGAATGATATACAACGAAAAAAAAATAGAATTATCTAACTGTGAAGCAAGTAGGAAATGAATAATTACGATCTATAGTATTATATATTCTATTTATTATGTACAATATTCTAATTTATTGAAATTCTTTTTTTGACTCTTGAAATTTCTCTCACATGAATACATGAATTCATTTCCTTACAATGTTCATTTTCTTCTCCACAGATTTATCAACACTTTCTGTTCCATAGGATCTATCTTCACGCTGCTGGTCATTGCCGTTGACCGATATAGGAAGATCTGCAAACCATTCCACGGACAGATAAGCATGACTCACGTACGACTGTCACTCATTCCCATATTTGGTGGTGCCTTGTTCTTTGCTTGGCCAGCTTTTGTCATGTACGGTCTAAGAACAACAGAGACGGGAATCCCAGGGCTCGAAGGTCAGGACTGCTCAACCCCAGATGATATCAGCAACACAATGTACCCATTGCTGTATAATTGTATTCTTTTCATTTGCTTCATCATCCTTGCCGTCGCGTTGATCATTTTATACACATTCGTACTTATGGAGACGAAAAGACATCAATTATACTTGAAGAGGAATTCAGATTTTAATATTTCATCGTCGGGGCACTACAATTCAGAAGAATCGAACTCTATAACGGAAAATAGCCCTGGACCTACAACCTCTTCAGAGTTGCCTTCAAATTCCGAGAACGCTATTGGCAAGTCACTGGAATTTGAATTTGACTCTGATCATACTGTGAGTGGCAGCACAGCTGAAGGTGCAGCGGTGTCGGATACGAAGCTCGTGACAGTTTCGGATTTAGTTGACTCCGACCAGGATAATTCTCTCAAGCAAACCGCAACATCAGAAGCCACGTTAGAGAATACAGAGCTTCCTTCGTCCAGTGTTGCAACAGAATCAAGGCTTTCTTATGCAGACTCGTCGCAGGCTGACTTCCAAACTTCCTCAATCTCATCTCTTGTGGGGAAACTCCCTAAATCAGGATCTACAACAGGAAGTCGCAAAACTGTCAACTTTAATGCTAATTTATCAATCTCTCATCAGACCAGTATTAAAAACAGGAACCGCATCAGAAGCAAAACGACCTTGATTGCTTTTTTGGTAACTCTAGTTTTTATTTTGAGTTTTCTGCCTCATCTGTGCCTGCAAGTGACGAAACTTCTCAACAAAGGATTTGACTACAGCCTGAGAGGATCGGGCTTAGTAGCTTATAACATTTTTCTGAGATCCTATTTCATAAACTCTGTGTCCAATCCTTTCATCTATGGAACCCTGAACGTCCACTTCAGTAAAGAGGTTAAACATTTTGTGAAGAGAATATGTAGGAAAGTATAACTCTGTGTGTGTGCATTAGTGCAGACCCAGCTACAACAATGGTTTCTAACAGGGCATTTTCTAATGTCTGTGAAGGAGAAGAGCCAAGCCCGACCACTTTTAGTCTTTTTTTCCCATGACTAAGTAATGCTTTCAAACGTTATATGTTTGTCAACATATGACTATACGTGAATAATATGAATACATGATGAATCAGTCTTCCTGTTTTATGTTATCTCACAAAGCAGAAAAAAAAATCATTGCGCACAAAGTTAGCTTGTTTTTTTAAAATACATAACCCTATTCAAACTTTCGTTCTGAAGGAGTCACTGATGTCTGGCTTCGTGATCCATGCAAGAGTCAGGAAACATTGGTTGCAGAGTTGAGGGGGGGGGTGGTTTGTGTGTGTATGTGTGTGTGCGTGTGTGTGTGTGGGAAAAACCGCGTATTTCGGGAATAATCTAGTAATCAACCAACGGGAATAATCTAGTAATCAACCAACAGGAAGGATCTGGGAATAAACTTGCCAGGAAACAACATAGCAGTCAACAAAAACGCGAAACCATTTAGTAATAAATCAAATAAAGAATGATATACAACGAAAAAAAAATAGAATTATCTAACTGTGAAGCAAGTAGGAAATGAATAATTACGATCTATAATATTATATATTCTATTTATTATGTACAATATTCTAATTTATTGAAATTCTTTTTTTTTGACTCTTGAAATTTCTCTCACATGAATTCATTTCCTTACAATGTTCATTTTCTTCTCCACAGATTTATCAACACTTTCTGTTCCATAGGATCTATCTTCACGTTGCTGGTCATTGCCGTTGACCGATATAGGAAGATCTGCAAACCATTCCACGGACAGATAAGCATGACTCACGTACGACTGTCACTCATTCCCATATTTGGTGGTGCCTTGTTCTTTGCTTGGCCAGCTTTTGTCATGTACGGTCTAAGAACAACAGAGACGGGAATCCCAGGGCTCGAAGGCCAGGATTGCTCAACCCCAGATGATATCAGCAACACAATGTACCCATTGCTGTATAATTGTATTCTTTTCATTTGCTTCATCATCCTTGCCGTCGCGTTGATCATTTTATACACATTCGTACTTATGGAGACGAAAAGACATCAATTATACTTGAAGAGGAATTCAGATTTTAATATTTCATCGTCGGGGCACTACAATTCAGAAGAATCGAACTCTATAACGGAAAATAGCCCTGGACCTACAACCTCTTCAGAGTTGCCTTCAAATTCCGAGAACGCTATTGGCAAGTCACTGGAATTTGAATTTGACTCTGATCATACTGTGAGTGGCAGCACAGCTGAAGGTGCAGCGGTGTCAGATACGAAGCTCGTGACAGTTTCGGATTTAGTTGACTCCGACCAGGATAATTCTCTCAAGCAAACCGCAACATCAGAAGCCACGTTAGAGAATACAGAGCTTCCTTCGTCCAGTGTTGCAACAGAATCAAGGCTTTCTTACGCAGACTCGTCGCAGGCTGACTTCCAAACTTCCTCAATCTCATCTCTTGTGGGGAAACTCCCTAAATCAGGATCTACAACAGGAAGTCGCAAAACTGTCAACTTTAATGCTAATTTATCAATCTCTCATCAGACCAGTATTAAAAACAGGAACCGCATCAGAAGCAAAACGACCTTGATTGCTTTTTTGGTAACTCTAGTTTTTATTTTGAGTTTTCTGCCTCATCTGTGCCTGCAAGTGACGAAACTTCTCAACAAAGGATTTGACTACAGCCTGAGAGGATCGGGCCTAGTAGCTTATAACATTTTTCTGAGATCCTATTTCATAAACTCTGTGTCCAATCCTTTCATCTATGGAACCCTGAACGTCCACTTCAGTAAAGAGGTTAAACATTTTGTGAAGAGAATATGTAGGAAAGTATAACTCTGTGTGTGTGCATTAGTGTAGACCCAGCTATAACAATGGTTTCTAACAGGACATTTTCTAATGTCTGTGAAGGAGAAGAGCCAAGCCCGACCACTTTTAGTCTTTTTTTCCCATGACTAAATAATGCTTTCAAACGTTATATGTTTGTCAACATATGACTATACGTGAATAATATGAATACATGATGAATCAGTCTTCCTGTTTTATGCTATCTCACAAAGCAGAAAAAAAAATCATTGCGCACAAAGTTAGCTTGTTTTTTTAAAAAATACATAACCCTGTTCAAACTTTCGTTCTGAAGGAGTCACTGATGTCTGGCTTCGTGATCCATGCAAGAGTCAGGAAACATTGGTTGCAGAGTTGAGGGGGGGGGTGGTTTGTGTGTGTATGTGTGTGTGCGTGTGTGTGTGTGGGAAAAACCGCGTATTTTTGGTGTCAGTCGTGAATACATTTGGGGGAAAGATAAGATTCACATCCTCATCACAGGGTTCCTTGACAACAGCCTGTCTATCAATAATCTAATATTCATTGATGAACAGCCTGTCTATTAACAATCTAATATTCATTGACAACAGCCTGTCTATTAACAATCTAATATTCATTGATGAACAGCCTGTCTATTAACAATCTAATATTCATTGACAAACAGCCTGTCTATTAACAATCTAATATTCATTGACAACAGCCTGTCTATTAACAATCTAATATTCATTGACAAACAGCCTGGCTATTAACAATATAATATTCATTGACAAGCAGCCTGTCTATTAACAATCTAATATTCATCGAAAAACAACCTGCCTATTAACAATCTTGCATTCCTTGACAACAGCTGTGTATCAACAATCTAATATCTATTGACAAACAGCCTGTCTATCAACAATCTAATATCCATTGACAGACAGCCTGTCTATCAACAATCTAGTATTCATTGACAAACAGCCTGTCCTAACAAGAGCCTGTTTATCAACAATCTAACGAACATCACAAGTGTAGGAGTGTTGCTAGAATATGTGATATGGTGGAGCCCTAAAGAGGCTATCACCCCATCTTTTTATGTCCTCCATGACACGAGGAAAGGCAGGACAGTATATTGTCCTAGTTATCTGTTATCACCACAGCAGCCGGCGAGCACAAAAGAAAACTACTGGACCAAACAACATTCTAAGCAACAACAATGTATACATCTGTATCAGCATTGTTCAGAGGCTCTGCACTAAATACATCCGTATATGTATCTTGGTTCACTTACGACAGCCTCCCCCCCCCCCCCTTTTTCCCTGAAATTCCTTGCTTTCATATTACACATGAAGTGAAGGGTGCAATAGTTTTCTGCTAACTTACTGCAGGGGGTGAAGTAAAGAGCAGGAACTTGAAGGGTGCAGTAGTTTTCTGCTAACTTACTGCAGGGGGTGAAGTAAAGAGCAGGAACTTGTTAACAAACAAATGTTAGCGTGAGCCACAAAGACATTATGTTCTCAGTAACAAACCCACTTATAGCTGAACAGTCACAAACACACCACTCTTTGGTATATATAATAAAGTGAAGGTACATAAGTTAACATGCAGATCACAGTCATTTCAGCAATAACAACTCAGAGACTGTATGATTATTTGTTCCTATTGATGTATACAGTTTAAACGGTATGTAGCTACCAAGATTATAGATTATACTGATTTAGTATTGCAAAAAATGTGGAGGTGTGTTAGTAGTTATGTAATTCTGGCTTCGGGGTGAAAAGTGGATTTCGTTTTGTAACGGGAATAGAGGCTCAACACTTGAATAGTTAAATAAGAGAACATGTTTTAAAGTTAATGGGAAGAGAATTTGAAACAAAAATTATAAACAAGTACATTTCACATCGGCACGTGCCGGATGTGTGATGAAAATAGTATCAAGAGCTTTATAGCGAGGCTCTTTCCTATTAGACTTTTGGTATTTTCCCTCCTCTCTCTCTATCTCTTTCTCTCTCTACCGATTTTCTTCTTCTCCAGCATACACCCTCTCCCCGCTCAGTTCTGCTAGACTGAGATTTCTTCTTTTCGTGGGCTGTTCATCAGTCTTTAGGGTAAAATAAAGAACTTTCTCCAGAGCAACTACTTAAGGGATGCAACTCATTAAATTAGTGTGGAGACATGTCTTGTCTTGTCTTCTATCTGCCTAGAACTGTGAGCTGGTGTTCTTTGCAGCCGATGCTGTGAAGATGTTGAGGCACATCATCGTATCGGCGTGGGAGCGGGTTATGACGGCTATTTTTTCAGTCCCGGAGTACAGCTAAAAACCAGGGGGTGTGCAATACTTCTTTAGCTGGCTCCACCACCATGGGGACTATGGCGATCCCTGCCCCGTTAGCCAGGCTAGGCCGGTTACTGGGGGTACCAACGGAGACGTTGAACAGGGCCTAGGTCAGTTATGATTCTCCACCCATGGAACCGGCATGACAGCTATGATTCTCTAGCCATGGAATCGGCATGACAGCTATGATTCTCCACCCATGGAACCGGCATGACAGCTATGATTCTCTACCCATGGAACCGGCATGACAGCTATGATTCTCTAGCCATGGAACCGGCATGACAGCTATGATTCTCCACCCATGGAACCGGCATGACAGCTGTGATTCTCTACCCATGGAACCGGCATGACAGCTATGATTCTCCACCCATGGAACCGACATGACAGCTATGGGACGCTGACTGTCATTAAACAGGGCTAGACTTGACAAGACAAACATGGATTGTTACTGCTGTAACCAGTCAAGTCAGTCTAGAGAGAGAGAGAGTCAGCCAGTGAGAGAATGTTCCCAGGGAAACGACTCACTCAACGACTTCCGCAAACATCTAACTACTACTCGCTTCTAATAAACATCTAACTACTACTCGCTTCTAATAAACATCTAACTACTACTCGCTTCTAATAAACATCTAACTACTACTCGCTTCTAATAAACATCTAACTACTACTCGCTTCTAATACAACAAAATCCACTTAGAAGAAATAAAAAGACGTGAACGTATCACAATAACTAGAAATATTAACAGAAACAGAGATAACGAAAAGAAATTAATGGAAAGAATAGAAACTTTTAATAAAGTCAGACTGATGGAACGTATACAGACAGGTATTTGTTAGTTTCAGGCGTGTATGCAGATGTATGAATTCATTGACAAAAGATATTATGTGAACTTTTACTTTTTACAATGGCTTTGTACATGAATGCTCCACGTGAAGCTAGTCTTTGCTTGTGTTTAGAACCTTAAACGTTCACCCACATTCAGTTCTGACTGATATAAATGTTCACTTCATATCAGAATTTGATGACATTGCAAGTATTATCATGTTCATGCAATGTTCAATTCGTCTGTTACATCCTATTACTAATACTGGCACACTACACTGCCTCATTGTCACAAACACACGCAGGCACACATATCACTTTTTGGCTTAAGTTATATGTTTGTCTTGAGTGTGACAGTTATGTGAACAAACTTTTCCTTATCATTATTTAGTCTTACTTTTCTTATCATTTCCACTCCTAATATCTCTCTCTTTCACTTCTTTCCTTTCTTTACTCTTGCTTCTTCTTTTTATTTTCGTTCCTTTATTATATTCGCTTTATTATACTCCCTTTATTATCTTCCTTTCATTATCTTCCTTTTCACGTATTCTTTTGTTTTTCTTTATCTCCACTTTTTAATACTCTTTTAAACGTGTTTCTCTCTTTATTTTCTACTGTTTTCTATTTCGTTGCTGATTCTCAAATTTCTTTCCCTTCTCACCCTAAGATTTTCTGCTTCTTGTACTCCTCCTTCTGCTGTGCCCTCTTCCATAAACTTGTCCTCTTACATAATGATAACACATAAGACACAGGTACAGCTAGAACATCTGCAACAAATCACCAAAAACGATTCTCGTTTTGTTGTCGCTTAATGATGTGCTGCTCCGACGGGACTGTTTCATGTTTAGTTGTGTAAGCCTGTGTGTATATTCAGTCTCTGAATAACATGATTCTCCACCCATGGAACCGGCATGACAGCTATGATTCTCCACCCATGGAACCGGCATGACAGCTATGATTCTCCACCCATGGAACCGGCATGACAGCTATGGGACGCTGATTGTCATAACGGACAGCACCGTCGCCCTTTAATGGAGGGATCCAGGGCTAGACTTGACAAGACAAACATGGATGGTCACTGCTGTAACCAGTCAAGTCAGTCTAGAGAGAGAGTCAGCCAGTGAGAGAATGTTCCCAGGGAAACGACTCACTCAACGACTTCCGCAAACATCTAACCACTACTCGCTTCTAATAAACATCTAACTACTACTCGCTTCTAATAAACATCTAACTACTACTCGCTTCTAATAAACATCTAACTACTACTCGCTTCTAATAAACATCTAACTACTACTCGCTTCTAATAAACATCTAACTACTACTCGCTTCTAATAAACATCTAACTACTACTCGCTTCTAATAAACATCTAACTACTACTCGCTTCTAATAACATCTAAATACTACTCGCTTCTAATAACATCTAACTACTACTCGCTTCTAATAAACATCTAACTACTACTCGCTTCTAATAAACATCTAACTACTACTCGCTTCTAATAAACATCTAACTACTACTCGCTTCTAATAAACATCTAACTACTACTCGCTTCTAATAAACATCTAAATACTACTCGCTTCTAATAAACATCTAACTACTACTCGCTTCTAATAAACATCTAAATACTACTCGCTTCTAATAAAACAAAATCCACTTAGAAGAAATAAAAAGACGTGAACGTATCACAATAACTAGAAATATTAACAGAAACAGAGATAACGAAAAGAAATTAATGGAAAGAATAGAAACTTTTAATAAAATCAGACTGATGGAATGTATACAGACAGGTATTTGTTAGTTTCAGGCGTGTATGCAGATGTATGAATTCATTGACAAAAGATATTATGTGAACTTTTACTTTTTACAATGGCTTTGTACATGAATGCTCCACGTGAAGCTAGTCTTTGCTTGTGTTTAGAACCTTAAACGTTCACCCACATTCAGTTCTGACTGATATAAATGTTCACTTCATATCAGAATTTGATGACATTGCAAGTATTATCATGTTCATGCAATGTTCAATTCGTCTGTTACATCCTATTACTAATACTGGCACACTACACTGCCTCATTGTCACAAACACACGCAGGCACACATATCACTTTTTGGCTTAAGTTATATGTTTGTCTTGAGTGTGACAGTTATGTGAACAAACTTTTCCTTATCATTATTTAGTCTTACTTTTCTTATCATTTCCACTCCTAATATCTCTCTCTTTCACTTTCTTTCCTTTCTTTACTCTTGCTTCTTCTTTTTATTTTCGTTCCTTTATTATATTCGCTTTATTATACTCCCTTTATTATCTTCCTTTCATTATCTTCCTTTTCACGTATTCTTTTGTTTTTCTTTATCTCCACTTTTTAATACTCTTTTAAACGTGTTTCTCTCTTTATTTTCTACTGTTTTCTATTTCGTTGCTGATTCTCAAATTTCTTTCCCTTCTCACCCTAAGATTTTCTGCTTCTTGTACTCCTCCTTCTGCTGTGCCCTCTTCCATAAACTTGTCCTCTTACATAATGATAACACATAAGACACAGGTACAGCTAGAACATCTGCAACAAATCACCAAAAACGATTCTCGTTTTGTTGTCGCTTAATGATGTGCTGCTCCGACGGGACTGTTTCATGTTTAGTTGTGTAAGCCTGTGTGTATATTCAGTCTCTGAATAACATGATTTCTCATCACAGAATTTAATTTATTTCGTGACCTCGTTCCACTCTCGCGTGACACGGAGCACGGAAACACCAGGTCCTTCAGCTAAAAGCATTGTCTTTACATTTATGAATTTTTATGGGAAAAAGATTTATATGTCTTTCCTAAGCAACTACTTGATCTGTTGGACTTTCAGTCGCTCTTTTGCTAAGCAACTGCTTGATCTGTTGGACTTTTAGTCGGTCTTTTGCAAGTTTTCATTCTATTTCTCATCTGTTCTGTATTCATTTTTAAACAAAAAAATCATCTACCACTTCTGCTGTGGCAATATGCAAAGCGTAACAGTTACAGCCCCCCTCTCTTCGTTCAACAGTAATAAACAGACAGGAAAGACAGCTTTCGCATTTAACAAAGAGAAAAAAGAAGGGCACGTAGCAACAGAAAACTCCCACGGAAAACAAAGATAATGATTTCTTATCAGACATTCATGCTCAGCACTTCCGTGTATAAGTCAGACAGCACTCTGAGAGCCCGGTGAAAACATAAGAGAGACTTTTCCACCAGTTAGAGGGAATTGTCCATCAGTTAGAGGGAATTGTCCACCAGTTAGAGGGAATTGTCCATCAGTTAAAGGGAACTGTCCACCAGTTAGAGGGAATTGTCCATCAGTTAGAGGGAATTGTCCATCAGTTAGAGGGAATTGTCCATCAGTTAGAGAGACTTTTCCACCAGTTACAGAGACTTGTCCATCAGTTAGAGGGAATTGTCCATCAGTTAGAGGGACTTTTCCACCTGTTACAGAGACTTGTCCACCAGTTAGAGGGAATTGTCCATCAGTTAGAGAGACTTTCCCACCAGTTACAAAGACTTGTCCATCAGTTAGAGGGAACTGTCCATCAGTTAGAGAGACTTTTCCACCAGGTACACAGACTTGTCCATCAGTTAGAGGGAATTGTCCATCAGTTAGAGAGACTTCCACCAATTAGAGAGACTTGTCCACCAGTTTGAGAGACTTGCCCATGAAACGCATTTTGCGCTCATGCGATCTATTTAAAAAAAAAAAAGAAAAACAGGAAACTTTTTGTAACAGTGACGCGGAAGTAAATTGAATCTATCAGGACTGTCCATACAAAATATACTGCGACTGTTTCTTCATATTCTCCGCACCCAGCCCATTTTTCACATGGGTTAGTGGACTGAAAAGTCAAAAGGGAGAGGGGAAAGGACGGATAATGAGGAAGGAGAAGCTGATTTTTCTCGGGCTTGTTTGTTTACGTAAGACCCCACTAGCTTGCAGATTAGCTCCCCTTGCTATCTCTGTTGACAAGAAACTGGAAAATACAGATAAATAACTTTACTGAAGGTTATAATACTTGACTGCAACAAAACATTCGCGAGTCGGAAGGCACACAGTTTATTTTCAGGTACTTCAGTAATATAGAAAAAAAAAGCGTAGGTCTTTACACTGGAGGAAGTTTCAGAAAACGGGAATCAGGTAAGCCATTCCACTGCCTGCTACAAATACAGACGTATTTTATTAATACATGTGGCTGTGTTGGGTGGCCGTACTTTGTGCTAATTACCTGATTAATAAGGTGTGATCCCGCACGTATTTTTGAATTTACCAGTGTTTATGTCTGCATCAGATATAAACTAATATGTCTATACAAGGTGTGAATTAGCATGCCTGCATCAGATGTGAACTAGCATGCCCGCATAAAGTGTGAACTAGCATACCTGCAACAGGTGTGAACTAGCATACCTGCATCAAGTGTGAACTAGCATACCTGCATCAAGTGTGAACTAGCATACCTGCATCAAGTGTGAACTACCATACCTGCACCAAATGTGAACTAGCATACCTGAATCAGGTGTGAACTAGCATACCTGCATCAAATGTGAACTAACATGCCTGCACCAAGTGTGAACTAGCATACTTGCATGAAGTGTGAACTAGCATGCCTGCATAAAGTGTGAACTAGCATACCTGCATCAAGTGTGAACTAGCATACCTGCATCAAGTGTGAAATAGCATGCCTGCCTCAAATGTGAACTAGCATACCTGCATCAAGTGTGAACTAGCATACCTGCATCAAGTGTGAAATAGCATGCCTGCCTCAAATGTGAACTAGCATACCTGCATCAAGTGTGAACTAGCATACTTGTATCAAGTGTCAAATAGCATACTTGCATCAAGTGTGAACTAGCATACCTGCATCAAATGTGAACTAGCATACCTGCATCAAGTGTGAACTAGCATACCTGCATCAAGTGTGAAATAGCATGCCTGCCTCAAATGTGAACTAGCATACCTGCATCAAGTGTTAACTAGCATACCTGCATCAAGTGTGAACCAGCATGCCTGCATCAAATGTGAACTAGCATGCCTGCACCAAGTGTGAACTAGCATACCTGCATGAAGTGTGAACTAGCATACCTGCATGAAGTGTGAACTAGCATACCTGCATCAAGTGTGAAACAGCATGCCTGCATCAAATGTGAACTAGCATACCTGCATCAAGTGCATTTAGCATGCCTGCATAAAGTATGAACTAGCATGCCTGCATAAAGTATGAACTAGCATACCTGCATCAAGTGCATTTAGCATGCCTGCATAAAGTATGAACTAGCATGCCTGCATAAAGTATGAACTAGCATGCCTGCATAAAGTATGAACTAGCATACCTGCATCAAGTGTGAACTACCACACTTGCATCAAGTGTGAGCTTGCGTGTCTGCATGAAGTGTGAACTAACGTACCCACATAAAATGTGAACTAGCATGCCTACATATGGTGCGAACTAACGTCCCCGTATAAAGTATTAACTAATATGCCCGTATAAAGTGTGAACTAGCATGCCTACATCGTGTGAACTAGCATAACTTCATGAAGCGCGAGCTAGCATGTATTTAAATGGCATTTTGCGTTACTAGGTATCGTTGTTGGGGGGGGGGGGTACTAGTAAATACCTGTTGAGGAGAGAATTTGCATTTGTCGCGTGGTTGAGTGAAATAAACACAGGGAATGGTAACTGTGTAAGCTGGCTTAATGGAAACATGGCCGTCATTTTTTTTTTTTCATGACGGAATGTTAGTGTGTAGTTGTCGTGTGGCTAAGCGGTTGCTTGTCTTACTGAAGTCTGCCGTTTGGCTAAGCGGTTGCTTGTCTTACTGAAGTCTGCCGTGTGGCTAAGCGGTTGCTTGTCTTACTGAAGTCTGCCGTGTGGCTAAGTGGTTGCTTGTCTTACTGAAGTCCGCCGTGTGGCTAAGCGGTTGCTTGTCTTACTGAAGTCCGCCGTGTGGCTAAGCGGTTGCTTGTCTTACTGAAGTCTGCCGTGTGGCTAAGCGGTTGCTTGTCTTACTGAAGTCCGCCGTGTGGCTAAGCGGTTGCTTGTCTTACTGAAGTCCGCCGTGTGGCTAAGCGGTTGCTTGTCTTAATGAAGTCTGCCTAGTAGTTGTCGTTTGGCTAAGCGGTTGCTTGTCTTACTGAGTCTGCAGACATTCTCTGTTATTTGTTTGCTATTTCCTTTTCTCATACATCCTTGTAATTTGTCTATTGTTTTTTTTTTCAAGGATAATCAAAAGACTGGCTTAACTCTCACATTTTGTTGTAAATGAATAGAATTTTCAAATGTCATCCTGCCTGGAATGTAAAAGCTTAAATATTTCTATCAGCTGGACTGGAGCTTTATTAAAAAGATCCAAGTTTTGTCATTGGGCACTGATCAGACGAGCCGGACAGGTGAATTTACATTCATGTGTCAAATAACAAAGGAAAAAAAACCAAAATAAGAAATAGAAAGATGAAACTGTTACTATGAGGGAACAAATGATAGAAAAGATTAGCTTTTCACATTCTACATTACAAACAAACAAACAAACAAACAAACAAACCAGAAACCAACTACAGAATGACAGAGAATAGATTAGAAAAAAAGTTTGTAGAAAAGTCTCCAAGTGTCTTTATCTCAGATATCTTAGTTAACATTTGCTGTAGAAAACACTGCAGCCCAGTGCTAGAGTTGACAGCTTTGTCTCTGAGTGGAGCTGGCGGAGAGTGGCAGCTGTCTGTTATCCACAAAATCTGTGTGGTGGCAAATACAAAGATATACCAACGCGAAAACGGCGAAACTGACCAAGTTTGTATAAAGGAACAGACAGCCAAGACAGACACCCAGTAGACCAGACTCTATAGAGACGCACAGAGAACAAGAAATGACCTCTTCCCCCCCAACAAGTCCAGTTTAACCAAGAGGTAAGGTTACAGATAACACGCAATAAATGCATTCAAAGAAGAAACACGCGGAACAAACTTTTCAAAATAACACACAAAAATTAAAAAAACCACTCGATGAGGGTCACAAAGGGAGGCAACTCATCTATCAGGAAATACGAACAGTTGATGTCGAAATCATTTATTCCCCCTACCATGTTTATGAAGCAGGTTTTGATTAAAAAAAACCAAAAAACAAACATTCTCTTATTTGTCATTTATTTTATCTATGAGTATTACAACACACAGCGAACCTTTTTTTTCAATCTTTAAATATGGAAATTCAAGGCTCGTTACAGGTTATTTACAAATAGCTTACGTCAATTTTTGTGTCACTTGAATATTATTTTTGGTTTCTGATAGTTCTGGTAAGTTCATGAAAGGCAGGCTTAAAGCAAAACTGACAACAGACAGGAGTGTGCTATTAATTTTCTGCTTATAACTGATAATGACTTTTCAAAAGGAATCTCTTGTCCATAAATATTTGTCACGAACAACGTGGATGGTGCACATAAACAAAAATGTCGACATCTAACACGCCAAATCTCCTAAGCTTTTGTGGCGTTTCAGGTATTCCGATCTCGATGCTTCATAGGAGAAAAACATTCTGTATCTATACTTCATAGGCTGCCTCTAAAAACATTCTGTATCTATACTTCATAGGCCGCCTCTAAAAACATTCTGTATCTATACTTCATAGGCTGCCTCTAAAAACATTCTGTATCTATACTTCATAGGCCGCCTCTAAAAACATTCTGTATCTATACTTCATAGGCCGCCTCTAAAAACATTCTGTATCTATACTTCATAGGCCGCCTCTAAAAACATTCTGTATCTATACTTCATAGGCCGCCTCTAAAAACAGTCTGTAGCTATATTTTGCAGCTATACTTCATAAGCCGCCTCTAAAAAACATTCTGTAGATATACTTCATAGGCTGTCTCTAAAAAAAACATTCTGTAGCTATAGTTCATAGGCCGCCTCTTAAAAAAACATTATGTAACTATACTTCATAGGCCGCCTCTACAAAAAAAACAACATTCTGTAGCTATACTTCATTGGCCGCCTCTAAAAAAGCATTCTGTAGATATACTTCATACGCCGCCTAAAAAAAAAAAACATTCTGTAACTATACTTCACAGAAACTTTTGACCGCAAAGACCTCCTACCTAGTCTTAACCTGTCATACATTACATTAATACCTAAAAACAACTCAGACAAGACACAGCTCAAAAACTACAGACCTATATCTCTGCTAAACGTAGACTACAAGATCCTCGCAAAAGCGCTCACCAACAAGCTCAAACCTTTCATGCACAAACTCATACGCGAGGATCAACAATGTAGTGTGGAAAACAGAAACATACATAAACACCAACATTTCATACGAGACATTATACACTACACACACCAGAATGACTGCCAGTCGTCAGTCCTTTCTTTAGACCAGAAAAAACCCTTCGATAGAGTGTCACACCAATACTTACACAAGACATTACTCCATTGCAACATAGGGAACTACTTTAGAGATTGGATATACATCCTCTATTCCAAGCCGGAGAGCAAAGTCTTAGTAAACCATACGCTTACAGAGACCTTCAGGCTAACTAGATCAGTGAGACAGGGCTGTCCCCTCCCTCCTCTGCTATACGTGCTCACTCTAGAACCACTTCTAGAGAAAATCAGACAAGACAAAACAAGACAATCAAAGGAACTTTCATACCAGAAGGGGGAGACAGGAAGTTGCTTGCCTACGCAGACGACACTGTTTTCTTCCCGCCAACAGACATATCCATAACGAACATCTTAGACACATTCACAGAATTTGGCAAAGCCAGTGGAGCAAAAATAAACATACAAAAGACAGTTATAATGGGTTTAGGCAAGTGGCGGAATAAAAGAGACTTTCCCTTCCGTCTCACAAATACAGACCACATAAAACTTTATGGTGTCGTTTTCCCATAACATCCAAACAAAACACACAAACCCACACGGGAGAAACTTGTAGCACAAATCACAGACATGCTAAACAGATACAAATATAAAACTACAACGATATTCGGTAGAAGCACAGTAGTGAACACTTACATCATTCCAAAAATAATATACATATCCACAGTACTAGACCCTCCACAACAGATAATCCACGAAATTAACAAACAGATCAGACGCTTCATCTTCACAAACACCACATACAGCATCAAACACAAAACTCTCATACAGGACAAGCTACACGGGGGAATCGCCCTCCAAGATATACAAAGATCCAAGCACTCAGGATTAGTCAGGCAGGCCGCATCATCAACTATCCAAAGCAGCACGTGCTAGCTCACTACTACATTGGACTCAGACTATCAAACCTACTTCCACTAAACAACTCACAGCTACACTATTTTGGCACACTACCACCATTCTACAAAAACTGCATACAGGCCATCCATGGAAACGAAGAACTCTTACAACGTCAAACAAATGACATCTACAAACACTTAATCAGAAACCAAGCACCCCCACTACATCTCAGGATCAAAAGAGGATGGAGATACGGTCTCTTTGACTTTAAAGAAACGTTCACAAACTTACATCTTAGAAATATCGCACCGAAAGCGAGAGAAATTACATTTAGAC
The DNA here is from genome assembly GCA_009760885.1 of Achatina immaculata. Taxonomy (NCBI): domain Eukaryota; kingdom Metazoa; phylum Mollusca; class Gastropoda; order Stylommatophora; family Achatinidae; genus Lissachatina; species Lissachatina immaculata. The sequence continues at coordinate 4,506,562 of CM019703.1, read as the reverse complement.
TTATTTACAACATGACACCCACCACAAAGAGAGCAGCACACAGATCACAACAGACAGCACCATATCTACTATGCAGAAACAACATACAAGAAACAGAAGAGCACATATTTTACGAGTGCACTACAGTCACACCAAGTAAAGCAACACTGTGGAACATAACAGAAACACACGTAGCACAAAAGATAAGACATATACAAAGCTATTATGCTCAATATTATTCCTCGAACTCAGCCAGACACACACACCAAGTTACTGGCCCTGCTAGCAGAGTTCAGGTTCTTGGCGTGGACGTGCAGAAACATTGCTAGATTTAGGTTCTGCAGGTTTAGTCCTAGAATTTTCTCAGATCTGTTTCAACAAAGGGAATAAAAAATTATAACGTTATCCTGCCAAAAGCAACGTTGGAAAAAAAAGTATCAGAGAGAATGAATGTTTGAATGTGTGTGTGAGAGAGAGAGAGAGAGGTTTATGGAATGTCCTCGACGAATGACACTAATTCAATAATTTTCAAAAATTTATTCTCTCCCAGCAATCGACACGAATCCCACCATTTTCTAACAAAAGATTAAGAAAGTATACTCCATCAACCCCCCCCCCCCCCACCTTAATGGGTAGTTGGTAGTTGACGGTCAAGAATCATCTTAACATTGCGACACAACTGCAGCAGGACCTTGGCGTGACACGAGTCTTTGTTCCCCACGTGTGTTTGTGTCCGTCCCCTGGCTAACCTAAACCACCTACTCCTTTCAAAGCTGTATGGTTTTCTCCACTTTTCAGTATAAGATATAAATGACATCTATGCCACCACCCCCACTCCCCAAAATCGTGGTCAACTCGATTGTACCTCTCATACAAATCACTATCATCTCATGTTTTGTTGACGCCCACCATTTCATTATTTCAATTCACGGACAGTCATCCTCAACTCGCGTGATGTTCACGTTTTTCACGAGATTTGTAACTGTTACCTTGTACACAACCTTCCATGGCACTCCGGTTAGGTTGACCCCTGCGATCAGCCCACGTGCCGGCGACTCGAGCGCGTATTTTTTGTAGCGGGGCCAGCTTTCACGCTATCACCTGACACAAAACAAGTAACATGATTGGTTAGAACCACACTCCCATCAAATTTGTATCTCATTAACATACACCTCACTTCATCACAAACTTTTATATATTAGCTTCAAAACATCCTTTAGACTGTAACTACGCTTGTATATAAATATGTATCTTTTCATTTGAATGTCATGTCAAAGATTTCTAGAAATAAAGGTAAAAAAAAAATGCACAACTGACAACATACAGGAGTGTGCTATTAATTTTCTGCCTATAACTGATAATGACTTTTCAAAAGGAATCTCTTGTCCATAAATATTTGTCACGAACAACGTGGATGGTGCACATAAACAAAAATGTCGACATCTAACACGCCAAATCTCCTAAGCTTATGTGGCGTTTCAAGTATTCCGACGTGGATACTTCATAGGAGAAAAACATTCTGTAACTATACTTCATAGGCTGCCTCTAAAAACATTCTGTATCTATACTTCATAGGCCGTCTCCAAAAAGAAAACATTCTGTAGCTATACTTCATAAGCCTCTAAAAAATATTCTGCAGCTATACTTCATAAAACATTCTGTAGCTACACTTCATAGGCTGCCTCTAAAAAATATTCTGCAGCTATACTTCATAAAACATTCTGTAGCTATACTTCATAGCCCGCCTCTACAAAACATTATGTAGCTATACTTCATTGGCGGCCTCTAAAAAACATTCTGCGGCTATACTTCATAGGCCGCCTCTAAAAAACATTCTGCAGCTATACTTCATAGGCCGCCTCTAAAAAACATTCTGTAGATATACTTCATAGGCCGCCGCTAAAAAAATATGTAACTATACTTCATAGGCCGCCGCTAGAAAAACATTATGTAGCTATATTTCATAGGCCGCCTCTAGAAATAACATTCTGCAACTATATTTCATAGGCCGTCTCCAAAAAAAAAAAAAACAACAACAACAAAAAACATTCTGTAGCTATACTTCATATGCTGCCTCTGAAAAACATTATGTAGCTATACTTCATAGGCCTCTCTTTAAAAAAAACATTCTGTAGATATGCTTCATAGGCCGCCCCCCAAAAACATTATGTAATTATACTTCATAGGTCGCCTGTAAAAGAAAATTCTGTAACTGTACTTCATAGACCGTCTCTAAAAAAAAATTTCTGTAGATATAGTTCATAGGCCGGCTCTAAAAAACAATAATTCTGTAACTATACTCCATAGGCCATCTCTAAAAAAAAAACATTCTGTTGATATACTTCATGGGCCGGCTCTGAAAAAAAAACATTCTGTAATTATACTTCATAGGCCGCCTCTAAAAAAAAAGCATTCTGTAGATATACTTCCCCCCGTGTGGTACCCGGGATCTGCAAAGAATAGGACCACTGTACCCTACCATGCATGATCGTAAAAGGCGACTAAGGAGGGTTCAGCATAGGGCCAGCAACCCTATCTGGTAAAAAACTATCAGACTGCTACAGAAACAGAAGCAAGGGAAAAAGCAAATGCAGGTGGAAGGAGAAATGCGTATCAGGAAACTGAGCCCATGAAGGTTGTGGATGAAAGCCAGCCACTGGAAGTCCCCAGCCCGACTGCAGACCTCCTGGAACCTAAACAAAAGATGCAAATAGGCAGCTGGAATGTAAGAACACTAAACCAGACTGGAAAACTAGCACAAACCATCAAGGAAATGCACAGATACAAACTAGACATACTAGGAATACAAGAAGCAAGATGGACAGGACAAGGCAGAAGGAAATTAACAACACAGCACACAGAAGATACAATAATATGGTCAGGTAAAGAAGATCTTCATGAAGGAGGAGTAGCATTGATTATAACAAAAGAAGCATCAAGAGCATTGCTGAAATGGACCCCAATAAATGAGAGATTATTATATGCACGGTTCAACTCAAGATTCACGAAGCTGTCTATTATAGTTTGTTATGCACCAACAGAAGCAGCTGAAGAGGAATTAAAAGAAGATTTTTACAACAGCCTCCAAGCCACAGTAGAAACAATACCCAAGCATGATATGCTACTCATCTTGGGCGACTTCAATGCAAAAGTAGGTGAAGGAAATGAAGATAGAAGAAGAATCATGGGAAGAGAAGGAATCGGAGAAATAAATGAAAATGGAGAAAGACTGTGCAGTTTCTGTGAAGAAAACATGATGACCATCGGAGGGACAATTTTCCAACACAAAAACATCCATAAGGTGACTTGGAGGTCACCAGATAAAACCACAGAAAACCAAATCGATCACATACTAATAAACAACAAGTGGAAACGGTCACTACAAGATGTGCGAGCAAGGAAAGGAGCAGATATAGGAAGTGATCACAACCTTCTGGTAGCAAAAATAAAACTAAAATTAAGGAAAGCCAGAATCGGAGAACACAGAAGATACATTTTGATACAAGAAAACTGATAGACCAGCAAACAAGAAATGAATTCTCAATAATACTTAAGAACCGCTTCAGTGTCCTACAAGACGAAGCAGAAATGTCCATATTAGAGTTCAATAAAACACTACAGGAAACAGCAAAAGAGGTGCTGGGATATCGGAAAAGGAGAAAAGAGGAATGGATAAGTGAGACCACATGGGAAAAGATAGAGCAAAGAAAAGAAATCAAGAAAAAATTACTGAACACCAAATCACAACGGTTAAAGAACGAGTTTTAAGTAATTATGCACAAAAAGACAAAGAAGTGAAGGAATCATGCCGTCAAGATAAACGTCAGTATTATGACAACTTAGCAGAGACAGCAGAGAAAGCAGCATATACAAATGACATGAAAACCATATATAAAATCACAAAGCAGATGACAGGTAACTTCAATACAAGATGTGAAAGTGCAGTAAGAACACAAAATGGACAACTGGTCAGTGGAGAAAGAGAAAAAATTGAAAGATGGAGGGAACACTTTAACACCCTACTAAACAGAACACAAGCAGCACAAGCAATAGATATACCTGAAGCAAAAGCGGAACTAAACATCAATACAGGACCAATAACAATAAATGAAGTAAAGAGGCGATAAAGATGCTAAAATCAGACAGGGCACCAGGTGAAGATGAAGTGACTGCTGAGATGTTGAAAGCAGAAGAAACAGAAACACCAAAACAACTTTGCCGGATATTACAACAAATTTGGGATTTAGAAAAAGCCCCAGAGGAGTGGAAAACTGGTCTTATAGTAAAACTACCAAAGAAGGGTGACCTCAGAGATTGCGGGAACTGGAGAGGCATTACCCTACTGCCACTCACTAGTAAAGTATTTTGCAGAATAATCATCAACAGAATTGTACCAATACTTGAGGAAAAACTTCGGAAAGAGCAGGCAGGATTTAGGAAAGGAAGATCATGCATAGACCATATATTTGTACTTAGACAAATATTAGAACAGGCAAATAAGTGGCATAGCACAACATATGCATTATTCATAGATTTTGAGAAAGCCTTTGACAGTGTCAACAGAGATGCACTGTGGAAAATCCTAAGATGGCATGGCCTCCCCCATAAAATAGTTAATGTAATCAAAGCCCTATACGAGGGTTTTCAGTGCAAAGTTATCTGTGGAGAACATACCTCCAGCAGCTTTAGGGTACAAACAGGAGTGAAACAGGGATGTGTACTATCACCAACATTATTTATCTTGGCAGTAGACTGGTTAATGAAGGAGGCAACATCAGACAAACGCAGAGGATTACAATGGACCCTTAACACAGTGCTGGAGGACCTTGACTTTGCGGACGACATTTGTCTATTATCAAGCAGTCACAAAGATATGCAAGATAAAATAAACAAGTTAACCAGAATGCAAACAACATAGGACTAAAGATCAACGTAGGAAAGACAAAGTTAATGAAGCAAAATGTGAACAACAGAAATGTACTCAGAGTAGATAACAAGTTAGTGGAGGAGGTCAACGAATTTGTATACCTTGGCAGCAGAGTAGTAGAAAATGGAGACAGCACAGAGGACATCAACAGCAGACTTACTAGAGCAAACCAGGCTTTTGCAATGCTACAGAATATATGGAAATCAAATAAACTAAGCATAAATATGAAAATCAGGATATTTAAGAGTAATGTTCTAAGTGTACTACTCTATGGTAGTGAATGCTGGAAAATCACCAAAACCATAGAAAACAAGTTGAATTCTTTCCAGACTAAATGTTTACGTAGAATTAAAAAAATATTTTGGCCAAACACCATAAGAAATAACATCTTATTGGCAGAAATGCAGATGAAACCACTGACAACAATTATTGAGGAAAGACGCTGGCGATGGTTGGGACATGTGCTCAGAATGACTGACAACTCACTACCAAAAATAGCACTAAGATGGACACCACAGGGGAACAGAAGTAAGGGTAGACCAAAAGAGACATGGAGAAGAACAACAGAAAGGATGTTGAGCAATAGAGGGCTCACCTGGGCAAGAGCAGAAAAAAAGGCGAAAGACAGGCATTTGTGGAAAACCCTTGCGGAAGCCCCATGTGCCCTGGGCACTTAAAGGTTCAGAGAGAGAGAGATATATACTTCATAGGCCGCCTCTTAAAAAAACATTCTGTAGATATACTTCATAGGCCGGCTCTAAAAAAAAAAATAACATTCTGTAGATATACTTCATAGGCCGCCTCTAAAATAACATTCTGTAACTATACTTTATAGGCCGGCTCCAAAAAACATTCTGGTGATATACTTCATAGGCCGCCTCTAAAATAACATTCTGTAACAAGAGGAGGAGGAGTAAAAATAACGAGGAGAAATATAGCAAGATAAATAAAGAAATAAGACGCAAATGCAGAAAAGTAAAAGAAGTGTGGTTAAATGAACAGTGCAGACAGATAGAGGACTCTCATAATAAAGACAGCGAAAACATGCACAAACGAATTAATGAACTCACAGGCGGGAAAACAAAATATACCACAGGATGCCTGAAATCGAAAGAAGGTAAAATGTTAATGGGAAAAGAAGACATTGTGGACAGGTGGACAGAGTATATCGGTGAGCTATATGGAGGAGAAAGAGCAGAATTAACACCAGATACTGAAAAATGTGATGGACCGCCATTACTTGAAGATGAAATCATAGATGCCATCAAACACATGAAGAAAGGAAAAGCGACTGGGCCTGATAATATAACAATAGAAGAAATAGAGGCACTAGAGGAGACAGGAATAAAAATAATAACCAAGTTACTGAATGACATTTACATTATCATCATCATGTGCCGTGCCGACTGGCGTTGGCTATTATGCTTCTCCAGAGTATCCGATCCTTCATGCAGGCCATCAGCTCAGTTGGTGATCTCCTCTCACACCATCCCGTCAGACTGTCCAGTATCATTTCTCTTGGTCTTCCTCTTGATCTTCGTTCTTCTATTTTTCCTGTTGTTATAATATTTTCAGTGCCCCCTCTTCTCATTGCATGTCCTATGAAAGTACATTGTCTCTCTCTTATCTTTTTGACAAGGTTTTTTGTCTCTCCAGCTCTTCTCATACATTCTTCATTAGTTATTTTTGCTGTCCAGGGGATTCGCAACATTCTTCTAATAAACCACATTTCTGCTGCTTCCAATGATTTTTGTGCAGACTTGCCTATTGTCCATGATTCACTTCCATATAACAAGATAGGTTCAATATAGCATTTTAGGACTCGTTTTCTAACATTCATTGATAAGGATGTGTCGGTTAATATGTTTCTCATTCTCTGAAATGCAGTCTTTGCTTGGTCTATTCTGTTCCTAATTTCTGTTCTGCATTTCCCATCTGAAGTTATTACTGCTCCAAGGTATTTGAATTTCTGCACCTGCTTTAGAATAGTTCCGTTTAATTTTATACTGCATGCTGGTGGATTCTGTTTCTTAGATATAACCATAGTCTCTGTCTTTTTGGTGTTCAAAGTAAGGCCTTTCTGTTCACTTTCTTTGGCGACTTTATCCAAGAGATTTTGCAGGTCTTGTTGGTTCTCAGCTATCAGTACTGTGTCGTCAGCATACCGAAGGTTGTTAATATTGTATCCTCCAATTTTTATTCCTGGTTCTGTGATGATTGTTCCTAGAATATTCTCGCTGTACAGAGAAAAAAGGTCTGGAGATAGTACACATCCTTGTCGCACCACTTGTTTTATAGGTTGATATTTTCCAGTTCTACTTTCAACTCGAATTGTTGCTTCTTGCTGCCAGTATAGATGTTTTACAATCCTCAGGTCTTTGTCATCTATACTGATGTCTTCAAGCATTTTAATAATTTCATTATGTTTCACCTTGTCAAATGCCTTGGTGTAATCAATGAAGCATAAGTAGAGATCTTTCTGTACTTCTAAAGCTCTTTCTGTTAGTGTTAGTAAAGCATAAATGGCATTATGTGTTCCCTTTCCTTCAACAAATCCAAACTGTTCATCTGCTATTTCCATTTTTTATCTTTTTCCTTGTTCTTCTCATAATTATTCTCAGAAGTAGCTTCGTTATGTGACATGAGAGGCTGATAGTCCGGTGGTCGTCACATTCCTTTGCACCTGGTTTCTTTGGTAGTGCTATAAACGTGGATTTAATCAGGTCACTGGGAATATAACCACTGTTGTAAATGTCATTCAGTAACTTGGTTATTATTTTTATTCCTGTCTCCTCTAGTGCCTCTATTTCTTCTATTGTTATATTATCAGGCCCAGTCGCTTTTCCTTTCTTCATGTGTTTGATGGCATCTATGATTTCATCTTCAAGTATTGGTGGTCCCTCACAGTTTTCAGTATCTGGTGTTAATTCTGGTCTTTCTCCTCCATATAGCTCACCGATATACTCTGTCCACCTGTCCACAATGTCTTCTTTTCCCATTAACATTTTACCTTCTTTCGATTTCAGGCATCCTGTGATATATTTTGTTTTCCCGCCTGTGAGTTCATTAATTCGATTGTGCATGTTTTTGCTGTCTTTAATATGAGAGTCCTCTATCTGTCTGCACTGCTCATTTAACCACACTTCTTTTGCTTCTCTGCTTTTGCGTCTTATTTCTTTATTTATCTTGTTATATTTTTTCTCGTTATTTTTACTCCTCCTCCTCTTGTCCATCAGTCCTAAGATGTCGTCTGTCATCCATTTATTTTTAGGGGCTTCTTTTTTTGGTGGTATTATCTCCTTAACAGTTTGGTGGATAGAATCTCTTAACATTTCCCATTGTTCATCTATACTATTTATCTTTGCTATTGCATTGTATCTATTTGTTATAATAACTTTGTATTGTTCTCTCAGTTCTTGGTCATTTTTAAGAAGTTCTGTATTCAGTTTGATGTTTCTCACTTTTCTGCCTGCTTTCTTTAGTTTTATTCTAACTTTTCCACAGAGTGGATCATGGTCACTATTGCAGTCAGCTCCTGGCATAGTTTTTGTTGTCAGTAATGCATTGCGGAATCGTTTGTTGATTAATATGTAGTCTATCTGGTTAAATGTCTTTTTGTCTGGACTGCACCACGTTGCCAGTCTTCGAGGATGTTGTTTAAACCAGGTGTTTCCTACAACCATGCTGTGTATTCTTGCCCATTCAATTAATTTATAACCTCTGTCATTCCTCTCCCCCAGTCCATAGTCACCAACGATGTCTGAAGTTCTTCCTTTACCAACTTTGGCATTAAAATCTCCCATGACTATGGTAACTTCATGTGACTTTGTGTGTTTTAGTGCTGTCTCTATGTCATTATAAAATAACTGTACATCTTCTTCAGAGCTTTCAGATGTTGGAGCGTACACTTGTATAATATTTATGTTTATTGGTTGTCCTTTCAGTTGGGCTAGCAGGACTCTGTCCGAGATGTTCAAATATCCTACAGTTGTCCTTGCCGTTTGTTCATCAAATATAATTCCTACTCTCGTTCATGTTTCTCACTTCCTGAATATATTATTGCATATTTATCTGAGTTTATCTTCCCTGCACCTGTCCATCTAACTTCACTCATTCCTAATATGTTGATATCATCCTTTCCATTTCCATCTTTACATTTTCTAATTTTCCAGCCTGGAATGAAGTTCTAACATTCCATGTTGCTATTTTGTTAGTTTTGCCACCAGTAGCTTGATGACGATATGGCCTCACCTGCGGCTCGTGAGCTGCCCTACCGGACGAGGCTATTCCAGAGGAACACCCATTAACGTCGTTCATGATGAATCGATTATTCTGTTTAAGCATAACTACTCTTGGGAATTACAACAGTGGTTTCCTGTTGCCTTCTGTCGGTTTGTGTACGGACTCTCCGCTAGCCTTTGGACTCCCTGTCTACCCGCAAGGCAGCGGGAGCAAAAGGTTTTAAGGCGCCTCTGACCCGCCTGGTATTCCCTTCACTGAGCACCTGAGGCACTTTATAGGAGTAGTAGAGCCACTTACTACCCCACCTCGCTCTCTGAGTCTACCGCCAGTTGGTCCGCGCCTGCTTATTTGGATAACTCCTTATTCACAGGGACCCTCCATATCTGGAGGACTTTCACCATCCGCCACCTGTGACGCGCTGGGTTGGAGAGACATTTACAACAGTGGGTATATTCCCAGTGACCTGATTAAATACACGTTTATAGCACTACCAAAGAAACCAGGTGCAAAGGAATGTGACGACCACCGGACTATCAGCCTCTCATGTCACATAACGAAGCTACTTCTGAGAATAATTATGAGAAGAACAAGGAAAAAGATAAAAATGGAAATAGCAGATGAACAGTTTGGATTTGTTGAAGGAAAGGGAACACACAATGCCATTTATGCTTTACGAACACTAACAGAAAGAGCTTTAGAAGTACAGAAAGATCTCTACTTATGCTTCATTGATTACACCAAGGCATTTGACAAGGTGAGACATAACGAAATTATTTAAATGCTTGAAGACATCAGTATAGGCGGCAAAGACGTGAGGATTGTAAAACATCTATACTGGCAGCAAGAAGCAGCAGTTCGAGTTGAAAATAGAATTGGAAAATATCAACCGATAAAACAAGTGGTGCGACAAGGATGTGTACTATCTCCAGACCTTTTTTCTCTGTACAGCGAGAATATTCTAGGAACAATCATCACAGAACCAGGAATAAAAATTGGAGGATACAATATTAACAACCTTCGGTATGCTGACGACATAGTACTGATAGCTGAGAACCAACAAGACCTGCAAAATCTCTTGGATAAAGTCGCCAAAGAAAGTGAACAGAAAGGCCTTACTTTGAACATCAAAAAGACAGAGACTATGGTTATATCTAAGAAACAGAATCCACCAGCATGCAGTATAAAATTAAACGGAACTATTCTAAAGCAGGTGCAGAAATTCAAATACCTTGGAGCAGTAATAACTTCAGATGGGAAATGCAGAACAGAAATTAGGAACAGAATAGACCAAGCAAAGACTGCATTTCAGAGAATGAGAAACATATTAGCTAACACATCTTTATCAATGAATGTTAGAAAACGAGTCCTAAAATGCTATACTGAACCTATCTTGTTATATGGAAGTGAATCATAGAAAATAGGCAAGTCTGCACAAAAATCATTGGAAGCAGCAGAAATGTGATTAATTATAAGAATGTTGCGAATCCCCTGGACAGCAAAAATAACTAATGAAGAATGTATGAGAAGAGCTGGAGAGACAAAAAAACCTTGTCAAAAAGATAAGAGAGAGACAATGTACTTTCATAGGACATGCAATGAGAAGAGGGGGCATTGAAAATATTATAACAACAGGAAAAATAGAAGGAAGAAGATCATGAGAAAGACCAAGAGAAATGATACTGGACAATCTGACGGGATGGTGTGAGAGGAGATCACCAACTGAACTGATGGCCTGCATGAAGGATCGCGTACTCTGGAGAAGCATAATAGCCAACGCCAGTCGGCACGGCACCTGATGATGATGATGATGATGAGCTATACTTCATAGGCCACCTCTTAAAAAAAAAACATTCTATAGCTATACTTCATAGGCCGCCTCTAAAAAAACATTCTGTAGATATACTTCATAGGCCGTCTCTAAAAAAAAAATTGTGTAGCTCTAACTAAAATGCTACAATTTTTTCCCAACCCCTGTAAGAGATGGGCCCAGATACCAGCTCCTTCTCATAGTTTCCTATGACCTATCAAGCTGATCTTCACTAAAATGTTTGCGTCGGTGGCGCTTACAGAAACGTCTTGTTGAATCCATTTATACCAGGGCTACTAGCAAAGTTCCGGCATTGAATTTTTTTTCTGGGTAACTATTATACAATACGCAGCAAAGTGGGGCCAAGTGTACATGTAAAATCTGAACTAAATGTATTCAGTCATTCGTACTGCACAAGCCTTCAAAGTGAATGCATATACACCTGTAGGTTTCCGTGCATTTCAACCCGGACAAGAAATTTCAACCACGTTTGTGTACTGATTTTTGTGTTCGTCTCGCTTTTCACATTTCCCCAAAAAAGTGGTTTGATGACATGAAAGTGTAAGAAAAATACGAAGTTTAGGTTTGATGACATGAAAGTGTAAGAAAAATACGAAGTTTAGGTTTGATGATATGATAGTGTAAGAAAAATACGAAGTTTAGGTTTGATGATATGAAAGTGTAAGAAAAATACGAAGTTTAGGTTTGATGATATGAAAGTGTAAGAAAAATACGAAGTTTAGGTTTGATGATATGAAAGTGTAAGAAAAATACGAAGTTTAGGCTTGATGATATGAAAGTGTAAGAAAAATACGAAGTTTAGGTTTGATGATATGAAAGTGTAAGAAAAATACGAAGTTTAGGTTTGATGACATGAAAGTGTAAGAAAAATACGAAGTTTAGGTTTGATGATATGATAGTGTAAGAAAAATACGAAGTTTAGGTTTGGTGATATGAAAGTGTAAGAAAAATACGAAGTTTAGGTTTGGGGACATGAAAGTGTAAGAAAAATACGAAGTTTAGGTTTGATGATATGAAAGTGTAAGAAAAATACGAAGTTTAGGCTTGATGATATGAAAGTGTAAGAAAAATACGAAGTTTAGGTTTGATGATATGAAAGTGTAAGAAAAATACGAAGTTTAGGTTTGATGACATGAAAGTGTAAGAAAAATACGAAGTTTAGGTTTGATGATATGATAGTGTAAGAAAAATACGAAGTTTAGGTTTGGTGATATGAAAGTGTAAGAAAAATACGAAGTTTAGGTTTGGGGACATGAAAGTGTAAGAAAAATACGAAGTTTAGGTTTGATGATATGAAAGTAAGAAAAATACGAAGTTTAGGTTTGATGATATGAAAGTGTAAGAAAAATACGAAGTTTAGGTTTGGGGACATGAAAGTGTAAGAAAAATACGAAGTTTAGGTTTGATGATATGAAAGTAAGAAAAATACGAAGTTTAGGTTTGATGACATGAAAGTAAGAAAAATACAAAGTTTAGGTTTGATGACATGAAAGTAAGAAAAATACGAAGTTTAGGTTTGATGACATGAAAGTAAGAAAAATACGAAGTTTAGGTTTGATGACATGAAAGTAAGAAAAATACGAAGTTTAGGTTTGATGATATGAAAGTAAGAAAAATACGAAGTTTAGGTTTGATGACATGAAAGTGTACGAAAAATACGAAGTTTAGGAGAAGTGACTTAGCCTGTCGCTCACTTTTCATGTGTTCTCTGCTGTGTCCACACTGGTTAAGCTGCTAGTCCCTAGCTCAGATGTGGAGATCCGTGCTTAAAACTTGGATTATGTGAAGCACTAGAAATTTTCTTATCTTATATCTTATATCCTTCCCGTGCCGTTAAAAGTCACATAGGGCTCGCAAAGTAGTTCGCCAATTTTTCCTGTCTTCGGCGAGTCTTTCAACCTCATCAAAGGGTTTTATGCCTATTAATTTGGCCCTTAACAATGTCCTCTTCAGAGTTTCACGCGGTCTACCTCTTTTTCTTTGGCCTGTTGTGTTCCACTTGATAGCTTGTTTTGGGATTCTCTGATCATTTCTTCCCATCAAGTGACCAACATATGTCCTTCTCCTTTTCCTGATCATCCATGAGACTGGTTGTTGTTCAGTCATCTGTCTTATCTCTGCATTGTTCTTGATTTCGTTCCACTTGATGCCGAGTATTTTCCTTATGCATTTGTTTTCAAAAGAGTCTAATTTCTTTTCTATTTCTTTGGTTGTTTTCCAGCTTTCACATGCATAAATGAGGGTGGATATTACATTTGAATTGAATAGTCTTAACTTGGTTTTTGTGCTTATAACTTTTGAATTCCATATGTTCTCAAGATTCTTGAAGATTGATGCTGCTTTTGCAATTCTGATCCTAACTTCCTTTTTAGTGTCACCATCCTGGTCTATGTAGCTGCTAAGGTATGCAAATTGATTGACTTCTTCAATATCTGTCCCTTCTATGTGTATTTTTCCATTTTGATTGAGAGGAAGTTTCATTATTTTTGTTTTGTCCTTGTTAATTTCAAGTCCTATTTTGCTAGCCATTGAAGACAGGCTATCTGTTTTTTTCTTGCATGGAATTCACTCGCAGAGAACTAGAAATACCAAATACCAAATTCCAGAAGAATATAAAGGAGGAAAAAAGCGTGTTTTGTGTGTGCGCGTGAGTTATTTTGAATGAGTAGGGGAGAAAAGCGTGTTAAATTATCAGGGGTCGGCTACTAAAAATAAGGTTTAGAAACACTTGGTAAAACTGTTTAACATTCTCCTGTGTTACAGTGTTTTTTTTTTTTGGTTTTTTTTTTTTTTTGGCTCATAAAATATTTTATGTGCTCAAAATATCTGCACATGTTTCTCTTTTCTTGAAAAAGTACAAATTTGAACAAGTTGGAATCAACAAACCTTTTGTGCACAGTAATACAGGGTTAGATTCGAAAGCACCAAGCGCTTAAGATATTAGAGAGAGAGAGAGAGAGATTGACAAGGACTCGAACCACAGACTCCGGTAGGGTGAATAAAGCAGCCACCAGCTAGAGGACAAGGTGTAAGTTGATTTCCTCTATTTTTACACGTTTGCTTCTGTAATGAGTTCCTACATAACTTTGATCATGAACCAAAATCTCAGTTTGCTGTCTGCCAGACATTGCTGCATAAATTAACTCTGAATGGTTTGCAAAATTTCAAGGTCAGCTGCAACAGGACGGGTTGGCTCGAGCCACACAGGAGCTAGGCACCGTGAAATGTGAAATAAATAACTCAGGTAATCTAACATGAATATAACTTCCGGGTAGAAAACCCAATAAAAATAATTAGTAAAACTTACTTCCCTGCGAAAAGTAATTAACAGTGGAATCTACAGAGACTATGAGCCTGGCAAGGATTAGCTGTGTTTCGAAGTGCTGGAAGCATGAGTTTGCGACATGCCAAAACAAGAATACAAAAACTTGCAGGTGTTCTGATTCTTTTCGGTCACGCATCGTTGAGTTTATAAGCAGGCAATAGAAAAAAAACGAGCGTAGACCACAGAAGTACACACGAACCATCTAAAGGTTGCCCGCTGAGGATGCAGGTAAGTAGCAGTCAGTTCCTTAGTACTTTTTTGTTTAGCAGTCAGTTCCGTAGTACTTTTTTGTTTAGCAGTCAGTTCCGTAGCACTTTTTTGCACTGTTTCCACTTATTAGATTTACGAGTTTTTGTTTTATTTATTGGGCCTTCGTCTTTTTCTAAATAACATACTTTCCTTGAAGTTTGTGGCGTCAAGGATTATTATTATTATTATTATTATTATTATATCAAGATTAAGAATAAAACGCCTGCTCTTCATTCTCCTCCTTCCACCACTCTTTATATCATATTCGTTTTCACAGTCAGACCAAAGTAATTGCAATATGTGACTCAGAACAGCAAAGTGCTATTTATGTCGGAATTCTTAGCTACTAGCACTATTAAAAAATAGTTCAAACATTTTTGAATTAGCGAAAAAACAAGAGAAGGCCTAACTAAGATGGCTGTACATTGTAGATCTGCCTTCTTCTGCTCAGCTTCTGATAATGCACGAATGAATATATGAAATCATTAACTGCCATGTTAACACAGGAAATAACATGACAGTAAGTACAAAATAGTTGCATAATCTTCAAACGAGGCTGCATTCATAAAGCAAGGGGACAATAAGAAAAGAAATATTCTCACAGCCCACGAAGGTAATATAAAAACAAGATTATGATTAATAGCAGTTATTAAGGATAGGCGCTGGAGATGGTTGGGACATGTGTTCCGGATGACTAACGACTCACTAACAAAAATAGCACTAAGATGGACACCACAGGGGAACAGAAGTTCTACTCACAGAAGGGTAGATCAAAGGAGACATGGAGAAGAACAACAGAGAGGATTTTGAGCAATAGAGGGCTCACTTTGGCAAGAGCGAAAAATAAGGCAAAGGACAGGGGATGTGGAAAACCCTTGCGGAAACCCCATGTGCCCTGGGCACTTAAGGTTCAGAGAGAGAGAGAGAGAGCGAGGGAGGGAGGGAGATGATTAACAGAAGAAGAAAATATAACAACGAAGTGAAAGAAAAAGACACTCAGTCAACAGTGTCATCGTGTCAAGAAAAGAATATATCCACCAGTCAGAAACTGAAATCTCTTGATGCCGCCGTCGTGATATCATCTTGTCATGCTCAACTATCAGTACTTGACAGCACAAAAATGCTTCGCTTTCATAAATCATCAACTATTTCAGAGATATATGTGGGGAGGAAAGGTTCGTTTTGATTTCTTTTACAACCTTTTTGTGATATTTTCTTTGCAAAAATCTACCACTTTTAAAACTGGTTTTATATTTTGTTACAACAAAGAACATCAAATAAGTTTAAAACAAAAGTAGGCGGTACACAGTTGTAATGTTTCGGCGTATATCTAATTATATATAACATGACAAACAAACAGGGAAAGAACATAAAATACAGATTCCGCTTTTTTTTTTGGTGTTTTTTTTTAATGAGCGAAATTTAGCAATAAAGGCATTAGTGCTTACTTGACAACATTTTAAGCACTGTCCCTTTCAAGGTTATCCCCCCTACTGGTGGTACCCCATCCCCAATGTTTCTTCCATTCTTGGAATGTTTCCTGGAACAAACTTCATGTGATGGCCCACAGTTCTATCACCGCATTGTCCTGAATCTCCCTTATGGTTTAGACGACCTGTCAAAGTTGTTTTAAGTTCGGTAAATAGAACAAAAAAGTCTGCTGGAGCTAAGTCCGGAGAATAGGGTTGATGGGGCACAACGGATGTCTGATGTCTAGTGTTGTGCAGATAACTGCGGACGGGAAGCGACACGTGACCAGAAGCACTGTCACATCCAGTTCAGGTCTTCCTCTGTGCTCAACATCCCTCAAACGCTGTAAAACTTCCTGGCACAGCTGGCCATGTGATACAAATTAACAGTGGACAATGTCTTAGCAATTAAAGAACAATAACACCTTGATCTTTCACCGGCTCATCCACAACTTTCTGTCCAGGGGACCTTTTTCCCCACCCACTGCAAGGACTGCATCTTGGTTCAAACATCACAACCATGAACCTACCTCTCACAACCATGAACCTACTTCTCACAACCATGAACCTACCTCTCACAACCATGAACCTACCTCTCACAACCATGAACCTACTTCTCACAACCATGAACCTACCTCTCACAACCATGAACCTACCTCTCACAGCCATGAACCTACCTCTCACAACCATGAACTTACCTCTCACAGCCATGAACCTACCTCTCACAGCCATGAACCTACGTCTCATCTCCTGTTAAGATGTTTCAAGAAATTGTCCATGACCATTTGCATTGGCAAGCAATTCCTGACATTTCAACGCTGTTCTCTTTATGATCGTCAGTCAGCAAATACGGTACGAATTTTCCACAGACACGATGCATCTGGAGTTTTTTAGTCAAAATTTGACGACAGTTATCCTCTGTGCTGATGCCCACTTGGTCAGCAACTTCTCCGACAGTTAAACGATGATTTCCACGAATCACGTGGTCGTCGTCCGTTGATAGGGAGGTCATCGAGACCTGGGATGGCCTACCAACGTTCTGCCCTCTTTAACTCTTTAAAACGCATGCACCACTTACAGCACTGCTTTCGGCTCATCAGGTCTTCTTAGTATACTCGGTTGAGAATTTGCCATGTCTCTGTAAAATTTTTACTACGTTTGCAACAAAATTGTACACACACGCACACACCGACAGTGTTCCTCAGTCTCCTTGATTGTCCCTTTATCACTAATTCGGCGAACTGCTTGCGCACGTGCTCACTTCAGCAAATGTAGCTCGACGACTTATATAACACATATTAGTGTCTTTTTTTATTTTTCAACTTGATGTTCTTGGTACTATCATATATTTCAGGAAGTTTCTCTTTAATCACACGTCGAAGTTTCACATACATGGCAATAGTTGATTTCTCATGAACATTTCACTGATTCATTTTAATTTGACAAATAATATCAATATGATCAATACGTATAGCTGATAACTCACTTGTAATAATAGGCATAGGCAAGATTATACACATTTCATTATTTTCATCATAGTAGTACGAAATCTCACAAAATCACAATATCATAATTCTCATAATTCTACAAGCAGTATTTAAGCAGCGTTCACAATATTCAGTAATACAAAAGCTCTTGGTAACAATTACTGTACGATCTCTTGCTACACTAGTTCAATCTAACACTATGTCTCTATCTCTACATTTCTCTTGCTGAATGCCTCTTCCCCTCCTCTCTGCGTCTCCTCTCTCCTCTCTCTCCACTCTCAGACCCCTATCTGCTCTTCGCCGGCCTCTTCCTGAATCCTCCTCCCTTCTTTATATTCGTAAGTTCTGACCACGCCAAACCGGTCGCAACTGGCGTCTTCGCTTTCTTCTCTGTCGTCTAATTGTTACCTCCCATTAACAAGTCCACCATCTCTTTCATGTTCCCTGCTTCGGGACCTAGTACGTTCTCTGTTCAGTCTTTGATCTACTGGTCAATTGTTCCCCCTGGGCTACTGCATGTGCGCGCGAAGTCGCACCTCTAGAACTGGACCACTCTCACGATCTATCAGATCTATCGATACGGTTTTACCTTTGATCAGGTCTTTGAAGTACCGAGTATCCGTTCCTCGCTCCTCTAACTATAACTTCTTTGTCGCCGTTTGCTCTACTATCCTGCCCCCCAATACATTCTGAACTATATTCCTGATCATGTCACTAATACTAATAACAATAATAATAATAATAATAATAACTATAATCATTACTTACAAGGCTATGCTACATACCTCCCCTCGTTTAAGTCATATTGTTAACATTATGACTCAAAAAAAAAACTAGCAAAGTGCCTTGTAAGTAATGAGCTACCAAAATATATTTCCATGTGGACCACAGTACCAACAAAAATCACTTTGCGGTCACCTCCCCTTGTTTAAGTCAGAATGTTAACTGTCAGCTATATCGACTGCTTTAAGCAATTACATGGTAGTTACATTCTCTCAATAACTCTGAACCATCATAGAAAAATATGTAAAATAATAGTTACATCTTGTTACACATGCCCATAAAACATAAATTCATTCTTCTTCTTTAGATTATACATATTCTGCA
Organism: Achatina immaculata; assembly: GCA_009760885.1. Classification (NCBI taxonomy): domain Eukaryota; kingdom Metazoa; phylum Mollusca; class Gastropoda; order Stylommatophora; family Achatinidae; genus Lissachatina; species Lissachatina immaculata. Next base: position 4,487,949 of record CM019703.1, on the reverse strand, counting down.
TCAAAGTGTATTCCCATACATACTCAAGAAAAATAAAAACATACATTCTTTCAAATGACCAAAAATAATTTGTCATTACATTTGAGGCCCAACCTCAAAACCAATCACTTTATTGACCTTATGATGAATTTTCATTCGACAAACCTCCCGTTTCTCATCATCAGCGGCAACCATAGGATATCTCATACACATTCCCTGATACATACTCAGTGTGAAATGTGATGTACTGGTTCCTGAAAGACCAGAATACTCCCATCGTATTCTCACGAAATTTGTTCCACTGACTTCAATTATTTTACCCCCCAAGTACTCCTCTATCATGATAACTCTTGGGTCTCCATCCTCTATGCCAACCATTTTTAGTGGTGAGGGTATCCTCGTATTGATAATCACAACACAACCTTCTCGGTTCCACTAACCAATCTGGCAACACCCAAACATCTCACCCTACTCTTCTTAATACAAATGAAAAGTTTGTTTCCATATCTCAAAAAAATATTGTATATGCACTTCATTCATCATACAAAAAAATATGCAATATTACATTATTATTCACCATACAAAAGATACATAGAGTGTTATACTACTAACACTCTCAATTTCTGAGCATTTCAACATTAAAAATACCCTAGTAGCAATGCAAAAATTGTACATCATCAATGCGAGCCATATTAGTCTCGTCTCATAAACATAAAAAAATTAAGTCACATTATCCTCAAGATATGTATACCTGTATGTACATCAGTTTGAAACCTTTGCATCCCCAAAAAAAATGTAGCAACCTCGTAATTGTGCTCCCGTCAACCTACCACCATTTATAAGATGTAAAGTTAATAAACCCTTATGGTAAATAAAAAGAAAGCACACATCCTCTTGAATCCTCACATCAGTAAAAAGAATATTAATGATCATTTTACTCTGTCGCTTCTTCTGTTATATTTCTTATCTTGAAATTTCATCTGTTCAGTACATTTCTCGTTTTTCTTAAAGTGGCCATAGCTCTGAATAAGCAAAATCATTTAGCATACGATCTATTGTAGCTATGATAAACAATTGTTCTTCGCCTAAATCACATCAGTTCAACAGTCTTGCACGTGATCGTTAATAGCTAACACTTCTCATTGTGGCCGCTTCTACGCCAGGTCGTCTCCTCCCAAATGTCGGGAATAGGCACGGGCACCATTATAACACTGTTTTAGTTCATTTATATTGTTCCTTATTATTGTTATTATTTAATGTTCTATTATCATCACATCTCACCTTGGTACATCACACGTCGAAGTTTCACATACATGGCAATAGAAGATTTCTCATGAACATTTCACTGATTCATTTTAATTTGACAAATAATATCAATATGATCAATACGTATAGCTGATAACTCACTTGTAATAATAGGCATAGGCAAGATTATACACATTTCATTATTTTCATCATAGTAGCACGAAATCTCACAAAATCACAATATCATAATTCTCATAATTCTACAAGCAGTATTTAAGCAGCGTTCACAATATTCAGTAATACAAAAGCTCTTGGTAACAATTACTGTACGATCTCTTGCTACACTAGTTCAATCTAACACTATGTCTCTATCTCTACATTTCTCTTGCTGAATGCCTCTTCCCCTCCTCTCTGCGTCTCTCTCTCTCCTCCTCTATCAGAACCCCTATCTGCTCTCCGCCCGCCCTTCTCCTTTCAGAACCCCTATCTGCTCTCCGCCCTCTACTTTCTGAATCCTCCTCCCTTCTTTATATTCGTAAGTTCTGACCACGCCAAAACCGGTCGCAACTGGCGTCTTCGCTTTCTTCTCTGTCGTCTAATTGTTACCTCCCATTAACAAGTCCACCATCTCTTTCATGTTCCCTGCTTCGGGACCTAGTCCGTTCTCTGTTCAGTCTTTGATCTACTGGTCAATTGTTCCCCCTGGGCTACTGCATGTGCGCGCGAAGTCGCACCTCTAGAACTGGACCACTCTCACGATCTATCAGATCTATCGATACGGTTTTACCTTTGATCAGGTCTTTGAAGTACCGAGTATCCGTTCCTCGCTCCTCTAACTATAACTTCTTTGTCGCCGTTTGCTCTACTATCCTGCCCCCCAATACATTCTGAACTATATTCCTGATCATGTCACTAATACTAATAACAATAATAATAATAATAATAATAACTATAATCATTACTTACAAGGCTATGCTACACTTATGCTCATAGTGGAGTGAGCAACTGGCAGTTTGTTGTCAAGCCCTGCTGCTAGGTGCGTTCGGTAGTCGCACCACGCTCTCCGTGCCGGCTGGCATGCTATTTTTTAAATATTCATTATTTTTAAAACACACCTCTTATATAGATATATACTTTTACCCAAAAAGTATTGGGGTGCTGCCAAATAAATTTGTATACATTTAAAAAGAAAAAAGTATTAACTTAATATTAAATTCATATGGAAATAAAAAGTATAACTAATTATTGAAAGTAATACACTAATTCATATTATCACAAGAGGGGCTGAGATGATAATTGGTTGGTTCACTCGTTTCATCCGAGTTCTTTGGGAGTTCCATCCTTTGCTCTGGGAAGGAAATATTCCAGCTTAAACCCATGTATAAGAACAGATGCCCGACTTATTTTGTAGGTGAGTAAAAAAAAAAGGCACCAGGCTTAACTACTTCATAACCAGGCCTTGATAAGTTTATAAAAACATGGCCACTATCACTGTCATGTCGCAGCTTCACAGAACTGGACACCTGTCATTATCTTCATTTCTAAATGTTTCTAACACCAACATGAAGTCCTCTTCCCTCCCCCCATATCCCCACCCCCACCCTACCAGAAAATAACACTGAGAACGTCCTGACATTAGAGATAAGATAAAGGTTGAAGGAGACAACGAAAACAAGATGTTTTTGTTTTGCTAACATCCGGGGAGTTTGACGGTTATGTCAAGAATTCTGTGCCTGAAACCGGGAATGGCAAACATTCTTAAAACAAGCTAAACTAGAAAGAAATAAGAGCTGGTAAATGATGAATGTTTGTGCAATGATTCTCGGTGTCTGAAGGGGGATTTCCTGTGCTGGGGTATCTTCGTGTGGAGTCAACCTAAACTGCGATAGTTTCTAGCAATTGTTCACAAACAAGTCCTTGACGCAGACTAGCTGTCATGTATGCTTTATCTGAACCACAAAGTTGCACTTTCCGTTCTAAGGGAGAAAGTTTGAGCAGGATTATATATAGAGAATATGCTGTTGCTTGTGCAAATTTTTTTAATGTAAAATGCTTTTTTTTCGCTGTAAAATATGGCTAAAAAGATCGTAAAATCCCCGTTTCCATGACATTAAGGCATATTGATGATATCGTGTTAGGGCCGTATTTCCACGATCTTCGGTACATGAAATTGTGATGTGGTCAGTATCACGTCTACATATGGCCTAAAATATGGCAGAAGATATTTAAACTGAAGCTTGAGGTATACCGGTGCCCGGTTCATATAAAAAGCTGAAAACCACATTCCTAACCTTCTCAGTGTACGCAAGCGAAACCTGTTCCTAACTGAAGAGTAAGAGTAACTATAAACATGTAGTCATCGTCCAATCATTAGCCAGCAGGTCGCGCAATTGAATCTAAGTACACTCTTCACTAGATTTGAGATTTCTAAGTACGCTTCAGTTTTATGTTAACCAGGAAGTTAAATTTGTGGTTATCCAAGCTCTAATTTGTTCTTACAATTGATAAACTTTAACAGGAAGCACTGAAACAGAGCAGGATATAAAAAGTCAACAGGAATACTCAACCACCAATGAACACGCAGCCACCGCCAGCCAATGTGACAGCGGTCAGTCAATGCTTCTCCGTGCGTTATTTCATGTTGTCTGCCACTGAATGCTCGTAAAAATCAAGTTTCAGGTGTGATTTAACACTAATTGTGTTTTAAATTTAACAAATGGTTAATAAACATCTGTGAATATTAAATTTCAGAAGAAAGCGAACAAATAGTTCTTGAGTGTGGGATACTAGTGACGACCACTACAGGACTTTAACACGACGGATTACATCTACGAAGCTGGGTCGGTGTTCATCGCTGTTCTTTGTCCAGCAATTTTGAGGCCAAATTGCAACCAACATGTCTCTGACAAATTTGACGAAGGCTTCATTCACTGCCGCCGCGGTTCCAAGAATCCGAGAACAAATCCCCAGAAATACACTTCCAGCTCCGCCGACGTCAAACATCAGTTACTCTCTGGCAGACTTGGATGAGGCCAACAAGGTTTTCCGAGATACGCTGATCCCCTGTGTTGTGTATGTGGGTGTTCTGATGCTCGTAGGGATCGTCGGGAACGCTCTGGTCTGCTATGTTTTTGGGTTCAGACTGAAGAGCTCCACGCAGAACTTCTTCATCCTCTTCCTCGCCCTCTTTGATCTTCTGAGCTGCACCATCGCTCTGCCGGGAGAGATAGCCGACATGGTCTTGCATTTCAAGTTTACGGACGCTGCGAGTTGCAAAATAATGAGGTAATTACAGCCTTGGTAATCCAGTTTGTTACCACCACCACCAGCACCACCACACCACCACCACCACCACTGCCACCACCACTGCCACCACCACTGCCACCACCACCACTGCCACCACCACCACTGCCACCACCACCACCACCACCACCACCACCACCACCACTGCCACCACCACTGCACCACCACCACCACCACACACCACCACCACCACCAACCACCACCACCACTGCCACCACCACCACTGCCACCACCACCACCACCACTGCCACCACCACCACCACTGCCACCCCACCACCACCACTGCCACCACCACCACCACCACTGCCACCACCACCACCACCACTGCCACCACCACCACCCACTGCCACCACCACCACCACCACTGCCACCACCACCACCACCACTGCCACCACACCACTGCCACCACCACCACCACTGCCACCACCACCACTGCCACCACCACCACCACCACTGCCACCACCACCACCACCACTGCCACCACCACCACCACCACCACCACCACCACTGCCACCACCACCACCACCACTGCCACCACCACTGCCACCACCACTGCCACCACCACCACCACTGCCACCACCACCAGTGCCACCACCACCACTGCCACCACCACCACCACCACCACTGCCACCACCACTGCCACCACCACTGCCACCACCACTGCCCCACCACCACCACCACTGCCACCACCACCACCACCACCACCACTGCCACCACCACCACTGCCACCACCACCACCACCACCACCACCACCACTGCCACCACCACACCACCACCACCACCACTGCCACCACCACCACTGCCACCACCACTGCCACCACCACTGCCACCACCACCACCACCACCACTGCCACACCACCACCACCACCACTGCCACCACCACCACCACCACCACCACTGCCACCACCACTGCCACCACCACTGCCACCACCACCACCACCACTGCCACCACCACCACCACCACCACTGCCACCACCACCACCACCACCATTGCCACCACCACTGCCACCACCACCACCACCACCACTGCCACCACCACCACTGCCACCACCACCACTGCCACCACCACCACCACTGCCACCACCACCACCACTGCCACCACCACCACCACTGCCACCACCACCACCACTGCCACCACCACCACCACCACTGCCACCACCACCACCACTGCCACCACCACCACTGCCACCACCACCACCACTGCCACCACCACCACCACCACCACTGCCACCACCACCACCATTGCCACCACCACCACTGCCACCACCACCACCACCACCACTACCACTATCACCACCACTGCCACCACCACCATCACTGCCACCACCACCACCACCACAACTGCCACCACCACTGCCACCACCATCGTCACCACCACTACCACCACCACTACCACCACCACCACCATCATCATCATCATCATCATCAGTGGTAACAACTTTAGCTTTAACTGCCACGTACCATCTGAATGCTGAAATAAAATAAAACGTTTTGGCATTCCAGACATTAATTAATGTTTCTTTTCTAACGAAACTCCTGAATAGAAGCCCCACGAATTCTACCAACTTGTTGCTCTATGTATTTAAAGCAGTAGATACCTCACAGTTTTTCCATGAAAGAATAAAAAGCAATACATAAACTCAATCGGATGAATTAATGAGGTTTTAATGAAATGTTATAAAATCACTAAAATATTAGAAAACAGAAAAAAGTAGAAATCTCTGCTAGAAAACGATCAGTATATTTAACCACAGACAGAACTACAAAAATAAAATTTGTAAGGGCATCCATCTTTCCCATCGCAACGTATGCCTGTGAGACCTGGACACTTAACAAAACAGCTGAGAAACACATAAATGCCTTTGAATGTAAATGCTACAGAAGAGTTCTTCAAATATCGTGGACATAAAAAAGAACAAATAACATCCATACTACAAGAACTTAATACTGAAGAAGGTTGAGAGGAACACCAAGGCGAAGATGGCTGCAAGACATCGTTGATAATCTGCAAATGGATGCATCAGCAGCAGGGCATCTTGCTTACATCCGAGAGGTCTACAGGAGTGCTATTAGGGAGGCGAAGTTCCGCAAGGGACATGCAAATGACTGATTGATTGATATTTAACCACATTTTTGTTCCAATATTCTGACAAAGCCGAAGACCTTTGCTCCAGCTGTGTTCTTTTTTCTCCCTGTCATCGCATTAAATGGTCTGTTAATCGGTTTGTAATCATGGAGGGTTTCAACTGTACAAATGAAACAGATGCGTCTGGTTTGACATGATGTCTGAATACCTGGATACATGTAGCAAGTGAACATTAGCTGTTAGGATCAGAATGTTAATGATCTAGCACATCAGGAAAGGTAAGCTACACGCTACTTCCTAAACATTCCTAGATGAACTCTCCAACGAGGTCTGATACTCAGATGAGGGAGGAAAGTGTTTTATGTCGGAGAGATCAGTCACAGATGCAAACCCCGTTCTCAAGCACTTACGAAGACGTAGATTGATAGACGTGTTGACAGTCTGAACTGGGTCTTATCACAGTTACTGGGAGTTATCGTTACTAACAGAAAAGACATTCATCAAATACATGAAATTATTCTCTTCGTTAAAAACAGCGAGGCAAAAACTAACGAAGGACAGAAGTTAATACTAAAACAAGAAATTATTTGAAACAAATCAAGCATTAGGTTGCAGGTCTAAGATGATTGGTTACTTCGTGAAAAGATGTTAGTTCATGTTTTCCTTGGGCCTTCGGCACACCAGAGGATGATGGTCACGCCTGACTGTCTTTCCTTCCCTAGCTCCAGAAAAAGTCGGGTAAACATTTCTACAGTTCGATGACTAGGGCGCCTCCGGCCGGGTTCAAACCACCGACCTTTGCTATGGGAGACTAGCGCACTAAAAACTTCCCAACTTAGGACGCATTGAACTACATTTACTGCTACCAAAAGGCTATCTGGATATAATGTACCGACAAAATATCGTCTCAGTGTCCCGTCCTGATATCAGAGCCCATTTCTCAGAAAACAGAAGTCAGCTAGTGCCGTTTTAACACGTTCTCATTTTAACTTCCCCTCATTCTCTTGCATTTCTTAACACAGTTACAGAACACGGCTGTGATAACTCAAGGACCTCATAATTCTCCAAGAAGCACTGCATCTTTGTTTTATATTGTTGGTTTCAAAGAAACAAATTTTACATGTGGCGTTTTCCACAAGTCATCATGAAAAAATCAGCCTAGTGGCATTATAAATATTGCACTATCAAAGTCGGCAAACAAATGTTCTGTTGAATCATAAAAATTTTTTTTTTTGCTTAAAATTTTGTGGCTTAAAATATTTCACCAGCAGATAAGGAACAAATTACATGTCACTTTTAAACAAATGCGCTCCATTTTTTCCTCTCTCAGGTTGGTCAACGCGTTCACCGCTCTGAGCTCCATCTTCACCCTCATTGTCATCGCTATTGACAGATACAGACGCATCAGAAAACCTTTATCGAGCCAGATCACAGGCCGGCACGCCAGACTGTCACTCATCCCGATCACCGGGGCTGCTTTGTTCTTCTCCTCCCCGGCTCTCTTCGTTTACGGTATAAGAACTGTGGACTCTGGGGTCCCAGGTGTGATGGGATATGACTGCACCATTTCTGATCAGGCAAAAACCACTGTGGTGCCACTTGTCTACAATGGGGTCCTCTTCATCGGCTTCGCAGTTCTGACCATAGCATTGATTGTGATGTACACGCTGATCCTTCGCAGTCTCGTAGAGCATGCCAGAACTATCAGAAAAGCCTCTTTAGGCAGAATGTCTTTTGGAAGCGAAAATCTTGTAGAACAGCATTCAACAGCTGATGAGGACATTTCATATTCACCTGGGGCAGATACTGATGAGTCACTGAACCAGAAGAAACATGGATTCTTTTTTCCACCTGATTCAGCGAGAAAGTCGCCTGCAGGTAAAGAAAACTATAAAGATAACTCAGCGGCTGATTACAGACCCATCACTTCGCCCTCTTTTAACAGTCAAGATGACAGTCTCACAGAGGAGCCAGATTCTTCACACTGTAAAGGATTCTCTGATGAAGTTTCCTCTGAAGCAAGAAATTCACCATCTAAGGACATCCTAACTTCTGACACCGCGAAGAAATATTTGAATGTTTCTGAAAAAGAGAATTTCACTCCTGAAAGTGAAGCCACCACTGAGATGACGATCTGTAAATGCAAAAGAATCATCGATGACAACAGGACATCAAGTCTTGAGACTGGGAATATCACGCCCAGCAAAATCAGGACAGAGATTTATAATTTAATTATAGACTCACCCACTTTAAACAGCCAGAAAGATCTCGAGGGAGACAGAGAACTGACTACTGACTCTTGCAGAGGCTGCTATGAAAGCACCACCGATGATTTCGAAACGAGCAGCCACGTTTTTGGATCAAGCAGTAAAGAAGCTGCAGATACCAGGCAACCAAATGAAAAAGCGGAAGATGAGAATTTCAGAAAAGATGAGACTCATCAAAAGGAAAGCCACCACGTCTGCTTTGATGTCACTGGCACAAAACCAGACAACGCGAAGAATGCAGACGTAAAACCATTACCACCCATCACGACCATGTGCAAGAACAAGAGAAAGGTGTCCAACAATCAGTCTCTAAAGAGAGAAGAATACAAACCGAAGGGCTACATAAACCCAATGTTTCAGCTCCATCAACAAACAGGAGATGAGGAAGAAAACTGCAGCTCAGGACACTCTGACTCCCAGAGAAAGAAAAAAGGCGAGAAGGAAAGCCTGAAGAAGAGGAACTTGACAAGAAAAACCACCATCATCGCTTTTGTGGTGACGCTGGTTTTCATAATCAGTTTTGTCCCACACCTGTGTCTCCAGGTGACGCATCTTATCCGGAAAGGATTTAACGAAAAGCTTCAAGGAGCTTCACTCGCTCTGTACAATCTGTTCTTAAGATCGTATTTTATTAATTCTGTCGCCAATCCGATCATCTACGGCGTTATGAATGAAAGTTTCAGGAAAGAAGTGAAACTGCTGATCCAGCGGTTGCGATGTTGGAAGCGATGAAAAGAAGAATTGTGGTATAATAGGAATTTTATTACTCATTAGCAGTATTATTGAGGCAAGATTAGACTAACTATTTGCTATAATTGACAGATTCTGGACAAAAGTAAATGAGAAAACTGTACCATAATACTCATATTAACCTTTTTTTATTAGCATACTCAGCGTAAACATATTTTCATGTAATGTAAATATTAATTAACCGGGTGGTACCGGATTCAGTCCCAGCAGTGGTTTTTTTTTTCTGGTACACACGAAAAAGGCCCTGAGGTCCACCCAGCCTCTAAAAAATGGGTACCAGAGAAATCTGGGAAGGTAAATGCAACCACATCACATTTTCATGCGCCGAAGGTCTAACATCGTATTCCCCAATATGTCTTAATGGCATGAAAACGGGACTTTTACCTTTACCCTTAATTATTAATTAAATATAAATTAGCTGGGTGCCCACGTGGCCCTCTTTTGTGGCCTGTGAAGGTCTTATGAAAATGCAGTTTATTTGATTAATATTTTTTTTATTCAAAACATGCAAAAATACGTTAAACATTATGAGAAGTTAATCACTTCACTTTTATTTTCATAAATGTCGCTTTTCTCATTTTTAAGTAGGTTGGCAAAAACTAGTTGATTTAGACGCTGCCAGCCGCTAGATTTCTGTATGTACCTGTGACCTTTGAGGTTAATGATGTCGGACATTTCATATATGTTATACATGAGAGAGGGAGAGAGAGAGAGAGAGAAAGAGAGAGAGAGAAGGAGAAAGAAAGGAGAGAAAGAGAGAGAGAGAGAGGAGAGAAAGAGAGAGAGAAAGAGAGAGAGAGAGAAAGAGATAGAGAAAAAGAGAGAGAGAAGGACAGAGAGAGAAGGACAGAGAAAGAAAGAGAGAGAAAGAAAGAGGGTCACATTATCCAGAAGTACCCTTCTTTTCAGTTTAGATTGTGTTCTTACTTAGTGTTGCTAATAAGATTTACTGTGTGATAAGAATAACATTTTTTCATTTTTTAAAAAACACCCTCATTAATGATTTCTGCCCCATCTTCCCTTCATCTGTTCCACTACTATCAATTTTTTCCCCCAAATGTTTCCCTTAATTGGTCATTTCTGATGAAATGATTCTTGGTGAAGTGTGCTTGCTCTAATGGCTCTTTCTTGTTTTTTTTTTTTTTTGTGTTAAGCGAAACTTTCTTTCTAAAGTATCTACCAAGATACCACATGGCGCTCATTCGCTAAACGTTGCTTTTAAATTATACTAACTGAGTACCCAACGTTGTCCGGGTATTTATTTATCCTAATCACGAAAGTTCTATTCATTTCCACAACCTTCTAGAAGGTTCCACAGAAGTCTATTCAGTTCCACAATCTTCTAGACTATTCTATAATATTCTATTCATTTCCACAACATTATAGAAGGTTCTACAGAATTCTATTCCTTCTATTCGACTAAACGTGGTCTTAATTGTCATCAGGACTGTCACCAATCAGCTTTGTGACCCCGAACGCTATGGATTCGACACTAATCTCAGCCAAATTGGATATTTTTAACCCCCCCCCCCCCACCCCCATGCCGATGGAGGCTGAACTTGTGAGTGCCAGTGTTCATCTCAACGATCTCAAAAATATGGATTCAGCAGTAATATCGGTTGTTTTTTTATTATTTGTACATGTCACCCCATCCCACCCCCACCTCTAGGACCCCATGCCGATTTGGGGGGGGGGCTGAGCTTGGACTTAAACGGCATAGGGGATGTCCCTATTCATCTTAGGGACCCCGAAAACTATGGATTCGACACTAATATCGGCCGTTCTTTATGCTTGGTACATGCCACCCCAGCCCACCCCCCCCCCCCCCGCCACCAGTCGATAGGGGCTGAATTTGGACTTAAACGGCATCGGGTGTGCCACCATTCATCTCAGCGACCCAAAAACTATGGATTCTACACTAATATCGGTCGTTTTCAATGATTTGTAAGTGACACCCCGCCCTGCCCCTATCGGTAGCGCCCCCTCCCATGTGGTTGGTGGCTGATCAAGTGCTGTATGGGCGCTCTCTGTTATGAAATAAACATTCTGACCATTTTCTAATTACAGTAGGTGTCTTTCGTGAATCAGAAATCTGCTAAGTGTATCATGTTTCTTGTTTTCAATGCCAAAGGTTCAGCACCTCAGCAGATATAACGTCATCGATTTGTGTGGGCTGACCTTTGTCAATCACGGCCGACAATCCAAAGAAGGCATAATTATCACGGGAGTTACTTCCCGTCGTTCAATGGGGTATTGTTTGTATCGGTCGGTTTCGATCCTACCCACACCACCCAGGCTTCCGTAGGGATGTTAGGGATGATCTAACCCACACGGTGCATTGTCCAGATTGTACGTCATATGTGTGCCAATTTTGGGTGAAATTTCTCCAGACGTTCCAGTGTGATGCTCTAACATACATATGTATATATATATATATATATATATATATATATATATATATATATATATATATATTCATTTTATGTATATAGATAAAGTTTTAGATCTAATTATTACTTGTCATCGCCATAAGTACAGAATTAGCCTCTGAGAGGATTTCAGAAATACTCTGTAGCTCTCACAACCAGTGCGGGAGTAGTTGTTACACCATCGTTGAACTAGTTAAGGAAGCAGGACTTTAAGATGCTAATGATGGTGATACTAAAAGATGCTGATGATGGTGGTGCTATAGGACTTTAAGATGCTAATGGTGATACTATAAGATGCTAATATTGGTGGTGCTATAGGACTTTAAGATGCTAATGATGGTGATACTATAAGACTTTAAAATTCTAATGATGGTGATGCTGCAGGACTTTAAGATGTTATCGATGGTAATGCTACAGGACTTTAAGATGTTATTGATGGTAATGCTATAGGACTTTAAGATTCTAATGATGGTAATGCTATAAGGCTTTAAGATGCTAATGATGGTGATGCTGCAGCGTTGCTGCAGTCTTATACCAAGGCTTTAACACTAGAAAGTTACCTAGAACTGAGGGAGGAACAGATACTGGGTGAATCTGAGGGAGGAACAGATACTGGGTGAATCTGAGGGAGGAACAGATACTGGGTGAATCTGAGTGAGGAACAGATACTGGGTGAATCTGAGGGAGGAACAGATACTGGGTGAATCTGAGGGAGGAACAGATACTGGGTGAATCTGAGGGAAGAACAGATACTGAGTGAATCCGCCGACTCGGATGGGAACGGCGAGGCGCAAGCAAGAAACCTCATCACAGAATTCCTCAGCGCTGCATATAAACCTGAGTTTGTGCAATTTATTTTAAGTTTTTAAATTAGTCAACGTTTCCACTTCATCAGCTAAGTTCATGAATCCGTTTGTCGTGTGCCAGAAATGATGCAATTCCAGCTACTGTGTCCGTCCATCGCCTGTCCTTCATTTTTCTGTACCAGGCCACGCAGGTGTGAGGGGAAATGACAGAGCAGAAACTTTGGCCCACTCAGGTGTTGTGGAGGACGGGCAGGCAGTGGATCGAGCCGGATCGAGTCATCAGAGCTGTAGAAGAAGCTATGGATTCGACACTAATATCGGCCGTTCTTTATGCTTGGTACATGCCACCCCAGCCCACCCCCCCCCCCCCCGCCACCAGTCGATAGGGGCTGAATTTGGACTTAAACGGCATCGGGTGTGCCACCATTCATCTCAGCGACCCAAAAACTATGGATTCTACACTAATATCGGTCGTTTTCAATGATTTGTAAGTGACACCCCGCCCTGCCCCTATCGGTAGCGCCCCCTCCCATGTGGTTGGTGGCTGATCAAGTGCTGTATGGGCGCTCTCTGTTATGAAATAAACATTCTGACCATTTTCTAATTACAGTAGGTGTCTTTCGTGAATCAGAAATCTGCTAAGTGTATCATGTTTCTTGTTTTCAATGCCAAAGGTTCAGCACCTCAGCAGATATAACGTCATCGATTTGTGTGGGCTGACCTTTGTCAATCACGGCCGACAATCCAAAGAAGGCATAATTATCACGGGAGTTACTTCCCGTCGTTCAATGGGGTATTGTTTGTATCGGTCGGTTTCGATCCTACCCACACCACCCAGGCTTCCGTAGGGATGTTAGGGATGATCTAACCCACACGGTGCATTGTCCAGATTGTACGTCATATGTGTGCCAATTTTGGGTGAAATTTCTCCAGACGTTCCAGTGTGATGCTCTAACATACATATGTATATATATATATATATATATATATATATATATATATATATATATATATATATTCATTTTATGTATATAGATAAAGTTTTAGATCTAATTATTACTTGTCATCGCCATAAGTACAGAATTAGCCTCTGAGAGGATTTCAGAAATACTCTGTAGCTCTCACAACCAGTGCGGGAGTAGTTGTTACACCATCGTTGAACTAGTTAAGGAAGCAGGACTTTAAGATGCTAATGATGGTGATACTAAAAGATGCTGATGATGGTGGTGCTATAGGACTTTAAGATGCTAATGGTGATACTATAAGATGCTAATATTGGTGGTGCTATAGGACTTTAAGATGCTAATGATGGTGATACTATAAGACTTTAAAATTCTAATGATGGTGATGCTGCAGGACTTTAAGATGTTATCGATGGTAATGCTACAGGACTTTAAGATGTTATTGATGGTAATGCTATAGGACTTTAAGATTCTAATGATGGTAATGCTATAAGGCTTTAAGATGCTAATGATGGTGATGCTGCAGCGTTGCTGCAGTCTTATACCAAGGCTTTAACACTAGAAAGTTACCTAGAACTGAGGGAGGAACAGATACTGGGTGAATCTGAGGGAGGAACAGATACTGGGTGAATCTGAGGGAGGAACAGATACTGGGTGAATCTGAGTGAGGAACAGATACTGGGTGAATCTGAGGGAGGAACAGATACTGGGTGAATCTGAGGGAGGAACAGATACTGGGTGAATCTGAGGGAAGAACAGATACTGAGTGAATCCGCCGACTCGGATGGGAACGGCGAGGCGCAAGCAAGAAACCTCATCACAGAATTCCTCAGCGCTGCATATAAACCTGAGTTTGTGCAATTTATTTTAAGTTTTTAAATTAGTCAACGTTTCCACTTCATCAGCTAAGTTCATGAATCCGTTTGTCGTGTGCCAGAAATGATGCAATTCCAGCTACTGTGTCCGTCCATCGCCTGTCCTTCATTTTTCTGTACCAGGCCACGCAGGTGTGAGGGGAAATGACAGAGCAGAAACTTTGGCCCACTCAGGTGTTGTGGAGGACGGGCAGGCAGTGGATCGAGCCGGATCGAGTCATCAGAGCTGTAGAAGAAGCTGATGGGCTTGGCTGACAGCTGTCACTCGGCATCGTTCTTAAGCATGGAGGGTGGGTGGGTGAAACTTGAAGCGACCGAAAACGAAAGCCCAGTCGGGACCTCCAGAAGATGGTAAACCAACCCAGGAAGGATGTTATCAGCCTGAAGAGATACAAGAAATATATGAAGGGAATGGTCAGGGTCCTTCCCTTGTAACTAATTAACTGGCTGCTGTGTTTGCTTTGTAATGTTATTTTTTTAATTGATTATTTTATCTGTGATATTTAGTAATTCACACTCAAAAACGATTTCCATGTATATTACAGTCTTAACAAGCACACAAACGACAGTGTTCTGATTTCTATCACTAGACTCATCATAAACATTTACTCTTTTTCCAAAATTAAGTGTTACACCCTGATGATGATGATGATGACAGAGACAACAACTCCAGAAAGTTTACATGGCCATGAGGAGTGCCGAGAGTTTCCTTCAGCGTTTTGTAATAAAGAGCACCAAAAACAAGGAAAACATACTTTTTTCCCACGTAATTTGATAGCCAGAAGGTCACCAAAAAGAACAAGGAAAACATACTTTTTCCCACGTAATTTGATAGCCAGAAGGTCACCACAAACAAGGAAAACATACTTTTCCCCACGTAATTTGATAGCCAGAAGGTCACCAAAAAGAACAAGGAAAACATACTTTTTCCCACGTAATTTGATAGCCAGAAGGTCACCAAAAACAAGGAAAACATACTTTTTTCCCCACGTAATTTGATAGCCAGAAGGTCACCAAAAAGAACAAGGAAAACATACTTTTTTCCCCACGTAATTTGATAGTCATAAGGTCACCAAAAAGAAGGAAAACATACTTTTTCCCACGTAATTTGATAGCCAGAAGGTCACCAAAAAGAACAAGGAAAACATACTTTTTCCCACGTAATTTGATAGCCAGAAGGTCACCACAAACAAGGAAAACATACTTTTCCCCACGTAATTTGATAGCCAGAAGGTCACCAAAAAGAACAAGGAAAACATACTTTTTCCCACGTAATTTGATAGCCAGAAGGTCACCAAAAACAAGGAAAACATACTTTTCCCCACGTAATTTGATAGCCAGAAGGTCACCAAAAAGAACAAGGAAAACATACTTTTTCCCACGTAATTTGATAGTCATAAGGTCACCAAAAAGAAGGAAAACATACTTTTTTCCCCACGTAATTTGATAGTCAGAAGGTCACCAAAAGAACACGGAAAACATACTTTTTTCCACGTAATTTTATAGCCAGAAGGTCACCAAAAAGTACAAGGAAAACATACTTTTTCCCCACGTAATTTGATAGTCAGAAGATCATCACAAAGAACAAGGAAAATATACTTTTTCCCCACGTAATTTGATAGCCAGAAGATCACAAAAAACAAACAAACAAACAAACAAGGAAAACATACTTTTTCCCACGTAATTTGATAGTCAGAAGATCACACACAAAAAAACAAACAAACAAAGAAAACATACTTTTTCCCCACGTAATTTGATAGTCAGAAGATCACAAAAACAAACAAACAAACAAGGAAAACATACTTTTTCCCACGTAATTTGATAGCCAGAAGGTCAGGACAAAACCACAGTGCTCCTACTTTCGTCCGTAGAGATCTTGTAGAGCACAAAGTTCCGAGAAATGTTCCCTCTGTTCAACATATTTAGTGTCGCCTGTCCCAGCTGCTTATGGTTTTCACTGGAGGCTCGAGTAAGGCCAGTAACTGTTCGGCCACAAGAGCTCTGCACATAAGGGACTGCTCGACCAGGGAGTCTTTCTCATGAAAAAAATATGCTGGCGAAACCAAATTCTTCACGTACCAGCTTTCATAACCGAAAGGCCTACAGGAGAGCTGTTAGGGAGGCAAACATGCACATGATTAACTGACTGACTGACTGACCAGCTTTCATTTGCCCCATAACCTGGAGATGGGGGGAGGGGTCCTCTTTTTTTTCTGTTTCTTACCTGCCTGACTTGTGTAATTTATTTCATGCTTTGCTTAATCACGAAAGAGATAATCAAGAATTTGAAAACCTGTTTACGAGGCCTACTTGTAGATAAAATATGGTCCAAGCTCGCAGACAAGTTTACCGAAAAGTTTGCTACTGAGAAGGAAACAAAATTCTCCGTGAAGGTTTCTGTACAAAAATTCCAACTAAGAAACTGGGTCGCTTGACGCACATTACACTGTTTAACTTTGGAAACTTCCTCTAGAATGTTTCACTTATTTTATGTTGTTGTTACTTTAATAACATTTTTTTAAAAGGCCAGTGGTCCACCCAGCGTCTAAAAATGGGTACCAGAGAAATCTGGGAAGATAAATACAACCAGGCGTGATAATGACCATATCAGACTTTCATGTGCCGAAGATCTTAGAAATACAGGCCCAACGCCGTAATCCCGCCATGCGTTAACGTCAGAGAAACAGGGATTTTACCTTTATCTTTTACTTTTATACTAGAATCCACATCATTTCTGGCGCGCCCTTACTCCACAATATTTTTGCTCTGTTGCCGTGGAGAGAACACTGCGCGTCTTTGAAGAAAAGATCTCCCAGGTAACCAACACTAAGACCTCGTTGGACAGGATTATTTTCTTTCAATGAAAATTTAATAACATCTGAGAATAAAATAGCTAGAGATTTTTTTGGGGACAATTTACTTCCCAAAATCTATTAATCTATTCTATATTTTATTAGCTCTAATTGACGTCATCTACAGTATCAAACTTCCACGAAACAACAAAACTACTGAGACAGGGATCTAGATCTCAGAGAAAAAAAAAAACCTGACTGTCTGGATGCAAGACAAGAAGCACCTGAACAAAAGTTTTCATAAGACAATCAACAGAAAATTTTCATAAGACAGACAACAGAAAGTGTACCATGTGTAAACAAGCCTCGTGTAGCTGTGTTAATGGTGTAGGAAAAGAAACCTATGCTCTTTATCAGGATAATATTAATATCTTGCCCCACGCCTTGTTATATAAAACAATAGAATCTACCGACTGTTTTGTTTGTGTGAAGGAACTGATAATGGTGCTTTATATGCCTGGCTTGTGATATGCAGTTGTTAGCCATAGGCAAGTCTACGGTAAAAGAAATTGGTGTCACCAACTGGAGGGAGAAAATTAGGAGTAGAGAGGCATGGAGGCGAAATTTATCTGCAGCAATGGGCCTTAATGGCACGGAAGGCTGAAGAAGAAGAACAAGAACAAGAAGAGTATGCATATTAATGTGAGATGGTTCGCCAGGGACGTTTCCAAACATATGAAAGTCTATAGGAAATATTTCAAATTCTGAACCTGTAGTTGTAGCATAGCCTTGTAAGTAATGATTATAGTTGTTATTATTATTATTATTATTAGTGATATAATTATGAATATAATCAAGAAATGTATTATAGGCAACATAGTAAAATCAAACAGCAAAAGAAAAGTAGATAAATAGAAAGGAAAAACGCTGACAAAGATGGGAGAGGTAAACTCCCGCGACATAGTATTAGGACGGGACGCTTCGAAGAGCAGATACTTAGAAATTCAAAACCTGGATCAAAGGTAAACAGAGGAGGCAAGAGACAGACATGGCTACGCCGAGAGATAGTAAATTAAGCCAGTACTAACAACACAATGACTCGAAAACCACCCATGCACCTAGCCGAGATGGAAAAATTGACATCTGACACTGACTGATGTAGTTAGGAGCCAAAGGTCTAGTAGTGGGCGACGGAACAAGAGAACGGACTAAATTCTGAAGCAGACATCAGATGGTGGACTTATTTAATTAAAAATAACAATTGGATCGACGGAATTGAAGCGACTAACACGTATAGGTTGTTGCTAATTTTAGGACGCTGTTTGCGGTCGGTTTTGGGAGACAAAGGAAGATCCAACGACCAATACAACATTTGGAGGCGTTGACTTACGAATATAAGTCAGGGAAGAAGGAGATTCAGATACAGATTCAGAGATGCAGAGATAGAGATAGAGGTAGAGATAGCGAAAGAAGGAAGACAATAGAACATCAGGAGGACCAAAAGATCCTAGACAAGCAGTCTAGTAGAAGAACAGAAAAGAACGAGAAGTAGTGTTAGACTGAACCTGTGTATCTAGGGATTTTGCAGTTTCGTTACCTTGAGACTTCGAGCACCCAGATTTAGTTGAGGAATTAGTAGACAACGAGTTGCCGATCCGATATAGTAATGAGCATTCTTGTATGAAGTATTGAATATTGTGAAGCTGAGAACACTGCCGAAATATTGCAAGTAGAAGGACATTGTGAAAAAATTATATTGTGCTACAAAGATGAAAACAACGAAATGTATTCCAGGTGATGTTATCAATTAGATGTCTGGATCATATTTATCAAAATAAAAGTTATTTTGTGAACTTTTCATAGGACTTCTCTGGTCCAGCGAATGCTATAATATTTGTGAAACTTCGATGTGTGATGGTTAAAGAATACTTCTTCATCATTACTATGATAGTACACAATTAAACAATGTTAAATAGTTTCTACACGAAACTCTATAGATAGGAGCATAATAAAAGAAGGAAATAATATGTGACTGGACGAGATATGACTTTCCTCTGATTCGCGCGCTTACGGTCACGTGAGTGCCAATCTGAAGTGAAGCTTCACTTTCAACCCATTTGTCCGAGCGGGTAACACTAGGCTCAGAGCCACCATCAGGTTCTAGGCTTGTTCTGATGTGACCTTCTACTAGAAGGCGATTTACAATGAAAACGACATACCCTACATAACCCCACCTGCGGTTATCTGTCCTGGATTTTACGAGTACTGTACTTGGATGTTTTCTACAGGTTTTAGCCGTCTTAGGGTAGATCTGCTCGGGAGTGTTTGGAAGATGGCCGAGATGTAAAGAAATTATCCAGATTTAAACTGTCTTGTAGTTTAGAAGTCTTTGTATCTGAGGAAGTCTGGACACTAGTCTATTTCGTGATTTACCCTTTTTACATACGTTTTCCTGGCTGAACTGGGGACAGGACTATCCTTAAGGCAATAAAACCTGCTGACCTTAGTAAGGACCCTTTCTATTACGAGTCTTTGTTATTATTTTTCTGGTAAAGTGCAAGAGAGCGAGGCCACGGTGACACGGTCGAATACCTCATTTTCCCTAAGAAAGTTTAAGCAACTGACACAACAAGATAAGAATGCCAGGAAAATAGGTCAAATGTCTCGGTTTACCTGGGAAGTTACAAATCGTTCTCCTTCTCTTACTTATTAAATCTTCAGTATCATCGTCACTCTGGACGCACGCCAGACAGTCTCTTCTCGCAACTCGAAATAGATCAGACACTTACGCTTCATTAAGCACACGCATTGTATTCAAACAATGTTTTCAAATGATGTTGCCTGTAAAAACCTGTATAAAATAAATGGACTGTTTCTTTCAACTGGTGTAAGAACGAGCCAGTATCTGACAAACCGTTTCTGGTTATTGTTGTATGGGCGCGCAGCTGGGAATTTATTCCAGCCACGTATCAAGTTTCGGTAGCAGTTCTTGTCAGTGTGTCAGAGAACAAGTATTTTATTCACGGTAGTTTAGATTCACGCCCTTTACCTCCAGTACAACCTTACAGGTTGGCTAACACGTATGATAGAACAGAGAAAACTTTAGTATGGCTAATAAATAAGATGAAATAGAGAAAACTTTAGTATGGCTAATAAATAAGATTAAATAGAGAAAACTTTAGTATGGCTAATAAAGAAGTTTAAATGGAGAAAACTTTAGTATGGTTAATAAAGAAAAACTTTAGTATGGCTAATAAAGAAGTTTAAACAGAGAAAACTTTAGTATGGTTAATAAAGAAGATTAAACAGGAAAAATGTATGTACTTCGGACATATCAAACATATTGAGAGTTTGGAGAGGACTGTCTTGGAAAAGGTACATACTGGGAAAAAGAGAGAGAGAGAGGAAGACCAATGCGAAGATAGCTGCAAGACATCGTTGATAATCTGCAGATGGACGCATCAGCAGCAGGCCATCTTGCTCACAACCGAGAGGTCCTCAATAGAACTGTTAGGGAAGCAAAGTTCCGCAAGGGACATGCTAATGAATGAGTAAATTAACCAGCCTTACATGTGTCGCCTTCGATAAATCATCATTGATGTTTAAAAACATATAGTTTTAATCTTATGGATAACGTCTCAAGCAAACTTCAAAATAATGAAAACAAAACTATAATAGCATTTCATATACTTATTTTTCAATGCCAAAGGTTCGGCACCTCAGCAGATATAACGTCATCGATTTGTGTGGGCTGACCTTTGTCAATCACGGCCGACAATCCAAAGATGGCATAATTATCACGGGAGTTACGTCCAGTCGTTCAATGGGATATTGTTTGTATCGGTCGGTTTCGATCCTACCCACACCACATCACATCACATGTTATCAACGGGAGCTATCCTGATTTTATATTGGGACGAGTACCAAGGCTCTAAACTGTTTTATTATCTGTCATCAACTCTTTTGTTGTTAACATCAGTGATCTATTTTTATCAGGTACTCATTATCTTATCTCTTGAAATAAGAGGCTCTGTCTACATTAAAAGTTGAGTGTAACGTTGACTGACTTAAAACTGGTACAGTGATGCAGATGTTGATGGAGCCGTGTACAAAATTTTTTAAAAAAAATGAAATGGAAAGGTCAGAAGAGAAAGGATTGAAAAGGACAGAAAATTCTGTCCAATATTTTCGACATAAAGCCTTCCTCAACGACTAAAAAAAACCCCCAAAAGACAACAAAAGTAATGAGTATGTGGAAACTCTCTATTATAAACAGCGAAACAATTATACGGTTCTCTAGGTCATCAGAGGAAGTAACCCCACCCCACCCCCAACCCCCAGGGCAAAGACGGGGAGGGGCTTGGCTCCTCCGGGTCATGACCTACAGAGGTCTATACAGCTTTTTTAAAAAATCAATTATTATTATTATTATTATTATTATTATTATTATTATTATTATTATTATTGTTTCCTTTCCCGTACTAGAACCAGCAACCCCCCCGTGCTACACAGAAGCTTGAAACGCATTTTAGCCACGCTGCCACTGTGCCCTGTGTTGGAGGTGACAAAGTAAGCTTTGTAAGTTCTTATCATTTCTTATTGTACATGCTCCACGCCCTTAATGAAGCTGTTTCTGCTGTTTCTGGAAGATTATTCAGTGCTCTTGTTCTTGTTTGGGCCTTTATAGTAAACACAACATGTAAAAAAAAAACATAACAAACAAACAAAAAGAAAACCGCATATCTGCCTGAGTTAAATTTTAAGCTATTTTTAGCCAAAAAATATGTAATGACAGTCAGGACAAAACTATAACAGAGCAGCAATAGCTTATCTATTCTAGCTATAACAGAGTAGCAATAGCGTATGTATACTAACTATAACAGAGCAATAATAGCTTATCTATACTAACTATAACAGTGACAATAGTTTATCTATACTAACTATAACAGTGACAATAGCTTATCTATACTAACTTTAACAGTGACAATAGCTTATCTATACTAACTATAACAGTAACATTAGTTTATCTATACTAACTATAACAGAGTGCTTAATGATCGATTCAACATTTAATCATCAGTATTTTCCCCCCATAAATAATCGGTTAAAACTGATGTATGATTAATTTTTCAAGAAAGGACATCCAGAGATTAACATTAGTGGGTAGCTTATTGGTATCTTTTATTTTTACATAAAAATGAGCCTACTTTACATATAGCTTTTTTACACACACAAAAATGGAACTGGCTTACTGGTATTTTTTTAATTGACACAAAAATGGACTGTAATAGTTCAACATCCGTGTTAGAAGATAAGGGGTCCATGACCCATGATAAGGGATCATGTCCCATGATCGTTCCAGATGGTTAAACTATGTTCCTTCAGCTCTCCCACATGCTGCAGCGATAACACGAAACAAAATGAAGCTAATTTACTTTCCTGAATTCTTTCACACATCTGCACACCATTGTCTACTCTTTTTTTTTACACACAACTTATAGAGACAAATATCTACTCTTACCCTGCACTCATATCTTAAATCTACAGCCAAATATCTACACTCATTACATACTCATAATTTACATTTATAGACACGAGTCTATTCTCTCCACAGTTATATCTTACATTTACACATCTATGTATGTTCTCTCCATACACATATATATTAAATCTATACATCTATGTCCGTTCTCTCCACAGTTATATCTTACATCTACAATCTATGTATGTTCTCTCCACAGTTATATCTTACATTTACACATCTATGTATGTTCTCTCCATACACATATATATTAAATCTATACATCTATGTCCGTTCTCTCCACAGTTATATCTTACATCTACAATCTATGTATGTTCTCTCCACAGTTATATCTTACATTTACACATCTATGTATGTTCTCTCCACAGTTATATCTTACATTTACACATCTATGTATGTTCTCTCCACAGTTATATCTTACATCTACACATCTATGTATGTTCTCTCCACAGTTATATCTTACATCTAACACATCTATGTATGTTCTCTCCACACACATATATCTTACATCTACACATCCTTGTCTGTTCTCTCCACTTTCTTCACACACCTTACAGGTATACACCAGTGTCTACACTCTCCACTACACTCTGCACATATTCATATCTCACATCTACCGTCCATTTCTCCACGTACTAATATCTAATATCTACCTCCTCATATCATACATTTACACACCAATGTGTATCTCTCCACACATTCTTATCTGATATGTACATAACTATATCTAACATCCACACATCAACATCTACTTTCTCCACACACTCATATCTTACATCTATATACCGATATCTACTTTCTCCACACACTCATATCTTACATCTATATACCGATATCTACTTTGTCCATACACTCATATCTAACCTATTCAGAACTACAAACGGCTTATGTTACCATATGCCGGTCTTGATATATTCAGTTTTACGTGCCTAATACCTTTTAAAAAAGCGCGCTCCTTACATGTCTCTACACACACAGACAGGGGCCCCCACAGCACAGCCACCCACACGTAAACAGGCGCCCATGCAAAATACCCATATAGACAACCACACGCTTATAGGGAATTTCTCAATATTCTGCTCGTGTCTACAGTACAAGGGACACAACCTACAATAGTTGCCGGCCTGAGAAAAGAGCAACTCGCCGTGATATTTACGAGCTCTTGGGTTAAAGTTTAGGTTGATAAAGCAAAAACTGTTTGTCTGTTGTGCACTCTAATTAATAGTTTTTAATAAAATCACATTGTAGGAAGACCTGTTGTCCTTGTCTTTTTTTTCTGCTATAAATCCTGCAAATTCGCTCTACATCTTATCATGACGAGGTGAAAGGGAGCAACATGATAGTACGAGAATTTTAGTAACTGTCGGTGGGTTCTGCTGAGAAAATTTTCGTTTCCATTTCCTGCTCTAGTTTCTGTCCTTGAATGCCAACAGAATGACAATCTGGTTTCTGTGCGCTTGGAATTTGTCAGTCTGATAAAGCATCCTCCGTTTATTGAGAGCTTTTCAATACAGAGCACAGGTCCCACGTGTTTTATTGTGTGTGTTGATGCCATTGCTGCAGAGCCGAATAAAATGTCAGGATGTGATACGAAGTGTCAGCAGACAAGGAGAGTTGTGTCATACGATGAAGATACATTTACTGGTCGGACCAGCAGTTTTAATGTGACTAGCAAAATCGCCATGAAAACTGCATTTGTCAACAAATCGTTTGACTCACAATTCGGCTAGACTTTTTTTGTTCGTGTGTGTATAATCTTATTTGTTTCCGTGTGTAAATGTTATTTTTAAGGAGAAAGTTGCATCAATCGTTTCACTGTAAACCAGCCACAAAATTGGAAGTGGTACATCAGTGCGAGTACTTTGTGCTTTCCGTGGTATTCTCTATTCATAGTTACCTATTTCCGTTCTCTCCACAGTTATATCTTACATCTACACATCTATGTATGTTCTCTCCACAGTTATATCTTACATTTACACATCTATGTATGTTCTCTCCACAGTTATATCTTACATCTACACATCTATGTATGTTCTCTCCACAGTTATATCTTACATCTACACATCTATGTATGTTCTCTCCACAGTTATATCTTACATCTACACATCTATGTATGTTCTCTCCACACACATATATCTTACATCTACACATCCTTGTCTGTTCTCTCCACTTTCTTCACACACCTTACAGGTATACACCAGTGTCTACACTCTCCACTACACTCTGCACATATTCATATCTCACATCTACCGTCCATTTCTCCACGTACTAATATCTAATATCTACCTCCTCATATCATACATTTACACACCAATGTGTATCTCTCCACACATTCTTATCTGATATGTACATAACTATATCTAACATCCACACATCAACATCTACTTTCTCCACACACTCATATCTTACATCTATATACCGATATCTACTTTCTCCACACACTCATATCTTACATCTATATACCGATATCTACTTTGTCCATACACTCATATCTAACCTATTCAGAACTACAAACGGCTTATGTTACCATATGCCGGTCTTGATATATTCAGTTTTACGTGCCTAATACCTTTTAAAAAAGCGCGCTCCTTACATGTCTCTACACACACAGACAGGGGCCCCCACAGCACAGCCACCCACACGTAAACAGGCGCCCATGCAAAATACCCATATAGACAACCACACGCTTATAGGGAATTTCTCAATATTCTGCTCGTGTCTACAGTACAAGGGACACAACCTACAATAGTTGCCGGCCTGAGAAAAGAGCAACTCGCCGTGATATTTACGAGCTCTTGGGTTAAAGTTTAGGTTGATAAAGCAAAAACTGTTTGTCTGTTGTGCACTCTAATTAATAGTTTTTAATAAAATCACATTGTAGGAAGACCTGTTGTCCTTGTCTTTTTTTTCTGCTATAAATCCTGCAAATTCGCTCTACATCTTATCATGACGAGGTGAAAGGGAGCAACATGATAGTACGAGAATTTTAGTAACTGTCGGTGGGTTCTGCTGAGAAAATTTTCGTTTCCATTTCCTGCTCTAGTTTCTGTCCTTGAATGCCAACAGAATGACAATCTGGTTTCTGTGCGCTTGGAATTTGTCAGTCTGATAAAGCATCCTCCGTTTATTGAGATCTTTTCAATACAGAGCACAGGTCCCACGTGTTTTATTGTGTGTGTTGATGCCATTGCTGCAGAGCCGAATAAAATGTCAGGATGTGATACGAAGTGTCAGCAGACAAGGAGAGTTGTGTCATACGATGAAGATACATTTACTGGTCGGACCAGCAGTTTTAATGTGACTAGCAAAATCGCCATGAAAACTGCATTTGTCAACAAATCGTTTGACTCACAATTCGGCTAGACTTTTTTTGTTCGTGTGTGTATAATCTTATTTGTTTCCGTGTGTAAATGTTATTTTTAAGGAGAAAGTTGCATCAATCGTTTCACTGTAAACCAGCCACAAAATTGGAAGTGGTACATCAGTGCGAGTACTTTGTGCTTTCCGTGGTATTCTCTATTCATAGTTACCTATTTCCGCGCAGATACTCAAAGCGGACTTGTCATCAATTGATGGAAGTTTAGAATCAGTAATTAACCAAGTGTCAGTGTTTTATTTCGTGTGTATAATATTACACGAGTAAGTTTGAAAAAAAAAACTAGATAGACTGTTTAGCAGTAAAGTTATATACACGGTTTAGCAGTAAAGTTATATACACGGTTTAGCAGTAAAGTTATATACACGGTTTAGCAGTAAAGTTATATAGACTGATTTACCATGAAGTTATGTAGGGTCTGATTAATTTAACAGTGAAGATATATATGCTCTGATTAACTGTGAAGTTATACAGACTGATTAACAGTAAAGATATATAGACTGATTAACAGTAAAGATATATAGACTGATTAACAGTAAAGATATATAGACTGATTAACAGTAAAGTTATATAGACAGTTAACAGTAAAGATATATAGACTGATTAACAGTAAAGTTATATAGACTGATTAACAGTAAAGATATATAGACTGATTAACAGTAAAGTTATATAGACTGATTAACAGTAAAGATATATAGACTGATTAAAACATTAAAGTTATATAGGCTGATTAACAGTGAAGTTAAAGAGACTGATTAGGAGTAAAATCCGTGGAATCTAGCTACATGTAGTGTGATATATCAGTTCTCACTTTAACCTCCTTCCCCCTCCCCTACATATAGTTTGATATCTCAGTTCTCACTTTCACCTCCTTCCCCCTCCCCTACATATAGTTTGATATCTCAGTTCTCACTTTCACCTCCTTCCCCCTCCCCTACATATAGTTTGATATCTCAGTTCTCACCTTCGCTTCCTCCCCCTCCTCCCCTACATATAGTTTGATGTCTCAGGTCTCACCTTCGCTTCCTCCCCCTCCTCCCCTACATATAGTTTGATATCTCAGGTCTCACCTTCGCTTCCTCCCCCCCTCCCCTACATATAGTTTGATATCTCAGGTCTCACCTTCGCTTCCTTCCCCCTCCCCTACATATAGTTTGATATCTCAGGTCTCACCTTCGCTTCCCCCCCCTCCCCTACATATAGTTTGATATCTCAGGTCTCACCTTCGCTTCCTCCCCCCCTCCCCTACATATAGTGTGATATCTCAGGTCTCACCTTCGCTTCCTCCCCCCCTCCCCTACATATAGTTTGATATCTCAGGTCTCACCTTCGCTTCCTCCCCCCCTCCCCTACATATAGTTTGATATCTCAGGTCTCACCTTCGCTTCCTTCCCCCTCCCCTACATATAGTTTGATATCTCAGGTCTCACCTTCGCTTCCTTCCCCTCTCCCCTACATATAGTTTGATATCTCAGATCTCACCTTCGCCTCCTTACCCTCTCCCCTACATATAGTTTGATATCTCAGATCTCACCTTCGCCTCCTTCCCCCTCCCCTACATATAGTTCGATATCTCAGATCTCACCTTCGCTTCCTTCCCCTCTCCCCTACATATAGTTTGATATCTCAGGTCTCACCTTCGCTTCCTCCCCCTCCTCCCCCTACATATAGTTTGATATCTCAGGTCTCACCTTCGCTTCCTCCCCCCCTCCCCTACATATAGTTTGATATCTCAGGTCTCACCTTCGCTTCCTTCCCCCTCCCCTACATATAGTTTGATATCTCAGGTCTCACCTTCGCTTCCTCCCCCCCTCCCCTACATATAGTTTGATATCTCAGGTCTCACCTTCGCTTCCTCCCCCCCTCCCCTACATATAGTGTGATATCTCAGGTCTCACCTTCGCTTCCTCCCCCCCTCCCCTACATATAGTTTGATATCTCAGGTCTCACCTTCGCTTCCTCCCCCCCTCCCCTACATATAGTTTGATATCTCAGGTCTCACCTTCGCTTCCTTCCCCCTCCCCTACATATAGTTTGATATCTCAGGTCTCACCTTCGCTTCCTTCCCCTCTCCCCTACATATAGTTTGATATCTCAGATCTCACCTTCGCCTCCTTACCCTCTCCCCTACATATAGTTTGATATCTCAGATCTCACCTTCGCCTCCTTCCCCTCTCCCCTACATATAGTTCGATATCTCAGATCTCACCTTCGCTTCCTTCCCCTCTCCCCTACATATAGTTTGATATCTCAGGTCTCACCTTCGCTTCCTTCCCCCCCCTACATATAGTTTGATATCTCAGGTCTCACCTTCGCTTCCTCCCCCCTCTCCTACATATAGTTTGATATCTCAGGCCTCACCTTCGCTTCCTTCCCCCCTCTCCTACATATAGTTTGATATCTCAGGTCTCACCTTCGCTTCCTCCCCCCTCTCCTACATATAGTTTGATATCTCAGGTCTCACCTTCGCTTCCTCCCCCCTACATATAGTGTGATATCTCAGGTCTCACCTTCGCTTCCTCCCCCCTACATATAGTGTGATATCTCAGGTCTCACCTTCGCTTCCTCCCCCCTACATATAGTGTGATATCTCAGGTCTCACCTTCGCTTCCTCCCCCCTACATATAGTGTGATATCTCAGGTCTCACCTTCGCTTCCTCCCCCCCCCCTACATATAGTGTGATATCTCAGGTCTCACCTTCGCTTCCTCCCCCCTACATATAGTGTGATATCTCAGGTCTCACCTTCGCTTCCTCCCCCCTACATATAGTGTGATATCTCAGGTCTCACCTTCGCTTCCTCCCCCCTACATATAGTGTGATATCTCAGGTCTCACCTTCGCTTCCTCCCCCCCCCCTACATATAGTGTGATATCTCAGGTCTCACCTTCGCTTCCTCCCCCCTACATATAGTGTGATATCTCAGGTCTCACCTTCGCTTCCTCCCCCCTACATATAGTGTGATATCTCAGTTCTCACTTTCACCTCCTCCCCCCTCCCCTTAATTTTAGTCTTGTGTGATAACGACCAGGACCGTTTAATTAAGAAACGCTTATATGTTTAACATACACATACACAGTCATAATATGTTTAACATACACATACACAGTCATAATATGTTTAACATACACATACACAGTCATAATATGTTTAACATACACATACACAATCATAATATGTTTAACATACACATACACAGTCATAATATGTTTAACATACACATACACAGTCAGAATATGTTTAACATACACATGCACAGTCATAATATGTTTAACATACACATACACAGTCATAATATGTTTAACATACACATACACAGTCATAATATGTTTAACATACACATGCACAGTCAGAATATGTTTAACATACACATACACAGTCATAATATGTTTAACATACACATGCACAGTCATAATATATTTAACATACACGTACACATTCCATGTTCCTACTCTTATTTCTCTTGTTAGTTTGATGCAGGGGTTTTCCTTGGTAACACTGTCAGGATTTTGTCCGTCATCACAATTACTAGTACTGACTTCTGTCTCACACTCTTCCCCAGTGTTAAAATTAGATCTATCTGGCCTGGGGGCGTCACCACCAGATCTTTTTCCTAATTGACTTTCCATGATTGCTGCTTGGGTTTCTTGGTATGTTTCCAGAAGATAGTTTACCATTGCTTTCCTTCTGGGCAGTGACTGTACTAGTCAGTGATCGTAGCCATTGTCCCTACATTGAGATCATCTGCCTACCATCATAGAATGTGTGACCATAACCAACATTATCTGTCAGCTGCTCTCCCATTCCATCCACCACCAAAATAAGAGTAGGAACATGGAATGTAAGAAGTATGTATGAGGGAAAATATCAAGTAATAAGTGACGAGATGAAAAGAACGGGGATACACATTTTGGGAATCTGCGAACATCGATGGAAAGGATCAGGACACTTTAAGAGCGAGAATGATAATATATTTATATATTCTGGCGGAGAAGTAGGAGGAAAGAACGGAGTGGCTTTTTATTTGGACAAATCAACATCAAAAGCATTACTAGGCTACAATCCAGTAAGTAATAGAATCCTAACAATCAGACTTAAGGGCATTCCTAGAAATGTAACAATCATCCAGATATATGCACCTACATCAGCAGCAGAAGAAGAGGAAGTAGAAAACTTTTATAACACACTGCAAACGACAATAGACCAGGTACGGAAAAATGATATTGTATTAATAATGGGGGATTTTAATGCAAAAATTGGTACAGAAAGAGCAGAAGATGAAGGACATGTTGTAGGGAAATTTAGCATAAGACATAGAAATGAGGCAGGTGAGAATCTAATGGCGTTTTGCATGGAAAATGAGCTAATGATTGCTAACACACTTTTTAAACAACATCCAAGAAGACTTTACACATGGACATCACCTGATGGGAAAACCAGGAATCAAATAGATTACATTTTAGTGCAAAGAAGGTGGAGGTCAAGTATAACATCAGCAAACACTTTACAAGGTGCTGATTGTGACACGGACCATGAGTTATTAATAGCAGACATGAAGATAAAGATGAAAAAGATAGTTACGGGATCAAGACCACTCCGCTTTGACCTTACAAATATACCAGAACAATACAGTACAGAAGTGAAGAACCGTTTCGAAATCCTGATGGCTGTACAGGAGGAGATGACACCAGATGAATTGGCTACGCAGGCCAAAGATATCTTAGTAACAACAGTTAAAGACATGGTTCCAGTAAAGAAAACACAAAAGAATAGATGGATCACAGCAAGTACACTAGAACTGGTAAAACAATGTAGAGAAATGAAGACGCAATGGAAAGTGACAAACAACAACAAAGATAAATATAAAACTTTAACAAAAGAAGTACGAAGAAACATAAGAAAAGACAAAAAACAATACATACAAGATTGTTGTGAAAGAATAGAAGAACATAAGAAGTGTGGAAGAGATAGTGAAATGTTTAAAGAAATGAAGACATTGACGAGAAATATCACACCTAAGCTAAATGTAATTTGTGATGAGATGGGGAATACCCTGACAGAGACAGAGGAAATTCTAGAAAGATGGAAGGAATATTGCAAAAGAATGTATGAAACAACCGACTGTGGAAGCAGAAATCAACAGTGTGAATTATTATTGGAGGAGAAAGAACCCGAACCGACAATGGAAGAAGTTTTATGGGCAATAAAGAATCTGAAAAATGGTAAATCACCAGGATGTGATGAGATAACAGCTGAATTTATTAAAGCAGGAGGAAAGGAGTGTGCAACAATCTATCATGCACTATGTAAAAAGACTTTACACATGGACATCACCTGATGGGAAAACCAGGAATCAAATAGATTACATTTTAGTGCAAAGAAGGTGGAGGTCAAGTATAACATCAGCAAACACTTTACAAGGTGCTGATTGTGACACGGACCATGAGTTATTAATAGCAGACATGAAGATAAAGATGAAAAAGATAGTTACGGGATCAAGACCACTCCGCTTTGACCTTACAAATATACCAGAACAATACAGTACAGAAGTGAAGAACCGTTTCGAAATCCTGATGGCTGTACAGGAGGAGATGACACCAGATGAATTGGCTACGCAGGCCAAAGATATCTTAGTAACAACAGTTAAAGACATGGTTCCAGTAAAGAAAACACAAAAGAATAGATGGATCACAGCAAGTACACTAGAACTGGTAAAACAATGTAGAGAAATGAAGACGCAATGGAAAGTGACAAACAACAACAAAGATAAATATAAAACTTTAACAAAAGAAGTACGAAGAAACATAAGAAAAGACAAAAAACAATACATACAAGATTGTTGTGAAAGAATAGAAGAACATAAGAAGTGTGGAAGAGATAGTGAAATGTTTAAAGAAATGAAGACATTGACGAGAAATATCACACCTAAGCTAAATGTAATTTGTGATGAGATGGGGAATACCCTGACAGAGACAGAGGAAATTCTAGAAAGATGGAAGGAATATTGCAAAAGAATGTATGAAACAACCGACTGTGGAAGCAGAAATCAACAGTGTGAATTATTATTGGAGGAGAAAGAACCCGAACCGACAATGGAAGAAGTTTTATGGGCAATAAAGAATCTGAAAAATGGTAAATCACCAGGATGTGATGAGATAACAGCTGAATTTATTAAAGCAGGAGGAAAGGAGTGTGCAACAATCTATCATGCACTATGTAAAAAGATATGGCATTCAGGTATTTGGCCAAAAGAATGGAAAAGAAATGTATTCATACCATTGCCAAAAAAGGGTAACCTGAAATTATGCACCAACTACAGAACTGTTGCCCTGATTAGTCATGCCAGTAAAATTCTGTTAAAAATCATACTGGGTAGACTTCGAAAGAAAATAGAAGAAGAAGTCAATATGGTCCAAGCTGGTTTCAGGCAAGGAAGAGATCATATATTCAATCTAAGATTAATAATAGAGAAATGCAGAGAGTTTAATGTGAATCTATATTTATCCTTTATAGACTACTCAAAGGCATTTGATTGTGTACAACACCAGAAACTTTGGGAAATAATGGAAAAAATGGGATTTCCAACACATTTGATACAATTAACATCACTGCTGTATCTAGACCAACAAGCAGCAGTAAGAATAAATGGTGAAACAACAAGTTGGTTTGACATAAAACAAGGGGTCCGTCAGGGGTGCATATTGTCACCCTACTTATTTAACTTGTACACTGAAAATACAATGAGGAATGTTAGAGAAGATGTAGACAAAGAATATTACGATGCCATAACAGTTGGAGGTTATGAAATACCAGAGATTAGATATGCAAATGAATGAATGAATGACACATACACAGTCATAATATGTTTAACATACACATACACAGTCATAATATGTTTAACATACACATACACAGTCATAATATATTTAACATACACATACACAGTCATAATATATTTAACATACACATACACAGTCATAATATATTTAACACACACATACACAGCCATAATATATTTAACACACACATAAACAGTCATAATATATTTAACATACACATACACAGTCATAATATACTTAACACACGCATATAAACAGTCATAATATATTTAACACACACATAAACAGCCATAATATATTTAATAATACACATAAACAGTCGTTATATATTTAACACGCATATAAACAGTCATAATATATTTAACACACATATAAACAGTCATAATATATTTAACACACACATAGACAGTCGTAATATATTTAACACACCCATAAACAGTCATAATATATTTAACAATACACATAAACAGTCATAATATACGTGTGTGACGCTGTTATTTGCCTTTTATCTGACAGAAGAAATAACGATAAATTCCCCTATAAAAATGTTTCAGTCAGTCAGTATCGTTTCTACGGCAACAGTCAGCTTAATGCACACAAGCGTAAACCCGAAAATGATGAGAAATAACAGTTCTGAGGTCCCTAATGCGAGCTACACTTTGGAAGATCTTCGAGCGCTCAACGACCAGAAGGTATTTACCCTTCTACCAGCCCTGGTAATCGTTGGAGTCCTTATACCCGTAGGGATTACTGGAAACCTGTTGGTTTGTTATGTCTTCAGTTGCAGGTAACTTCCATTTAAGACATGGACGATGACTTCATTAAGTGTATGTATGTATGTATGTATGTATGTATGTATGTATGTACGCCCGCGCGCGTGTGTGTGTGTGTGTGTGAAAATGTGTAATTATGTGAATTTTCAAAGTCACGGATGTATAAAATTTAAACTGGTGGTCCTTGATCCTATTTAGAAGTTTAGACTTGACCTTTATTTTAAACAGCTATTCATGGACATTGGTGAAGTGTTTATGGGCAATAAAGAATCTGAAAAATGGTAAATCACCAGGATGTGATGAGATAACAGCTGAATTTATTAAAGCAGGAGGAAAGGAGTGTGCAACAATCTATCATGCACTATGTAAAAAGATATGGCATTCAGGTATTTGGCCAAAAGAATGGAAAAGAAATGTATTCATACCATTGCCAAAAAAGGGTAACCTGAAATTATGCACCAACTACAGAACTGTTGCCCTGATTAGTCATGCCAGTAAAATTCTGTTAAAAATCATACTGGGTAGACTTCGAAAGAAAATAGAAGAAGAAGTCAATATGGTCCAAGCTGGTTTCAGGCAAGGAAGAGATCATATATTCAATCTAAGATTAATAATAGAGAAATGCAGAGAGTTTAATGTGAATCTATATTTATCCTTTATAGACTACTCAAAGGCATTTGATTGTGTACAACACCAGAAACTTTGGGAAATAATGGAAAAAATGGGATTTCCAACACATTTGATACAATTAACATCACTGCTGTATCTAGACCAACAAGCAGCAGTAAGAATAAATGGTGAAACAACAAGTTGGTTTGACATAAAACAAGGGGTCCGTCAGGGGTGCATATTGTCACCCTACTTATTTAACTTGTACACTGAAAATACAATGAGGAATGTTAGAGAAGATGTAGACAAAGAATATTACGATGCCATAACAGTTGGAGGTTATGAAATACCAGAGATTAGATATGCAAATGAATGAATGAATGACACATACACAGTCATAATATGTTTAACATACACATACACAGTCATAATATGTTTAACATACACATACACAGTCATAATATATTTAACATACACATACACAGTCATAATATATTTAACATACACATACACAGTCATAATATTTAACACACACATACACAGCCATAATATATTTAACACACACATAAACAGTCATAATATATTTAACATACACATACACAGTCATAATATACTTAACACACGCATATAAACAGTCATAATATATTTAACACACACATAAACAGCCATAATATATTTAATAATACACATAAACAGTCGTTATATATTTAACACGCATATAAACAGTCATAATATATTTAACACACATATAAACAGTCATAATATATTTAACACACACATAGACAGTCGTAATATATTTAACACACCCATAAACAGTCATAATATATTTAACAATACACATAAACAGTCATAATATACGTGTGTGACGCTGTTATTTGCCTTTTATCTGACAGAAGAAATAACGATAAATTCCCCTATAAAAATGTTTCAGTCAGTCAGTATCGTTTCTACGGCAACAGTCAGCTTAATGCACACAAGCGTAAACCCGAAAATGATGAGAAATAACAGTTCTGAGGTCCCTAATGCGAGCTACACTTTGGAAGATCTTCGAGCGCTCAACGACCAGAAGGTATTTACCCTTCTACCAGCCCTGGTAATCGTTGGAGTCCTTATACCCGTAGGGATTACTGGAAACCTGTTGGTTTGTTATGTCTTCAGTTGCAGGTAACTTCCATTTAAGACATGGACGATGACTTCATTAAGTGTATGTATGTATGTATGTATGTATGTATGTATGTATGTATGTACGCCCGCGCGCGTGTGTGTGTGTGTGTGTGAAAATGTGTAATTATGTGAATTTTCAAAGTCACGGATGTATAAAATTTAAACTGGTGGTCCTTGATCCTATTTAGAAGTTTAGACTTGACCTTTATTTTAAACAGCTATTCATGGACATTGGTGAAGTGTTTATTTTAAACAGCTATTCATGGACATTGGTGAAATGTTTGTTTTAAACAGCTATTCATGGACATTGGTGAATGTTTATTTTAAACAGCTATTCATGGACATTGATGCAATGTTTATTTTACTGAGAGGGGCGGATCTACAGACAAAATGACGGAGAACATATCTAAAGAAAAAAAAAAGATTTAGTTGCATGCAGAAACATAGACAAGAAAAATAGCAGAGAACATTGGCAAGCCATTTTCTTATTTACCCCAAGTGAAACATGACACAGGCGAAACGCTCCAATGCTTTCAACAAAAGTGGGAAAAACAGTCAAAGATAGTTATATGTAGCAATGAAAACGGGAAAATGTATATGGTATAGTTTTACAAAAGACCATAAAAGTCTTTTGAGAAGAAGAAAAAAAGGCAAAAAATATTTGCAGAAAAAAACAAAAATAAAGAAAACATAATCAGTATTTTATTAAAGGCTGTCTGCAAAAAAGGGTAAAAGACAAAACAATAACTGAGGGCAAAAAAGACAAAACAGCAAATGAGGACAAAACAGTAAATGCTGACAATAAAGACAAAACAGCAATTGAGGACAAAAAAGACAAAACAGCAATTGAGGACAAAAAAAGACAAAACAGCAAATGAGGACAAAAAAGACAAAACAGCAAATGAGAACAAACAAAGACAAAACAGCAAATGAGAACAAAAAAGACAAAACAGCAAATGAGAACAAACAAAGACAAAACAGCAAATGAGAGCAAAAAAAGACAAAACAGCAAATGAGGACAAAAAAAAGACAAAACAGCAATTGAGGACAAAAAAAAAGACAAAACAGCAATTGAGGACAAAAAAAAACAGCAAATGAGAACAAAAAAGACAAAACAGCAAATGCGAACAAAAAGATAAAACAGCAAAGGAGAACAAAAAAGACAAAACAGCAATTGAGAACAAAAAAGACAAAACAGCAAATGATAACAAAAAAGATAAAACAGCAAATGAGAACAAAAAAGACAAAACAGCAAATGCGGACAAAAATACAAAACAGCAAATGAGGAGAAAAAAAAGACAAAAACTGTGAAGATTGATAAAGCAAGTATATTATGGTTTTAGCTTATCATAGTTGTCTGTCATCAATCGGCACGACATTTATCTGGTTATTATCAAATTGTACAATTTCTTGTTTAAACAGACCCCAGTTATCAGGCATGACTCAGGTAACAGTTATCTTTATATGGCTCTTCCTGCAGGTTGAAACCGAATACCCAAAATTTCTTAATCATCTGTCTCGCTGTTTTTGACCTGATCAGCTGCATTGTGGGTATGCCGGCTGAGATTGCAGACATGGCTTTTTATTACACATTCAACTCGGCGGTGGCTTGCAAAATTTTGAGGTTTGAATCATTAGGGTTAAAATCATAAATTAAGTTTCGGTCCGTTGTTTCTGTGAATCAGCTGTATTCTGGTGAAATATAAGTTGATGTAAGAATGTGTTTTGTTCAGTACAACAAGGGAATAAAGGTGTAGTGGAGTGAATACATGGTTGTACATGGCCGTGTGAGTTCGTCAAGAACCTATCTTTCTGGTGCTCGTAAGAAAGCGTTGAATCGTTCCATAGTCCAGACTAACTGGGCAAGACCCACTGTGATTCCCATAGTGGTGGAAATGAATGATTTTTCGGCAAGCCATTGTAATCATACTTATTTCGACTAGATGCAGTTTACAAGGAAATCACCGTCCAATCTGACTTACTTCCCCATTTTCATATGTTTACTGTTGCTAAGAAACGACCTAATTTTACACATCTCTAGAGTTGCT
The DNA here is from genome assembly GCA_009760885.1 of Achatina immaculata. Taxonomy (NCBI): domain Eukaryota; kingdom Metazoa; phylum Mollusca; class Gastropoda; order Stylommatophora; family Achatinidae; genus Lissachatina; species Lissachatina immaculata. The sequence continues at coordinate 4,450,105 of CM019703.1, read as the reverse complement.
ATAACTTCATTTGTTTAACATTACTAACAAAACACCACCTCATTATTTTATCTGTTTAGTATTACTAACAAAACACCACCTCATTATATCATCTGTTTAGTATTACTAACAAAACACCACCTCATTATTTCATCTGTTTAGTATTACTAACAAAACACCGCCTCATTATTTCATCTGTTTAGTATTACTAACAAAACACCGCCTCACTATTTCATCTGTTTAGTATTACTAACAAAACACCGCCTCATTATTTCATCTGTTTAGTATTACTAACAAAACACCACCTCATTATTTCATCTGTTTAGTATTACTAACAAAACACCACCTCATTATTTCATCTGTTTAGTATTACTAACAAAACACCACCTCATTATTTCATCTGTTTAGTATTACTAACAAAACACCACCTCATTATTTCATCTGTTTAGTATTACTAACAAAACACCACCTCATTATTTCATCTGTTTAGTATTACTAACAAAACACCACCTCATTATTTCATCTGTTTAGTATTACTAACAAAACACCACCTCATTATTTCATCTGTTTAGTATTACTAACAAAACACCGCCTCACTATTTCATCTGTTTAGTATTACTAACAAAACACCGCCTCATTATTTCATCTGTTTAGTATTACTAACAAAACACCGCCTCACTATTTCATCTGTTTAGTATTACTAACAAAACACCGCCTCACTACTTGGGCGTCTGAGTGGCAAAGTGTTTAGAGCACTGGCCTATCATAGAGAAGGGCGGGGGTTCGAATACCGCCGGAGGCGCCCTAGTCACCCAGATGTAAAAATGTGTATCCGACTTCTTATGGAGTTGGAGAAGGAAAGGCGGCCAGGCGTGATATTGACCACAGTAGTCTTTAGTGTGCTGACAGGTCAAGGAAAATATGGGCACTAACATCATATCCCTATGTGCCTCTAAGGGAAATATGGGCACTAACATCATATCCCTATGTGCCTCTAAGGGAAATATGGGCACTAACATCATATCCCTACGTGCCTCTAAGGGAAATATGGGCACTAACATCATATCCCTATGTGCCTCTAAGGGAAATATGGGCACTAACATCATATCCCTATGTGCCTCTAAGGGAAATATGGGCACTAACACCATATCCCTATGTGCCTCTAAGGGAAATATGGGCACTAACATCATATCCCTATATGCTTCTAAGGGAAATATGGACACTAACACCATAACCCTATGTGCCTCTAAGGGAAATATGGGCACTAACACCATATCTCTATGTGCCTCTAAGGAATAACAGGGTTACCGTTACCTTTTAACTACATCATTACTTCATCTGTTTAGTGTTGCTAACGAAAGACCACTTGTTTAGTGTTACTAACGAAAGACCACTTGTTTAGTGTTGCTAACAAAAGGTTCCATTATTACTTCACTATTCAAACTTGCCAATGCTTACCTTCTCGCTGACGATTAAGTTGTCTTTGAATCAATTTCAGATTCATCAATTCATTCACATCTTTTGGCTCAGCATTCACCTTGATCGCCATAGCTATTGATCGGTACAGGAAGATCTGCAGACCTCATTCCGCTCAGATGAGTTTATATCAAGCTAGAATATCTCTGATGCTGATCCTCGCGACAACACTTCTCTTTACCTGGCCGGTTCCAATCATCTACGGGATAGCACACGTCGATGTCGGATATTCCCCAGTAAAGGGAGCTGACTGTACCATAAGTGACGCTGTAAACCACACGATCATACCACTTTTATTCAACTTCATTCTATTATTAGGATTTATCATCCTCACCATCGCTCTCGTGGTATTGTATTCTTTAATCTTGCGAGGTCTAAGGCACCACAAGAGGGAAATCGAAAGCTTAAAGCTGGAAATGGCGGCACGTTCCAGGTACAGGCAAAAGAAACGGCTGAATCGTTCGAAGCACAATGAAATCCCAAGGCCTGGCGGTGTGTCAGCAAGTAGAGAAGGCGGGCCTGGACTGAGCTTCAGCGATAACTCGTATATGGGAGGGGATCTGTCTCGAAGCAGCTCACAGGAGAATTTTGCAACGTACCTTTCCCTCTGTCACGATCGTGAATGGGGTGACGGCGAAGTGATGTCTTCTCCTGGAAGTGGATGTCGGGAGCATGGTATTTTCCTGGAAAGCTCTAGGAGTGTAGAACAGATCAAGAAATTCAAAGATAATTATGAGAACTCTGAATTTTTTAAAATCCCAGAAGACATAAGCCTACAGAAGCAGCAGTCGGTGACCTCATTAAACAGTGTGTCATCTAACTACGCGCTGACTGACGCCAACACAATCAGAGAGTCTTCTGACGCAATATTTGCTGACACAAACAGTTGTAACGTGATCTACACTCGTGTGTGCAGAGCCGGAGTCAACACAGAGACTGAAGTTAAAGCTACAGACTCGGCAAAGACACGCGCAAAGAACATAGCAACGAAAACCACAACGATAGCTTTTCTGGTGACGCTTGTGTTTGTCTTGAGTTACCTCCCTCATTTTACCTTACAGGTCAGAAAATTCGCGCGGCACGTCCCGGAAGATGAGGGTGCCCAGCTAGTTGTGATGAATCTTTTCATCAGGTCTTATTTTATCAATTCTGTTGCTAACATTATCATTTACGGAGCTCTTAATAAACTTTTCAGAAAGGAGGTCAAAATGTTGCTGCACCGAATCTGCTTCTGTAAGACTTGACTTTGTCTGTGAGGACATAATGGTTTACATTACTGATCAGGTAGCAAATAGAAGGAACAGTTATAACAAAGAAATTAAATGGCATGGAAAGATAGAAGCTTTTTCCATGGTGAATGATGTGTTTATCAGAAGTGACACATAATACCTTTTTTTTTTTTGCTGCTTGAATTAAGAAACAAAGAAAGTTAAACAAAAACTGAGACTTCACGAAGAAAATAAAAAGAGAAATTGTATTTGAATTGGCTTTCCAAAAATGTATTTTGATCTCAAAGGCTGGTGTTGCTTTAAGAAATAATTAAAATTATGTTTTATCGCGTTCGATGACCATGTTTCTCCACAGATTTTCAATCATTGATGCTTTCGATTAGCTAACGTTACATCATGCCACCAGGAGCAACTGTCCTTAGATGCTGCTTTCTTTCACTGAGCTTTTTCACCACTTTGACGAAATCTCTTATTCCGTAGACTCCAGTAGGGCTAGATGTTAAGTTTTTGTAGTAGGCTCAGATGTTACGTTTCTGTAGTAGGGCCAGATGTTAAGTTTCTGCAGTAAGCTCAGATGTTAAGTTTCTGTAATAGGCTCAGATGTTAAGTTTCTGTAGTAGGCTCAGATGTTAAGTTTCTCTAGTAGGCTCAGATGTTAAATTTCTGTAGTAGGACCAGATGTTAAGTTTCTCTAGTAGGACCAGATGTCAGGTTTCTCTAGTAGGGCCAAGTGTTAAGTTTCTCTAGTAGGGCCAGGTGTTAAATTTCTCTAGTAGGGCCAAGTGTTAAATTTCTCTAGTAGGACCAGGTGTTAAGTTTCTCTAGTAGGGCCAAGTGTTAAGTTTCTCTAGTAGGGCCAGATGTTAAATTTCTCTAGTAGGGCCAGGTGTTAAATTACTCTAGTAGCACCAGGTGCAAAGTTTCTCTAGTAGCACCAGGTGCAAAGTTTCTCTAGTAGCACCAGGTGCAAAGTTTCTCTAGTAGCACCAGGTGCAAAGTTTCTCTAGTAGCACCAGGTGTAAAGTTTCTCCAGTAGGGGCAGGTGTTAAGTTTCTCTAGTAGGGCCAAGTGTTAAGTTTCTCTAGTAGGGCCAAGTGTTAAGTTTCTCCTAATAGGGCCAGATGTTAAGTTTCTCTAGTAGGGCCAAGAGTTAAGTTTCTCCTAATAGGGCCAGATGTTAAGTTTCTCTAGTAGGGCCAAGAGTTAAGTTTCTCCTAATAGGGCCAGATGTTAAGTTTCTCTAGTAGGGCCAAGTGTTAAGTTTCTCCTAATAGGGGCAGATGTTAAGTTTCTCTAGTAGGGCCAAGTGTTAAGTTTCTCCTAATAGGGGCAGATGTTAAGTTTATCTAGTAGGGCCAAGTGTTAAGTTTCTCCTAATAGGGCTAGATGTAAAGTTTCTCTAGTAGGGCCAAGTGCTAAGTTTCTCTAGTAGGGTCAGATGTTAAGTTTTTCTTCATGCTCTACGTTTTCTATAAGGAAAAGAAAGAGATTATACTTCCGTCTTGTGCACTGGACCATAACAGTCCTTGTGTGAACCGATGGGCACTGCGTCTTCCCCTGCTACCTTATTTGTGAAGATGATTACAGGAAATATAAGTATCAACAAAGAAATCCTTTCTTTGTATCGCAAGAATATTTCTTTCGCATGCTGGTTCTAGTTTTGACTGGAATTTTCTATACTGGCTTAAGCTATATTCTTCCTCTTCTTTGGTTCAGTTTCTCCAACGAAAGACACATGAACGATATGCTTCCTTGTCTTATACAGCACGAACATATTGGCTTGCTGAGAATAACACAGGGCATTGTGTAGAGAATATGTCAAGTAGCAGATTTTCACATATTAAATACACATACAGGATACACGTATAAGACAACATATATGGAAACATACAGAGATTTCAAATAAAACGTCTAAAGTGATATTAAAGTTGTTTGCTCTTTCTATGCATAAAATTCCCTTCTTTTGCTGAAAATCTAAATTTTCTTCTAATACCATGCCATTTTTGAATGAGATATTAATTCCATATTTGTCCAGTGTGTACTGCCACGTCAGTGTCCACATATTTGTCCATTGTGTACTATCACGTCAGTGTCCAACAAGAAATAGATCAAAGTACAGTCTCCGTCCCATATGTAACGGAAGTGTTGCAAGATCTTGACCACAACTTCTGCTTTTATATGCTTCAAATTTTGTTGTTTCTGGAAAATATACCACCACTAGCAGCAGCAAGACTAAAACACCAACAGTAACATAAACATCAACAATATCAACAGCAGCATAAACATAAAAAATACCACCAGTAATGTAAACATAAAAAATACCACCAGTAACATAAACATACAAAACACAACCACCAGCAGCAAGATCAAAACACCAACAGTAACAAAAACATAAAAAACACCACCAGCAGCAGCAAGACTAAAACATCAACAGTAACATAAACACCAAACACAGCATCAGCAAGACTAAAACACAAACAGTAACTTAAACACCAAAAAACACCACCAGCAAGACTAAAACACTAACAGTAACATAAACATTAAAAACACCACCAGCCACAGCAAGACTGAAACACCAACAGTAACATAAACACCAAAAACAGCAGCAGCAAGACTAAAATACAAACAGTAACATAAACATAAAAAACATCACAAGCAACAGTAAGACTAAGACACTAACAGTAACATAAACATAAAAAAACACCATCACCAGCAGCAGCACTAAAACACCAACAGTAACATAAACACAAAAAACACCAGCAGCAGCATTAAAACACCAAGAGTAACATAAACATAAAAACACCACCAGCAGCAAAGAAAAAAGATTAACACCATCTCTGGGTTCTCAAACCTTTACTTTTTCACATGTATTTACTAAACCATATAGAATAACTGAGTAGATAGTTGGGCACTAGAAAACAAGATGAAGCACGGCTACAGATCTTTGAAAACAGAATCTTGAGAAGAATCTCTGGACCAGTTAGAGGTCCTGTATCAAAAGAATGGAAAATTAGAAATAAAGATATACACGGGCTGTTCCAGTTTCCACTTACAACTCTCTCTCTCTCTCTCTCTCTCTCTCTCTCTCTGAACCTTAAGTGCCCAGGGCACATGGGGCTTCCGCAAGGGTTTTCCACAAATGCCCGTCCTTTGCCTTTTTTTTCTGCTCTTGTCCAGGTGAGCCCTCTATTGCTCAACATCCTCTCTGTTGTTCTTCTCCATGTCTCTTTTGGTCCCATGCTTCTGTTTCTGTAGCAGTCTGATAGTTTTTTTTACCAGATAGAGTTGCTGGCCCTATGCCGAACCCTCCTTAGTCGCCTTTTACGATCATGCGTGGTATGCGTACCTTTATGAAAAACAACAGATTGAGAGGATGGACAAGAACAGACAGACAAAAAAGGCTTATACAGAAGTGATTAACTGAGACAGATCAAGAGGAGGACCTAGACAGCGTTGTCATGGCAACCTAGAAGAAGGCCTACGAGCCCTCGGAGTAGATAATTGGCAGGAGAAGACTAAGAAAAGAGAGGAAGGGAGACAATTGGCAGGAGAAGACTAAGAAAAGAGAGGAAGGGAGACAATTGGCAGGAGAAGACTAAGAAAAGAGAGGAAGGGAGACAATTGGCAGGAGAAGACTAAGAAAAGAGGAAGGGAGACAATTGGCAGGAGAAGATTAAGAAAAGAGAGGAAGGGAGACAATTGGCAGGAGAAGACTAAGAAAAGAGAGGAAGGGAGACAATTGGCAGGAGAAGACTAAGAAAAGAGAGGAAGGGAGACAATTGGCAGGAGAAGACTAAGAAAAGAGGAAGGGAGACAATTGGCAGGAGAAGACTAAGAAAAGAGAGGAAGGGAGACAATTGGCAGGAGAAGACTAAGAAAAGAGAGGAAGGGAGATAATTGGCAGGAGAAGACTAAGAAAAGAGAGGAAGGGAGACAATTGGCAGGAGAAGACTAAGAAAAGAGAGGAAGGGAGACAATTGGCAGGAGAAGACTAAGAAAAGAGAGGAAGGGAGACAATTGGCAGGAGAAGACTAAGAAAAGAGAGGAAGGGAGATAATTGGCAGGAGAAGACTAAGAAAAGAGAGGAAGGGAGACAATTGGCAGGAGAAGACTAAGAAAAGAGAGGAAGGGAGACAATTGGCAGGAGAAGACTAAGAAAAGAGAGGAAGGGAGATAATTGGCAGGAGAAGACTAAGAAAAGGGAGGAAGGGAGACAATTGGCAGGAGAAGACTAAGAACAGAGAGGAAGGGAGACAATTGGCAGGAGAAAACTAAGAACAGAGAGGAATGGAGACAACTGGCAGGAGAAGACTAAGAAAAGGGATGAAGGGAGACAACTGGCAGGAGAAGACTAAGAAAAGGGATGAAGGGAGACAATTGGCAGGAGAAGACTAAGAAAAGGGATGAAGGGAGACAACTGGCAGGAGAAGACTAAGAAAAGGGAGGAAGGGAGGCAGGTCTTGTCTGCAGCAACGAGTCGCAATGGCTCGGAAAGCTGAATGGATGAATGCATGAATTAATGTTTCTTATATCTTATATCCTTCCCGTGCCGTCAAACGTCACATAGGGCTCGCAAAGTAGTTCGCCAATTTTTCCTGTCTTCGGCGAGTCTTTCAACTTCATCAAAGGATTTTATGCTTGTTAATTTGGCCTCTCTTAACAATGTCCTCTTCAGAGTTTCACGCGATCTGCCTCTTTTTCTTCGGCCTGTTGTGTTCCACTTGATAACTTGTTTTGGGATTCTCTGATCATTTCTTCTCATCAAGTGACCAACATATGTCCATCTCCTTTTCCTGATCATCCATGACATTGGTTGTTGTTCAGTCATCTGTCTTATCTCTGCATTGTTCTTGAATTCATTCCACTTGATGCCGAGTATTTTCCTTATGCATTTGTTTTCAAAAGAGTCTAATTTCTTTTCTATTTCTTTAGTTGTTTTCCAGCTTTCGCATGCATAAATGAGGGTGGATATTACATTTGAATTGAATAGTCTTAACTTGGTTTTTGTGCTTATAACTTTTGAATTCCATATGTTCTCAAGATTCTTGAAGATTGATGCTGCTTTTGCAATTCTGATCCTAACTTCCTTTCTAGTGTCACCATCCTGGTCTATGTAGCTGCCAAGATATGCTATGGGGGACTTCAATGCTAAGGTAGGGAAGGATAATACCGACGTTGAAAAAGTGATGGGGAAAGAAGGAACTGACATGGTTAATCAGAATGGAGAAAGATTAATTGAAGTATGTCTAACAGAGGGCATGGTCATTGGAGGCACAATATTCCCACACAAAGAGAATTAATGTTTACTAATGAATAAACTAATGTTTAGTTTTATCAATATTTTGCTTCTATCCAGTGATCCAGCTTCTGCAGGCGTTAATCCTGTTTCTGTAAGTTCATGTCCGTTATCTGCAGCAGCATTAAAAAAACACTTATGCACATTTTCTAAGTCTTTGTGTTTTAGAAATGAATTTGACTTATATGCTGACTGTATCTCTTGGGTGATCGTAGCGCTGTATGTGTGTGTGTGTGGGGGGGGGGGAAGGAGGCTAGAGGTGGGGCGGGAATAAAAGAAAATGAATCTTCCTTCAAGCGACAACGCTCAAGAGGAGAATGTTTCAAACAAACCTCCAGAATGTTGGTTTCTCGTCCTCTTAGAACAGTTCTAACTATCTGAGGAAAGTTTACTCACAAGTGATCTTTTACAACCAAGTTAATGTTGACGATTCGTTGTTTATTATTTTCCTGACAACATGATCTATACCGCTCGAGATGATTTGGACACAGAAAGACATTTGCGAGATTCAGATTGTACCTCCTTTCACTGGCGTGGCTAGTTCTCTGATTCATCTTTTGTACAGCTTTGCTCAGATTTTTGTTTTATCGGATGTTTTTTTTTCATATGTAATCTTTACTCCTTAGGTTAGATAATAAGCTGTTTTTTCGGCTTATTTCATGTTCAGGTGACACGATCAATGTTGTCTTTCATATTATTAATTATTATTAATTATTATTCACCGAGTAAAAATTCCAGTTTTCGTGTCATTAATGTATCCCACTGGGGGATACGGTGTTAAACAGGTGTCTTAAGACCAAACAATAGTCACGCACACACGCTAAATATGAAACATCTACAAAGGCCCTAGACAAGAAATTCTCTATTGTAGAAAGTGAGACAACAACAACACAGTTCCTCAGATCGTCAGAGAGCTTCAACCTCCCTCTTCCCCCCTCCCATCCCCAGTCCACAGGCAAGCCTTTCGCCCCTTCTGATGTTTTTGATGTTGGAAGAGTAGTAGGGTGGAGCGCGATAAAACATGAAACACCTACAAAAGTCCGAAATATACTTGACACTATACTTGACACTATACAGTTCCTAAAGATGCCACAAAAAGCTTACCCCAGCAGACGTAATCAAGCAGATTACAGGTGGACACGCCCCTGTACACAGATTTAGATTCTGACACAAAAACATCCGGAAAAAGAGTATGACTCGCGAGACCACCCAAAGTTGCAATTGAAAAACCTGTTAGTATGAGAAGATGTTAATGAAATATGTTCAGGATGTTGCGCAAATGTCGTTAACAGATATGCTAGCATTATCTTCAGCACTTCCTCTGATGATCTGAAGGAGTTGTGATGGTGTTCTCTCTCTACAGTAGATCGTTTCCTGCATACAAGTACCAGATATTTTTATGTTGTCATGCACGCGCGCGCACACACAAAATATTCCTGCCACTAGTGAAAAAAAGTGCAATTCGGCTGTCACAAACAAGAATTTTTTATGCTTAAGTTCACTCTCATTTTTGTTAGGAATCTTCGCTAAATTTCATACGTTTTATTTTCGTGAATGTTTTTTCCTTCAAAATTACTACTACTACTACTACTACTACTACTACTACTACTACTACAAATTTTCTACTACTACTACTACTACTACTAATTTTCTACTACTACTACTACTACAACTACTAATACTACTTCAACAACAACAACAACAACAACAACAACTACTACTACTACTACTACTACTACTACTACTACTACTACTACTACTACTACTGCTGCTGCGCTGCTGCTGCTGCTGCTGCTATTATTCATTCATTTGCATGTCCCTTAAGGAACTTTGCCTCCCTAACACCACTCCTGTAGGCCTCTCAGTTGTAAGCAAGATCCCCTGCTGCTGGTGCGTCCATTTGCAGATCATCAACGATATCTTGCAGCCATCTCCGTTTTGGTCTTCCTCTCTTTCTTTTTTTCCAGTATGTACCCTTCCAGATTATCATGACGTTTAATGTGTCAAAACTATTTAAGTTTTCTTTGTTTTCTTTCTGCTGCTGCTGCTACTACTACTACTACTACTACTACTAATTGCTACTGCTACTACTACTACTACTACTACTAATTGCTACTACTACTACTAATTGCTACTACTACTACTAATTGCTACTACTACTACTACTACTAATTGCTACTACTACTAATTGCTACTACTACTACTACTACTACTACTACTAATTGCTACTACTACTACTACTAATTGCTACTACTACTACTACTACTACTACTACTACTACTACTACAACTACTACTACTACTACTACTACTACTACCCGTCAAAATATAATGAAAAAAATATGAACCGTATCTCACTTTGCGAACCTTCAGATGTAAGAAAACATATAATTCTTCAATTTCTACTCCAGTCTCGCGAACTCAATCTCTGCAAAATTTAACTGAAAAAAATCATTTCATTTTACGTTTTAAAAAGTTATAATAAATATATCATTATAACAGATAAAAAAATGTTGCTAGAACACTAAGCAACCGACTGTTACACTAAGAATAGTATGCTACTCCATGACTAAATACTGACTTATGGCCGAAGCGTACTGTAAGTCAGTTGAATGACGTACTATAAGTCAGTTGAATGACATACTATAAGTCAGTTGAATGACGTAAGTCAGTTGAATGATGTACTGTAAGTCAGTTGAATGATACTCAGAAGAATCAATTACAAAAAGCTCTGAATGCTACTTGCCGAAATGTCAACCCAGGATTTAGACGACGAATCAACTGAAGGCTGTTTTAAGGTTGAACGGATGTTTAATGACGCTAACATGATGATGATGGGTTCCCATGAATCATGTTAGTGAGATACATCATGTAATATCTCAAACTGAAGGGTACGACATGAACAACAAAGATCCAGATGCCTCACATCTCAGATACTGCTAGCCTTGACAGGAACTGAAAATAAGTGGTAGGGTTTCACTACACAAGAACCGACACTAAGGAAAAGCTAGTTCTACAGTTACTTGATCAGACATATATGCCCGAGCGCTGTCTAAAATTTAACCACTACCAACCAACACGGGACAAAACCATCTGTACAGAAACTTTTGACTTGAATAGAAATCTGGTGGGGAAAAGTCTTGAACTGTAAATAACATTAGCATCCAGCGTGAGCTAAGCTAATTTAATTTCACTCAAAGCTTTACACGAGTTGCATCTCTTTGACCGTTAGAAAATACTGTTACAATCCCTTAACAACACATACCCTCAGACACAGGCGTAAACTCCCTAGTACACACATACATAAATACAACACGCATGCACGCACGCACATACAAACACCACAACACACATCCATGCACGCTAGCTGTGTCTATCCAATAAAACAATATCTGCTGTCTGTGATGCCATATACTAGTAATGATGAAACAGTAATTTACAGAAGGAAAAACGAATCAAGTAAGAAAGATAATTACAGGAATAGACAAACTTGTCAGTGAGTTATTTTACCGGTTATTCCCCATTTTTCATGTAATGTCTGACCAACAGCAAAAAAGGTGAATATAACATTATTTTTTGTTACTGTATTTACTATTAGTCTCTTCCGAAGACCATCTCCGCGTCTTCGTTGTGGGAAAGGGTAACAATCAAGTAGGGGATTGCTGTCCTGGGCCATGTTTGGTGAGGGTTTATCCCACGAAGCCGCTACAGTAGCCATGACGATGAGAGATAAGAGAAATGACGACTACGATTAATCTGGTTCTGGTAACTCACTCACTCACTCACTCACTCTCACTCACTCACTCACTCACTCACTCAAAACAACAATACAGCTGGCCTTGATGATATTAGTAATAAGATCTTACGTTATGCTGCACCTGTCATTTCACTTACACTAATATATATTTACAGTCAGTGCATCGCAAAATGCTATTTCCCTGAGGCTTTTAAAACTGCTAAGGTGTATCCTCGCTTTAAATCTGGCTCATCCAACAATCTTACCAACTATAGACCAATATCCATATTATCGTCATTATCAAAACCACTCGAAAAACACATACACAAAATAACTCTACGACACATGTAAGAGAACAATTTACTCACAGACAGTCAGTCAGGCTTTAGACCCAATCATTCCTACCACACAGCTCTTACCAAAATGACAGAAAACTTTTAGTAAACATAAATGACGACAGAGTATGTGGTGCCATCTTTGTCGACTTTAAAAAGGCATTTGATATGACTGACCATGATATTCTTGTAAGAAAAATAAAGACTTATAAATTGCATCCTAACCTAATAAAATTAATTGCATCGTTTCTTTCAGACAGACAACAGGTAGTATTCTTCAACAATTCTCTATCAAATTCTGCTAAAGTTGACACTGGTGTTCCGCAAGGTTCTATTCTAGGCCCGTTGCTCTTTGCTATCTATATCAATGATCTTCCACTTCATCTTAAAAACTCTTCTTGTGACCTTTTTGCCGATGATTGCACAGTCTACACCAGTGACTACGACTGTATTAATCTAGAATCAACTCTTCAGGTCGAGTTATACAATTTAATTAGATGGAGCAAAAATAATGGCATGATTATAAACACCGATAAAACAAAATCAGTGCTCATAACAACAAGACAGAAACTTCAAAACGCAACAAAAACAACACTTCGGCTCTGTACAGAAACATCACAGATAGAAAACGTTAGCGAGGACAAAATACTAGGTCTTATTATTGACCAACATCTGACCTGGAACACTCATGTGCAATGCCTAACAAAACTCATTGCACAAAAAGTATACCAATTAGCTAAAATTAAGCACTTCATCGACCAAGACACTAGGAAGACATACTACATATCTCATATACAAACATATTTAGACTATTGCTCAACAGTTTGGGATGGTTGCTCAGTGTCAAATACAAAGAGGCTTTGCTCACTCCAAAAGCGAGCAGTAAAGCTTATTAGTGACAAAGATCAAGCACAAACAACTAACCATCACAAACGTATCAAAATACTACCTCTTAAGAACAGGTTCCTCTTCAACAAAGCCAAGTTAGTACATCAAATTCTTTCACGGCATGCCCCGCCTTATCTATGGAACCTGTTTAAATTTAGCCCAAAGTGCAGCCAACGCTTGAACAACATATGTCTTCCAAAATCTAGACTTGATCTTTACAAGAAAAGCCTTAGTTATTCTGCTGCTCATCTTTGGAATACCCTCCCATCCTATATAAAAATATAAATTATACTCCTTCCTACAACTACAAGCTTTTCCAATATCTATTTGATGTCGACTACATGCCTCCATGAATTATAAAACTTAAAAGTTATCTTAAACTGCTTTTACAGACACCGAATACAATTAATTGTTTTCTGAATAGTCCTCAAATTTTTGTTTAGTAGATAGTCATTTATAATGTATGTAGTTACTTCTGTACTGAGTGAATGTTTAAGAGCGAAACGTAAATGTTATATTTTATTTTATGTCTCTCAGCTTCAGTGTTAGTTATGTTTGTTATATGTACAGCATATTTGTAGAATGTCTGGAATAGAGTGAAAGATGTATGATAAAGGGCAGAATGTCAGACGGGCCTGCGTGCCCAATTCTTAACCCTTTTGAAATAAAGATCAATCAATCGCTCACTATATCTTTGTGTATAAATGAACCATACACCTCGATGTAATGGCTAAAGGGGCACTGGTGACGCTGTGGCAGACCTAGCAAGCCGACAGTGGATATTCTCTTGCTACAAACTTAAGAAACATTCATGAGTTACGGTCTGAACATCACTGAGGCCACTCAATCTAAAAAAAAACCAACTGCATCCCTGCTGGACACCTCAAGGTACAAGAGCAAGGACAAAGTAACGACTAAATGCTTAGTACAAGTAGATGTGGCATTAGTTTAATCCCACAGACGAACGAAGGTTAAGATTTTCTTGTTGTCTTGTAAAGTGCAGCCAAAAGTCCTACTACTCAACAATTACTTTTGTTCATTTCATCATGATTCATGTAATAAATTACGTGAACTATTACTAATCCACTAACTTCAAGGGACTCAATGCGAGATATATATAAAGTTTGATGCTGTGTGACAGGTTCTGTTCTTGAAACTATCAATCAGTTGATAGCAGCATTGATCCAAAACTATTTAACCATATTTTTTTTTCTGGAAATCTAACACCACTTGTTAAGAAAACGTCATTAAATTTTATTAATTAAATATCACAGGCATCAGAGAAATGTGAAGAAAAGGGTCCATGTCAGATTGTAAGGAACCTGATTCCTCAGCTTAAGGATTATTTCTTTCTTTTGCACTTTTTTAACGTCACAGTGCCATTTTCTAGTAATGAGTTTTTTTTCCTAGTAATGAGTTTTTTCTAGTAATGAGTTATTTTTATAGTAATGAGTTTTTTTCTAGTAATGAGTTTTTTTTAGTAATGAGTGTTTTTTTCTAGTAATGAGTTTTTTTTCTAGTAATGAGGTTTTTTTCTAGTAATGAGTTTTTTCTAGTAATGAGTTTTTTATAGTAATGAGTCTTTTCCTAGTAATGAGTTTTTTTTTCTAGTAATGAGTTTTTTTTCTAGTAATGAGTTTTTTTTCTAGTAATGAGTTTTTTTTCTAGTAATGCGTTTTTTTTCCTAGTAATGAGTTTTTCTAGTAATAAGTTTTTCTAGTAATGAGTTTTTTCTAGTAATGAGTTTTTTCTAGTAATGAGTTTTTTATAGTAATGAGTCTTTTCCTAGTAATGAGTTTTTTTCTAGTAATGAGTTTTTTTTTCTAGTAATGAGTTTTTTTTCTAGTAATGAGTTTTTTTTCTAGTAATGCGTTTTTTCTAGTAATGAGTTTTTTTTTCTAGCAATGAGTTTTGTTTTCCTAGTAATGAGTTTTTCTAGTAATAAGTTTTTCTAGTAATGAGTTTTTTCTAGTAATGAGTTTTTTCTAGTAATGAATCGACTCTTTAAACAGGTCGAGAGGCTGTCTGTGGATCTGAGGGGAAACAAGAAGCAATAATTCTGACACAAAGACAACATTCTGTGTTTAACAGTTCTACGGCCTCCGTACAAAGCCAGTCTCTTCAGATAAGATGATGAGATTCAATAACTTGGCACTAAGACGGCTTAAAAAAACAGCTTCATTCATCAGGCCACGCTTATGCATAAGCTGATACCTGACCTTCCAACTGTAGTCGCTCCATTATCATCTGTACCAGAGCATACACCATGGAAAAAAACAGCTTGTACACAAATAACTATTCAAACTGAAGTGAAAGGTGTGCAGAATGGTGAGAAGCAGAGTAGTCTTGTAAGATCAACAGCCACACTTAGTGTTCTAGATGACAAATATCCATGTGACACCTGGATACGTGTGTATACAGATTGATCTGCACATAATGCCATAAAGAATGGAGGGACAGGAGCACATATTGAATATCCAAACAACACCACTGACAAGATTTCCATACCCACTGGAAAATACTGCAACAACTTTGATGTAGAAGTTAGGGCAATTATTGCTGCAGTTGAAAAGCTATCACACTCCAGAATTGATACATGCCCCATAGTAATTCTCACAAATGCAAAATCAGTACTGGAAGCTCTTCAGTGCAACAAACTACCAGACCTTAAGGATGCCTTGTCAAAAATTGGCTTACAACACGAAGTCACTTTGTAGTGGATTCCCTCCCACTGTGGGATACCAGGCAATGAGAAAGCTGACCATCTGGCCAAAGAGGGCACTGAAATGGAGCAACCAGATATACAGATCACCTATAATCAGTAGAAAAGCATGATAAAAAATTACAGGAAGCCACAAACACCACCACATAATGACTATAACATACTAAACAGAAAGGAACAAGTCACCATTTTCCGTCTCCGAACAGGGCACAGCCGACTCCGAAGTTATATGTAAACAAAGTTTAAGGTTGGTACTACTAATCTTTGTACATGTTCCCAGGTGCCCCAAACTGTGGAACATATCCTCTAAAACTACACCAACTACGAGACACTGAGAAGTAATTACTGGTCCAGTGAAACCACCAAAAAAGATAAGCTCTACGGTTCCATACATGAGTTACAAAACAAACAAACAAACAAGCAAAACAGTGAAATTTATCCAAGAGACAGGACTGCAGATATAGTCAGACAATATAGACGGACAATATGTCCCTTCCAGCTCCCTTGTAGTCCTCTCGGTTGTAAGCAAGATGCCCTGCCGCCGATATATCCACTCGCAATTCAACAATGTCTTGTCTTCTTAGCCTTGTTCTTTCTCTCTTTCTTTTTCCTATTATGTACCCTTCCAAGACTGTCTTCTTCAAACTCTCATGATGTTTAATATATTCGAAACACAAGTTTTCTCTGTTTAATATTCTTTACTAGCCAGCCTTCTTTAGTATTAACTTCCTGTCCAGTGGATATATTTGTTATGTTTGGTTATTTTTTTCCCTCATCTACCTATACGACTTTTTTCCTTCAACTATCTAGACGTTATTTTTTTCCCTCATCTACCTATACGACTTTTTTCCTTCAACTATCTAGACGTTATTTTTCTCCCTCATCTACCTATACGACTTTTTTCCTTCAACTATCTAGACGTTATTTTTCTCCCTCATCTACCTATACGACTTTTTTCCTTCAACTATTTAGACGTTATTTTTCTCCCTCATCTATAAACATGATGTTAAAACAAAACTGAAAGATAAGTACCTGTTATATCATTTTGTAAGATTTTGTTTAATTAAGTTCTAAAATGCAAACAACAGTGAGTGATACAAGCAATTACATTTCATTTTGCAAGCAGATTTGAGAAATTTTGGTATAGAATATAAAATATTGCAAATAAAACTTGTAATATAAATAAATTACACTGAAAGAGCTTTGTAACTGAGAAAAAAATTGTTACACAAGTCAGTGTACTGCAAAATAAAAAAAAAATTATGGATGAGTAAAATTATTCATAGATGCTAAAACCAAATTACATCTTACATAAAGAATGACGTGGAAATCTGATACCATCGAACAAAATCAAAATGACTTTCTTGTTATCTCTAAGTCAGCAATATATTTCTATCTCAAACTTTTAGCAGGGTAGACACCGTTTACTTCAGCTTTAACTAGAAACTTTTCCCAATCCTAGAGATTCACCCATACAGATTTTAATTTATAAAGAGGATACAGACTAAAAATATAAGGGAACTTTTATTATTATTAGTCAGACAGACAGACAGGCAGACTGGCAGGCAGGCAGATAGGACAGACAGACAGACAAGCAGACAGACAGACAGACAGATAGATAGATAGATAGATAGATAGATAGATAGATAGATAGATAGATAGATAGATAGATAGATAGATAGATATATAGATAGATAGATAGATAGATAGATAGATAGATAGATAGATAGATAGATAGATAGATAGATAGATAGATAGATAGATAGATAGATAGAGGTATATGTTCTAATATTGAGGAAGTCGTGACAAAATATATCAATATAGTACTTGAGAATTGTGTTATAATATCACTGGTTTGAAGTCAAGAGGAGGAGAAGAATGGAATGAGAGGGGTGGTTGAAGGAAGGGCGTATTGGGAGCGAGTACAATTACTGAATCAAAAGAGAGGTGGACATAATAAGCCACTACTACAGCTGTCAACCGATGGATCGGGCTAACTATGTCAATGCCCTCCGAGAGGTTGGAAGAGCGGAGGACTTTGAGAGGGGTGACCTGACATGCTGTCTCGGACATACGAGTTGAGAGGGGAGAACGTCATCACGAGGACTGAGCGATATTCTCGGCGGCTGAGAGAGATCTTCAGTCAACACCCACCTGGCACCCTTAGCTTCTCTAAGCTGGGGGATGTACTGAGGAAGAGATAGACACTATGGGCGTGACCGGAATCCAGTGATGATGATCCATCAACATAACATAACATAACATAACATAACATACCATAGGATAACACAGAATCCATTAAACTGATTAATGAAATTAGGTATAGAAACAGGTATTCACAGGGTACAGCTTCAAGAGGCTAGAAGTAGTTTCAGGTGTCATGATGCTAGAGATACTTTCAGCTGTCAAGAGGCTAGAAGTAGTTTCAGGTGTCATGATGCTAGAGATACTTTCAGCTGTCAAGAGGCTAGAAGTAGTTTCAGGTGTCATGATGCTAGAGATACTTTCAGCTGTCAAGAGGCTAGAAGTACTTTCAGGTGTCATGATGCTAGAGATACTTTCAGCAGTCATAAGGCTAGAAGTACTTTCAGGTGTCGTGAGACTAGAGGTACTTTCATGTGTCATGAGGCTAGAAGTACTTTCAGGTATCATGAGGTTAGAGGTACTGCCAGGTGTCATGAGTCAAAAGGTACTTTCAGGTGTTATGAGGCTAGAAGTACTTTTATGTATTATGAAGCAAAACAGACTTTTGCAGTGCTGCAGACTATATGGAAATCTAAAAAAACTAAGCACGAAGATGAAAATCAGGATATTTAAGAGTAATGTTCTAAATGTACTACTCTATGGAAATGAATGCTGGAAAATCACCAAAACTATTTTAAAAAACACGCTGAATGTTTACGAAGAATTAGAATAATATTTTGGCGTAACACCGTAAGAAATAATATCTTGTTTGCAGAAATGTAGATGGAGCCACTGACAGTAATTACCGAGGAAAGACGCTGGCGATGGTTGGGACATGTGCTCCGGATGACTGATGACTCACTACCAAAAATAACACTAAGATGGACACAACAGGGGAACAGAAGTAAGGGTAGACCAAAGGAGACGTGGAGAAGAACAACAGAAAGGATACTGAGCAATAGAGGACTCATTTGGGCAAGAGTTGGAAAAAAAGCAAAGGACAGGCATTTGTGGAAACCCCTTGCGAAAACCCCATGTGCCTTGGGCATTTAGGGTTCAGAGAGAGAGAGAGAGAGAGAGAGAGAGAGAGATTATGAAGCTAGGATTAATGCAAGCGCTATAAACCCTCAGGTGCAGAGATGCGAGAAATACTTTGAAGTACCGTGAGCAGTGTCTGGAGATGAGTTGAAAATAACCTGTTTACCACAGTGAGTTCAAACTGTTCATGTTTATTTCAGTTCCAGTTTTTCATTCAAAGCGAAGAGAAACTTTGCATGTGTGTGTTGGAACTTCCAATAAAATCTACAGAATTAATGAGCACAGAAAAAGCTCTGCAAACTGCTAAATGTCAGTGCTGTTTAGGATGTCAAGACAGAGGTCATGTAAAGGTCTGTAACAAAACATCCCCCCCCCCCCCAACATCATCAGGTACAATACTTGAAGACTGAAACTAAATACAATCTTACAAAAACAACCTTCTGTGTTGGAAAATATCCAGTCGAAATAACATCATTTATCCCTTTTGTTTCATTCTGCGATCGCTTTCTACAATAACCAAACTCTATATCTTTTCCTTTCTTATCTCTATTTCTTTATCGTCTGTTTCTTTCCTCTCTCTGTTTTATTTCTTTTCTCTGTTTCTTTATTATCTTGGGTCTTTTCTTTTTGTCTGTCTATCATTATGAACGCCTCCTCCTTATCTCTGTCTCTTTCTTATGTCTGTCTCTTTCTTATCTGTTTCTTTCTTATTTCTGTAGGAGATTTAAAAGAAACCTGATAATAAAGAAACCTGACAATATTTAACTTTTACTAGTACAACTGTATATAAAATAATGATATTTTGTTCTCCCCTGATTATATCCTTTCTGTATGTATCACTTTAATCCTGTCATCTTTAATTGGCACGTCATCAATAATGTATGTTTGTTCTCTCAGGTGAAGTACGGCCTTACAGGAACAAATTCTCTGCGCTAACACTTTGACCTCCTGTCTGAAGCGGCCATTAAAAACTCCATAAATAACTGGGTTAGCCACAAAATTTACGAGATATGACCTGAGTAAGATATTTGTCATAACTAAACCCATGACCTTCTCATCGTTTATGTTCAGTAGAAATTTTCTCACCATTAGGATAAGGTAGGGGAGAAAAGTGACAAAGAAAATAAGTGTCACCATAAGAGCAATGACAGTTGTTTTCACTGCTATGTTCTTCGTGCGTGTTTTTGTCCAGCTTGTGTTAGGAACTTGCTTTCTCTTTTGTTTAGACCTGAACTGTATTTTGTTTTTGGAACTGTCCTTATTTGTATCAGGAAATACTGCCCCAGAAGATGTATTTATTTTGGAGGTAAAAGTCAGCACGGAGTCAGGCGACTCGCTGTTTGCGATGGAAGAGCTTGATTGCTGCTCTTGTAGAACTGTTTTGAAAGATGTAGAATTTCTGAAATTATTTTCTCTATCCTCGATGTGGTCCACGCTAGCGACGTTTTCCGAAGAAACAGCTTGTTCTCTGCTTCTGTTCCCCAGCGAAGAAACAGCTTGTTCTCTGCTTCTGTTCCCCAGCGAAGAAACAGCTTGTTCTCTGCTTCTGTTCCTAAGTGAAGAAACAGCTTGTTCTATACTTCTGTTCCCAAATGAAGAACCGGCTTGTTCTCTACATCTGTTCCAAAACGAAGAATCAGCTTGTTCTCTGCTTCTGTTTCCAAGCGAAGAAACAGCTTGTTCTCTGCTTCTGTTTCCAAGCGAAAATATCAGCTCATGGTCATGCCCATCACGATCGTGACAAAAGGAAAGGTTTCTTACATAATGTTTATCTGAGATGTTTCGAGATAAACTCCCTCCCGTAGCGGAGCTGTCAGCGCAACTCACTTCATATTCACCTCCTGAAGCATCACAGGTACCGGGTATTTCATTCTGGCAACTCGGCCATTTCTTTGGCCTGTTGCGGGAACTTGTGGCCATTTCCAGTTTTAAGCTTTTCATTTCCTTCTTGTGACGTATCAGTTCTCGAATGATTAAAGAATACAACACCACGAGCACGATGGTGATGATTAAAAAAACTATTGTGAGAACTAAGATGAACACCCGTGGTATTATTGAGCTTTTTATATCGTCAGTTATCGTACAGTCTGTCGCAATTGTAGAGGAATTTCGAACATCGATGTGTGATATACCGGCCATAACAATAACTGGGCAGTTACAGAGCATTGTTATCACGAGAATGAGTATTATAGTTACTCTGGCGTGGTGCAGAGTTATCTGTGATGAGTAGGGCCTGCAGATCTTCCGGTACCGGTCCACTGCTATGACGATCAAGGTTAAGGTTGAGGCGACAGCTGTGAATGAGTGGAAGAATCTGAAATTCATACAAAACAACACTTAATTATCGCTGGTACAAAAGAAGACTTAATTATCAGAAGAAAGAGAATCATTTATTAGCAGTAAAAATGTGTGTAGTAAAGAGATATTAAGTTAATTTTGACTGATGGTTGACGATTACTTGACTGGATTGATTGATGATTAAGCTGTTTAGTTGGTTACATGTTGGGTTAGTTAGTTAGCTGGCTAGTTGACTGTTTTGTGGTTTAGTTTGTTGATTGATTGCCTGGTTATATGACTGACTGCTTGGTTGTTTCGTTGGTAAGCTGTGCAGCTGTTAGGTTGGTTGTTTCGTTGATAAGTTGTGCAGCTGTTAGATAGGTTATTTCGTTGATAAGTTGTATATCTGCTAGGTTGGTTGTTTCATTGGTAATCTATGCAGCTGTTAGGTTGGTTATTTCGTTGATAAGTTGTGTAGCTGTTAGGTTGATTGTTTTGTTGGTAAGTTGTGAAGCTGTTAGGTTGATTGTTTAGTTGGTAAGTTGTGTAGCTGTTAGGTTGGTTGTTTCTTTGGTAAGTTGTGCAGCTGTAAGGCTGGTTGTTTCGTTGGTAAGTTGTGTAGCTGTTACCGTTAGGTTGTTTGTTTCGTTGGTAAGTTGTGCAGCTGTTAGGTTGGTTGTTTCATTGGTAAGTTGTGCAGCTGTTAGGTTGGTTGTTTCATTGGTAAGTTGTGCAGCTGTTAGGTTGATTGTTTCATTGGTAAGTTGTGCAGCTGTTAGGTTGGTTGTTTCATTGGTAAGTTGTGCAGCTGCTAGGTTGGTTGTTTCGTAAGTAAGTTATGCAGCTATTACCGTTAGGTTGGTTGTTTCGTTGGTAAGTTGTGCAGCTGTTAGGTTGGTTGTTTCGTTGGTAATCATGCAGCTGTTAGGTTGGTTATTTCGTTGATAAGTTGTCTAGCTGTTAGGTTGGTTGTTTTGTTGGTAAGTTGTGAAGCTGTTAGGTTGATTGTTTAGTTGGTAAGTTGTGTAGCTGTTAGGTTGGTTGTTTCGTTGGTAAGTTGTGCAGCTGTTAGGTTGGTTGTTTCGTTAGTAAGTTGTGTAGCTGTTAGGTTAGTTGTTTCATTGGTAAGTTGTGCAGCTGTTAGGTTGGTTGTTTCGTTAGTAGAGTTGTGTAGCTGTTAGGTTAGTTGTTTCATTGGTAAGTTGTGCAGCTGTTAGGTTGGTTGTTTCGTTAGTAGAGTTGTGTAGCTGTTAGGTTAGTTGTTTCATTGGTAAGTTGTGCAGCTGTTAGGTTGGTTGTTTCGTTGGTAAGTTGTGCAGCTGTAAGGTTGGTTGTTTCGTTGGTGAGTTGTGCAGCTGTAAGGTTGGTTGTTTCGTTGATAAGTTGAATGGCTTTTACGTTGGTTACTTAACCGTCTCGTTGGTTGACTTACTGGTTTGTATATTGTTGCTCTTAGAACAACTAGTAAATTGGTTATTTAGTTTGTTGGCTGGTTTATTCATTGTTTGATTGTCTGGTTGGTTGTTTGCTTGTCTGATGATATTCTCTCTCTCTCTCTCTCTCTCTCTCTCTCTCTCTCTCTCTCTTTGAACCTTAAGTGCCCAGGGCACATGGGGCTTCCGCAAGGGGTTTCCACAAATATCTGTCCTCTGCCTTTTTTTCTGCTCTTGTCCAAGTGAGCCCTCTATTGCTCAACATCCTTTCTGTTGTTCTTCTTCATGTCTCTTTTGGTCTACCCTTACTTCTTTTCCCCTGTGGTGTCCATCTTAGTGCTATTTTTGGTAGTGAGTTGTCAGTCATTCGGAGCACATGTCCTAACCATCGCCAGCGTCTTTCCTCAATAATTGCTGTCAGTGGTTTCATCTGCATTTCTGCTAATAAGATGTTATTTCTTATAGTGTTTGGCCAAAATATTTTTCTCATCCTTCGTAAACATTTAGTCTGGAAAGAATTCAACTTGTTTTCTATGGTTTTGGTGATTTTCCAGCATTCACTTCCATAAAGTAGTACACTTAGAACATTGCTCTTAAACATCCTGATTTTCGTATTTATGCTTAGTTTTTTAGATTTCTATATAGTCTGCAGCATTGCAAAAGCCTGGTTTGCTCTAGTAAGTCTGCTGTTGATGTCCTCTCTGCTGTCTCCGTTTTCTACTACTCTGCTGCCAAGGTATACAAATTCGTTGACCTCCTCCACTAACTTGCTATCTACTTTGAGTACATTTCTGTTGTTCACATTTTGCTTCATTAACTTTGTCTTTCCTACGTTGATCTTTAGTCCTATGTTGTTTGCATTCTAAGTTAGCTTGTTTATTTTATCTTGCATATCTTTGTGACTGCTTGATAGTAGACAAATGTCGTCCACAAAGTCAAGGTTCTCCAGCACTATGTCACTGTAATCCTCTGCGTTTATCTGATGTTGCCTCCTTCATTAACCAGTCCACTGCCAAGATGAATAATGTTGGTGATATTACACATCCCTGCTTCACTCCTGTTTGTACCCTAAAGCTGCTGGAGGTATGTTCTCCACATATCACTTTGCACTGAAAACCCTCGTATAGGGCTTTGATTACATTCACTATCTTATGGGGGAGGCCAGGCCATCTTAGGATTTTCCACAGTGCAAACTCTGTTGAAACTGCCAAAGGCTTTCTCAAAATCTATAAACAATGCATATGGAGTGCTATGCCACTCATTTGCCTGTTCTAATATTTGTCTAAGTACAAATATGTGGTCCATGCATGATCTTCCTTTCCTAAATCCTGCCTGCTCTTTCCGAAGTTTTCCATCAAGTGCTGGTGCAATTCTGTTGATGATTATTCTGCAAAATACTTTACTTGTGAGTGGCAGTAGGGTAATGCCTCTCCAGTTCCCGCAATCTCTGAGGTCACCCTTCTTTGGTAGTTTTACATTAAGGCCAGTTTTCCACTCCTCTGAAGCTTTTTCTAGATCTCAAATTTGTTGTAGTATCCGGCAAAGTTGTTTTGGTGTTTCTGTTTCTTCTGCTTTCAACATCTCCGCAGTCACTTCATCTTCACCTGGTGCCCTGTCTAGTTTTAGCTTCTTTATCGCCTCCTTTACTTCACTTATTGTTATTTGTCCTGTATTGATGTTTAGTTCCGTTTTTGCTTCAGGTATGTCTATTGTTTGTACTGCTTGTGTTCTGTTTAGTAGGGTGTTAAAGTGTTCCCTCCATCTTTCAATTTGTTCCCTTTCTCCACTGACCAGTTGTCCATTATGTGTCCTTATTGCACTCTCACATCTTGTGCTGAAGTTACCTGTCATCTGCTTTATGATTTTATATATGGTTTTCATGTCATTTGCATATGCTGCTTTCTCTGCTGCTTCTGCTAAGTTATCATAGTATTGACGTTTATGTTGACGGCATGATTCCTTCACTTCTTTGTTTTTTTTTGTGCATAATTACTTAAAACGTGTTCTTTAAGCCGCTGTGATTTGGTGTTCAATAATTTTTTCTTGATTTCTTTACTTTGCTTTATCTTTTTCCATGTGGTCTTGCTTATCTATTCCTCTTTTCTCCGTTTCCGATATCCCAGCACCTCTTTTGCTGTTTCCAGTAGTGTTTTACTGAACTCTAGTATGGGCATTTCTGTTTCATCTTGTAGGACACTGAAGCGGTTCTTAAGTACTATTAAGAATTCATTTCTTCTTTGCTGGTCTTTCAGTTTTCTTGTATCAAAACGTATCTTTCTGTGTTCTCCGATTTTGACTACCTTAATTTTAGTTTTATTTTTGTTACCAGAAGGTTGTGATCACTTCCTACATCTGCTCCTTTCCTTGCTCGCACATCTTGTAGTGACCGTTTCCACTTGTTGTTTATTAGTATGTGATCGATTTGGTTTTCTGTGGTTTTATCTGGGGACCTCCAAGTCACTTTATGGTTGTTTTTATGTTGGAAAATTGTCCCTCCAATGGTCATCATTTTTTATTCACAGAAACTGCACAGTCTTTCTCCATTTTCATTTATTTCTCAGATTCCTTCTCTTCTCATGATTCTTCTTCTATCTTCATTTCCTTCGCCTACTTTTGCGTTGAAGTCGCCCAAGATGAGTAGCATATCATGCTTGGGTATTGTTTCTACTGTGGCTTGGAGGCTGTTGTAAAATTCTTCTTTTAATTCCTCTTCTTCTGTTGGTGCATAACAAACTATAATAGACAGCTTGTGAATCTTGAGTTGAAGCGTGCATATAATAATCTCTCATTTATAGGGGTTTTGGTTTGACATAAAACAAGGGGTCCGTCAGGGGTGCATATTGTCACCCTACTTATTTAACTTGTATACTGAAAATATAATGAGGAATGTTAGAGAAGATGTAGACAAAGAATATTACGATGCTATAACAACTGGAGGTTATGAAATACCAGAGATTAGATATGCTGATGACACAGTGTTATTGTCCACAACACAAAGAGGAATGGAAAAACTAATTATGTCAGTCCGTAAGAACAGCGAAGAGCAGAACCTCTATCTTAATGCAAAGAAAACTAAATTGATGACAACTGACAAAACAAACAAGGCAGCTGAAATATATATCAATGAGGAAAAATTTGAAGAAGTGGAGAGTTTTGAATATCTTGGATCACTACTAACTAATAATGGAGATACAATGAGGGAAATTAAAAGGAGGACATCTATCGCTCTTCAGAAAGTAAAACAAATAAAGAATCTGTGGAGAGGAGCAGACAGAACTACAAAAATAAAATTTTTAAGAGCATGCATCTTTCCCATCGCAACATATGCCTGTGAGACCTGGACACTTAACAAAACAGCTGAGAAACACATAAATGCCTTTGAATGTAACTGCTACAGAAGAGTTCTCCAAATATCATGGACACAAAAAAGAACAAATATATCTATACTTATATCTTATCTTGTATCTTATATCCTTCCCGTGCCGTTAAACGTCACATAGGGCTCGCAAAATAGTTCGCCAATTTTTCCTGTCTTCGGCGAGTCTTTCAACATCATCAAAGGATTTTATGCCTGTTAATTTGGCCTCTCTTAATAATGTCCTCTTCAGAGTTTCACGTGGTCTGCCTCTTTTTCTTCGGCCTGTTGTGTTCCACTGGATAGCTTGTTTTGGAATTCTCTGATCATTTCTTCTCATCAAGTGACCAACATATGTCCATCTCCTTTTCCTGATCACCCATGAGATTGGTTGTTGTTCAGTCATCTGTCTTATCTCTGCATTGTTCTTGAATTCATTCCACTTGATGCCGAGTATTTTCCTTAGGCATTTGTTTTCAAAAGAGTCTAATTTCTTTTCTATTTCTTTAGTTGTTTTCCAGCTTTCGCATGCATAAATGAGGGTGGATATTACATTTGAATTGAGTAGTCTTAACTTGGTTTTTGTGCTTATAACTTTTGAATTCCATATGTTCTCAAGATTCTTGAAGATTGATGCTGCTTTTGCAATTTGATTCTAACTTCCTTTCTAATGTCACCATCCTGGTCTATGTAGCTGCCAAGGTATGCAAATTGATTGACTTCTTCAATATCTGTCCCTTCTATGTGTATTTTTCCATTTTGATTGAGAGGAATTTTCATTATGTTTGTTTTGTCCTTGTTAATTTCAAGTCCTATTTTGCTAGCCAGTGAAGACAGGCTATCTGTTTTTTCTTGCATGAAATTCACATTGTTACTGATAAGAGTTATGTCATCAGTAAAATCAAGATCTTATAGTTGGGTCCCATGTACCCAGTCAATACTTGTGTTACCTGTGCAGCATTTTTTCATTATGAAGTCTATTGTAATCCCAAAAAGTAAAGGAGACAGTATACATCCTTGTTTAACACCTGTTTCAATCTGGAACCATTCAATCATCCCTTCTTCTGTCTTGACTGCACAAACATATCCATTGTAGAAGTCCTTAATGATATTGACAATTTTAGATGGTATAACATATATACATAAAATTCTCCATAATGAATCTCTGTGTATGCTATCAAATGCCTTTTTAAAATCTATGAAGTTCAGTATTAATGGTTTCTGCTTTTCAATATGTTTTTCAAGTATTGTTCTTAGAGTAAAGATCTGGTCGAGACAGCTTCTCCCTTTTCGAAATCCTGCTTGTTCTTCTCTATACTATCTATACTACAAAAGCTTAATATTGAAGAAGGCTGGCTAGTAAAGAGGATTAAAGAGAGAAAACTTAAATATTTTGGACACATTAAACGTCATGATAATTTAGAGAAGACCGTATTGGAAGGATACATAATGGGAAAAAGAAAAAGAGGAAGACCAAAACGAAGATGGCTGCAAGACATTGTTGACGATCTGCAAATGGATGCCGCAGCAGCAGGCCATCTTGCTCACAACCGAGAGGCCTACAGGAGTGCTGTTTGGGAGGCAAGGGACATGCAAATGAATGAATGAATGAATGAATGAATGAATAGGGGTCCATTTCAGCAAAGCTCTTGATGCTTCTTTTGTTATAATCAACGCTACTGCTCCTTTATTATGATCTTCTTTACCTGACCATTTTATTGTATCTTCTGTGTGCTGTGTTGTTAATTTCCTTCTGCCTTGTCCTGTCCATCTTGCTTCTTGTATTCCTAGTATGTCTAGTTTGCATCTGTGCATTTCCTTAATGGTTTGTACTAGTTTTCCAGTCTAGTTAAGTGTTCTTACATTCCAGCAGCCTATTTGCATCTTGTGTTTAGGTTCCAGGAGGTCTGCAGCCGGGCTGGGGACTTCCAGTGGCTGGCTTTCATCCACAACCTTCATGGGCTCAGTTTCCTGATAAGCATTTGTTGTTTCCCTTGCTTCTGTTTCTGTAGCAGTCTGATAGTTTTTTTTACCAGATAGGGTTGCTAGCCCTATACCGAACCCTCCTTAGTCGAATTTTACGATCATGCGTGGTAGGGTACAGTGGTCCTATTCCTGATGATATTCACGTATGTAAAAATTTTAATTCTTGCAAAGACTGACAAGGACACATGAAGTCTCGCAGTAACCTAAAAGATTCAAACCTCAGAATTTTGCAAGCCACATCCGAGGTAAAAGTGTAGTAATGGACCAGGCGTGCAATCTCTCCTGACATACCCACGGTGGAGGTGATCAGATCCAACACAGCCAGGCAAATGATGAAGAAATTTTGCCCGTTTAGCTTCAGCCTGTAAAAAGAAGCAGAGAAAAGCTTATTTTTTCTTTGGTGGGACATCAGTTTTTGCCTTATATAATGAATTATTTTTCTCAGTAATTACAAGAAGGTGATGTGAAAGTGATATGATATTTCAATCTAGGCAGTTTCGTTAGTGTTATTTTTATTTGTTGCATTCTATTTTATTTCGTTCTTGAAGACTTCTTTGTGTTAAATTTCTGTTTTTCTGGTGGTTCTTGACTGCCGTTTTGCTTTTATTTACCCATGTCTTTTGAATTTTCTCAGATTCTGTAAAACTTTATTTTACACATTTATTTCTTATATAAAGCTTTAAACATCTGTATTGGTTTGACGGTTTTCAGTCTTTGATGTTTCTTCTCTGGTTTCATACTTTACCTGAGACATTAAACCCAGAAATTACTTTCCCTTTCCATTTGCTTGTCCGTACAAATAAATTCTTCTTGTATCAATATCCAGCGCAGAGATTTCCTATATATTATTTGTTCAAAACATTTAGAGCTGGCTGAGGTTACTTTAAAATACTGATCCATCCATCCATCCATCCATCCATCCATCCATCCATCCATCCATCCATCCATCCATCCATCCATCCATCCATCCATAATGGTAGGCCTTGTGCCAACCTGGTGGACAGCAACAAATCCTTCCAGTTCTCAAGTTTGCACTGTCGGTCTGTCTGTCTGTCTGCCTGTCTATCTATCTGTCATTCAGAATATAACATAATGTAAGAATGTAAACCTTTGAACTGTCTCACTGTGTAGATTTCCCACTCTAATTTTAGATATTCTTAACTTTACAAATGTTCTAAATTTTAAATCAAAGACGGAACAGACTTTATGAAATTAACTTTCAAATCTGAAATAGAAGTTACTTGCGGATGAAGACATAGCAGACAAGGAGGTTTCCCACAGTTCCCAGGAGCATCAGAACTCCAGTGACAACGACGACTGGCATAAGAGTCACGAGCATCTCCTTGCTGAGCGACTGAAGATCTCTTCTGTAGTTTAGATTAATGGATTCAGAACTATTTTTTATTGTAACATCCGCATTTATTCTCTCCTGCGTCAAGTCGAATATTACAGTAGAAAGCACCTCAGCTGAATATGACATTTTTGACATAACAATTAAACATATTCGACTGTCACGTAGAAAACATAAGGTGGGTTTGGTTTTTTGCACGTGTGATTACTAAATGTTGAAAGTTTTTAAAAAAATGATGAACACTCTTTACCTTCATCACACAAAGGCAAAATGAGGGGTAAAGATGGAAACCGAAATATCACATTGTTGACCTGACGTTGTGTAAAAGCTCACCCGACTTTGGAACTATTTACGCAGCCTTACATCAGTTTCTCGCGTATTAATACACGCGCTAGACAAAACATTGTCATGAAGGTGTATTCAGTGATGACTCGTCTCCAACAGCCGATGAAAATGGCTTAGCAAGACTGGCGAACTCGGTTGCTAAGATGTAGCAAGATTTGACAACGTCTGTCACTGAGATATAGCATGATTAACGATGTCCATAACTTCAATGTATGAAAACTGACAATATCAGTCGCAGTGATATAGCAATAATGACAGTGTCTATTAACGCGATATATCCAGTTTGGCAACATCAATCACCACGATGTAGCAAAATATAAAGATTTATATCAATACGATGTAGCAAGAGTTCACAACATCAGTCACCACTATGTAGCAAAATATAACGATTTATATCAATACGATGTAGCAACAGTTCACAGTGTCTATTACCATGGTGTAGCATAATGCAACGACTTATATCACCAAGATGTCGCAAGAATTCACCTTATTTGTCACCACGATGTAGCAAGAACTCACAATGTCTATCACCACAACATAGCAAGAACTCACAATGTCTGTCACCACGATGTAGCAAGAACTCACAATATCTATCACCACGATGTAGCAAGAATTCACAATGTCTGTCACCACGATGTAGCAAGAATTCACAATGTCTGTCTCCACGATGTAGCAAGAATTCACATTGTCTATCACCACGATGTAGCAAGAATTCACATTGTCTATCACCACGATGTAGCAATAATTCACATTGTCTATCACCACGATGTAGCAATAATTCACATTGTCTGTCAGCACGATGTAGCAAGAATTCACATTGTCTGTCACCACGATGTAGCAAGAATCACAACGTCTGTGACCACGATGTAGCAAGAACTCACAATGTGTGTCACCACGGATCCTGATAACAGTTAGTGATAGAAAACATACACGGTACTGATTCTTTATGCTAATATGTGTAAATTACTCGTCACTTATTTTTTTACTTTGTCTACTCCTTAAAGCCGAGATTTAATCCTTCCGCCAGGGCACAATCTGCACTGAATAAAGGATTTCCCCAGCCTGAAAGTTGTTAAACACGTCAGCCGCCATTAAACAAACATTATCGCCTCGTTAAGGAAAAAAAAACCCCATTTTTTTCAACGCCTGACACAGCGTCAGTGCTTGATAATTAATTCCGTAGTTACATCATAATGACACAAACAAGGAGTCACATCCTGTTTTACCAACCAAGAAATCGTACAACAATATAAAAAAATAATATATGTAGTAAGACTTCAGTGACTATTGTTTCGTCTCGTACAGAAGACTGGATTAGCTTAAAAGTAAGTGCACTCTCCTCCCGCCATTCAAAGCCTCAATGTGTAACAGGAAATTGAAGCGACAGATCAGGACATCATTCGTCCATAATCCAACCGCGATTACTAAAATTTGGAACTATCATTTTGCTGCTCCTTACCTTGTTCCGCATCGCGATTACATTACGTATGAATTTTCAACATCTACAGCAAAAAACAGACCAAGATAACAGGAATAATGGCCTCCGAAAGTTAGATTTTTATCTTGTAATTAGGCCAGAGGTGTCCAATGTGGTCTATCCCTGCGCAAGCAATGAACTAAACTTCTTAGTCTAGAAACCCAGGGATAGATGCAAGTAAAGTTCATTGCAGATACCTGGGAATGTGTGAGTCAGGTAAAGCTCACTGCAGGTACCTATGAATGCACGAATCAGGTAAAGCTCAATGCAGGCACCTGAGAATGTTTAAGTTAGGTAAAGGTCATTGCAGGTACATGTGAATGTGTGAGTCAGGTGAAGCTCATAGCAGGTACATGTGAATGTGTGAATCAGGTCAAGATCATTGTAGGTACATGTGAATGTGTGAGATGGGAGGAGGCAGTTGGTTTTTTTTTTTTTGGCACGGCCGGCCAAAAGAACGAGGTCAGCGACTCGTAGTAGATAGAGTCACGCAAGCATGCAGGGAAAAGGGGAGTGAGAGATTAGAACAGTCAGTCTCGTCCTATGTTTTCGTGAGGTAAGGCGTGAAATTAAAATTGTGTAATAATTCCGAGATGCCGCGCCATCTCTGTGATGTTATTATCGTGAGTGATCTGTGTGTGGACATAAAATTGTGTTAAATGGACTGCATAAGTTGTTGTAAATATTCTTACGAAAATAGGTATCGGAGAGCTAAGGATGATGGTTAGAAATTGTTTTTTTTTTTTCCTTACAGGTATCGAGTAAACTTAGTGCGGCACTGAAATTGTTTATGTGATCAGGTTATTATCACCATTGACTGAATGGTTGATTATAATTCTATGCATGATAGTGAAGACAGGAGCACTGCACAAGGAAGCGTGCATGGAGGAGGAGCCAACGGCAGAGCAAGCGCAATGACGGGTGTCATAGGCTGGAAGGAAGTTAAGAGTTATCGAAACATAAATCGTTGCCCAAGCAACCGACCAGTTATTAAGGAGATGGGAATAGGGCAACAGTTCCAGGCGGTAGTAAAGCATGCCTGGACGACGCTACATCATCCTCAGGGTAACGGTTCTAACGAGCGACAGCACAGAATGTTCAACGACATAATAGCAAAACTGACAGACAAAGATCTGACAGCATGGGACACACATTTACATACAGCGGTAGCGACGATAGACATGAATGTGACTAAGAGAACTGGGTATTCACCATCTTTCCTGATGTATGTTTCTTTTGTTTGTTTGTTTGTTTGTTTGTTTGTTTGTTTGTTTGTCTGTTTGTGCATGTGATGGAGAGCGAGGTTTGTGGCTTAGACTTGAGCCAGGCAACAGCTTGGATGAAATAAGATCAAGACACAATATCATGGTCTGAAACTATCATCATCATTCACTCAGTATAAATAGTGAATTTTTATAAATTGATATAAATTATATAATTTATATATATTTTATATTATATAGTATAATTATATATATTTATATATTTTCATGTGAATTTATATTTTATCTCCTCTCTCTATTTCTTTGTCCTGTATGTTCTTGTATGATTAAGGCTCACGCCGAAACGTCACAACTGTGTACTCGGTAAGTAATATAGCTGTTCATACTTATTTTCATAGTTTATATATCTCAACATAAATAGATCCCGCCTCAGTGCAACACATTTTCCACCGCCTCTTGTCAGAAAGTAAAATGCGAGGTTCAGTAGTTGCCAGATTTTAATCTTGACGATTCTTGGCAAACTAGTCTCGTACAGTAATCGTCAAGAAGTGTTAGTACAGTGTAATGTAATATTTTGTCTCTTTAACTACATATAACAACAATGAGATTGTGTCTCTTTAACTACATATAACAACAACGAGATTGTGTCTCTTTAACTACATATAACAACGAGATTTAGTTTCTTTAACTACATATAACAACGAGATTTTGTCTCTTTAACTACATATAACAACGAGATTTAGTTTCTTAACTACATATAACAACGAGATTTAGTTTCTTTAACTACATATAACAACAACGAGATTGTATCTCTTTAACTACAAATAACAAGGAGATTTAGATTCTTTAACTACATATAACAACGAGATTTTGTCTCTTTAACTACATATAACAACGAGATTTAGTTTCTTTAACTACATATAACAACAACGAGATTGTGTCTCTTTAACTACAAATAACAACGAGATTTAGCTTCTTTAACTACATATAACAACGAGATTTTGTCTCTTTAACTACATATAACAACGAAATTTAGTTTCTTTAACTACATATAACAACAACGAGATTGTGTCTCTTTAACTACATGTAACAACGGGATTTAGTCTCTTTAACTACATGTAACAACGGGATTTAGTCTCTTTAACTACATGTAACAACGGGATTTAGTCTCTTTAACTACATGTAACAACGGGATTTAGTCTCTTTAACTACATATAACAACGAGATTTAGCCTCTTTAACTACATGTAACAACGGGATTTAGTCTCTTTAACTACATGTAACAACGGGATTTAGTCTCTTTAACTACATATAACAACGAGATTTAGCCTCTTTAACTACATGTAACAACGAGATTTAGCCTCTTTAACTACATATAACAACGAGATTTAGCCTCTTTAACTACATGTAACAACGAGATTTAGCCTCTTTAACTACATATAACAACGAGATTTAGCCTCTTTAACTACATGTAACAACGGGATTTAGCCTCTTTAACTACATGTAACAACGAGACTTAGCCTCTTTAACTACATGTAACAACGGGACTTTTATGTTTATATTTCACTGTGTTAGATGAGAGATGAGAGAAATGACGACTGTGGGGGTAAAACTAGTTGTGGTAATGAAAGTAGATGAAGATGTATGGTTCAGTTATAAAAAAAAAAACCTCACAGAATGAGTGAGGAAAGTTGGCAGAAAAAAAAATGATGGCACAAAACAAGATGAAGAACATGCAGGAATCCAATATTTCGGCAAAATTTTTTTGTTTTCCACAGATCACATACAAAAACACCACAAAGGATAATAACGATGAAAAAAACAGATTTAGTTTTGTTTTTTGTTTTCGTCTCCTCCGGACAAATTTACTTGACTTTGTAAAACTGAAGCACACGGCCTCCATTAGCTTTCACTGTGATAGTTTGAAATGTTTTATTTGTCGTGCTATGAATTGAGTGTAAGCCTGCGCACCTATTTTTAAACTCTATATGTAATAATTAAAAATTAGTTTACAAATGTCAAAGATTAATATTTGACAGCGCTTTATTTCTCCACTTTTTAAAATGTGTATTTTCTCTAAGCTGTAGGAATAAAGTAATAGATGTATCATGAACGACGTTAATGGATGTTCCTATGGAACAGCCTCGTCCGGTAGGGCAGCTCACGAGCCACAGGTGAGGCCAGATCGTCATCAAGCTACTGGTGGCAAAACTAACAAGTTCAAAATAGCAACATGGAATGTAAGAACTTTATTCCAGGCTGGAAAATTAGAAAATGTAAAGATGGAAATGGAAAGGATGAAGATCAACATATTAGGAATGAGTGAAGTTAGATGGACAGGTGCAGGAAAGATAAACTCAGATAAATATACAATAATATATTCAGGAAGTGAGAAACATGAACGAGGAGTAGGAATTATATTTGACGAACAAACAGCAAGGACAACTGTAGGATATTTGAACATCTCGGACAGAGTCCTGCTAGCCAAACTGAAAGGACAACCAATAAACATAAATATTATACAAGTGTACGCTTCAACATCTGAAAGCTCTGAAGAAGATGTACAGATATTTTATAATGACATAGAGACAGCACTAAAACACACAAAGTCACATGAAGTTACCATAGTAATGGGAGATTTTAATGCAAAGTTGGTAAAGGAAGAACTTCGGACATCGTTGGTGACTATGGACTGCGGGAGAGGAATGACAGAGGTTATAAATTAATTGAATGGGCAAGAATACATAGCATGGTTGTAGGAAACACCTGGTTTAAACAACATCCTCGAAGACTGGCAACGTGGTGCAGCCCAGACAAAAAGACATTTAACCAGATAGACTACATATTAATCAACAAACGATTCCGCAGTGCATTACTGACAACAAAAACCATGCCAGGAGCTGACTGCAATAGTGACCATGATCCACTCTGTGGAAAAATTAGAATAAAGCTAAAGAAAGCAGGTAGAAAAGTGAGAAACATCAAACTGAATACAGAACTTCTTAAAAATGACCAAGAACTGCGAGAACAATACAAAGTTATTATAACAAATTGATACAATGCAATAGCAAAGATAAATAGTATAGATGAACAATGGGAAATGTTAAGAGATTCTATCCACCAAACTGTTAAGGAGATAATACCACCGAAAAAGAAGCCTCTAAAAATAAATGGATGACAGACGACATCTTAGGACTGATGGACAAGAGGAGGAGGAGTAAAAATAACGAGGAAAAATATAACAAGATAAATAAAGAAATAAGACGCAAATGCAGAGAAGCAAAAGAAGTGTGGTTAAATGAACAGTGCAGACAGATAGAGGACGCTCATAATAAAGACAGCAAAAACATGCACAAACGAATTAATGAACTCACAGGCAGGAAAACAAAATATACCACAGGATGCCTGAAATCGAAAGAATGTAAAATGTTAATGGGAAAAGAAGACATTGTGGACAGGTGGACAGAGTATATCGGTGAGCTATATAGAGGAGAAAGACCAGAAGTAACACCAGATACTGAAAACTGTGAGGGACCACCAATACTTGAAGATGAAATCATAGATGCCATCAAACACATGAAGAAAGGAAAAGCGACTGGGCCTGATAATATAACAATAGAAGAAATAGAGGCACAAGAGGAGACAGGAATAAAAATAATAACCAAGTTACTGAATGATATTTACAACAGTGGTTATATTCCCAGTGACCTGATTAAATCCACGTTTATAGCACTACCAAAGAAACCAGGTGCAAAGGAATGTGACGACCACCGGACTATCAGCCTCTCATGTCACATAATAAAGCTATTTCTGAGAATAATTATGAGAAGAACAAGGAAAAAGATAAAAATCGAAATAGCAGATGAACAGTTTGGATTTGTTGAAGGAAAGGGAACACACAATGCCATTTATGCTTTACGAACACTAACAGAAAGAGCTTTAGAAGTACAGAAAGATCTCTACTTATGCTTCATTGATTACACCAAGGCATTTGACAAGGTGAAACATAGTGAAATTATTAAAATGCTCGAAGACATCAGTATAGACGGCAAAGACTTGAGGATTGTAAAACATCTATACTGGCAGCAAGAAGCAGCAGTTCGAGTTGAAAATAGAATTGGAAAATATCAACCTATAAAACAAGGGGTGCGACAAGGATGTGTACTTATCTCCAGACCTTTTTTCTCTGTACAGCGAAAATATTCTAAGAACAATCATTACAGAGCCAGGCATAAAAATTGGAGGATACAATATTAACAACCTTCGGTATGCTGACGACACAGTACTGATAGCGGAGAACCAACAAGACTTGCAAAATCTTTTGGATAAAGTCGCCAAAGAAAGTGAACAGAAAGGCCTTACTTTGAACATCAAAAAGACAGAGACTATGGTTATATCTAAGAAACAGAATCCACCAGCATGCAGTATTAAATTAAACGGAACCATTCTGAAGCAGGTGGATAAATTCAAATACCTTGGAGCAGTAATAACTTCAGATGGGAAATGCAAAACAGAAATTAGGAACAGAATAGGCCAAGCAAAGACTGCATTTCAGAGAATGAGAAACATATTAGCTAACACATCTTTATCAATGAATGTTAGAAAACGAGTCCTAAAATGCTATATTGAACCTATCTTGTTATATGGAAGTGAATCATGGACAATATGCAAGTCTGCACAAAAATCACTGGAAGTAGCAGAAATGTTCTTTATTAGAAGAATGTTGCGAATCCCCTGGACAGCAAAAATAACTAATGAAGAATGTATGAGAAGAGCTGGAGACACAAAAAACCTTGTCAGAAAGATAAGAGAGAGACAATGTACTTTCATAGGACATGCAATGAGAAGAGGGGGCATTGAAAATATTATAACAACAGGAAAAATAGAAGGAAGAAGATGAAGAGGAAGACCAAGAGAAATGATACTGGACAGTCTGACGGGTTGGTGTGAGAGGAGATCACCAACTGAACTGATGGCCTGCATGAAGGATCGGGTACTCTGGAGAAGCATAATAGCCAACGCCAGTCGGCACGGCACCTGATGATGATGATGATGATGTAGGAATAAAAAGATAAACAAGTCTGATTTCTAAGATGTACGGTAGCTATTTTTCAAACGTCACGGGTTCAAACGTGGATTACCAGATTCTTCTGCTTGTATCCATGAGCAAGCTTTTCTATACTCTTTTGATCTGTGTATATTTTCACATGAAAGAAACAGAAAAAAAAACTCGGAACATTTAACATCAAAGACAGATATAATATTCTCCTACGTTAATTTTCAGCTTTCCTCTCGCGTTCATAGTTATCACGTATGACCTTTCAACTTTTACAGCTGTGTACTCGTTTAAATAATAAAGCTGTTACTACTTCCCACCCCCCCCCCCCACCCCCGAGTTTATACATTTTGAACTTTTAACTTACGCTTTGAAAGAAAAGAAAAGATACTGAACCTAGGAGGTGTAGAAAGCAAAAACAAGAACAAAGAACCAGTTTACCTCAGTAATGAAACTATCCTAACACAGTACCGTTTGAAACTCTAGCAGAACTAAATCTACCAACGCCATGATACCGATGGTTATGGATGAGTAGTTAATCACGTGAGAGTGACGTAAAGTTAATCACGTGAGAGTGACGTAAAGTTAATCACGTGAGAGTGACGTAATACATAAACATCGTTCTGAGAACACGTGACGCATCAGTTCATACTCACAGCGCTTGATGGGAAGAGGGTGGGGGATGGAGTGGAAGGCCACCACGACAGCCACATAGAACTGCGCTAAACATGGTTTATGGTTTACGGTCTGGGTCCTTATCATTGGACTCCGGACATGTCCATAGGTGCCCAGGTCTCCCCCTTCCCACCAACATATCCGTCAGTGTCCTGAGGCTGATAGCGCCTGTCCTGTGATGGCTGACAGATTGTCTCCCATGTCCTGTACGCCTCTCGTTCATGGCCGTCCCAGTCTGTATTCCCTGCTCTTGTCTAACAAAGCTCTAGGATTTCCTCTTTTATTTAGCGCATATTTTCATTGTATAATATCTAATGTATGTTTTTATTGTATAATGTCTAGTGTATATTTTCATTGTATAATATGTGTGGTTATAAAAACAAATAGTTTTCAAATCGCTCCATGATTTTACGGACACAATGTACAACAGTCTTACAGGCTTTCACTTTTTACGAGTCATAAATTTAAACAAAAATATAAATACGAGACGTTTAGGAGAGCTTAATTTAAAGCCAAAGAGTTACCCCAGTCATGTTCTTGCTTTCAACAGTTTGTGATTAGTAATTTTAAACTAACCTAATCGCTGAAAGCAGACAACACGTCATCTCACAGTAAACAATGGCGGCAATAATGTATTACAAAAAAGAATGTTCATATATTGTGTATACTTGCTTGGTCGACCAAGAGTTAAGGAATGTGTATTTGAACACGTCCTATTTCAACGTATAAGTAAGCTGGATATTTTATGATTATTATTTTTGTTATCGTTATTACTATTACTACTACGTTAGGAGATTATTGTTGTATATGAGACAGGTGCAGAATCTGACGAGGAAAGTTAATACATAAAGAATGAACCTCATCTGTTTTTAAAGACAGCAGGGAATATTCTGCTCTATGTAGAAACGACAATCAAGAATTGCGTTAGATAAGTTACTACATTAATCTCTCGTTACACAGGATTTCAACAAAGTTTCTCTTTGGGAAGGTTAGTAATAAT
Source organism: Achatina immaculata (assembly GCA_009760885.1). Taxonomy (NCBI): domain Eukaryota; kingdom Metazoa; phylum Mollusca; class Gastropoda; order Stylommatophora; family Achatinidae; genus Lissachatina; species Lissachatina immaculata. Next base: position 4,411,046 of record CM019703.1, on the reverse strand, counting down.
GAAGAGAAGAAAAGGACGGATATTAGAAAACTGCTTGAAACACACTGACTGATGAGGATTTGTTTGAAACAAGCAGACAAGAAAGAAGAATTGTTTGAAACATGCAGACAAGAAAGAAGAATTGTTTGAAACAAGCAGACAAGAAAGAAGAATTGTTTGAAACAAATAAACAAGAAAGAAGAATTGTTTGAAACATGCAGACAAGAAAGAAGAATTGTTTGAAACAAGCAGACAAGAAAGAAGAATTGTTTGAAACAAACAGACAAGAAAGAAGAACTATTTAAAACAAATAGAGAAGTATTTGGCGAAGAGACCATGAAAGATGACGACACAGGCCGTGCATAAGAAAACAACTTAACAAGTAACCTCCTGGTTTTGTTTTTTTGTTTTTGTTTTTAGCATTGACTGCTACTTAAAAAGAATTCTATAAAGTTTTGATCGCCTGTCTGATCGTTCTGACAAAGTAAGACAATTCATAAGCAGCTGAAATTCCCAGCGTCAGCTGATGAAACTCTAGATTCCTTCTGGAAGAAAAATGTCAGTCTCACCCGCGATGTCGAGGCACAGCAGTAGAATGAACGCAGGCACTGCAGCAACTTTACCCGCACGGGATATGTGTTAGGTCCTGAATCCTCTATTCGCCTCCTGGAGGCCCTTTAAATCTCCAGCAATTGTCGAATGTTCGTTCTATCTCAGTACATGACGTTTGTGCATATTCGGTTTCAGTGGATTTTATTCACCATAAAATGGAGAATATTTATCTGTTACTTGCAAATACTGATTCGAATAAAAATATTTAAAAAGGACGAAACTATTGTTTTATATTATTAAAAAGGAACAGCTTTGTTAATTAACGAGTGCACAGCTGCTATATTTTGTTTTATATACTTGTATACTATAAATGTGTGCTAATGAAGCTGTTCCCGCATTTGGTTTTACACAGTCTCAACATCTTGTTATCACAGCTTTACTGCAATGGCTTATGTATGTTTTTATATGTCTAGCTTCATATACGAGGGGAATCACTAAATAACTCGCAAATGCCTGTTACAACAAAAAAAAAAACAAACTAAATGCGACAGTAATTTGAAAACTTTAAATTTTTTAACCTACATTATTCCCCTATTTCTCAACGTAATCGCCACCAACATTGATACATTTGTCCCATCGTGTAATCAGTGATTTACCCATGGCGTAAAAATCGGGAGTCCGATTTCTGAACCATTTTTTTACTTTTGTTTCCACCTCTTCGTCACTCGAGAATCTTCTCCCGCCAAGGTGGTTTTTTTCAATGGACCAAGCAGGTGAAAATCACTTGGATGTTCAAGAACTTCCCAGCCCAACTGGCTAATTTTCTCTTGGGTTAATCGAGCTGCCGTATATGGTCTGGCATTGTCAGGAAGGAGAAGCACACCTCTAGTCAGCAGACCATGATGTTTTCTTCGAATTGCATCCCGTAGCATCGACAGAGCTTCACAGTACGATACAGAATTCACACTTCTTGAACTTGGTTAACAACACTCCTTGATAATCCCAGAACATGCAAGCATAACCTTCCCCGCAGAAGGCGTAATCTCGAATTTTTTTGCGCATGGCGATGACAGGTGTTTCCACTGCATTGAGGCACGTTTTAATTCGGGTTGGTAGTGGTGCACCCAAGATTCACCTCCAGTAATAATCCTTTGGAGCATGTCTTCACCTTCATATGCGTAATGACAGAGATTATGCAATGACAAACCAAATCCGTTCATTTTGTGTTCATCATTCAGATCTCTGGGTACCCAACGTCAGCAAACTTACCGAAAATTCACTTGCTCATGCATTATTCTGTAGGCTAAGCCATGTGAACATCCGATTGCACTTGCTACACTGTCCATCGTTACTCGTCTGTCAGATCTGATAATCTCATACACACGTTGCATAGTTGCTTCTGTTGCAATCTGAACAGGACGGCCAAGTCGGACTTTGTCAACAATTTCGGTGCGTCCCTGAGAAAATTCTTTTATCCAGTTATAGACCACTTTACGTGATAAACACTTTTCAACATAAAATGTAATCATTTCCTTATGAATGTCCTCAACTGCATGTCCTTTAGCCCACAAAAATCGCACTACACTTCTCTGTTCTTCTTTGGTACATACTAACAGTTGGGTACCCATTTTGTTACTGCTTTGCACATGCGCACGTAACTCCCAGCGCCCCCTACATACAACTATTATGATGTTGGATGATGACATATCTAAGGATATATTTAAATATTACCAGGTAACTGCCGCTGATAAAATATTTCAGTTTGTGAGTTACTTACCGACTTCCCCTCCTATATTTAAACCCCAAAAACTATTTGTCAGAAGAAGTGAACTGAACTTTGAGAGAAAATATTGATGTTTTGTTCACGAGAGTGGGTACATTATCATTAATTTTAAGTGAGAAATTTTACTTCCATGTTACAGTTCTCACCACGCTGGCCGCCACGGCCGGGTTTATTCTTGCCTGAGCTCCACCTTCCCGCCAGCTGCCCACTCTCGCTCAACTCTCCATCATAAACTGCCAGCTTAGCTTTCTTACAACAGTTTCAGTAATCCTGGCTTACTGTCACTGTTCAAAGAGACCGCCTGACCAATCAGGCGCCTTCTTCATATTCATCGCTGGTCTCGCTATCTTACCCCACATAATATAAAGTAGCTTCGGTAGGAATGTTTAATATAGGTCACAAGACATCAGGGCGCCTCCGGATACCGAACTCTGACCAACTACAGAGTTTGTCTTCGCTGTTCCGTTCCAGGTCAATGGCTTAATCATTCAACCATGAGCGTTAATGGAGGGAATTCAAGCGAGAGTGTTCAACTGCTCTCTTGACTGACACACCCGGCAGAGTATCCTGGGACTACCTGCAGTATTGGTTACTCACAGTGTGTGTACTGACTACCTACAGTATTGGTTACTCACAGTGTGTGTACTGACTACCTGCAGTATTGGTTACTCGCAGTGTGTGTACTGACTACCTGCAGTATTGGTTACTCACAGTGTGTGTACTGACTACCTGCAGTATTGGTTACTCGCAGTGTGTGTACTGACTACCTGCAGTATTGGTTACTCGCAGTGTGTGTACTGACTACCTGCAGTATTGGTTACTCGCAGTGTGTGTACTGACTACCTGCAGTATTGGTTACTCACAGTGTGTGTACTGACTACCTACAGTATTGGTTACTCACAGTTGTACTGACTACCTGCAGTATTGGTTACTCACAGTGTGTGTACTGACTACCTGCAGTATTGGTTACTCACAGTGTGTGTACTGACTACCTGCAGTATTGGTTACTCACAGTGTGTGTACTGACTACCTGCAGTATTGGTTACTCACAGTGTGTGTACTGACTGGACCGACATGGTTCCTGCTAGCAGAGTAGTTGGCAGCTTCACAAGTCAGGTGTGAGGATGATCTGTGGTGCCTGGTTTCAGTTTTAACATATTTAAAATACTGGCATACCTGGCTAGTTTAGGCCAGTTCGGTTTCAGATCACCTCTGAAAAGCGATTATCACTTTAGAGGCGCACATTTTTCAAATAAAAAACAGTGAGAGTTTTGCACAGTAATGTGACTGAGCACAGTAAAGTGATTGAGCACAGTAAAGTGATTGAGCACAGTAAAGTGATTGAGCACAGTAAAGTGATGAGGACAGTAAAGTGACTGAGGACAGTAAAGTGATTGAGCACAGTAAAGTGATTGAGCACAGTAAAGTGATTGAGCACAGTAAAGTGACTGAGCACAGTAATGTGATTGAGCACAGTAAAGTGACTGAGCACAGTAAAGTGATTGAGCACAGTAAAGTGATTGAGCACAGTGTTGTATGGGAAATCTGATTAAAAAAAATTAGACAAAGCATTTTTGAGAGAAAGGAAATAAAATGACAAGAGAATGACACGAACCACGGACTCTTAGTAAAGTACCTGAAACTATACTCAAGCTTTGTGCAAAAAGTGCCGGCTTATTTGTTCTTATTTGTTCTTATTGTTCAGGAGACAATAGACTTTTGCAGGGGGTTATGTGTATCCTTGTATTTTAAATTGGAGAACCTACGGGAGACTGAATTTAAGAGAAGGAGTTTCTTTGTCATGACCTTGTTTTCTTTCCAGGCGTCATGATATCAGACACGAATTAAAGATCAGGTTCTTAAACAACTTTCTTTGGATATGTGAGATGGCTGAATAGTTGACTACACTGTCTTCTGATAGTAGGCCGGCTGTCCGTTATATTGCATTCCGCTGTACGAACCACGGTCAATCTCTGATCATTTTTTCTTTCTTTTGTAAGTCTTAAATTCTTTGTCTAATATTTTCTCAAAGACTTCCCATGCAACACCGTTCTCTGCTACAACAAAGCGGGACACAACAAGCTTTTTTTCTCACTTACGAGTCCAAGTAAAAGACTGAAAACATATCCACATCATTATTTAATTAATACTGAATAGATTTAGTACTTTATAAAAAAAAGTCATGTAGTATTTTACTATTTTATTTCTTTCATAAAACATTTTTCTGTAACTTTTTGATCAGTTGCACGAAGCCAAGTCTGTTAGATGTGCATTATAGTCAATTTCCGCTAAGTGGCACAGGATGATGGTGGGCTTATATGTTCCATCCATTATAACTCGTTAAAAGATGCATATTTCATGGAAGAAAAACATGGATGTTATAAGTTACACATTGATGGAAACAACCCAAAAAATTCTAATACTTCTAACCAAGAATGCCATAAGGAACCTTCCATGTTTGTTTCTATCAGTCAGTCTTGACCTACTACCCATCAGTCCACTAGTTTTTAGCCATGTTCGACGTCCCACCCCCTCTAACTTTTCACCCACAGCGGAACTCTTTCAGCCTCAGCCACACCTCCGTTCTCATCAACTCCGCCTCCATTCTTTCTCTCTCTCACCTTCTCTGAGATTAAACATAGTGAATTATGGTGTATCCAGGCAAAAACACGGTCGCTGTTCCAAAACTCTGGTAGATAACTTAAACGTTGTATACAGCAGCCACAAGTCTTACCTACAGTAGCAAGCTGATTTGTATTTGTTACATTCAGTAAAAGCCCTCCCTACTTGTCTGTCACTTTGTGACAATCATATTTTGTGTTCAAATACTACTTAAGAAGAAACGGCGGACTGGAGATTCATTGCAGTCAACCGTCCGTGGGCAGACGGCACAAGATGATGATAATGATGACTCTTTAGATTTCTGTTCAGTTCAGAGTTTTTCATTTATGTCTGTTTAATCATATTTTCATGTTTTATGTCTGTTTAATCATATTTTCATGTTTTATGTATGTTTAATAATATTTTCATGTTTTACGTCTGTTTAATAATATTTTCATGTTTTACGTCTGTTTAATAATATTTTCATGTTTTATGTCTGTTTAATAATATTTTCATTTTATGTCTGTTTAATCATATTTTCATGTTTTATGTATGTTTAATCATATTTTCATGTTTTATGTCTGTTTAATAATATTTTCATGTTTTATGTCTGTTTAATCATATTTTCATGTTTTATGTCTGTTTAATAATATTTTCATGTTTTATGTCTGTTTAATCATATTTTCATGTTTTATTTATGTTTAATCATATTTTCATGTTTTATGTCTATTTAATCATATTTTCATGTTTTATGTCTGTTTAATCATGTTTTCATGTTTTATGTATGTTTAATAATATTTTCATTTATGTCTGTTTAATCATATTTTCATGTTTTATGTATGTTTAATCATATTTTCATGTTTTATGTCTGTTTAATAATATTTTCATGTTTTATGTCTGTTTAATCATATTTTCATGTTTTATGTCTGTTTAATAATATTTTCATGTTTTATGTCTGTTTAATCATATTTTCATGTTTTATTTATGTTTAATCATATTTTCATGTTTTATGTCTATTTAATCATATTTTCATGTTTTATGTCTGTTTAATCATGTTTTCATGTTTTATGTATGTTTAATAATATTTTCATGTTTTATGTATGTTTAATAATATTTTCATGTTTTATGTATGTTTAATAATATTTTCATGTTTTATGTCTGTTTAATCATATTTCCGTGCATAAATGACTAAAACAAATCACGAAATTCGTTCCAGCGATACGTAAACAAATTGACGGAGCTACCTTTGTTAGCGGGTGTCTGAGTGGCGAAGTGGTTAGTACACTGGTCTCTCTTGGGGTTTCGAATCCGGCCGGCGGCACCCCAGTCCCCCAGCTGTAGAAATGGGTACCCGACCTCTTCTGGAGTTGGGGAAGGAAAGGCGGCCAGGCGTGATACTGACCATATCATCCTCTAGTGTGCTGACAGGTCAAGGAAAATATGGGCACTAACACCATATCACTATGTGCCTCTAAGGCATGACAAGGTTACCTTTTACTTACTCTTTTTTTAACCTTTGTTAGCTCAGAGAAAGTAAAGCTAAAAAAAAAAAAAAGCCGAACTGCACCAAGATTTCAACTGCCCACAGCCCGGTGGTACCGGGTTCAGTCCCAGCGGTGGGATTTTTTTTCTGGTACACACCAAAACGGCCCCGTGGTCCGCCCATCCTCAAAAATGAGTACCAGAGAAATCTGAGAAGGTAAATATAATAAAGTTTATTGCGTGATTTATATTTCAATGACTGATAGTAGAAGTGTTCAAGTAATAGTTCAGACACAATAGTTGGTAACATAACGTGGACTAGAAAAAGCATCTCCCTTGGTTCATCACGGAATCACCCTAACGATGTTTCACAACATCAAAACTACCATGTTCTACTATGCGGCGCTTCAGCCATGTTCTCAGCTTCAAAATACTCTACACCTGAAACAAGAACAATCCCAAACCCTGCTATATCAGATCTTCAACACGTGGCCAACTCCTCGCCTGAATCACTTTACAAAAAGTTTGAAAAGTATCAAATCTTCATAATCACTTGGAACACATCTTCAGTCTGTCCTAAAACTACTTCTCGTTCTAAAGTGCTTTTCCTGAGTATCTCTCTTGTCTTTTTTTGTGTGTGTCTCTGACTCAGTGATTGGTAGGTCAAGATCCTGCCCTGTGCAACTTTGAAAAACTCGTACGAGTGGTCTTTGTCGCTGTCATCATGTGACACTTGTGTGTGTGTGTGTGTGTGTGTTTTTAAAAAATTATTCCTTTGTTTTTTTTTTCTTTCTTGTCCTCTTTTCTCTTTTTTTCCTTTTTCGCTTTTAAAAAATAATTTAAATAACAAACAGGATTTATTTAAAAGGGTTTTATATGTTCCTCTAATTTTTAGAGATTCTTTTTGCACACACACTCTCTCTCTCTCTTCCTCTCTATCTCTCACATATTTATCTTCCTCTCTGGTGATGTACATGAAATGTTTTTGGCAAAAGCCTTCTCTTTCACTCCTGGGATGTACATGAAGTCCTATTAACCCTTTCTTGCTTCTCTCTCTCTTTCTCTCTCTCTCTCTCTCTTTCTCTCTCTCTCTCTCTTTCTCTCTCTCTTTCTCTCTCTCTCTCTCTTTCTCTCTCTCTCTTTCTCTCTCTCTTTCTCTCTCTCTCTCTTTCTCTCTCTTTTTTCTCTTTCTCTCTCTCTCTTTCTCTCTCTCTTTCTCTTTCTCTCTCTCTTTCTCTTTCTCTCTCTCTTTCTCTCTCTCTTTCTCTCAGTCCATGATTTAACTTATTCTTTGTAGAAAGAGACCTAGGAATGTGGTAGGACTAAACGTACAGAAATAAAAACGAGCCCTGTTTCTGCACGTCCACGCCAAGAACCTGAACTCTGCCAGCAGGGCCAGTAACTTGGTGTGTGTGTCCGCCTGAGTTTTAGGGATTGTATTCAACATTATGGCTTTGTAGATGTCCGCTTGTTGTGCTGTGTGTGTTTCTATGCTGTTCTTTATTGTTGTTACGGTAGTTTCCACTGTTTTGCTTTCATAGAAAATGTGTTCTTCTGTTTCTCGTGTGTGTTTCTCCTGCATAGGTAACATCGTCTCATGTTTCTGTGTGTTTGTCTGTGTTTCGTGGGTGTCATATTGTATATGAGTCCGAAAGTGATTTCTCTAGTTTTTGGTGTGATGTTCTAAAGATGAAGGTTTTGGAACATGTCGGTGTAGTCTAGTAGAGGGTATCTGCGTCCGCTTTTAATCCTAAGGTGTAATGGCGGTGCTTGATATCTGACTAAATGTTTATGTGATTTGCTTTGCATTGGATGAGTGTTTCGTGTCCTCTTTGTGTCTCCATGTGTGTCCTCTACTTCTGTGTTCTTTCTGAAAGTGCCTGCCTGACTTATACGTCTAAGTCAATTGTCCAATAGGACACATCCTATTTCTTGCCATTGATCAGCAGGTCAAGTCGGTCCACTCCCTTTTTTCAAAACTGTGTGCAAATTGTGTCATAAGAATAGCAAATATACGTCCCGCGTCAGTCGGTTGCGTCACATCCGTCTATACAATTTTCTCATCACGTCTCAGGTGTTTGCGATACATATGGGGGGGGGGGGGGGGAAATTAGTCCAGATCTGTTTACATAGTGTTCGTCTGTCTCCGTCTGTTCTATTGTTATCTGAGTAAATCCTCTTCATTTGTCTTTACTGTCGGCTTCCTGTTCTAATATTACTACTAATGCCGTGGGAGTGTTCCTCGCGAATTTTCCACCGTTTCTGATCTACTTTCTACGTATCAGTAATAATAAACTATACCAAATATGCCAATAGTAATAATAATAAGAAGAACATTAATAACAATAATTATGATACTATCTTAATTTACAAGGGACTATGCTACATAAATACAGCCAGGCGAGATACTGACCACATCACACTTTCATGTGCCGATGTTGGTGGAAATACGGGACTAATACCATATGTCCCCGTACGACTTAATGGCATATAATTCTCTGGAATTTTACCTTTATCTCACAGTCCTTGTTTCAACATACGTGGTTAGGATGTTCATGGTGATATAGACACTTTCTGTCGTGTGTTTCATATTTTTACCTTGTACAACAGTGTTTTGTTCACAAGTAAGTCTAAATAGTTCAACGTTAGTAGTCTAGTTTTCTTTTTAGTGAATTTAGTTAAAACATATCTCGGCTCGAAGGGGAACAATATACACTTTCAGTATTTCCTAGTTTAATACTGACAGGAAAATGAACAAGAGGGAAAACTAAGTGCTACTGTACATAAAAGGCTGATCTGGGACGGGGGTTGTTCTATTTTAAGAAGTAACGTAGATCACGTCTAACATTAATACCGGATATATCTCCCCGATTTGTGGGGCTCTGTTCACACCTGCTTCATCGAACACTAATCGCGGATAAAGGTTTTCCTGCGATTCTGAGATATGGCTAGACATACATTGTTTTCGTGACAAAGGTATACTTCACTGGTTTGTGTGGATATGGTATCTCATACAAGTTGGAACTAGTAACGCCCGCGCCCTGAAAGGCTGTCATTAAATGTCTGTTAAGTCCTACGGGTCAGACACGACCTGGCTAAAGTTGGAATTTTCAAACACAAAGGAGAAATTTCGTATTGGAGACAGAATAATCGGTGATAATTTTATCATGTAAGATAAGTAATGTATATTTTTTGCCTTGTTTTGTTTTTTACATTGTATATACATATATGTATATATATATGTATATATATTTTTTTCCCTTATATCTTATATCCTTCCCGTGCCGTTAAACGTCACAAAGTAGTCCGCCAGTTTTTCCTGTCTTCGGCGAGTCTTTCAACATCATCAAAGGATTTTATGCCTGTTAATTTGGCCTCTCTTAATAATGTCCTCTTCAGAGTTTCACGCGGTCTGCCACTTTTTCTTCGGCCTGCTGTGTTCCATTTGATAGCTTGTTTTGGGATTCTCTGATCAGTTCTTCTCATCAAGTGACCAACATATGTCCATCTCCTTTTCCTGATCACCCGTGAGACTGGTTGTTGTTCAGTCATCTGTCTTATCTCTGCATTGTTCTTGAATTCGTTCCACTTGATACCGAGTTTTTTCTTAGGCATTTGTTTTCAAAAGAGTCTAATTTCTGTTCTATTTCTTTAGTTGTTTTCCAGCTTTCGCATGCATAAATGAGGGTGGATATTACATTTGAATTGAATAGTCTTAACTTGGTTTTTGTGCTTATAACTTTTGAATTCCATATGTTCTCAAGATTCTTGAAGATTGATGCTGCTTTTGCAATTCTGATTCTAACTTCCTTTCTAGTGTCACCATCCTGGTCTATGTAGCTGCCAAGGTATGCAAATTGATTGACTTCTTCAATATCTGTCCCTTCTATGTGTATTTTTCCATTTTGATTGAGAGGAATATTCATTATTTTTGTTTTGTCCTTGTTAATTTCAAGTCCTATTTTGCTAGCCAGTGAAGACAGGCTATCTGTTTTTTCTTGCATGGAATTCACATTATTACTGATAAGAGTTATGTCAACAGCAAAATCAAGGTCTTCTAGTTGGGTCTCATGTACCCAGTCAATACCTGTGTTACCTGTGCACCATTTTTTATTATGAAATCTATTGTAATCCCAAAAAGTAAAGGAGACAGTATACATCCTTGTTTAACACCTGTTTCAATCTGGAACCATTCACTCATCCCTTCTTCTGTCTTGACTGCACAAACATATCCATTGTAGAAGTCTTTAATGATGTTGACAATTTTAGATGGTATTACATATAGACATAAAATTCTCCATAATGAATCTCTGTGTATGCTATCAAATGCCTTTTTAAAATCTATGAAGTTCAGTATTAATGGTTTCTGCTTTTCAATATGCTCTTCAAGTATTATTCTGAGAGTAAAGATCTGATCGAGACAGCTTCTCCCTTTTCGAAATCCTGCTTGTTCTTCGGTCATTGCAGTATCCACTATATCTTTGAGTCTATTCAAAATGACCTTGCAAAATACTTTTGACACAACTGATATTAAGGTTACTCCTCTCCAGTTGTTACAGTCACTAAGGTTGCCGTTTTTTTGGTATTTTAACAATGATTCCTTTTTTCCACTTAGAAAGGACCTTTTCTTTTTTTCCAAATCTTATTAAACATTCTCTGTAGTTGTCTCATGTTGTCACTATTGATAGCTTTTAGCATTTCGGCTGTTATTTCATCTTCACCTGCAGCTTTGTTGTTAGCCATTAAATTCACTGCTGTTTCAATTTCATCTAGGTTGACATTTTAAGAGTAATGTTCTAAGTGTACTACTCTATGGAAGTGAATGCTGGAAAATCACCAAAACCATAGAAAACAAGTTGAATTCTTTCCAGACTAAATGTTTACGAAGTATTAGAAAAATATTTTGGCCAAACACCATAAGAAATAACATCTTATTAGCAAAAATGCAGATGAAACCACTGACAACAATTATTGAGGAAAGACGCTGGCGATGGTTGGGACATGTGCTCAGAATGACTGACAACTCACTACCAAAAATAGCACTAAGATGGGAGCAGAAGTAAGGGTAGACCAAAAGAGACATGGAGAAGAACAACAGAAAGGATGTTGAGCAATAGAGGGCTCACCTGAGCAAGAGCAGAAAAAAAAGCGAAGGACAGGCATTTGTGAAAACCCCTTGCGGAAGCCCCATGTGCCCTGGGCACTTAAAGTTCAGAGAGAGAGAGAGAGAGAGAGAGAGAGAGAGAGAGAGGTTGACATTTAGTTGTGGGACTGGTAAGTCAGTTTCAAAGTTTACCAATTCTTTTGGGTGTGGTCGATTAAGTATTTCTTGGAAGTGTTCAGCCCATCTTTGCTTTTGATCTTTATTTGATGTTAATAGGGTTCCAGTTTTGCTAAGGATTGGTCTTTCTTTAGATGTAATAGTACCTGTTAGCCTCTTTTGCATGTTATATAAAGTTTTGCTGTCTCCTGTTTTTGCTGCTTTTTCTGCCTCCTTTGCCATATTGTCTATGTATTCTCTTTTATCCCTTCTAGCTGAACTTTTTACTTTCTTGTCTATTTCTTTGTATGTTGCTTTTCCAAGATCTGTTTTTGCATTCAACATGTCTAATTTGACTGCTCGTCTTTCATGTATATACTTCCATGTTTTATCTGATATCCATGCTTTTCTATTTGTTTTTTTTTTCAGTCCAACGCTTGCTTTTGCTGTTGTGATTATGGCTGTGCTGTAAGAATTCCATAATTCATCTATACTTATCTCCTCAACTTCACTGGGTGTTTTGGAATGATTGGCAAGTTCCTGATTGAAATTAATGTTAGTATTTTCTTCTTGTAGGCTGTGGCTGTTTATCTTTCTGTGTACTGATTTCTTGTGTTGGCTTTTCAATTTTAGTTTTATTTTCCCTATGCACAGGTTGTGATCACTGTTGACATCTGCACCCCTATAAGCCCTTACATCTATGAGAGATGTTCTGTATTTATATATATATATATATATATTTTTTTTTTTTTTTTGCCTCGAGAGTCAGTCAGTCAATCAGTAATTTGCATGTCCCTTGCAGAACTTTGCCTGCCTAACAACTCTCCTGTAGGCCTCTCGGTTGTAAGCAAGATGCCGTGCTGCTGATGCATCCATTTGCAGCCATCTTCGCCTTGGTCTTCCTCTTTCTTTTTTCCCATTATGTACCCTTCCAAGACAGTCTTCTCTAAATTATCATGACGTTTAATGTGTCCAAAATATTTAAGTTTTCTCTTTACTAACTTTCTCCAATATTAAGTTCTTGTAGTATGAATATATGCCTCGAGAGTAACAACTGAAATTACGTACTGTTTGTGAACAAAAAACCGGACCGAGATTGTTTAGTGCGAAACGAAAAAAAAAGCAGGTAACGTATCATGTCTCTTCAGACATAATTCGTTTAACAATTTGTTTGAACACACGTGTAGAACATATTTAGAAAAACATTTGGGGACAATAAAATGCTTTAGAAAGTAATTACAGTAGTAAAGTCCTATATCTGACAAGAAGAAACTTACAATAAAACATGATTTCAAAAATGGCTACTTTTACATCTCTTTGTTGAGACACTGGAAAATGTCTGCCTTGAGTAGCGAAGAAGTTAGCGCATATGTCTGTCATAGCAAAAGTACTGACCTTTGATGATCGATTTTGGCCGCAGGAGAAGAAGTTGGTTCATGCATTTTCTCAGAACCGGAGAGGACAAGACAGCCGAACGTGATGCAGACCACCTTGCCCTTCCAAATGTTGAGTGTTACAGGAAAACAAGAGAACTTCAGTATCGTATCTCTTGTATGTACACAAGGCATTTCACAAGGCTAACTGTGTCTTTTCCTGTTATAAATTTTAACGTTAAGAATCAGTTTTATTTAACCGATAACTAAGGCCTACATCTTCGAGAGACAAACAATAATTTGGGTATTAATGTAAATATGTAGTAGTTTGACAAAACTCAAATTTTAAAAACTTTTTAAAAAGTTGACGCTGTTTTAAAAAGTACTCTCTGTCTATTTATACACTTACACAAACTTAAGGTTTACTGTTTGATACTGGGGTACATTTCATATAGAGACTCTATGATATCGGAACATTTAAATTTGCACTTTACAGGTAAAGAGTAAGACAAGCGCCGAAAACAATACTTCAGACTTGTGTGAGTACTGATTCCTATAGTGAGATATTATGGCCGTGTGCAACTCTTACAAATCTCTATTGGAATGTAGAGATCATGTTTTGGTTGCGTAATAATTTGCCGAAGATTAAAACTAATCGATTGGGTGTCATCCATATATGACATTTAACGATATGCATTATATATAATCCTTTGATGAAGTTGAAAGACTCGCCGAAGACAGGAACAATTGGCGAACTACTTCGCGAGCCCTATGTGACGTTTAATGGCACGGGAAGGATATAAGATAAGATATGCATTATCAATGAGGGTTGTCTGATTAGACATCAATGAGGTTTGTATGATTAGACATCAATGAGGGTTGTCTGATTGGAATCAATGAGGGTTGTCTGATTAGACATCAGTGAGGGTTGTCTGATTCACTGAAGGTTGTCTGATTAACGATGTGGTTGGTGAATTTATCTCTCGTAGCGAAGGTCAGTGGTTCGAGCCAACCCGGAGCCTCCCGAGCCAGCCATATGTAGAAATAGGTACCTGGTTCCTTCTTAAGCTGTAGAAGGAAAGGCGACAAGCACATGTATTAAAGCTCCTTTAATAAATTTGACATAGCAATTAGAATGTAAGGAGTATGAAAAAACAATATGCGTTATTATATGCTTACACGAAAATATAGGTATAAGAAGATGTAAATAAAATGGATTCTACATAGAGTAGGTCGTTATTTGAAAAATAAAAACACTGATGTAAAAAAAACAACCCTTTCAAAATTCAGAAGAAAAAACTTCAGATGGAATGTACAAGGGGTTGTCTAAGTTACGATGATGAAGCGGTTAGGCAGGCTTCTTTATGGGGTCCACGTACTTTGAATGTGAGCTAACGTTAATGAAAGTCAAAGAAAAGCACTGGATTAATTATTTGATTTTCATTGTATAAATATTAAATATTTGTATCGCTCCTTGTTCGTTAAATCTATCAGAACGGGCCCCAAACTCTGAAGTTTATGTTCTTTTATTCACCTACGGGAAATCGGTTGTAAACGTTTTTTTCTTCCTCTCTCTTTCTTTTCAGAAGTGTATTCAAATGCCAGGTGGCGTATACGAGCCAAAGTTCCATTCCGTGACCGTTTGATGAAATATATAAGGCACAGAACAAACGCAGAAATCTTTGGACTTAATATTGACACACAGGTCTCCAGAAACATCACGTGATCTAAGAGAAAAAAAAGGGGGGAAACTGAAAGCGTTCGATTTGCTGCGTGTCTCTGGGAACAATGACAGGCAAAGAAAGCCACAGAAGCGCGTTAGTTCCAGCCCTGTCCAGATCACGTCATGACATACTTAACAAATGTTCGCTGCCATATGTGATAACGTCATCAGTATTAGCGCCACTGCCATCGTACTCAGCGACGACATCCTTCGCACCATCTTATAAGCTACGCAAACATCTGATGTGGACTTTACCCGAGGGCAGTCACAAGAAGATGGTGGAAATCGCTGATTTTTCCAAACTATTTGCCTCGGCGACCCCAAGATCATCCCGGGGCACTGAGAGAAACATGCGACCACAGACTAGACCAGAAGTCGCAGAACGAAACGAACATCAAAGCTCACAAAGAGTTAACCTGATGCCATCAGTAACACCAAATAATTCATCGCATAATCATCGAACAGTGGCGCAGAGTTCCAAGCACTCAAGCTCCATCCACGACTCCCAGAAGTCGACGTTTACCTCAGAGTTTCCAGCAGCTACATCTTCAGCAGTTAACTCGAAAGATCAAGATAAGACAGAAGACAAGGAGGAAGAACTTACGGAAGAGGAGATGGAAAGACAACATAACATTAAAAAGTGCTTGGATTGGCTGGAACAGCTTCCGGCAAAATTCTCTGGAATGCACATCCTTCACGAGCAACCTCCGAGCATCTTAGACTAGCACAGAACTAACAAACAAGCACAAGAAAAATATTTAGAAAACAGCAGAACGAAAAAAAAAACCCACCAATACAGCCATAGAAAACAGTGGCTTTTCAACAACTGCTAAAGATCACAGAGACCTCGTGTGATGTAAATGTTTTATAAAATAGAAGAGAATGCCCAGTTTTTTTTATCTGCTTTAAAAAAATCTTTTCGCGGATTTGAGAACATGTTTATATTTTATATTATTTCACTTATTTTATACTTTCATTACATGTTTTTATATTCAATTGTTTAGTCAGTCATCTGCATGTCCCTTGCGCAACTTTGCCTTCCTAACAGCTCTCCTGTTATTCACTGGTTACATTTATTTAATCTCTCTGAATAATGGACAAGCACCTCGAAATTGTGTACACATGTTTTTCGTGTTCAAATTTAATCCCGCGAGTTAAACATTTCTTTTCACGTGCAGTTTCCAGCCTCTGGTTGTTGGCCTGTTGCAGCTGACATCATGGCGAACTGAATGTAACAGAAATGGTTCTAAGAGTTATCTCTTTGACATAACTGTTGCTGGTAATGTTCGCACTTGTTAGTATTATCTCATATTCTCCAGCGGTGTTAATCTCTTTTAATGTACCCAGTGATCTAACATGTTTTGTGGCTGTGCCACCCCATGACCTTATCTACCCGAGATCATGGGTTGCAGATCCAGTGGAGTTGCGAGGATTGACTGTCTTTGAACTACAAGGTGGCACACATAATACCGGCCCAGCTGCAAAATACATTTGAAGTTTTATCGCGTAATAATCTACTTTTGTATTTTGTGTTTGACTTAGGTTTTATATGCTTCATCCTGTAGCATGGCTAGATTAACATTTTTTTTTCTAGTTAGTTGCTAGCTCTCTGTTTTCTAATAATACAATCGTGGATTGTTTTCTAATTACTCATTGTTTTCCCTTCAAGTCTCATCTAAACTGACAGAGTTTTAAGATTGTTTGTCGGACTGTGTCACTGAGTGAGAAAAACTGAGAGTATAAGTGCTTGAGGACTTCATTAACTTTACTGTGTAGGATTAATAATCATACAGAGAGATGTGGTGAAAATAGCTCAATAAAATGTCACGAGATTTCCCATAGTAACAATCACCAATATAACAGCTGATGAGAAATGTCACAACGAAATAAAAAGCAGACGAGCTCAGGCCAAGCCAGCATTCCAGAAAATTAGAAACATCTTGTGCAACAGATCCATATCAATGGAAACAAGATTCAGAGTACTTAAATGTTACATCGAGTCAGTTTTGTTTTATTAACGTGAAGCAAGGTCCATGAATAAGAGAGTACAGCGAGAAATGGAGGCCCTGGAAATGTGGTTCATAACAAGGATGTTGAAGGTACCATGGACAGCTAAGAAAACCAACAAAGAAGTCTTAAGAGAGGCTGGGGTTAAAAGGCAAATTACAGCAAAGATCAGAGGCAGACAAGCGAGATTTGTAGGACATTTTCTGAGAAGAGGAAAATGGGAATACACTGTGGCAAATTGAAAAATTGAGGGAAGAAGAGACAGAGGAAGACAGAGAGAGAAGTTACTGGATGGTGTCAGTGTGGCTATGAAGAAAGTTACCAGCGGATCTCATAATCAAGTCTAAAGACAGGGAATTGTGTAGAAAAATGATCGCCTACGCCACGCGGCACGGCACTTGATTGATTGATTGACATTTTAAAAAATCTTTGCTTCATGTTGTTTTATTTTATTTTTTTTATTTTCTCGAGGGATCGTAAATTTTAAATGGGAATTTAAATAAATATAACATTTTTCTTTCTTTTACCGTCATTTTTAAAGCTGCAGCTTTTGTGTTCTATAAGTTGAAAAGTACAGGTACTCCTTGAACTTCTAGCAGTTTAATCAAGTAAACTGTGGGGGGAGGGGATGGTTTTTAATGTACTTGTAAGATTATTTTAAACTACTTCTCAATAGTGTATCTTCTCAGTTTTCTTTGCTGTCATGATCCTTCGAAAAACAAAAACATCTGCACTTTATGTACTCTTGCCTTCTATTTTGCACTCTTCTGTACACATTACAATTCACATTACTGTACTAGCTAGCGGAAACTTACTGCAAGATACAAAACCGCGTTAATCGCGGGCCCAGCGTTGGTTAATTGATTACATATAATCCTACGTCTGGTAAATGAAGCTAAAGAGCATGACGGATTCCACTTCACCGATACCTTTATCAGTGACAGTCTCGATAGATTCATGAGAAATCTAGCGCCTACTGTATCAAATCAAGAGTTTTTTTGAACAAGCGTCATGTGTTTAAAGCAAAAGAAATTATGTTTTTTATTAACACTGAGTATGCTTTACGCTGTGTGTGCTCTTACAGACTAGCATAATCTTTGAACAGAACTGGCAGTTTTATAATGTGCGCATTTCTCTCCGCTAAAACAAACTAGAAGCCCATAAGATAAGAAACCGTTCTTTTCATGCTTTTTAATTTGTTATTTAAGTGTAAACTTTCTACTCTTTTCCTCTTTTCCAGTCCTGTATGTACTTGTATCTGATATGATCAAGAAGGAACTCTTGTATTTGTATTAACAATTTTAAAAAGGCCGTGTATTTTGTTACTGAATAAAGATGTTTCTACTTTCCCAAAACGTCTGATTGTATATAATACTGTTACAGAGTGTTATAGGTATTACAGACAACAAATTATTGACGATTAAAACTATATCTTAGCAGCAAACAGGCTATTGTGGCAGTACAGTGAGGTCAACAACTTTGGCGGTAACACATTGGAATCGTATGTGCCACTATGTTTGTTTACTGTGTTACCGTTTTTTGTTGTTGTTGTTACTGAATAGAATGTTGGGGCACTAGTTGATGCTGTGTTTGCTGAGTGTCTCCAGCCATCCTTCACTTCCAGGCTCTTTCAATCCTAAAGTTGGCAACACACTGATACGGAAGTCAAGCAAGTCCTGCGTATAATTTGACATGAGGTTTTATTGATGAACTGGATGAAAATAAAGATGGTGATAACGATAATCTGACCGCAGGTAGATATGCCCTGCCACATGGCGAGTTCATTCATACTTCCACAACTCCAGGAACAGATATAAACATCCATTTTTCGACAGACACCACAAAAAAAAAACCATCCTCTCAGGTACGTAAACAAACGTAGACTGACCGTCAACTTAGTCTCTCCCACAATTCTCTGTCACGGGTTTCTTAGCCCACGTGACGTTCTAGAAGGATCTCGAGCGACCACGGAAAAGTTCAAAAAGAGAATCATAACAATTACCCTTTCTATCTCACGTATACTGCTACAACATTCTCCAATGGAAAAAACAACTCCGCTACAATCCTCTTCCGGGCTGCTCTGGGAGTTACACCACCTCATTAGACTATGTATTTAAACCATCTCATTAGTCTACGTATTTAAACCATCTCATTAGACTACGTATTTAAACCATCTCATTAGACTACGTATTTAAACCATCTCATTAGACTACGTATTTAAACCATCTTATTAGACTACGTATTTAAACCATCTCATTAGACTACGTATTTAAACCATCTCATTAGACTACGCATTTAAACTCCTCCGTCAATATGGCATCGGCTATCAAAGGTTTCACGTTGACGAGTTACCGAGAGACACAATAACAGCTGGCAAGCTACCAGTGGACGTAATAACAACATTTACAACAATAAAGCAACAGAAGCAATAAAAGCAAAATATAAACAATACCCCCCCCCTCCTTTCCTCCAAAAAACCCCACACGCACACACAAAAACACACGCGCACAAATATATACACGTGCAGACCTCACATGCATCTACTATCCCGGCAAGCAAGAGGGTATGATAATAAACAGGTCGATAAGCTGGCTGGACCCCCCCCCCCCCCCCCCACATAAAAAAACGCAAAGTGTGCTGAAACTGAACAAGTCGGACATCTTAAAGAGGTATGTACTAAATGCACGGGGGAAATAATTGTTGAACTATGAGAATAACCAGCAAAAATGAGGGAACTACGGGTGAAGCAAGACAAGTACACACACCTTAGAACTAAGGGCGAAGCAAGACAAGTACACACACCTTAGAACTAAGGGCGAAGCAAGACAAGTACACACACCTTACACTTGTAACTGGAACGCACGGCAGAGCAGATATGGGAATGTTCTGGCCGCAGTGATGTTACCTCAGCCAGTCAGTCAGTGCACATATAAGGATTACAAATGCTACTATTAAAACTCAGAAATTTCTAGTCGTAATATCACGTT
The DNA here is from genome assembly GCA_009760885.1 of Achatina immaculata. Lineage (NCBI taxonomy): Eukaryota > Metazoa > Mollusca > Gastropoda > Stylommatophora > Achatinidae > Lissachatina > Lissachatina immaculata. The sequence goes on along the minus strand of CM019703.1, from coordinate 4,391,299 downwards.
CATCTCCGCCGTTTGTCAGCAAATCTTAGCCAACGCGACAGCTTTTTATTATGAGCGTCAGGAAACGGTTGAACAGAGCTCCCGGATGTTCTCGTTTTGCTGCCATTGACACCAATTCTCTAACGCAGCTGTCTTTGCTCGTGAACAGACATAGCGACAAACTCTGCCACAACTGTCTTACCCAGATAGTCAAAGCTTCGGTGGGCTATTATGTACATTGACGCAACTATAATCGTTATACCAGAAAAAAAAGCTACAAGATACAGTAGCAGGATTTGGTTTTCTCTCGCAGATAAAACTGAGAAAATACGTATATATCTTTCTTATATGAAAGACAGAGGTACTTATAACATTTACGTTTAAAGTACTGTAAGTTCGCACACAAGAACTTGTTAAACTGGTTTTCCTGATAAACCAATCACGTGCCAGTACTGGCTTTCTTATTTTAGACTTTGAAAAACAGTGTTTGTTCTTCCAACTTCTCCACAGTTTCTATGTTCTTCCAACTTCTCCACAGTTTCTTCCATTACTTCTTCATTTCCCCCCTCCATTACTAACCTTTGTAAGTTTCACTACTTCACTCAAACTTATAGTGATTTATAGATCAATTTAACCGACTCTGTCGCGGTGCGGCTGTTTTGTGGAGATTATTGATCTTCGACCTGGAATTTTTGATTGAGGAAGCGAGTTTCCGATTTATACCTTGGCATCTTGCCAACATACCCACCTAGAAGTTTACATTGCCAGATCTAAAGCGGCTCTTAACTGAAGGTCTTTATCAAAGGGCAGGCAACTTTTATATTACAGGTCTTTATCAAAGGGCAGGCAACTGCTATGTTACAGGTCTCTACCAAAAGTATGGACGAGTGTTATATTCCAAATCTCCATCAAAAGCATAAGTGACTGTTATGGTGATACGTCTCCATCAAAATTATGGGCTACTGTTAATATTACAAGTATTTGTCAAAAGTATCATATCTTATATCCTTCCCGTGCCGTTAAACGTCACATAGGGCTCGCAAGGTAGTTCGCCAGTTTTCCTGTCTTCGGCGAGTCTTTCAACCTCATCAAGGGATTTTATGCCTATTAATTTGGCCTCTCTTAACAACGACCTCTTTAGAGTTTCACGTGGTCTGCCTATTTTTCTTTGGCCTGTTGTGTTCCACTTGATAGCTTGTTTTGGGATTCTCTGATCATTTCTTCTCATCACGTGACCAACATATGTCCATCTCCTTTTCCTGATCACCCACGAGACTGGTTGTTGTTCAGTCATCTGTCTTATCTCTGCATTGTTCTTGAATTCGTTCCACTTGATGCCAAGTATTTTCCTTAGGCATTTATTTTCAAAAGTGTCTAATTTCTTGTCTATATCTTTAGTTTTTTTTTCAGCTTTCGCATGTATAAATGAGGGTGAATATTACATTTGAATTGAATAGTCTTAACTTGGTTTTTGTGCTTATAACTTTTGAATGCCATATGTTCTCAAATTCTTGAAGATCGATGCTGCTTTTGCAAGTTTAAATCCCTTTCTGATGTCACCATCCTGGTCTATGTATCAAAAGTATTGGTCACTGTTACATTACAGGTCATTATCAAATTATAGACGAATATTACAAGATAACATTGGCAGAACACAGCAGAGGAGCCCAGCTATTTTATGTGATTATTTCCCCATGATTTGACTGATGACTGAAAAGAAATGAAAGGTGTCCAAGCTATTTTATGTTGTTATATCTCCTGTTTAAATATTTTGGACATATCAAAACGTCATGATAATTTAGAGAAGACAGTCTTGGAAAGGTACATAATGGGAAAAAGAAAGATAGGAAGACCAAGGCGAAGATGGTTGAAAGACATCGTTGATGATCTGCGAATGGACGCATCAGTAGCAGGTCATCTTGCTTTCAACCAAGAGGCCTACATGAGAGCTGTTAGGGAAGCAAAGTTCCACAAGGGACATGCACATGACTTGACTGATGTCTCCTGTTTTGCTTGATAACTTCGACAGAAGTTATGTGATTATTTCCCCTGAATTGGTAGCTGGGCAGAGACAAAATGTCTTTTTAATAAGTCTCTTGTTTTACGCCTCAGCAGTTACTGTCGCTGCTAACTTGAGCAGATGAGCTGGCTGATCAAAGCTAAGCTGTTATTTGATGTTGACATATTCTGTAGGTGATCTCTGCCTCTGTAAAAAGTCCAGCTGAGAATGAAGGGACTTTTCTTCTTCTGTGTTCACCTTTATATCCCGAGTCCTCTAGACAATGAGACGACTTGCAATTTTATCACCATTACGTCTACCCTTATTGGATTTTTAACCCATGCTCTTTCTTTCTGGGGCCAGGCCAGGGCCCTTGGGTCTCTGTTCATGTCTGTAGGATGTTTTCTGGGGCCAGGCCAGGGCCCTTGGGTCTCTGTTCATGTCTGTAGGATGTTTTCTGGGGCCAGGTCAGGGCCCTTGGGTCTCTGTTCATGTCTGTAGGATGTTTTCTGGAGTCTCAGTCAGGCATGTTGGAGGAGGAGGAGGAGGTAAAGTGCATCTTCAGTTTGTGTAGACTTGTATAATCTGTAGTGACCTGTTCACAGCATGAACACTGTCTGCTACGTTTGCAGTTTTAGAATGGGCTCTTTTGAGGGTGTCTTCTGTCTGTCCTGTGTCCATGCAGCACTGTATTTTCCCTATGAAGGGATTCAATTACACTCGTTTCTGAACACAATGTCCTGAACAATGACATTCCCAGGTTGGAGAGCTAAACTGTTTGTAAACCAAAAACGAAATGAAACTTTCTTCTACTGTATTGTGCCTTTCATTTTTTACTTATGGGTTTAAGCTTATCAACAGAAACAATCATGTGGCAACTAATCAATGATTGCTCCTAGGGTGGGTGTGGGGTTACTGCTTATCCTAGTTCATAACCACTGAGTTTATTAACACCTGTGTTGTTTTACAGCCATCTTCAATTGCCACCGAGTACTTTCTGCATTTCCTTGCAATAACCCAACAGAGCAGTTACTCCTTCCACATGTCTACACTAAAAGTAAGAGAACACAGTTTTGTAGGATTAGACCTTTAAAAAATCAGACAAAGCACTTTAGTGTGACAGAAGTGCTTTGTCTGATTTTTTCCAGGTCTAATCCTACAAACTGATAAGAGTTAGTCAGTTTGTTTTTAGACTCTTTTGAAAACAAATGCATAAAGACAATACTCGGCATCAAGTGGAATGAATTCATGAACAATGCAGAGATAAGACAGATAACTGAACAACAACCAGTCTCATGGGTGATCAGGAAAAGGAGATGGATATATGTTGGTCTCTTGATGAGAAGAAATGATCAGAGAATCCCAAAACAAGCTATCAAGTGGAACACAACAGGCCAAAGAAAAAGAGGCAGACCGCGTGAAACTCTGAAGAGGACATTGTTAAGAGAGGCCAAATTAACAGGCATAAAATCCTTTGATGAGGTTGAAAGACTCGCCGAAGACAGGAAAAATTGGCAAACTACTTTGCGAGCCCTATGTGACGTGTAACGGCACGGGAAGGATATAAGATAATCCTACAAAACTGTGTTCTCTTACTTTACCATACCAAAGCCTCATAGTTTCCTATTTTAAAAAATATGTCTATACTAACTGCTATGTGAATATTTGTATATGATACTATTCTAATAAAAAAATTAGAACCAGTATGCATAACTAGTCTCTCCCACACAAATTTAATAATAAGTTTTGTTGAGTCTAACTCTGGAATGTAAAAAACTGGTAATCTCTAATAAACCCTTTGGTCCAGGATACTAGATTCAGGTTGCAAGGATTAAATAAGTACAGACTAGGCACCAAAAGTCAATGCTTTAGTGAATTTTCATACTAATGCAACTGGTTAATACTGACACACTACTATACTGAAAAACCACTATCTGAATTCATCAAACAGCTCCAATGCACTTCTTATCTTAGTAGATGGTTTTGGTGGCATGTGTATGTTAGATGATGTGTGGTTTTGGTGACAGGCAGATGTTAGATGGTATGTGGTTTTGGTGACAGGTGGATGTTAGATGTTAAGTGGCTTTGGTGCCAGGCAGATGTTAGATGTTGTGGTTTTGGTGGCAGGAGGACATTAGATGTTGTGGTTTTGGTGGCAGGAGGACATTAGATGTGTGGTTTTGGTGGCAGGTGGATGTCTGATGTTATGAGGAAGTTGTTTAGCAATTTCTCTTATGCTTGATTCTACCAGTGTCTGAATGGCTTAATTAACCACAGTAACAAGAAAACTATGTTTATATTGCTAGGTCTTGTCTCTCCTATGTCAGTGTTGTTTTTAATTTTCTAATGAACTGACTGTGCAGATTAGCCTGCCTTCTGGTGTAGTCTTTTACTAATAAGACACCAGCAACAACAAATAGAAATAATATACATTTATAGCAGTTCTGTCCCTTGGATACCCCAGTCATTTTTTTGTAACTCAGGTGTAAAATATAGTATTTAATGTTGATGACAAGAAATGATCAGAGAATCCCAAAACAAGCTATCAAGTGGAACACAACAGGCCAAAGAAAAAGAGGCAGACGCGTGAAACTCTGAAGAGGACATTGTTAAGAGAGGCCAAATTAACAGGCATAAAATCCTTTGATGAGGTTGAAAGACTCGCCGAAGACAGGAAAAATTGGCGAACTACTTTGCGAGCCCTATGTGACGTGTAACGGCACGGGAAGGATATAGATAATCCTACAAAACTGTGTTCTCTTACTTTACCATACCAAAGCCTCATAGTTTCCTATTTAAAAAAATATGTCTATACTAACTGCTATGTGAATATTTGTATATGATACTATTCTAATAAAAAAATTAGAACCAGTATGCATGACTAGTCTCTCCCACACAAATTTAATAATAAGTTTTGTTGAGTCTAACTCTGGAATGTAAAAAACTGGTAATCTCTAATAAACCCTTTGGTCCAGGATACTAGATTCAGGTTGCAGGATTAAATAAGTACAGACTAGGCACCAAAAGCCAATGCTTTAGTGAATTTTCATACTAATGCAACTGGTTAATACTGACACACTACTATACTGAAAAACCACTATCTGAATTCATCAAACAGCTCCAATGCACTTCTTATCTTAGTAGATGGTTTTGGTGGCAGGTGTATGTTAGATGATGTGTGGTTTTGGTGACAGGCAGATGTTAGATGGTATGTGGTTTTGGTGACAGGTGGATGTTAGATGTTAAGTGGCTTTGGTGCCAGGCAGATGTTAGATGTTGTGGTTTTGGTGGCAGGTGGATGTTAGATGTGTGGTTTTGGTGACAGGTGGATGTTAGATGTTATGTGGTTTTGGTGGCAGGCAGATGTTAGATGCTGTGTGGTTTTGGTGGCAGGAGGACATTAGATGTGTGGTTTTGGTGGCAGGTGGATGTCTGATGTTATGTGGAAGTTGTTTAGCAATTTCTCTTATGCTTGATTCTACCAGTGTCTGAATGGCTTAATTAACCACAGTAACAAGAAAACTATGTTTATATTGCTAGGTCTTGTCTCTCCTATGTCAGTGTTGTTTTTAATTTTCTAATGAACTGACTGTGCAGATTAGCCTGCCTTCTGGTGTAGTCTTTTACTAATAAGACACCAGCAACAACAAATAGAAATAATATACATTTATAGCAGTTCTGTCCCTTGGATACCCCAGTCATTTTTTTGTAACTCAGGTGTAAAATATAGTATTTAATGTTGATGACAATTATGATAACTGATAAAACAGTGAAATAGTATCAAAAGACACTTGAATAAATACACCTAAATGATCCTGTATCTCATAACTAAAGCACATAATGGAACACTCTGTGATGAATATACTATAATGAAAGACACTTACTGATCTTGTATCTCACAACTATAGAACATAATGAAATATCGCACAACTGTAGCACATAATGGAATACTCTGTAATGGTATTACATTTACTGATCCTGTATCTCACAACTATAGTACATAATGAAATGCTTTATACTATCTCACAATTGTAGCACATAATGGAATACTCTGTAATGGTATTATATTTACTGATCTTGTATATCACAACTATAGTACATAATGATATGCTTTATACTATCTCACAACTGGAATACTCTGTAATGAAATACACTGTAAAAAGGGCCCAGCTTCTGTTGCTGGTCTTGGCGAGAGCTGCTTCATTACAGCTTCTAGTATCATAATGAAATACACCACAGCATCTCAGAAATCAGAAAAACTGTCAACACAAACAAATTCATATAAACTTTTATTACTAGGTTTTTTGTTTTTTTTTCTTTTGTAATCATCTGACAAACTGAAACAACATGAGGCTGGACAGAACACAACACTGAACAACATGAGGCTGGACAGAACACAACACTGAACAACATGAGGCTGGACAGAACACAACACTGAACAACATAAGGCTAGACAGAACACAACACTGAACAACATGAGGCTGGACAGAACACAACACTGAACAACATAAGGCTAGACAGAACACAACACTGAACAACATAAGGCTAGACAGAACACAACACTGAACAACATGAGGCTGGACAGAACACAACACTGAACAACATAAGGCTAGACAGAACACAACACTGAACAACATAAGGCTAGACAGAACACAACACTGAACAACATAAGGCTAGACAGAACACAACACTGAACAACATAAGGCTAGACAGAACACAACACTGAACAACATAAGGCTAGACAGAACACAACACTGAACAACATAAGGCTAGACAGAACACAACACTGAACAACATAAGGCTAGACAGAACACAACACTGAACAACATAAGGCTAGACAGAACACAACACTGAACAACATAAGGCTAGACAGAACACAACACTGAACAACATGAGGCTGGACAGAACACAACATGAAGCTGGACAGAACACAACAGTGAACTCAGACAGTGAGAAAGCTCAACACATACACAAACAAACCTCCCACACAAACAAACCTCCTACACAAACAAACCTTCCACAGCACCTCCAGCAGTCATTCTACATGTGCAGTTATGAACATGTGAGCTACAATAACATAATTCATTAACAATGATCAGTGAAATATATCCATCTAGAAATAAGTAGAACATAATTACATCTGAGCATGTGTAACTGCAACTGTAATACAGAAAATTTACAAACTGAAAAAAGCCAATGTTTAACATCTATAACATATTTACAAGACTGGCAAAAATGTTACTCTGTTTTTGTTAGATCACCTATTAAGTTTCATCAACTCAGGTCTCAAATATTTCAACAAAACTCATAAAAAGTAACTTTAGGATCGATTCAGCTAACACAAGAGCTGTCATTAACATCTGTAACAAGTTTACACAAAAAAAAAAAAAATCCCCCCTCTATAGTAAACACTGCATTTTGTAAACAACAAAATGCACTGATTCACATAAGACTTGTACAGAATTGTAAAACATATAAAAATCATTCTTTACAACAATGACACTGTTCAAACAGTCTATGCTTGCACTGATAGCAAATGTTGCTAGGTGTTGTCAATAACTTACACAGTATTAACCAAATTATAAGTTACCCAAAAACATTTAACTGTCTACTGAACTGTGCCATCCTCAAAGAAGGGAAACTCACTCTCTCTCTGAACCTTAAGTGCCCAGGGCACATGGGGTTTCCGCAAGGGTTTTCCACAAATGCCTGTCCTTTGCCTTTTTTTTCTGCTCTTGCCCAGGTGAGCCCTCTATTGCTCAAAATCCTTTCTGTTGTTCTTCTCCATGTCTCTTTTGGTCTACCCTTACTTCTGTTCCCCTGTGGTGTCCATCTTAGTGCTATTTTTGGTAGTGAGTTGTCAGTCATTCGGAGCACATGTCCCAACCATCGCTAGCGTCTTTCCTCAATAATTACTGTCAGTGGCTTCATCTGCATTTCTGCCAACAAGACATTATTTCTTATTGTGTTTGGCCAAAATATTTTTCTAATTCTTCGTAAACATTTAGTCTGGAAAGAACTCAACTTGTTTTCTATGGTTTTGGTGATTTTCCAGCATTCACTTCCTTTCTACTACTCTACTGCCAAGGTAAAAAAATTCGTTGACTTCCTCCACTTGCTATCTACTCTGAGTACATTTCTGTTGTTCACATTTTGCTTCATTAACTTTGTCTTTCCTACGTTGATCTTTAGTCCCATGTTGTTTGCATTCTGAGTTAGCCTGTTTATTTTATCTTGCATTTCTTTGTGGCTGCTTGACAGCAGACAAATGTCGTCCGCAAAGTCAAGGTTCTCCAGCACTGTGTCAAGGGTCCATTGTAATCCTCTGCATTTGTCTAATGTTGCCTCCTTCATTAACCAGTCTACTGTCAAGATAAATAATGTTGGTGATAGTACACATCCCTGCTTCACTCCTGTTTGTACCCTAAAGCTGCTGGAGGTATGTTCTCCTCAGATCACTTTGCACTGAAAACCCTCGTATAGGGCTTTGATTACATCCACTATCTTATTGGGGAGGCCATGCCATCTTAGGATTTTCCACAGTACATCTCTGTTGACACTGTCAAAGGCTTCCTCAAAATCTATAAACAATGCATATGTTGTGCTATGCCACTCATTTGTCTGTTCTAATATTTGTCTAAGTACAAATATGTGGTCTATGCATGATCTTCCTTTCCTAAATCCTACCTGCTCTCTCCGAAGTTTTCCCTCAAGTGCTAGTACAATTCTGTTGATGATTATTCTGCAAAATACTTTACTGGTGAGTGGCAGTAGGGTAATGCCTCTCCAGTTCCCGCAATCTCTGAGGTCACCATTCTTTGGTAGTTTTACTACAAGGCCAGTTTTCCACTCCTCTGGAGCTTTTTCTAGCTTTTTCCCTTTTAAAGGGAAACTACTTAACCCTTTATTCCCAGCTCTTCTATAACCTTCATGCTCTGACTGTTCTCTTATCTGCCAGTAACACACATATATCAGGTCAGCTCTAAGACAAGTCTACATTCATGTGTTAACACATTCCTTACTTTGCAAAACACAGAAGATGCATTTTCTGACATGGTAAAAAAAAAAGTATGCACCTGCATGACAATTTAAAGAGTTTGCAGGATATCTTATCGTCAGTGCCTTCATCTTCACAAAAAAAAAAAAAAAATTTAAACATAGATTTAAAAGAACCAAATGATAAAGATCATAAAGCGAATGCAATTAAACACAATAAAGTAAGACATAAATGTTCACATACAACAGGCAACATAAAGACAGAAGATAAAAACTTGTGTCGATCTCATTTTTCTAGTATCATAACTGGGTTTACTGATGTGATGAACATTAAACCAGAGAAAACCATAGAAAAATATATGACACAGAGATGACAAGCTGATAACACAACTAAGAAGATAACAACAAGTTTTAAATTATCATAACATAAAACAGTTCTCATAAAAAAAAACCAATAGAACAGCTGACATACAAAAACTACATTAGATTACTATGTGGCAAAATTATGACAGGTTATTTATAAAAGAATAAAAACTGTAACTCAATTGTTAACGCATAAAACAAGCTTCCATATCAATGTGAACAATGCTCGTGTGTTAACACAGAAGTCTGTGAAGGTCTGACTCCAGTAGCAACATTAGTATATGGTTTCTTTCAATGAAAGGAAAACAAGCACAAGCAGATTCTGTCACACTTCTGTGTTACCAAAACTTGATGGCTAATGGCATTCACTACAAATAGCTACCATCTGACATGTTACTCAACTATCAGTATTACTCCCCCCCCCCCCAATTTATTTAATCTCCTCTATGTCAATGAGGCCTTAATCTGATGATGATGATGGGATATGTTAAACTATCTTCCTTTAAAAAAAAATGTTAAGAAATACAGACTTGTAACTCACGGCTTCATCACATTTTTCATCAAATTTTAGCCACATGTCACGTACGAAGACTGCTGAAATTTCCTATTTTGTCAGAACAACAGAATACGGAAGAACTGGGGAGTTAGTTATTTTCTGCAGGTGGAAAGACAGCCATCTTTCCCACTATATAATGACTAGTTTCAGCTGGGTATTGTATATTTCTCTACTGTAGTAGTTCTGTGACATTTTATTAGTCTAGCTTCAGTTTGATGGTATCTGATGGGCAACACAAATCTTGAGGAAACTACTGGTATACCAAGTACAGTATTTACATAACATTTCACAAGAGCACAGAAGTATTCAAATAGAGAGATGCTGTTACTAGCGCTGACTATGTCATGTGGCACAAATATAGTTATGCTTAAGACCAGGATGATTTTATTTCAAATTTATAAGACATACTGTTCTTTATATACAAAAGACATTTTTGGGATAAACTACCATTTTATTTTTGTGGTTGATATCTAATTCTTTATAACAACTTTCCAAATCTGGCAAAATTTTTTGGTGACTTCCCCTCTCTCTCTCAAAAAAAAAAAAAGTTGCGCTAGATAGAAGAGAATGTTAATCCAGAATGTAGATTTAAAATAAGTTTCTTTTTAACCCTATACTTTAAACTTAACCATGAAAAAATCATCTAATTAGATTACTTTTCCCATTCCGCCCGGTTAGTTGTACTTTCACTGTTTCCTAGTTTGATTTCTTGCCTCGTTTCTTGCTTAAAAGTTTTCATTACTTGTTTTGGTTCTCTGACTGTCATGTTCTTATGATATACCAACATATCATTCAGTTTTATTTATCTTATAGATAATACACCATTCATAAGCTGATAAAGTTTCAAAGTGAAAGCTTGCTGGCTGTGGATGTCTGCAGCTTAAACTACAGGGAAAACAAATAGCAACAGCTGACTTCCCTTAAAAGTAGTTTTGAGAAGAACATAAAGCTGACATTTATCTGTGATCACTACAATTCTATTTGCTTTGCTCATTATGACTCTGACCTTCCCATACCAGACCCTAACTGGTCCATGCTTATGGGAAACAAAATAACCAAAAACAAGGTGTTAAGCTAATCACAACATTACTTAATTCAAATCAGAGCTACAGCTAAACACAGAACACATAAGCTCTGCTCTCTTACTCTGGCAATACATAATGTCGGGGGTGGGGTGGGGAAGTTAGAATATAAGAATCTATCAAATGGGAAAAAAAAGAGCTGACCTTAACTAAAATATTCATGCAAATAAATCATTCAAAATGTATGCTTAATCAGTTCTACATTCAACAAACAGTGTTCCTATAGGTCCATCCAAAAAAAAAAAAAAAGATACATTAATTGTTACCTTAATGAAATATACTGGCACAGATAATGATACTAGTGGGGAAAAAAACAATAATCAACTACTTAGGAACTTTGTAATGTTCAAGTTATCCTTGTTCCTTTGAGAAACAACAATATTTTACATAAACAGAAATATCAGACATCAGCTTGTTTTAAATCTGCAGACATCCACAAAATCAACTTAACAGTCCTTTTGTTCATGTTACTGGCAGTAAAAATAATCCACATTGTGTTAACATATGATCTGCATGATCTGGTCACACATTTTTCTACCAGTTTTATCACTGGGACCATACAATGAAGTCAGAACCATTATCCAACCAGACTAACAAGCAACATAACCTCTACATACTCTGCAGCATCATACTAATATAAGTTAAAGTCCTGGAATATAGTTGTCAATGGTAATAAATGTCATACAAAAACAACATGACAAGCAGTCAACTGTAACAAGCTATGTACTGTTAACAGATGGCCTACTGTAACACTCTTTCTATTTAACAAGCTGTTTACTGTAACAAAGTAAGTGAAATTGCTCATAACGTATGTTTTCTACCCTTTATCACAAACCTGTGCAAAAAATATGTTAACAGATACCACTGTTATCACTTCATAATTTTCACATTGCTTTCAGTGTAGTGAACCTTTACCCAGAACCATGTGAATGAAAGATTCACATAACACATTTTCCCCCTTTATTCCACAAATTATATTCACAGAAAAAAAAAACAAAAAACACTTCACTTTCTTTCAAACACAACTGTGACTCTGCACAATCTATGATAAGTCTACTTGCAAAATATGAAACTTACACACTAGTAAACACTTAACATTTTTTAATAGAAAAAAAAACCAAAACAAAACCAAAAGTTCATCTTGCAAGCAGATGTCTCTTATGAAATTTTCTGTCCAGCAAACTTCTGGAGATGATGAACAATCAAGCTTCAACCAATACCTTGGAACAAACTCAATGTTCCTATTTGTATGAGGTAATATGAAATATCAATAAACAACAATCATCAGACAACAAATACTTCTAACAAATGAAAGTTTTTTTTTGTAATGTTTGGGAAAGGGGGGGGGGGGGGGGGGGAAAATATGACACAAGGATCTATACTGGCACACAACTATGTACAAAAAAAGGTCATATATCTATATACAAGAACTAGCAAAATGTGACACAATAAAATGCAGGAACATACTCATTTATGAATCAATTATGAAAAGAATTCAAGTGGCTAGATTTTGCCACAGATACAGAGCACACCAAACATAAATGCCATACAAACTTATCTATAGGACAACCATATAAACTATTCAAATGGTTTACTGAAAAAAATCGAATACTGCCTTATATTCGTAAAGTCTTTCAGCTACATCATTGCTTGCTGATAGCTGACTGTTCAACAAATACACAAAACAGTCTATGTTGAAATAACCAAAGTGTTTAAAAATGTTGCCAGAACAAAAATGAATTAGCTGATGTAACTGAAAAAAAAAAAACAACACACAAACACCAACAGAATGGAGAGTATCTGTACCCTCAAAACAACTCTCTTCTCTGAGACTATGATAAAAAGACAAACAAGAATGTTAAATAAATGAAAACAATACCATTTTTTAAAACTGAATCTTAGAATCAGGAATAAAAAAAAAAAATTAAATGGATTGAACATAGAAAAGTTTCACGATGCCAGACAAGACAATGAGTTTATTAAATCAGCTCAGAGCTGACTATCTCCAGTACCACTCTTTGGAGAAAAACTCAGCTTGCATGCTATTATTTCACTGAAAATAAAGACAGTGCATTCAGAACAGCCATGACCCAAACTTCATTGCCAAGACACTGCTGTTCAGAAGAAAGCCAAAAAAAAAAAAAAAATTCTCTGAATGAACAAAGAGAAGCAGAAGCTGGGTCTTACAGTACATTACTTAAAACTATACAGTGTTATGACAATAAAACTAAGTGTAGGTTGGATGGAGGAAACAATTCCATGGGTTTGTTCAGCACAAAGAAACTTAGTCAATAATAAGTTCTTTCTATATACTGCTAAACTGTACTACTTTATGTAGTAGTTTCAACTGGTCCATCAAACATTTTCCTTGACAGGCCTAGCTGTTATACCAGCATATATAAAGTTCTTACAAGTGCCCACTAAGCATTATGTCATCACTCATGAGAACAATCAACATCATGTGACATAATTAAACAAATACATGTACTTCTATGATGTGATTAAAAATCACAGACTGATCTTAAGGAGTCTGTAAAAACAACAAAACACTGTTCAAAAATCTTTAACAAAACTGCCAAAAAAATCCACAAGAAGCTACTCATGTTTGACAAGAGCACACTTACAGCAAATGCTATGTAGTGAAATAAATTTTCAAAAACTTTCTTAGTTGAAATCATGAACAGTCATTATGTGAATAGCTTCAGAATGCAATCTGCACAAAAGTGGACAATGGAAACAACTGGGTAACCACATCAAAACACTGTGCAAATACTTTAACCTTTCACAAGGCTCACTTTTCCAATCATCAATTTATCAGTGTCAATCATGATACTCACTTTACGGGCATGAATTGTGGCAGTTCATGGGTGTTAATCACAGCCATTAAATAATAGGTGTGAATCATAGCAATCAACTTACAGTGGCATGGTGGCAATTACATTAAGGGCATGAATCATGGTAATCAACTTATGGGGATGAATCACAGCAATAACAAAAATCTATAAAAGCGAACTCTAGACTCAAGATATATTTTAATAATGACTGAAATTTTTTATGGTACACACCTAAAAGGCCCCAGGGTACACTCAGCCTCTAAAAATGGGTACTAGAGAAACATTGGAATGTAAATGTGGCCAGAGGTGATACTGACCACATCACACTCTCATGTGCCTTTGGTCTTGGAAATACGGGCCTAACACCGTATCCCTGATATGCCTTAATGGCTTGGAAACAAGGATTTTACCGTACCTGTCTGAAATATCAACAGGAACAAGATGCTCAACCAGACAATATGCTATGGTCCACAACCAGAATTTGTTATACTGGTTTGGTTACACTATGAAAACCAAAGTAAAACTACGGCCTTCCATCTATGAATCTAGGCTCCACACTTAACCTACACCTGAATGGTGAAGACTGGACACCTTTTCTAATCTGGTCAAATACTCTATGGATGACTTCTCAGAACTGAGAAGAGGTTCTGGTGCTTTTTACAGAAAAGTAGCCACATTTCTAGGTACTCTCAAAAATGCCTCAACTTTGGAACATAGTCCATTATAAAAAAGTAACGTTAATGAACTGCTATTCCTTTACAACAACTGCTTCAGTCACTATTTTGTGCTATCTATTCTAAGCTTATTTTTGAAAACATCAAAAAATGTAAATTGCAAATAGCCAAAAGACTATTCTGACAGAAGTCAGAATGCTTTGTGTATTTGTGGTGAACAAATGGCACTCATTCCAAAATCTTGACAACAGTACTTTTTAAAGGGGTGGACAACTACTACATTATAAGAATAATATCTACTGTCCATCAACTAATTTTTGTTAGAAACTCTTCAGCTCCAATAATGTACAAGAAACTGTATGAATCTGAGTTTAACATGACAAAACATCTATATTTCAATTATTTCCTATGCATAATGTACCTTTCACTGAAACTTGAGGTTGATGGTTTCAAGCAGTCTTGGTTAAAAAGAGAGTGAGAATAAGACACAGAGTAAGAGGTAGAGAGAAAGGAAGTGAACCCAGCAACATACTTTAATAGTTACCAAAAGAATCTATTAAATCACAGCTCTCTTTTCTAACAAGTGTCTGCCTCTGACCAGTGCTGGTTAAATAACAAATAAGAGAGGTTACCTCTCCAGGGTTTCTAACAAAAAAAAATCCTTTAAGACAAACCTACCTACCATCTACTGCATATTTAACAAAGTGAAATGAATCTAGTGATAATATTAAATGCAGCAATGAGTAGTGTCATAACAATGACTACAGTAACAAGCAAGACAAGTCAAACCTAAATCTGTTACATACAACACAAGTCTTCACAATTCATCCTCTGTACACAAAAACATACTTTCCACAACCTTTACACAGTCATATAAGACTCACAGAATAAAACATCTAATATTATTTCAACCACAAAAAAAAAAAGGAATCTGGCCTATTTAGGAAAAAAGAAAAGCACTGTACACCTACCAAATCAATGTTGTGAAACTGTGTATACACTGTACAAACTCCACACACATCACAGCTCTTCTATACTGAACAAAAAGGTCCAATCACATGAGACAAAAGTGAAGGCTAATGTGTAGTAAATGCTCCTGTTAATTTTTGTTTGGAAATGTCAAATAGGTAATCCTGACTGCCTTAACACTTGTTTAGCACTGGAAGTGGGAATATTAAGAGGTCTCAGAGGAAACTTTTATTTAAGGAGGATGGATTTAAAAAAAAAAAAAAGTTAAAAAAAGGTATTCACAGTCACAGGGGAATCACGATCTGGATTCCTGATCACCTTCGCTATCACTTGTTTGGAATTTGGCTTTCACAGTGGCACTCAGAAAGACTGTCTCATCACTGTCCATAATGATTACTGCTTGAGAGTCTTTGTTGTCTGTCTTCCCTGATTCTGAATGCCCATCACTGATGTTGGCTTGATGTGTAAGCTGTTCTGATGATAATGACTGCAGAGATGAGCCAGAAGAACCAAGACTACCATCACCAATGTTCTCCTCTTCTGCATTCACAATTTTCTCTTCCTTTTGATCTTTCTTTGCTGTTTCTATCACAGTCATGACGCTTCCAACACCTCTCGTGATGTTTTCATCATCATCTTCATCATCCTCATCATCATTACATTCCTCTTTACTCCTCCACTTTCTTTTCTTGCCTTTTCCTTTCCCAATGAGAGCTTTCATCTCTGAGCTTATGATCTCACCTCTAGAGTGTCTGTTACCTTTAGAGTTCTGAGAGCTTATAGATGTGTTGGGAATGGGCTCCCCTCCTGTTCCCAGTAGACTTGCAGATGCTTCCTCATCATCACAAGCACGAAAATGAAGACAAGTGTGAGGTATCAATAATACTTTAATCTCCTCTGCCTGTGTGTCTTCCACGCTTGAGCTCATCTCAGGTTCCTGTGATATGACAGCCGCTGGACGAGCTTCAGGATCTTGGTGAACTGACTCTTGGCTGCCACCAATCTGTAGAGAAAGCAAACATCTATAAATACCAGAGACCAACAAAAAATCTCACCTAGAAACCAGAAGAAAAACTTCTATTTTGTTATCATTTAGGTCCTTTCTGTCTGTCTTATACATGAGAATTTATGAAGAAGAGACATCTTCCCAGATCTCAAGCACTGTTGGCCAAAACCCCCTACTTCATCTCTTCAAAATAGCTAGTCCAGTCAGCAAAGCAAGGACTGATGTGATGTTCATCAATGGAGCCAGCTGGGAGGGGTACTGGCCTCTCTTCTTATCAGTGCCTCATGAAATGAAGAGAGTCATAGTAACCAGTCATCAATATCATCAAAACCATCATGGTTCATGCAGAACCTGCACCTGGTAGTTGATTTTAAAACTTTCAGAATAAGAACATAACAGGCATCTTAAACACAACATCCCATGCTTATCCTACTGAACTTGTAGGACACATTTTGACCACTTTGACTATACTCAATGAGAAATACTTCTGCTGCTAACCACTATTCCTGATATGTACTTTAAAAAAAATATATGCCATCTAATTTTTCTTGTCTATGAGGTATTATATGAAATTACTCCTTATAACATATGACACTTTCCTGTGCCAAAGATCTCTGAAATATGGGCCTAACACTGTATCCCCCCATATGCCTAAATGGCATGGAAATGGTGATTTTACCTTTATATCATGCTACCATGTACTGTTACAATTCTTTTAGATTCATGTACAAACTAACAAAAATATCCAAAATTAAACATAAATGATGCCAGCTGGCAAGAACTTTCATCTTGCACCCACAAGAAGAGCAATCACCATCAGTGTAAAAAAAAAAAAATGGAAGCTCCACTCTCACTACAATTATAGTGGACTTTTCTTTCAAATTTATTCTGCTGTTGCAGCCAGAACTCACAGCCTTGCTCAGTGTTCATAATATATGTCCATATATATATACACACATACAAAACTGCTGATCTCAATGCCATGACAAGAAATAAAACTCTATTTTTGCACCTCTTTAAACAAAACTGAAACTAATGATTCTGAGCAACAAAAATAGATGATTTTTTACATTGCAGGGAGTACACAGCTTCTATTCTTGTTATTTCACAACCTAATCTTAATGCCATGCAAAATACCCATATTTAAAATTCCCCCACAAGGAGGTCTGTTACCTAAAAGGTCACACTATAAATAGTCTGGCCATGTAGCTGGAAATCAATGGCACTCCTAGAAGTGCTTTCCCCTCTGAGCTCCTCACATTTACAGCCAGGCAAGTGAAATCTCATACATATTTATTTCAAATTTTCCTGCCCTGATTAAAGCCCTTACTCTTTCATTTGGAAAGAAGAAAAAGTCCCTTCTAAATAGAAAAAGGGAATCATTGTTAAAATACCCAAAAAAAAAAGGCAACCTCAGTGACTGCAATAACTGCAGGGTGTAACCTTATTATCAAAGGTGTTTTGTAAAGTGATTCTGAACAGTGTTAAGGATGTAGTGGATACTGCAATGAGAGAAGAACAAGCAGGATTTCAAAAAGGGAGGAGCTGTCTTGACCAAATCTTTATTCTAATAATAATACTTGAAGAACATATTGAAAAGCAGAAACCATTCAATAGCATACACAGAGATTCAATGTGGAGAATTTTAAGACTATATGGAATACCATCTAAAATTGTCAACATCATTAGAGATCTCTACAATGGATATGTTTGTGCAGTCAAGACAGAAGAAGGAATGAGCAAATG
Source organism: Achatina immaculata (assembly GCA_009760885.1). Classification (NCBI taxonomy): domain Eukaryota; kingdom Metazoa; phylum Mollusca; class Gastropoda; order Stylommatophora; family Achatinidae; genus Lissachatina; species Lissachatina immaculata. The sequence goes on along the minus strand of CM019703.1, from coordinate 4,373,095 downwards.
GTTTCAGATTGAAACAGGCGTGAAACAAGGATGTATATTATCTCCCTTGCTTTTTGGAATTGCCATAGACTTTACAATGAAAAGTTGCTGTACTGGTAAAGCAGGCACTGATTACATGGGACCCAAATAGAAGATCTTGATTTTGCTGATGACATAACTCTTATCAGTGACAATGTGAAATCGATGCAGGAAAAACACAGATTCCCTGTCTTCCTTGGCTAGCAAAATAGGTCTTGAAATTAACAAAGACAAAACAAAAATAATGAAACTTCTCATTAATCAAGAAGGAAAAATATATGTGGAAGGAACAGCTGTTGGTGAAGTAAACCAAGATGCATACCTTGGCAGCTACATAGACCAGGATGGTGACACCAGGAAGGAAGTTAGAATTGCAAAACCAGCATTGTCCTTCAAAAATCTTGAGAGCATATGGAATTCAAAACTTATAAGCACAAAAACCAAGTTAAGATTATTCTATTCAAATGTGACATCCACCATCATTTATGCATGCGATGGCTGGAAATCAACTAAAGAAATAGACAAGAAATCAGACTCTTTGAAAACAAATACCTAAGGAAAATACTTGGTATAAAGTGGAACGAATTCAAGAACAACGCAGAGATAAGACAGATGAGCAAACAACAACCTGTCTCATGGGTGATCAGAAAAAGAAGATGAACATATGTAGGCCATGTGATGAGAAGAAACAATCAGAGAATACCAAAACAAGCTATCAAGTGGAGGACAACAGGCCGAAGAAAAAGAGGTCGACCACGTGAAACTATAAAGAGGACATTGTTAAGAGAAGCCAGTTTAGTGAGCATAATGTCCCTAGATGAAGATGAAAGACTCGCCGAGAACAGGAAAACTTGTCAAACAACTATGCGACCCCTATGTGACGTTTAACAGCACGGGAAGAATGTAATATGTATGATGTCTTTCATTCAGTCTCATATATATATCAGAAGTAAAACTTTACTAGCTAGTCCTAACACATTCTTGTTCCTAGATGTATCTTCACTTTTTAGTCCCTGAGACTACAATTTGAATGCCCTTTAACATGTAGTAAGTATTATATTGTTATTTACTTTCTTCTTTTTTCCTCTCAGTAAACCTTAGTTTAAAAATAGGTAGACCACGTGAAATTCTGAAGAGGACATTATTAAAAGAGGCCAAATTAATAGGCATAAAATCCTTTGATGAGGTTGAAAGACTCGCCAAAGACAGGAAAAATTGGCGAACTACTTTGCGAGCCCTATGTGACGTTTAATGGCACGGGAAGGATATAAGATAAGATAAGATAAGAAACCTTAGTTAACATATCTGTTTCTAATACAGCTTACTTTGTAATTTAATTATAGGCAACTGTTATACAAAATAAAGAGAACAAAATGTTAGAAAAGATGTTATCATAAAAGCTAAGTCTGAAAGCACAGACAAAGAACTCACAAGGAAAACAGAGAAAAGAAACAAATTTTTCCTCCTGTTCCCTTGCTGTCCACAGCAATTTAGCTCTAAAGGAATGGGAGTAATTTCCCCTTGATTATCCTGCATTTCCTTGAGTAGGCTAGACAACATTGTATCCTGCAGTATGCCTCACTTTAGAGGAAGCTTCTCTCTGCTCCAAGGGGCAGTTACTCCAGCAAAAAGCTGGGATGACAAGAGACTCCAAGTGGCAGTTACTCCAGCAAAAAGCTGGGATGACAAGAGACAACTTCCAATCAGTTACTTCAGTCTTGTCATGAAAAGTCAAATCATTATGAATCATGCTTTTCTTACATCAGAACATGCTTCATAGAGGAAAGTATTTCTCAACTTCAGAAAAGCCTCACCTTTATATATTATATCACCTTATATCAGAAAAAAAGATCACTTCATATTTTATATATGTATGTATGTATGTGTATATATATGTATGTATATATATGTATGTATATATGTATGTATATATATGTATGTATATATATGTGTATGTATGTATATATATATATATATATGTATATGTAAAATATAAAATATTTCATCACTGCTTTTTTTTTAAAACAAAATCTCAGATATCTTTACTTCACTACACTCTTATGAGCCATCATAGTTTGTTCTGTGATCATTCATGCCAAAATGAAGATAGGTATTAAAAAAAAATACTTGAAAAAAAAGTACTCTCAAAACTGACATTTTATGATTAAAGAATTGTGGGTGTGACAGAACCCTCAGTACATGTTTCAACAGGGAGTCTAACAGATGCAATAAATCTGCTGAGGTTATTTTATGGAACTGTCATCCACTGAGCCCACAAGGCATTCTCTAATAATCTGGTGTTGTTCAGGAGCGCTATGAATCACTCTCCCTAACATGCCTCAGGCTTGTTCAACTGGGTTAAGGTCAGGAGAATGAACAGGTCAAGGAAGATACATGATGTAACTGCTATCCAACTCTCTACTTACAATGTTTGCCACATGGCAAGGTAAACTGTCATGCATAAAAACACACTGAACATCAATCTGTCTCATCTGAGGAATAATGAAGCACCCGATGACCTCATCCAAATACAGAATGCCTCTAGGCATTCATAGTCTTCATCCTAAATTTGTGCAGCATATCAGAAATGTCCACCTGCCTGGATGCCAGCCCAAACCATCAAACTGTCCCCTTCATATAAGTCACATTCTGCATTTACTCAGCAAATGTCTCTCCAGCTTCTCTCCAGACTCATCAATGACATGATTAAAGTTGAAACAAAATCTGGATTGATCACTTAAGACACCACAGTGGCACTGATTTGCGGTCCACCTGCTGTGCTGTCTTGCCCAAGTCAGACGAGCTTGATGCTGACAGCGACTGTGATGATGCTTGATCATCTCCTGACAGCAAATTTTACATTGCTTATTCTGACTTGATTTAATCATGGGAAAACTTTTCTGTATTGATCTGCATCAGAAAACTGAGTGTAAAATCAAAGTGACAGAATGGCTTTGTTTAATTCACATTTTCCAGGTGAAGTTTAGAAGCATAATTCTGTGAAATATGTTCGCAAAATAATGCACTTTCATTGGAGCTTAAAAAAAAAAAAGTTACACTTTATAAAAGTTAAATTCACAAACAAAGAGCTTCAAACATATTTTGATTAACTTTTTGTAATCATTAACTAATGATGACCACACCGAGTTCATCTAAGATGTTCAAAGGAAAATGGCCATTTTGTGGATATTATGTACAAATTTTATAGAAATGTCACTATAACTCTCTGGCCAGAAACCTTCAGGATGATAGCTTCTAAAAAACTGCAGTGAGCAAAGTCTATCCGAAAAATGATTAAAAGAGCAGCATTTGTACTAACCTGCATGCCAAACGCTCGCAGAATGTCCAGCTTACACATGGGACATGACCTCTGATCCAGTAACCATGGATCTACGCAGGATTTATGAAAAACATGCCTGTAAGAAAACACCAGGACCAGCTTATATATATTAAAAATTTCAAGTCGAGTTCAAGTTAAAAACAAACATACACACAGAAGGTCTAAGACATGTTTTAACAAACCATACGGTTCTAGATATTTTGTTGTACTCTCTCTCTCACACACACACATTCTCTCTCTCACACACATACACGCACGCACACATTCTCTCTCTCACACACGCACACATTCTCTCTCTCTCACACACACACATTCTCTCTCTCACACACACACATTCTCTCTCTCTCACTCACTTTCAAACCCCTCCTGTTTCCGCACCCCCCCCCCCCCCACACTTCTACCTACTCTTAAGAACGCAATTTTGAATAAACTCAGAACTACAGTGTGATCCAAACACATGATCCAACTTTATATTCAAATGTATCCACAAGGACTTGGAGCCAAAACCCACTACAAGAGTAGCCAGTCTGTGCTGGCAGAGGTCCTGGCGCCGAGGTGATGGCTGGGAAAATGTAAAGAAAACTTGGCTCTAGATTTAGTAATGGCATGCTAGGCGCCACACACCTAAGTACTTTCACACATAAACTGCTGGCTCTGTAAAACCGCTGAAAACTGAGCCAATTAAAAAATGCTAAAAGACTGACAACACAGCAATTTATCTTCATATTCTTGTATGTTTACCTGTATGACACAAGATTTCAACTGATATTTTGTCCCAATATCTCTGCTTCTGGTATATAAATGTGGCGACACCGAGGGCGAGCGTCGTGTTAAGGATAAGAAAGACAACCCAATACAGAACCGGCCTCACCAGTCTATGCACAATGAAAAACATGTGTAGAGGAGTTGGAAACATTTATGTATTTGTTCCGTGTGCAAATGATACAACCTAACTTGCTTTCGTAACTGCTGCGATAGGATAGACTTTCTTGTGAACATCTTCAGTTACTCCACAGATCTCCCCAGACATGCACAAGCTTTAAAGCTATACTAGATCAAGCGGCGTACTGGACTAGTACAATACTAAACAGGCTGAATTTGGGGGGGGGGGGGGGAAAGAAAGAGAAAGTGATATTCGCCGGTATATCGCTCCGGGGCCGGGGGGGGGGGGGAAGAGAAAGTGATATTCGCCGGTATATCGCTCCGGGGTCGGGAGGGGGGGGAAGAGAAAGTGATATTCGCCGGTACATCGCTCCGGGGTCGGGGGGGGGGGGAAAGAGAGAAAGTGATATTCGCCGGTACATCGCTCCGGGGGGGGGGGGGAAGAGAAAGTGATATTCGCCGGTACATCGCTCCGGGGCCGGGGAGAGAAAGTGATATTCGCCGGTACATCGCTCCGGGGCCGGGGAGAGAAAGTGATATTCGCCGGTACATCGCTCCGGGGCCGGGGGGGGGGGGAGGAGGGAGAGAAAGTGATATTCGCCGGTACATCGCTCCGGGACCAGGAGAGGCCGAATGATCTGGGGGGGTTGAGGTATGAATGTTGTTAAAATTATCTAAAACAAAAATAAGAACAGTTTCAGTAGTTAACAGGTTCTAAGGACTGCAAACGCGCCACAAACAGCCTCTGGCAGTCAAGTCCAGCTCCTGGCCTTCCCGTGGCAGAACTGTTTAAACTGACAGGAGAAGGGGCGATGGCGAATATCTGGCGCCTGAAAACCAGTTACTTAGGGTAGATGAGTGGCACGTTTGGTAGCTCATCTGCCGCTGTTGGCGAGATCTTCAGCTGCCGTGCGTGGAGCGGTGCTCCTCCCGGCCAATGAAGAAATTTGCAAATGAGGTTGCCGTGCAGCATCACTGCGGAAAAGGTGGTAGAAAGGATAAAGCGAAACAAACAGTCAAATCACGGCACCTCTGGTCTGGAGGTCGGCCACGTCCTGAGTGCAGTCATATCGGGTGAAATGCATGAACCGGCTTGTCCCAGAGGTTAAGACACTGCTGGCGAGACTCTTCAAATGCCGCGCGTGGAGTGAAGCTCCTCCCGGTTAAGGAAGTGAATGCGGTAAAGAAATAAAGGTTGCTGTGCGGAGCCGATGGGAAAAGGTGGTGGAAAGTGAAGTTTAACCGATATGTCCAGTAGTATCGCTACGAGAGCTATACCACGGCACCTCTGCTCTAGAGGCCGGCCACGTCCGAAATACACCTACACTGGTGAAACATGCCTAAACCGGCACACACCAGGGGTGGAACTTGATGGCTAGACATGTCATGCCACCTCCGCTCTAGAGGTTGGTAACGCCTGATAAACACCCATACTGGTGAATTTTGCCTAAACCGGCAAGGTTATGCATGTCACAGTACCTCTGCCGTAGAGGTCGGTCCCGTCCCAAACACGCCCATACTGGGATAATGCCTAAACCGGCTCAACCCAGGGGTAGAAGTCACTAGTGGCGAGGATTCGTCCTCCTGGACAAAAGCTCCATCCTGGTCACAACTAGGAAGGGTAGCGGCCACGACCGCAAAATGCTGAAGTCGGAGACACTGGACCAGGGAAGTCTAGATAGGCAACCACCTCTCACCCGGCGGGGATGTTTGTCTATCCTAATCACGCTGAGGTTTTCCGGTGAGGAAGTCCAACCCTGGACTGGATGGGCAACCACCTCTCACCCGGCGGTGATACACGGGTATCTCAAAACACGTCGAGGTTTTCCGGTGAGAAAGTCCAACTCTGGCCTGGGTGGGCTACCGCCTCTCACCCAGCGGGGATGCACTGATATCCTAAACACGTCGAGGTCTTCCGGTGAGAAAGTCCAACCCTAGACTAAACTGGTGCAATGAAAACCACGGTGTCACGCAAACCTGCTTCCGAGACCCACCAAGAATACAGGCTAAAGCACTGTGATACTCTGAACCTCTTGTGGTCCTCTCGTGGATCTCGTGTGGTCTTTTCGGGGACCACACAGGGGACCACGGGACCTAACGAGGACCACAGGCGTGAATTCAGTAGGTTCACAGTGCGGTTTTTGGTGGTAGAAGTGAACGAAGAAGAAGAAGAAGTAGTTAACAAATACATTTGTTTAAATAGTTTTAACATTCTGCTATCACAATTTTACTGCAGTGGCTTTATATATATTTATACATTTAGTCTTACAACTATACGTATAGCCAAAAACTATTTGTGTGTTATTAAAACAACAGCTAAATCGATAGGCTGGGCTGGGGTGGGCGGAGAGTTTTGCACCACTTTACAAAGTTCCTCTCCAAGGTCTTGCACGGTTATACAATGATGGCACAAAGTGCACACAACTGAGACAACCGACAGAAGCAAACAACATGTCAAAGAAAGAGGTCATATGAAAGTTACTACGGTTTCTTAACACCATCTTCTGCGCTGAACGCGAAAATAATATGAAACGATACTGGGCTCTGACGCAGAGAACACATACTGCGCCCATAATTATATGTAACTGGAAGTGAAACATCGATAAGACAGAGCTATTTATGTGTGAGATTACTTGTGTGCATCACGCCCGTCTTGTACACAATAACCCACGGAGCTGCAATCAATACCGAGAAAATATGCCAGAAGACGTGTCAAATAATGTAGAGGCTGTATTCCTCACGGCCATTGCCACGGAACATGCAGTTCACTTGCAGACCGTCTATACACTGGCACTGTTGGTGGTAGGCGTGTGTGTGTGTGTGTGGCCGGATGGTGGACCACTGAGAATGTATACTCAGCTCTACAGGGCCCAGGATTTAAAGTCGTGGCAAAGAATGTTTTCATGAAGGAAGACTAAATCAACCGATACAACACATGTATTTATATCTGAACACAGTGCATGAAAGGAATGAATGAATAATCTTTATTTTTCAAGGGTAAAGAACTGGGCACGCAGGCCCGTCTTACATTCTGCCCTTCATCACTCCATCTTTCATTCTTCCCACACACTTGATTTAGGTACAAAAATACAAATTAAATTAGGAAAAACATATCAAAAGAGTGTAAGATTTAACTACTACATTCAAGGTAAAAGAGAAGAAGTAATTAACCTAATAAAATAGCACTCACGCACACATACACACATAGACATATACATAAATAAAAATACATTGTAAATACAGATCTTCTAACATATGTTTTTTTTTTACAAACATTAAAATAATTTCTAACAATATCTAACAAGTTGCTTTTCTAACTATGTCATTGAAGTACTTGATGGTTTACGAGCCATGTGTTGAGAGAGTGCTGGCTATTTTATGGAGGCATATAATTACAAGCAAGTAAATAATGAAACAGGTCTGAGAAAGGAAAGAGCACATAAAAGAAAGGAAAGGAAAAGTCATCATAATACAACATTTCAGCCGACACAATATTCTTTGGCATCAACAGAAACAAAAAACAACATTAATAAGAATAAGAACGAAAGAAAATCCACCTCAACCCTGTATGGAAAGTATCTGCTTGGCTGACCTTAAAGTGAATTTTGACTATTTTTATTTATCTATTTGTTCTGCAGGTGAAGGTGAAATAACAGCCGAAATGTTAAAACCTATTAACAGTGACAACATGAGACAACTACGGAGAATGTTTAATAAAATCTGGAAAGGAGAAAAGGTCCCTTCTAAATGGAAAAAAGGAATCATTCTTAACATACCCCCCCCCCCCCAAAGGCAATCTTAGCGACTGCAATAACTGGAGAAGAGTAACCTTACTATCAGATGCGTCAAAAGTATTTTGCAAAGTCTTTCTGAATAGACTCAACGATATAGTGGATACTGCAATAACAGAAGAACAAGCTGGATTTCGAAAAGGGAGCAGCTGTCTCGACCAGATCTTTACTCTAAGAACAATACTTGATGAACATATGGACAAGCAAAAACCATTAATCCTAAACTTCAAAGACTTTAAAAAGGCATTTGATAGCAGAAATAGAAATTCATTGTTGAGAATTTAAAGACTGTGTGGAATACCATCTAAAATTGTCAACACCAATAAGGATCTTTATAACGGACATGCTTGTGCAATCAATACAGAAGGAATAAGCGATTGGTTCTAGACTGAATTAGGCATAAAACAAGGATGTATATTATCTCCCTTGCTTTTTGGAATTGCCATACACTTCATATTAAAAAAAATGTTGCACGGGTAAAACGGGCATTGATTGGGTACATGGGACCCAACTAGAAGATCTTGAATTTGCTGATGACATAATTCTTATCAGTGACAATGTGAACTCGATGCAAGAAAAAACAGATAGCCTGTCTTCACTGGCTAGCAAAATAGGACTTGAAGTTAACAAGGATAAAACAAAAATAATGAAACTTCTCATTAATCAAGAGGGAAAAATATACGTAGAAGGGACAGCTGTTGAAGAAGTATACTAATTTGCATACCTTGGCAGCTACATGGACCAGGATGGTGACACCAGAAAGGAAGTTAAAACTGCAAAAGCAGTACTGACATTCAAGAATCTTGAAAACAGATGGCATTCAAAAGTTGTAAGCACAAAAACCAAGTTAAGACTATTCAATTCAAATGTAATATCCACCTTATGAATGCGAAATCTGGAAAACAACTAAAGAAATAGACGACAAATTAGACTCTTTTGAAAACAAATGCCTAAGGAAAATACTGTGTATAACGTGGAAGGAATTCACGAACAACGTTGAGATAAGACAGATGAGCAAAACAACAGACTGTCTCATGGGTGATCAGACAAAGAAGATGGACATATGTCGGTGACGTGATGAGAAGAAACAGATAATCCCAAAACAAGCTATCAACTGTAACACAACAGGCCGAAGAAAAAGAGGTTGGCCATGTGAAACTCTAAAGAAGACACTGTCAAGAGAGGCTAAATTAGTAGACATAAAATCCCTTGATGAGGTTGAAAAGCTCGCCGAAGACAGGAAAACTTGGCGAACTACCATGCGAGCCCTATGTGACGTTTAACGGCACGGGAAGGATGTAAGATTTGTTTTCGCTTCTTTTGTTCACAAGAAGACTATTATGTTACCGAACTTCTCCTCTCTTTTCTGGACTTCATTCTTCTGACAAGCCAGTTGGCGCTATAATACTGTCTCAAGGACTACTTATACGAACGGCTCATGCTGTCAAATTTGATATAAATTGTATTTTTAAAAAGACATGTTCTAGCTAGTTACCAGTTAATGTATGAAATTATCTTATATTATTCTCTCAAATTCAAACAAGGCGCAGAATATAAATCAACTAGAAAAAAAAATAAAGCAGTAAACAAACTAAACTTTACGTCAGACTTTATTTTATTTAAAATGTGCAAGTAATAAAATAATTATCTCATCACGTTCTGAGACTGTACGTATGCAGGATATAATCAAGGTAACACGATGACGACTGTACATTGTTTTGTTTGTTAAAACTGAAAGCTATATTTACTGTATTGGTGAGTTTTCCTTACGTTTTTCATCATCATCATCATCATGTGCCGTGCCGACTGGCGTTGGCTATTATGCTTCTCCAGAGTACACGATCCTTCATGCAGGCCATCAGCTCAGTTGGTGATCTCCTCTCACACCATCCCGTCAGACTGTCCAGTATCATTTCTCTTGGTCTTCCTCTTGATCTTCTTCCTTCTATTTTTCCTGTTGTTATAATATTTTCAATGCCCCCTCTTCTCATTGCATGTCCTATGAAAGTACATTGTCTCTCTCTTATCTTTTTGACAAGGATTTTTGTCTCTCCAGCTCTTCTCCTACATTCTTCATTAGTTATTTTTGCTGTCCAGGGGATTCGCAACATTCTTCTAATAAACCACATTTCTGCTGCTTCCAATGATTTTTGTGCAGACTTGCCTATTGTCCATGATTCACTTCCATATAACAAGATAGGTTCAATATAGCATTTTAGGACTCGTTTTCTAACATTCATTGATAAGGATGTGTTGGTCAATATGTTTCTCATTCTCTGAAATGCAGTCTTTGCTTGGCCTATTCTGTTCCTAATTTCTGTTCTGCATTTCCCATCTGAAGTTATTACTGCTCCAAGGTATTTGAATTTCTGCACCTGCTTTACAACAGTTCCGTTTAATTTAATACTGCATGCTGGTGGATTCTGTTTCTTAGATATAACCATAGTCTCTGTCTTTTTGATGTTCAAAGTAAGGCCTTTCTGTTCACTTTCTTTGGCGACTTTATTCAAGAGATTTTGCAGGTCTTGTTGGTTTTCAGCTATCAGTACTGTGTCGTCAGCATACCGAAGGTTGTTAATATTGTATCCTCCAATTTTTATGCCTGGTTCTGTGATGATTGTTCTTAGAATATTCTCGCTATACAGAGAAAAAAGGTCTGGAGATAGTACACATCCTTGTCGCACCCCTTGTTTTATAGGTTGACATTTTCCAATTCTATTTTCAACTCGAACTGCTGCTTCTTGCTGCCAGTATAGATGTTTTACAATCCTCAGGTCTTTGCCGTCTATATTGATGTCTTCAAGCATTTTAATAATTTCATTATGTTTCACCTTGTCAAATGCCTTGGTGTAATCAATGAAGCATAAGTAGAGATCTTTCTGTACTTCTAAAGCTCTTTCTGTTAGTGTTCGTAAAGCATAAATGGCATTGTGTGTTCCCTTTCCTTCAACAAATCCAAACTGTTCATCTGCTATTTCCATTTTTATCTTTTTCCTTGTTCTTCTCATAATTATTCTCAGAAGTAGCTTCGTTATGTGACATGAGAGGCTGATAGTCCGGTGGTCGTCACATTCCTTTGCACCTGGTTTCTTTGGTAGTGCTATAAACGTGGATTTAATCAGGTCACTGGGAATATAACCACTGTTGTAAATGTCATTCAGTAACTTGGTTATTATTTTTATTCCTGTCTCCTCTAGTGCCTCTATTTCTTCTATTGTTATATTATCAGGCCCAGTCGCTTTTCCTTTCTTCATGTGTTTGATGGCATCTATGATTTCATCTTCAAGTATTGGTGGTCCCTCACAGTTTTCAGTATCTGGTGTTAATTCTGGTCTTTCTCCTCCATATAGCTCACCGATATACTCTGTCCACCTGTCCACAATGTCTTCTTTTCCCATTAACATTTTACCTTCTTTCGATTTCAGGCATCCTGTGGTATATTTTGTTTTCCTGCCTGTGAGTTCATTAATTCGTTTGTGCATGTTTTTGCTGTCTTTAATATGAGAGTCCTCTATCTGTCTGCACTGCTCATTTAACCACACTTCTTTTGCTTCTCTGCATTTGCGTCTTATTTCTTTATTTATCTTGTTATATTTTTTCTCGTTATTTTTACTCCTCCTCCTCCTCTTGTCCATCAGTCCTAAGATGTCGTCTGTGATCCATTTATTTTTAGGGGCTTCTTTTTTTGGTGGTATTATCTCCTTAACAGTTTGGTGGATAGAATCTCTTAACATTTCCCATTGTTCATCTATACTATTTATCTTTGCTATTGCATTGTATCTATTTGTTATAATAACTTTGTATTGTTCTCTCAGTTCTTGGTCATTTTTAAGAAGTTCTAGCCTGGGTTAGACGATAAGACGTGATGTTTCCACAATTACATTTATTAAGCTGAAAACTGTATTCCCTGATTATTTTAGGCTGTGAGAAATCGTGATATAACTACTCTTTCCGTGCGGGAGGAAAAACACGGACGTGTCATGGCGTGCGGAAGTAAAAACGCGGGTCTTGACTGTACGGGGGTATAGTTGTAAAATGGAATGGAAAACAGTATTTCCATGTACTTCCGTATACGTAATATGTGTCAAAGTATAGCTAAATGAATGAAAATTTCATAAATGCAGAGTTTTTTAGGAAAAAAGAAGTAATGTGATGTTTTCAGACACTGATTGTGGCCAGCTCACCATCGGCTAGGTCTAGATTCGCGCTACTTACCATCTAAGATGTGTAGATCTACTTGTCGATCTCGTATTGTGACTCCGTATTGCATTTCCGCTGAATGAATGTCTGAAATAACCTCCTAACTACTCCTAACTACTTCTCCAGTCGTCTAAATATGTCTAAATCTACTTAGAAAACATTCAAGAGCAGCGGGGTGGCCATAGGCTATGTCCATACCCCTATCTACATCGTCAAAAATTGAAAAACTCCCATGCTTCGCGTCCTTGTTCTCGCTCGGCATCGCTCGTAACTAGGCACGCATTCTCCATTTTGAAAGTGTCACCGGAATCGCGGACGAAATATGTACAATCTAAATGTTACACCGCTTGTTTTAATGAAACAAACAATGTCGAATTTTCGATCATACGGTAGCTTGGGACCACCGAAGTGTCGAAATTCGACCATACGCACGGAAAGAGTTTCCTTACACCATCGTTTAACAGCGCTGTTCGGGGTCGTATATCTGAAGTCAGAAGTATACATAAGGCCTTTTTTTTTTTGCTTGATTCTCCTATCAGCGTCTGAGTGGTACAGGTGTTAGGGCGCTTGTCTCTCATGGCCAGATCGGTGGTCAGAGGTCACAGTGACCCCAGTTGTAGAAATGGGTACAGGACTCTTTCTGGAGTTGGGTGAGGAAAGTTGGTCTGGCGAGATAGCGGTCACAACGGCCTGCCGTGTGCTGCCAGGTCAAGGAAAACAGGGGCACTAACATCACGTCTCCAGATGCCTCTACGGCAAAACAAGAAATACGTTTTTCTTATATACCACAGATCTGCACTAGTATTTACGCTTGTTAATTCTGTGTACAGAGATTAAGGGTGCACAGTTTTATTTTAAGGGAGAGGTGTGTGTGTGTGAGAGAGAGAAGAGAAAAAGAGAGAGGGAGTGAGTGAAAGAGAGAGAGAGAGAGAAAGTTTTAGAGAGAGATTGAAGATGCTGCTGCTGCTGCTGATGATGATGATGATGAAAAACGTGCAAGGACAGCACAAGAAAAGAGAAAGATAAAATAAGGAGGCTCAAAATATGATGTTATTTTTTAAACACCAATGACTACGGAAGTAATACTCAGTGCATGCATGATTATCGCAATGAATAAAAACTGTAACAAGTGCTTCAAATGCAAATACTAAAAGCGAGCTGGCCTGGACAAGGCAATATCAAACAGCTTCCTTAGAGCACACCACAAACCAGAGGTTTTAAGGACTGTTATAGCCGGAGGTGGGGTGGAGGATACGCTATCCACTCCAATTAAATGTCTCCAATGCGTGCGTCTCAAATAGCCTCTGACAGTCAAGTCCAGCTCCTGGCCTTCTCATGGCGGAACTGTTCAAACTGACAGGAGAAGGGGCGAAGGCGAATATCTGGCGCCTGAAAACCAGACGCTTCGGGTAGATGAGAGTCTTGTTTGGTAGCTCATCTGAGAGAAGGAAAACTATGATTTAAAACCCGCTGCTGGCGAGATTCTTCAGCTGCCGTGCGTAGAGTGGGGCTCCTCCCGGCCAGTGAAGAAAGGTGCGAATGGGGTTGCCGCGCGGCGCCACCGTGGAAAAGGTGAAAGAAAGGATTAAGTGAAGTAATCAGTAGTCTCGAAGTCAGGACTGTTCACATCACGGCACCTCTGCTCTGGAGGTCGGCCACGTCCTAAACGCGCCCATACTGGGATAATACGCCTAAACCGGCTTAACCTAGGAGTGAAACCTACAAGTGGCGAGGATTCGTCCTCCTGGACAAAAGCTCCGTCCTGGTCACAACTAGGAAGGGTAGCGGCTACGACCACAAAACGCTTAAGTCGGAGGAATTGGACCAGTGCAGTCTAGATAGGCAACCACCTCTAACCCGACGGGGATGTATGCGTATCCTAATCATGCTGAGATTTTCTGGTGAGAAAGTCCAACTCTGGGCTGGATGGGCTGCCACCTCTTACCCGACGGGGATATACGGATATCCAAAACACGTCGAGGTTTTCCGGTGAGAAAGTCCAACTCTAGATTAAACTGGTGCAACGTAAACCACAATGTCGCGCAATCCCGCTTCTGCGCCCACCGAGAATACAGGCCCAAGCTCCGCAATACTCTGAACCTCATGTGGTCCTCTCGGGGATCTCATGTGGCCCTATCGGGGATCACAGAAGGACCACAGGACCAATCAAGGACCACAGAAGTAAATTCAGTAGGATCACGGGCCGAACCTGGTGGTAGAAACGAACGAAGAAGAAGAAGATCACTAACCAAAAATCAACACTAATAGGCATAATTAGGGCTAATTATGGACCATAGACAAATGTGGGAAATGTTTCAACTTTCTTGACCCCGTTTATAAAACACAAGCCAGTTTAGCAAATCTACCGTTCCTTCTCTTTCATATTTCGATTTACGCTTTTTCTCAAGCTGGGTTTTTGAATGTCAAAAGTCATAATAACACGTCCTAAACATGGACTCTCGTTGACACTCTCACGTCATCTTCTACGTCACAACAATCTTCTAGACCACATGATAAACTTCAAAATGGCTTTCAAATTATATCAAATTATCGGGTTTCAAGAAATGAGTCCAAACAGTAAGGGGAATTGTAATAAATAACTTTGTTAGATCACTAAAAAAGGCGCAATATCTCCTGGGGGGGGGTCCTGAAAAGCCCCTACAGAACGTGTAAACATACAGACACTGTTACACTGAGTATACACATATATTATGAAACAGATTAAACATACAAACACTGTTACACTGAGTATACACATATATCATGAAACAGATTAAACATACAAACACTGTTACACTGAGCGTACACATATATCATGAAACAGATTAAACATACAAACACTGTTACACTGAGTATACAAAAAAAAACACGAAACAGATTAAACATACAAACACTGTTACACTGAGTATATACATATATCATGAAACAGATTAAACATACAGACACTGTTACACTGAGTACACACATATATCATGAAACACATTAAACATACAGACACTGTTACACTGAGTACACACATATATATCATGAAACAGATTTAACACACAGACACTCTTACACTGAGTACACATATATCATGAAACATATTAAACATACAGACATTGTTACACTGAGTACACGCATATATCATGAAACAGATTAAACATACAAACACTGTTACACTGAGTACACACATATATCATGTAACAGATTAAACATACAGACACTGTTACACTAAGTGCACACATATATCATGAAACAGATTAAACATACATACACTGTTACACTGAGTACACACATACATCATGAAATAGATCTGACAAGTACACAAAATTCTGAGATTTCCACTCTCTTCAATTCCAACTGACCAGCACTTGACTAGCTTCCTCCTGTAAGACTTCTCTGATTAGCTCTGACCGGTCTAAAGATACTCGTATATCACTTTCACTTCCAACGACTACTCAAATGTTCTGCTTTACGTGTGTTTTGCTACTTTTTCAGTTCCACCACCTCAGCTGGAGTCGTCATGTAGACAATCTAACCAAACTCATCGCACAAAAAATTTACTAATTTTCCAAAATTAAACACTTTCTTGACACAGACACTAAGAAAATATACTACACATCACAGAAATAAATGCACTTCGACTACTGTTCCACAATCTGGGATGGTTGGTTTCTTGTCAAACATGAAAAGACTTTACTCACCTCAAAAACAAAAAACGAGCAGTAAAGCTTACAGACAACACACATGTAGCACATATTACAATTACAAACAAGGACAAACATCTTGATATTCTACTCCTCAAGAGGAGATTTCTATTAGGCAAGGTCAAGTTAATTCATAAACTCTACCACATAA
The DNA here is from genome assembly GCA_009760885.1 of Achatina immaculata. Classification (NCBI taxonomy): domain Eukaryota; kingdom Metazoa; phylum Mollusca; class Gastropoda; order Stylommatophora; family Achatinidae; genus Lissachatina; species Lissachatina immaculata. The sequence goes on along the minus strand of CM019703.1, from coordinate 4,357,024 downwards.
TGCTCCACCCTAATTGGGGTCACTGTTCAAATCCAACTCAAAACACAGAAAACGCTTAAGCAGTTGTATCCTCCCAAAACCATGGCTTGACATGTTTAAAAAAAGTTTCTCTTACTCAGCTGCCCACCTTTGGTATAACCTACCAACTCATGTAAAACTTGTAAGTAACATAACTTCAAACCTTGTCAATATCTGTTTGAGATGAACTATATGCCTCCCTAATATGTACTTGAGTTTGTGCATATTTTATATACATGTATGAAAAGGTGCAGGATGTAAATGAGTGTGTGTATATATGTGTATACACGCGAATGTATGTGCGTATATGTATATATATGGTACATATGTATATGTGAATATATGCATCTGTATGTATTTGCTTATGTGACAAGTATAGGTGTATGTTCGATAGAAGTGTATGGTGCAGTTTTACAAGGCGGAAGAGGGCGTGAGTAAATGATACAAAAATTAATAGAAAGTATGAGAGTATATTAAAATATTAATTGAACCAGTTTTACTGCTGCCGCTATCTCTTTTAGGTGTATGTCCTATCAAAGTCTAAATTAGTTTAAAGTATGGCTTGATTGTTGTATTTAATATACTGCTGTTCTATAAATTTGTTAGTTTATAATGAATGTGAGAATATAATTAAGTTTATTTCATGTAGTTACATAAAGCAGAATGTGGAGTGTAAGGAAAGAAATGGTTTATTAATTATTTATTTATTCATTTGTTTAATTTCTCATGCATTATGTCCAATAACAAATACTGAATATCTGTGACTGAATGAAAGCTGTATGACGAAGGGCAGAATGGTAGACGGGCCTGCGTGCCCAGATCTTAACCCTTTGAAAATAAAGTCTGTTCGTTCATTTATAAACAGTGTAAGAGACTGATTCTACTGAAATTATTTTTTTTCCTTGAAAGAAACATATTTATTCACTTCAGAAATATTTCCTCATCAGCTGTAGCTGTCACTAATTCAAGAACAAAGTTAAGATAATGTAGCGTTGTATTATGCTAGAGAAGCATAAATGGATATTGGAATATACTCATATTTTCCTTGACTTGTCGAGACACGAGAGGATGATATGGACAGTATTATGTATGGTCGCATTTCTTTACTTAACACCAGGAGAAGTCAATTTATCTATTTCTATAGGTGAATTAAGTCAAGCGTCTCTGACTAAGGCCAGGTCGCTGACTTTCGTCATCAGAGACCCCCGTACAACTTAACTACTCACGCGCCCCCAAAATGGAGACAAAACATTCCACGTGATCCGAACTCACGCATTTCTTCACTGCCTCACATCTTCTATACTTTCTGCTGTTCTGTGTGCAAATGTTCGCCTTCTGTTCTCATTCAGTATGCAGCATCAGGTGCCGTGCCGACTGGCATTGGCTATTATGCTTCTCCAGAGTATACGATCCTTCATGCAGGCCATCAGCTCAGTTGGTGATCTCCTCTCACACCATCCTGTCAGACTGTCCAGTATCATTTCTCTTGGTCTTCCTCTTGATCTTCTTCTATTTTTCCTGCTGTTATATTTTCAATGCCTCCTCTTCTCATTGCATGTCCTATGAAAGTACACTGTCTCTCTCTCTTATCTTTTTGACAAGATTTTTTGTCTCTCCAGCTCTTCTCATACATTCTTCATTGGTTATTTTTGCTGTCCAGGGATTCGCAACTTTCTTCTAATAAACCACATTTCTGCTGCATTCAATGATTTTTGTGCAGACTTGCCTAGTGTCCATGATTCACTTCCATAGACAAGACAGATTCAATATAGAATTTTAGGGCTCGTTATCTAACATTCATTGATAAGGATGTGCTGGATATGTTTCTCATTCTCTGAAATGCAGTCTTTGCTTGGCCTATTCTGTTCCTAATTTCCGTTCTGCATTTTCCATCTGAAGTTATTACTGCTCCAAGGTATTTGAATTTCTGCACCTGCTTTAGAATAGTTCCGTTTAATTTAATACTGCATGCTGGTGGATTGTGTTTCTTAGATATAACCATAGTCTCTGTCTTTTTGATGTTCAAAGTAAGGCCTTTCTGTTCATTTTCTTTGGCGACTTTATCCAAGAGATTTTGCAGGTCTTGCTGGTTCTCAGCTATCAGTACTGTGTCGTCAGCATACCGAAGGTTGTTAATATTGTATCCTCCAATCTTTATGCCTGGATTTCACTGTACAGAGAAAAAAGGTCTGGAGATAGTACAAATCCTTGTTGCACCCTTGTTTTATAGTTGGTATTTTCCAGTTCTATTTTCAATATGAATTGCTGCTTCTTGCTGCCAGTATAGATGTTTTACAATCCTCAGGTCTTTGCAGTCTATATTGATGTCTTCAAGCATTTTAATAATTTCATTATGTTTCACCTTGTCGAATGCCTTGGTGTAATCAATGAAACATAAGTAGAGATCTTTCTGTATTTCTAGAGATCTTTCTGTACTTCTAAAGCTCTTTCTGTTAGTGTTCGTAAAGCATAAATGACAATGAGCTGTGTTCCCTTTCCTTCAACAAATCCAAACTGTTCATCTGCTATTTCCATTTTTATCTTTTTCCTTGTTCTTCTCATAATGATTCTTAGAAGTAGCTTCGTTATGTGACATGAGGGGCTGATATGCAGCATGCTCGAGGCAAATATGTGACCAACCCATCTTAACTCTTTTGCTTTAAAATCTCAAAAAACTATTTACACATTTTTAAAAAAAATCATAAAAAAGAATGAATGCCCATTTTTAAAAACAATCTCTGACCACAGATATAAGGGGAATTCCGAAGGAAAATGTGTTTATATGCAAGTGAAGAAAATACATAAGAAATTATATGACCTAACGACACGGGACTTGTTCCTAGAAATGAAAGACGCATTACAATCAAGAAATTACACTGGAAAAAAAAGCAGGTAGTATTGTTTTGTCTTCTATCTGCCCGGAGTTACGAGCTGGTGTTCTTTGCAGCCGATGCTGTGAAGGTGTTGGGGTAGCGCAGTGTATCGGCTTGAGAGCCAGTTATGGCGACCATTTTTTCCGTCCCTGACTGTAGCTAACAAAGCAGGGAGTGTGCAATACTTCTTCAGCAGATTCTACTGCTACGATGGCTATGGCTGTCCCTGTCCCGTCAGCCAGGTTGGCCCTGTTACTGGGGGTACCAACGGAGAGGTGGGGCGTGTCTTGGCCAGATATGGTTCGCCAACCCTGATGCTAGCATGTCAGCTATGGGTAGCTGACTGCTAAATCGGACAGAAAGTATTGATTATGTAAATTCACCTAGTCTGAACAGTATCTAACAGTGTTATACTGTCTACCAATGTCCTCTGCAGAAGGAGAAAGCTTTTCACCGTGCAAACAAGCTCTGACTTAGTGTAAATCTCCATTTGACCATTAACCGTTTTAAAACTAACAACTCGCGAAAAGGCCCGGATCTTTAAGACGCTGGACTGTTTTACAACATAAAAGTGACAGTTAAACAAGAGAATCTAAAACAGAATCCCGGGAAGTAACGTTGGAAAGAACTGTATACATCAGAAAGTAGGGCTATGGGCAGTGGTCCCTATGCTCAGGTCGTGACCTAAATTAAGATAATTAAATATGTATGTGTTTTTTTTCTTTTTAAAGTTTCAGTAAGTGACACTGGTGGTTACTGGCAAAGTGACGCCATCCTCCTGTTGCTCCCAGTACTAGGCCTAGCCTGGCTAACGAGGCCAAGGATGAGTCTGCTCAAGAACTACTGCACACCTCCAGCCTTTTTTTTAGCTGCACTCACGGACTGACAAACTAGCCACCACAGCCTTCCCTCAAGCCCAAACAATGCTTTCACGGCATCGGCTGCAAACAGCACCAGCTCGCTGCTCTAGGGATATAGAAGACAAGACAAAACAAACCCAATGTAATACTACTGGTTTAGGTTCGTGCTAAAAAAATGGGAGGGAGAGAGAGACAGAGACCTAGAGAGAGAGGGGGGGAACGGATTCCCTCCAAACACCATTTGTTGACAGTCACAAGTTAAGAACCATTTGTTGGCAGTCACATGTTAAGTATCATTTGTTGGCAGTCACATGTTAAGCACCATTTGTTGGCAGTCACATGTTAAGTATCATTTGTTGACAGTCATATGTTAAGTATCATTTGTTGACAGTCACATGAAGTATCATTTGTTGACAGTCATATGTTAAGTATCATTTGTTGACAGTCGCATGTTAAGTATCATTTGTTGACAGTCACATATAAGTATCATTTGTTGACAGTCACATATAAGTATCATTTGTTGACAGTCATATGTTAAGTATCATTTGTTGACAGTCACATATAAGTATCATTTGTTGACAGTCACATGTTAAGTATTATTTGTTGACAGTCACATGTAAGTATCATTTGTTGACAGTCATATGTTAAGTATCATTTGTTGACAGTCACATGTAAGTATCATTTGTTGACAGTCATATGTAAGTATCATTTGTTGACAGTCATATGTTAAGTATCATTTGTTGACAGTCACATGTTAAGTATCATTTGTTGACAGTCATATGTTAAGTATCATCTGTTGACAGTCACATGTAAGTATCATGTGTTGACAGTCACATGTAAGAATCATTTGTTGACAGTCACATGTAAGTATCATTTGTTGACAGTCACATGTAAGTATCATGTGTTGACAGTCATATGTTAAGTATCATTTGTTGACAGTCATATGTTAAGTATCATTTGTTGACAGTCATATGTTAAGTATCATCTGTTGACAGTCACATGTAAGTATCATTTGTTGACAGTCACATGTAAGTATCATTTGTTGACAGTCACATGTAAGAATCATTTGTTGACAGTCACATGTAAGAATCATTTGTTGACAGTCACATGTAAGTATCATTTGTTGACAGTCATATGTTAAGTATCATTTGTTGACAGTCATATGTTAAGTATCATCTGTTGACAGTCACATGTAAGTATCATTTGTTGACAGTCACATGTAAGAATCATTTGTTGACAGTCATATGTTAAGTATCATTTGTTGACAGTCATATGTTAAGTATCATTTGTTGACAGTCACATGTAAGTATCATTTGTTGACAGTCACATGTAAGTATGATTTGTTGACAGTCACATATAAGTATCATTTGTTGACAGTCACATGTAAGTATCATTTGTTGACAGTCATATGTTAAGTATCATTTGTTGACAGTCATATGTTAAGTATCATCTGTTGACAGTCACATGTAAGAATCATTTGCTGACAGTCACATATAAGTATCATTTGTTGACAGTCACATGTAAGTATCATTTGTTGACAGTCACATGTAAGTATCATTTGTTGACAGTCACATGTAAGAATCATTTGTTGACAGTCACATGTAAGAATCATTTACTGTTACACGATATAAGAGGGGGAAAACTCATATAAGAAAGAAATAACACGCTTGAAAAGAATGGTTTCTGGTAAAAAGAGGGCTCCTTTCTGCCTGCCACAGAGTGGGAAGATAAAACAACAAACGACAGTGATATGATACAGGCATACGCCATAGTTTTCATAGATGTAGACGATACAAGTAAAATAAACAAAGAAACTCAAATGTGACAAAGGAAGGTGTGGCTCGTCTGACAGATGGTTTTTATGAAAACATTCAGAATTCTCGGACGCCACTGACGGCCGAAAACTAGCCAGAACACTAACATATAAAGCAAAACTAAATACTGTAAACACTGACCAACTCTCACAACAGCTCAGTTAAAACAAATAAACAATTAAGAGTACATCGTTTTGGGGAACTGTCAAGAGATGGAAGTCAACACTAGACATGATCAATCCACTTCAATGTTGAGAATAACAAGAGTAAATAACACTACTAGGTGACTCTAATGTACACAATGTCATTCATTCATTTGCATGTCCCTTGCGGAACTTTCCACTCCTCTAGGTCTCTCGGTTGTGAGCAAGATGGCCTGCTGCTGATGCATCAATTTGAAGATCATCAACCATGTCTTGCAGCCATCTTCGCCTTGGTCTTCCTCTCTTTCTTTTTCCCATTACGTATCCTTTGTGACAGTCACATGTAAGTATCATGTGTTGACAGTCATATGTTAAGTATCATTTGTTGACAGTCATATGTTAAGTATCATTTGTTGACAGTCATATGTTAAGTATCATCTGTTGACAGTCACATGTAAGTATCATGTGTTGACAGTCACATGTAAGAATCATTTGTTGACAGTCACATGTAAGTATCATTTGTTGACAGTCACATGTAAGTATCATTTGTTGACAGTCATATGTAAGTATCATTTGTTGACAGTCACATGTAAGAATCATTTGTTGACAGTCACATGTAAGTATGATTTGTTGACAGTCACATATAAGTATCATTTGTTGACAGTCACATGTAAGTATCATTTGTTGACAGTCATATGTTAAGTATCATTTGTTGACAGTCATATGTTAAGTATCATCTGTTGACAGTCACATGTAAGAATCATTTGCTGACAGTCACATATAAGTATCATTTGTTGACAGTCACATGTAAGTATCATTTGTTGACAGTCACATGTAAGTATCATTTGTTGACAGTCACATGTAAGTATCATTTGTTGACAGTCACATGTAAGAATCATTTGTTGACAGTCACATGTAAGAATCATTTACTGTTACACGATATAAGAGGGGGAAAACTCATATAAGAAAGAAATAACACGCTTGAAAAGAATGGTTTCTGGTAAAAAGAGGGCTCCTTTCTGCCTGCCACAGAGTGGGAAGATAAAACAACAAACGACAGTGATATGATACAGGCATACGCCATAGTTTTCATAGATGTAGACGATACAAGTAAAATAAACAAAGAAACTCAAATGTGACAAAGGAAGGTGTGGCTCGTCTGACAGATGGTTTTTATGAAAACATTCAGAATTCTCGGACGCCACTGACGGCCGAAAACTAGCCAGAACACTAACATATAAAGCAAAACTAAATACTGTAAACACTGACCAACTCTCACAACAGCTCAGTTAAAACAAATAAACAATTAAGAGTACATCGTTTTGGGGAACTGTCAAGAGATGGAAGTCAACACTAGACATGATCAATCCACTTCAATGTTGAGAATAACAAGAGTAAATAACACTACTAGGTGACTCTAATGTACACAATGTCATTCATTCATTTGCATGTCCCTTGCGGAACTTTCCACTCCTCTAGGTCTCTCGGTTGTGAGCAAGATGGCCTGCTGCTGATGCATCAATTTGAAGATCATCAACCATGTCTTGCAGCCATCTTCGCCTTGGTCTTCCTCTCTTTCTTTTTCCCATTACGTATCCTTCCAAGACGATCGTCTCTAGATTATCATGACGGTTAATGTGTCCAAAATATTTAAGTTTTCTCTCTCTTTAATCCTCGTTACTAGCCAGACTTCTTCAACATTAAGTTCTTGTAGTATGGATATATTTGTTGTTTTTTGTGTCCATGATATTTGAAGAACTCTTCTGTAGCATTTACACTCAAAAGCATTTATGTGTTTCTCAGCTGTTCTGTTGCACAATGGCATACACGATGAAATATGAAGGGAATATAATATATACAGTGAAATTCAGCATGAAATATGCCCATCCAGGACAGCTTATTCCAATCAAGCAGTCTTTCATCACACAAAAATGTGTAAAATAGTTAAATTGAGAGTTACAGATATCTGATGTCTTTCCCAGCTGGCATGTTAACTATGAGACCTGTTCTCAAAACAAAAAAAACAACAACCTGAAATTCAAGCATTCCAGAATGCGGTGCCAAAACTAGAAGCGATCTTTAACTAGAGAAAGAACAGTCAATGCTAAGGCACCTGTTTGTTGTTGGCGTTATCCCCGTCTTCTACTGAGCAAAGCTGTGTGTCAAATGACTTTCATTACTCTTAAAAACAGGATATCTGTACATCTTTCTCTCTCTCACTCTCTGTGCCAATCTCTCTTTCTCTCTCACTCTGTATTTCCGTCTCTGTGTTTTTATATCTGTCTGTCTCTCTCTAGCTCTGTGTTTTTATATATGCCTGTGTCTCTCTAGCTCTGTGTTTTTATATGTCTGCTCTCTAGCTTTCTGTCGATCTGTTTTTATGCCTGCCTGTCTTTCTCTGTCTATCTCTCTCTAGCTCTGTGCTTTTATAGATCGTCTGTCTCTCTCTAGCCATTCGTCTATTTTTCTGCATGTCCCTCACTCTCTCCAGCTCTCCGGCTGTCTCTGTTTTTATGCCTGCCTGTATATGTCGATCTCTGTTCGATGCCTGCTTCTCTCTGCATGTTTGTACGTCATTGTTGGCAAGAACAAAAGATGTAAATTAAGATCTCAGCATCAACAACGCATGAATGTGCACATCAGTGATGGTATAATGGGATGTATGTCTGGTGGAAGAAAGTTGTTGGAATGTAGATTCCGTATATCTATGTAACCACACACTAGGGTATATTCTAAACAAAGCGGAAGAAAGTTGTTGGAATGTAAGTTCCGTACATATGTGTAACCACACACTAGGGTATATTCTAAACAAAGGGGAAGAAAGTTGTTGGAATGTAAGTTCCGTACATATGTGTAACCACACACTAGGGTATATTCTAGACAAAGCAGAAGAAAGTTGTTGGAATGTAAGTTCCGTACATCCATTTAACCACACACTAGGGTATATTCTAGACAAAGAGAAGAAAGTAGTTGGAATGTAAGTTCCGTACATCCATGTAACCACACACTAGGGTATATTCTAGACAAAGCAGAAGAAAGTAGTTGGAATGTAAGTTCCGTACATCCATGTAACCACACACTAGGGTATATTCTAGACAAAGCAGAAGAAAGTAGTTGGAATGTAAGTTCCGTACATCCATGTAACAACACACTAGGGTATATTCTAGACAAAGCAGAAGAAAGTAGTTGGAATGTAAGTTCCGTACATCCATGTAACCACACACTAGGGTATATTCTAGACAAAGCAGAAGAAAGTAGTTGGAATGTAAGTTCCGTACATCCATGTAACCACACACTAGGGTATATTCTAGACAAAGCAGAAGAAAGTAGTTGGAATGTAAGTTCCGTACATCCATGTAACCACACACTAGGGTATATTCTAGACAAAGCAGAAGAAAGTAGTTGGAATGTAAGTTCCGTACATCCATGTAACCACACACTAGGGTATATTCTAGACAAAGCAGAAGAAAGTAGTTGGAATGTAAGTTCCGTACATCCATGTAACCACACACTAGGGTATATTCTAGACAAAGCAGAAGAAAGTAGTTGGAATGTTAGTTCCGTACATCCATGTAACCACACACTAGGGTATATCTAGACAAAGCAGAAGAAAGTAGTTGGAATGTAAGTTCCGTACATCCATGTAACCACACACTAGGGTATATTCTAGACAAAGCAGAAGAAAGTAGTTGGAATGTAAGTTCCGTACATCCATGTAACCACACACTAGGGTATATTCTAGACAAAGCAGAAGAAAGTAGTTGGAGTGTAGGTTCCGTACATCCATGTAACCACACACTGACGTCCACGCCGAGCTACTGGGTCGGTAGGCCAAACCTTCACACCCACTTCTCTGTTCTTCTACTGTCCCTCAGCGACGCGGCTACACCAAAAAATGATCCCTACCCACAACTCACCCCACACAGCGGGTGAAAGTGACTTGTAAGGACCATGAGATCAAGAAAAAAGACAACAGGATGAAACGTGTTTTGACCAGGAAAAGCGAATGACATCTCGACATAAACAACAGTGAGAAAGTGAAATAAAGAGAGAAAAAAACTGCTTGATAGTAAGACAAGATATGAACAGAACACAGAGAGCAAGAGCACTCGAAGGTTCTGTACTGGCAAAGAGTAGAAAGAACGATATAGTTCGGAATGATAGCTTGTGTGTAGGACTGGCTTATCTGATACACACACATGGACTGACAAATACTGAGTGATAAATCTCTCCAGTGAGAGAAAATACGAATGATATTCACAAATGTACGCCATCCGTGGCATTAAGATGTTGTCTTGAAGAACGAAGCAGCTTTCAGGACCTTTTGTTCTCAACGGAATGGGAGCTACCGATCTGCTCTCCTGCTCACTGAAAACTATTACTAGCTGGTGCATGTCCTCATTTCCTCACACACACACTGGAAGACAGGATTAAGCTCTACAATGACAGACTTCTGATCAACTTCCACCATGAAGGGAATCCTCGCTTGAAAGGCCTTTAACTTTGACACTACAAAACAAAGATGGAAATCAGCAGCCGGAAGCAACAGAAATTTGGTTCTGAGAAAGATGCAATAAATGCCTTGGACAGCAGGGAAAAAATGTAAATGGAAAAGTCGAACAAGCATCAAAAACTACCCAAAACAAAGAGAAAGATGATCTTTCCTTGGATCTGTCACTAAAAGACAGATGTTATGGAATATGGTATCCAATAGGGAAACTCCAGGAAAAGAAAGGGAGATCAATAAAAGATTATAAACGGGCTGAGCAAGTGTTGGTGGAAATGAAAGGCCACGAACTGACTGCGAGTATCAGCGAAGGCGCAGAATGGAGAAGCATGATCTTCGTATCAGTATCAACTCCCAGGCAACATTTCCAGGAACTACAACAAGGCTATGAACAAAACATAAACTTGTGTGTAAGCAGACACCTGTATGGTAGGACACAGACACTGAGCTGAGAAATCACAGAGTTTCTGATCACTCACCGGCACGGCAAGATCCGAACAACGTCGTGGGCTTTGTATGGCTCTATACACACTGCGCACTGGTCAAACTCGCTGTCCAGTTCCTGGAGATGAAATAAATAAAGCTTCGTAAAAATAAGCAAAATGGCACAGGAATTCAACACATGCATAAATCAGGGGTTAAATGCGCTAATGAAGATCCATGTATGTAACAAAGATAACAAGCACAAAAAAAGGGAGCAGATATGGGGTAGCTGGGGAGGGGGGAGGAGAGAAGGTGACGGCGGTGGTGTGTGTGTGTGTGAGTGCGTGCGTGAGTGCGTGCGTGAGTGTTTTTTTCACATAGACTGAAACTGTCTAAACGTTACAGCCATTGAAAGAACAGCACCAGAATAAGGAAAACGTTTATGAGATGACAAAGTTTGTGTGAGTATGTGAATGCGAGTGCATTTTTCATCAATATTTGCGCTACATCCATTATCTACACGTACAACAAATGCATCAATTATAATGCATGGCATACCTTCCTATATGTTACTCCCCCCCCCACACACACACACATTGCCATCGTTCTCTTTGTGTGCATATGGCACTGGTTTCTTCCCAGCATTCTTGTGTTGATTGTGCCACGATACTGTTGCCTATAGATGCGCTACTCTGCTTTTGTAGAGCTCAAGTTTACATCTAGCAGCCAGTACAATATGAGAGGAAAAGCATCTAAGCTGCTTTATGCTCAGCTGTTACGTCCATAGATAACGCGTTCTTTCAGCAAGTTCCTTTCTGTGAGAGCTGTTACGTGCATAGATAACGCGTTCTTTCAGCAAGTTCCTTTCTGTGAGAGCTGTTACGTCCATAGATAACGTGTTCTTTCAGCAAGTTCCTTTCTGTGAGAGCTGTTACGTCCACAGATAACGTGTTCTTTCAGCAAGTTCCTTTCTGTGAGAGCTGTTACGTGCACAGATAACGCGTTCTTTCAGCAAGTTCCTTTCTGTGAGAGCTGTTACGTCCATAGATAACGCGTTCTTTCAGCAAGTTCCTTTCTGTGATAGTTGTTACATGCATAGATAACGCGTTCTTTCAGCAAGTTCCTTTCTGTGAGAGCTGTTACGTCCATAGATAACGCGTTCTTTCAGCAAGTTCCTTTCTGTGAGAGCTGTTACGTCCATAGATAACGCGTTCTTTCAGCAAGTTCCTTTCTGTGAGAGCTGTTACGTGCATAGATAACGCGTTCTTTCAGCAAGTTCCTTTCTGTGAGAGCTGTTACGTCCATAGATAACGCGTTCTTTCAGCAAGTTCCTTTCTGTGATAGTTGTTATATGCATAGATAACGCGTTCTTTCAGCAAGTTCCTTTCTGTGATAGTTGTTATATGCATAGATAACGCGTTCTTTCAGCAAGTTCCTTTCTGTGAGAGCTGTTACGTCCATAGATAACGCGTTCTTTCAGCAAGTTCCTTTCTGTGATAGTTGTTACGTCCATAGATAACGCGTTCTTTCAGCAAGTTCCTTTCTGTGATAGTTGTTACGTCCATAGATAACGCGTTCTTTCAGCAAGTTCTTTTCTGTGAGATCTGTTATGTACACTAACATGTCCAGAGCTAATATTTCCACCAAACTGCGTCATATTCTATGTAACATCTCAATATGAAGCTTCCTAAACTTCGAATTGTGACTTACTGACCCAAGACAACCTGGTAAATGGTTTTGATGCCAGATTTATTTAAAAGCCAAGCTTTTCTGCAGCAATCTACCTTCTTGTGGTTAAAATCTGTGCCTTCAGAACGAGCTGGTATGAGAAATATGTTAAATACTACAGCCACCCGGAAGTAAAATTAATGCAATGGGGAAAAAAAAACCCATGAGTGCGATCTAAACTTTCAGCGCTTTGTTTTGTTTTCAGAATGACTGCAATTTTAAAAGCACAATAAAGGAAGTTTTAGGATGTAACTGAAAATCAATGTTCTTGTTTCCACTGAAACAAGAATCCTTATGAACGCCATCTGTTATGACAGTTAGATCATCACCACGGTTTTGTAGCTTTCCTCAAACATTTTCATATCTTGCTGGAATAGTTTATCGTTTTTCTCAAATATTTTCATACCTTGCTGGAATAGTTTATCGTTTTTCTCAAATATTTTCATACCTTGCTGGAATAGTTTATCGTTTTTCTCAAACATTTTCATACCTTGTTGGAATAGTTTATCGTTTTTCTCAAATATTTTCATACCTTGCTGGAATAGTTTATCGTTCTTCTCAAACATTTTCATACCTTGCTGGAATAGTTTATCGTTTTTCTCAAATATTTTCATACCTTGCTGGAATAGTTTATCATTTTCCTCAAATATTTTCATACCTTGCTGGAATAGTTTATCATTTTCCTCAAACATTTTCATACCTTGCTGGAATAGTTTATCGTTTTTCTCAAACATTTTCATACCTTGCTGGAATAGTTTATCGTTTTTCTCAAACATTTTTATACTTTTGCTGGAAGAGTTTATCATTTTTCTCAAGCATTTTCATACTTTTGCTGGAATAGTTTATCGTTTTTTTTTTCCCAAACATTTTCATAGCTTGTTGGAACAGTTTATCTTTCATTATTTTTTTTCATCAAATATTTCGAGATATTTCTCTCCTGTGGTCTCAGGGCAAATCGAACAGTGTATAAATTCTCCTCACAAAGAAGTCTAGTCAATTTCAATCCACACTTTTGACTGGAACACAACTTTTCTTTGTAAAGTGTTCTCCATAAATCACTGACTATGACATCACTGACTTCATGGCAGTGTTTGATATACAAGTTGGTTTGTTAACCACATCATCTCGACATTACTGTAGTGATTTCTTTCACTAAAATCAGTTTCTTACGTCTGATTAAAAATTTATCTTAATACAAACGGAAAGAAAAATAGTTTATTTGTAATAATACCAAACTCAGTAACTACACGAACATAAATAGGTACACTATGTGTGTCTATTTCTGAAAGTAAATAAGCAAAAAAGGATAGTGTAAAATGAAAATCTTGTAGAAAAGTAGACGTGATTGCTTTGTAAAATAAATACTTTCAGCTTCTGTTGAATAAAAGACATTTCATGTTGCTCATTTAACACGTCTACATTTCTCTGCTGTCTGGTTTTACACACAAATTCACTTTCACTGTACGAGTATGTTTCAACAATCCAAGAAATATGATGCTTTCTTGTGTAAAATATGCACTATTATCTACGAACTTATTTTCACTGTATTTTATGCAAGATCAAAGCTTAAATGAAGAAACATTAAATCGGACTGCCTTGGAAGGGGCTGACATATCTGTAATTCATGTTAGTGTATTCAGCTCACAATCTTACAAGTACATCGTATAGAAGAATTTAAGGTAATTTAACAAACAGAATATATAGAATACTGTACAGATAATCATGCGAAGATAACACTGTCTATTTACTTTCCCCATCTCCTACAACTTTCCTCCAGTATGGAGCACACATAATCTCTACTACGCAATTCTCCAAACATTCTCTCTGGTATAACCCGAGGGATAGTTCAATTTACATTCCTTCCAACATGGAAGATAAATTGCCTCACCAAAAACAACTCGGCATAAATTCTCTGCAGAATAAAATGCAGACGAATTGGATAGTGTAATTTAGCATATACTCCCAGCAGAGCCGGTCAATGACGTAAGCAATATAATAAGACGCAGACGTTTACACGTTCTTGGTGTTTTCCTCGCTGGGCTACAGAGCAGATCAGGTCCACGGGGTTCTGCGGTCAATTCCTGGACCACAGAAGAGACTTGCGGTGACACAGGGGAAATAGGGAAAAGAAGATAGGTGAAAGCGGTGACACAGGGGAAATAGGGAAAAGAAGATAGGTGAAAGCGGTGACACAGGGGAAATAGGGAAAAGAAGATAGGTGAAATAGATTCGTTACCAACTTTGCAAGCACTGTATACTGAAAACACCAACAGAAAGCAATATGCAAAAAATAACTGAAGCTCTCTAGAAGTAATAATGGAAAAAAAAATTGGATTTTCAACACATCTGATACAATTAATATCACTGCTGTATCTAGACCAACAGGCAGCAGTGAGAATAAATGGTGAAACATCAACTTGGTTTGACATAAAACAAGGGGTCCGTCAGGCACGCATAATGTCGCCTTACTTATTTAACTTGTATACTGAAAATACAATGAGAAATGATAGAGAAACTGTAGACACAGAATATTATAGTGCCATAACAATTGGATGTTATGAAATACCAGAGATTAGATATGACACAGTATTGCTGTGCACAACACAAAAAAGTTTCGAAAAACTAATTATGTCAATCTGTAAGAAGAGTGAAAAGCTGGAAAACAACTACAGAAACAGACAACCAATTAGTCTCTTTTGAAAACAAATGCCTAAAATACTCGGCATAAAGTGGAACGAATTTAAGAACAACGCAAGAGATAAGGCAGATGAGCGAAGAACAAAGCAAGAGATAAGGCAGATGAGCGAAGAACAACGCAAGAGATAAGGCAGATGAGCGAAGAACGCAAGAGATAAGGCAGATGAGCGAAGAACAACGCAAAAAGATAAGGCAGATGAGCGAAGAACAACGCAAGAGATAAGGCGGATGAGCGAAGAACAACGCAAGAGATAAGGCAGATAAGCGAAGAACAACGCAAAAAGATAAGGCAGATGAGCGAAGAACAACGCAAGAGACAAGGCAGATGAGCGAAGAACAACGGAAGAGATAAGTCAGATGAGCGAAGAACAACCTGTCTCATGGGTGATCAGGAAAAGGACACAGACATGTCAGTCACGTGATGAGAAGGAAAGATCAGAGAATCCCAAAACAAGCTATCAATTGGAACGCAACAGGCCGAAGAAAAAGAGGTCGACCACGTGAAACCCTAAAGAACACAACGTTAAGAGAGGTCAAATTACTACGTATAAAATCCTTTGATGAGGCTCGCCGAGAACGGGAAAACATGGCGAACTACCATGCGAGTCCTATGTGACGTTTAACGGCACGGGAAGGATGTAAAATGAATAGTGGAGAGTAAAACTTTTATTTTAATGCAAAGAAAACTAAACTGATGACAAGAGACAAAACAAACAAGACAGCGGTGTGTGTGTGTGTGTGCGTGCGTGCGTGTGTGCGCGCGCGCATGTTAGAAACCGAAACCGACCGATGCAAACAACACCCCCATTGAACGACGGGAAGTAACTACCGTGATATTTATGCCTGCTGGATAGTCGGCCGTGACGGACAAAGGTCAGCGCACACAAATCGATGACGTTATATCTGCTGAGATGCCGAACCGCTGGCACTGATAACAAGAAACATGATACACGGAACAGATTTCTGACTCACGAAAGACACCCTACTATTGTTCACCCCAGTATCCATTTAGAAAATGGTCAGGGTGTTTACTTCGTAACAGAGAGCACTCATGCAATGGTTGATCAGCTACCAACCACATAGGGGTGGGGGATGGGATCTTCTAGAAGGCTGCGCTCTTGGACTCATGATGTTTGGGAAACTTCCAGTACCCACCCGAATCTTAGATGGTTGTATATATATATATATATATATATATATATATATATATATATATATATATATATATCTGAACTTTAAGTGCCAAGGGCACATGGGGCTTCTGCAAGGGTTTTCCACAAATGCCTGTCCTGTGCCTTTTTTTCTGCTCTTGCCCAGGTGAGCCCTCTATTGTTCAACATCCTTTCTGTTGTTCTTCTCCATGTCTCTTTTGGTCTACCCTTACTTCTGTTCCCCTGTGGTGTCCATCTTAGAGCTATTTTTGGTAGTGAGTTGTCAGTCATTCGGAGCACATGTCCCAACCATCGCCAGCGTCTTTCCTCAATAATTGTTGTTATATGGTTGTATATAGGGTAATCTAATTCGGCATGTCTTCCAGTTTATCATCTGTCAGGGAATACGACAGTGTCATGTTGCTCTTTTAGTTGATGGTCTCTTTTTGGTTTTAATTATATTTGTAAAAATAAATTTTAACTTTGTTTTTTCCTTATTAGCTTTTTATTGTATTCTATAGTACAATATCAAGCTATTAAGTGGAACACAATGGGGTGTAGAAAAAGAGGCAGACTGCGTGAAACTCTGAAGAGGACATTATTAAGAGAGGCCAAATTAACGCATAACATTCTTTGATGAGGTTGAAAGACTCGTCGAAGACAGGAAAAATTGGCGAACTACTTTGCGAGCCCTATGTGATGTTTAACGGCACGGGAAGGATATAAGATATAATAGTAGATTGCATTGCTCTATGACAGTGCGTTGTTTTATTTTTTTCAAATTAGCTTTTCAAATTAGGGAGGATGAGAGAGATTGATTGACTGATTGATCTTTATTTCAAAAGGGTTAGGAATTGGGCACGCAGGCCCGTCTGACATTCTGCCCTTCATCACTCCATCTTTCATTCTTCCCACACACTTGATTTAGTACAAATATACTAATTAAATTAGGAAAAAAACATATCAAAAGAGTGTAAGATTTAACTACTACATTCCACACACTTGATTTAGTACAAATATACTAATTAAATTAGGAAAAAAACATATCAAAAGAGTGTAAGATTTAACTACTACATTCAAAGTAAAAGAGAAGAAGTAATTAACCTAATAAAATAGCACTCACGCACACATACATACGCAGACTTATACATAAACAAAAATACATTGTAAATACAGGTCTTCTAACATATGTTTTTTAACAGACATTAAAATAATTTCTAACAATGTCTAACAAGTTGCTTTTCTAACTATGTCATTTTAGTACTTGATGGTTGGCGAGTCATGTGTTGAGAGAGTGCTGGTTATTTTATGGAGGCATATAATTACAAGCAAGTAAATAATGAAATAGGTTTGAGTTAAAGGATGAAATATTATCAATGGATTTTAAATGGTAGGGGAGGGTGTTCCAGAGCTGTACTGCAGAGTATGCAAGGCTTTTCTTGTACAGATCAATCCTGGGTTTATGAAGAAGACAGTTTTTTAAACGCTGGCTATGTTTAGTGTTATACATAAACAGTGACCACAAGTAAGGCGGAGCATTGTGCGACAGAATTCTCTGAACAAACTTAACTTTGTTAAAAATGATTCTATTTTTGAGGGGTAGAATTTTTAGTTGTTTGTGTTGATCTACAGTCTGTACTGGGTGTTTGTCACAAATAAGATTTAATGCTCGCTTGTGAAGTGAGTGGAGCCTTTTTGTGTTTGAGACTGAGCATCCATCCCAGATTATGGAACAGTAATCTAAGTGTGTTTGTATGTGTGATATGTAGTATATCTTTCTTGTGTCTTTGTCGATAAAGTGTTTAATTTTGGCTAATTGGTAAACTTTCTGTGCAATCAAGTTTGTTAGGTTATGTATGTGAGAACTCCAAGTTAAATGCTGATCAATGATGAGTCATAGGGTTTTATGTTCATGAACATTTTCTATTGCCTTAGTCCCAGCAGAAAGCTGTAGTGAAGTTTTTGTTGCATTCTGCAGTTTCTGTCTTGCAGTGATGAGCATGGAATATGTTTTGTTGGTGTTTATCAACATACCATTTTTATTACTCCATTTAATCAAACTGTTTATATCATTTTGGAGCGCTGTCTGTAGTTTATTGATGTCATAGTCACTATTGTAAACAGTACAGTCATCAGCGAAAAGATGTGAAGAGTTCTGAATATCTTGGATCATTACTAACTAATAATGGAGATACAATGAGGGAAATTAAAAGGATGTCATCTGTCGCTCCTCAAAAAATAAAACTAAAGAAGCTGTGGAGAGGAACAGACAGAACTACAAAAATAAGACTTTTAAGGGCATGCATCTTTCCCATCGCAACATACGCCTGTGAGACCTGGACACTTAACAAAACAGTTGAGAAATACATAAATGCTTTTGAATGTGAATGCTACAGAAGTGTTCTTCAAATATTAGACACAAAAAAGAACAAATATCTCAATACTACAAGGACTTAATATTGAAGAAGGCTGGCTAGTAAAGAAGATTAAACAAAGAAAACTTAAATAGTCTGGAGACATTAAATGTCAAGAGAATTTAGAGAAGACAGTC
The DNA here is from genome assembly GCA_009760885.1 of Achatina immaculata. Classification (NCBI taxonomy): domain Eukaryota; kingdom Metazoa; phylum Mollusca; class Gastropoda; order Stylommatophora; family Achatinidae; genus Lissachatina; species Lissachatina immaculata. The sequence goes on along the minus strand of CM019703.1, from coordinate 4,338,259 downwards.
TTGGAAGAGTACATAATGGGAAAAAGAAAGAGAGGAAGACCAAGGCAAAGGTGGCTGCAAGACATCGTTGATGATCTGCGAATGGATGCATCAGCAGCAAGGCATCTTTCTTACATCCGAGAAGCCTATAGGAGAGCCGTTAGGGAGGCAAAATTCCAAAAAGGACATGCAAATGACTCGAAGTATCACTTAGAAAAAAATCTGGCTTCTATAGAAAAGACCTAACATCCATCTAAGTTCTACAGAAAAAAAATATCTAAAACTGATTTGGGTTCTATTTTAAAAATACCTAACATCCATCTAGGTTCCACTGTACGTGGATTGCAAAGAAATGAAGCTCTAATTCGGTCTGTTAGAAATGGGCACTGGCACAGTGCACTACCATTGGCAACACCGAAAAAAAAAGAGATTGTTATCGACGCCTTTGTCTTAACCAAAGGGCATGCTGATCAGGGTACCTGCCAAGAGGACACTTTGACCTCAGTCACTTTGATCTGAGCCAAAAAGCTGAGAAGCGATTTTACAACTTCGATCTTAGCCAAAAGGATCATTTGCTTTTCCGTCGATTCAGGGTATATGTTGCCTCCAAAAGATAAAGCAAGCAGGGAGGAAGGGAAGCATAATTGTACAAAAGAAGAAAAGTACAGTAGTAGTTTCTTTTTGCTCTGCACCGATATGTATGCGGTTTTATCGTGTAGCATTTGTTATAAGAAATGAATCCGTCAGACAGTGTGGGTAATGTTTTGGTCGACAGTTGTGTATTTCAGTGTTCACGTGTGATTACAGAAGCAATTCCACTGTTTTAACAGCATGCTGATGTTTTCTTCAGATGTAAAGATTAATTCCCTTATTTTCACAGTTAAAGTTAGTAGGCGGCCTGGGATGATTAATAATGCAAAAGCTTTGAGATTCTCAAATGCGTGCCACAGTGTTTTCTCAGGGAACAGGTAACTGTGGGGAATTGTGTGTGTGAGAGAGAGAGTGTGTGTGTGGGGGGGGGGGGAAGAAGATATTTTGGTTGTATGAAATCATAAATCATGACATTTCAGTGTGTGTTCAACTCAGAGGAGCACAGAAATCTTGTTCTGAATCTCACGTAGAGGGAGGGTAGTGTTTACGTTTTTCGTCAAGGAGTGGCTTGATCAAGAGCGAGAGTGACCATGTCTCTAAGACTCTCCTGTGTGAGTACGGAAACTACTCGTCTTTGTCATTGTTTGTCAGTGTTTTTTTTCTTCTCTGTTTTTCTTCCGGCAGTTTAAATTGTTTGATGCTGGCATTCATCATGGTTAGGTGCCATTATTAAACTTATTTCTTCGAACTCGTCAAGATGTCTTGCCTCCCTCAGTGTCATGCTAATGTAACTCGTCAAGATGTCTTGCCTCCCTCAGTGTCATGCTAATGTAACTCGTCAAGAAGTCTTGCCTCCCTCACTGTCATGCTAATGTAACTCGTCAAGATGTCTTGCCTCCCTCAGTGTCATGCTAATGTAACTCGTCAAGAAGTCTTGCCTCCCTCAGTGTCATGCTAATGTAACTCGTCAAGATGTCTTGCCTCCCTCAGTGTCATGCTAATGTAACTCGTCAAGATGTCTTGCCTCCCTCAGTGTCATGCTAATGTAACTCGTCAAGAAGTCTTGCCTCCCTCAGTGTCATGCTAATGTAACTCGTCAAGATGTCTTGCCTCCTTCAGTGTCATGCTAATGTAACTCGTCCGAACCTGATGTCCTGTCTTGAGACCATTGAACAGGAGACTGTTGTCATCTGTCCAGATGTCACATTGTCTAGTCAACTGTCTGTATCATCTTGACACATTTCATGAGCATAGACACGAGCTTTATGCCATCTGCCACTCAAAGAATACAAACAGGGGTCGGACAATGCATGGACAAGTGAAACACACATGGAACGTCTCCTGGAAAGGCCGAAACATTTATGACAGGGTAACAAGCAGCAAGTTCCAGATCAATGTGGAAATTAAATTCCTACAGAACAGGAAGACCATGCATCTCTGATGGAACAACACAATCACGTATATGTTGCAGGAAGAGATGTTTATCACATGAAATCAAATTCCAAGTCTAGAATGACAAATATACACAGCAAAGAATGAAATAAAAATGATACAAATATTATCAGCGTATGTTTCTCTCAGAATCACTCTCATTTAAGACAGCACTACTGGAAAATAGTCCAGGTACTTGTAAGAGATTCCACATTCAGGCATGATTTTTCACTGACTTTCTGTTTTCCTACACGTCTAATGCAAATCAGTTCAAAATTTTAGTTATTTTAAATGCAGCCCTAATTACTGTGTACATGGTTGTTTTTGCTAGAGGTCAGCTTCTTCATGTGCCATGTCCATTCTCGAACTCGGCGCTCAACCACTGCCCTGCAGGCCTGGGAACATGGTAAAATACAGTTGTGTTGTAGCCGTCACTCATATCAGCTTATATGCAACCTTACTCTTCAGACCATCATTGCTTATTATAAATGAGATTGCTCAGGTCAAGTAAGACTTTGACATTAAAACACAACCGTCCTGCAATGAACAGCTTTACACTAAGGATTCCGTTAACTAGGAATTTTAGCCCAACTTATTTTGTATGCCCATGACCTGAACGTTCCACACAAGTATATTAACAATATAATAACAACCAGAATGCGCCACCCCCCCCCCCCCAATTTCTTGTCTGTTCTAACACACGGTGTGTATTAAATTCATTCTGGCTGCCCTACATCAACTGCCAACACTGCCTGACAAACAAGCACGTGAGAGACAGGCAGGCAGTAGCACTGTTCACCAGGTCACGTGTAGCCTCTCAATTAACTCTGCGAGACTGCCTACTAGCCACAGCACCAGTGAAACAGTAACTTTTGATCTGAAATATTTCTTTCAGCATATCTCCTCAGTAAATACTGCTACAGTGTAAATTTACCTTAGTCCATAATCAGCACAAAAATGCCCCCCTCCCCCGTGCATCTTACGCGTCACAAATACTTATATACCGCTCACTGCCCTAAGTAATTTACAACAGGAAGGCGCAAAAGAAATGTAATGGAAATTTTAATACAGCATTTGTTCCTGGCGTTGAATATAAGAGCAGATGGGCGGAAAAATCTAGAGTGACTGGTGAGAGAAACGAGTCCCGGCGTAGGCAGGTCCGTAAAAACAGATTAATGATCTGTCTGGCCAAATAAGGAAGCGCGTGTCTAGGGAAGCCCGTAAGTTGTGATCTAGTCGCTGTTGATCAAGACGCAACTATTGTGAAATGGATATTGTCTGATGAAAGGCCAGACCCACATGTTACACCTTGTTTTGCTACTAGCTAACTGACCCTACATTTTCTATATTTACAGCCTTATACCTGTCACCCTAGGTACCGAGGTGATATAGTGGCTAGTGTACTCGCCTGCCGATCAGAAAGTCCGTGGTTCGATTTCGTATTCGGCCGGAATGTTCTTCGGACCGACCGTCACTGGGGTCAATCCAGTCTAAAAACATCGGTACCTGGGGTTTTCCTACGAAAACAAAGACAGCGAGGCAACGTGCTAGCATCCCTACCTCAAATGCTGTAGTAGCCTAGAAATGTGAAGACACTAACACTTGACAGCTCTACGGCATGTGTAACAGAATTCTGTAGTAACTGATTGATCTTTATTTCAAAATGGTTAATAATTGGGCACGCAGCCCCGTCTGACATCTGCTCTTTATCATACAACTTTCACTCTGTTCCAGACATTCTACAAATATGCTGCTCATATAATACACATAATTAACAATAAAGTAACTACATACATATATAAATGACTATCTACCAAACAAAAATTTCTTTACTATTCAGAATAATGAGTTTGGTGTCTCTAAGAGCAGTCTAAAATAACTTTTTTACGATTCATGGAGGCATGTAGTTGACATCAAATAGACATTGGAAAAGTTTGTAGTTGTAGGAAGGAGTATAGTTTATATTTTTTATATAGGATGGGAGGGTATTCCACAGATGAGAAGCAGAATAACTAAAGCTTTTCTTGTAATGGTCAAGTCTAGGTTTTGGAAGACTTATTTTGTTCAAGCGTTCGCTATACTTTGGGTTAAATTTGAACAGGTTTCATATATAAGGCGGAGCATGCCGTGAAAGAATTTTATATACCAACTTGACTTTGCTGAAGAGGAATCTGTTCTTAAGAGGCAGTATTTTGATACGTTTGTGCTGGTTAGTTGTTTGTGCTTGACCTTATCACTAATAAGCTTTACTGCTCGCTTTTGAAGTGAGTATAGCTTCTTTGTATTTGACATTGAGCAACCATTCCAGATTGTTGAGCAATAGTCTAAATGTGTTTGTATACGTGGTATGTAGTATATCTTCCTTGTGTCTTGATCGATGAAGTGCTTGATTTTGGCTAACTGCGATACTTTTTGCGCGATGAGTTTTGTTAGACCTTGCACATGAGAGTTCCAGGTCAGATGTTGGTCAGTAAAAAGACCTAGTGTTTTCCGCTCGCTAACGTTTTCTATCTGTGATGTTTCAGTACCGAGCCGAAGTGTTGTTTTTGCCGCATTTTGTAGTTTTTGTCTTGTTATTATGAGCACTGATTTTGTTGTATCAATATAATCATGCCACTGTTGTTGCTCCATCTAATTAGATTGTTTAACTCGACCTGAAGAGTTGATTCTAGGTTAATACAGTCGTAGTCACTGGTGTAGAGTGCAATCACTGCAAAAGAGGTCACAAGAAGAGTGTTTAAGATGACACAGAAGATCACTGATATATATATATATATATATATATATATATATAGCAAAGAGTAATGGGCCTAGAATAGAACCTTGCAGAATACCGGTGTCAACTTTAGCAGAATTTGATAGAGAATTGTTGAAGAATAATACCTGTTGTCTGTCTGAAAGAAATGATGCAATTAATTTTATTAGGTCAGGGTGCAGTCTATAAGTCTTTATTTTTTTTTTACAAGAATATCATGGTCAATCATATCAAATGCCTTTTTGAAGTCGACAAAGATGGCATCACATAGTCTGTCGTTATTTATGTTTACTAACAAGTTTTCTGTCATGTTGGTGAAAGCTGTGTGGCAGGAATGATTGGGTCTAAAGCCTGACTGACTGTCTATGAGTAAATTGTTCTCTTGCATGTGTCGTAGAGTTATTCTGTGTATGTGTTTTTCGAGTGGTTTTGATAACGAGGATAGTATGGATATTGGTCCATAGTTGGTAAGATGAATGAAGGAATGCATCTTTATTTTTAATGGGTAAAGAATTGGGCACGCAGGCCCGTCTAACATTCTGCCCTTCATCACTCCATCTTTCGTTCTTCACACACACTCGATTTAACACAAGTATACAAATTACATTAGGAAAAAGAAAACTTATCAAAAGAGTGTAAGATTAAACTATTACATTCAAAGTAAAGGAGAAGTAATTAACCTAATAAAATAACACTCACACACACATACACGCACACACACAGACATATACATAATCAAAAATACATTGTCAGTACAGATCTTCTAACATATGTTTTTAAACAAACATTAAAATAATTTCAAACAATATCTAACAAGTTACTTTTCGAACTATGACATTTTAGTATTTGATGGCTGGCGAGTCATGGGTTGAGAGATTGCTGGATGAGCCAGATTTAAAGAGAGGATATACTTTAGCAGTTTTAAAAGCCTTGGGGAAATAACATTTTGCAATGCACTGATTGTAACGGTATGTTAGTGTATGTGAAATGACAGGTGCAGCACAACGTTAAGATCTTATTGCTAATATCGTTAAGCCCAGCTGTACTGTTGTTTTTTAACGATAAAAGATAACTGTAAACTTCATTGACTGTTAACAATGGAATGTGTAACTGGAATGATTGTAGTTCATGAAAGTCGCATACAGGAGCTGGTATTGATGATATACGTTGATTTCTTCTCTGAAGTGAGTACTGATATGTGCGCTAGTGTATGCACAATTGCTGGTTTGAAAATCAAATGCCTTCCTTTTATTTGATAGGGTATTTATGACCTTCCAAATTGATTTAATGTCGGATTTATTCTGTACTAGATTCCTGAAGTTTTTTGTTTTTTTTTTGTCTTATTAAATATTGAACTTTGTTTCCTGAAATCCTTGATTTTGTGCGCCCGGTCACGTTCTCTCATGGCAGGTAATATTTCAGGTGTTATCCAAGGTGACTTCGTCTGGTGTTTTACTCTCACCTCTTTCACGGCGACATGCTTGTCTAATTTATCTCTGAATACCTTTAGCCAATATTCTATTGCTTTATCAGGGTCAGTTAGTTGGTACATGTATGTAAGTGAAGATGCTTGCAAATCATTAAGGAATAATTCTAGGTTAAATTTTTTGAAGCGTCTAAATTTCATACTGGTGTGATAGTTTATACCCCTTTCTTGTCCACGTACAGCAGACTGGGTAATGATCACTTAACGAGGTATGAGGGATGTTACATTCAGTGATGTTTTATGTGATCTAATAATGTGGATGATACTTCTCTAGTAGGTTTGGTGACAATTTGGGAAAAACTGTAGGATAATATAATATTGCTACAAGTTGGATTTGACTGTGTTAGACCTATGTTGAAATCTCCAAGAATGATAATATCTTTGAACTTAAAGGTCAAAACCTCATCCATCATAATCGTTAAGTGATCATACCACAGGGATGATGCATTTGGATTACGGTACAAAAGTCCAATAACTAATGGACTCTAGTTTGGCAATTTAACTTCCGCCCAAATACACTCTACCTCCGATGATTCGAGGTCTTCTCTAAACTGGATAATTGTTTTCTAGTTTCCTGGTTGGGTCACGCCGGATCAGGTTACAACCGTTAATTCTAATATCTCCATCGGTTATATTCCTATTTAAACAGCTTTCAGAGAAGACAAAAATGTGGAAGTTTTGATTTAATATGTGTGTTGCTTCAGGAATTTTACCTAATAAATGATATACATTCAGATGACCTATTCGAAGTCCATCTTTGTGTAACCATTTTTCGGTAAGTGGGGTCATTTTATATTCTTGTCTACTATTATTGGTTTGAAAGTAATTCCTATTATTACACCTACTACTGAAGTAACGAGTAGTAAGGTAGTAAAGGGACAGTAGGCACGAATTTGTGTTAGTGTAAGGGACATAATTCTTAAAAGATGCTTCCCCTGTTAGTAAATGTTCACCTTGTGACCCCTTATTTTTCTCACTGAGAAGTCAACATAAAAAAAAACCCAGTAAACTCAAGCGTCAAGAAAGAAGCCAGTGGGTGTACATTGCACGGGATTTATGATTTTAGGTTAGTGGAAAGTTGAATTATGGGAACACAAGTGTCAAACTTTGGGTGACAGAGGGGGTTGTCGGAGACGTGAACTCGAACGGAGATTATGGGTTTCGTGAGAATTAAAGGTCAAGTGATAAAACTTGTGGCGTTACGTGATTTTGACTTTACGGAAGCTTCGGGAAGCTTGGGGACTTTGCAAGGAGTATGTATAAAGATTTTAGTAAGAACAGATCACAGGTCGATTCGTCTTCATATGCAAATACTACAGGACTTAGATTAAACTAGATTTGTCACCCTACATACATTTCAACAAGTAAATATAGACACTATTCCTCCAGCTCTAGACAAAACTATACAGCGAAGATCTCAATACAGTATATCCTTTACAGAAAATAATATATACCATATCTTCTGCGATAGCTCAGTGCGTGGCAAATACAACTATACTAATTCATTACAGCAGAAACCACTGAATATGCCGTGGAGAAGAATCTTAGAATGAATGGCACTAGCGCTACATTCAGTTCTCTGAATGGATCGATTTACCGGCAGAAGTGATTGGGGTCTCAACAAACTAAGACAATCATTCCATCACGTGAAAGCCGCCTAATTCCACTGATCTGCCGCGGAAATAGGAAAACACTGGTGTCTCTCGATTCATTCCAACAAACTTTTTTTTTTGGTAAAAACCTCTTACATAACTGATACAGCATATAAAGTCATAATCATATCGGCATAATCATTCTCTAATGTTAGCATCAAAATATAATATCCCAAGATGTTCTCTAAGCACAAAGTAACCACACTTAATATAGAAACCCTCCATTTACTGATATAATGGATTATGGATTTAACGTACCAGAAGGGGAAGGGAAAAAATGTAAAAATCCTGAACGCTGCACCTAGCGCATTTTATATAGCACTTGTTCTTGGTAGCGTTAAGCAGATTTGATCTGTTTTGGTGAGTTGATATTAGATATTCTTTATTATAATTTAACATTTTCATATTGTGCAGTACTGCATACTGCGTTAAAACATTTTAAATATAAAAAACAATTGTAAACGTTTTAAAATTTCTGCCACCCCCCCCCCCCCAAACCGTAACACTAGATTGAACGGACTTTTGGCATTAACGGACATCTCTTCTCCCTGCTAATCTTTACCATGTGTTTGAAAGTGAATGTGAACAGAAATGTATTTACTGGACCAACCAGTTTTGGCCGATGTACAAGAAAACTGATCAAGCTAAGCTGTTGGCCTGGCTCCTAGGACCCAGAACGTGAGAGCAGGTTATGATTGTAGATGAGATGAAGTGAATATAGGCAGGATCACGAGGATTAGAATTTTCCACAGTTGGCAGACCATTCAGTGTTGTGGTGAGGACGCTTACGTACAGCCACCAGAGACTAGAAAACAAAAGTCTGCACAGGTCAGTCTGCTTCACTATCTCCATGACAGTCCGGGCCAGGGAAAGGTGATGAAGTCATAGGTACTAGAGCAGAAACTGCATCGCGACGACCTGGGCACCACACTACATCGAAAATGAAATGGCCATGTTAGTGGGAGGACATTTTTTAAAATCAGAAAAGTGGAATACTTTCTCAGTAACTATATGACATGAGGTTAATAAATTGACATCACACATCCATGACACAGTTCTGCTCTCGTACTCTCTCTTCTTGGAAGAAATGATGTGGAGGGAGGAGGGACGATACAATCTACGGGGCTCCATTTTATTTCAACAGCCCCAACTTGTCCGCACAGAAACACGCGACGGAACATTCCACCAACAGAGTTCTCATTTAAGAAGTGCTGATATACCGACTTGTGGGATCTTCATTATTTCTGCTTCAGTCGCATAGCAACGGCTAATGAGGCTACAAGAACTTTAGGAGAGAGAGGGGGGGGGGGAAGGGAGGGAAGGAGGGAGAGACAGAAGAAAACTGACAGCGCAGAAAGGTCATCTGCACTCTTTTCACCTATTCATGAAGTGTGACTGAACTCATTTGCTTTCAGGAAAATCTGGCAGAGATTAAGATAAGATTGTAAAGAGACAGAGTAAATACTCCCCAGTTTTTCACTAAGAAAAGACTGTAAAGAGACAGAGTAAATACTCCCCAGTTTTTCACTTAGATTGTAAAGAGACACCAAAGTGTGTTTTTTTTAAAAACTATTTAATGGCTTGATAAAACATTCCGTGAACAATATCAACTCTAAACTCTGATAGTCTTGACAAAGGCAAAAAATCCCTTTACGTGGTGAAGAATTTTAATAAAGCACTTAAACCTCCTCTTGTCTTTTCTTTTCTCGCATTATCTAACAGCTAAAAAGTGATTTTAAAAACAAACAAACAGAGCCGCTTATGCTCTTACTCTTATTTTATAAAGACAATGGATGATTAACCAACAGAAGTACAAGATCTTCTCAGACCGTGAAAGTAATAAATTTAGGGCCTAAATTTCAGGAATTTATACATGAAAATAGCATATCCGGACAAACGTGCGATGTGATTTCTTTTTTCGGAGCCGACCTTAGTATGCAAATAATGATACATGTTAGAAGGGAAATAACTGTGCGAGGTTTATTTCCCCCGCTGTTTCCTGTACGTAGAGTCAAGAAGTGACTGCAGTTACCATTTTTGGCATGTTGCTTGAAGCTCTGCTATGCTGTCAGGTTATGAGTCTGTCAAGAGGTCTGCAACATAAGGAACTACTTTCGTCAAGAATGTTTTCATCTATGTGTGAGATGCGCCCATGCTGCAGGCTTGCTAGGTCTAATTACACAATCCTATCTCTGTATAGCACGCCCCCATGATACAGGCTTGGTAGGTCTAATTACACAATCCTATCTCTGTATAGCACGCCCCCATGATACAGGCTTGGTCGGTCTAATTACACAATCCTATCTCTGTATAGCACGCCCCCATGATACAGGCTTGGTAGGTCTAATTACACAATCCTATCTCTGTATAGCACGCCCCCATGATACAGGCTTGGTAGGTCTAATCACACACTCCTATCTCTATATAGAATGCGCTCATGATGCAGGCTTGGTAGGTCTAATCACACACCCCTATCTCTATATAGAATGCGCTCATGCTACAGGCTTGGTAGGTCTAATCACACACCCCTATCTCTGTATAGGATGCGCCCATGCTGCAGGCTTGCTAGCTCTAATCACACACCGATATCTCTGTATAGGATGTGCTCATGTTGCTCATTTCATGCTCTTTTATCTCCTAGTTGCATCTCTTAATCAACAGCTTTCTTCATTTCTTATATCTTATATCCTTCCCGTGCCGTCAAACGTCACATAGGGTTCGCAAAATAATTCGCCAATTTTTCCTGTTTTCGCCGAGCTTTTCAACCTCATCAGGGGATTTTATGCCTATTAATTTGGCCTCTCTTAACAATGTCCTCTTTAGAGTTTCACGTGGTCTGCCTATTTTTCTTCGGCCTGTTGTGTTCTACTTGACAGCTTGTTTTTGAGACTGTCTATTCGTTTCTTCTCATCATGTGACCAACATATGTCCATCTCCTTTTCCTGATCACCCATAAGACTGGTTGTTGTTCGCTCATCTGTCTTATCTCTGCATTGTTCTTGAATTCGTTCCACTTGATGACGAGTATTTGCCTTAGGCATTTGTTTTCAAAAGAGTCTAATTTCTTGTCTATTTCTTTAGTTGCTTTCCAGCTTTCGCATGCATAAATGAAGGTGGACATTACATTTGAATTGAATAGTCTTAACTTGGTTTTTGTGCTTATAACTTTTGAATGCCATATGTTCTCAAGATTCTTGAAGATTAATGCTGCTTTTGCAATTCTAATTCTAGCTTCCTTTAGGTGTCACCAGAGAACTTGTGGAAACTCTTCATTTCTACGCACTGATAAATGACATGTTACGCACTGGCAGCATAGGCCGTATTAATAATCGAAAATACTTTATTCATTCTCATCACATCCCATTTATCTACTTGTATTTTTTTAATCGGCTTACGCTATGGTGAAACTTCATGGAAAGTCTTCTGAGTAAGATCTCAATGCAATGTCCCTGCTTGTCGAATGAACTACAGTACCAACCGTTTACCGTGACACACGTTCGTATTTTATATGACAATTTCCTATAATCTCTTGCTCAGTACTAACGTGTAAGACAAAATTACTAAATAGCTATGACTGCGTATAAACATCTCACTTTAATACAAAGTAACAGCAATAATCCTATGTGTTACTTCCATTTCTATAGATTTCTAGATTTACTGATTATTTTACTAGCGAAAACTGCTGTCTTGGTATGTGAGGTTGTCATCTTTTAAGTGTCTCTGAACTGTTTTTTTTTTACCTACTGCTGTTATGGTCATAAGTGTCTGCTGGTACTGTTTCTGACTTCATTTGCATACTGAGTTATATCTCTTTTGTATAATTTTCTGGGTGTTACGCTGTTACAATTCATCATTCTTCTAGCTTATTCATGCACAAAAAGGGAGAAAGCTCACAATTTTTTTTTTTTTTTGCATAATATCTTTTTGAGTTACAGTGATGAGACGGGGAAATCTTCATTTCATGGTAACGGTTTTGGAGGGAATATTTACAAAGCAAATTTTCAACAAAGGCGGTATCTTATCTCGCCTGACAACCTTAAACCCTAAAGTGTATGCACAGACAGAAACATACATCACACATACACACACCAGTCTCTCTCTCTCTCTCTTTCTCTCTCTCTCCCTCTCACTCACTCATATATACCCACTCAAACCCAGTAAGATGACCCCCTCTTTCTACAGTCTGCGACATACTATTATAATCTCCAACCCTACACGTGGCCTCATTATCTAGATGTTAGATATCACTAAGTCAACAAACATAATCACTTTACAACCTCCAAATGTTGTTCCACTATCACTGTACCATGTTAAATATAAATATATACGCCGAGATAAGCGCCCGAACATGACCGAAAAAGAATTTCGTCCGAAGAAGCACAAGAAGCACTTGCGCTCCTCATATTCAAGAGGGTAAAACTGTTGTCCCACTAATCGGTCCTGCAGACAGTCTGGCTGGCAGAAAAAAACGTATAAAATTCCTCAACGAACTTCCACATTCAGATTGGTAAGTGCGGGAAGTTATAATCTGTACAATTTATCTAAGGTCGGGTCTACTGCTTGGTCACTGCCCCCATACACTGGAGAGACTTCACATTCCAGTGCACGTGTGCATATGCATGAGCGTGTGTATTACCTCTTCCCCCACCCCACCTCCCCCCCCCCCAAAAAAAAAACCATACATGTTAATGTTCCATTTCCTCCGTATTTCAGACGTATGAAGTTCTAATAATCAAGCACAGTTTGCTAAACAGACCACATGTTTTGATTTATTCTTGGCTAGAACACCATTCTCGCCTTCCTTTTCCTCTCATTGCTGTTGTTAATTACCCAGCAAATGGTTCTCTAAATCCGGTCTTCTCATAACATGCCCAAAGATTTTCTTTTGTTCTTCCAGTGTCTCGTGAACACAAAACACAACAAGCTCTCAATATTTTAAGGTCTCTTTGGCTGAACTGTGTGGTCCAAATTCTTACATTACGCAAAATTATGCACACTATTACGTTAATATTAATTTAGATGGTATTCACGTGACTGATCTGGAAGCATGCATGCCCCGGCTGGTGAGAACAAAAAGATGCTCTCTACCTAGTCCAGTATAAGCCCTGACGTCATCACGTCCTGACTCTTGGAAAAATTGCAAGATCAGTTTTGTTTTTTTCTCTTTTAATGCAGAATAAACCATGGAATCTGTACTTACAAAGTCTTTGGTTTACATTTTTCAGTTAATAGTTAAAAGCTCGCATACTGAGGAATTACTGCTTGTTTGCATAATAATAATACTACTAATAATATTAGTCTGGCTGGCTTAGATCACGAAAAGATGTTGAGTGAGTGAGATCTTAAAGCGTTCGCTTAAACCTGATTAGTAGCAAATTATGACCATGCTATAATTATACTTTTCTTTTTTCCCCCATGTCACTTGGTCAGTTCACGGAGATATTTGTCTCTTGGAATATCTCTCCTCATCCCCCCCCCCCCCCTTGGACTTTCCAGTCACTATTAAGTTCTCTAACTTTTCTCTTCTCATGAAACGTCCAAGAAATGTTAACTTGTCTTTTTCTTTTAATTTTAACTAGTTTCAGTTGTTCTGCAACTTCCCTTCTTTTATTTTTCTGCCTATATTTATTTACCTTTATCCAAAACAACATCTCTACTGCTTCCAGTTACTTTCTTAGTTGTCCAAGTTTCACAACCCTACACACAAAAAAAAAAAACACACACACACGCACGCACACAAACACATATTGTTTTTTAAAGCTGATTACCCGGTGTTGCCCTGGGTGTTTATTTATCCCAATTAATAACGTTCTATTCATTTCCACAACCTTCCAGACGGTTCTACAACGTTCTATTCATTTCCACAGCCTTCTAGAAAGGTCTACAAAGATCCAGTTCCACAATCTTCTAGAAGGTTCTACAATGTTATATTCATTTCCACAACCTTCTAGAAGGTTCTACAGAGTCTAGACGGTTCTACAGAATTCTATTCCTTTTATTCCACTAAACGTGGGCTTCATTGTCACCAATCAGCTTAGCGACCCGAACACTATGGATTCGACACTAATATCGATCGTTTTCGATTATTTGTACATGTCACCCCATTCCACCCCCACCTCTAGTACCCAACGGCGACTGGGGCTGAGCTTGGACTTAAACGGCATCTAGAATATCACTATTCATCTCAGCGAACCCAAGAATATGAATTAGACACTAATATCGATCGTTTTCGATTATTTGTACATGTCACCAGATCAAACTCCCACCCCTAGGGCCCCCATGCCGTTGGGAGCTGTACTTGGACTTAAACGGTATTGAGAATGCACTGTCCAGCTTGTCATATGTGTGGCAAATAAAAGGGATGGCGACTGCAGTAAAACTGGTTTAAATAAATAAGGCAGACAGAGGTGTATGGTGCAGTTTTACAAAGTGAGGGAGGGAGTGAGTAAGGTGAGAAAAAAACGAACAGAAAGTATGAGAATGTATAAATGAAAAACATACAACATCCGATATTTAGGCGTGAGCCTTATTCGAGGATACATACACAACGAAATACAAACACGAAGAACTTATTTGAAGTGTTTTCCTCCAAGTTGGAAAGAGAAATGTGTGTGGTAGAAGGGAGAAGGAAAAACCACGCTGCCTCCAGACAAAAGATTCCCGATAAAGCCAATCATAAAGAAGAGGTGGAGAGAGAGAGGAGGAGAACAAGTGGGAGAAAGGGGTTGGGGGAAGGCAATAGAAAAATGATAGCCGCTGGAGGTGTCGGGGGAGGGGGGGGGGAGAGGGGAGGGAAAAGGGGACGCAGAGAGATAATGTTTGAAGAACATAAACACCTGCAGGGAGAAAATGTGGAACTGGTGAATAGGACAAGACCAATATGTTGGCAGAGAATAAAATAGGATGGTGGTAGGGAGGGGTAGCCTAGAGAAAGAGAGTTTAAAAAAGGCCAGTGGAAAAATAAAGAAGTTACAGATAGATGAAGACATTGTTAATTCCAGCTGGGTGGAGACAGCCAGTCTGGAAAATAAGGCGCTGTTCTAGGACCCTCCGAGATCGTACATCTGCGGAACAATGTATCCTCGAATAAGGCTCACGCCGAAATATCGGATGTTGTATGTTTTTCATTTATACATTCTCATACTTTCTATTCGTTTTTTTTCTCACCTTACTCACTCCCTCCCTCACTTTGTAAAACTGCACCATACACACCTCTGTCTACCTTATATGTGTGGCAAGTTTGTTTGAAATTGCTCCATGCAATCCCCTGTCTTTTGCCTTTTTTCCACTCTTGTCCAGGTGAGCCCTCTATTGCTCAAAATCCTCTCTGTTGTTCTTCTCCATGTCTCCTTTGGCCTACCCTTACTTCTGTTCCCCTGTGGTGCTATTTTTGGTAATGGGTCGTCAGTCATCCGGAGCACATGTCCCAACCATCGCCAGCGTCTCTCCTCAATAATTGCTGTCACAGACATTTGAAGCCGATGTTTAAAGTTTCAGTTGTCGGGTACAAACTTTTACTTATTCAGAATTATCAGAGTTAAAAGTTATAACGTACTAAGTGATTAGTTTCCGCCTGCAATATGAGCTGGTTTCAATGTATCAACATAAAAAAACGTGTATTCTGTACTGGTATTAAATGCTACAAAGCTAAATCTGACTAATTTCATCAGTCTGGATTTATCTTCATGCATGAAATGTTTTCATGTGCCGCCTGTGATCATTGTAGCTATATAAGATTAAAGCATAATCAGTTTTTTTTCTTCCAAATGTGTTCCTGTCTGTGACAAAAACTGAAAGAAAAGTTTCACATGTCACGGAGAACTAAAGTTTACTATTATACATCTGACTGTCCTACATAAACATTCCAGAAATCTATACTCCTTTGTCTGCTGCTGAAGATATCCTACGTTCCTTAACTTGATTGCGAACCCACTTTTTTTCTTTTAGTTTTATTTCCAATGTAGGGCCTCATCTTTGTTGTTACTTCTCATAAAATGCAATACTATATTTCACAGAAGGCTCCACCACTTGTAGAAGAAAGTCAATCTGTGTGCTAATAACCAGGTTATGCTTGCACATATTTAGTCGTATCATGGCGAGTTACACAGTAATAGTTTGAAATGACACAGGCATTTGAGGAATTTCACTTCTTATGGAAAACCGAGACAAATGTCTGCAGGAGCATAGGCCTCTCACTTGCCTCCCTGTTCATTATACTGTCTCTTTATATCCTTAATATCTTCAGATATAATTTTGTCTTTTCACCAAGACGCACTTCAGGTGAACATCTCACATCCCACCATCCCCACCTCCCCGGAACATACCCGCAAGAGATATATTCTATTTTTGATATCACTGGTTCTAAAATATGCTGTACACTCAGCTAGTTCCTCCCTCTCGCTCACTCGCTTGTACTGATGTATTTAAGATCGTGAATAGGACATTTAGAATGATGCATTTAAAAAACTTTGAGCAAACAAATCGATATTTAGAATAACAAATAAATCCGGTGTTTAAACCTGTCTGTATGCCAGAGCTGAACAACTACAACAGACTGTCAAGTTGGTAATAAGGCATCAGCTGTCAACAGCTTTTAGCTTGCAGATACAAAGAGATCTACCATTAAGAGATGTTCAGAATAACGTTTTAGAAAGACATAGAACGAGATATGAAAGCACATTTACAACATTTAGACTAGTATACAAAAGACACTCTTAATAAAGAATTCTAAAATGACATTTAGAATGACACATGATTTGGAAATACGTCGAAAACGAATTTAAGAATGACGCATAATAAGACACCTAGAATGACTTCTAAAACATTCCGTATGATGAATGAAAATAACTTTCAGAAGACTACAAAATGCTCTGATTTCCACTGCATAACGTCAAACGTGGAGTTGAGGAATTTCTCATATTTTGACTGCTACAAAAATGCAATAAAATAGATAGGACAAATGTGCAGTTTAGCCAAATGATACTGCCCAGTTCAGAGATTTGAAACAGATAAGAAACGATTTACTGTTTCATGCGCAGACGAGTTAATAAAGTACTATATACGGACATGAAACAGTACTTTGGTACTAAATATATTTCTCAATATCTTAACGATGGTTTCACATGGCATGTGTGCACATGGCAAATAATGTGTTAAAAATAATGTATAATTAATTATTTGTCATGTAATGTTTTATTTATATTAGGAAATATACCAAGTTGTTTTATACTATCATGTTTTACTTTTATCAGGAAATATACCAAGTCGCTTTATTGTCGTGGAGAAACAAACTATATCTGACAAAATACGTCATCTGCCAAACAAATGGCATGTAGTTGTCTGCAGATGACAAGTGTAAACTTAGCAGCGTGGTACTGCTACGCTACCTGCAGGTGCTCAGGCCACTGATGACATGCGTACTCAGGCATTATGGCTGCTAGTTTTGTGAGGTCATTAGCTAATGTATTTATTTCTTGTTGGTATTTCTGTGTTAATTATAATACAACAGGTTCAGCACGGTTTCGGCATCACAGCAAACGACAATATCCCACAACTGCTTGGCCGCCTGCGCCAGTGGCATCTGGAATGCGCAAGAATCGCCGCCATATCCATGCACAAAGAGGAAAAACAAGTGATCCGTGCACGATATGGAAACATATCTCTGCAAATGTCCGTAGTAGGGAGACACTCATAGCCAGCCCTGAACAGCTATACGGCGCCAACCTTTCAAACAACACAGCGGAATACATCAGTCACGTTTATCAATGACCGATCACTGGCCGGGAAATGCATGCACCGCTGAAAGTCACAGCTGACAGTGACGCTCCGAGCTCTTAACTCAGTAGCTAGGGCTATAACCCACACCACAATGAAACTGGCGCATGACAAAGCGCAGAGAAAGGCAAACAACGGCACACTTTTCAAAGGTCACATTCGCCCTTCCGCCATGTTGGAACCGGAAGATATAATACATGTCCAGTTCAAGAAAATGACATGACATGTTAAAAACTACATGCTGTGATTCGATACTTGAGGCCAAGTCTGAGAAAATGTAAAGCATCTCTCTCTCTCTCTCATACTCACCCCCCCCCCCCAAACTTCAGCGTATAGCTCAAGAATACAGATCTATCCGCTAAAGCTGATAAAGTAAAGAAGCAATTCTGACACTCTATATGAATTATACTCGCCACGAAAGTGATACACCACCATAACACCCAGAAGACAAAAGATAATTTTGGTCCCAACTCAATCCACTATCCACAAAAGCAGCAACATACTATCAATCTCCGTCAAGAACTGAGCTATATCTATAACAAAGTTATCTTAACCATATCAAAATATTATATATCTGGAACACTCCTAAAACCTGGACACATTTTACAGAATGTCTGCAATAATCACGATTCAGTGTTGCCGAAGGACACAGAGCCGAGGGATGGGGTAGGGGTTGGGACATACTGTATAATGATTTCCTGCACGCACACAAACAGTGCACGGGATGGAACTTAGTTTCCCTGCTTTCTACCAAGCTGGTAGCCCCGGGCAACTGGTGGAGACTTGCAATAATAAATTTCTGTATTTAACTGAACTCTGACCCAGTTAAACAAAATACGAGGGTCATACCGAAAGTCGTGCGCCAATTTTTTTTAAAATCAGAATTTATAGATGGAGAAAATATAAATGTATCACCTTAATATGCATCATATCACCTTAATATGCATCATTTTCTTCACTTTTCAACATAATCTCCATTTCTCTGCACACATTTTCCCCATCGCTCTGCAAGTTTGAAAATACCCCTCCCGGTAGAATTCCGTTCCAGCTGACCGACGGCATAGACGCACTGCTTTCTGGACGTTCTCTCCCGTGGACAAAATGAGCTGGCATAAACTTTTCTATAGCCTAAGGTTTCAATCATTTCCTGTACTGCATTGTGTCCTATTCCAAGATTTACAGCGATTTCAGATACTGTGACACGTCTGTCTTCTTTAATGATGTCGTCAATCCTTTCCACGTTTGGTTCAGTGGAGGCAGTTCGAGGGCGACCGCTGTGAGGCATATCTTGGATGCTTGTGTTTCCATCTTTGAAATGTTTCACCCACCTCCTAACACTGCTATCACACATACACACATCTCCATAAGCAATTTGAAGTCTTTGATGAATTTCAGCTGCGGGGATTTTCTCTTTAACGAGGAACTCAATAACAGCATGTTGACGAAACGAAACTTCAGACCCGCCATTTTGTTTATGCTCCGCGTGGTCACGTGACACACGATGGTGACGTCATGTGACCTCTATATGAAGTGCAAAGGATGCACATTAAAGTGATACATTTATATTTTCTCAATCTATAAATTCTGATTTTTTAAAAATATTTTGCTCACGACTTTTGGTATGACCCTCGTATACAAACATTTTGCTGCACCGTTTATATTCAAGAGCGTATTTAGTTTCTAACTGTAATGGTATGCCTGGAGTTTTATATCAAAGACGAAGACTTTCGTTCCAGTGTTTAACATAATTAAGTGTGTCGAACATAACAGCACGTGTCCTGTGCATTTCACGGAGCCCGCCTTATGTGGATCACAACACAAAAAGCGTTCTATTTGTTCTTGTCATGCATCTGATATAACATCTGATACTTTTGATCATTTGAAAATAAATAACTAAAACAAAGAGCTCTAGATATCTCTTAATATTGTTTGTTGTTCTCCAACCTTTGAACTAGAACGTGTCTTAGTACGTTCTAAATAGTTTTACTAGTATGAAATATTTACAGCTCTTGATGTAATGCCGAAAGACGATGAACTGAGATAGTCTTGTGGGTGTTCTGATGTTGGGACAACAGTACCATGCTGCTGGTAACGACATTGCATCCTGATAACTTTTCCCCATAATAATTAATGTTCATTTCAGCACGGATGATACACTAGTGGCAGTACAAAGACAGAGAGTGTCGGAGTCATGAGTTCTTAACGTCTTGTCATTTTGAGAATTAATTTACACCAAACTTTCCTATATGGAAACTGATCCGACCAAATGCATGTTCTGCTATTTCCTCTATAAAGCAAGGAATCTTCTCGTTCTAGTCAGGTATCACAACACAATGACACTCACTAGCTACAGCGGCGGTATGGGAACTAAGCGGAGTGTCGACCTTGGAAGAGGCTCAAATTGAACACACAGAACGAGCTTTATAAACCTTGAGGAAATCGCTTATCTATTACTGCTGGTTATCTGGGTCGAGAACAGAGATTCCAAAACAAGTTTCGAAACATGCGCTTAACCTTCCTAGGAACGATTATCAGCTACAAATATAGTTGATGTTATTATTCCTCTTTTTTGCGAGGTTATTGATTTAAGATTTGTTATTCAGCGCCAGGTTCTAAAAGAATTACTACAAATGTACAGCGCAGATTTACTGAAATAACATCCCATTATCATACAGTAAAACTGTTGACAACTGTTGGTCTCCGCACAGCTAGCCTCAGGGTATAACAAAACTGTAATCATTTTGGTAATATAATGTACGGGATGTTGCTAAGGATGCTGGAATATCTCTATTTCACATACTCATCTACCAAACAAAAACAAAACAAAGAAACACTGTGGTGATCTACCACTGCCATCTTTAAACAAAAAGTGAAATAAAATTCACAATTCACTTTTCGATGGTCCATGCTGTCATCTTATATGCACTCATCATCATCAGCATCATGAACGAAGGCTAGCGGTAATGAATCTCCAGTTCCCCCGCTCCCTCAACTTGATGGTGCACTAAGCCAGGCTGTGTCCTGTCCATTCTTGTATGTTATCTTCCCATCTACGTATGTTTTCCACTTGCTCTTTTCATTTCCACCTTTCCTTCTAGTATGGTCTTCAGTACATGGACTGCCAATGCTTTAACTACGTCATCTTGGAACCGCATTAGCCATATATCGCGGCAACAAGCCCTCACCCCTTAACCGCACTGTAGCTCGGACAGAGTGAAACTAGTACTCACGTACCACCCTCATAGCTTGGCAGTTAAAAATATACTGTTTCGCTATCTCCATCTCCTCCAGACCGAGCCTGAGACACATGAACTTTTTGGGGAACCCCCATTGGTGGCTTACAAACGGGACAAGAACCTCAGGGACCTTTTAATTAGTAGTCATCTTAAGACAGATGACACTTTTTATGGTACCAGACGTTGTGGAGGCCGTAGATGTAACACTTGTCCGTTTGTTGTCGACGCCAGCCAGATCTCTTTCCCTAAATCCACGTTATCAGTACAGGAGGGTTTCACCTGTACTTCACGAAATGTCATTTATGTTATCATGTGCAAACGTTGTGGTTTGAAGTACATAGGGGAAACTGGCTTACGGTTAGGAGATCGATTTCGCCAGCATCTCAATGATATTTCTAAGAGGGCCTGGACACCTGTGGCTAAACATTTTTGCCTTGGTAACCACAGGGGCAAACAAGACATTTCGGTTAGTGCGATCCGCTCTTGTTCCGCAGATGTACAATCTCGGAGGGTCCTAGAACAGCGCCTTATTTTCCAGACTGGCTGTCTCCACCCAGCTGGAATTAACAATGTCTTCAGCTTTCTGTAACTTCTTTATTTTTCCACTGGCCTTTTTTATACTCTACTTTCTTTCTCTAGGCTACCCCTCCCTACTACCATCCTATTTCCTTCTCTGCCAACATACTGGTCTTATCTATTCACCAGTTCTACATTTTCTCCCTGTAGGTGTTTAAATTCTTCATTCATTATCTCTCCGCGTCCCCTTTTCTCTTCCCTCCCCCCCCCCCCCCCCCGACACCTTTAGCGGCTATCATGTTTCTATTGCCTTCCCCCAACCCCTTTCTCCCACTTGTTCTCCTCCTCTCTCTCCGCTTCTTCGCTACGATTGGCTATATCGGGAATCTTCTGTCTGTAGGCAGCGTTTTTCCCCCTTCCTCCACACACATTTCAGCTTCTCACTCGGAGCAAGACTTAGATAAGTTATATATGTTTGTATTTCGTTCTGTATGTATCCTCGAATAAGGCTCACGCCGAAATATCGGATGGTGTATGTTTTTCATTTATACATTCTCATACTTTATATTCGGTTTTTTTTCTCACCTTGCTCACTTCCTCTCTCACTTTGTAAAACAGCACCATACACCTTTATCTATCTACTTTAACTACGAAAAGAGCAACTGATGAAGCAAAATGGACTTAAATGCGTAATATTACAACACGAGGAAATCTATAACCTTCTTTATGATATAGCATAGACGTTTTTAAACTAAATGAAATGTTACTAAATCGTATTCTACATTAATTGCATTTATTCACGAAAGGCATTCATGGAGAACCGGTATGCCCAAGCTGACAGAGCTGCATCAAAGTAGCTGCACGAGGGAAGTCAAGGGTGAGAAACACCAAGTTTGACGAGGACAAATTGCTTCTATTTCTGGAACGAGGGAGAAAGGAATATGAAAAGAGAGAAGAGTGAATGAATTAGTGACTGAATGAGTGAAGACAACATAATGGGGAAAGGAACTTATTTTCTAAAATGGCAAATTAAAAGATGTTGCTAGAGAAATGAATTCACTTTTAACTCCATTCCGAGTTTATTTAAAGAAAAGAAATAAGTAGGACCCAATACTTTTGCACTGGTTTTATAAGTTCTCAAGGTTTTTCATATGTCACCAGCGCCAGGTTCTAAAAGAATTACTACAAATGTACAGCGCAGATTTACTGAAATAACATCCCATTATCATACAGTAAAACTGTTGACAACTGTTGGTCTCCGCACAGCTAGCCTCAGGGTATAACAAAACTGTAATCATTTTGGTAATATAATGTACGGGATGTTGCTAAGGATGCTGGAGAGCGATAGATGAGTGATAGAAAATGTCGAAATTCCTTCGATCTAATGCACAAATTGCTGTTCTGTGTTTGTATGAGAATGTATAAATGAAAAACATACACCATCCGATATTTCGGCGTGAGCCTTATTCGAGGATACATACAGAACGAAATACAAACATATATAACTTATCTAAGTCTTGCTCCGAGTGAGAAGCTGAAATGTGTGTGGAGGAAGGGGGAAAAACGCTGCCTACAGACAGCTTATCATATATAATCTTATCTTATGATGATAATGACGATTAAATTATCGATGATGATGATGATGATGATCTCATACAATGACCTATCAAAAACATAAATGAGCAAAACAAGCGCTACATTAACGAAAGCTTCTCAGCTCGAACAGAAACCCCTCCCTCCCCCCCCCCCCCCCCCACATAAATGCCCTTGACAAAAGAAAGTTAAGCTCAGGTCCTGAAAGTTAAGCCAAAGTTGGTGGCGTTTCCTTTGATTCTCTTATACCCAGCACTGTACATACTCCTGAAATTACTGTCGTGTCTTTGTGCCCGAAAGAATTTAAATTAACTGTTATAATGTACGAGTCTGCTCTCACAAATAGCAACAAAACTTTGAGAGATGATTATATCCACATATAGCAACACATTACTGCTGTAGTTACTGGGCCTGGCGCTAGCACTACAGCTGAGGCGGAGGAAGGCAGGTATCTAGAGCGCTTAAATCTGTTTCTATATTCGTCTTCATTTCTTAGTAATTGCAGAAGACAGCATCCTCCGCAAGTCTGCAGCGAGCAGCTCTAGTGACACCGCAGTCATTTCTAATTCACACAACGCCAGCAATCGACTTTCCCGCAGGCTCGTGTTCCACGTCCTTCCAAACACAGAACAGCAATTTGTGCATTAGATCGAAGGAATTTCGACATTTTCTATCACTCATCTATCGCTCAAGCCTGCAGCAGAATTCTCTTCCCGTTTACCACTATTTTATACACATGATCGGAAATAGATTTTGAAACCATCAATTATATGCACTGATACTTTTACAAATGACTGTTTTACCCAGTGTTATACAGTACATCTATGTGCTTCAAGTGCAGAATCTTTATACGATATATATATCGTGTGTGTATGTATATATATATCGTGTTATTTGCCACATTAACGGTAGCACTAGGTATTAGTCTGACGTTTGAATAATAAGATCACGCGTGCTTCATCACTCAGAAATTGTCATAATATAGTTAACTACGTTAGTTTTTCCTCACTACATGCCTGCTCAGGTGACAATATACAGAACACTCTGACAAAACACAATACAGAGGTATTACACTATATGTTTCTTGTTATGCACGAGACAAGTAACACCAACCCTTGTGCAGAACTGATCATATATAATCTTATCTTATGATGATAATGACGATTAAATTATCGATGATGATGATGATGATGATCTCATACAATGACCTATCAAAAACATAAATGAGCAAAACAAGCGCTACATTAACGAAAGCTTCTCAGCTCGAACAGAAACCCCTCCCTCCCCCCCCCCCCCCCCACATAAATGCCCTTGACAAAAGAAAGTTAAGCTCAGGTCCTGAAAGTTAAGCCAAAGTTGGTGGCGTTTCCTTTGATTCTCTTATACCCAGCACTGTACAACTTGCTATTCTGATGTCAACTGCAACAAAAACCGCGTGTCCTCTGTTCTGGCCTCAACACCACAGCAAGGGCAGGACTTTCAACAAAGCTATACCACGACAGATTATCATCAAGTTTTTTGAGTGTGTAATTAATAGCGCCAAGAATGAGGGATACCGGAGCTACTGTGCAACAGATAGCTCTCTCTCTCTCTCTCTCTCTGCGTATGTTTCCTACATTAGGACATGCAGATACGCTAATGATGTCTGTAGAATGCTTGTTACGAGCAGAGAGCCGACAGAGGACGGGACATGTCACTCACTGAACTAAACATCTCTTTCCATATTCGTCTTCATTTCTTAGTAATTGCAGAAGACAGCATCCTCCGCAAGTCTGCAGCGAGCAGCTCTAGTGACACCGCAGTCATTTCTAATTCACACAACGCCAGCAATCGACTTTCCCGCAGGCTCGTGTTCCACGTCCTTCCAAACACAGAACAGCAATTTGTGCATTAGATCGAAGGAATTTCGACATTTTCTATCACTCATCTATCGCTCAAGCCTGCAGCAGAATTCTCTTCCCGTTTACCACTATTTTATACACATGATCGGAAATAGATTTTGAAACCATCAATTATATGCACTGATACTTTTACAAATGACTGTTTTACCCAGTGTTATACAGTACATCTATGTGCTTCAAGTGCAGAATCTTTATACGATATATATATCGTGTGTGTATGTATATATATATATCGTGTTATTTGCCACATTAACGGTAGCACTAGGTATTAGTCTGACGTTTGAATAATAAGATCACGCGTGCTTCATCACTCAGAAATTGTCATAATATAGTTAACTACGTTAGTTTTTCCTCACTACATGCCTGCTCAGGTGACAATATACAGAACACTCTGACAAAACACAATACAGAGGTATTACACTATATGTTTCTTGTTATGCACGAGACAAGTAACACCAACCCTTGTGCAGAACTGATCATATATAATCTTATCTTATGATGATAATGACGATTAAATTATCGATGATGATGATGATGATGATCTCATACAATGACCTATCAAAAACATAAATGAGCAAAACAAGCGCTACATTAACGAAAGCTTCTCAGCTCGAACAGAAACCCCTCCCTCCCCCCCCCCCCACATAAATGCCCTTGACAAAAGAAAGTTAAGCTCAGGTCCTGAAAGTTAAGCCAAAGTTGGTGGCGTTTCCTTTGATTCTCTTATACCCAGCACTGTACAACTTGCTATTCTGATGTCAACTGCAACAAAAACCGCGTGTCCTCTGTTCTGGCCTCAACACCACAGCAAGGGCAGGACTTTCAACAAAGCTATACCACGACAGATTATCATCAAGTTTTTTGAGTGTGTAATTAATAGCGCCAAGAATGAGGGATACCGGAGCTACTGTGCAACAGATAGCTCTCTCTCTCTCTCTCTCTCTGCGTATGTTTCCTACATTAGGACATGCAGATACGCTAATGATGTCTGTAGAATGCTTGTTACGAGCAGAGAGCCGACAGAGGACGGGACATGTCACTCACTGAACTAAACATCTCTTTCCAAGCACGTACGAGCAGAAAGAACAGAGCGGATGAACGACAAAGGCCGGCTATCAGAGCATACTGTGCGAGAAACGGCTTTGCTGCTAACAACATGTCAGCCTGACTTAATAGAATATGTAAATTCAATTTCAAATCTCTCTCACACACAAACACACATACACGCGCGCTACATAAATATGCATGATCATTCTATTAACAAAACAGTTATACGCAACAGACTGCACATATAAATGATCTCTAAGGCAGCAAGTTATAAAAGCTTAGGCTGAAAAAAAAACACATGTAAGAGTGGCATCTGTCTACGTTCAAAACCTCCTATACATTGTTTTCATGCAATGTTTTACTCCAAAAATGTTGAGGTAACTCTAAGTATCTAAACAACATAATGATGTGCCCACAGTTTAGTAACGAAGACACAGCTCTATATCACAAGTTTCTTTATTTTATAATACCTTATAAACGATTTGGACCACCTATTTATCCTCTGCTCTCAATTCTCGCTAACTCACGATCATGACTGAAAGAATCGCCATGAAACATGCCAAGTAACAAACATTTCTACTGAAAACTTGGAAGAATCGATCAAGCTTATTGCTCAACTAGGAATAAAAGCAACAATGAACTACAAAACCACTAAGACTTCATTTCAGAAAGTACGTCATTTTATAAACTTCTCAACATATAGCCAGAGTGGGATAAGCAGAACTATTACTGAAACGCAAGCAATGTTTCAAAGGCAGGCATGTTTCCTACTGACATTAAAATGCTGAAAAAAGTGGAAAAGTTTATGTGGCTCGTTGGCTTGGACGTACAAGCAGATTATGAAAAAGGTTACAAGCTGTAGGATGACATAAACCTGAAAATACGCAGGAGGAAAAAGTGTTTAAAAATGTAAACTGGGTGTCTATATATGGGACGTTCTGACCCTTCACAGAAAGCAATATGCATGCGTAGAGAAAACCAAACTCTTCTACGCCATCGGCCGATACCACGTGAAATGCTAATGCGCTAATGTCAGATATTTAACCTTAAAAAAAAAAACCAAAAACTGATTTTTTTTCGGGGGGGAGGGAGAGGGGGAGGGGTTAAGGGAAGAGATATTCCAAGGTTTTAGCTCAAGCGACCTCGAACAGGAAACGGAAGAGGACAACAGTATTTATATCATCCTTCATCCAGCCAGCACATTACTAAGCTCAGAGACAAGTATTTTGTTGTGTGTAGAACATGATTTAAGTGAGAAGTGCTGGGACGCCGCTGTAAGAAAAGGCAGCGATGGCAGGGTTAAACTGCCTGAAGAAACGAGAAAGAAAAATTATTTTCACGAGTTCGAGACAGTGACAACATCAACAACGAGCTGTCTGGTAAAGAGTAAGCTACAGTGACAGCATCAACAATGAGTTGTCTGGTAAAGAGTAAGCTACAGTGATAATATTAACAATGAGTTGTTTGGTAAAGAGTAAGCTACAGTGATAATATTAACAATGAGTTGTCTGGTAAAGAGTAAGCTACAGTGATAATATTAACAATGAGTTGTCTGGTAAAGAGTAAGCCACAGTGATAATATTAACAATGAGCTGTCTGGTAAAACGTCACCCACAGTGATAATATTAACAATGAGTTGTCTGGTAAAGAGTAAGCCACAGTGATAATATTAACAATGAGTTGTCTGGTAAAGAGTAAGCTACAGTGATAATATTAACAATGAGTTGTCTGGTAAAACGTCAGCCACAGTGATAATATTAACAATGAGTTGTCTGGTAAAGAGTAAGCCACAGTGATAATATTAACAATGAGTTGTCTGGTAAAACGTCAGCCACAGTGATAATATTAACAATGAGTTGTCTGGTAAAACGTCAGCCACAGTGATAAAATTAACAATGAGCTGTCTGGTAAAACGTCAGCCACAGTGATAAAATTAACAATGAGCTGTCTGGTAAAACGTCAGCCACAGTGATAAAATTAACAATGAGCTGTCTGGTAAAACGTCAGCCACAGTGATAAAATTAACAATGAGCTGTCTGGTAAAACGTCAGCCACAGTGATAATATTAACAATGAGCTGTCTGGTAAAACGTCAGCCACAGTGATAAAATTAACAATGAGCTGTCTGGTAAAACGTCAGCCACAGTGATAAAATTAACAATGAGCTGTCTGGTAAAACGTCAGCCACAGTGATAAAATTAACAATGAGCTGTCTGGTAAAACGTCAGCCACAGTGATAATATTAACAATGAGCTGTCTGGTAAAACGTCAGCCACAGTGATAAAATTAACAATGAGCTGTCTGGTAAAACGTCAGCCACAGTGATAAAATTAACAATGAGTGTCTGGTAAAACGTCAGCCACAGTGATAAAATTAACAATGAGCTGTCTGGTAAAACGTCAGCCACAGTGATAATATTAACAATGAGCTGTCTGGTAAAACGTCAGCCACAGTGATAAAATTAACAATGAGCTGTCTGGTAAAACGTCAGCCACAGTGATAAAATTAACAATGAGCTGTCTGGTAAAACGTCAGCCACAGTGATAAAATTAACAATGAGCTGTCTGGTAAAACGTCAGCCACAGTGATAAAATTAACAATGAGCTATCTGATAAAGAGTCAGAGCAAATGCACTAAGAATGATCCCTCTGGTAACGAGCAGTGCCAACTCTGCTGACATAGCAACATGTGTATTTACACAGAGCAGCAAAAATGGGACAACGGAGATAAAACGAAAAAAAATTATTGAAAAATTATATTAAAGGTTTATTTTAAAAATAAAAAAATAAAAAAAATAATAATATATATATAATATATATATATATATATATATATATATATATCCTCCATGCTCAGAGGCTACTGGAACTATACCGACAAAGAGCCTAAAACCAGAAGAGACCTCCACCCAAGAAGGAACAAGAATAACAGAGCCCAGAAGTATCATAAATTCATGAAGAAAGTAGATGACTATAGAACTAGAATAACGTAGGAGCTGGTTGTGATTGTTTATTACGGTGTATCCTGGAGCAGTTACGGGGAACAATTGCGGAGGTGGAAACAGTCATGTTACAGAGAACATGAAAAAAAAAAACATGGTGACACAAAGTCGTGGCAAGCATTAGCTGCTGGAGTCGCATTTCAGCTTCAGGTAACGAAGGCAATTTCCATTTACAATTCACTGAGTTTTACAATATCCGATGACCTGAAATCTGAGGATGGCCGTAAACAAACAGAATCACCAAGCAAGCCTTGTTCAGGTGTTAAAGAAAACCATACGAAAACCAGGTAGCAGAGAACTTTTAAATGTGTTTTTTTTTTTTTTTTGGTTTTGAGAATCCAAGTTGATTTTGCGCAGAGTTAGTGTTTTTTTCCCTTGCTCTACGGATAATAAAAAAAAAAACGATTACTTGCTTGACTTAAACATCAAGCGGATCTCTGCCAACTAAATGCCATTTATGTGCTTATATGTTGTTTCGTTATTTTCACCACTTTCTGATAAAGCCCATATATCGTCAACCATTGGCTTGCTATCATTTATTTTACATTTCTACGTGGTCATATCATTCCCTCTTTTGCCATTAATTCTCATATTTACTATCTTCTATCTTCTTTGCCAATCTGCTCCATATGTCTCTATGTTGACTAGAACCAGTTTTACTGCAGTCCTCTTTTATTTTTTAGAAAAATACAGTGCTCCATGGTTACTTAAATAGTACATTTTTTAAAATAATTACAGTATAGACAATAATAAAACAATCGTTAATATTCAAGTATATATTATGTCTGACAAAAGAAAAGAAAAAAATTCAGGTGCCGCATATCGCAATCGGTAATCGTACATTCTACATTTGATGAGCATTATGATGATATAAATCATGTGTCTACATTTATTTTTTTTTACAGTTTCTCATTGTGTAATAATTTATAGTTTATCTTATTATCTTTTTCATCTTTCTTCTGTCTCAATGGAACTGCGAAATATTCTTTGCAGCCGGTGCGGTGAAGATATTGAAGCACAGCATCGTATCAGATAGAGAGCAGGTTATGGTAGCCATTTTCTTTTCTTCAGTACCTGTGCGTAGTAAAAAGTTGGGGATGTGCAATACTTCTTTAGCAGACTCCGTCGCCATGGGGATTATGATGAACCCTACCCCATTTATCTAAGTGTGGGGGTGGGTGGGGGGAACCAAAGGAGAGAGAGAGAGAGAGGGGGGGGGGATCGTCTTGGCTGACTATGATTTGCCAGCCTTGATGCTAGCATGTCAATTATGGGTCGCTACTGACACATCAGACAGCGTCTTTACCCCCTACTATTTTTTTTCATTAATGCATACATTATTACTAACACTATTTAAGATTAATAGTCGGACATGTGGAAGCTTCCTTAACATAACGGGTTTTTTAATTTTAACTGTTAATTTGCAAATTGGATGGAGCAGCAAGGCATGCTACTGCACGGGGCGGCAAAACTTCTAGGGTAAGCCCTGGTAAAGAATCAGGGAGAGTAAATACAGGGTTATTCATAAATCCCTGAAACATTTTAAAAATTCGCTACAAAGAAACTACGTAACGGATCACGATAATTCTTACGCCCTTACGCCAGGAGAGTGAGAGAAACTATTTAAGTTTGTTTTTTTTAAATAAAGCCCGCGTGCAGAGCTCCCGTGGTCTCCCGCTAGGAGGCAGCAGTAGCAAATATGGTGTTCAGTAAACATCCAGAGTCATTTTCCGTTTTGGAGTACGCAAGAACCTCGTCAGTTGTGAATGTGCACCGATGATTTCGAGCAGAATTCCAGAAGGCATAATTAAAGGTGGACATATTGAGCAGCTGTGAAAATGTGGTTATCTGTAATTCATTCTAAAAAAAATTATTGAAAAATTATATTAAAGGTTTATTTTAAAAATAAAAAAATAAAAAAATAAATAAATAATATATATATATATATATATATATATATATATATATATATCCTCCATGCTCAGAGGCTACTGGAACTATACCGACAAAGAGCCTAAAACCAGAAGAGACCTCCACCCAAGAAGGAACAAGAATAACAGAGCCCAGAAGTATCATAAATTCATGAAGAAAGTAGATGACTATAGAACTAGAATAACGTAGGAGCTGGTTGTGATTGTTTATTACGGTGTATCCTGGAGCAGTTACGGGGAACAATTGCGGAGGTGGAAACAGTCATGTTACAGAGAACATGAAAAAAAAAAACATGGTGACACAAAGTCGTGGCAAGCATTAGCTGCTGGAGTCGCATTTCAGCTTCAGGTAACGAAGGCAATTTCCATTTACAATTCACTGAGTTTTACAATATCCGATGACCTGAAATCTGAGGATGGCCGTAAACAAACAGAATCACCAAGCAAGCCTTGTTCAGGTGTTAAAGAAAACCATACGAAAACCAGGTAGCAGAGAACTTTTAAATGTGTTTTTTTTTTTTTTTTGGTTTTGAGAATCCAAGTTGATTTTGCGCAGAGTTAGTGTTTTTTTCCCTTGCTCTACGGATAATAAAAAAAAAAACGATTACTTGCTTGACTTAAACATCAAGCGGATCTCTGCCAACTAAATGCCATTTATGTGCTTATATGTTGTTTCGTTATTTTCACCACTTTCTGATAAAGCCCATATATCGTCAACCATTGGCTTGCTATCATTTATTTTACATTTCTACGTGGTCATATCATTCCCTCTTTTGCCATTAATTCTCATATTTACTATCTTCTATCTTCTTTGCCAATCTGCTCCATATGTCTCTATGTTGACTAGAACCAGTTTTACTGCAGTCCTCTTTTATTTTTTAGAAAAATACAGTGCTCCATGGTTACTTAAATAGTACATTTTTTAAAATAATTACAGTATAGACAATAATAAAACAATCGTTAATATTCAAGTATATATTATGTCTGACAAAAGAAAAGAAAAAAATTCAGGTGCCGCATATCGCAATCGGTAATCGTACATTCTACATTTGATGAGCATTATGATGATATAAATCATGTGTCTACATTTATTTTTTTTTACAGTTTCTCATTGTGTAATAATTTATAGTTTATCTTATTATCTTTTTCATCTTTCTTCTGTCTCAATGGAACTGCGAAATATTCTTTGCAGCCGGTGCGGTGAAGATATTGAAGCACAGCATCGTATCAGATAGAGAGCAGGTTATGGTAGCCATTTTCTTTTCTTCAGTACCTGTGCGTAGTAAAAAGTTGGGGATGTGCAATACTTCTTTAGCAGACTCCGTCGCCATGGGGATTATGATGAACCCTACCCCATTTATCTAAGTGTGGGGGTGGGTGGGGGGAACCAAAGGAGAGAGAGAGAGAGAGGGGGGGGGGATCGTCTTGGCTGACTATGATTTGCCAGCCTTGATGCTAGCATGTCAATTATGGGTCGCTACTGACACATCAGACAGCGTCTTTACCCCCTA
This sequence comes from Achatina immaculata, assembly GCA_009760885.1. NCBI lineage: Eukaryota > Metazoa > Mollusca > Gastropoda > Stylommatophora > Achatinidae > Lissachatina > Lissachatina immaculata. Next base: position 4,305,856 of record CM019703.1, on the reverse strand, counting down.
CTATTTTTTTTCATTAATGCATACATTATTACTAACACTATTTAAGATTAATAGTCGGACATGTGGAAGCTTCCTTAACATAACGGGTTTTTTAATTTTAACTGTTAATTTGCAAATTGGATGGAGCAGCAAGGCATGCTACTGCACGGGGCGGCAAAACTTCTAGGGTAAGCCCTGGTAAAGAATCAGGGAGAGTAAATACAGGGTTATTCATAAATCCCTGAAACATTTTAAAAATTCGCTACAAAGAAACTACGTAACGGATCACGATAATTCTTACGCCCTTACGCCAGGAGAGTGAGAGAAACTATTTAAGTTTGTTTTTTTTAAATAAAGCCCGCGTGCAGAGCTCCCGTGGTCTCCCGCTAGGAGGCAGCAGTAGCAAATATGGTGTTCAGTAAACATCCAGAGTCATTTTCCGTTTTGGAGTACGCAAGAACCTCGTCAGTTGTGAATGTGCACCGATGATTTCGAGCAGAATTCCAGAAGGCATAATTAAAGGTGGACATATTGAGCAGCTGTGAAAATGTGGTTATCTGTAATTCATTCTAAAAAAAATGGTATCCGTTACGTAGTTTATTTCTTGTGAACTTTTAAAATGTTTCATGGACTTATAAATAATTCTGTACATTAACAATGAGCCGTCTGGTAAAGTATAACACTGAATTTACTGATAAAAAGCTGACGAGGAAACATGTTAAAGACAAAAATAAAATTCAATCGCTATTATGGGTGTATCTCTCTCTCTCTCTCTCTCTCTCTCTCACACACACACACACACACATATTATACACGAGGTACGCTTAGAAAGTAATGTACCAAAACATCGTTTTCTTCAGCTAATAATGAAGATAGAAGCATGAAATTTTGTACAATTTAAATATGGCATGTGCTGATTGTGTGAACCATATTGCACCGCAACCGGCCAAAAAATATGGCTGCCCTAACCGTTCAAATGGAGAGTGTTAGCAACTTACGATATAAGCAGCAAACTGTGATAGAATTTCTCGTTGCAGAGAAGGAAACTGTTGTGAACATTCACAAGCGTTTATGTGATGTATATGGAAGTTTTGCAGTCGACAGGAGTACAGTCAGTCGCTGGGTTCAGAGAATCAAAGAATCAATAAGTGGAGATAAGGAGTTCCACGTCCGGCCGCGCTGTGGTCGTCCTGCCATAGCCACTAGTGCAGAAATGTTGAAATGCGCTGAAGGCATTATTCTTTCTGACAGGCGTATCACTGCTCAACACTTGGCTTTAAAGCTGCCAGTTAGCAATGCTAGTGCAAATGCAGTTATAAAAGTTTTCGGATTTTCTAAGGTTTGCGCAAGATGGGCTCCACGAAGCCTCACAAATGACCATCGATTGCAAAGGAAAGCAATTTCTTCTGAACTGTTGGAGCGTTTCAATGCTGATGGAGAGAACATTTTGGCTAAGATCGTAACCTGGGCACATCATTTTGAACATGAGACAAAAAGACAGTCAATGGAGTGGCATCATACGCAATCACCATGAAGAAAGAAATTCAAGACAACTCCTTCAGCTGGAAAGGTCATGATCGCTGTCTTTTGGGACACTGAAGGTGTGATTCTTGTGGATGTTATGCCAAGAGGAGAGACAATCAATTCACAAGCTTACATTAAGACATTGAAAAAAACTCAATCAACGTTTTCACAGAGTTCGGCCGCCCAATAATCCAGCAGACCTGCTTCTCCTTCACGACAATGTGCGCTCTCACACACGTCTGGCAACACGGGAAGCAATCACCAAATTTCGTTGGACTGTACTACCCTATCCACCCTATAGTCCCGATTTGGCACCCTCTGATTTCCATCTGTTTGGTCCACTTAAGGACGCACTCCGAGGGGAAAGATTGGAAGATGACGAAGGAGTGATTCATGCCGCGAAGAAATGGCTACATAATCATGAGAAAATCTGGTATGGGCTAGGAATACATGCACTTGTTTCGCGCTGGCGTAAAGCCGTACAAGCTGATAGGGATTATGTTGAATAATACCAATTTTTACATGACATATCCATGTATTTTGTGTATAAATTTCACGCTTTTTTATTAAACAGCTCATGAGAAAAACGATGTGGTGCATTACATTTTGAACGCCCCTCCTATACCATGTTCAAGAAAAAAAAAAACGCAACAAATACGATGTTGCTATTTAAACTGAAGTTTGCTGATCAGACAAGGGTAAACTGCCTGAAACGTTCACTTGGATGTCAACCTCACGTGATGACCTGAATTGTACTCAGCAGATGATTCATTAGCACAGAAAGACGACACTAGTCAAAACAGCATTTTTGACAATAACTCATGACAGATTCACGAGAGTTCCGTGAAAATTACTGAACACAAAATTCACTGACAATGTTATTGAATGCCTATAACAGATTGACGCTCTTCGAATCAATTTATTTGAAAATTCAATGCGCAATTATGGCTTATCTCACTACAGAACAACGACTCACTATCATTGGACGTCTGGGCAGTCACAAAGTGTGGTGGCCAGACAATTCAATGTGATCAGAAGCACCATTAGTCGCCTTTGGAAACAATTTCAAGAAAATGGCTCAGTTGCAGACCGACCGCGCAGTGGAAGACCCATAGTCACAACTCCTGCCAAAGACCACTTCATACGGCTGTGTCACCTCAGGAATCGATTTGCATCTGCGTCCTCAACAGTCCAAGTCAATGACAGCAGCTTGTCGAATTTCAGATCAAACAGTCAGGAACCAGCTGCACGACGCTGGTCTTTGGAACAGAAGACCCTACAGAGGTCTTGTTCTTATGGACCGGCATCGCCAGAACTGACTGCAGTGGGCGAACCAGCATTGTCAATGGACCGCTGCGAATGATCGGAGAAGGGTTTGGTTTAGTGATGAAGCATTCTTTCTGCTCCAGCTACACGATAGATGGAGAAGCGCTTACAGCAGAGTCTATGAGCGCTACACCTAGAATTACGTGGATGATGCTCCTCCACATGGTAAGGTAAAGGTAAAGGTAATCCTGTCATGCCTTAGAGGCACATAGGGATATGGTGTTAGTGCCCATATTTTCCTTGACCTGTCAGCACACTAGAGGGTGATATGGTCAGTATCACGCCTGGCTGCCTTTCCTTCCCCAACTCCAGAAGAAGTCAGGTACCCATTTCTACAGCTGGGTGACTGGGGTGCCTCCGGCCGGATTCGAACCCCCGACCTTCTCCATGAGAGACCCCTGCACTAACCACTTCGCCACTCAGACACCCCCTCCACATGGTTGTGGAGGTGTACTAGTGTGGGGGATGATCAACTTCATGGAAATAAGTGACCTGATGCAAATTAAAGGACGCCTGGATGCTCAATGACACGTCATTTAAATTCTTCATCCTCACGTCCTTTCACTTCTAGCTGCATCGGGGTCAATTTTTCAGCAGGATACCGCTCGACTTAATGTAGCACAACTCACCATCCAGTTCCTCACTGACAACAACGTCCAGACTGTTCCGTGGCCATCCATGTCATCAGACTTGAACCCAAAAGAACGCTTATGGGATGAACTCAACAGACAAGTCTGCCAGCGAGACGTGGTGCCAACCAATCTCCGACAGTTGTCTCTTGCACTGCGGGAAGAATGAGCAGCCATCCCACAACATCAGATCCGCCGGCTAATCAGATCCATGTCAAGGAGATGTCGTTCTCTGATACAGGCCAGAGGAGGCCACACACCTTACTGAAATGGGGGCCACAGTCGCAAAGAACAAAAGTCCAAACCAAATTTAATGGACATCATTTCATTGTTAAAGTCGTAAAGTTTATTCATGCCAAGACTGAAACATTAATTCTGTGAAATAAAATTTTGATAAGTTTGAAATTTTGTGTCCATTACAACTACAGTTGTGTCATGTTTCTTTTTTTTTTTAACAGTGTGTGTGTGTGTGTGTATATATATATATATATATATCTGAACCTTAAGTGCCCAGGGCACATGGGGCTTCCGCAAGGGTTTTCCACAAATGCTTGTCCTTCGCCTTTTTTTCTGCTCTTGCCCAGGTGAGCCCTCTATTGTTCAACATCCTTTCTGTTGTTCTTCTCTATGTCTCTTTTGGTCTACCCTTACTTCTGCTCCCCTGTGGTGTCCATCTTAGTGCTATTTTTGGTAGTGAGTTGTCAGTCATTCGGAGCACATGTCCCAACCATCGCCAGCATCTTTCCTCAATAATTGTTGTCAGTGGTTTCATCTGCATTTCTGCTAATAAGATGTTATTTCTTATGGTGTTTGGCCAAAATATTTTTCTAATTCTTCGTAAACATTTAGTCTGGAAAGAATTCAACTTGTTTTCTATGGTTTTTGTGATTTTCCAGCATTCACTTCCTTTCTACTACTCTACTGCCAAGGTAAAAAAAAAAAATTCGTTGATTATTTTAAGCCAGGTAAATCCTTTGATATATCTATATCAAAGGATTTACCTGGGTTAAAATAATCCATATATTACAAATGCAATCTGTTAACAAATAACAAATTCAGTAACTGCTCCATAAAAAATCTGGTAACAGATGTAATATGATTACAGTTACTAAAATAGATAAACATACTCTTTCCCACCTGAGAAAACCCTACAACATAACGCATGACAATAATGAAATTAAAGACACCTAAAATAGAAAACTCTTGTTAAATATAATGATTTTTCTACCATTATTGATGCTCTGCTCCGTACTGTGCTGGTTAGTTTTATTATTTTTGGTACAAGAGTGTAAGAAAAAAAAACAATATGGCTTAATTTAGCGCAAAACGAAAGGACATGTCTGTGAAATACAATTATTGGAGGATTATCCTGTCTCGGGTTATATTTAAACTTTAGCCTGTATGCTGTAAATAAACTTTCTCCAGATCAGTGTATTTGGGTAAAACTGTAAGTGGCTTGTGAGAGGAAAGAGACTGAGGAAGAGGGAAGGAGTTGATTTCCATGAGGAATAAATGAGTTTAAGTAACTGGGAAATGCAAGGTGACCTATTATAGGGATCCTTCTCCTCAGTCTGAGACCCACAAAGAGAGACAACTGAGTGTGCAAGAAGGATAAAGAGAGACAACTGAGTGTGCAAGGAGGACAAAGAGAGACAACTGAGTGTGCACAAAGGACAAAGAGAGAGAGAACTGAGTGTGCAAAAAGGACAAAGAGAGAGAAAGAGAGAGAACTGAGTGTGCAAAAAGGACAAAGAGAGGACAACTGAGTGTGCACGAAGGACAAAGACAGACAATTAAGTGTGCAAGAAGGACAAAGAGAGACAACTGAGTGTCCAAGAAGGACAAAGAGACACAACTGAGTGTGCAAGAAGGACAAAGACAGACAACTGAGTGTGCAAGAAGGACAGAGAGAGAGAGAGGGAGACAACTGAGTGTGCAAGAAGGACAAAGAGAAAGAGACAACTGAGTGTGCAAGGACAAAGACAGACAACTGAGTGTGCAAAAAGGACAAAGACAGACAACTGAGTGTGCAAGAAGGACAAAGAGAGACAATTGAGTGTGCAAGAAGGACAAAGAGAGAAAACTGAGTGTACAAGATTTACAAAGAGAGAGGGAGAGAGAGAGAGAGAACTGAGTGTGCAAGTACAAAGAGAGAGAACTGACTGTGCAAAAAAGGACAAAGAGAGAAAACTGACTGTGCAAGAAGGACAAAAAGAGAGACAACTGAGTGAGCAAGAAGGACAAAGAGAGAGAACTGAGTGTGCAAGAATTACAAAGAGAGAGAGAGAGACAAATGTGTGTGCAAGAAGGACAAAGAGAGAAAAATGAGTGTGCAAGTACAAAGAGAGAGAACTGAGTGTGCAAAAAGGACAAAGAGAGAGAACTGAGTGTGCAAGAAGGACAAAGAGAGACAACTGAGTGTGCAAGAAGGACAAAGATAGACAACTAAGTGTACAAGAAGGGCAAAGAGAGATAACTGAGTGTGCAAGAAGGACAAAGACAGACAACTGAGTGTGCAAGAAGGACAAAGACAGACAACTGAGTGTGCAAGAAGGACAAAGACAGACAACTGAGTGTGCAAGAAGGACAAAGATAGACAACTAAGTGTACAAGAAGGGCAAAGAGAGATAACTGAGTGTGCAAGAAGGACAAAGACAGACAACTGAGTGTGCAAGAAGGACAAAGACAGACAACTGAGTGTGCAAGAAGGACAAAGACAGACAACTGAGTGTGCAAGAAGGACTCTGTCATAATCACAGCTAGTAAACCAAACTCCTAATCTACTCACAGTGCCTTCTGTATAAGTTGCTGAGCTCATTTAGTCAGGTTCGCAAAGTAGACACAGCCTGAAGAAAATGATCACGGAGGATATGTTTTCTGGGAAACAAGGGGTGGGAGAAAGAAGTCAGCTAGGAGGATGATGGTGTCGAGGACATCATTAACACTCTAAACACCACACTCTGGAAGCTGGCAGGCACTCTAGCTAAACAACGAGACATCTTCAGAATGGCTCTCAAGAGAACAACATTCAATAGTGGACATGCCACTTCAATGAATGAACAAGGCAGGAATTAACATGTCTACAGTTACTCAGTCAGCAAAGAAACTCCTTAAGCCCACTTCAGGAATTTCAAGTAAATGATTTTAATTCACGACACCAGAGCTTCTGGAACACCACACTGTCTGCTTCAAAGTACACAAGTTCATTTTCCAGTGCATTACAAGGTGTACAAAATCTATGCAAGTCCTTAGTCTTGCCTACTGCTTAAAACATGAAGCCCTCATTTCTTTACTATGATGCTTAAAGAAAAAAAAAAAATGTTGACAACAAGATTTGACAGGGAAGACAAACACTGTTCACTCAAGCTACAATGGCATGCCTTTGACGACTACATTGCATGGCAAATCCTGGGAGGAACTGCTAAGTGAATCTGACAAGCACTTCTGCCTGGACAAAGCTCAGTAAAGCCCCTACCCATCAAGTCTTATTTTGTCTAGACAACAAAAATGTTAACAGCGTAAACAACGGGCCACATGTGGTTCTCATCTCCTTTTGCGTGGCCCTGAACTTTATCTAAGAAAACAAGAAAAACTGAAAATCTGCAGCTTAAGATTAATATACATGTTAGAAACTTTTACTCTTTTTCTGACAAAATGTATATTTGTAAATAAATGACACATATTATTTTCCTTCCTATTATGTCAAACTTATTCCCATTAAAGTTTTCATAAGCTCTGTCTCCTGCACACAAAAAAGTAGTATGTCTGTTTGGATCTTCTAAGCAGCAGCTACAATAATGAATGGCCTGCTGAAAAAAAGATACAAGTACATTAAAAATTCCCCACTGATTCCAGTGACATATTTCTGGTCAAGACAAACATCTGCTGGAGACAGAAACACAGTAAAAACAGAACCAAGAAAATGGAACAAGGCATGCAATCATTTGTGCACACATCATTTTCACTTATGACAAATCACTGAAAGTGCTGTAAACAGATCCACAGAGGCATTTGGTAATTGATGTATGTATTCCAATTATTTCAATTTGCCCTCTAATGATTTTTTTAATGTGTGCAGCTAAATTGCCATGGAGCTTAGAGGGATCATTGTTCATATTATGCTCCGGTTCTAAGGACTGCAAACGCGCCACAAACAGCCTCTGGCAGTCAAGTCCAGCTCCTGGCCTTCCCGTGGGCAGAACTGTTTAAACTGACAGGAGAAGGGGCTAGGGCGAATATCTGACGCCTGAAAACCAGTTACTTAGGGTAGATGAGTGTCACGTTTGGTAGCTCATCTGCCGCTGTTGGCGAGATCTTCAGCTGCCGTGCGTGGAGCGGTGCTCTTCCCGGCCAATGAAGAAATTTGCAAATGAGGTTGCCGCGCAGCATCACTGCGGAAAAGGTGGTTGAAAGAATAAAGCGAAGCAAACAGTCAAATCACGGCACCTCTGGTCTGGAGGTCGGCCACGTCCTGAGTGCAGTCATATCGTGTGAAATGCATGAACCGGTTTGTCCCAGAGGTTAAGTCACTGCTGGCTTGACTTTTCAAACGCCGCGCGTGGAGTGAAGCTCCTCCCGGTTAAGGAAGTAAATGCGGAAATAAAGGTTGCTGTGCGGCGCCGATGGGAAAAGGTGGTGGAAAGTGAAGTTTAACCTGGTATGTCCAGTAGTATCGGTACGAGAGCTATACCACGGCACCTCTGCTCTAGAGGCCGCCTACGTCCGAAATACACCTACACTGGTGAAATATGCCTAAACCGGCACACACCAGGGGTGGAACTCGATGGCTAGACATGTCATGCCACCTCCGCTCTAGAGGTCGGTAACGCCTGATAAACACCCATACTGGTGAATTTTGCCTAAACCGGCTCATACCAGGGGTGAATCTTGAAGGCTATGAATGTCACAGTACCTCTGCCCTAGAGGTCGGTCCCGTCCCAAACATGCCCATACTGGGAAATGCCTAAACCGGCTCAACCCAGGGGTAGAAGTCACTAGTGGCGAGGATTCGTCCTCCTGGACAAAAGCTCCATCCTGGTCACAACTAGGAAGGGTAGCGGCCACGACCGCAAAATGCTGAAGTCGGAGACACTGGACCAGGGAAGTCTAGATAGGCAACCACCTCTCACCCGGCGGGGATGTCTGCGTATCCTAATCACGCTGAGGTTTTCCGGTGAGAAAGTCCAACCCTGGACTGGATGGGCAACCACCTCTCACCCGGCGGTGATACACGGGTATCTCATAACACGTCGAGGTTTTCCGGTGAGAAAGTCCAACTCTGTCCTGGGTGGGCTAACGCCTCTCACCCAGCGGGGATGCACTGATATTCCAAACACGTCGAGGTCTTCCGGTGAGAAAGTCCAACCCTAGACCAAACTGGTGCAATGAAAACCACGGTGTCACGCAATCCCGCTTCCGAGACCCACCAAGAATACAGGCTAAAGCACTGTGATACTCTGAACCCCTTGTGGTCCTTCGTGGAACTCATGTGGTCTATTTTGGACCACACAGGGGACCACCGGACCTAACGAGGACCACATGTGTGAATTCAGTAGGTTCACAGTGCGGTTTTTGGTGGTAGAAGTGAACGAAGAAGAAGAAGAAGATATTATGCTCCAGCTATAGCACTGATGAAAATATGGATGAAACAAAGCCACCTGCACTAGCTAAGTATACTTTTGTTTCTTCCACTTTAGTAATTTCTTGTTTTCTTTTGCTGCTAATATGCTTTTTTAAGAATCTGAGGAAATCTATCCCAGATTCTTTGTTCCCCTGTTTTGTCCCCCTGATCTATTTTAAATAAATTTTACTATTCTCTCAACTGTTCTTACAATTCTGCCTTGAGATGCACTATATAAATTTTACTACTCTATCAACTGTTCTTACAGTTCTGCCTTGAGATGCACTATATAAATTTTACTATTCTATCAACTGTTCTTACAATTCTGCCTTGAGATGCACTATATAAATTTTACTATTCTATCAACTGTTCTTACAATTCTGCCTTGAGATGCACTATATAAATTTTACTATTCTATCAACTGTTCTTACAGTTCTGCCTTGAGATGCACTATATAAATTTTACTATTCTTTCAACTGTTCTTACAGTTCTGCCTTGAGATGCACTATATAAATTTTACTATTCTCTCAACTGTTCTTACAGTTCTGCCTTGAGATGCACTATATTTCCAAATACATGCAGAAATGTTCAGATAAAAGGACCAAACACTCAGAACTGAGGCAGCCACACACAGAGTACAAAGCATTTTGTCATCATCATTCTTGTTTTTTTTACAGGAGCAACAGCAATTTCTGTACAAAAACCCAATGTCACTTACCTTATCTCCCACTTTTAATGTTCGCTGTGGAATTTTTGCAATTGCCTTTTTGGCTGCACAAACAAGACGCCTCTGAAGTGAAAAAAGAAAGAAAGAAAGAAATAACAATCCTTATATCTACAGGCACATCAACTCTTTCAAAAAGAAAACAAAAGATGACTCTGCCCAAAATGTAATTATTGCATTTGAAATTTGCTTAGCAAAGGAGTTTTGTTTTTCTCCCCCATTTCTTCAAAACAGTTCAAACCCACAATAAACTCAGTACACAGTAAATGCAGCATAAGCTAAACATGACAATATCAACACCTAAGTTAACACTTCCACCAGAAATATCCTGACTACAGATACATTAGTTCATACCTGGTAGAAAACACACTGCATCTCTGACATGTTTATATAGAAGATGGTCTCAAGTGTTCACCACAGTTCAGATTATACTGGCTCTGATTCATTCTAATTACAGATAATGCCAAATTAACATGACAGGCAATCACCAGAATTAAAATACCACTCATAAAAAAAAAAAACTTATGGCACAATTAAAGTAAACATGTAGTCTTATGAAATGTCTACTGCTGAGCAATGAATACTAAAACATTTTATGGCAAATTTTTACTGCATGTTGTGCTAACCTCAGAAAAACTATGTATTTTTTTACACAGCACATTGGAGCATTTTGCTCTTTTAATCAGTGATGATTACATATTATAGGAGCAGTTTGGCATTTCCATAACTTTCCCAGAGTGTTTTCAAGAAGATGGGTCAAATGCCCTTCTCATGATCTGCATTGTCTCCACTACAACATGGGTCGCATTGATTCTTACTTCATCCACCAGACAGCTGTCACAGTCCTGTTTCCAGGGATAAGGCGATAAAGAGAGTCAAACTCTTAACAGCTACAGTCTGTCAGCCATGCTAGACAGTGTATGTTTAATCACTCTGACTTCACCTAAAACTGTTTCTGGTTTTGGCTCCCAACTCCACTGCCCTGATATTTAACTATTTAGATGTTTCTCAAATGTTTCTAAAATCAGATTGGTAACATCAATGAGCTGGCAGAAAAATATTCCATTTATTTGTGACTTGTTCTTTAACTTCTTCACAAAAAAAACTGCATTAACTAAAGAACAATTAAAATTTTATGACGACAAAAAAAAAAAAAACTTGTGAACTAATGTATGGCATAACAAAAAAATGAAGCTTTTCACAAAAGAGCATGAGACAACTTTTGTAGCAGGACTCATTCTATGATACTCATATACGGCAAGAATGGGGTCAAGAGAGATAAAATATCTCTGTGGGTTATAACAAGATCATGGCGCCACAAATATGAAACTAACACGCTGAAACAATAATCTCCTAACCAGAATGAAGTCACAAATCAAGCACCAAACAAGACCAAAAAAGTCTCTATATACTCTAGTCTCTTCTTATTTCAAATTTATTTCAGTTCAAATTATATATACATATATTTATACACTGGAAGCAAAGAGATGACATTTTTGTCAAACCCAGTGAACTAGAACCAGTTAAGACCCTATTTACCTTCTCAGGATGCTTCTACTTGATATGTTTGCTCTTTAAGACAAGGTTTAAAAAAAATGTAAAAGGAGCCTTTCCATGCCATATAAGCACCTAATGTATAGGTTGGTGTCCTTATTTTCCAAGACTTGTTGACAAACTGAAGGGTGATGTGGACAACATCTTGTCTGGTCACCCTCCATCACCAGCTCCTGAAGTAGCCTTATATCTAAAAAATGTTTGCATTTCACAGAATGAGCCTTGTCCCTACTGCCACAACTGGATGACCATGGTATTGCTAGTTGCATTTGAACCACAATTTCACTCCTCAGGCTAAATAAACCTAGAATATTTATCATTCAGTTGTGTACAGAAATACGCTATGAAGCTAAGAACTAAAAATTTCTGGTCTCTGCTCAGCTTCCAACAAGGCATCCATCACCTTTCTATGTGAGATCATTAGTAATGACAAATATAAAGGTGTACAAGGAAGACAAACCTATTCTATTAAGTGGTAGTTATATTCACTGTGAAGCTTCAAAATAAGCTCACTACCACTGGAGAGAAAAAAACAATGCAAATAATTTCTCTAACTTCTTGAAGAAATGTACTGGATGCTTCTCCTCCAAAGTGTCACACTCAAGAAATTATTTTAATGCCATAAGCTAAAGCCAAATTTGTTTAGGGAAATAAACAAAATGAAAAACAAAAATGACAAGCAATCCTTGAAATAAAATATGCAATTTCAAATAATTCTGCATGCTTCAATTAAATGTCTATACGTTTGCCAATTTTTTTTTTCTAAATGTATGACTCCATCACATGGTGTGAGTGTCTTGTCCTAGCCTGTCCACCCCCAGAGCTATACCAGCGGGAGTTTGGCAGGTCCAGCCAAGCTGGGAAGGTCTGACCACCCCCAGAGCTATACCAGCAGAAGTTTTACTCCTGGCAGGTCCAGCCAAGCTGGGAAGGTCTGACCACCCCCAGAGCTATACCAGCAGAAGTTTTACTCCTGGCAGGTCCAGCCAAGCTGGGAAGGTCTGACCACCCCCAGAGCTATACCAGCGGGAGTTTGGCAGGTCCAGCCAAGCTGGGAAGGTCTGACAACCCCCAGAGCTATACCAGCAGGAGTTTGGCAGGTCCAGCCAAGCTGGGAAGGTCTGACCACCCCCAGAGCTATACCAGCAGAAGTTTTACTCCTGGCAGGTCCAGCCAAGCTGGGAAGGTCTGACCACCCCCAGAGCTATACCAGCGGGAGTTTGGCAGGTCCAGCCAAGCTGGGAAGGTCTGACCACCCCCAGAGTTATACCAGTGGAAGTTTTACTCCTGGCAGGTCCAGCCAAGCTGGGAAGGTCTGTGAGGGTAGGGGTCAGACCTTGCACCCTGGTCCTCCAGGGTGGAGGTTGCAGCATATAAAAAAAAAGTTTGGTGTTACAGAAAAGATAGAGAAGCCTCGAAATCGGATAAAACTGGATTACGACCTTGGAATGTCAAAAATATTATGAGATTTGGAACAAGGAATATAAGAAGTTTATAACAGACGAGGGGCAGCTAAAGAATCAGTAGATGAACTAAGTAGGTATGATATGGACGTTACAACATTACAGGAAATTAGATGGCTTGGAGACGATATAGCAGTCATGGGAGAAATGGTACTAATATACAGAGGTATTACCAATGGAAGACATGAATTTGGGACAGGTTTTGCTGTCAAGAGAAAAGTATGGGACTTGGTGATGGACTTCAGTACCATCAATGAAAGAATTAGCAGCCTCTCTGTATCAAGTGAACAAAGAAAAATATAACAATGATTAATGTGCATGCACCAACAGAAGATACAAAGGATAAAGTCAAAGAAGAATTTTACAACATGTTAGAGAGAGTAACAGAGAAGACCCAGAAACATGATATAATACTAGGAGATTTCAATGCAAAGATAGGAAAGGAAGTACCATACAGTGTAAAGAAACTCAAAAAGTTATTCGCCAACAGAAATGACAACATATGAAGGACATGGTAAGCAAGATGCAAACAAGCTATCAAAATAAGAAAAGCAGGGAATTTTTTAAAGAACTGCGAACAGTAAACCAAAGGTATAAACAACCTCTACAGAACTTGAAGGATAGTAATAGAAACAAATAATGAAGAGAAAATCTGTATCAGCTGGAAAGAATATTTTGAAAAACTACTAGACTGTGAAGAGCCTATAAACACACTACCATGCAAAGAAATACAGACTTGTGAACCTGAAATAGAGGAACCAGACTTAGAAGAAGTCATCTACAGTATCATGCTTCAAAGAAGCAACAAGTTCAGATGGAATTGCTGCAGAACTGATTAAGGAAGGAGGTCCAAATCTACATGAACAAATATGTGCACTAATACAACAAATATGGAGAGAAGAAAAACTCCCTAGTGAATGGAGAGAATCATTACTGATCTCAGTATTCAAAAAAGGTGATAAGAGCAAGTGTGAAAACTACAGAGGAATATCATTACTACAAACAAGCTACAAAATACTATCTATTATACTTTTAAATAGATTAAAACCATACTGGGAGACTATCAAGCAGATTTTAGGAAGAATAGATCAACCATAAGCCAAATATTTTACCTGCGTCAAAGAGCAGAAAAGTACTGGGGATATGGAAAAGAAGTACATAATATCTTCATTGACTTCAAGAAAGCCCATGACAGCATAGACAGGTGCAGCTTATGGAAAATTATGAAAGAATTTTAGATACCTACAAAAATCCCTATGTGCCTCTAAGGCATGACAGGATTACCTTAAAAAAATAAATTAATCAATGTGACCAGAATACACATAGAGGATACACAAAATACAGTAGTGTATAAAGGAGAAAGTCAGAGCCCTTCTATATAAGAACTGGTTTCAAACAAGGTGATACACTATTTCCATTACTAAGGTAATTAGAAAAGTGAAAAAAGAAAGTAGTACAGAAGAACAAGCTAAAATACTGGGACACACTGATGACATCGACCTTATTGGGGAAACTATGCAAGAGGTCATCAATATCTGCACACACCTGAGAAATGTGGCACTAAAAGTGGGCTTGACCATTAACCAAGATAAGATAGAGTATATGAAGATATTAAGAGACTAGAAACAGAATGATCCAGATTATATAAATGTTGGAGATATGATCATTAGGAAAGCAGAAAGGTAAGGGAGGTAATTTCTTTGCCTTGCAACACCCGTTAAAATCCAAAATCCTGTCTCATAACACCAAAATAACAATCTACAAAACTATAATAAGACCAGGAATCATGTATGAACCAGAAACATGGAGTACAACAAAGAAAGATGAACAACAATTACAGATATTTGAGAACAAGATCCTAAGAAGAATCTCTGGGTCCATAAAGGATACTAACAGTGGAGAATGGAGATCTAGAAAGAACACTGAACTAAATAGTTTATTTAAATCCCACCGTATTATAAATGTTTTGAAATTGAACAAACTATGCTTGTTGGACCATGCAGAAAGAATGGAAGAGAACAGACAAGTATGCACAAGAACTGAGGGAAACAAGATCAATGGGTAGACCAAGACAGAGACGGAAAGACAACATAGATGAGGATATAAAAGAAACTGGTGTCACCAACTCGAGAGAGAAGATTAAGAACAGAGAGGAATGGAGGTGAACTTTATCTGCAGCAATGAGCCTTAATGGCTTGGAAACCTGAAGAAGAAAAAGAAGAAATGCTTAACTGTGTTTTTCTTCTTTCAAATTATAATAATCGCACACGAGACTTTCTGGGTCTAGGAAGGAAAGATACCATACCGCCTAGGGGATGAAGGTGCTGTCTGATCTAGGGTCAGCGATCCATAACTAACACACTTGCAACAGAATTGGCAAACCAAAGATGATCAAAACCGTGTCTCATCTCTCCACTGGTACCCTCCCTTGATAACAGGGCAGGGATTGCTAGTCCTCACAACATGTGGAGTCTGCTAAAGTGATTGCACCCTTTTGCTTTTTTTTTTTCCAAAACTCTGAGACTGAAAAACTAGCCACCGTAACCTTTTCCCCAGTCAACATGATGCTGTACCTCAACACCTTCACAGCATCATCTGCAAAGAACATCATGCTCACAGCTCTAGGGAGACAGAACAATAACAACACTGCCGCTAAAAGATTTAATGAAAGTATTGAGTCTCAATCTTAAATATCAGTAGTCAATACTAGCAGGACTGTGAAGCTTTGCTGAGAATTATAACATTTAATATGCAGGAGAACAGCATACTTTTTTTCTCTAGATATCTTGCTATGAACCAGCAAAATGTTAATTATGATCTGGTAATTGTCTGTGGAAAAGCATTTTGTGAACTACTGCAATGGAAAAAAAAAAACTAAATTACTGCCAAACAAAAATGATAATTATAATCTGAAATCAAACAAACAAATACAACAAATTTGTACAATTATTTTTTTGTGATCCACTAATGCGAAAAGTATTTCCACATTTTACAAACAACATAAATACAAAAATGCAACCTTTTGTCACATAAAATGATTTTAATGAATCTCTTAACCAACAACACAGAGCTTCTAAAAAAAAACTTTTCTAATCAATCTATTCAGAAACTTATTTTAATCAATCTATTTAAAAAATGTAAAATTTGATCAGCACACACTTGCAATCAATATATCAACCACCATGTAAAAGTATGGAGCACAATCTTCTTATCAATCTACCAGCCAACAAATTAAAGGTAATATAAACTTCTTCTAATCAATTTATTTAGCCAACAGGATAAAGGTAACACAGAAATACTCTAATCAACCTATCAATGAACTAGGTAAGTGGCCTCAGTGCACACTTACTTTAATTAAGCTATCTTAAAAAACATCAACTTACAGCAAGTCTCTCCTTGGCATGAGAATACCGAAAGCGCTGAATGTAATAGAAGACCAACCATGCCAGTGAGATAATCATCAACACTATAAAAGAGATTGACACAAACAAAACAGATGTCTTGCTGATGCTGTTTGGTGCTGTACTTATAATCCCTTCTGGGCCAGGGTTGATCTGCATGTGAACCGTGTAACCTTTGTTTATCAACTCCACAATTTCTTTCCCATCTGACTGGGTCATATACACTGAAATACTTGAAAGACCTGAAGAGAGAAAACAAGAGTGTTTGTAAATCACATGTGTGTTCATTAACGCCGCCTACAAGAAAATAAGTTCAACAATATTCATTTAAAAATCTAACATGAATTGAGAACTGTGGTAAAACTGGTTCTAAAAAAAAAAAAGAGTAGAGATAGATAGAGTTGTATGCTAAAAATACAGTCTTTCTTATTCTGAACATCAACAAACAGCAAAACATAAGTATCTTTTTTAAAAAATCTTATATTTTGAACATCAAATTATATAAAAAAAGTATAAATTTCTTGGACACAACATGAGAAGACAAAAGTTACACAACTTCGTAATGACTGGAAACTTCAAATAAAAAAATGAGAAGGAGATCACAAGAAAAATATTTCAGCTGACTGACCAAGTGACATGGGGAAAAAAAAAAAAAATATATATATATATACTTGTATATATCCTAACTGACTGGAAACACCAAGGATTGCACAATATGGAGAAGCAGGGCCACCAATGTTACGTGACACAGCACATAATGTATTGTACAATTCACATCATCAGCATTATGAAACAGCAGAATATCAACATCTATGTTTAATTCTCAGTTTAACACTTTTAAAACTAAGAACTAAAAATACTACTATTTAGTCTGTGTTTTCTTCATGATTTCTCAAGGCATGCAAGTAATTCACTATTTTATGTTTGACAAAATGCTCACATGCTTGGAGGCTCCTGAAATGAGTTTTGAGCTTTAAAGAAATGCCATTTAATTATCACTTTCCCTCGAATTTTAAGTGCCCAAGGCACATGGGGCTTTTACAAGGGTTTTCCATACATGCTTGTCATTTGCCTTTTTTTTTTCCCCCACTCGTGCCAAGATGAGCACTCTATTTCTCAACATCCTCTATGTTGTTCTCCTCCATGTCTCCTTTGGTCTACTCTTACTCCTGTACCCCTCTGAGGTGTGCATCTCAGTGCTATTTTGTGTAATGGGTCACCAGTCATCTGAAGCACATGCCCAACTATCCCCACTGTCTTTCCTCAATAACTAAAGTCGATGGCTTCATCTGCATTTCTGACAGCAATGTGTTATTTCTTATAGTCATGTAATTATAATAATAATGTATAAAAAGTACCTCACACACTCTAACATAATACTTAGGCATAGTCTTGAAATGTTTAACACAATAACATAGTCAAAAGTAGTATCCATGCAAAGTATTTTACACTAAAGTTTTTACTTTCAAGATCTGAAATTTTACTTTACATTTAACTTGCAAAAAAAAAAAATTTTTTTTTAAAGGCACATTTATCCTAACAATGCTTAATTATAACCTGCCATTCAACATTAGACTGCTGTCACACAGTGTCAGTTTTCTAATTACATTCTGTTTTTATTCCATCCTTATAAAATAGTTTTTTTCTCTTTTTATTGTTATCATGTAACAAGTCTAAGTTGTGAGTGAAAAAAAAGGACACAAAGGAAATTGGTGTCACAAACTGGAGAGAGAGTGTTCTGATTAGAAATAGAGAGGAACGGAAGTGAACTTTATCTGCAGCAATGAGCCTTAATGGCTCAGAAAGCTGAAGATGGACACAGAAGAAGAAAACTTGTGACTGAAAGGCAATTAAAAGTGATGCCTTTTTTTTTTTAACAACAGTAGGGGCCTGACAAAACAAACAAAACAGCTGAAATGAGGAAAATCTATGAGGAAAAACTGGAAGAAGTGGAGAGTTTGAATATCTTGGATCACTACTAACTAATAATGGAGATACAATGAGGGAAATTAAAAGGAGGACATCTATCGCTCTTCAGAAAGTAAAACAAATAAAGAATCTGTGGAGAGGAGCAGACAGAACCACAAAAATAAGATTTTTAAGGGCATGCATCTTTCCCATCGCAACATATGCCTGTGAGACCTGGACACTTAACAAAACAGCTGAGAAACACATAAATGCCTTTGAATGTAAATGCTACAGAAGAGTTCTCCAAATATTGTGGACACAAAAAAGAACAAATATATCTATTCTACAAGAGCTTAATATTGAAGAAGGCTGGCTAGTAAAGAGGATTAAAGAGAGAAAACTGAAATATTTTGGACACATTAAACGTCGTGATAATTTAGAGAAGACCGTCTTGGAAGGATACATAATGGGGAAAAGAAAAAGAAGAAGACCAAAATGAAGATGGCTGCAAGACATTGTTGATGATCTGTAAATGGATGCAGCAGCAGCAGGCCATCTTGCTCACAACCGAGAGGCCTACAGGAGTGCTGTTTTGGGAGGCAAAGTTCCACAAGGGACATGCAAATGAATGAATGAATGAGGGCCCTGATTTTCAATGATACAATTATTTAATATTAATGAAAATCAACATCCTCTTCATAAGAACTTTCTTCCCCATTTTCTGAGTCAAACTTAATATGGCTAAATCTCTTTGAAGAAGTTAGAACCAATGGCTTGAAAACACAGTTTGGAGCCAAGTCTGTACAGAAATTATCAAGATGTCTGCTTATTTGTGGAGCCTCATAGTCATGCTACAGAAATTTATCTGCCACATCATTTTCCTTTCATTTCAGTGACAGACATGTGCAATCTAATGTGTCCCATTCTGCAGGCTGATATTCACCATTCTTAGGGCCATTTGACCCAAGACCATGAATGTCAAGTACCTATTTTTAAAACTGCATTGGGGGGGGGGGGGGGGGGGGTGAGCACCAATAGCAAGTCTAAAAAAGACATCACTTCAATGAGAAGACTGCTGTTGCTGACTACTACTTGAGCTCCCTTCCAAACATTTGACTTGAGTTTTGATTAACCAACAACATAAGGTTGTGCGTTCATTCCAGCACATGTCTTATCAGTCCATAAATCAGCATCTTTGTCATCATTCAGCAAATATTATCACTTTCATTCATTCATTTGCACGTCCCTTGCGGAACTTTGCCTCCCAAACAGCACTCCTGTAGGCCTTTCGGTCGTGAGCAAGATGGCCTGCTGCTGCGGTATCCATTTGCAGATCGTCAACGATGTCTTGCAGCCATCTTCGTTTTGGTCTTCCTTTTTTTTCTTTTTCCCATTATGTATCCTTCCAATACGGTCTTCTCTAAATTATATTTGACTTTTCATGATTGCTGTTTGGGTTTCTTGGTATGTGTCCAGAAGTTAGTTTACCATTGCTTTCCTTCCAGGCAGTGACTGTACTAGTCAGTGATCGTAGCCATTGTCCCTACATTGAGATCATCTGCCTACCATCATAGAATGGTGACCATAACCAACATTATCTGTCAGCTGCTCTCCCATTCCATCCACCACCTGCTCCCATGGCTTCACGTCACCCTGATCGGGGGGCTATATGGGTACTCCACCTTGCCCAAGGGTGCCCCGTAGACTGACGGAGGTAAGAAGTTGTCTTACTTCTCCTTTGATAGGGGATACCCCTACCCCGCTAACCAAATATATTATCACTATATTCTAAAAATACTCAATGTACTGGCTAATTTTATTAACGCATATATCTTCCGTTGGACACAGTGACTTATGCTGTTCATTTGCATATATAGTTTTTTTTAAATATCATAACTAGTTGTTCATTCACTCACTGGGTACCATGTCAAGCAATCTTAGTGGTCATACTTCTCTACTTTGTGTGGTTCTTGGTACTTCTATCAGCTTTGATATCATTTTTTTCATATGCCAATCAGTCTGCTTGTGAAGGCATTTTTCTCTCAGTTTCCCACTACCTCTTTCCCCCCCCCCCCACCCCCTTCGGTTTTCCAACAACTATCAGGCTCTCTAACATCTGCCTATTTTTATCAGGGTTAGAGAGTGAATTTTGATAGTATTTTTCTCATAGTTCTCTTATTTTTCCACTTCTTTTCTTTTTTCTGGCTGTCTAAGATAAGTTACATTTTTCTCCAGTCACATTTCTGGCACTTCCAATTTCCGTTTCAAATGTCACTTCACTGCCCAAACTCACAAGCACAGAGTAATATTGGCTTTACATAGCACTGTAGTAGTCTTCCTCTCACTGTCGAAGACATTCTCTTTTGTTTTTTCTTTCTTGTATCTACTTCATTTCATAAAAGGTTAGTCACTTTTTTTTTATTATTCCTGTTCTTGATGTGATTTCTGTTATGTGCTGGTATTGTATTCTAAGTTCACATAGCATACTTTAATGAAACATGAAAAAGGCAATTGTACATTTTTACTCCAACTGATATAATCATTATTTTCATATTTTTTTTGTTGCTATTTAGCTCTAATCCTATTTTATTGTTTTCTTTTATATATATATATATATATATATATATATATATATATATATATACACACATATATCTGTGAATGTGTTATGCTGATCCGGAAACCTAAAGCCCTGGCAGCCATAACCTGTGCTGTGCTCTCTGAAGACTTCAAAGCCAGCAGGTAAACTAATCAAAAACACAACAAATAGAAGAAGTATTGAAAGGCATGCGGAGGCTTTCTGGACTCACAAAAGAACAGTTTCTGTTTGCAAAAAATTGAAAACTTGATCAGAAACCATTGTCTGTGTCATTTTATTTCTTGTTTTATTATATTTTTTAAAACTTTTAGTGTTAATCTTTCTTAATGTACAACATGTATGACAAATCTTAATCTTGTGTTGTCAAGGTAGCTCCAAACATGGATCTGAAATATCAACGATTGTGTTAACCAGTGGATACCAGTAAAGAGAAAAACTGAAGCTTTTGGGGGTTATCAGTTACCATAACCGATTTATATTGTCAAAAACCTAGTAGAAAGCAACCAGTGAAATCATAGCTGATTTATAGTATCAAAAACCTAGTAGAAAGCAACCAGTGAAATCAAAGTTCAAAGTTCAAAATTCACTCCACTGCATTCAGGACAACCCTATATATACTCCATCGCATGCCACAGCATCCATCCAACAGTGTATTTGCTAATAGTTCCTGTCAAATGTTGGTTGTTTATGAAGCGTTTTCTGCTACACAGTTCAGATTTCCTGCCAGCACCTTGAATGTGTCCTAGCTCCAGCAGTCTCTTCACAGCTACATTGTTCTTCCATTCCTGCTCTTTGTTTTCCCGCAGTCTGTCAAATACAGCCTTAGCAATGTCTCCCTTATACACAGCATGGTTGTAGGAAACACCTGGTTTAAACAACATCCTCGAAGACTGGCAACGTGGTGTAGGCCAGACAAAAAGAATTTTAACCAGACAGACTACATATTAATCAACAAACGATTCCGCAATGCATTACTGACAACAAAAACCATGCCAAGAGCTGACTGCAATAGTGACCATGACCCACTCTGTGGAAAAATTAGAATAAAGCTAAATAAAACACGCAGAAAAGTGAGAAACATCAAAATGAATACAGAACTCCTTAAAAATGACCAAGAACTGCCAGAACAATACAAAGTTATTATAACAAATAGATACAATGCAATAGCAAAGATAAATAGTATAGATGAACAATGGGCAATGTTAAGAGATTCTATTCAGCAAACTGTTTACAGTGCGCATCGAGCCACAGAAAGAGGAGGAACAAGTCAGAAAAGTGGAGGTCATGGATGCACCAATCACACGCAGTGAGTCAGACCTAGCAGTTAGTAAACTGAAACCAAGGAAATCACCAGGACCAGATGGAGTGTCCAATGAAATGATCAAGAACCTGGGAATTGCAGCAATGGGAAAGCTGTTGGATATTTTCAATATGTGCTGGAGCACAGGTAAGTTACCTCAAATCTGGAAGGAAGCAAGCATGGTACCACTGCTAAAACCAGGGAAAAACAGGGATACTGCCTCCAGCTACAGGCCAATCAGTCTCACTAGCTGCCTATGCAAAACGATGGAACGCATCATTGACCTGAGGCTAAAATGGTACCTAGAAAGTGAAAACCTTCTTGTTCCACAACAAGCAGGATTTAGGCAGTACTACAGTACGGAAGATCAAGTGACCTATCTCTCTCAAGAGATTGAGGATGCATTCCAAGAGAAAAACCTTGTACTAGCAGCGTGGATAGACCTGAAGAAAGCCTTTGATAAAGTATGGAAAAAAGGTCTGCTGTGGAAACTAAGAAACTGCAATGTGAATGGAAGACTGTACAACTGGATAAAGTCCTATTTACACAATAGAAGAGCTAGAGTAGTAATGGATGGATACAAAAGCCAAAAGTACTTCTGCGACACGGTGTACCACAAGGAGGAGTCCTTTCGCCTACACTATTCCTTGTATTCATTAATGACCTGGTCAAGGAACTTCCCTATGGAAACAAGGCGGCACTGTATGCAGATGATCTGGTCATGTGGTGTACAGATGAATATGCGACAGTTGCTACACAGAGACTCCAAAGAGCAGCAGACATCTTGACATCATGGACAAACAAATGGTGTGTAAGTATTAACACAGAGAAATCAAGTACCACTCTGTTCACCCTCTCATCTAAACAGAAAGCAGGTAAGATCTTTGTAAATGAAATACCCTTAAGGATGGACAACCAACCCACTTACTTAGGAGTGACTCTTGACTCAAAACTGACCTGGAAGCAACACATCAACAGTGCAGAAGCAAAAGCCAGAAGAAAACTAGCCATATTAAGAAAATTGAGTGGAACCACATGGGGAGCTACTGAAAGAATCCTCAAGAATGTATATCAGCAAAGTATTCTACCACATTTAGAATATGGCTCAACATCTTGGTGCACAGCATCAAACACTACACTGCATAATCTAGACAAGGTTCAAAATCAGTCACTATGAATTATCACAGGTGCCATGAGGTCCACACCAATAGTAGAAATGCAGAAAATGGTGTTCAACCGCTAAAGGAACGTAGAGACGCAAAAGTCATGACCATGGGAGAAAAATTCCTTAGCTCTGTAAGCCATCCCCTGAAAGAGAGATTCAATAACTTGGCATTAGGACGGCTTAAAAGAAGCAGCTTCATTCATCAGGCCAAGCGTATGCGTAAGCTGATACCTGACCTTCCAACTGTAGTCGCTCCATTATCATCTGTATCAGAGCATACACCATGGAAAGAAGCAGATTATACACAAATAACTATTCAGACTGAAGTGAAAGGTGTGCAGAATGGTGAGATGCAGAGCAGTCTTGTAAGATCAACAGCCACACTTAGTGTTCTAGACGACAAATATCCATGTGACACCTGGATACGTGTGTATACAGATGGATCTGCACATAATGCCATAAAGAATGGAGGGGCAGGAGCATATATTGAATATCCAAACAACACCACTGACAAGATTTCCATCTTATATCTTATATCTTATATCCTTCCCGTGCCGTTAGACGTCACATAGGGCTCGCAAAGTAGTTCGCCAATTTTTCCTGTCCCCGGCGAGTCTTTCAACCTCAACAAAGGATCCTATGCCTGTTAACTTGGCCTCTCTTAATAATGTCCTCTTCAGAGTTTCACGCGGTCTGCCCCTTTTTCTTCGGCCTGTTGTGTTCCACTTGATAGCTTGTTTTGGGATTCTCTGATCATTTCTTCTCATCAAGTGACCAACATATGTCCATCTCCTTTTCCTGATCACCCGTGAGACTGGTTGTTGTTCAGTCATCTGTCTTATCTCTGCATTGTTCTTGAATTCATTCCACCTGATGCCGAGTATTTTCCTTAGGCATTTGTTTTCAAAAGAGTCTAATTTCTTTTCTATTTCTTTAGTTGTTTTCCAGCTTTCGCATGCATAAATGAGGGTGGATATTACATTTGAATTGAATAGTCTTAACTTGGTTTTTGTGCTTATAACTTTTGAATTCCATATGTTCTCAAGATTCTTGAAGATTGATGCTGCTTTTGCAATTCTGATCCTAACTTCCTTTCTAGTGTCACCATCCTGGTCTATGTAGCTGCCAAGGTATGCAAATTGATTGACTTCTTCAATATCTGTCCCTTCTATGTGTATTTTTCCATTTTGATTGATGGGAATTTTCATTATTTTTGTTTTGTCCTTGTTAATTTCAAGTCCTATTTTGCTAGCCAGTGAAGACAGGCTATGTTTTTTCTTGCATGGAATTCACATTATTACTGATAAGAGTTATGTCATCAGCAAAATCAAGATCTTCTAGTTGGGTCCCATGTACCCACATGATTTCCATACCCACTGGTAAATACTGCAACAACTTTGATGCAGAAGTTAGGGCAATTATTGCTGCAGTTGAAAAACTATCAGACTCCAGAACTGACACATGTCCTGTAGTAATTCTCACAGAAGCAAGATCAGTACTGGAGGCTCTTCAGTGCAACAAACTACCAGACCTTAAGGATGCCTTGTCAAAAATTGGCTTACAACATGGGGTCACTTTGCAATGGATTCCCTCCCACTGTGGGATACCAGGCAATGAGAAAGCTGACCAACTGGCCAAAGAGGGCACTGAAATGGAGCAACCAGACATACCAATCACCTATAATCAGAAGAAAAGCATGATAAAAACCTACAGGAAGCCACAAACACCACCACATGATGACTATCACATGCTAAACAGAAAGGAACAAGTCACCATTTTCCGTCTCCGAACAGGACACAGCCGACTCCGAAGTCATATGTATACAAAGTTTAAGGTTGGTACTACTAATCTATGTACATGTGCCCAGGTGCCCCAAACTGTAGAACATATTCTCCAGAACTGCATCAACTACGAGACACTGAGAAATAATTACTGGCCCAGTGAAACCACTAAAGAAGATAAGCTCTATGGTTCCATACATGAATTACAAAAAACAGTGAAATTTATCCAAGAGACAGGACTGCAGATATAGACAGACAGTGCGAACGAAGAAGAAGAAGAAGAAGCAAACTGTTAAGGAGATAATACCACCAAAAAAAAAGAAGCCTCTAAAAATAAATGGATGACAGACAACATCTTAGGACTGATAGACAAGAGGAGAAGGAGTAAAAATAATGAGAAAAAATATAGCAAGATAAATGCAGAGAAGCAAAAGAAGTGTGGTTAAATGGACAATGCAGACAGATAGAGGACTCTCATAATAAACACAGCAAAAACATGCACAAACGAATTAGTGAACTCACAGGCAGGAAAACAAAATATACCACAGGATGCCTGAAATTGAAAGAAGGTAAAATGTTAATGGGAAATGACGACATTGTGGACAGGTGAACAGAGTATATCGGTGAGCTATATGGAGGAGAAAGACCAGAATTAACACCAGATACTGAAAACTGTAAGGGACCACCAATACTTGAAGATGAAATCATAGATGCCATCAAACACATGAAGAAAGGAAAAGCGACTGGGCCTGATAATATAACAATAGAAGAAACAGAGGAACTAGAGGAGACAGGAATAAAAATAATAACCAAGTTACTGAATGACATTTACACCAGTGGTTATATTCCCAATGACCTGATTAAATCCATGTTTATAGCCCTACCAAAGAAACCAGGTGCAAAGGAATGTGATGATCACCAGACTATCAGCCTCTCATGTCACATAATGAAGCTACTTCTGAGAATAATTATGAGAAGAACAAGGAAAAAGATAAAAATGGAAATAGCAGATGAACAGTTTGGATTTGTTGAAGGAAAGGGAACACACAATGCCATTTATGCTTTACGAACACTAACAGAAAGAGCTTTAGAAGTACAGAAAGATCTCTACTTACACTTCACTGATTACACCAAGGCATTCGACAAGGTGAAACATAATGAAATTATTAAAATGCTTGAAGACATCAATATAGACGGCAAAGACCTGAGGATTGTAAAACATCTATACTGGCAGCAAGAAGCAGCAGTTCGAGTTGAAAATAGAATTGGAAAATATCAACCTATAAAACAAGGGGTGCGACAGGGATGTGTACGATCATCACAGAACCAGGCATAAAAATTGGAGGATACAATATTAACAACCTTCGGTATGCTGACGACACAGTACTGATAGCTGAGAACCAACAAGACCTGCAAAATCTCTTGGATAAAGTCGCCAAAGAAAGTGAACAGAAAGGCCTTACTTTGAACATCAAAAAGACAGAGACTATGGTTATATCTAAGAAACAGAATCCACCAGCATGCAGTATAAAATTAAATGGAACTATTCTAAAGCAGGTGCAGAAATTCAAATACCTTGGAGCAGTAATAACTTCAGATGGGAAATGTAGAACAGAAATTAGGAACAGAATAGGCCAAGCAAAGACTGCATTTAAGAGAATGAGAAACATATTAACCAACACATACTTATCAATGAATGTTAGAAAACGAGTCCTAAAATGCTATATTGAACCTATCTTGTTATATGGAAGTGAATCATGGACAATATGCAAGTCTGCATAAAAATCATTGGAAGCAGCAAAAATGTGGTTCATTAGAAGAATGTTGTCAATCCCCTGGACAGCAAAAATAACTAATGAAGAATGTATGAGAAGAGCTCTCTCTCTCTCTCTGGACCTTAAGTGCCCAGGGCACATGGGGCTTCCGCAAGGGTTTTCCACAAATGCCTGTCTTTCGCCTTTTTTTTCTTCTTGAGAAGAGCTGGAGAGACAAAAAACCTTGTCAAAAAGATAAGAGAGAGACAATGTACTTTCATAGGACATGCAATGAGAAGAGGGGGCACTGAAAATATTATAACAACAGGAAAAATAGAAGGAAGAAGATCATGAGGAAGACCAAGAGAAATGATATTGGACAGTCTGATGGATGGTGTAAGAGATCACCAACTGAGCTGATGGCCTGCATGAAGGATCGTGTACTCTGGAGAAGCATAATAGCCAACACCAGTCGGCACAGCACCTGATGATGAATGTCTCCCTTGTCCACTGTAAGTCTGCCATTTATTTTAGCCTGTTCAGCATGTCTGTCTGCCATATCACTGCCATGTACTCCTGCATGCCCTGGACAGTAAAGCCATGTTAGGCTTGTCACAGCTGACTGGCTTAACAGATGAACCCATTCTTTTCAAAGCAAATTCTTCTCAATCTTACAGAGCATACTCTGTGAATCCGTCACAATGACACCATTAACCACATCATGAGCAACCAACCATTCCACTGCCACAGACACAGCCTCAATTTTCATTTGCATGCTTGAAGTGCTCACTTCAAAGGCCCCCGAACCCTTTGCCACTACTCTTCCATTTTAGTAGGCAACAGAACCCCAACCACTTCTGCTGTTCTGAGTCACTGAGCCATCTGTATAAATTACCATGTCGGAAGACCTACAGTGATGCTGGATGAGATCTTGAACCCAAAGTTCAACTGCTCCTTGTGCCCAGTCTCGACATTCACGGCCCTTCTTTATAATAACCTTTGCTAGCTGAGGTCGGTCCTGTACCCATAACCAGTCATCACCTTTAGGCACTTCATCTAGACCGCAAACTGACTTTACTGTAACCTCAGCCTCAGCCATCCAGGATCTGCCTCGTTTGATGCGTCTTCCCTTTATCAACCCCAACTCCTTACAGAGAGGGTGGTCCTTCATGCCAGCAACCCTGATGTATGCCTTCACCTGAGCATGCTTGTGCTTAGACTTCACACTCAGCATATCAAGCAGAAAGCTCATGGTCAGCACAGGAGTATCCCTGGTGCAACTCACAACCACTCTCATTGCCTCGTTCTGTACACGCTCTAGTTTATTCAGCTGTGTAGTGAAATCAGCTAAAGGATAATTAGGCCAGTAGGCTGATGATACTAAATCTGCATGGAAGAGACTCATCATGTGAGCATTTTGTCAAGATTAAATCTCACAGCAAATAAGGTAGGAAAAGAATTCACATGAACATCTGGTTTCCATGGATGTTTGTAAGGTGTACTTATTTTTACATTAGAAAAAAAGTAATAGGTACTGAATACTGCAACTGACAAAACCAGCATTTCAGAAATTATTTTATGTGAGATGAAAAGACATCTACACTTGTACCAGTTTCAAAAAATCCTAATGTGATCGCTGAATAAATCACATGCAATAAATTGTTTACATGTACCGATTCTCACGTTAATATCCTGTACTAAATCAAAATGAAAGTTTGTGTTCAATGTACTTAGATGTGCCTGAACCTGCAGGAAGATAATCTTCACTTGACACTTCCCTGACAGGTGTCAAGTACTCATTTCTACAGACACTTCCTTAATATGTGTCAGGTACTTATTTCTACTGGTACGCTGTCTGACAAACGCATGAACTGGGTTATCCTGGTGAATACATGACCTTATCTGGTGCACACAGGAGTTGGTCTGTCTGGTATACATACTGACTGGTTTATATGGTGCATACAGAAGCTCAGTTGTCTGGTGCACACACCAGCTGACTTTTGTGGTGCACGCAGGAACTCAGTGTTGAGAGACAGTTCTGCACTTAGAATAATCAGATCAGATTTTGAGGGAATACTTGATGGAGGATTAGAACTAAGCAATTTTTTTTTCTGATGACAAATTCTTGATTCATTTATTAAAAATAAAAAATATGTACCAATATACTCTATATTTTCATCTTATAACAATTTTTTCCTGTAGTTTTCTTCTTACTTTACTTTATCCTTCCTCTTGTACTGGGTGGTGTCAAGGAGAGATGCAATTGGCATCTTTGGGCCATGTGAGTGGCCTCAGTGATGTTCATGCCGTAATTCATAAGTGTTTCTGTAACTCCATCTATCCATCTTTTCCAGGGTATTCCTCTTGATCTGTGTCCTGTAGTTCTTTGGTTGAAGGCCCCCATAGCTGGATGTGTCATTCTCATTAAGTGGCCAACCCACTTAATTCTCTGTTTCTCAATATATTATAGGCATGGCGTAGTTCCTATGCCATCTTATGTCATCATTTCTTATCTTACAAGTTGCTTTTCTAAAACAAAACAAAAAAAAGACTTTTTTAAAAAAGTCCATAGCTCCAGACTATCTTGCTTACAACCGAGAGGCCTACAGAAGAGCTGTTAGGGAGGCAGAGTTCCGCAAGGGACATGCAAATGACCGACTGACTGAGCTCCAGACTGTGTGCATCTGTTAACTAACAAAATATTCTCTTGTTTTGCGGTTAATTAGACTTCCCTCAGAATACTCATACAGAGTAGCAGATTATCCATATACAGTAGCGTATATATAAATGTATTTGGTAATGTAATTGTAAAACCACTGTAAGTAAGGAACACTGGTTTTAATTTTATATATTTTCTTGTTTGAAGGTATATCATATGTTTCTGCTAAAATAAAAAGACTTTTTAATTTACAGAAAGTACAGTATGTTGCACTTTTACTTTCATGGAATTTCAGAAAG
Source organism: Achatina immaculata (assembly GCA_009760885.1). NCBI lineage: Eukaryota > Metazoa > Mollusca > Gastropoda > Stylommatophora > Achatinidae > Lissachatina > Lissachatina immaculata. The sequence goes on along the minus strand of CM019703.1, from coordinate 4,276,171 downwards.
TTGTCTTGTTTACACATTTCTTTTTTACTTTATTAAACACATAATTTACTATAAAATTACTTCACTCAGAATGATGGTTCATGGTGTGGTAATGAAATGTTTTGTGCTAACATTTTACTACAGTAAATTTGTTATTGTTACTTAATTACTTCTCCTGTTTGTGGGTGAATCATTGTCAGAGTTGGACAGTATAAAGAGGAGTCAGTGATCTGAAGTACTCATCCCACAGCCATGAAACTGTGTTCTCATGCATCTGATGTCTAATGCTTTAAACTCAAGCATAACTGACTAATGTCAAAACAGTAAATGTCACAAAATGGTCAGTTATCACAAACAGCTAAATGGATTTATTTGTAAATAAGCATATTACACTTATTACTGTGGATTCACTTTGTTTACATTAACCCTTACAAAACAAAAGACAAGGAAAAAAATTATTCTTCTAACATATTTTTTTAAATGGTTGATTATGTTCCATGTTTTCGGAGGGGGGGGGGGAAGTTTCTTTTATCTGTAAAAATATCTGTCCGCAAGGCGAAGCACACCACAGTCCATTGTGGTCAGTGTATACATAAAAGAAAAAAAGATGCTTGGCGAACATGAGTACCCCACCCATGGGTCTTTACCCGAAAAGAGAGTTGCTGATAACAAAAATAAAACAGAGTACCATTTAACTTAGCACTATATACCTTGTTCATGGTCCATGACAGTGTGCCCTTCATTCACATTGCTATATATCACAACAGCTGATGCATTGTGATCCTTCGTTGCCATTTTAATTTTGTCTGTAAACGAGCATTCGCCTCTCTCCACCAACGCAATCCAGTGCTCTGGTGGATATTTCATGCTAACGTAATTTGTACATCCAAAGTTATTTGATACCATTGTACCAGATTTATTCACAACCGAAAGTGCATGCAAGACAACCCCCGAAACCGAGGATATAATGCTATTTTTTCCGTACTTCCCCTCAAATTTTTTGAAGCCTTCTTTTCTTGTCTCGCGGTCCACATAGGAAACGTTAATATTCGCACTGTAAAACTTGTGCTCCTGTTGCGAAGCATGCATTATATGCGGGTCTTCTGAGCATCCTAGTGGCAAAACAAACGCCCAAATAAACATGAAAACAAACACTCGGGGGCTGACGAACCACCATCTTGAAAGTTCAACTAAAACTGTGCTCGCCTCCGACATTCTAGTAGATTTACTTACAATCCTTCATAAGTAATCCGTTTCATATGCGTTCAGAAAGAATAACACAAGTCATCGAACTGAGTAATGAATATTATTTTCCACTTAACATTCCCGCTTGTTTTGATGAAGCGGAAGAGTCCCAAATGACCAGTATTTAGCAGACGTCTTCTTTCCTAGTCTGTTCCCCACAAATCTGTGTACGACGTCATCAGCAAGTAAAGCGCCCTCTGCACATCGAAAAAAAAAACTGATCACGCCAGCGGTTCTCAATATTTCATCCACGGGCATCACCTTTAAAAAACACGGCATCTGCATCAAAGATTATGTTCGTGTTCTGCATCGATCTTCAAGAATCTTGAGAACATATGGAATTTAAAGGTTATAAGCACAAAAGTTAAGACTATTCAATTCAAATGTAATATCTACCTTCATTTATGCATGCGAAAGCTGGAAAACAACTAAGGAAATAGAAAAGAGATTAGACTGTTTTGAAAACAAATGCCTAAGGGAAATACTTGGCATCAAGCGGAACAAAATTAGGAACAATACAGAGATAAGACAGATGGCTGAACAACATCCAGTCTCATGGGTGATCAGGAAAAGGAGATGGGCATATGTTGGTCACTTGATGAGAAGAAATGATCAGAGAATACCAAAATAAGCTATAAATGGAACACAACAGGCCAAAGAAAAAGAAGCAGACGGCGTGAAACTCTGAAGAGGACATTGTTAAGAGAGGCCAGATTAGCAGACATAAATCCCTTGATGAAGTTGAAAGACTCACTGAAGACAGGAAAAATTGGCGAACTACTTTGCGAGCCCTATGTGACGTTTAACGGCACGGGAAGGATATAAGATGCAAGATATGCGCAGTATCTGAGTGTTAAGTAATATCATCGTAATTGATTCGGAACATGTCCACGGATGTCCGATATCCGCCTCATCATATCCCTCCTTGTATAGAGAATGTTAACACAAATTCTGGGGCTGATTTACTTTTTTTAAAATGCTTTTAACATGCTTAAAACAAATTATATGTTAAGAAAAAAAACAGAAAAACATCCTCAGTCCCATATCCCCATAAATGTATAACGTTATAATCCAGTTGGGAAAAAGAAAATGTGGCTCAACATTCAGTTGGAAAGCACTAGAGATACAATGATTGGCAACAAGAGACAAGTTAGGGTAAACAAAAGAAAAGATAGAAAACAGAACTCAAGAATTCATGTAATGCGTCGGTATCTTGACAGTTAGCGTTTAGCAGCATTAAAACAAACTGAAATGAGTCTATTTCCACGATTGTTTCGTGTACTGAACACTGGAGAATTTTTAACAATACACGTTTTAGTTTTTATTTGTTTGGCGGAGACCATAAATTAAAGTAGGAATGCGTCGAATCTAAATTTAAGAGGTTTGAGGGTGCAAATTCGCTAGGAAAAAAATGTCACCTTACATGTAAGTGATTTTAATGTTTTCATCATGTAATGTTTTCTCTTGAATGTTTTCTCATTTTATAGTGTTTTCATAGATTTTATTTCAACTTCTTATCAACGGTAAGGGTTTTTCTTATTCATTGCCATTTTTTTTTTCAAGTTTTAGAAAAGGTTCCTAATGAGGAAAAGTTCTTGCTCTCGAGCTTGGTGATCGTCATTCATTAACAGACGTTGATATCATGTTCTGCGAATAATAATGAAAAGAATCAGAAATAAGACAAACATTGAAACATCAGAAGAACAATGCGTCTTTTTGATAGTAAAGGGCACACCAAATGTCATTTTCATGGTAAGAAAATTGACAGAAATGACGATAAAAGTTAAAACAGACTTATATTTATGCTTCACTGACTACTGTAAGGCATTTGATAAAGTTAAAGACATTTTTAAGAATGAACAATTCGAGATAAGCAGATGACACAGTATTGATAGCCACGAGTGCTAGGTAGCTTTCATCCACAGACAGCAAGGAAAGTGAGAAAAAGTAACGCAATGTTAACACAAGTAAGACGGTTCTGATGGTCAACTCAAAAGTCAAGTTCCCTCCCCCCACCCTCCCATCCCCAACCCCAAGGCACAAAATTAAACCAGGCTGACAGTTTTAGATGCCTAGGTACTTTACTAACATTAAATGGAAGATGTATCACCGAAATTAAAATAGAATTGCACTAGCTAAGGCCCCCTTTCAAAAGTTGAAGTAAATACTTTGCAAAAATTTACTATTTACGAGCCAGGAAGAGAGTGCTACAATGTTACATTGAACCAATCCTGCTCTAAGGGTGCGAAGCCTGGAAGGGGGTAATGAGATACAAAGAAGGCTGGAAAAGGGGGGGGGGCGGTAAAGAGATGAAAAGAAGGCTGGAAGGGGGGTAAAAAGATACAAAGAAGGCTGGAAGGGGGTAAAGAGATAAAAAAAAAAGGCTGGAAGGGGGGTAACGAGATAAAAAGTAGGCTGGAAGGGGGTTAAGGGATAAAAAGAAGGCTGGAAGGGGAGTAAAGAGGTAAGAATAAGGCTGGAAGGTCGGTAAAAAGATAAAAAGAAGCCTGGAAGGGGGTAAAGAGATAAAAAGAAGGCTGGAAGGGGAGTAAAGAGGTAAGAATAAGGCTGGAAGGTCGGTAAACAGATAAAAAGAAGCCTGAAAGGGGGGTAAAGAGATAAAAAGAAGCCTGGAAGGGGGGTAAACAGATAAAAAGAAGCCTGAAGGGGGTAAAGAGATAAAAAGAAGCCTGGAAGGGGGGTAAACAGATAAAAAGAAGCATGGATGGGGGGGGGGGGGGTAAAGAGATTAAAAGGAAGCCTGGAAGGGGGTAAAGAAATAAAAAGAAGCCTAGAAGGGGGGGGGGTAAAAAGATAAAAAGAAGGCTGGAAGGGGGTAAAGAGATACAAAGAAGGTGGGAAGGGGGTAAAGAGATTAAAAGGAAGCCTGGAAGGGGGGTAAAGAAATAAAAAGAAGCCTAGAAGGGGGGTAAAAAGATAAAAAGAAGGCTGGAAGGGAGGTAAAGAGATAAAAATAAGGCTGGAAGGGGGGTAAAGAGTTAAAAACAAGGCTGGAAGAGGGGTAAAGAGTTAAAAATAAGGCTGGAAGGGGGTTAAAGAGATACAAATAAAGCTGGAAGGGGGGTAAAGAGATAAAAACAAGGCTGGAAGAGGGGTAAAGAGTTAAAAATAGGGTTGGAAGGGGATAAAGAGATACAAATAAGGCTGGAAGGGGGATAAAGAGATAAAAACAAGGCTGGAAGAGGGGTAAAGAGTTAAAAATAAGGCTGAAAGAGGGTTAAAGAGATACAAATAAAGCTGGAAGGGGGGTAAAGAGATAAAAACAAGGCTGGAAGAGGTATAAAGAGATAAAAATAAGGCTAGAAAGGGGTAAAGAGATAAAAATAAGGCTGGAAGGGGTAAAAGATATACAAAGAAGCCTGGAAGGGGGTAACGAGATAAAAATAAGTCTGGAAGGGGGGGGGGGTAAACAGATACAAATAAAGCTGGAAGGGGGGTAAAAAGATACAAAGAAGCCTGGAAGGGGATAAAGAGATAAAAAGAAGGCTGGAAGGGGAGTAAAGAGATAAAAAGAAGGCTGGAAGGGGGGTAACCAGATAAAAAGAAGGCTGGAAGGGGGTAAAGAGATAAAAAGAAGCCTGCAAGCGGGGTAAAGAGATAAAAAGAAGCCTGGAAGTGGGGTAAAGAGATAAAAAGAAGGCTGGAAGGGGAGTAAAGAGGTAAGAATAAGGCTGGAAAGTCGATAAAGAGATAAAAAGAAGACTGGAAGGGGAGTAAAGAGATAACAAGATGCCTGGAAGGGGGTAAAGAGATAAAAAGAAGCCTGGAATGGGGGTAAACAGATAAAAAGAAGCATGGATGGGGGGGGGGGGTAAAGAGATTAAAAGGAAGCCTGGAAGGGGATAAAGAAATAAAAAGAAACATAGAAGGGGGTAAAAAGATAAAAAGAAGGCTGGAAGGGGGGTAAAGAGATACAAAGAAGGTGGGAAGGGGGGTAAAGAGATAAAAACAAGGCTGGAAGAGGGGTAAAGAGATAAAAATAAGGCTGGAAGGGCGTAAAGAGATACAAATAAAGCTAGAAGGGGGGTAAAGTGATAAAAACAAGGCTGGAAGGGGGGGGGGGGTAAAGAGATACAAATAAAGCTGGAAGGGGGGTAAAGAGATAAAAAGAAGCCTGGAAGGGGGTAAAGAGATAAAAAGAAGGCTGGAAGGGGGGTAAAGAGATAAAAAGAAGGCTGGAAGGGGGGTAACGAGATAAAAAGAAGGCTGGAAGGGGGTAAAGAGATAAAAAGAAGTCTAGAAGAGGGGTAAAGAGGTAAAAAGAAGCCTAGAAGGGGGTAGAGAGATACAAAGAAGGCTGGAAGGGGGTAAAGAGATACAAAGAAGCGCTGAAGGGAAGTAAAGAGATAAAAAGAAGCCTTTAAGGGGAGTAAAGAGATAAAAAGAAGCCTTGAAGGGAAGTAAAGAGATAAGAAGAAGGCTGGAAGGGAAGTAAAGAGATACAAAGAAGCCTTGAAGGGAAGTAAAGAGATACAAAGAAGGCTGGAAGGGGAGTAAATAGATAAGCTTTGAAGCGGAGTAAAGAGATACAAAGAAGGCTGGAAGGGGGGTAAAGAGATACAAAGAAGGATGGAATCAGCTGAAATATGGCTGTTATTTTAAAAAAAATTGAGCGTGGAAATTCTGAAAGATGCACAAGTAACAAAGAAAATCAAAACAAAGATCAGTAAACCACAATCCAAATTTGTGGTGCACTGTCTGGTAGTAGACATGTAACAAGGCCAAACCACTTGACTCGTTGTTTTTGGATGTAGTATAGTACTGGTGTTACTCCAACTCTTGCTCTGATGATGTTATTTGTTACATTTAGTGTTCTCTTTTCTGTTGTGAGATTTTCGTCTAAGTTTTAGCTTCTAGTGTTCACGTTTCACATTTGCAGCATATAAGTGAAAGGAAAATTGCTTCTTTTTTCGGTTGTGGTTTATTTTCTTTCGATAAACGCGCTATTTGTCCAATGACCTGATTTGCTTTATTGCATCTATTCTCAATTTCGGCATCGATTTCCTAGAGGATATTAGTTTAATCCCTAGGTATTTGAAATGCTTCATTTGTTTCAAAGACTGATTGTTCAGATATTCTACGGGATTTCTTTTCTGGCAATGATCCAATGATCACGATTTTTTTTCTTTAAGGAGCAATGATTTTCATGCTGTAGCTTTTACGTGTCCCTGCTAACTTATCCATGTTCTGCTGTAAGTCTTTCTCTGGTGTGACTATAAGTGCTTGGCCATAAGAAGTTCTTTTATGTCAAAAGCAAACTTTGTTATCAGTTATAAAAGTTAATACACCTCTTTCATGTCAGTCACAGTTCATTTAATATATTTTTTACTGTATTCTATGAAAGGGTTAAACGTGGTAAAAGCTTAAATGACAACAATCTTGAAATAAATCAATTTTCTGGTGGAAATTTCTCTCGTTCAGTACTGTGGGAATTTTCTGCTTATCCTTTGTGCATTCCTCTGTTTCTGCAGCACTGCTCTGAAGCCAAATTACTGTTTCAGTAGATTTTTTTAGCGTCCTTGTCTCGACCATAACACTGAATATTCTGTGCATGATGGTCCCCAAGAGATAAATATGTTTGTAAATATCGCCATTTCTGCGCAAATGGGTGTTAATTAACATTGCCAAGAGCAAAACGGGCACATTCCTAAATATGTTGCAAAAGTGCTCAATACTTCAAAGAACAAAAGTACATGAATGTCCTCTGAGATTAAACTAAGTCGTAAAAAAAAATGAAATAGAATACTGTTTTAGTTAGGACTGGTAATTTACATATTCATGAACCGTACGTAGACTCATATTAATAGCAGACTATCAGAGTTGTTGTTGACAACTTACATTTTGAAAGTGGTGTCATTTTTGCCAAAATGCATACTCGGCGCTATTTTTCTGTGAAGAAAAGTACTTGAACAAATGACCAGTGGTTTCCAATCTGTGATCCACGGCTCATTATCAGGTAGTTTGCAGCTCGGTTATCAGGTTGATAGTTGATATCTGTTGAATAAAAGGTGGCCTGGTTAGCTGAGTGGTCATGTGCTCGGTTTATTAATCTAGTGCTATCGGGTTCAGTCCCATGAGTGAGATTTTTTTTTTCTGGTACACACCAAAAAAAGGCCCCGAGGTTCACCCAGCCTCTAAAAATGGATACCAGATAAATCTGGGAAGGTAAAGCGGCCAGGCGTGATACTGACCATATCACACTTTCTTGTGCCGAAGGTCGTGGAAAATATAGACCTAACACCAAATGCCCAATATGCCTTGAGGGCGTGGAAACGGGAATTTTACCTTTTACCTACTGAATAAAAACAATTGTGATATTGTAAATAAGCCTATGGTACGCACTTTATATGTGTTTGTGTGTGTGTGGGGGGGGGGGGGGCGGAACGGACCTTGGATGTCCAGAGATTTAAACCATTGATTTTAGATTATAGCAAATTTCTTCTCGACGAAATATTTTGGTGTGTGCGCCTTCCAGAAAACATAGCTGTAAAAATGAGTACTCAACACACTTTTGCTTGGGGAAAAACTGGCTCTGAAATAAAAGAGGACATGATAATTTTCTGAGTGGCTAGACGCGTTGTGACTAATATGCGTAGACCGTGGAATGAAAGGGAAACTTGACAATGGCTGTCCACTAATAAAAAAAAAAGCTTCACCCAAGCATACATTTGAATGTGATTGGGGAAAAGATATATAACAATTAAAAATAAATTGATCAGCTGCAGTCCTTTTGTAGGACCAATTTTATTTTTGCATGTGCCTTTGTAAGTAGTGTTGCACCTACTTTGAAATGGATTTCTGAAATGGAAATGAATTTTGAAATGGAATGAAAAATATAACTTTAGAGCTGGTTGAATGTTCTTTTTCGTTATTCTGGCTACGAATTTGAGTTATTAGCAAAAGACCCATTGATGGACCCTGTACTGAGTGTGATGATGATTGGTCTAATGTGGTTATTTTGTCTCCCCCGACTAGAACTTTGAGAGCAAAGACAGATAATGACTTCACGATTGTCCGTGGCAGTGAACCCAGGTTAGGCAAGTTTCTGCCTTATCTCTAACAGTCCTAGCTCGATTGTCGCGGAGTTCTGGCCATGGATCTCACTGGAGTAGTCTACTGGGAAGTTCGCCTTCTGATGCCAACCTGGGTGAGAATCGTAACCTAAGATACGGTCCTGCACAGATTAGGTTGCTGGCTCTAATAACTCTAGCACGATAGTCATTGCTTACAGTAACCTTTACTTTTCTTTATAGCATAAAACAGCACCACCACGTGTTCATCTGTTGAGTATTTGCTAAGGAGAAAGATCGCAAGATCGTATCTGCTGTAACAGGTCAGTTCTCATATATTTATTGTCGATTAGTAGCACTACTATAAAAAACAGTTGAACATTTTCACAACCTGTTTACTATCAGTCAGTCAGTCATTTGCATGTCACTTGCGGAACTGTGCCTCCCTAACAGCTCTCATGTAGGTCTCTCGGTTGTAAGCAAGATGCCCTGCTGCTGATGCATCCATTTGCAGATTATCAACGATGTTTTGCAGCTATCTTCGCCTTGGTCTTACTCTCTTTCTTTTTCACATTATGTATCCTTCCAAGACGGTCTTCTCTAGATTATCATGACGTTTAACGTGCCCAAAATCTGATGTTTTCTTTGTTTAATCTTCCTTACTAGCCAGCCTTCTTCAATATTAACTTCTTGTAGTATGAAGATATTTGTGTCCATGATATTTGAAGAACTCTTCTGTAGCATTTACATTCAAAGGCGTTTATGTGTTTCTCAGCTGTTTTGTTAAGTGTCCAGGTCTCACGGGCATATGTTGCGATGTAAAAAATGCATGCCCTTAAAAATCGTATGTTCGTAGTTATGTCTGTTCCTCCCCATGGCTTCTTTAGTTGTTTTACTTTTTGAAGAGCGATAGATGTCCTCCTTTTAATTTCCTTCATTGCATCTCCATTATTAGTTAATAATGGTCCAAGATATTCAAAACTCTTCACCTCTTCCAATTTATTCTAATTGATACATATTTCAGCTGCCTTATTTGTTTTGTCAGTTGTCATTAATTTAGTTTTCTTCTCATTAAGATAGAGGTTTTGCTCTTCGCTGTTCTTGCGGAGTGACATAATTAGTTTTTCCATTCCTTTTTGTGTTGTTAACAGTAATACTGCGTCATCATCATATCTAACCTCTGGTATTTCATAACCTCCAATTGTTATGGCATCATAATATTCTTTGTCTATAACTCATTGTATTTTCAGTAAAAGGTAAAGGTAAAGGTAATCCTGTTCTGCCTTATAGACACATAGGGATATGGTGTTAATGCCCACATTTTCCTTAGAGGCACATAGGGATATGGTGTTAGTGCTCATATTTTCCTTGACCTGTGAGCACACTAGAGGGTGATGTGGTCAGTATCACGCTCAGCTACTTTTCTTTCAGCAACTCCAGAAAAAGTCGGGTACCCATTTCTACAGCTGGGTGACTGGGGTGCCTCCGGCCGGATTTGAACCATGGACCTTCGCCATGAGAGACCAGTGCACTAACCACTTCGCCAAATAGACACCCAAGAACTATGTACGTCATAGAAAATATGTTAAGAAAAAACAAATACTGTAACTATAATGTAAACATGTTTTCTTAAAGCCCTGAAACTATACAATTTCAAGACCTCAGAAACTATACAGAATTCTTTAACTCTAAAATTTAAGAAAAGTTTCATTTAAATAAGTACGGCGACAATATGCATCTTTGTCGGACATCTTGTTTTATTGTCAAACCAAGTTGTTGTCTCACCATTTATTCTTACTGCTTCCTGCTGTTCTAGATACAGCAGTGATATTAATTGTATCAAATGTATTGGAAATCCCATTTTTTCTATGTTTACTATACTGGAGTCAAATATTAAGTATGGAAAAAAAGTGTTAGCAGACTTCTGAAGAGAAGAGACAGTGAATGTTTTTTTTACTAATAAATTAGGCTTCATATAATCATCCAATATCCAGTATGTTTGTATGTATGTATGTATGTATGTATGTATGTATGTATGTATGTATGTATGTATGTATGTATGTATGTATGTATGTATGTATGTATATATGTATGTATTTATGTATGTATGTATGTATTTATGTATGTATTTATGTATGTATGTATGTATGTATGCATGCGTGCGTGTTTGTAATGCATAAAAAACAATACACGTACTCGTATTTAGCCATTTATTACTTCACTTACAAAATATTTCTTTGTAATAAATTTTATAGATCACCAACTGAGCTGATGGCCTGCATGAAGGATCGCGTACTCTGGAGAAGCATAATAGCCAACGCCAGTCGGCACGGCACATGATGATGATGAACAAATTTTACACTGTGGTCAGAATACAGTGACATCACATTTAATAATAAGAACAACACCAACAACATTCATTCATTTCATTCCTTTGCATGTCCCTTGCGGAACTTTGCCTCCCAAACAGCACTCCTGTAGGCCTCTCGGTTGTGAGCAAGATGGCCTGCTGCTGCCGCATCCATTTCCAGATCGTCAACGATGTCTTGCAGCCATCTTTGTTTCGGTCTTCCTCTTTTTCTTTTTCCCATTATGTATCCTTCCAATACGGTCTTCTCTAAATTATCATGACGTTTAATGTGTCCAAAATATTTAAGTTTTCTCTCTTTAATCCTCTTTACTAGCCAGCCTTCTTCAATATTTAGCTCTTGTAGTATAGATATATTTGTTCTTTTTTGTGTCCACGATATTTGGAGAACTCTTCTGTAGCATTTACATTCAAAGGCATTTATATGTTTCTCAGCTGTTTTGTTAAGTGTCCAGGTCTCACAGGCATATGTTGCGATGGGAAAGATGCATGCCCTTAAAAATCTTATTTTTGTGGTTCTGTCTGCTCCTCTCCACAGATTCTTTATTTGTTTTACTTTCTGAAGAGCAATAGATGTCCTCCTTTTAATTTCCCTCATTGCATCTCCATTATTAGTTAGTAGTGATCCAAGATATTCAAAACTCTCCACTTCTTCCAGTTTTTCCTCATTGATACATATTTCAGTTGCCTTGTTTGTTTTGTCATTTGTCATCACTTTAGTTTTCTTTGCATTAAGATAGAGGTTCTGCTCTTCGCTGTTCTTGCGGACTGACATAATTAGTTTTTCCCTTCCTTCTTGTGTTGTGGACAGCAATACTGTGTCATCAGCATATCTAATCTCTGGTATTTCATAACCTCCAACTGTTATGGCATCGTAATATTCTTTGTCTACATCTTCTCTACATATTTTCAGTATACAAGTTAAATAAGTAGGGTGACAATATGCACCCCTGACGGACCCCTTGTTTTATGTCAAACCAACTTGTTGTTTCACCATTTATTCTTACTGCTGCTTGTTGGTCTAGATACAGCAGTGATGTTAATTGTATCAAATGTGTTGGAAATCCCATTTTTTCCATTATTTCCCAAAGTTTCTGGTGTTGTACACAATCAAATGCCTTTGAGTAGTCTATAAAGGATAAATATAGATTCACATTAAACTCCCTGCATTTCTCTATTATTAATCTTAGATTGAATATATGATCTCTTGATCCTCTTCCTTGCCTGAAGCCAGCTTGGACCATATTGACTTCTTCTTCTATTTTCTTTCGAAGTCTACCCATTATGATTTTTAACAGAATTTTACTGGCATGACTAATCAGGGCAACAGTTCTGTAGTTTGTGCATATTTTCAGGTTACCCTTTTTTGGCAGTGGTATGAATACAGTTCTTTTCCATTCTTTTGGCCAAATACCTGAATGCCATATCTTTTTACATAGTGCATGATAGATTGTTGCACACTCCTTTCCTCCTGCTTTAATAAATTCAGCGGTTATCTCATCACATCCTGGTGATTTACCATTTTTCAGATTCTTTATTGCCCATAAAACTTCTTCCATTGTCGGCTCGGGTTATTTCTCTTCCAATAATAATTCACACTGTTGATTTCTGCTTCCACAGTCGGTTGTTTCATACATTCTTTTGCAATATTCCTTCCATCTTTCTAGAATTTCCTCTGTCTCTGTCAGGGTATTCCCCATCTCATCACAAATTACATTTAGCTTAGGTGTGACATTTCTCGTCAATGTCTTCATTTCTTTAAACATTTCACTATCTCTTCCACACCTCTGATGTTCTTCTATTCTTTCACAACAATCTTGTATGTATTGTTTTTTGTCTTTTCTTATGTTTCTTCGTACTTCTTTTGTTAAAGTTTTATATTTATCTTTGGTCTTTGCGTCTTCATTTCTCTACATTGTTGTATCAGTTCTAGTGTACCTGCTGTGATCCATCTATTCTTCACCAACAACAACAACTGTTAAATTATGTTATGAACAGACTGATGCTACAGAACTTCTTCCATTTTCAAAAGTTGATGAAATGTTTCTTCCCATTGTTAAGGAATTTTTAGACACATCATTCAATCCTGTTTCAAAGTTTTTTTTTTCTTTTCTACACATGCTGTTGATGTCCTGCCTTGCCTTGTTGTCTCTTTACACATATGCCGTCTACTGTTGAGGGGGCAGATAGACGTTTTGACATGGCTCGGAGATTTGTTTCATATGAGATATTTGAGGCTGTTGTAATTTCCTCTCTCCACTTCTCGCTTGGGAAGTCTGTTTCCTGTCGCACTCACCATAAACGTTTTTTGTGGTGCACTGTCTGGTAGTAGACATGTAACAAGGCCAAACCACTTGACTTGTTGTTTCTGAATGTAGTGTAGTACAGGTGTTACTCCAGCTCTTGCCCTGATGATGTTATTTGTTCTCTTCTCTGTTGTGAGATTTTCGTCTAAGTTTTAGCTTCTAGTGTTCACGTTTCACATTTGCAGCATATAAGTGAAAGGAAAATTGCTCTTCTTTTCGGTTGTGATGTATTTGCTTTTCGATAAAGGTGCTATTTGTCCAATGACCTGATTTGCTTTATTGCATCTGTTCTCAATTTCGGCATCGATTTCCTAGAGGATATTAATTTAATCCCTAGGTATTTGAAATGCTTCACTTGTTTCAAAAGCTGATTGTTCAGATATTCTATGAGATTTATTCTCTGGCAATGATCCAATGATCACGATTTTTTTTTCTTTAAGGAGCAATGATTTTCATGCTGTAGCTTTTATGTGTCCCTGCTAACTTATCCATGTTCTGCTGTAAGTCTTTCTCTGGTGTGACTATAAGTGCTTGGCCATAAGAAGTTCGTTTATGTCAAAAGCAAACTTTGTTATCCTTTATAAATGTAAATACACCTCTTTCATGTCAGTCACAGTTCATTTAATATAATTTTTACCGTGTTCTATGAGAGGGTTAAACGTGGTACCAGCTTAAATGAAAACAATCAACTTAATTGAAAACAATCTTGAAATAAATCAATTTTCTGGTGGAAATTTCTCTCGTTCAGTACTGTGGGAATTTTCTGCTTATGTTTGTGCATTCCTCTGTTTCTGCAGCACTGCTCTGAAGCCAAATTACTGTCTCAGTAGATTTTTTTAGTGTACTTGTCTCGACCATAACACTGAATATTCTGTCCGTGATTGTGCCCAAGAGATAAATGTTTTGTAAATATCGCCATTTCTGCTCAAATAGATGTTAATTAACATTGCCAAGAGTAAAACGGGCACATTCCTAAATCTGTTGCAAAAGTGCTCAATACTTCAAAGAACAAAAGTACATGAATGTCCTCTGAGAGTAAACTAAGGCGCAAAAAAAAAAATTAAATATAGAGAATGTTTTAGTTACGACTGGCAATTTATATATTCATGAACTGTACGTAGACTCATATTAATAGCAGACTATCAAAGTTGTTGCTGACAACTAACACTTTGAAAGTGGTGTCATTTTTTTTTTTTGGGGGGGGGGAGGGTGTCGGGCGCCAAAATGCATACTCGGCGCTATTTTTCTGTGAAGAAAGGTACTTGAACAAATGATCAGTGGTTTCCAATCTGTGATCCACGGCTCATTATCAGGTAGTTTGCAGCTCCGTTATCAGGTTTATATTAAGTGCTATCTGTTGAATAAATGGCGGCCTGGTTAGCTGAGTGGTCAAGTGCTAGGTTTACTAACCCGATGGTACCGGTTTCAGTCCCAGGAGTGAGTTTTTTTTTCTTTGAGCTCACGCCGCTGGGATGTAAGATACGGTCCTGCACAGATTAGGTTGCTGGCTCTAATAACTCTAGCACGATAGTCATTGCTTACAGTAACCTTTACTTTTCTTTATAGCATAAAGCAGCACCACCACGTGTTCATCTATTGAGTATTTGCTAAGGAGAAAGATCGCAAGATCGTATCTGCTGTAACAGGTCAGTTCTCATGTATTTATTGTCGATTAGTAGCACTACTATAAAAAACAGTTGAACATTTTCACAACCTGTTTACTATCAGTCAGTCAGTCATTTGCATGTCACTTGCGGAACTGTGCCTCCCTAACAGCTCTCATGTAGGTCTCTCGGTTGTAAGCAAGATGCCCTGCTGCTGATGCATCCATTTGCAGATTATCAACGATGTTTTGCAGCTATCTTCGCCTTGGTCTTACTCTCTTTCTTTTTCACATTATGTATCCTTCCAAGACGGTCTTCTCTAGATTATCATGACGTTTAACGTGCCCAAAATCTGATGTTTTCTTTGTTTAATCTTCCTTACTAGCCAGCCTTCTTCAATATTAACTTCTTGTAGTATGAAGATATTTGTGTCCATGATATTTGAAGAACTCTTCTGTAGCATTTACATTCAAAGGCGTTTATGTGTTTCTCAGCTGTTTTGTTAAGTGTCCAGGTCTCACGGGCATATGTTGCGATGTAAAAAATGCATGCCCTTAAAAATCGTATGTTCGTAGTTATGTCTGTTCCTCCCATGGCTTCTTTAGTTGTTTTACTTTTTGAAGAGCGATAGATGTCCTCCTTTTAATTTCCTTCATTGCATCTCCATTATTAGTTAATAATGGTCCAAGATATTCAAAACTCTTCACCTCTTCCAATTTATTCTAATTGATACATATTTCAGCTGCCTTATTTGTTTTGTCAGTTGTCATTAATTTAGTTTTCTTCTCATTAAGATAGAGGTTTTGCTCTTCGCTGTTCTTGCGGAGTGACATAATTAGTTTTTCCATTCCTTTTTGTGTTGTTAACAGTAATACTGCGTCATCATCATATCTAACCTCTGGTATTTCATAACCTCCAATTGTTATGGCATCATAATATTCTTTGTCTATAACTCATTGTATTTTCAGTAAAAGGTAAAGGTAAAGGTAATCCTGTTCTGCCTTATAGACACATAGGGATATGGTGTTAATGCCCACATTTTCCTTAGAGGCACATAGGGATATGGTGTTAGTGCTCATATTTTCCTTGACCTGTGAGCACACTAGAGGGTGATGTGGTCAGTATCACGCTCAGCTACTTTTCTTTCAGCAACTCCAGAAAAAGTCGGGTACCCATTTCTACAGCTGGGTGACTGGGGTGCCTCCGGCCGGATTTGAACCATGGACCTTCGCCATGAGAGACCAGTGCACTAACCACTTCGCCAAATAGACACCCAAGAACTATGTACGTCATAGAAAATATGTTAAGAAAAAACAAATACTGTAACTATAATGTAAACATGTTTTCTTAAAGCCCTGAAACTATACAATTTCAAGACCCCAGAAACTATACAGAATTCTTTAACTCTAAAATTTAAGAAAAGTTTCATTTAAATAAGTGCGGGAACAATATGCACCCGTGACGAACCCTTGTTTTATGTCACGTGAAGTTGTTTACCATTTATTCTTACTGCTTCCTGTTGTTCTAAATACAGCAGTGATATTAATTGTATCAAATGTGTTGAAAGTTCTATTTTTTCTATGTTTACTATACTGGAGTCAAATATTAAATATGGAAAAAAATGTTAAAACATATTTTTGAAGGGAAGAGATAGTGAATATTTTTTTTATTAATAAATTAGGCTTAATATAATCATCCAATGGCCAGCGAGAGATTAATTATGTCACATGACTCTAAAATAAAGGAACCAACTGATGTTATCGGGACGTGCATCACCGGTATTGAACTACATTCACAAGCTACAAGTCAAATAGTTTGAACAAGTCACATGATTATCACGAGACCTGTGTACCACATTAAGCATTCACTTTAATGAACGGAAACAGCAGTAGAGCCCGATCACGCAAGGGATGGACAGATGGAATAATAAAAACCTGGAATAATAAACCACCAAGTACTGTTATTAAGTACACCAGCACCAGCACCACAACCACCACCACCACCACACTGCAAGGTACCTTAGCAAAGAAACAAAGATAATTGAAAGAAGATAGTGTCAGCCCGCCTATAGCATGGAAAACAAAAGAAAAAGAGGGCAAGGAGCAAGAGAGGAAAAGATGTCCACCTGTCGGAGGAAGTGACAATAACATGACCTTAAGACATATTCCATTGCTGGTCTGTTAGGAATCTGAGAAGCTGAAGTTTGCAGAGAAACGTATACGACTCAGATTACTCAAACTGTCTTGCTCAGTATAAATAAGGAAAGAGAGACAATCGATGTATTTTATATTGCCATTTTCAATTATCAGTTGCTGTCCTTGTTTCACTGATTGTTTTTACATATGTATCAGTCTTTATTTACATATGTATCAGTCTATTAAAATATTAGACAAAGTATAAATCAAGTTACAAATTACTTTTATAATTTAAAAAAAAGTACAGGAAGCAATTATGTAGCTGAAAATGTCTTTAGTATTCAACGCTGAATTATTTTCTGTCCTATGTTACATGTAATAGATAAACCAGTTTGTCTCCTCCCGTTTTGCTCTGCACACTAATCACAGACTACACAACTCTAAGCAACAATGCGCAAGACGTGTTTATGTTTTTTTTAATGTACAAGTAGGAATCAATGTTACCTCTAAGCTGCGCGGCAGTCACACACGCACACGCACACAAATATCACGCCCCACATGAAATTTCTTATGCTGCACACAAAGTAAAACAGCGACTACCAGTTTTCAATTTCCTAATGCTACTCTGTGCTAGAGTAGTGCTAAGGGGAAATATAAGTATGATAGAATGCATGAGTGTTTTCTTGATTTCTTTGAATTTTAGTTCTTTTTTGTAATTATAGTTTTAATCTAAGAACAACAGAAAGGATATTGAGCAAGAGCAGACAAAAAGGCGAAGGACAGGCATTTGTGGAAAACCCTTGCGGAAGCCCCATGTGCCCTGGGCACTTAAGGTTCAGAGAGAGAGAGAGAGAGAGAGAAAGAGAGAGAGTTTTAATCTGACGTTACGACTCACATTTGTACACACACACACACACACACACACACACGCACACACACACACACACATTTTTAGAACATATTTGCATACTGATTGAAAATATTGCATGCAAAGAGTAAAACTATAGAGTACACATTGGTAGAAGCAATCACTATCATAAACAATTCACAAGGGATATAATCCATTACACACATTGGTAAAGTCTTGCAGTTGTCTCTCCTTAAGTCAGGTCACGAGAAAAGTTGAGAGCAGTCTCTCAGAGCCTACATTAAAGTCTTTTAGGAAATAGGAATGTAAGAAACTAGGAAATTAAGCACGTGACCCGGTATCGCAGGGTACATTATTTTCTAAGATATGTATTACAAATTTTGGAATGTACAACTTAACGAACAATTCTTCTTCTTCCGCTTTCTGCTCATTACTGCAGATATAGTTCGCCTCCATACCTAATCTTCTCTCTCCAGTTGGTGACACCAATTTCATTTATATCCTCTTCTATGTTGTCTTTCCATCTCTGTCTTGGTCTACCCATTGATCTTGTTTCCCTCATCTCTTGTGCATATATAATTTTCGTTTGTCTGTTCTCTTCCATTCTTTTTTACATGCCCCAGCCAGCGTAGTCTGTTCAGTTTCAAGACATTTATAATACGTTGGGATTTAAATAAGCTGTTCAGTTAAGTGTTCTTTCTAGCTCTCCATTCTCCGCTGTTGGTATCCTTTATGGGCCAAAAGATTCTTCTTAGCATCTTGTTCTTAAAGATCTGCAATTGTTGTTCCTCTTTCTTTGTTGTACTCCACGTTTCTGATCCATACATGACGGCTGGTCTTATTATAGTTGTGCAGTTTGTTATTTTAGTG
The DNA here is from genome assembly GCA_009760885.1 of Achatina immaculata. Classification (NCBI taxonomy): domain Eukaryota; kingdom Metazoa; phylum Mollusca; class Gastropoda; order Stylommatophora; family Achatinidae; genus Lissachatina; species Lissachatina immaculata. The sequence goes on along the minus strand of CM019703.1, from coordinate 4,257,765 downwards.
TTTTGGAACAGGATTTTGGATTTTAACAGGTGTTGCAAGGCAAAGTATATTTTTGTCCCTATCTGTACTCTGATTTTAATTTCCTCGCTTACTGTGTTGCTTCTGTTGAAGGTTGTGCCTAGATAATTGTATGTTTCTGCTTTCCTAATAATCGTCTCTCCAACATTTATATAATCAGGATCATTCTGCCTCTGGTCTCAAATATATACCACAAATAGGACGTCTAAAATGGCTGTTATATTCGAAGTTACGTGATGTGTGTATGTGTTAGCTAACTTATCTCTCGTTTGATACATTTGTTTATATATATATATATATATATATATCTGCACGTATGTGTATGTGGCTGTTGAAGCGGATACAACCTTTCCATATTTTTTATTATCAATAGATATAAACTCTTTGATACAAAAGTATCAATATTGCTTATCAAAAATGATGTTGAGGCAAGTTTATAAATAAAGAAGCAGAGAGGAGGAAACTATTGACTGAATTTCACTATAGCTTGAATAGTCACTACTCCAGCTCCTGAAAACGTTGATTTCAGTCACTGCACGGATGCTTAAATAGATTAATACGGTATTTGGATACACCTTAAATAGAGCAAATACGGTATTTGGATACACCTTAAATAGAGCAAATACGGTATTTGGATACACCTTAAATAGAGCAAATACGGTATTTGGATACACCTTAAATAGAGCAAATACGGTATTTGGATACACCTTAAATAGAGCAAATATGGTATTTGGATACACCTTACTCTAAACTGTTTTTTTTTCATTGAAATTATTATTATTATTATTAATTTTTGTTGTTGTTGTAAACTATGATCAAATTGTACTTATTTAGAACCTCCTTCTCCTTTCCAAAATATGTGTTAAGCATATATTCAACATATGTAATAGTAATATAATCTTTGACATAATTTCAATACTGGCGACAAGCTCTTTGCTGACACAAAGATCATAACTCTTAGAGCCGCTAAGAACCAACATAACAGGAGGGCAATGAAGACAGCGATCCGAGAAAAGAAAATATGTCTTATCTAACCCCAAGGATTAGAAAGTATCTGCCAATCGCTGGGTAGAGATCAGGGACAGGGCAGAGATTGACGGCCAGACAACACGTGTATCGATATCAGAAGAGAACAGATATGACAGATTTATGATCTGGCGCTTAAGATTGGATTATTTGAGAAGAGATATAAAGATAAAAGGGAGAATGGTTCACGAAGACTGAGAAGCCAATATGTTCTACGGGCTAGTACATGTACGGCTACACATACATACATACATACATACATACATACACATACATACATACATACATACATACATACACATATACATACACACATACACACATACACATACATACACACACATACACACACATACATTACATACATACATACATACATACATACATACATACACACATACATACATACATACACATATACATACATACATACATACATACATACATACACACATACACACACATACACACACACACATACATACATACATACTCTAAGGAGACGGTTTTGAAACAGGCAAATAACAACTGTTCCGGATTCTTCCCAAGCATTATCTTGCTGAAGATCTTTTCTCATGTCTGTCTGCCAATTTTTGATTTATATAAACGGCCACAATAACATCAAGTAATAATTACGTTCCAATGTCCAGTCTTCTTGCCCTTGTTCAAGTTTGGTCCTCATCTCCACCTCAAATGGCGGTGGGCTAACATCCTAACTTCATGTAATAAGTATTCTTTCGTTTGTTGTTGGTGCTGTTGTTGTTGTTGTTGTTGTTGTTGTTCAAGTATGCATCAGACATGGCAGGAGACTTTGTGTATGTTTGTCTAAAAGTTGGCACCTGCTAGAGAGACTGAATCTAAGCTACGGAATTTCTGTGTCATGACCTCGTTTCTTTCCGGGTGTCACGATCCTTCGTGTCTACTGAACAGTTACTAAAGACTATGCTTACAAACAGCTTTTTTTGCAAGTGTTAGTTAGCGCAGTTCGTTAGTGCGCTATTCTCTCGTGTTCGAATCCCAGGTAATTTTCTTGTGGTTTTTCTTTCTTTCACGTCTCACTAAAGTGTTTTGTCTACGATTTTTTTCAAGGTCTATCCATACAAAACTGTGTTCTCTTACTGCTCAAAACTTGGTCTTTTATAGATTCTTCCCAGACCCCATGGCTGATAAATAAAATCTCTCATTGATGACTTACAGATGTACTCATATCTCAGTTTAGATCTATAAGGTGATTTCCTTCCCACCGTAAGTTCGCACACTGACCCTTTTTGGGAACATGGCTGCCGTTCGTCTTGTTACATATCCCAACCATTTCAGTCTTCCGCTGCTTAGTAGCATTATCATCAGTGATGGTAGCTTAGCACAATGTCTTGCATCGTGTCACTTTGTGTTCATTAATTCTTTGAAGACAGTGAAAATGCAAACTACTAAGATTTTTTTCTACTTCTTCAGCGTTGGAGAAAGGTTGCCCATGCTAAATGTGCTGCCCTGACGCCCTGTAAGTTCGCCGTCTTCACACGTCTCTGAGTGAGAGTCCCTTAGCTATCTTGATGCTCATTTTTCAATCGATAAGTGAGAAGACTTAGACGCAGGGTCGGCTGTGCCTTGTCCAAGAACCACTATATCGTTTGTACTTATGGTCAGTGAAAACAAATCATACGTTCTCGCCATATACATGCAAACATATGTACATACAAACATACATACTCGTGCAATATACACATATACAAAGAGAAAGAATAAACAGAGACGCGTCTGCGGACAGATACACAACAACAGAGAGTCAAGCAATCATACAGATATAACAGACATAGACAGACATAAAGATAAATGGATGGATGAGCGAGTGGGTATGTGGGCTTCGGGCGGGTGAATAAACAGACAGACATAACATACATAGACGGAAAGACAGACAGACAGGCAGGCAGGCAGGCAGGCAGGCATGCAGACAGACAGACAGACAGACAGACAGACAGATAGATAGATAGATAGATAGATAGATAGATAGATAGATAGATATAGATAGATAGATAGATAGATAGATAGATAGATAGATAGATAGATAGATCAGAGAGGAAACAATAACTATAGTTTTCCTTTAAAGCGAAAAAAAAAACTTTTAAAAACATTTCAGAGTTTTGCCATGAAAAAAAATCCAAACTATTGATGACAGCAGCAATATCCGAACGACATATTGTCTGGTTGCATGTCTTCTGATAAATTGAAGTACTGTAAGCTTTGGGAAAACAAATATAATACTGCTCTCTTCTTTTAAAAAGTTTTTCAAATTATTTACGCCTCAGAAAGAAAAACAGAGTTGTTATTCTGAGGCTGTTGTAGTTAAGAGTTGCTTGTATTATGTTGGTTAGTGAATAAGAAAGAAACATTGCAGCGTGAACGCACTCCTGTTTTGTTAGCTAGGAGAGCCTGTGGGAAAGAAGCCAGAATGTTAAGAAAAGAAGTCCCACTTACAGGCACTAGTTTGTCAGGCGGATGTTTTCGTGGGAGTCGTCCCTGTAACAGGAGAACGCTTTTTATGTTCACTTTTCAATCGTAGGAGAAGTGATACATGCTTGTTTATCAGTAAATCTTTGTGGTCGGTATTAAATCACTCGCCGGGACTGGAATGCTTGTTAAGACTTGTTATAAAATCTCGACTAGAATAGTGTTTTGAATGACAAAGACTGTTCTTTATGTCCATGCAGTTGGTATCATACATTTGAAAATTATCACAGATTATGAAGGCGAACGACATCTGAAGATAGCATCTAAAGAATGATGCTGATTTACAACCGACTAGCAATAAGTATGAAAGAAGTATATTTTATCAAAGAATACAGTGTAGCACAAATACAGAAATATTGCAACAATCGGTATAGAAAACAGTGACAATGGAAAACGTTATGAACAGATAATTAAAGTGGACAGTGCATGTTAGGAAGTAAAATAACAGTATGAAATAAGTTCTGCATGAAAAAGTCCGTAGTCAATTGTAAAAAAAAAAAAACACCGGACAACAATATGAGAGCTTGCAAAGGGGAATAGTCATGTAATGAGGCAAAGGGGAATAGTCATGTAATGAGGCAAAGGGGAATAGTCATGTAATGAGGCAAAGGAGAATAGTCATGTAATGAGGCAAATGAGAATAGTCATGTAATGAGGCAAAGGAGAATAGTCATGTAATGAGGCAAAGGAGAATAGTCATGTAATGAGGCAAATGAGAATAGTCATGTAATGAGGCAAATGAGAATAGTCATGTAATGAGGCAAAGGAGAATAGTCATGTAATGAGGCAAAGGAGAATAGTCATGTAATGAGGCAAAGGAGAATAGTCATGTAATGAGGCAAAGTGAAATGAGTTCAGCATGCACTGTGAGAGCAGTATAGTACAGTAACTAAGGTATGAATAGTAGATACATAGAAGATTCTGGAACGTGTAATCTTTTATGACTTCAGGAAAAGTTTTATGGATGAAAAACTGGTGACACACATGACAAACTCCTGCTGATAATGGGATTCATGCACGTGACACTTCCCTGAGCAAAATAGCTGCGTATATGAAACTGAACACACGAGAAGAATAAAAAAAAACAGCTAGGAAATAAACCACGTGACCCGGTATCGCAGTATACATTATTTTCTAAGATATGCATCAACAACTTTAGAATGTACAACCTGACCAACAATTCTTCTTCTTCTTCTCAGGTTTCTGAGCCATTAAGGCTCATTGCTGCAGATAAGGTTTCCCTTCATTCCTCTCTATTCCTAATCTCTCTCCAGCTGGTGACACTAATTTCTTTGATATCCTCTTCTATGTTGTCTTTCCATCTCTGCCTTGGTCTACCCCTTGGTCGTGTTTCCCTCATCTCTTGTGCATACATCATTTTCGTTTGTCTGTTCTCTTCCATTCTTTCTACACGCCCCAGCCAGCGTATTCATATTCTAATATCTTGCTATTAAATGTATGGTAAAATGCGAATATCTAACAAAAATCTTAATATTAAAAGGTAAACGCTTTGATGTAGTTAAATGTTTTAGAAAGTGCTTCTAAAGAACTAATCAAGCTTGCCCGTACCATTAATAAAATGCTTTACAGGCGATTATCTTGGTTAAAAGAATGTTCTAAAATGTGAGCTAAGAAGTGTTAAGTATGTACTCGGGCGATATGTTAAGTCTGTGCTTCTGTTAGTGTGGATATTGGCGGGATAGCAGTTCTGCAACTTCAACAACTGTCAAACACTGGTAAGCAAACACATTTGTAAAACTCTCGTTATTTCTTTATAACACTGGACGTCTCCGCGACCATTCACGATTGTTTGTGTTGAGCCAATTCCCTTGAGGAATTTGACAAGCGCAGGTTTTCTGAAATAAGCCCAAGTTCGAGTTTAGCAGCATTAAATGTGTTTTTGTGCGCCCAGATTCATAATGTTAATGTAGCGTGCTGGATTTTATTTGTGCTTGTTCTGTTCCATTGCTTAATCGTGGGGGTAGAGTTGCGCGTTTTATGACTTATGCTGACAAAAAAAAAGTTAATTCTGTATGGAGTAGTTGAGATTATACCTTCAATCTTTTATGATTTATCTTTTAAAAAAATTATAAATAAAAAGCCTACCTTCACTCTTTTATGATTTATCTTTTACAAAATTATAAATAAAAAGCCTTCTAGTCATTACCTCCACTGAAAGAAACCGTCATACCAACGTCTTAATTTTTGTACTCATGAAGTTAATGTACACGCAAGCGGTAGATGAACATTTTGAGAACTCTTTTCATTTTATTGTCTCCACGAGTGAGAGCCATGAAAAGCCAGGTCGGGCCCCGAGGCCTGTTATACCGGGCCCCTAGGCCTGTTATACCGGGCCCCGAGGCCTGTTATCTCGGGGGCTTATCCAAACTGTAAGAGGAACGTTAGTGTTTTCTTGAATTTTGTCTCTAAACAGGTTAAGAACAGAACCACCGCGCCCTCCTAAACAGCCGGGATACATCAGCCAGAGAGATGCAATGGCCGGCCTCCCAGTAAGATTCATCACCATGTGAACAATGTCTAACCTTTTTTTCTCCAACTGCCTGTTGTGACATAGTTCGTGATGTAAGACATTGACCAGCTTCTCCTAGCTGTTTCATATTAACACACGCCTAACCTTTTTCTCACTGGGAGCGATGGTGTCTATGCAAGACTGGAGGCACAACTGTCCGAGCCAATGAACCACAGCTGGTCAAGACACTGTACCACCTCTCCTCTTGGTGCTTCCAGCAACAGGTTCAACATAAATCACTGGAGCAAGGACCACTAAAGTCCCAATGGCAGTGAAACCTGCACAGAGAGAGAGAGAGAGAGAGAGAGAGAGAGACTGTCTATTTTCCTGCTTATTAAAGTATCTCCAGGTCTAGGAGTTAGTCTCCGTTACCCACTTCCTATCCTACACGATTATTGTGCTTCCGTCACCTTCCCCGCATTGGTTGCAAAGAACGTTCAGCTTGTAATTCCAGGGAGTTTGGACAAGAACGAGTAGGCTCGCAACCAAGGAAAAATGGACCCTGTAGATACTTGGGTGTCGTGTGTGTATCTGAATTAGGTTTTGATAATGCTTTCAGGTACATCACTGTCACTGCAGGAAAACCCATAGAATACTATGCACACAGAGCCCAGCTTTACCACTGCTCCTCGGCTGAATAAAGTGCGAACATTTGATATATCTAGATCGTTCACGGTGGTTAGCTTTTTTTTTTTTTCAAGACAAACCCAGCGGGGCACCCTGTGACAGTTTTATTTTTAAAAAATAACCGAATGTATACGACTTTCTGTTATTTAATATACAGTTTTGGTCCTTTGTCTCTCTTCCTTTGTGGATTATCTCTCGCTTCAAATCTTCTTCTCCCATTTCGCTTAATTTTTTTTCTTCTATGCAATAGACCAGGGCTTCTCATATCAGCATCACAAGCTCCGAACTTATCTCACCTAGTGCTACCGATATGAAAGGGACCTCACCGAGGGATGGCCAAGATCTTTTAATTTTTTGTATTCATATTCTAAAATAAAGACATTAGTCCTAACAGCGCAAGTTTATGTTTTATGAACTGTTTCGAGTAGATAAGTGAATTAATTCTGCATGAAATTTAAAATATCACATTGAAGTCAGTTTCAAAAATATGATTTATTAGAAAACGAGGTTTCCAGCGATTGCTGGAGCTAGAACAGATCAGCGGTGTTGGTAGGAAATCTGAACTGTGTAGCAGAAAACGCATCGTAAACAACCAACACTTGATGGGAACTATTAGCAAACATGCTCTTGGATAAATGGTGCGGCATGCCGCGGGGCATATATGGGGTTGTTCTGAATGCAATGACGCCGGAGTATGTTTCTGAACCTCGGAACCTTAAAGCAGACTATAGCAACTTCTAAAAAAGAAGTGCATCACTAAAACAGACTATAACAACTTCTAAAATAGAAGTCCACCACTAAAAGAGAGCTGCAATACTTTAACACATGTGAACTTCAGAAATTTTGCGAACAAGTTGAACTGTGGTAGATAAAGGTGTATCGGCTTATCCTTTTTGTGGCCCCGCGTGGTCTCTATGCCTCGTTTAGTGGACACACATTTCTGTGATTCCCTACTTTTGGAGGATGTCACATTAAGATAAGTTTTTTTTTTCGTTTAGTTTTTTGTCTTGTTTGTGTTGTAATCCTTCAAAAAAGGCTCACGCCGAAATATCGGATGTTGTATGTTTTTCATTTCTACATTCTCATCTTGCTCTCATACTTTCTATTTGTTTTTTTTTTCTCACTTGACTCACTCCCTCTGCCACCTTGTAAAATGGCACCATACACCTCTATCTACCATTATTATATGAACTAGTTTTACTGCAGTCGCCGTCCCTTTTATTTTGAACTGTGCTGTTGTTAAATGTCAAGGATCTAGTGGAGTGAGCAAATATATTTAGAACCACTGTTCAAGAATTTAGATACTAAAAGTTGGTCTGTAATATCCTCTTCTAAAAGTTTGTTTCTTAGTTAAAAGCAAAGAAACAGCCGAAACCAGACTCTCAACTCCACAACTAGACAATAGCAACACTGGAGAAATCACAGACAGTCTTCCAACAGAAGCAACATATAATAATGTTGAGTCATTCAATAAGAAGGTAGTTGACCAACTAGACAACAAGTTTAATTATGAGACAAATAGAAGGTGATTTATGAGGATGGAAAGTTCAAGAATTTACATATGACAGGCTCCACTCCCGGGGAAGAACTCAGTTTGCCAAGTGACGAGAGAGTGTACAATTCTAACAGCTAGATTAGGACTACCAGCATTCAAAATCAAACAGAAAGTTGCTATTCTTACTGAACATCAGAATTCCTCAAATGGAAAACAATCCACACATCAGCAACCACAACTAGTAAGTTCACATCAGCAATCACAACTAGTAAGCTCACATCAGTAACCACAACTAGTAAGCTCACATCAGCTACCACAACTAGTAAGCTCACATCAGCTACCACAACTAGTAACCTCACATCAGCTACCACAACTAGTAAGCTCACATCAGCTACCACAACTAGTAAGCTCACATCACCAACCACAACTAGTAAGCTCACATCAGCGACCACAACTAGTAAGCTCACATCAGCTACCACAACTAGTAAGCTCACATCACCAACCACAACTAGTAAGCTCATATCAGCAATCACAACTAGTAAGCTCACATCAGCAACCACAATAAGTAAGCTCACATCAGCAACCACAACAAGTAAGCTCACATCAGCAACCACAACAAATAAGCTCACATCAGCAATCACAACTAGTAAGCTCACATCAGCAACCACAACAAGTAAGCTCACATCAGCAACCACAACAAGTAAGCTCACATCAGCAACCACAACAAATAAGCTCACATCAGCAATCACAACTAGTAAGCTCATATCAGCAATCACAACTAGTAAGCTCACATCAGCAACCACAATAAGTAAGCTCACATCAGCAACCACAACTAGTAAGCTCACATCAGCTATCACAACTAGTAAGCTCACATCAGCAACCACAACCAGTAAGCTCACATCAGCTATCACAACTAGTAAGCTCACATCAGCAATCACAACCAGTAAGCTCACATCAGCTATCACAATTAGTAAGCTCACATCAGCAACCACAACTAGTAAGCTCACATCAGCAACCACAACCAGTAAGTTCACATCAGCAATCAGAACTAGTAAGCTCACATCAGCTATCACAACTAGTAAGCTCACATCAGCAACCACAACCAGTAAGCTCACATCAACTATCACAACTAGTAAGCTCACATCTGCAACCACAACAAGTAAGCTCACATAAACAACCACAACTAGTAAGCTCACATCAGCAATCACAACTAGTAAGCTCACATCAGCAATCGCAACTAGTAAGCTCACATCAGCAATCACAACCAGATAGCTCACATCAGCAACCACAACCAGTAAGTTCACATCAGCAACCACAACTGGTAAGCTCACATCAGCTACCACAACTAGTAAGTTCACATCAGCAACCACAACTAGTAAGTTCACATCAGCTATCACAACTAGTAAGCTCACATCAGCAATCACAGCTAGTAAGCTCATATCAGCAATCACAACTAGTAAGCTCATATCAGCAATCACACCAAGTAAGCTCATATCAGCAATCACAACTAGTAAGCTCACTTCAGCAATCACAACTAGTAAGCTCACATCAGCAACCACAGCTAGTAAGCTCACATCAGCTATCACAACTAGTAAGCTCACATCATCAACCACAACTAGTTAGCTCACATCAGCAACCACAACTAGTAAGCTCACATCAGACCAAAAAGGGTAAAAAACTGCTATCAACGATAACTGTGCTCACATTCTATTCTAACAAACTATTCTGGCCTAAGAGAGACAGCAATTATTACTTTCACTACATGAGGCGAAATCACTGAATAACTACTATACACATAGTTCACAATACATCAAGTCATGATTTTTTAAAAAACTGATTGAACAAGCCTACAAAAATCTCCCTATCACAAACATTCTGAACACGCTGTTCGAACATGAACATCATCCTAAGTAGACCTCATGCTAACGTAACCTACTGATCTCTACATAATCCTAATCATCATATCTAGTGATCCTACACTGCTCTCTTTTATATGACTGAGATTTTCTCAGCCCCATCTAGAAACTTCTGTCTCGAGAGTCACAATCTCTTCGTGAGAAACACTGTTTACTTAACCTTCAACTACTGGAAAAATCTTAGTTTCTAACAAGTAATCTTTGCACCCAAATTCACAGTCTGTTGTGAGTGTTTTTAACATTACTCCATGCCAACAGTCACTTTTTCACGAGAATTCTGTCCCAGTTGGCGTCAAAATCGGCCTATAACGTCCTAGTATGACAACTACTGATTTTTTGTTTGGTTCATAGGTCACTGAAAGATCAGACTCCAAGGGGAAATAATTTATGAGGTATTACAATATATTATGTCCCTTCGACTGAGCAATCTAACGTTTTATTTCTATCACAACCTTTGAGGTTTTCAAAGAGTGAAGGGTGGCATCAGGTAAATCATATATTTCAAACAATGGCAGACGTAACACAGTCTGAAAATCACTGAAGATGTAGAAATTGTCGGTGATGGAAAGAATAAGAAATGAAAGACGATAAACCACTCACATAAAATGATTGATTTCGGAAAAAAAACTAAGTAGATGATTCTTATATCTTATATCCTTCCCGTGCCGTTAAACATCACATAGGGCTCGCAAAGTAGTTCGCCAGTTTTTCCTGTCTTCGGCGAGTCTTTCAACCTCATCAAAGGATTTTATGCCTGTTAATTTGGCCTCTCTTAACAATGTCCTCTTCAGAGTTTCACGCGGTCTGCCTCTTTTTCTTCTGCCTGTTGTGTTCCATTTGATAGCTTGTTTTGGGATTCTCTGATCATTTCTTCTCATCAAGTGACCAACATATGTCCATCTCCTTTTCCTGATCACCCATGAGACTGGTTGTTGTTCAGTCATCTGTCTTATCTCTGTATTGTTCTTGAATTCATTCCACTTGATGCCGAGTATTTTCCTTAGCCATTTGTTTTCAAAAGAGTCTAATTTCTTTTCTGTTTCTTTAATTGTTTTCCAGCTTTCGCATGCATAAATGAGGGCGGATATTACATTCGAATTGAATAGTCTTAACTTGGTTTTTGTGCTTATAACTTTTGAATTCCATATGTTCTCAAGATTCTTGAAGATTGATGCTGCTTTTGCAATTCTGATCCTAATTTCCTTTCTAGTGTCACCATCCTGATCTATGTAGCTGCCAAGGTATGCAAATTGATTGACTTCTTCAATATCTGTCTCTTCTATGTGTATTTTTCCATTTTGATTGATGGGAATTTTCATTATTTTTGTTTTGTCCTTGTTAATTTCAAGTCCTATTTTGCTAGCCAGTGAAGACAGGCTATCTGTTTTTTCTTGCATGGAATTCACATTGTTACTGATAAGAGTTATGTCATCAGTAAAATCAAGATCTTCTAGTTGGGTCCCATGTACCCAGTCAATACCTGTGTTACCTGTGCAGCATTTTTTCATATGAAGTCTATTGTAATCCCAAAAAGTAAAGGAGACAGTATACATCCTTGTTTCACACCTGTTTCAATCTGGAACCATTCACCCATCCCTTCTTCTGTCTTGACTGCACAAACATATCCATTGTAGAAGTCCTTAATGATGCTGACAATTTTAGCTGGTATTCCATATAGACGTAAAATTCTCCATAATGAATCTCTGTGTATGCTATCAAATCCCATCAAATTCGCAGAGTAGATGATTACAAGATGGTTAATTCGTCATGAAGCAAACAGAACATGTTCTAACACTGCAGCATAACAAATTCTTTATGAACCCTAAAGACCTGTAACTGTAACTGTAAAAAAGGGCCCATCTCTGGCGCTAGTCCTGGTCGGCAGCCTTACAGTCGGGCCATGCCCACACGTGCCGGCCTTTGACATCAAGATTTCCTTCAATGCTTTTAGAGAAATTATTCCAATGTTGTGTTGATTATGATCTAGCATTTATCTGGGACCTGCATCCACTGCCCTTGGCTACATGGAACGTAGTGAGTCGTGTGTGGTAGAGGCTTTGGAGGAAATTACTGTCCCTCGAGTTGTTATTTGATGGATTTGTTTAAGTCAGATTTGTCCATTTCGATGAGTCCCTCCGGTTTGCCTCTTGTTGCAGGTCAGCCTTGTCGTTTCCACCGACTCCTGCACGCCGGACAGATAAAACTCAAACAGATGATATTCTAATACTGCAAACTGATAATTTCTTCATGATCTCAAATAAATGATTTTTTAACATCACAAGATGATATTCATGAACGCAAATCAGACGATGTTCAAGAACCACAAGATGACGGATTCTTCATGAACCCAACAAATGATGTTCACTTCTGACTGAGTGTAGAAAATAGGGACAATACACTATTTTCTCCGAACTAAATGCGACCGAAAATTTTCATTTTCGTGTGATACGACTATTTGACATAGACTTTCATATCTTGAAGTTCATATCTTACTGTGGAATCAGAATAATATTTACAGATTTATGCCAGTATCTTCCCTTTCTTTGTTCGGCCAGTTTGTGAACGTGTCCCTCTGAATATAACGTTTTGTCACAAGATATCCGGCATAATCGAAGCCAGGGTTATGAACCGCACAAACTCCGCTGTATAAGTAGCGGTCCCAGATATCAGAGAACCAGTCTGTGCAGTGC